>CM023861.1:5600012-7000016 GCA_013389735.1 Phaseolus lunatus
CTCAAAAAGGACTCACAAAACTTAAGAAAATTTGAAGACAAGCTAAAAAGTATAAAACAAGAAAGCTAAATCAAAATTGGAAATTAGATGAAGACAAACTTATAACAAGACAATCAACAAAAGCACTTTAAAGACTAAAAGAAAACTTACTTAAATTTTAACTATTAAGTTTAATTTTAGAAGTTATCAAAGTAAGAAGGATAAAACTCCACCAGATATGAACACAATTCGCCACACATATAGAATCCTTTTTAACGACTTGATTTTTGAAATGTGAACACATATAGAATCCACCCCACAATATAGAATAAATTTGATTTTTGATTTTTGAACACAATTCGCCACACATATAGAAATCCTTTTCATGTTCTCATTTTTGTTATTTTTCATTCTCTCTAAGTATAATTGTTAGACACTTTAGTTAGTGATTTAGCGAGAAAATTTGCAACCCTAGGTAAATGACTTAATGGAGATTTTAACCCTAGGTAATGTAAAAATAAATCCCCGTTAAAACCATTTTTTCTTGTAGTGCTATCACTAAGTATTTTGTTTGAAGAGAATAAGCTAGAGTTTTTTTTTATCAAGGAAATGAATAGCAGCACAACAATGAACATCCCCTATTTATCACTACACAACAAAGTGCACCAGAAATGAAGTCTAATTATCAATAATAATTCTAACTTTCAAAAATCAAGTCTAACTAACAATATGTGTGATAGAGAGATAGTATGCATGGCTTTATGGCGAAGTGTAAATATGTGTCCACATTTAGTATTAGAGAAGCAAATATATAACACAATAGTAGTTGTATTAACAGTCACATGGATAAAAATTATTACTTGTTTTTAAATATTTAAGTATTTAGTCCATGAAGTCAAATAAAGTTTCATCAATATCATCTTTATTAAAAATATTTTGCTACCTTACACTGGAAGGTTTTTCAAATTTTTTCATAGGCATGTCTTCCCTAACCCAATTTAGTTCACCATCATTGTTTGCAGCATTTAGTTCAACACAATTTGATAGGTCACATTAGTCACCTGATACAGCCCAATTAGACAAGCAAATGACTAAGGACACAATAGACACTTCACAATTAGATCATTCATCTCAGCGTACAAGACAAGGCCCCACTAAATATAAGAACGATCTCAGCAGAAGAAGAACTAGACATAGGCTAGAGAATCAGATGTTCTTTCCTCGGGTCTTTTTAAAAGACAAGTGTTTGTAAGTAAGTTAGGCTCACTTTAGGGTCCAAATAGAAGAATAAGCTAGAGTAGGGTGCACTTAGTATAATTTGGGCTTGTGCCAAAGCCCACTTTTCATGACAATGCACCTAGGATTAAGGTTTTTAAACCTAGTTTCTAGAAACTAGGCATATGGGGCGACATTGACTATAGCTAACCCTAGGAGTCACCCCTCATCCCTTCCCTTTCTACTCCTCTCTCATCGTGTTCTCCAAGTCACTCCTTCCTATATAAAGGGTGTCTTGCCTCATGTAATCTTACCTTGAATTTTTAAATAGAAAAGAAACTTTGCAGGAGTTTTTAGTGAGACTTGAGTGCTCTCCTTTTGGGTCTTATCTAGAGTGTTTGTGCACTTCAAGTGGCGGCTCTTCACCACTCATCTTGGAGTCTCCCACCACTCCAAGTGGCATGACCACCATCTTCATCTATAAGCTTATCTTTCCTTTTCTCTTTTTCCTTCTTCCTTGCACCACTTTCCATTCCATTTTATGTCATTATTCTTCTCTTTAATTGCAGCCTTTACATTGCTTTTCTTTATCTTGTTCTTTGTTTTAATTCTTCCCTCATCTTCATCATCACCATATAATTGTGTTTTCTCTTTGCCCTCTAGAAGAGAACCTTCACACTTACTTAACCACTTGGTTAAGTTCGTGTCCAGTGACAATCTTTTCTAGGTTTCTCACCATATTCTGCTTAAATAAAAAACTCATAAACAAAGTGCAATCCATAAAATGTGCAATCTTAAAATCAACTCACATCATCCCCCATGTTAAACAAATCTCTTGGAACCTTTTTGAAAACATAATGTCTATTTGCATCTAAAGGGTCATCGAAATAAATGCATTGATGGACCTGAGAAGCTAGCACAAAAGGATCATTGGTAAAGTTTGTTGTTGAAATACACACAAGTAAGTTCATATTTATCTTCTTCGGCCTTAAACTAATCACATTTGAACATCACAAACTTGAAATTACAGTAATAATCTAACTTAAATATATCTTTAATTGCACCATAATATGTTACGGGTTCAATTTTTGGATTATCATCCTTTGAGCTTGCAAAACTTGAAGCCAATGAAACCAATATTACACCAGAATTTTGAGTTTTGTGTTTGGCAACCTGCTTCATAGTATGAAATTTGTATCCATTAATGAGGTAACCTGAAAATTTTTTTGCGAGATTATTTGGTTCTCTAGAAAACTATTTAATTTTAGAAGACACATTATCTTTAAAGGCTCGAGTTTTGGACCATTCACTAAATTACTGCCTTTTGGTTTTGGCCTTCACCCATTTTTCTCTTTTAGGGCGCCTATTAAAATTCTCTGCAAAGACATCAATATATTATTAGTTAAAACTACATAACAAGTTTATATGACAATATATAAAAGGATAGGAAATTATTATCATACCTAATGTATATGTCAATTGCATCATAATTCAATAAGAGGTATCGATGAGCTTGAGCTTTTAATGTGAAATCTATAGAAAATGATTTATCATTACTTTTCGCCCTATAGGGCGACCAAGACATGAGAAATAATCAATTGCATTTGTTTCACATAAATCATTGTGGTCATAATTGCAAAGTCACTAGACGATCTCATGATACGAGTGTCTATGTGTTTTGATGATGACAAACACTATAAGATGTGTTTAGTGTTCTAAACAAGTTATTAAGTGTGTAGTAGTTATTAGAAAGACATTAGAAGGTCTGATGCGTATTTGGACCAGTGTTTCCCTATTGTATTCACTATTTTTGGTTAAAATTTGGGACTCAAATTCGTCCTAGAAAAAGTTACACAAATTCTAGATGAATGTTTGTCGGTGCTGTAACTAGTTTTGAACACTAATGATCCGGGTTATGTTTTCGCCTAACTTCTCTAATTTTTTTGGCACTATTTCCTTAACCTTTGTGCCTCAAATTTTTTAATCAAATCACAAATTATGTTAACCAATTGTGATAAAAATTTGGTGCCTTAATTTAGTCTACCAAAAATTCTATAAAAATTTTATGAGCCTCTGCCAGAACACTTTAGAATAATTTTTTTTGGTTTGATTAATCTACTCTAGAGGTTTTGATAGGAACTCAATTTGTGTTCTTGCTTATTTTTTTCCAAACATTAATTGGTTCTTGTCACATTTTTTATACTCTTTGATTCTATCAATATTAATTCCATTTGAGTGCAACTTTCCAAATTAGCTTTTCTTGATTTAATTTTCTGGACCTCTTGGAAGTGTCATTGAGGTACATAGAGCTTGAAGGACTTAAATTCTACTTTATGGTGCCTTGAGCTTTGGTTTCTTGGCCTACTACCAAGCACAAAGAAGAGATCAAGAGGAGTAATTTTCAACTCTCAAATCTAGACTACCATTTTCAAGAACAAACACCACCATGGATTGAGCATTAAAGAGTGACAAGTTGACAAATATTGCATTTTTTTCCTTGATATTGTATCACGGAATTCTGCTATATTTTTTTTTATTGTATTGCTTACATTTTCTTCAACTTTGAGAAAATACCTCAAAGGTGAACTCTTGAAAAATAGTTTAATAGTTCACAGTAACTTAGGGTGAAAGTGTATTAATAGGCTCTGAGTGTTAGTTGCACTTTCACTTAGGTTGTCATTTACATTTTGTCACTTGCACTAATTTGCTTTTCTTTACTAATGGAAGACCATCTTCCCTTCCAAGTCATCATACTCTAAACTAAGAGCAGAAGATCAAATATAAAAATATACAAAAAAAATTTGCCTTAGTTTGTATAAATTTGTAAACAGTACAATAGTCTTTTCTAACTTTGAATTTTTTAGCCACTTTTAGAACAAGATAAAAATAATTCAAAAGCACTTTAGAAACCTTCACTTGACACACAAGCAAAGGTTTCTAGAGCAGATTTAGGAGAGCCACACAGTGTAGATGTTTAACCTTCACCATAGTTAAGTTTCACTTAATTAATGTGAAGGCATCCAAGAGACATAGTTAAGAGCTTCTTTAGCCTATAAATAAGAGGCTTCCCTCATTGTATTTTTTAGACTTGAATGAATATTGAATGGTCTTTCTGAATTTTCAACACATTTCTCTTGAAGCCTCTCTTTACTAGATGCGCTCTCAAAGCCTAGTGAGAAACTCAAGAAAGTTAGTCTAACTTCTTCCTTGGACTTTGTACCTAAAATCCTCTTATTTTAATCAAAAATGAAAAATGTCTTGGTGTGAGAGTGTGATAACTCTTAATTGTCTAGTATTTTATATTATTGAAAACTTAGATCTTTCGTATCTTGTTTATCAACTTATTAGGTGTTACACTTTGAAGTACCACTTTTAACTATATGTTATATCAGGTTCACACAAGAACTGATAATTTAAGTTAATAAAAGTTCATATAAGTATTTATATCTTAAAAAATATCAAGGGTCAAATTTATTTTATAAAAAATAAGTTTTATTTATCTAATTCCGGCAAAGTAGCATGAAGAGAAACAAATACACCTAACCTAACTATTGTACTATGCTCTTGCACCAGCCAATATCCACAAACAAATAATGGCAATTGCAGTGCTTGCATACTATACATATTTGGCAGACAGAATTAAAAGTCAAAGAAAATAATCTATATCAAGAAGAAGAGAGAAAAAGTCAGAAAAAAAAAAGTTTTTCCATGGGTTAAAATTAGTTTACATATAAAAAATACAAATTCAGAGAAATCTATAAAGTTTTCAAAGAAATTTAATAGTTTTTCTTAATTTGTTTAGGTCAGAAAGTGATTCTAGAAAGGTTTATGTATTCATTTACCTCTTGTTTAAATGTAATAAGAATATTAAATCTGATCTGTAAATATGATATAATATCATGATATTATGGGAACAAATGTAACATAAGTGTTGGAAGAAAACAATGATGACCTAAATCCATGTGTAAAAGCCATATGATGCCATGCGTAGTCTATCTAAGGTAGTGTTGAGGTGGGTTTGGTCCCTAAAAGGAAAAAAAAAAAGTATGATGGTGAACTTGAATGAATGGTGTTGTCCATTAATCCATAATATGGAAGGAATCTTGAGCATGTGGCAAAAAGGAAAGAAGGAAGTGTTGTTGAATTTGAGTGGAGTGCACAGGGCTTTTGGTGCCCTCTAACAAACTGCCACCTGCACCTCTTCTTCATTCCAGATACTCCTCCTGTGCACCTAACGCGTTACGTTAGGTTTCTCCCACAAACTACAAAAAATTTAGATACCATTCTTCTAAACCTACCTTCTTTCTCTTTTAATCATCACTTCAACTCTAATCCCTTCTTACTTCTGCCTATGTCATCTTATTTCAAACAATATTATTATAATCCTCTCTTAGGTAAAAGTAAAACTTCCTTTAATAATAGCTTACAACAATTTTTATTTTCAATTTATGGTTACTTATGATCAAATATCACTACAAAACAATTATTAAATAAAAACTAATAAAAATTATATATTATTTTACAAATTAATAAATTATTAATATTCAAATTAACTTTTATTATCCATAAAAATTTATAAGTAATTTTTAAATTGGTATATTTAACATTAGCTACTAATTATTTTAAATTTTAAATTAATTTTTAATATATAATTAAAGACTAATTTAGAATTTAAAGTAATTAGTAGCTAAAATTTTGGTAGTTAAAGTTAGATATACCAATTTAGAAACTACTTTATAATTTTTTATTAATAATAGAAATTATTTTAGATACTAATAATTTTTTAGTTTATAAAATAGTATCTAACTTACTCAATATAATGATTAAGTATTTTTTATCTCTACTTTAGTTGTTATTTAATGGTTTTCTTATAGTGTATCTTAAAAGACAATATTCAAAATTATATATATTCTACTACAAGAAAACCATCAAATAAAAATCAATTTTATGACAAAAAATAATTAGTTGTTATATTGATTAAATTAAATATTATTTTGGAGACCAAAAAATTATTGATATCTAAATTAGTTGTTATCGATAAATAGTTTTTAAAATTAGTATCTAATTAGCTACCAGTTTTAGAATCTAAATAATTGGTAGTTAAAACATTGGTAGTTAATAATTAGATACCAATTTAAAAATTATTTATCAACAATAAAAACTAATTTAGATACCAATAATTTTTTTAGTCTCTAAAATAGTATCTAATTTAGTCAATATAACATCTAATTATTTTTTTCTCTAATTTTTATTTAATGATTTTTTTAGTGGTGTCCAGATTCATGCAAATAATGATTATTTTGAAGAAATACATTTCATTTTTAATATTTTAGAAATTTTGATTATAATCTTCATTTTTGAAACATCTTTAAAAAAATTATATGATATGAACTAACATTAAATATAAAAAAAAAACAACTTAGAGACTTAAAGTGAACAAGACAAGGAAAGAATACATGTTAAAATAAGTAATGTATTTATATTTATTGTCATTTGCTTTAGGACGTGTTAGAGAAGTACTTTGTGTTACAAATGTATTTTTGTCTTTGCTAATGTACCCGCGTCTCATTTATGATGAAAATTAAAATATATTCCCCACTTCTCAATTGTATTGCTCCAAACGTTATCTTCATTCGCTCTATCTCTTTTTAATTTCATAATCTTTAAATAATTTCATTTTATTTTATGAATAGTTTTGAGCCTCATATTCTTTTGAAACATACTCAACGTTTTTATCTCTCTTGAAGTTCACCTATCAAAATCTTTGTAGTTCTAAGTGAAATCTTTTAATTTTTAGATGTTTATTCAACTTTTTCTAGTTTTTTTTTTCAAAAAAAATATAAAATAAATAAATTACAGTATTTAAGAAATATTTCCATCAGTATAAAAAAACAATTTAATGTATGTTTTTAGACAGAAATAAATACAAAAAGACAATTAAAAAGAAATTCAGCAAAACAATAATTTACATCAAACCTCCTAAATAAGAGACCTCCATGGTTCACCACTGGAGAAGCTCACATCCAACACCATAGTGCTGACATAACATGTTATTGATGTTTTTCAATCCTTAAGTAATTTTTATTATGTTATAACATGTTTATCACCACATTTAAACAATGGTGTGATGTTTAAATTTAGTTTCGTGATTAAATTTACAGGTTTTGTTAGGAATCTCTTTTTTTTACTTTTTTTTATAAGAGGGAGAGCACCCTTAAAATAATTTTTTTTTAATTTAATTCAGTTTTTACTGATAAAAAAAATTATTGCAGAGTTAGTTGCTAGTAGAGTTAATTTGAAAAAGATTTGTAACAAATAAAAATAAGAGTCTAAAAGCTTTAATGGTGTGAATTCGATTCTCTTTTAAGTATATAAAAGTCAAGTTAATTGAGTCGACATTGGTTTTTTAAATTAAATTCTAATGGAAATTGGAATGGTATAATGTTAATATCTTTGTTAAAGCTTGTTGACTGTGAGAGATGAATTAATGGTATACAATTTGTAACACTTAGGAAAATCTATTTG
The DNA here is from genome assembly GCA_013389735.1 of Phaseolus lunatus. NCBI lineage: Eukaryota > Viridiplantae > Streptophyta > Magnoliopsida > Fabales > Fabaceae > Phaseolus > Phaseolus lunatus. The sequence goes on from CM023861.1 coordinate 5,607,732, forward strand.
GAGCAATTAGAAATTCCTAAAATAAAATTGTATGTTTGCTATACATGGAAGACTTAATTGGTATAATTGAAATATGAGAGACTAAAATTATGTAATTACAATATACTTTAAGAAGTGAAAAATACAATTAAGTCATGATCATACCATTATAAAATAAAGCCTATTTTCAATCATTCTTTTCTTAATCTATAAAACTTATAGATAAAACCTTGTTTATAGAAATCTAAACCGCTTGGATTAACATATTACTGGTATCATAGTTTTATTTTTGGAGGGGTAAAAGGACATGAGAAAAAAAGAAATATAATGGAATATTAAAAGAAACACGAGTTTGTAAATTAGAATTTGGTTAGGAAAATTGTTAAGGACTTAATTTAAATCTACTGATGAAGTGTTATAATGGATCGTAAGTCATATTTCCCTTATACTTATTATTTTACAATATAATTTTCTCTTCTTATCATATATCCCTTATTAAGTCACCGAATGGGCAAAGAAAGCAACAAATATTGGAAAGAAAAAGAATGATCCTCATCAACCAAACAAATCTTGAGCCAACAACATTTCAAGAATCAAGGAAAATGCTATAAGGGAGAAAAGAGTAAGAGGACCAAAGAAAATCAACAAGAGCAAACACCGAAGACCTTTCGAACTGATTCCATAACTGATATCTAAAAAAAAAAAAAAAGTTATAAGCAATATTTTCTTTCCGTAGTAATATCTCTGATGAGGTGATTGAAAGTGTAATTTTAAAAAAATAGAGAAAATGGAAAACAGAGACCAAAATAATAAAAATACAAACAAATATAGTGATCAATGAGCTTTGTTTTAGTACTTAGGAAAATAATAATTATGAGTAGAGACATAATTCTGCAACAAACGAAGCTAGGGAATCCTAAACATTTCGTCGAGAGGTGTGATCAATCTCAATCCAAAAAATGGTATGTGTGGTTGAAAGGTCTATGGAGAGATAAAAATCTATTGATATCAATAATGATTATATATTCTCCATGTACATTCTCATAAGAAAGTATATAAAATTATAATTAAGATACTAACAAATAGATTGAAGAAGATTCTACCTAAAGTTATAAATCAATCTTAATCAGCCTTCATTTCAAGGAGAAACTTATTTGATAGTGTAATTATAACTAATGAGACAATTGATGAGCTAAGATGCAAGAAGAAGAGTGCTTTAATTATGAAATTAGACTTTGAAAAAACTTATGATTGAGTTAGATATGGATTCATACAATACATGCTAGAAAAATTAGGATTTTGTAGAAAGTGGATTAAGTGGATTACAGAATGTCTAATAGCAATGACAATATCAATTTTGATTAACGGAAGTCCAATTGATGAATTTGAGTCAACCAAGAGAATTAGGTAAGGAACTTCTTAACACCAATCCCTTATATTGTTGTAGAAAAGAGTTTAGGTAGAATCATAAGGCAAGAAGAGTTTAAAGATGTTAAATGGAGTAAAAATTAGCATACATATGACACCCTCTTCATTTATCAAAATACTCAAAATATATTAACTTTGAAAGTAGAGTTAAGGTTATTTGAAATGATATTTGGTCTCAAATTTATCATAAAAGAAAATTGGGTAGAGTAAAAGATAAATAAATTAACCAGCTCGTTGCTATCCTAGATTGCTCTAACATGACAATTCCATTCACATATCTAAGGATCCCAATAAGGAATAATCTAAGAAAGAAAAAGATGTGGGTTACTATGCTTAATAAGATTAGGAAAAGGTTAGCCCATTCGAAAGGTAGACACTTAACATGAGTTTGTCTAATTAAGTTTGTCATTTCAACACTTCTGCTATTTTATTTATCTTTCTTTAAAGCCCCAACAATGATAATAAACAAAATTAGAAAAATACAAAAATAATTCTTGTAGGGATGGGAATAACTTAGGTGAAGTGGTATAAAATATGAAAATCAAAAGAACTAGGAGGGTTAGACATAAGAGATGTACAAACCTTTATTGAAGATGACAAAATGGAAATGAAGGTTTGAAACAGCGAATACAAGAATTTGGAGGAACATATTAATTTCTAAATATGGTGACTAGAGAAAGCCAAACATAGTGTAGCAATTGAAATATGAATCATTATGGTGGAAGGATCTAAAAACATATGTGGAGTAGGATGTTAGCAAATTTGGCTAGACAAAAATATCAGTGTTTAGGAATGGAAAATAGTACTAAGTTTTGGTTACACAAGTGGAATAATGATACCATTTTGGTTGAAAAATACCCTAGACTACATATCAACTCCAATCTTAAGATGGGTACAATTTTTTAAATGAGAATATGGAACAATAACACATGGGAGTGGTATTTGGTTGTGAGAAGGGATTACTTCAATTGGAAAATGTCTTGGGTAGAATCATTTATGTTGGAACTAACAAATTTTAAGCCAAAATTAATTGAATGGGGATTATAGTTTGAAATGGAAGGGAGAAAATTCAGAAACATATGCCGTAAAATCAACATATATAATCATGTACAATAATACAGGTTGGGAGGAATATAAGCATTTCTCACAAATATGAAAAATAAATGCAGTCTCAAATACTAAACACTTTTCATGGAGGCTAGACATAAATAGGATCGCTATCAAGGACAACCTATAAAATAGGGGAATGGTGATACCTTCAAAGTTGTGTGGGTTATGTAAGGAGGAGATAGAAACCACACAACATCTACTCTTAGAATGCAAGATAGCTAATAAGGTGTGGAATCTTTCATATAAATGGATAGGTATTACAATTATACCACACAACATATTAGTGAACCATTTTCATTAATTTTACCTACTAGGATGAATACAAATAAAAATTTAATCTAGAAAACTATGTGGATAGCAGTCATGAGAGGATTATGGGACCATAGAAAAAATTAATATTTAAGATGGTTATTTATGATGAGACGAAATTTGCAGGATTGCACAATTGAAAGGGTGATCCTGAATTACAAATATAAATAAAAAGACTACATTTAGTTACTCTGAATGGTGCATGTGTCTAAAAAATTACTTAAAAGACTTATAACATAGTTAGAAATCCAAGTAAAACATGTCCGAGAGGTATGTTATGAAAAGTTAAAGCATTTAAGGGCATCAAAGTAGTTCCTAAAATTGAATTTAAAAAACAACTGCAACTAACACAAGAAAACTAAAATTCTAAATTAAAGAGGTGTAAGTCAAGGCAAAGGGGTAAAGAGATGAAGATTTATGTTTTCATCTAGTGGTATCTTTAATTAAATAGACAAAGTAGTTTTTACTGCTAGACAAACTCTCTTTTTTTATGCAGGAAAACAGGCCTACCTCACTCAATAACAATCAGGAAAGGATGAAGCAGCTAGGAAGGTGGACAACAAATATGAAATACAAAAGTGAATGTTAAAGAATAATAGAAGGGACTATCAAAATGTGCATGACTACACTTAAATCATGAGTCAAAGTGAAAATTACTGAATATAATGTAGTCTTTCCAAAAATATGCATGATCATGTATGTGAATGATAAATAATATGTGCAGTGTACAAGAGGCAGAAGAATATTCAATTTATACTAAAATCCTATGTAAGAAAGCTCAAACTTACTTAAGAACTAATATCACATATTTTAATTGGTTTTTAATAGGTTTTGTTTTGTATATAGTTAAGTTTTTGTAAAAAAATTGGAGTATCCAATTACTCCTATATTTATAAATTTTTTTGGCGAATTAAAAAAATATCCCTTATCATATTTTATTCCTCCTTCTTTCCATCCTTTCTATTTCTAGGAGTTAAATAGGTTTGTGAATCATTATAATTTTGTTGCAATCTAAATTAGAGAGTAAGACTTTCAGTTTTTCGGTCATTCAATTGAATTGTCTTAATTTAATTTTCGTCTCCATCTTCCATTATTAGAATGCACTTCGTGCACAACTTTGTCAAATTAAGTAAAACATTTCTTTCATTAATCTTAAATTTCAAGAATTAATCGCATTAAGAAGCAGTGCTCAAGCGTAATAGAATTGACAACTTTGGCCTCAATGTTATTCTATAATTGATTTTTTTTAGAAAATGTTGAAGACTTAATTAGATGAAGAACGAGTCTTATGTATCTATTATCTATTATTTCTTCATTCAATTAGAATTTTCAATCCACATAAATCTATTTCTTAATCCACTATTTCCAGATGTTACGAATCTCTTTTTATGTTTATCCTTATTCATTATATAAACTTTTGAATGCAATTTAATCTGAAATTAATTTTAAGTTTTTGCTATTTCTTAAGTTTTTCCTACTTTAAGAAAATACTAAATAAAGGTAATAATTAAAGATTAATATAATGTAATAAGTGTCAAATGCCTTATAATATTGCCTTATTAAATTTTCTTTCAATTTAATCTTCACTTCTCATTTTCCATTTGAATTTTTTATTATAATTTAATTTTTTAATTACCATGTGAATTTTTTTACATAATTTACAATTAATTATTTAAATATATTATATTTGAAATATTTTTAAAACTATTTTCAGTTTTATAAAATAATAACCTTCTAATTAACATTTTTTCAATTTTAATTTATGCTTATTACTTATGAAATTGAATCAAGGACACTTTGGTAAATCATAATATTATTCAGTTAATTTTATTTTTTATGTCATCAGTTAAATCTATTTGAGATTTTGCACTCGTTTTCTTTTATTTTCAGCTATCTTTCTCTTAATTAAAATAGTTTTCTTTTTTTCTTTTTCTTTTCACTCCCTCTTTAATTCAATAAAATTAATGTTGAGATTAAAAAATATTTTAATTTAATTAAGTCGTATATATTATGTGAAGAAAAAATATATTGAACCGACTGAGTTATTTTGATGAAAATTTCAGGTTCAAATCACATTATATTATTATATATTGCCGACAAAAAAATCATTATATTATTATATGACTAAAAAATGAGTTAAATTTCCAACAAAAATTAGCAATAAGATATTTAAAAGAGAAAAAAAAATTGTTGTAATGGGAAAGCAAATTTGTTGAGAAGCGAGTAGTATGGTGAAATTTTAATGACGTAGTTGAAGTGATCGAATTGGAATTGCTAATCAATCTCTTTTTCACATCACATTCAAATCATGCAGCTTTTGATAAATTATTCAATCTTTCCCTTTAACTGACTCATTCAAACCGGACACGTGGCATACACTTGGAAGCCTATGATTTTGCAAACAAAGCCATGATGTTCTTGTGCTACAATACAATGCCCCACTACGCGTTTCATTTACACTTTCAATCAACACAAAATGCACCAAAATCACACCCTTGCGCCACTGCTCAACTTTTGACCACTTTTCGCTGCTTTTCATTAATTTTTCAAATTATTTTTTAAATCTTTAAATATGGTTTTAGTGTTAGACTTTGCTTGCATTAGAGAGTAAAGAAATAAGATAAGAGAAAATAAAAATAAAAAGTAAGGTTGTCTGGAAAAGGAAATAAATAATAATATAACAAAGATTATTTGAATTTGGAGATGAGAAGTTGCAAATGTATTCCTCAAAGAGAAAGAGGACAGAACATTAAAAACGAAGCAAAATTTTATAACTAACCTTCTTAACCTACTTATGTTTTTAATATAATTGTTATATCTTATATATATTATATTTTTAATATAATTGATTATACCCGTTGGGATATCCTTGTGTCCTTATTTATTCATTTGAATTTTTTGTTGATAAATTTTTTTTATTATATTTTAATTTTTTAAAATTTTTATTTATTATGATAAAATAATTAATTAATATATATTGTTAAAAAAAATAACTAATAAAAAAATTAGTTACATTAATTACAAACTTTACACTCAATTTTTATTTTTACTTTTACTTTTAAACTATCTCACTCTGATTCTTTTCCTCGTTTTCTTTCCTTTCCCACCTCATTCCCAGTGAAACAAAGCATAATCTTAAACTTTGTTTACATTAGACACTACAAATTCAAATAATGAAAAGCAAGAAGTAAAAAAAAAAAGTAAGATTTTTTTTTTTTTAAATTAGAGGAAAGAAAAGAAAAGGTAAATTATTGAAAATTTTGTCACTTATTTAATTGATAAAGTAGAATAAAAATATATGATAATTTAATAATTTAAAAAATTGCTGAAATAACCTTACATTAAAAATTAATAAATGAATATTTAAATATTTATTAATTGATTTGTCTAAAAACACTTTGTCTCATTATCAGGGTGATGTCTATCTTAAAAATAGTTATCATCAATTATTTGAGATTCGAAGGATTTATTAGATCTTTGTAGATGCTTTATTTTTGTTAAATATTTTTCAATTTTAAATAATATTTTAAAAATATAAATTAAAGTAAAAATTAATTTTAAAGTAGAAGTGAACTACAAAAAGTAAGGGTGATCAACTTTCTAACACTTGATAATCTAAAAATGTCTTTCTTCTTTAATATGCGGATTCTTCTTTTAATGTGCTATTTTTTTATTAGAATAAATATATCTAATTAACATGTCTCTTTATTAGATTTAGATATTCCCCAACCGATACTTTTTGGTTTCTCTATATTTCTATGTTTTTTTTTATTTTTCTAGTTTTTTTTACTAGAGATGTTGGAGAGGATTTAAGTTTCTTTTCATTACAGGTAATTTTTTTTTTTAAATTTCATCACCTAATTAATCGCAATTCCAACTCAATTTTTTGAGCAATATATTGAATTATTTGAAACTTCTTGATATTTATATTTAATTCCCATGAAAGAAAATATAATCACAAACTAATTCTATTTTGATTTTCTTTACAAACTTATATCTTATTATACTTACACTAATACTCTGAGTATTAAACAATATCTTAATTGTAAACGATGAATAAATAATATTTATTTATAAATAGAATTCTTTTACTAATTTATATTATATTTTTAATATATTCTTTATCTGATTAAAAATTGTTAAATTATGAGTGAAAATAAAGAATACAACATACAAATTTTGATATAACTCTCAATAACACTACTACTAAAAAATCACTAAAAAAAACCAATTTTAGAGAAAAAAATAATTAGTTGTTATGTTGACTAAATTACAAAATTTAATATAACTCTCAATAACACTACTAGAAATTCATTAAATAAAAATCAATTTTAGAAAAAATAATAATAATAAGTTGCTATATTGACTAAATTATATATTATTTTAAAGGTTAAAAATTATTAATATATAAATTAGTTTCTATTATTGATAAATAGTTTCTAAATTGGTATCTAATTAGCTACCAACTTTAAAATCTAAATAATTGATAGCTAAAATTTGGTAGTGAATTAAATTTAAAAACAATTTATCAATAATAGAAACTAATTTAGATATCAATAATTTTTTAATATATAAAATAGTATCTAATTTAGTTAATATAACAATTAATTATTTTTATTTTTAAAATTGGTTTTTATTTAATGATTTTTTTAAAATTGGATGTTAAAAAATGTTTTGGTAGCATTTGTTTTGCAAACATAAACAAATAGGTTGTTGCTCATGTCTTTCATGATATGTTAGGTATTGTATTTAATAGTCTAAAAAGTTGTCTAATTTGAAAAAAGTGACCCACACTTATGATTTTAATTGAGCTGATTGTGCTCTCCATGTGCCTCCAACACCAGGGACTTATTGGTCATGGATGCAGGGACACTCTTCTTCAAAATCTAAGAAACTTATTGTATGAAGACAATCACTTTTTCTTTCATCAATAATAAAAAACCTATCCCTTTCTTCGATTAACCATTTTGCAAAAACACTTAATTAATGGGGTTGTGTGTCATTTCTTCCGATGTCCTTAACTACCTGCTACATGTTTGTGCAAATGCATGAATGAAATCGAGTGAAAGTGTTTGTTGAAGATTAGCCTCCATGTGAATGTAGGATAAGAAACAAACATGATTGGTTGAATTTATAGTAATCTAAGTGGGTGTTACACAAGGATGTTAGTTGGTAAGGACAGTTAAGTAGTTTTTTCTGGTAATCCGTTGCTAGGACCAGGAATCCACCAATTGTTTTCTTTGGATTACTTTTCCATCACAAGTGGAAGCACCAAGCTTTCATACTACCCATCTACTTTTAAGCTTGTAAATATAAAAAAAATGGCAAGTTGAAGCAACGTTGTGAGGGGGGTTTGGGCTTGGAGTTTTAAAGTAATTGCATTGCATGGAGAAGAATGTGGTCATGCATGTGAGTGTAGCATTTGTATCCTTAATATTTTTGTTTTAAAATTGGTAACATGATTGTTGGGCAGCAGTGGATTGAACAAGGTAAGATAGACATAGTATTTAAAATTTGGAGAAAACAAAGTTGGAAGAATATTTCATGATGCGGATCCCAACTGCCATACATTGGTTGGGGGGCGTTGCAGTTACCCATGTTTGGAATAGACTAATCTTGCCATCAAGGGCGCAATGGAATTATTAATTGCAGAGGATTAAGCAGTTGTTACTTTTCAATTAAACAATGCTTCTCTTCAACATATACAATTTCAGCATCATGAGTGCGAGTTGCGTTGTTATACTTTTATTCTAAAATATAATTAAGGGGTCGATAATGATGTTTCTTTTTCTAGAAAGGTGCAGAGAGATGTCAGCATGAAATATCTTCAGGAAAACAAAACAAAATCAGTTTTACAACAATTAGGTTATTTAAAAAAAATTATTAACAACGAAAAAATTAAAGAAACTGAAATATATAAATTTAGTTCTTACAAAACCACTTAATAACTAATGTTCAGATACATGTATAGATAAAAGAAAAATCAACAACAAAAAAAAGTCTAAAAAAATACATTAACTAAATATTATCATATACCTCCTAATATGAAACGTCTTCTAACTCATTACATATGATGAAATTAATTTTATTAAAATATTATAATATCCAACAACAAAAATTAAGAATCTATATGATAGAATTAAGAATCTATATGATAAACTCCTGGATCTTCTAATTCCACATTAAGATTGATAATAGGTCATCAACTCTAAGAAAAATCTATAATAAGACGATGGGATGACTTTTTTTTTTTAATATTTCCAATTCATTCTTTTTTTTATTTTATTATTGTATCAACCTCGAGTGAATAGGAATAGGGTAATCTTTAAAGGGTGAGTAGTAGATGTTCTAGAAATTTTTGTTTTGGTCAAATTAAAGGCTTGGTATTAGGTTACATCCAAGTCACTGTCTGTGCATTTTTTCTTTTCTGATTGGTGTCTAGATCCGCTGGTTTGCATGAAGATAATCTCATGATGTATTCTGTTAAATCGTATGATTGTTAGTCTCTGGTGAATTTCTATGGATTAAAATAAGAGAGCTCTATATAGTCATACATGGAAGTATGTCTAGTAGGGGAGAATAAGGTTTTGATCATGTATAAGGGTTAGACCACCCCTAAAGTGATTCATATTTATTTATTTATTATTTTCGATAAAAAGTATCAACCTCGAACAAAGTAATAAAAATAAATGACAAAAAAAATACTGAAAATTGATTTAAACATGATTTTAACAATTTAAAGGATTTAAAGCCTGAGATTTTCGAATTGCATTAGCTATTTTTCCAAGGTCAGGGACTAAAATTAAGATTACTGAAATTCAAGTTTTAAATGTGCGAATTAAGAATATTTGTTTTATTTTTTATAAAATACAAATATCCCATTTATTAAAAAAGTATGTCCTAAAATTTTTGCTAAGTCTTATTCATCATTATTCTATGCTTTCGGCTATTGACTTAAAAGGAGTACTAATACCCCCGAAGACTGATTTTCAGACGGGTTGTTGTCATATAAGTCAATAATGCTCCATGCACGTGAATCAAACCTTTAACTACTCATTCACACATTATATTTTCATTAAAATCAATTTAAATACGTGTATATAGCTTATTTAAATTTATATACAATTTTCGTTTTCAATCTATATGTCATTTCGGAATCAAATCATAGTTCAATTATTAAATTTTAAAAGAAACAATACTTTAGAAGCAATTATATTAGTTATTAAGAGCATAAAAATATGATGATAAATTTTTAAGAAAGAACTAAAAGTATAGAGTTTAGTATGTGTCTTCTTCCTAAGAGAGTCATCACCTATTTATAGTATTGTTAGACTCATACCATTAAGACAAACATTGAATGATTATCATGAGATATAATTAGATTTTATAATAGTAACTATAATCGTTACTAATCTATAAATCTGATTTATATATCTTAAATATAATATTAAGCAAACATTTATTGTCTAAATGTATCAGTTGAGGTATGTACATTAGTGAATTTGAGTTCAAAACAACATAAATTATTAAATAAAAACTAATTTTAGATAAAAAAAATAGTTATTAATTAAGTTAGATATTATTTTATAAACTAAAATACTATCAGTATTTAAAGTAGTTTTTATTATTAATAAAAATTTATAAAATTATTTTTAAATTGATATTTAACATACTTACCAAAATTTTTGCTACTAATTATTTTATATTCTAAATTAAATACTATAAAAATTAATTTAAAATCTAAAATAATTAATAGCTAAAATCTTGGTAGTTAATTTTAAATATTAATTTGTAAACTAGTTTATATACATATACCCCAAAGAAACATCTTCATCATCCTAAAATCAATATTATTTATATATAACTTTCATTCTAAATTTAATTTAGTCAATATAATAATTAATAATTTTTTTCTCTAGAATTAGTTATTATTTAATGATTTTTTTAAGTAAATATTAAAAATGAATGCACTGATATAAGCAAATTAAAGGGGAAAAAACAGATAAGGTTTTGTTTATCAATAAGTGGGATTATAGTAGGGTTTAAAGTTGCTTTCCAAATTAATATGTAAATAAAGCATGTCTACTACTGTTGAATTACCTCAAAGTGAAATGTGAAGGTCAAACTAAATGCCATGTTAATCAATTATAGTGCAAGTGCTTTGTTATTTTCTTCCAATCATTCCTCGTGTTTCATAAGACTATGATTAAGATGAATATGGTAAGAAAAACAAAGGAAAAAGATTATTTATTTACATGTATTATTAATTAGTGTTAAGCATGTTCAACCATGTGCACACATGGAAGATCGCTGCCATGAAAAATGGTAAATTAAGTGGAGATGATTCATGGTTCATGGTCCCTCCCATGTGTAGGTCAATCCCAGCACAAGGGTTTCGATCAATTTCTGTGATCTGATTGAGCAATTAATTGTTGAACTCAACTCCACTTCACCTATCTATTAATTGAATATCGACTAGTTTATGGTATATGACATACAAATAATAACATTAATTGCATTTCAACTTCAATCATTGATACCATTTCTCTTCCAAACATGGATTTGATTCTTCAACCAAAGCATTTAGTAAATTTGTTGTTCTTACATCATCATTATCGTAATTATTAATCTATTCTTAAGAATCCAGTTTCATTAATCTAAAATCATTCAATAAAAAATAATTTTAAAAATAAAAAATAATTAATTAATATATTAACTAAATTAGATATTATTATATAAACTAAAAAATTATTGATATCTAAATAATTTCTATTATGAATAAAAAAATTATAAATTAGTTTCTAAATTGGTATCTAATTAACTATAAAGTAGTTTCTATTATAAATAAAAAAAAATTATAAATTAATTTCTAAATTGATATCTAATTAGTTACTAATTAAGGTTTTAACTACCAATTTTAAAATCGAAAATAATTGATAGCTAAAACTTCGGTAGTTAATTTATAATTTTTTTATTAATAATAATTACTTTATATATCAATAATTTTTTAATCTATAAAATAATATTTAATTTAGTCTATATTGTAACTAATTATTTTTTTAATCTAAAATTAATTTTTATTTTAATGATTTATTTGTAGTGTAAAATTATTTGAAAGAGGTGTTCTTAAAAATATTAAAAATTGTTGAATTTTTGAAAGAACCATGGAACTCTTTGTTGAGTTTTTTGGAGTTCATGTAAAAAATTTACAAAATTTTCGTTGACTTCTTGAGTTGGAATGGAAGAGTTTTTATTTAGGTTTTGATGATTAAATACATCTAAGATTCATCAAAGTAGTATTAAGAACTTATATATTGGTGATACTCTTAAGATTTTAATTTCCATAAACAATGGCTGCGCATTCCATGTGCTGGCTGCAACACCAAATACTAATTGTAATTATAGTTATTTCATCCTTAATTATTATTGCCTTGGTGCTACACTTGCACTTAGTTAAATGTGTATGTTTATTAATTTGCTTGGTTTACTCATATTTCAGAAGCATATATAGGTTACAAGCACGTGTATTACCCTTTCTCCTGGGTCTTAACCTATTTATTTTTCCTCCTAATCAAGTGCCATACATGTGTTCTGTTGTCTCTCATCATCTTATATGCTCAAATTCAACCATATATGAATATAAAATTTTTTATAAGGAATATATTTTTTTCATATAAAGATATAATAATATACACATTAATCTTTCGTCCTATTTTATTTTATGGTGGAAGTTTTTGTTATTATGAGAACTAAGAAATACAATTAATGTTTACAACTTTATAAAAAAATATAAGAATCTTTTAATATACATTCCTTATTTTTTGTATAAATTAAATTCTAACTCATTTATATTTTTAAAGTATTTTTTGGTCATTTACCCTCTTTAGAACTCTTCCATTCATAATTTTTTTAAAATAATTTTGTAATTTTCACACTTCAACATATTAAAATTAATTTTGTATTATCAAATATTAATTTTTTTTTTAAAAATTTGACAATTAGGATTTAACACACTACATGTTACATGTGATTGACCTCATTTTTTAATCTACACAAAATTGTATGTCCATTACCACATTTTTTTTTCTTCTAATTTCTCATTGTTTTATATTAGAGTACAGGTGAACAAGAAAAAAATTACTACTTAGTGTAACCAAGCTAAAGCTCAAAGAAAAATTTTCCAATCAATTATATGTTTAGTTTTTTTTTTTCATCATCAATAAAAAAAATAAATAAATAACCATACTAGAGATATTATATCTCATATATAAAAAGAACTTGTAGTAAAATATAAGAAAATATCTAATATTTACTTCATGATCTCTCTGATATTCAATTACTAACAAGAGATCAACCAACAACCCATTCTTACAATAAAAACACAAGAAATACAAAACCATAGACTATCTTATGAGATCGTCTACCCTATGTAAAAAATCTATTAGAATTTTATAACAAAAACACATGTGAATACTTATTGATATTTTGTTTTAGTGGAATAAGAATGTACTCTTATAGTTTTATTTCTTTTTTAAGTATATAGAGATTGGAACATCGTTAATATTTCTTTATTCAATACACTCTTTTGTTGTCAATAAAAAAAATTATATTAAAAAATAATATTTTAATTTTTGAAATATACAGTTATATTTCCATAATGTTAAGTTTTTAATTTGTTTTGTCCAGCATATAGCATAGGATGACTGAATATTGATTCAAAATGTTTAAAGAGTGAGATATAATGATATAAAGCAACTCTTTATATACAGAAGAATAAAAAATATCTTAAAAAGTTATAGTTTGAAAAAAATAAAATGGTATAATGAGGTAATAAGAATTAATTTTGTAAAAGTTTGAAGTAAGTGATGAGTGGTACTATTGTGGTACATAAAAAGTAAGTTTTGATATCATATGTCATTGTGCACGTTAAGATGAGATGTGACTATGATTATACATGTCTCCAAAATGTATGAACTCCACTTTGTGTGTTATGGTTATATCTGAGCCGTTTCTTGTGGAATTCTTATCATAAAATGCATTATATATATGCCTATGCATGAATCCTCAAATTAAGTGGGTCGGTTGGTTTGATTGGTGCGTACGTAAGAGCATTTCAGAATTTCCCATACGCGTTACAACCGTTAATTATCAATCACAATGCATAATATATATGTATATATATATATATATATATATATATATATATATATATATATATATATATATGTATATATATGTATGTATATATATTTATATATGTCACGAATCAAATTGACAACAACAATTATCACAGGTTTAATTTATTCACTATTAGTTTTTAATTAATTATTCTAGTTTTTTTATTTTTGGTATATAGAACACTCAAAAGTAGTTCAATCCCTTTTTTAAGTCTATATAAGACTTTTCTTTTTAATATATCTTAGTACAGTGGAGCATTAGTATTTTATATTTTTTTATAAAAATTTAACTCAATTGAATAAAATTAAGTAAATTGTTTTCATTTATATAATGTAAATTTGTTTTATGTTTAATTGATGTATGATCTTATTCTATACATAAATATCTTCTAGGTAAAACTAGATATTTATAAATAATTTGATACTAATCTTATAATAAAAAATGTATTCAACAAATTTTATTATAATATATTTTGTTGAAAAGTGGATTTAAGTTTAATTTTATTGATTAAAGATAAAATCATATTACTTTATATAAGTAGAAATAATTTTATTTTACAAACTAATTTTATAAAAATAAGTTAAAAAATTATTATATGCACTAAAAGATATTGATCAATCGGGTGATAATTATATAATTTTTTTCGAACATAAAAATACGTTAAAATATGATGAAAATAGTATATATTTTCATTCTCGAGTGTGGAAAACAAATAGACTATATAATTAATAAAAGTTAGAATATATAAATATATATATATATATATATGAGCTAAAGGATATTAAAATTTATTCTTTAGTTTAATAGTAAAAATAATTGTATTTTATTTTAAGGTTGTGGTAACAAAATGCTTTTAAAACATTGGTTAAGGAATCAAGTACATGAAACTTTTTTTTGCTAAAAAAGTAGATGAAAAATCTTAGGTGAGTGTAATGTTAACGTTCCTAATAGAATGAAAAATCACTTTTAATTCCTTATGTTTTCCTTAATTTAATAATAGAAAACAAGTGAAGGGGCCACGTGAAAGTTTGTGAATCGATTGGTCGGAGTTAGTATATTTTGTTGCTAAATGTAATTATGAATTTATGACAGTACTCCTCTCACTATCTACATTTATCACGGCTTTCTGAGTGAATCCAAATTATTAACTCCCACTCTTTCACAATACTAAGATTCCTTTTAACATTATTATTTTTATTTTAAATTATTTTCACTTTATTCAATAATTTCTTTCCAAATATATAATCAAAATAATTAAAATTTTATTTTCTGACTTTTTCATTCTTAACTGATAAAGAAAATTGTATTTTTAAATGCCATTAACAAAAAAAGTTATATCAATGATTTTTTTCAATTAGCAGATAAATTAATTAAACATACTTATATTTTTTGTTTTTCTTACAATTACTTCTGTTTAAGTTTGAAGTAAAGATAAAACTATTAGGGTTTAGTACATACTAAGAACTTTTATAGAGGGAATTCATACTTCTTGAAATGGTGGCTGTGGTAGATGAACCCAAAACAAAAATTTTATTCACTCTGTCCCTAACTATATGTACATTAAAGTTTTTACACATCGTTTTGGTGATTAAACAATTAATATAGACACAATGCTTAAAATTCATTAAATTAAGATAATTTATGAGAAAAAATTAAAAAAATAGTGTAAATACATTATAAACTGAAAATATAAGTTATTTTGAAATAAATTATATATACTTATAGATAATAATAATTGAATATTTGACAAGGCTAATTCATATTTTTTAAATTAATTTTTAGTTGATAAATATAAAATGACATAAAAACAAATTACAACATAAATTTCATTATAAAAAAATTATATTTAAAAAAATTGTTACTATGTGTAATTGTAATAAGTTTATTTTTTTATTTTTTAATTTAAATTATTGTTAGTTGCACAATAATTATTATAATCATTTAATAATTATGTTATAATTTTTATTATGTTATTATTAATAATAATATTATTATTATTATTGATGGATATTATTGTCCAGTTATTTACAAATGTTACCGATAAATTCACATTCAATGAATATTGATTTACGTTAAATTTTTATTTATTTTTTAATTTTTCAATAACAAAAAATTATCAATAAATAAAATTTTTTTTAATTCATTGATAATTTTTTATAGTGTTAATTATTTTAATTTATAATGATAAATATTTATAATTTGAATTACATAAAAAAACTAAATGGTGATCTAAAAAATATTAAAAATAATGCAACAATCTGTGATTGAAAAATTAAAAATAAGGAATAATAGGTAAAAATACATTAATAATAATAAAAGTATATTAAAATATAAATAACAGTAATGAAAAAATTAAATGAATTATAAGTTATAAAACTAGTTAAATTCGTAATAAAATAAGTTACTATAGTGTATACAATATTGTGTGTTAATAAAAGTAAATTATAAGTAATTAAACAAAGTAAGAGTTAGAAGGCAATTTTGAATCTGGTTAAGAAAAAGAGCCCCAATAATGGTGGTAATGATTTGGGAAATGAGAGATTGGACGATGGAGTGCGAAACATGCGGTGCAGCCGACACGTTAATCGCATAAGAATGTTGCATTAGTTTATGCATCTTAGAATAATAAGTTATTTGAATTAAAGTTTAGATTGAATTTTAGAGTCATCCATGACATTAAAGAAGAGAGTATAATAATGAAGTATTGGAAAGTATTTAACAATGTTGAAGTTATAGAGAGGAGAGAGGCTATGGTTGTTAGCACCCATGATAAGCCCAAAGCCAGTTAATAGTAAACAATGTAATGTGAAGTGTGAAGTTAAACAAACTCTCCTCACACCAAAAACAAATTACTAATATAATAATATAATAACGTCAATAATATATTCTACTTGAAAAGAAGAAAATCTTTCTGCTGCAGATTCGCTCTCATTAAAAAACTACTCAAGGAGACTTAGCCATAGTTTGTCTCCTAAACAAGCTTATAAACTATCATTTTTATCGCAGGTATATCGTGGCTATTATTTAACCTCTCACCTCGTCTCAACTCATTCTATATCTATATATTATATATCTTTAATATTCTCTTTAACTTTTATCTGGTTTTTTACTTAAAAAAATACTTAAAATCGACTGATATAATGTTTACATCTACTTATATATCTTTAGTCTATATCTCTCACATCAAGATCTGTCAATTCGTGCGTATAATTATATATTTATGAATGATTTGATAGTGGTCTGATAAATCAAACACTATTTTATGATAGACTCTAAATAACTTTGATAACATATTAAAAAATGAACTTTAAGCTTAACTCAACCTTACAAAATAGACTTATAAGTTGAGGTTTGCACCCACTTATCATATTTTTATCTCTAGTTGATGTAAGATTCCAATGATTTAAAAGAAAGCTATGAGAGAGAAAGAGCAAGCAACAAGTAAAATTTGAAAACCTATGTCACACGAAAGTTATATTCATTAAATATAAATCAATTTTAGAAATAAAAAATAATTAGTTACTATATTGACTAAATTAAATAGTTACTATATTAACTAAATTAAATACTATTTTATCATTACAAGAAAACTATTAAATAAAAATCAAATTTAGAGACAAAAAATAATTAATCACTATATTAAATAAATTAGATATTAATTTAGAGACTAAAAAATTATTGTATCTAGAGTGATTTCTATTATTAATAAAAATTTATATGTATTAAACACATTAGTTCTGCACAATACATTATAACTTCTCATCCATGTTTAATTTTTCTCAATAATTTGTTGCATGTACCATATATAACTAAAAACCTAATAAGTGTATCTCAGTTTGCAAAGGGTAGTAATGTATTTTTTCTTAATTTCATCTTAACCTTTGCTATGTGAAAACTCAGGAAACCAAGGAGATGATACTACAAGGAAACCTTAAAGATGAGTTATATGTCTTCCTTCCTTTACAACCAAAACGTGTTTTCTCTGCTAAATACACAAATTTCACACCATTGTTGCCTTGTTTTCAACTATGCCACTCACAACTAGGCCATGCTTCTTCACATATTGTTCAACAAGTTATGAGACATTGTAATGTAAAATGCAGCAACACTAAGTTTTTCTGTCAATTTTGTGTTCTTGGTAGATCTCATCAGATACCATTTTCTAACTCATACATGACACATTAAACCGTTGCAACTAGTTTTCATTTATGTAATCCCATGTTCTTGCTTTAGATGGTGTGACATATTACATTTCCTTCCTTGATGCTTTTTCAAAGTATACATGGTTATATCTTACTAAATCAAAGTCACAAGTTGCATCCAATTTCATGCTTTTCAATAGTTTTTCAAAAAACTAAACTAGTTGCAGGCTACAATGTATCTAAAGTGACAATGTTAAGGAATTCTTGAGTCTGAATTCAAGTCTTAAAACCTATGGCACCAAACATCATTTAATATTTCCTCACTTATATGAATAGAATGGTTCAAACAAAGGAAACATTGTCATGTTACTAACACATGTCTTGCTTTGTTCGTTGTTGTGTCTCTTCCTCTTAGATTTTAGGGAGAAACTTTCATAATTGTGGTAACAATTATCAATACTCTCCCTACACCTCTGCTTCATAATAGTAATCGCTATGTAATGTTGTTTAATTGTAAACCAAACTATTGTTTTTTCAAAATTTTTGGATGTGTATGTTATCCTCTATTAAGGCCTTACAACAAACATAAATTTGATTTAAGAACTTCTATGTCCTTATTTATTGGTTACAGTTCTCTACACAAAGGTTACATATGCCTATCTCCAATTGGTCGAACATGTATTTCTAGACATGTTCTATTTAATGAAAATTTGTTCCCTTACTCTTTCAATGATGATCCTTTTACCGCTTCTTCACCAAATGACACTACCATCTCATGTTTTACCTTTAGTTGTTCTTCAATGTACACCTATTAACTCATGCCCTAATCATTTTCTGAATAACAACTCTTTTACACACCGATCTTCTAATTCTACCAATATATGTCACTCTAATTCTATGCATGATCATAATTCTACACGAGATATTACTATGCATGAATATGTTTTTCCTTTTTTGTCATCTTTTATAAGAAATGTTATCATTATATCTACATGTGGTCTAACTACCAACACTCATCCACCATGATCACTCATTCCAAACCTAGAGTTTTCAAACCCAAAGCTCGTCATATTGTTCCTTCTACTAATATTGTGAACGTATAATTTATAAACAAGCCTTGACTCGTCCTAGCTAGTTCAAGGCAATAAAAATGGAATATCAAGCCCTTGTTCAAAATAATACATGGACTCTCACAACTCTTCCTGCTGGTGCTACTCTTATAGAGTGCAAGTAGGTCTTTAGGAATAAATACAATGTTGATGGCTCTTTTCAAAAACTTCAAGCTAAAATGGTAACTAAAGGCTCATATCAAACCAAAGGGACAAATTACACCAATAATTTTAGCCCAGTTATAAAACATCAAACCATCTGTGTTGTTAGCCATCTCTCAGAAATGGACAGTAAATCAACTTGATGTTAACAATGTGTTCCTGCATGGGGATTGAAATGAAACAGTTTATATGCAACAAGCACCCAAATTTTGTTCTCCTGATTCCAATCTTGTTTGCAAACTCTTCAAAACCATTTATGGTTTAAAATAGACTCTACGATCTTGGTTTCAGAAACTCAACAAGACTTTAATAAGTTTTTATTTTAATTCCACCAAGTGATGCTTTTCTCTTTGTGATGTTTCGCAGTACAAACACCATGTTCATTCTCGTTTATGTTAATGATATTATCGTCATAGGAAACTTTTTTTTCTCATGTAAATTCTCTCATTTCCGTGCTAAGTAATCTATTTGATTTGAAGGACCTCAAATTGTTGCACTACTTTATGGGAGTTGAAGTTTCTTGTACAACAAATGGTTGTCTTCATTTGTCTTAACACGAATACATTCAAGATATCATATGACATGCTGAAATGGTTGATTTTAATCCTCAATCCACACCAATGATTTCTTCTCTTTGGCTAACTTAAGATGAATCTTAAGCCTTTTCTGACTCCATTGTATATCGTTATATGGTGGCGCCTTATAGAACCTAACAATCACTCGACCTAAACTAGCATTTCTATTAATAAGGTTTGTTAGTATATGCATTAACCATAAGATCCCTATCGAAAAAATGTCAAGAGGATTCTTCCTTACATTGTTGACACTATCCATCATGGTTTGCTCTTTCGTCCAACTTCAAATATATCAATTATTGGTTTTAGTTATGCTAATTAAGGCATTGATTTGAATGATACAAAATCTACTACAGGCTATTGTGTATACCTTGACTCCAACATCATCTCATGGACTTCTCACAAACAAAAAGTTGTATCACAAAGAACATGAAATTGAAAGAGGGTGATATCTGCTTTTGACTGATAGAAAGCATTTATCTTTTGTCCCTCCTAATCAAACTCGAAAAGAATCACTTTATGTCACTTTGTACACTAGAGTGTAGGCATGTTCTGTTTTATCTTCACTGAAATCACTTGATTAAATTCTTTCTTCAGTGAGTTATGTGTCTCTGTTGCCACACTGCGAGTATACTTTGATAACATTAGAGTTCTTTCGTTAGCAGTTAACCTGGTCATGTATTCCAAATCTAAACATTTTAAACTTAACTTATATTTAGTTCGTGATCACATCCAACATAATCGTTCATAGCCGGTCCATGTTTTTACTATATTCCAAGTTACAAATTTATTAATAAAACCAGTTTTATTAGTGTTTTTCACAATTTTCAACTTAAACTTATAGTTATTATTGGTCTAAACATAATTTTGGAAGGATGCTAGGTGATGTATATCGCAAACATACATCTCATGCTCTCTTCTTTTATTATATATATATATATATATATATTAAAGTTAAGAGATATTTGAGAGAATGATAGAATGAATGAATAAACATGAATAAAAAATATATTTTTGAAAGAATGATAAATAATGTATTTTTATATACACGTAGTAGATGCATAAATAGAGGGGGGGTGTAGGAGGAATATTCTAATTCCCATTGAAGAAGAAGGAATAATTAGGTGATGAGAATTTAAAAGATAATAATGGATGATTTGGTATAAAAAATAGTAATGAGAGGTGATATTATAATTACTAGGTTTGAGGAAAAGTAGAGTTAGAATTGCTAATCCATAAACGTGGGAGAGTAGAAAGGAGGTTGAAAGAAAAGGGGAAGCGTGTGGGGGCAATGGGATGTGACGTGGGGGAAGATTTGAAGGAGAAGAAAAGAGAGAGCAAGAGAATTGGCCACGTGTATTGGAGTGATATTGTGATAGAGGGAGGAACGCGGGGTTCGACGTGTGCAAAACAACAAATGGGTTCCCCACTCACTCACCCAATCCACACTCAAAGGCAAATTAGCCATGAATGAACCAAAAGCCCATTAGTACTTCTCCTTCAATTGCAATGGGCCTTTGCCTCTCTCTACCGTTTTTGTTGTCACCAATTCTCATGTGTGATTGCTCTAAAATTAAGGAACTTTCCCCATATTATAATGAAATGGCCTATTATGTTTAATAAAAGATTGATTCATAGGTGCATATAAAATAAACAGAGAGAGAAAGGGAAAGAAGGGGGTCGTGGCGTTGTATAACGCCGCTATGTCCCACATTGTCTCATTCACTTATTGGGCAATCCTACCTTTTATGAGTCCCCTCCCCCATTTTCTTAATCCTACACGTGGTCTCCTCCTACATGTCTCACTTCAACCTCCATCCCCTCCTCCCTCTACCTACTATATATACCCCATATCTCACTCCCCACTCCTCCCAACTCACTCCCTCACACACCCCTCTTCCAATTTCCAATTCTCAAACACTTCACAAGCACACCAATTCTCACTTCCTTCTACCTCAAAAATACAACATCAACAAAATCAATAACCATGCCTTCACCAGCTTCAAATACTTGGTTTAACACCACACTCCCATCTTCTTGTTCTTCCCCCTTTAAAGACCTAGCTTCCACATCTTCTTCTCCCACAACCTTACTTCCCTTCAAGAAAAGATCCTCTTCCAACACCAACACCATAACATCTTCTCTTCAAACACTCCACTTCCCCAAACAGTACCAACCAACATCCACACCCACCACCACAACCCCAACCCCAACCCCAATTATAACCACCACCACCACCACACCCACCACCCCTCACAGGGAAACCAAACCTCTCTCCGACACCAAACAACCATTACCTCAAAAATGGAACTTTCTGCAGAAAGCCGCTGCGACAGCCTTGGACCTGGTCGAAACGGCGCTGGTCTCGCACGAGAGCAAACTCCCGCTCCCCAAAACGGCGGACCCGAGAGTCCAAATCGCCGGGAACTTCGCGCCGGTGCCGGAGCATGCCGCGGATCAAGCGCTTCCGGTGGTCGGAAAAATCCCCAAATGCATTGACGGCGTGTACGTGCGCAACGGCGCGAATCCGCTCTACGAGCCCGTCGCCGGGCACCACTTCTTCGACGGCGACGGCATGGTCCACGCCGTGAAGTTCACGAACGGCGCCGCCAGCTACGCGTGCCGCTTCACCGAAACACAGCGTCTCACGCAAGAGAAATCTTTAGGCCGCCCGGTGTTCCCGAAGGCCATCGGCGAACTCCACGGCCACTCCGGCATAGCGCGCCTCCTCCTTTTCTACGCGCGCAGCCTCTTCCGTCTCGTTGATGGGTCCCACGGCATGGGCGTGGCGAACGCCGGTCTCGTCTACTTCAACAACCACCTCTTGGCCATGTCCGAAGACGATTTACCATACCACGTGAGAATCACTGCTAACGGCGACTTAACCACCGTTGGCCGTTACGACTTCAACGGCCAGCTCAACTCCACAATGATCGCCCACCCGAAACTCGACCCCGTCAACGGCGACCTCCACGCGCTCAGCTACGACGTCATTCAGAAGCCTTACCTCAAGTACTTCCGTTTCTCCCCTAACGGCGTAAAGTCCCCCGACGTCGAAATCCCCCTGAAAGAGCCCACCATGATGCACGATTTCGCCATAACGGAGAATTTCGTCGTCGTCCCCGACCAGCAGGTGGTCTTCAAACTAACAGAGATGATCACCGGCGGCTCCCCCGTGGTCTACGACAAGAACAAAACCTCACGGTTTGGGATTTTGGATAAGAATGCGAAGGACGCGAATGCGATGCGGTGGATCGACGCGCCGGAGTGTTTCTGCTTCCATCTCTGGAACGCGTGGGAGGAGCCTGAAACCGACGAGATTGTGGTGATTGGGTCCTGCATGACCCCTGCGGACTCCATTTTCAATGAATGCGATGAGAGTTTGAAGAGCGTGTTGTCTGAGATAAGGCTGAACTTGAGGACGGGCAAGTCGACTCGCCGCCCCATTATCTCCGACGCCGAACAAGTGAACCTTGAAGCCGGCATGGTGAACAGAAACATGCTCGGAAGGAAAACTCAGTTCGCTTATCTGGCTCTGGCCGAGCCCTGGCCCAAAGTCTCGGGCTTTGCGAAAGTTGATTTGTTCAGTGGGGAAGTGAAGAAGTACATGTATGGAGAAGAAAAGTTCGGTGGGGAGCCTCTGTTTCTTCCCAACGGTGAAGAAGAAGGTGATGGGTATATTCTGGCATTCGTGCACGACGAGAAAGAATGGAAATCCGAGCTTCAGATTGTGAATGCCCAAAATTTAAAGCTCGAAGCTTCCATCAAACTCCCCTCTCGCGTTCCTTATGGTTTTCATGGCACTTTTATTCATTCTAAGGATCTGAGGAAACAAGCTTGAAGCAGTGAATGGTGAAACTGAGGAGAGATTTAACTGAGGGATGCTTGCAGATACGCCCCCGGAATCTACTCCTCCTGTAGTTTTCTGTTGCAGATTTTTATTTTTATTTTTCTTCATTTTTTTTATAATTTGGGGTTAACTTTGAGTGAGAGGTTTTGGGGACCAGCGTGTAGCTTTTGGGTGTAGTTAGCAATGAAGCTCAGCTGGTCTCCGCTTTTCTTTCGCTCCAAGTGCATGTAAGTATCAGGAAAAAAAAGAGGGTGCGTATATACTATATATATCACAGTACTATAGAATGTGATATACTGTCATGTGTTACGGTTTACTGTAAACTTCTGTTCATCACTACAGTTTTCTGTTGTATATATCAGAAATAATTAATCATATTCTTCTTGTTTTGTTTCCCTATTTTTATAATTGTCCCTCTAGTTTCCTTCAAATCCTTGTCTTTCTAATGATTTGCAAGAAAGAGAACAAATAAAAATAAAAAGGTCACCTCTGAATTCATTGACTACCTGCCTTTTTGCTTGATTCAGTCTCAGTTAAAGGGAAATAGTATATTATTAACACACTACAGTTAATTACTTTTTAAAAATTTTTATTATATAGTATTTTTTATACATGACAAAATTTTCCAGTGTATACAATAAAACAATTGTTTATTCATGCTTCGTACCAGTTTGTGTCAGTTGATACATAGGTAAAAAAATTGTTTGTTTGTGCAGGTACCGTCTATATGTAAAATTGTGCAGAAAAGCTAAAATTGTGACAACTTGAGAGTGGTGAATGACAGTAAAATGGGAAATTCCGTGGAGTAAAAGACGTCTTCATCAGTTCATAGTTTTCTAAATATTGCAAAAGATGGTAGCACACTAAGTGAGATTGGTTGGTTGGGTAGCACATGTTAAAATCGTGAGAAGTGAGTGTCCAATGAGAACAAAACAATTGGGCGAGAGCTACTTCTGCCCGCCATATAAGTTGAAACGATGAGTAAGATACACGTACATGGCAATATAAATAACTGTCAAATCGTGGCCAGAATATCTATAAATCTTCAAGTAAGGTGGCAAGTCAACTTGCAAGTTGAAACTTGCAAGAGAGGCACAAGATTTTTAACGAAAATTAGGTTGAAGGAAGGTAGCAAGCATTGATATTTATAGTGATGCTAAATAGTGTTGGATTGGTGAAACGAAGAGAAAAAGGGGTATCAAAAGTCAAGGGAATTGGGGGGTTTCTATTGGTAGATTGTGGGGAAAACATATAAGTTGATACAACTATAGACCACAGAGGCCTGACAAACACACTATTTATATATATATGTGCTTTTATTCGTTAGCTTCAATAATTGTGGAGGGGGCTCTCCACATGTCAAAGTGCTGTGCTTGCTCTCTTGGAGGGTCCAATCTATGCAAAATTTTCATCTTCAAAATGAAACTTTTCATCATGTCAATTAAGCAACTTGGAACTTCATAGTCCCTCTAACTAGTCCATTACAAGAATGTGAATGTGGCCATTCTGCTAGTTGTTTTTGCAGCAATGTGATTCGGCATGTGTGTTTCATAGTTCCTCTGTTCAGTGCTAGCTTTTGCAATTTCCATTTTCCAATGGGGTTTCATTCCTTCACTCATAGTGCAGCTTGTCATGGCACTTTTTTGTTTTTATCTTCACAAAGGACTGATCATTGTGCTTCCTACACTCACCATGTTGAACCCAATTGAGCTTTGAGTCACACCCTGTCATGTATAATGGCTTCAACATATCCATCATCATGCATTCATTCTCCACTCTCCATCATGTTACAAACCAGAGAATGTACTGTACAAAACATTTCTTAATTCCTTTTCTCAACACAATTCTAGGAAAATTTTATATATTTTATTAAATCTCAATCAGAGTCACCTAACTAACCCCCCCCCCCCACAAAAGAAAAGTAAGTTAACTAGGACTAAAGTTAATTTTATGGTTTATCGTTGTTGATGAATCTTGGCTGTTGGGTCCATAAAATGGAACATGACTGTGGAAGGAAAGCGAATGAACCATTATACCAGTATTAAAGTTGATCTCTTTGTCACCGAAAAATGAAATTATACATTTAAAGTTGGTTTCTTCTATTTCTTTTCCAACAAATGGCAAGCACCAATTTGTTTATTTGGAAGTTAGTTATCCGTCAGATTTTTGTTTTTCAACACAGTAAGTTTTCCTTTTCATTAGTCAATGTACTACTACTGTTCCCTCTCTTCATTTTGCTTTTCTCTTTACGTGGAAAGAATGAACAACATCGCTTTATAATTAATGGGAATAAATGTTAAATCTGCAATAAACAACAAGATATTTACTTTACACTTTGTTCCATTTGAACCTGCAATTAATATTTTTCCTCATAAATGTTGCATTTGGATTTTGGACATGCATTTTAAAGCACGCTGCGTGTTTCCTTCTGGTCAGTATTCAGCAAAAATGGCTTGTGATGTGGAAAAAGAGAGAAAACGTGGCTAATATAATTTACCATCAATATCTTCTTATTTATATGTGATTTCTTGTCTCTATACTTATTTTGAAAATTGTTAACAAGGTTATGGAATTAGATAATTTCTATTTACAAAAAAATATAAACAACAAAAGTGAGAGTGGAATACCAAAACAAGAGAGTCCTAACGCAATGAGTTTCATCATTATTATATATCATAAACAAAAAAAATCAACAATAATGTATATAAAAATGAATGGCTAATCATAGAAGTGCATTCCAATAAAACTCTGGTTTACAATTTTACTTTGACCAGTAACGACATTTCGTGATCTTCTTTAGAAGATGTCATCAAACAATTATTAAACCCCGCCAAAAGAATTGTAGATTGAGTGAAGAGTTTTAAATAAACTTTTCATTGCATTTCAGGCATGCTGTAAAAAGGTGGCAGGTTAAAAGGTAGCAGGTTGCAGAAATGTTCTGGTTCCACACTTTCAATTTGGCAAGCAACCATTTTATATAAATATTCTATTTTTTTAATGTGGTTTTCTTCATATTTGGTCAACACATATAATCTTGTATAGGCCCCAGTCTTTCAGTATGTTCCTAATAAACTGTGAAATTAATTTCACATTGGTCGTGGTTATGTAATACCACTCTGACACGGTTCCACAATCCGAATTAATTAAATAATCTTATATGATACAAAAAAAGAAAACAATTGTAAACTTATGGTTGAAATTAATTCCAATAGTGGTAAACAAGTTGCTAATAATTCCAAGTTATAGTAAAAGATTGCAAAACAAATTCCCATGTTTGTTTTAACCCACAGAAGCTGCTACATATTCTCGTACCAGTGCTTTTTTGCAATGCCCATATCATGAAGTTCTGTGGTTGCGGTTGAGTTGAAGTTTCATGGAATTGCTCAGAGTTGTATTTGGCCACACAAACACAATGAATGAGAGATAACAACGACAATTTCATATGGGAAAAATAAACAAGAAGATATTGAGCAGCATTTAATTTTACGATAGCTACGTGTAACGGTGATTCCATATCGTGCTTTTATTATACGACTATGAAATATACAAGGTTTTTCCTCTCTATGTCTTGCCAAAATTACGAGTAAAATATTTTCTTTTCCCTCTAAAATTGCATGCATATATTCTATGCACGTTAAAAGACTTGGATGCCTAAGTTCATTGCTTTTACGTTAAAATGTTATTAGTATTATTTATTGAAACATTTTGTCAATAAATAATTAAAAATATAAATAAATTTCATGGAGATCTTAATCTTTAACTTAAAAATAGATTTTTATAAAAATGAATTATTCGGAAACTCATTTTTTAATATAATATCAAAATTTTTATATATATCTAAATATAAAGAAAATAAGGAAGTATAGATTCAATATCAATTAATTAAAGATAAAGACCAATTTGTCTTCATCTTATTTAATTTCATTTCTTCATAAAATCTTTACCTTTTCTTTTCTGTATGTAGCTTATTTTTATCTTTTAAACTTTTTTGGTTAGCACAAGAATAAAAATAGTAACATATACGTGATAGGATAATTTCATTATAAATAGTTTAAGATATGTTAATGTAGTGATCAATTTTAATACAATTTATATGTTAAAAAAGGGAACTCACAAATTTTATGATTTTAGTGCAATTTAGATAAGACAAAAAGTGCGTTTAAAAAAAGTATATTGTTAACCTTTACCTACTAATAAGCTTGGTGGTAACTACAGGAAAAATTAAAGTTTAGGACCCCATTTATTTAAAGTCTTTAGATTTATATTTTTTTACTAAGTGACAAATTCTATCATAATAGGATAATTATTTAATACTATATATTTTCATTAATAAGGTTGAATAGTCTTACTATGCGTTAATTGTTTTAAATATAATGCTATTATTTATTTTAAATATATGAAGTATAAATTTTATTAAATTGCGGTCTAAAAATGTTACAAAGATTAAAATTTAGAAAAATAGTTTCGCATATAAATTTTGGATTCTAAATCTCCCTTCCCAAAAAAAAAAATTATATATCAAAGTTGATATAAAAATAAATATATGATTTATAGTCGTGAAAAAATGTTAGTGATAAAATAGATATGTGAAAAAAAATAGAGTTATTTTTATAGTGATTTCGATATTCAAGATTCTATATATCAATTTACTTATTTTATTTAAAGTTAACCGGAGCATTTTTAGACTATGAAATCAAGTTTGACTTTTTATTTCAAATCCTAAAAACTAAAATCATTAAGTAAGGATGAGTTGTAAAAAATTAAATTCCAATAAGTATATAAATGGAACATCTTAATTTACTTTTAAAATAAAGATATTGTAAGGTGTATATATAAAAGAATATTTACTCTACCAAAATTATTAAATTACATTAAAAACATTATATTTAAATACATGCATATCTTGTATAGTAATTAAAATATTATAAGTAGAATTGTATTAAAATAAGTATTATAACATTAAACAAAATAATAAGTGATGAATTTTATTAAGGAAATGCGTTTAACGATAATAATTACAAACTCAATTAATGCTACTTTAAGAAACATATGACAAAATTCCATAACCTACTGCAATAAACTTTTTTTATTAAGTAATTCTATTGCAGTCAACATATCGTAAGCTAATTGAAATAGTTTATCAAACATACCGAATAATGTTAATTTTAACTAAAATTGTACAAATGTTTGTTTTTTTCA
Source organism: Phaseolus lunatus (assembly GCA_013389735.1). Lineage (NCBI taxonomy): Eukaryota > Viridiplantae > Streptophyta > Magnoliopsida > Fabales > Fabaceae > Phaseolus > Phaseolus lunatus. Next base: position 5,636,773 of record CM023861.1, read on the forward strand.
CTACAAGCATTTAAAAAGAATAGGAAATTGATAAAAAGTTCTAATTTATAAGATAATATATTCAAAAGAATGTAACACAATATTACTATTAAATAAAAAGAAATGTAAAGTAGTATATAAAACTGGGTCTGCTCTAAATCTAATCATTGAAAAAAAAATTAAAATTAAAATTGCTTCTACTCTGATCTTGTGCACATGCCAACTGCAAAATTGAACTAGAAATGAATTTGAACCACACATAAACAAAACCTTCTCTTAGGATAAGGTATATGTGTGTGTGTGTATATATATATATATATATATATATATATATATATATATATATATATATATATATATATATATATATATGTATGAAGCTACCTTTACATCCAACAATCAATGGCACCCCGTGTAACGTGCAACTTTTGTGGCCATCATTTCCCTAAAACTTTAGTTCAATTAACCAAAATGATACTTCAACATTTCAAGACACAATATTATATATATATATATATATATATATATATATATATATATATATTTATATGACTTTTAAAATAAGTTAGAAACAGTTGGAAGCCTAAAAATACTGCATGTTATATTAGTAATAAAAGGATGTAACATTGAGGATAATAGGGGACACATGTCACGGGTTACACCAATTAAACATTTATTTTTCTTAAAAAAAAGTTGATAATATAAGACACTATTGGTTCACGTCAATGAGATAATTATTTTTGGAGTCACTTTTAATAGATTTTGACATTCATGGGTATGATTATTAGATAAGATATATACATGCTTGGTCTTTCAATGATAAGAATAATATCTCTATACTGTTTCTGTTGGAGTTGAAAAACGAAAGGATATTTTTGAGGATGTTCATGTTATATTCATTCCCCCTCACAATAGGTCCCATCTTCCCAAAGAATAATTAATCTTCTTTGGGCTAGTTTATGTCAAATTTTAAATTCAAACATTGTTGATTGAATTTGGGTGAGTTAGTGGGGAGGGAGTTCCTCCGTTTTTAACTGAGTACCTTGTTTATTAAAAAATGTTTTGACATTTTGAATGCATTACCTTTTTCTTACTTCTTTTTTTTACACTTATTTTAACTCATTAATATGCTAAAGTCCAACTACCTTGCCTCACTTGCCACTTTTATTTTTATGTCTCTGCTTTTCTTCAATTTTAGAGGCTTCGGGTCAATTTTTAGTTTGCTTAACATTTTTTTTAAAAGGGAGTTTCTAGCTTTTAAGTTACTTGTTTGTTCAAAAATACTTTAACACTTTGAATACGTGATCTATTACTTGTATTCATATACCATTCAACGAATTTCTAACCAATCAATGTAAAACTTACTCTCAAACACCCCTCATAGAACTCTATAGAGAAAAGGCAACATGCAAGCTATGTTGTTAGTTCTTGAAATGCGTACGTATGTGTTATTCTAAATTTAAATTTAAAGAAAAGAAAAGAAAATAGAAGAAAAAGGTTTGCTTCTAATGTTTTTCCATTTCATTTTGATTCAAACTATTTGTGTTTTCTTTCTTTTATTTTCCTTCCCATTTTTACTCTATCTAACCATTTATTATTAAAAAAAAAGTTAGATACAAATGAGTGTTGTTTGAAACAAATTTACAATTCCATCTCATTTATATGCAGTATTTAACTAATAAAATAATTTATTTTACATATTATTTAAACCTGATTTTAAAACAATATTATCACCCACAATGTTGAAGATCCCAGATTTAAAAACATTTCATAATAAATAAGTGTAAATTTCATTTTATTAGTCAATTTTGTAAGATTGAGTTAAATTTAAGGTTCACTCTTTAGTATGATATTAAAGTTATTTAGAGTCTATCCGAACGAGAGTTTGTTAAACTTATCAAACAACTCATTATTGAAAACTATCCATAAATATATAATCTTAAGCATATAGACGAGTTGACCAATTTTAATGTAAGAAATATGTTGGAGATCATACATCAATTAGAGATAAAAACATTTCGTATTATATAAGGGAAAGTAAACCTTAATTATCTTAATAATAATTCGATTTTGCAAGATTAAGGTAGTATTAAAGTATTTTTTAGTTAATGGCAGGTATACTATAAATTGAACTCAATTTGCTAAAATAAAGAGAAATCTTTTGTATTGAGAGGATTTGTATGAGTGAAGGAAGGAAGCATGGGTTGAGATGGTAAAAAGAAAGAGAGTAAGAAAAACTTGGTGAATTAATGTAAAAACGGAAGCCGCATTTGAGGAAAATTTCATTGTCAGGTGAAGGTGCAGCCAAAAGTGAGATATTAATGGTGTGTTTGTGAAGGGATGAGAACCACAAGTTGAAAGAATCTGGTGTGACCCACGAATGTTCCTTTCCTTTCAATTGTATTGTAGATGGATGAATTCCAAAGTCCAGAGAGAGAGCCACTGACACAAATTGACTAATATTTGTTATAAATACCGAGAACGCCGCTTTCAACTGTAGAAACGTCTCCAACCTTAACTCTCTCCCTGCACATGCACAGGGGAATATTGGAATTGACCCTCTCTTTGCTACGTTAACACAACCTTAATTCTTTTTTCTTTTCATAAACTAATTATCACTTTAAACATTTTACAATTACCATTTTTTTATTTTTTCTTTAATTCTCCAATAATACTCATTTACTATTTGTTCACTTCTTTTAATATTTTTATTATCAAACTAATCATTTATGAATTGCTAAAATATAAATATTCATTAAATAGAAAAAATTTAAAAAAAAGTAATTAGTTGTTATATTGATTAAATTAGATATTATTTTAAAAATTTTAAAAATATTAATATTTAAATTAGTTTTTATTATTAATTAATAATTTTTAAATTAATATCTAATTAATTACCAATATTTTAGCTACTAACTTTAAAATTTACATAATCAATAGCTAAAATTTTGATAGCTAATTAGATACTAATTTAAAATTTATTTATCAACTAATTTGGATCCTTAAAATAATATATAACTTAGTTAATATAATAATTAATTATTATTATTTTTTTAAATTAATTTTTATTTAATAATTTTTTAGTAGCGCTGATTTAGAAAGTAAAATATGATTAAACGAAATTTTAATAAAAAAAATTTGTATAACTAACTAAAGTTGTGTATTTTGTTATGAGCTTGGGAGCTTGTTAATGTGATGCATGTGGAGATAGAATTTGAATTTTGTAGGTATGTTGAAATGGCGTTGAAAAGGAGTCCCAGGATTGAATAAAGAAATGGAATATGTTGATTGTGGGCATTGGGTGATGGTTTATGAATTTGATATATTAGGCAGCAATTAATGAGATAATTGGTTGAGATAAACGTCAACTTATTCCATGGGAGTGGCCAGTGGATAAAGAAAATGGAAGTGCAACAAAAGGATATAAAATGGACGTAAATGGGAAACTTTTCATCTTCTTCTTGTGAAATGGAGAATGACGAGCAACATGATGCATTCGATTACCTAATAAACATTATTTAGCTCTATAAAATTCATAAAAAGTTCCAACATTCCTCAATTAGCATGAACTAACTTGCGTCCTTTTGCTAATCTTGAAGTGCTATTAGGCATTAAAATTATAGCTTCAAGATAAATTATTATACTAAACTTATAAACTCCAACAAGTCACATCTGATCACGTAACACAAGTTTCTGGCAGTTTTTTACTCACACATACCACAATGAAAGCTTCACCATTTGATTAGAGCTCAATTGTTTAAGGCACTATTATATATAATGGAAACTATGTTGTTATCAGTATGTCGCGTACGAGTGTGCCTAAAAATTCATCAAACTTTTCTTCCCACATTCAACATCTTCAATAGGTTCCCCTTATCTTCAATTTTACCCACAAAAATAATTTACAAAAATAAGCACCAAAAGGTATTCAAACACATGATCCTTTCTTTCACACCACTTGTTATGTTACAATTTTCTTTAAGCTTGTTTAATGAATGACTTAGTTAATTAATACCACTCCTAGCGTCATTAGTATTGCGTTGATCAATGTGCCAAGTGTTGAAAGGTATATACCTCTGTTGGTCAATTTCGAAATTCATGATTTCAAAATGAAGTTTAAAGGTACAAATAATGTAAATTTGAAAGCCACGTTTTAATTGAAATGAAAAAAAATAAAATTCTTTAAGTTACTTATATTTTTTCGTGAAGGAATGCATGTGTGATAAGTTAATTAATTTAGAATTTATTTATAAAGAATCATTTTATTAATATAATAGGTTTTCATCTGGTCTGTTTTTAGAATACTTTACTAATAAATACTGTTTATTTATATATCGTTTTTTTTAACATATGAGTTTTCGTCTAGTCCCTCTATATTTTTGTATTTTTTTTAATAATATTTTTTTTTCATATGATGACAAATGATAGTTGTTATTTGAAGTGTCAGCTTAACTGAGATGTAAAGTTGCACATTAATATTAACATGAAAACTTTTATACAAATAAAAAAATAAAATTCCTAAAGTGATCACTTTTAGATAAGAATTTGACTCTAAATAGTTACTACTTTATTCCAAAATAGCAGTTTTTTAAAATTATAATATATACAAAATTAAGAAATACTCAATTAATAAAAATTTAAATAAAAATATATTTTAGTTTTTTTAAAACTATTTTTGTCTTTATTTAATGCAATTAGTACTACATTAATTTATCCTCCTCATTATATATAAGATTGTTTGAGAAAAACAATTTAAAAAATTATTAAAACTGAAAATTATTATTTTAGATCGGTGGAAGTACGATAATAAAATGAAGTGAGTATATACTATGTATTGTAAAACTTTGTTAGGTAAATAAGATACTTATAAAAATTCATTTTAATAATTTTTTTATTATAAATATTTAGAGTCTAAAATTTATAATAAAGACAAAAATTAATTTAAAATTATAATATATAAAAAAATATTTAATATTTATTTTATTTAACATTATTTAAGATTAAAAATATACATTTTTTTATATTTCATGTTTAGTTGTTCAAATATTTACACTTGACATACTTAAAATAGGTGGAACTAGTGAGTATTAATTTAATGAATTGAGTTTTATTTTTTTTATATAAAAACTTTTATATTAGATATTATTATGTAATTTGACATTTTTAAATAACAACAATAATCTTTCAAAAAATTCTTTCTCTCTTTTAATAAATTACTTGCATTTCCAACCATACTTGCATTTTGCATTTTGATTTACATTCTTGCAAATTTAGCTTTACAAGTTTCTTTCTTTCTTTCTTTTTAACACGATTTTCTTTTCTTCATCCATCCATTTCTTTAATATCAAGTTTTCGAATTCATGTATTTTCTTTTCCAGGATTTCACATTGCTTTTTTGAATTTAAGTTTCTCACGTTTTATACATTTCAAGTACTTTTACCTTTTTTGACCACTTTACTAAATATATGACATTTTTGTCTCTTTCTAATTAGTTCTCTCAACTTCGAGTTATCTTTTTTTTCACATTTTTTAATCTTTTCAATCTAATTGCTATCTTTTAAAATTTTGCATTAATCTAAGCTCTTGCTACATCGTAACAATATTTTTTTTTCTTTTGCATTTTGTTAATTTTAATTTTGTATAATTTTGAATTAATAATCTGATTTAACTTTTTTTTGTTCTAAGCTATCTGTCTAAATCGTGCAAGATAAGCCTTTTAACTATACAAATTGATGATAGATCAATGTATCATCATGAAGATTTGAAAAAAGTGATCTTGAGATTCGATTTGCATATTATGTAACTTTATGATTGCCATACTAATTGGACTAATAATTTATAATTAAATTGTTTAACCAGATGTTTAGTTCGATTAAATAATCAACCACCTCATCATAATGAGATTGAATTCAGTTATTTGTTCTTATTTCTTCTCATCATATTATTCACTTTTTTTTTTATCATATTTGTCATCAATTTGTTTTTAAACAAACAAAATATGACTCATTTAACACACTTCGTCTCAAATGGTATTCGAGGAAACATATGGATAAACAAATTAAAACTCTATATGAATCAACATATGCTTTAAATTATTAGGTCTCTATTAAGTGTTTACCTGTTAATTAACCTTTCTTACATTATATTTTAATTTAATTTATTTGACATGAAAAATTTGCGAAAACTCAATCGTGTAGAGTGTAAGTAAAAACAGAAGAATATACTAGATGCTATAATTTCCTTGCATTAATTCTAGTTGTTTTAGAACTATACAGAAACAAATTGGAATTTGAAACATAAAAGAGAAAGAACATGAATTTGCTAAAGAAACTGAATTCTTTGAGTAAAAATAAGACAAAATCATGGAGTTTCGAACTATCCAATTTGTCAAGTAAATTTTAATTCAAACTTAGTAAATTTGGGTGGTTGAATCTAAAGTGCCGTTGAAAGTTATTTGAAACTTAGGAAATTTTAATATCACTTAGTAAATTATATATTTTTTAAAAATTAAAATAAAATTAAAATATAAAAAATTAAATTTAAATAAAATTATATTCTAAAGTTATGTATAAATAAAACTTAAAACATATGTCCAACTTAGTAGTAATTCAAGCAGAAATCTAAGCACAATTAATCTAAAATAATTTAATAAAAATCACACTTTAATATTGATGTTTTTTTAATCAATATTTTTACTTTAGCCACTTAATCCCATACAAATAAAACTTAGGAACAATGGACACCGTCATATTATTAGAATGAGATATGAAAAAAAAACTATTAACATCATCATCATTATTAATTATTTATTTTAATTCTGCATTAAGTTTTATCTTGTTAACTTTCAAATTTAAAGAGTCTGAAAAAGAAAAATTAGTTCATGATATAAGAATTAATTAAATGAATATAAATATATAATGTGAGGTGTTAATTTATAATGAACAATAAAAATAAGATGAGAACAACCAATTATTATTTATTCCTTCCTCAATTCTAGCCTTTTTTTTTATACTTCAAATTCATCAAATTAACATAATGACATTAGAAAAATATTATTTACCCCAAAATGCATAGCAAAGCACAATCATTTACCACGTATTCAAGGGATAAAACAAAAACAATACAACGTACAACACAAATATTTATAAAAAAAACTAATGTACTTTTTGTTCATATATGGAAAACACCCTATTTTCTACGCAGCGGAAGAAAGAAAATTCTTCAAACTTTTTCAAAGAAATTCAAATTTTCCTCTTCCAAAAAAGATTTCTTAGAGAGAATGAGGAAAATATTACTCCCATTTATAAACCAAGAGAAGAAAAAGGAACATTTAAACAATTCAATTCTCATTCAAGCAAATGATGAGTGTACAAAAGGGCAAGAGAGTCTAAAATATGAGGAATGATATGTTTGATTTCAATGTGCTTAAGTTTTTTGATATTAATACTCGTAGTGACAAAGTTTTTCATTCTCTTCCTGTTAGATGGGAGTTTCCTTCACCAGGTTGGGTTAAAATTAACACTGATGATGCTGTTAGGGGTTCTCTTGGTCTTGTTGCTTGTGGTGGTATTTTCCGTGAGAGTATGAAGGAGTTTATTGGTGGTTTCACTGTTTCCCTTGATATTTAGACTGCTTTGGTTCCTGAGTTTTATGGAGTTATATATGCTATTGAAGAAGCTCAAAAGATGAGTCTTACTAGTTTATGGCTTGAAAGTGATTCTACCTTGGTTTGTGCTACATTTACTGCTAGGACTAATATTCCTTGGATTTTTCGTAATTGGTGGAACACTTATCTTAATTACAGTTTAGGATTTCTCACATTTTTTGTGGAGGGAATGCATGTGCCGACAAGCTTGCTAACTTAGGATTTATTCATAGAGAACAATTTTATTGGTATAATAGGCTTCCATCTAATCTTTTTTTAGAATTCTTTATTAATAGGTATAGATTACCTAAGTATCGCTTTTGTTAGTTTTTTTTATATATAAGATTTTTGGTCTAGTCCTCCCGTATTTGCTTGTATTACTTTTTCATTATTTCCTTTTTAATAATAATTTTTTTATGTGGTGGTAGATGATTGTTGGTACTTGAGGTGTCAACCTAACTAATATGTCAAGTTTCATAGTGATTCCTAAAATGAGAGCTTTATAAAAAAATAGGGACAAAAGGTTTTATTTATAGATGCATAAATTCCTTGCTCTTCGTATCCTAATGAGTGTAGGACTTAAAAAAAATGCCTTTACACATATAGTCTATTCCACATGATGTGAGACTTCTATTATGCTCTATTCTACTCTAGTGTTTGACCAAATCCTTTAGGTTTCTTGACTATTTTTTTCAGCCTACTTCAAAGTCCAATTAAGGCCCAAATTAAAGTTTGCATATGTTTCTACAAAATTCTACAACAATTTAAAAAAGAAACAACATCTATACAATATTTACAAGACTAAGAGGAAGGAATCAAATCCTAGTATTTTATTCTTCATGTGTAGAGTCTTCATCCATGAGTCTTCATCTTCTTCTTTCCTCTTAGCCAAAGATGTAGTGACTGGATGGTTTGTATCTACAGGGCTTTTGAAAAATAATCTAATGAATTTTTAAGGTTAAACATCTCATTATGGTGGAGATGCAGTGAAAAAGAAAGTAAATTTGTCAAGGCAAAAGTTTAAAACCCTGCAAAAAAATTTTGTAAGTGCTTAAACCAACAAAGCATGTAACTGCGTCTGATAAGACAAATATCATATCATATCAGCATATCATCTGTCAGACGATAAGAAATTGTTGATCAACAACGACGCCTGTAAGTTGAAGAGTGAAGAATAAATGAAAGAACATTGAGTAGACCTTTTGCTTCATTTGATAAACACTGATGAAAGTTGGACAGAAGGAGAGCATCACAAAGATCAATTAGAATAACTAATAAAGATGTGAAAGAGTATTAGACGATAAGCTCAATGCAGACTTAAGCTAACACAAGATCAAAGAATATTCCTGAAGCTTAAGTCAACTTTACAGAGTTTGCCTCTACTTATGTCCTCAAGAAGACTCATGCTAAACATCAATGTTAAAGTATCTTTTGGAATATGAGCTAAAACTACAAGGATCACCAACTCTCTTGGCACAATTACTTTCAAATTTTGGCCTAGCTATTTTCTTTTTACGGTGTGCATTTTTACCTCATGATGGTACAAAAGGCTTTACTAACGTGGGAAGTATATACTACTAGTCATAGAAGATATTGCATAAACAATAAGAGCATTTTAAACCGTATAAGGTGCATTAAATTCAACGATCAGGTTGATGCTTGTCAGACAAAAGGAAAGATGAAAGAAGAACTGAAACTGCTCAATGGCTATAAATGACCTCTTAATGACTACCTTCTTTTAACAACTTATAATGCCTACCATCAAGAAGAAGAATATAAGAGCAGAGGATGCATTATTCCATAATGTTGTCAAGATGATAAAAATCCTTAAAAGTTTAGAAAAGGATCCTAGAGCTTAGAGTATGATCATTACCAACATGTATGGATCAGTTAGAGCTTAAAAGAGAACACAAGAAGTCTCTCTTTAGTAACCTAGAAAAGTGAACTTTCATCTTGCATTTGTCAAAAGAAGTAAGTAACCCCCCTCTAGAATGCAATATCATCTGAACTAGGAGAAGTAAAGAATATTCAGGTTGAGCCAATAGTGGTTAGAAGAAAGAATACTCCTTGATAGGGTGAACTAGGACTGGTAGCACTTCGAAAGAATACTTTGTTATCCAAGATTATCTAGGTTTAAATAATACTCAGGGTTAGTCAGGAGTGACTTGAGCAAAATATACTTTGTGTCATCTAGGAATGGCTTGAGAAAAAATAGTCAAGGAGTGAACCAAAATTTAAGAACAAAAAAACACTTTTAACGATAATTTTAGACCAAAACCATATTAAAATAAGCATACCCAGGTCAAAAAAAATTTCAGAACAACTTACTTTTAAAGATGATTCCCCGTGTGAACTGTCTTTAAAACTCCAGCATGACTTATAATGACGATTCCCTAATATAACCATCGTTATAAGTATATTTTTTTTACATTTTTTTCCTATCTATTTGCTAAATTAACAACAGATTTTAGACAAGTGTCGTAAATGTTGTTTTATAATGACATTTTATAACTGTTGTTAAAAGTTGTTGATTTATAATGACACCTTAATTAACGGCGACTATAAAACTATCTTCAAAAGTTTTTCTTAATTGTCATTAAAGACTTTTTCTGCAGTAGTGATGGTGAGGAGTTTAAAAATGAGTCTTTTGGAATTTTTTGTGAAAATATGGTATCTCATAATTTTTCTACACCAAACAGTACAACAAAATGATGTAGTTAAAAGGAAAAATATATCTCTAGAAAAAGTAGAAAGAACAATGCTAAATGAGAGAAATTTACCAAAATATTTTTGGAGAGTTGAGTAATGCCTATTATGTTTTTAGTAGAATTTTCATTAGACACTACAAAAATTATGTATGTAGTGGCAGTTTCATTAGACACTACAAAAAATAAGTGTTCGTATAATATGACATCTTAATAACCGTCACAATTATCTTTTAGAACGTATCATTTTCAACTGCCACAATTTTCCTTTGAAATATACACTCTCCCGCATTTTCCTTTCCTCCATACCATTCCTCATTCCCAATTTTTTTTTTCGGAAACCTCATCAATTGACTCTTTGGAATTCAATTTTGACTTGGAACCCTCTTCACTCACAGAACCTCTCACTCTCCCCATACCTTCTTTACTCTCTAGAAACCCTCAAACCCTCAAACCCTTCACTCACCACTCTTCTCTGCTAAAAACCCTCAAACCCTTTCCTTCACTCTTCACGATGCTTGAAACTCTCACTCTCACCGTAAACACTCTCGCACACCTTCACCCTCGTGAAACCTTCACTCTTGCGCCCTCTCACTCAGTCTCTGCAAAACCTAACCCTTCCCTTCACTTTTCTCGTGAAACCATTGTCGCCGTTTGTTCTATCCGCCATCGCTGCCAGCTTGAAGGACGCCTCCTCACAATGATTTCAATCGTTCATCGTCTCAACAACTGCCAACTTGCACGGTATCAACTCAAGATAACTTTGTTTTTGAAATCTATTGTTGGATTCCCATTATAATTGTGAACATATATTTGATTAATGCGTAAAATTGAGCTGTATGGCTATATTGCGGAGAAGAAGTGCCTACTGATAACTTTTGTAAATTGTATTGTACATCTAAAGAAATTGTTCCAATCCTTGCTTCTCTTCAAATTCGATCGCAAGTTCTAGCTTCTTTAACAACGCTTCTCCAAATTTACTTTTAGGCCTCTGAGGTGTTCGCCACTGAGCCCTCAACCCCTGATGGACTCACGGTCCAAAAAATTCTGGCCAATAATTGGAACATTCTAGACGAAAACGACGATGATTGGAAGAGTCATGCCGCCATTATAGCTCAATCTATTAATTTAATTAAACGTTGCTTACAAGTAAACACCATGTTTTCTCTTGAATTAAACGTGTTTTTTTTTATCATTGCTTACTAACTTATTAAGTAGTTAGTTACTAGGTATTGATTGTTCTTTGTATTAGTGGCATTAGTGTAATTGTTCTGATTTCCAAATTTTTATCTTGGGTTTGTTAGAGTATGATCCTGTGTGTTGTGGTGGTAGTAGGAAAAATTGAAGGTGAGGTTGAATATGTATCATTCCAGCTAGGTAATGAAGACCTTTGTGATGACTTGGTATGCGCAGTTAAAATAAGCCAAGAGCATGGTTCGCTCCTAGGAAAAATAAAAGAAGTAAATGCATTGGAGCAAGAGTTACTTGAGCATATTGTGGAATCGGTGGGGACTCGCTTCATCTTATCCTAGGCATGTATTTGCCTTTTTTTTTTTATAGACTTGCATACAAAAGGGTGTGATGCTTAATAATCTGACCCATATGTTCCTTTGATTTGGTGTTTAAAGTAGAGTGGAGATGAGAAGAATAAGACAACTAAGAATTTAAGCCGATGAGGACTTGGTTTATTTATTGTCACAAGAAGGAAATTTTAAGTAGATAGAATATTTGTTAAGATCATACTGCAATGTTTGAAAATCTATAGTGCTCAACTTATTATGTTGTACATCTAATTTTTAGGAAACATATATTGATGTTGAACACTAGTTCGTTCTCTTTCAAGGTTTGTAGAGAAGAGTTAGATTGATCATTTCTTACTAGTACATACAATTTATATATTCATGCATTGAGTATTCCCTTTTCAGGAATCATTGAAAGTATTGTAATTCTATTTAGCGGTTGTTGGTTACCTAATGTTAGGTTCTTTTCTGTTACAATAGTTAGTTTTCATTTCTTAGTTTACTTTTATTTGAGTCTTCCTCTGTTATTTGAAAAGATACACTGAAAGGAAATAAAAATTCTGAAAGATGAAAATTGTTGATCATCTGCTAAGGGAATACTTTTTTCTTTATGGTATGAGAGCAGGTTGAAGAACCTGCCCTATTTCTACTATGCTCCTCTCCATTAATCCTCTTGTCTTTTTTTTTTTTGTGTTCTTGTTTGTTCCTGATTTTTCATGGCTTCCTCAATTGTCAAGAACAATGATTCCAAGCCCAAGGTTTCTGAAGTCCATGTTTTCAAGGATCTTTCTGGAGATCCTTCTAGTGTTTATTACCTTCATCCCGATGAGAACCCTGCAACTGTTCTTGTTCATCCTCAACTCAATGAGCAAAATTACCATTCTTGGTGTAGGAAAATGAGAAGAGCGCTCTTGTCAAAGAATAAATTAAAATTTGTTGATGGCAGTATTGACATGCCGGAGCGCCATGATTCTCTATTTGAAGCATGGGAGATGTGTAATGTGATGGCCTTGTCTTAGATCAATCACACCTTGTCTAAACAAATTTCCAAAAGCCTGGTTTACATAGACATTGCAAAGAATCTTTTGGATAATTTAAAGGAACCTTTTTCAAGAGGCAACCATTTTCGCATCTCCGATTTATTCCAAGAAATTCACTCCATCAAACAAGGTGAGAGAAATTTTACACAATTTTATATTGATCTAAAAATTCTTTGGAAAGAATTGGAATATTTGAGACCTATACCAAGATGTACATGTGGTGGTACTTGTCAATGTGATCTGTCAAGAATCTCTCACAATTATAGATATTTAAAGTAAGTTATATGTTTTCTGAAAAGGCTTAATGAGGTTTACAGTGTTGTGAAAACCCAAGTCTTGATGATGAAATCCCTTCCTAACATTAGTCATGTGTTTGCTTTGTCGATTTAGCAGGAACACCAATTTAACGAAATTGGAAATTTGGATAATAAAGTTGTGTTAATCTTGCTGAGAAACAACAAAATTGGAATGGCACTGATAAACAAAATAATTGGAAATTACAAGATCAAGGGAATTGGAAACCGCAAGGCAGAAATAACAATTGGAAAGGAGGAAGAGGTAGAGGTAGAAGTTATACTCAAGGGAAACAATGCTCATATTGTCACAGATTGAATCACATAATTGATGAATGTTATGCGAAGCATGGGTATCTTCGATGGTACAAGCAAAGAAATGATCAATCTGAAAGTGAGGAAAGTAATGACCAATCATGCAATATCACTCTAAGAAGTCATGGTAGTCAAATTCATAAAAACAACAGTGATCAAGATATAAGACAAAATAATCCTCCTTTTACTACTGTACAAGTCCAACAACTTTTGTAATTGGTGCAAGAATCACCAAACCACAGTGTAAACCAAATACAAAGTGTTAACAAAGATAATTCTACCATACATCATACTAAACCAGGTAAAACAAATTCTTATTGGATTCTCAATATAGGTGCCACTGATCATGTTACTTACAATAAAAATCAGTTAATAATTTTTTTTTAGCATTAAACTTGTTTTCATAAAATTGTCTGACAATTCATATGTCACTACTGAATATGCTGGAACAATACAATTTGATAATAATCTTACCATTTATAATGTTATGTAAATACCAAATTTTGTGTTTAAATTGATTTTTGTGCCTAGGTTGATTAGTGATTCTGATTGCAAACTAATATTTTCTCATAAGAGCTGTTAGATACAGGACAATACTACATTTAAGATGATTGGTCAAGCTGATATGCATGGAGGATTATATTGTCTTCACGATCTTGTTAACCTACATGAAGGAAAATATTTGATGAATTGTAATGTTTTTAATTCTAGAGGATATGATATTGGCCTATGGCATTTTAGATTAGGCCACCCTTCCAAACATGTTGTTGAACAAGTTTGCAAAAGTTTTCCTTTTGTTAACTTTAGTTCTGATAAACAGTGATATATGTCATCTTTCTAAACAACATAAAATGCCTTTCCAAATAAGTGATATTGTTTCTTTAAATACCTTTGATCTCATACATATAGATATATGGGGACCTATAGTTGTTAGTTTTGTTCACAGTCATAAATACTTTCTTACTATTGCTGATCATTTTTTTAGGCACTCTTGGATTTTTCTTATGAAAACTAAAGGAGAAACTAGAAACGTGTTACACAATTTTATTATTCTTTTTAAAAATCAGTTTAATCAAAACATCAAAGCTATTAGAACTGATAATGGAAAAGAATTTGATTGTAATGAATTGTATGAGAAATATGGTATTCTGCATCAAAGAACTTATGTTGAAACTCCCCAACAAAATGTTGTTGCCGAAAGAAAATACCAACATATCATGAATGTCACATGCAACCTTCTTTTTCAATCAGGTTTGTCAAAAATCTATTGGTCTTATGCTGCTAGCCATGCTATTCATTTAATAAATAGACTTCCTTCAAATGTTTTGAAAGGTAAGTTTCCTTATGAGATGTTGCATTGCCAACCACCTACATATTTAAATCTTAAAACTTTTGGTTGCTTGTGTTTTGCCTCTACTTTGGAAAACAATCGTAGTAAGCTAGAACCAAGATCTAGAAAAAGTGTTTTCATTGGATATAAAATTGGCATTAAAGGATATGTGATGCTTGATGTTAAAAGTAGAGAAATATTTATTAGTAGAAATGTTATCTTTTATGAAAACATTTTTCCTTACAATTTTTCAACTTATCACAATAAAAATAGTGGTAATTTGATTCATGGTGATGCTAATTTCTTACTTGAACCTATTAGCTGTTCTAGAAGTACAAAGGCTCATGATCCAGGTAATATTGTTCATGTTTAAAATTCTGATAATACATAAAAAATTACTCATAGTGATGATTCTGTTTCAGAGATTACGAATTGTGTTAACAATCTAATAGGAAACAATAGTTTCAATAATGTAGACAGTGACAGTAACATTTATGCTAGAGATTCTGACACTATTATTCAAAATGGCCTTGGGAGTGATCTAAGATGCTCGAGAAGAATAAAGAAAATTCCTTCCTATCTTGTTGATTATCACCATCAAGTTGCCAATATTCACAAAGGTTCTAATTCTAATTTCAAAATCAAATATCCTATATCCTCTATTTTGACATATGATTTCCTATCTGACAAACATTGGAACTTTACTTTGGCTATTTCTTCACATGTTGAACCCCACACTTATGAGGAAGCCATAAGAAACTCTAGTTGGGTTGAAGCTATGAACAGAGAAGTTCATGCTCTTCAAGCCAATAAAAAATGATATATCACTGAATTACCTCTTAACAAGACTCCTACTGGATGCAAATGGATTTACAAGATAAAGTACAAATCAGATGGTTCCATAGAAAGATATAAAGCACAGTTAGTTGCTAAAGGGTATAATCAATTAGAAGGTATAGGTTTCTTAGATACTTTTTCTCCAGTTGCTAAGCTAACCACTATTTGCTTATTGCTTGCTCTTGCATCTGCTTATAACTGGCACCTACATCAATTGGATGTGGACAATGCCTTTCTTCATGGAGATCTTGATGAAGAAGTGTATATCACCTCTAAACCTAACCAAGTTTATAGATTAACCAAGTCTTTGTATGGGCTGAAACAGGTAAGTAGGCAATGGTTTGCCAAATTATCTTCATTTCTTATTTCTGTTGGATTTATACAATCTAGTTCAAATTATTCCTTATTCATTAAAAAGACTGCATGCACTTTCACCGCTTTACTTGTTTATGTAGATGACATCATCCTTGCTAGAAATTCCATGGATGAGATTAATAGTATAAAGAACTCCCTGCATTCCAGCTTCAGGATCAAAGATCTGGGTATGCTCAAGTATTTTCCTGTGTTGAAGATTGCTAGAACAACAAAAGGCATACATATATGTCAACGCAAGTATGCCCTTGACATTCTCAATGAATGCAGAATGCTTGCCAGCAAGCCATCCTCTACTCCTTTGATTCGTGATACCAAAGTTCTTTTTGAAGACAAGCCTCTTCTTCATAATGCCAATTCCTACCGCTAGTTAATTGGGCGGCTTCTATATTTAACCAACAGACGTCCTGACATCACCTTTGTTGTACATCTCCTTAGTCAATTTGTTCAACAGCCAACCATTCATCACCATCAAGTTGCTCAACATATTCTCCGGTACATAAAAGCCAACCTTGCACAAGGCATTTTTTTTGCTACTGACAATAACATTCAATTGAAGGCCTTTAGTGATTCTGATTGGGCTGCTTGTCCAAAGGCAAGCCGATCCACGACTAGCCTTTGCATATTTCTTAACACTTCTCTTATTTCTTGGAAGTCCAAAAAGCAAATCACCGTCTCTCGGTCTTCCTCTGAAGCTGAATATCGTGCTCTTGCCATTACTACTTGTGAGGTTCAATGGCTCACCCATCTTCTTAATGATTTTCATATCAAACCTAATGCTACCACAGTGTTATACTATGAATATCAAGTTGCCCGCCACATAGATTTCAACCTACTTTTCATGAAAGAACCAAGCATAATAACATCGTGATACAATCCAAGCCAACAAGGAGATGACCAAGGACTCAAATTACCATTCACACTATGAGAAGTCATCTCAACTTTCAAGTGAAGACCTCATCAAGGATCAAGCATACCTCACCAGAAGGATAAATGGGCAAAGACCAGAACATCAAATGTTATTTCTTCTAGTCTTCTTAAAAATAAAACATGTTTGGACTCACTTTGAGGGTCCAAAAATAGCAAGATAGGCTAGAATAAGTGCCTATAGCATAATAGGGGGCTGAGTTATCATTTTAACTTGTTTCTATCCCTTTAGGAAGGAAATTTGACATAGTTCTAGAAGAATAAGCCTAGGGTGCGGTTTTGACTTAGTCAAACCCTAAAGGCAGCCCCCTCACTCATTTACCACCCTACCCTTGCCCTTCTTGCCCACCAAGGCACCCATTCCTATAAATAGGGTGCCTTACTCCATGTATTGAGAAGTTGAAAATTGAAGTTAAGAAACTCTGCTTCAGTGAATTTGTGAGTTTGAGTACTCTGTGTTATATGGGTCTTATCTTGGGTGCGTAGTATCCTAAGTGGCGACTCCGTGTCTTATCTTGAGTGAGTGACATCTCAAGTGGCAGCTCTTGCACCACTCATCTTGGATTTTATATGCTCCAAGTGGCGTGAATCCCCTTCTTCTCCATAAGTCTTTTCATCTCTTCCCCTTTTTAATTTCATTTTGCGCTTCCATTCCCTTCATATTCTTTATTGTTCTTCCCATGTTTGTCTTTCATTTCTTGGTTCTCTTTGATTTTCTATCTTAATTTCGCCCCCTTTTGCATCATCCACATCATATATTGTGTTTTTCTCTTTGTCCTTGTAAAGTGAACCTTCACACTTACTTAACCACTTGATTAAGTTCGTGTTCAGTGGAAATCTTCTTAGGGTTCTCACCTTAAATTGCTAAATCCAAAAATCATAACAAAAGTGAAACCTTTAAAATGTACAATTTAAAATCAACTCACATCACATCAACTGTCACGTTTGTTGAACAAGCTGCTTTCATGTCTCCAAATCTATGTGGAATGTTTGAAGGCTTTGCTGCTGCTCGTGTGTGTAGGTTCTGAGTATTTTGAATTTGTTAATCCAGTCTTAATTATGATCCAAAGTGATTTGAATCAAATTCTTTTGAAAAAGAATGTTTTATAAAGAAGTGGAAAATCAACCAGTTGTTAATCAACTTAGTGATTTTTGAAAAGATTTGAAAAAGCTTGAAATTGGTTAACATTGTTGTCAAGTCAATTCAACCAATTGTTTTGTGTTTTCAATCGATTGTTTGTTGAAAATCCTTAACAGAATTTGTTAAGTTTGTTAAATCTGTTTTAACTAATTTGAAATTGATTTGGGTCTTGCATTAAATGTTTTTAACAACTAATTGGAGTATATATAATCTGTTTTACGCTCTTGGTTGTTAGTGATTGATAAGAACCTTTCAAATCAAGTTTTTCCAAGATTGCTTCAAGCTTTGGATTCTTTCAAAGAGTGGAATAGGATTGCCTTGTAATTTTCAATTCAATCTATATCAGGTGTGATCATTCCTTTTGTCTCTTGAACATTGTATTTATTTAAAGAGTGTGGTTAAGCAAATCCAAAGGCTACTATGGGATTTGTGTTGTGGTTGCCAAAGGAGGTGTGTGTTCTTGAAGGGTTCAAGATCACCTCTTTGGTGAGTGATTTTATAATCAAGGTGTTTGACTGTTTAGTGGAATACTCAAAGGTTTCTAGGGATTGGATGTAGCTCTTGAATAAGAGTGAACCAATATAAATTTGCTATGTGATCTTTTCTATCCCTTATCATTTTTTATATGTTTTTAGTTGTGTTTTATTAACTGCTGATAAAAACAACTGGTTGATTCACATAAACAATCGGTTATTTTTTGGAAACACAATATGATCTTCCATATGCACAATTAGATGAACCATGATGTCAAAAAAGGACGGAGGAAAATACATCTCCAATTCACACAAGAGAACAACAATCTCATCTTCAAGTTCATCTAACTTTACAGGATCAATGACTTTACAACACATGGAAGAGAAGAATGAGCACAAACAGGTTATGGTATGTCTAACATTTTTTGGTAAGATCCCACGAATAGCTACCGGTAGCAACTATTGCGTCAAGATGTGACAATCGTGAGACTTCAACCCAATTAGCTTCAAAAATCTTGCATAAATACTAGGCTCTTCACATTTGATGAATGTCCTTGTGGCACTTTCATAACCTTTATACATTGGCAAAAACTTATTTTTTTTCTTTCGACATAGTGTAACAAGTTGGGGGCAAATATGTACGTTTGCCCACCTGTATTGGTGCCAACTCGCCTCATATGTTCATCTCAATCAAATCGAAACAAGTATTTACACCATCATTCGTCTTCTCATTAATGTTAAGAAATGTACCAATTAAACTATCACACACATTCTTATCCACATGCACTACGTCAATACAATGTCTAACTTCTAACATCGGCCAATATGAAAGATCAAAGAAGATTGATTTTTTCTTCCATATGTTTGTCACAAATGACTTCTTTTTCGCCTTTCCAAAGGTGTGGTCTATGTTATTTATCTTTTCATAAATCTCAAGATCAACCAATGGAGTTGGTGCATTGTCAGTCTCTTGATGTCCATTAAAGGTTTTTTACAATATCTGGTAAGGATGATGACTTCTAAGAAATCTCTGACGCCAAAGATATATTGTCTTCCTTCCATGTTTCAATTCTTGAGAAGTAGTGTTTTATTCGTATATTGGACATGTTTTATGACCCTTGACATTATACCCTGATAAGTTCCCATATGTTAGAAAGTTATTGATGGTGTAAAATAACAAGGCATGCATCTTGAAAGTTTCATCAGCAAACCCGTCAAAGACTTCAACACCCCGATCCCACAATAACTTTAAATCTTCAAGTAGAGGACTTAGATAAACATGTAGACAACATCATGTATTTTTGCTTCATGCACAATTCAGGAGTTAAGTTGTAAATAGCTAGTAAAATAGGTCATAAATCGTGATTCGTACTCAAATTATCAAACAAATTGATTCCATCTATAACTAAATCAAGTCGGATATTTCTTGACTCTTTACCAAACTCAGGAAACTTGTCATCAAATTTCTTCCATTGAATAGTACTAACTGGATGGTGGTACATGCCATCACATTTCCTCTCATCTGCATGTCATCTGAGTTTTTTAGCATAAATTGGGTTTGCAAACAAATGCTTCATCCTTGGAATGATCAGAAGATACCACACAACCTTCAATGGGGGTTCATGATTTTCCATATCTTCAATATTATCATCGTTTTTTTGTTTCAACTTTTAACATGATAACCCACACCTTCGACAATTTTTCAAGAATTCAAACTCTTTCCTGTATAATATACAATCATTAAGACATACATGTATATTTTTATACTCCATACCTATCGGACAAAGAATTTTTTGGCCTCATAATTACGATTAGGTAGAGTATTTCCCTCTAAAAGTATTTCAATCAACAACTGAAGCAATTCCATGAAGCTTTTATCAGTCTATCCATTTATTGCCTTCAAATTCATCAATTTTAACGTCACCGACAACCGTGTGAAGTTAGTTGATCCAGGATACAATGGAGTCTCTGCATCCTTGACATACTTCTATCCATATGCTTCTGCAAAAGACTCAACTCGAACCTCACGAATCATGTCCTCTAATTGATCATCATGTACTACATCATCCATAGTGGACTAAACATATTCTTGGGATACGAGCACACTTGATAAATGTAATAATTCACATTGTCATGTCCAAGTTGTATAAGATCGTAGAAATTTGTCACATAGAAGGTGGTCATTATTTTTGTTCACGTCCAATCTCCTTCCGTTCAAACAATTATCACACGGACATTGAAACTTTACTCCATCACCACTACTATTGGCATTTACTCATCTTTCGTACTCATCACTTATGTGGGATGAATTAATTCAATCTCAATCCATACTAAAGGTCTCTGAATGAGCTTAAATCAAACTAAATTTCGTCAGCATAACATTTAAAATATTAACTTTCCAAAATAGGCATTGGTTTTACCTATAACCGATGTATATAGATTACAATAATTTTAAAAATGTCACCACATTAAAATAGACTACACTTAATTGATAATCATCGTTTATATAGTATACAATATTTTTGTATTAGCTAAAGAAATCCAGTATTATTTACTTGAACATTTTTAGATATAAATCTTTGGTTTTATACAATGAAAATTAAAATCTTTGACAAATATGATTCAAAGACAAATAAAGCTAGAATTTTTAACAAAAGAAGAATTAATTCATGTTGACTTTGATGAAATAGATAAAGAGGTAACACTTTTGAGTTAAAGAAATCTTCTTATGATCATGATAATGCAGAAAAAATTGATAAAAAATATATTGCTCACAAAAATGGATATATTATTAATCTTAAATAGGCGTAATAACGGCACATTATAAGCCAATTTCACGTGAAATCAACAACCTTACTTCTTATTGTTTGCTTGTAGTGTTCAACAGCCTAAAATAACTATTGTCTTTTATAAAAATATCAAATTGATAAACATTTAAAATTTTAATAGTTTATATAGCATGTTTAAACAACTTCTGTATAAATACCTTAAAAAAGAAAAAATAAAATTTTTTTATAAACTAATCTTTAACTTAGATAAATTAATCTTTTTAAGTTTTTATAAAGAAAATATCTAAACAATTTCATTTTACAAATATAGTTTTAATATAATTCAAAACTAGTAAATCAATTTAAGTTTAATTTATTATTATAAATTGATATTTAATATTATCTTTAGTAAACGTAAGATTGAGAGATTAGAATTTAAGATTTCAAACACATTCTTTTAATCTCGAAGCATAAATATTTCATGTTTACATTAGAAATTCATGAATAATACGATAATTACCTAATAATTGATGTCAATATAAATTCATTAAATCTTGCTAAAATAGATGTTATATTATGAAATAAATTTAAATTTAACTTATGTTTATAAGAGAAAGATTTTCTCCATTAAATTTACTTTATTTCTAGTAGAACAAGAATCTCCAACAAAAACCAAATAAATCATCCAAAAAGATTCCCTGTAAACACAGTAACGTAAGCTCTTTCCCCCACGATAAACAGATAACTGCTGATGTCACAGTACTTGACGTCCCCTCTTTCGAGAAGTTCATGAATCTCACTGCTTCTGCACTAAGTCCACACACACACGTAGCTAAATTTAGTCTCAAACCTTTCTCCCTAACCACAATTTTTGTTCGTGGCCCTTGATGAATTGGGGAGTCGGTTCATGGACCTTACACTTCCCATGACATCATTTCGAACGACAACGTTTGCAATCAAAATTTAAGGACAAACATAATTTATAAGTAAACAAAATTCGGTGACAAGAAACAGGGTTTGCAGCATAAGAATCGCGGATGTAAGCTTTGTTTTCTTTAACTAAAATTTTTATTAGTATGAATTATTAATTTTTGTTAAAAACCTTGAACAGATATAAAAGATAAGTATTTAATTTTTAACATGATTTATTTTATCTATAAAATAACATAATCAATGAATGTTGGTTGGATACGTGTGCATGAGAAACCGAGTCGAGTCACATTTTGCATGCAAAGATCACAGCACACAAATTTTCCCTGCAACAGCTAGCAAAGTTAAATATGAACATCAGCAAAAGTTGGCTAAATCTTTATGCAGTGGTCCAGTGCATTCACAGAGTTAGCTAAATCTTACTAGCTATGTCTTGTAGCATGCATAGCGTTACACCTGTCAACAAGGTTTGAAATTGAGTTTGCAACTCTGCAATTGCAAAATTTCAAGATAATTGCAGAAAAAAAAGGTGACGCAGTGCTTACTATGTAATCATGAACATCTCAGAAAACGCAATATTGTTTTCCTAGTTATAGCCGTAGAGAACAAATTTTAAATTAAATGAACCATACTTTGTACCAAGCAAAAATCCCTTTCTTCTGGAGCTTGCAAAAATGTTGTATATGTAAGTTAATCGCAATGGATCTATTAACATTCAAGGATTAGGAAAGTTTCAATTCTATGTTGGTTAAAGTGATTTTAGTTTAGTTCTTAATTTTTGTACTTCCTGAAAACTTGTTCAGTTCTACAACTAGTGTTATATAAATAAAAAATATGTAGCGTATCATGAAATATATATTTTTAAGTTTACTATAATATTAAATAAAAATTAAGTTTAAAAATAAAATATTTATCAATATTATTTTATAGATTAAAAAACTTATTAATGTTTAAAATAGTTTTTATTATTAATAAATAATTTTTAAATTAATATTTAGTTAGTTATTAATATTTTAATATTAAATTTAAAATTTAGATAATTATAATTAAAATCTTGATATGTAATTAAATATCAATTTAAAAATTATTTATTAAAAATAAAAATTAATTTAAATATTAATAATTTTATTAACATATAAAGTATATAATTTAATCAATATAGTAATTAATTATTTTTTATTTTTAAAATTAATTTTTATTTAATAATTTTTTTAGTAATAATTACTTTAAATAATTAGTTTTTAAAACACTGTCTTACTTTTAAAACTTTTTTTATCCTTATAATAGTTATTAAATGTGTACACTTAAATTTATCTTTTTAAGTGAGGTAGATTTTAATATCTTTAAAATATTTTGAACTATTGCACAAATCAATATATATAATTCATAAATTAATTTAATAATTAATAACAACACAAAAAAATTATTTAAAAAAATGAAGTTTATAAAAAAAATTAGTTATCATATTAATCAAATTAGATATTATTTTAAAAAATAAAAATTATTGATATTTAAAATAAATTATATTATTAATAAATAGTTTTTAAATTGGTATTTAATTAGTTATCAAAATTTTACTTATCAATTATTTAAATTTTAAAATTAGTAGCAGATAATTAATTGAATACAAATTTAAAAACTATTTATTAATAATAAAAATAATTTTAAATATTAATAATTTTTTAATTTTTAAAATAATATATAATTTAGTCAATATATTGATTAATTATTTTTTTAATTAGTTTTTATTTAATAATTTGTATTGTAATAATTAATTTTTAAAATATTTTCTAGTTTTTGAACTATTTTAGGTTTTGTTTTTGAATTTTGTCAAGCATGGTCTAATGGAATGAGGGTTCCTGATTTATTGGATCCATGGTTGTGGGTCTTGGCGAATACATTGGAGAATAATGATGATAAAAAATTAGGTTAGATGGTGGAAGATTTGAGTGTGGCATGGCAATGGTAGATGGTGTGGTCCTATTACTCATCCAAAATTCCTTGCGGGAAACCCTCTCTCTACATTATTGTGTTCATGAAGAAGAAGAGGGGCACACTTGGTAATGGAGATCACCATGTGTCACGCTCTCTCAGAATATGTGCTTCAGTGTACCAAACTAAAACAATATAAAAATCAGTGATATGTGAGAGCAAGGCAACACAACAATAGTAATATATTAATATATCTCCCGAGAAGAAGAAGAAGGTGTCTGATTCGGTTCCAAAACAATGCACAGAAACTTGGAGAAGATGCATGTAACACAACGCAACCTAATTAGATTCAAAGCTTTTTTCGCAGACATGCATACATAAGCAATGAGACATGATTTTAAGGTATATACCACCATGCATCGGTGATGGTCCACCAGAATGTCACACGTGTCCGAATGATTGACATGTAACTAACTACACACATTTTTTTATTTTCTAAATTCTATACATACATATATATATTTATTTATTTATGAACACCGCACTGATCCTCTTGCTGCATCATAAAATGCATGTAGTTCTTTAAGTTTTTAATAAATGCTAGAATTGTCGACATTGGACAACTTTTGTTGTTTTGGATTTGATTATGATATCGGGATGACAATTGTATGTATGCATAAATGTTTCAAATTGTAGTTGGGCCTCTATTTCATCTTTATCCAGTAGTTGGGTCTCAAAAAAGCCCATTTAGCTGGCATGTATCCCAGTAGCTGGGTCTTAAACTTGCTTAAAATAAATGGGAGCTTCTTCCTGCACTCCTACATTCTTTAAAATACCAAAGTTATCCTTTTATAGTTTTATATGATTCCGGAATACAGATTCTGTAAGTAAAAAGTGTTTTTGAAATAGGAAATTCAGAAGACAAAAAATCATCCTAAAATATTCTTTCTAGAATAATTTTTTTTATTTCCATATTAGTTAATCTGAAATTAATAAAATATATTCCGAAAAACATGTTTTGAAAATATTTCAGAAAAAATAATCAAAAATATTTTTAAAAATGATAAAATAGTTTTCTTCGAAAATAATAAGATATAGGAAGACATTTATTAGGGTGCAGGAAGAAACAACAAGATAAATAAATATGGGCATTAGGGTTTTAAATTAGTGTTTCCAACCTTGCATTAAAAATTAACATGACTGTAGATAAAAACAAAAGATTTTTTAATCTCTTAAGTGTGGTAAAATACTAAATATTTTGATAAAATAATTTAGATATAACAGCTTTTTACAATAATATTAAAGCTATTTTTAAAAAAAAAACATGTTTACTAAAATTATTGAATGCAATAAAAAGTTTTTTTTATCAGAAGTCTAAAATAGTTAAAGTCAATCAGATTATCTTTTTGTTAACTTTATTTATCTATTCATCTTAAACAATAAGTTCAAAAATAAAATCAATTATAACAAGCAATTTCGTACTAATCACATTAATTTGATCCCTACCATGCTTTGTTGTTTGGTTGATGTTTATAAAATTACAAAACTTTCTATTACTTTTTATCCTTTATATAAAAAATAAATAAAAGACTTTTATGGTTAGGAATTTATAATTTAGATTTTAAATAATTTATAAAATATCTAATAATAAGATTTGAATATATTTTATGTATTTTCAAGAATTAAATGTATTTTTAAAAAGTGAAACATAAGTACCATATATCTTTATATTTTTAAGATGAATTGTGTCTTTACCTATCTCATTCTATAAAATTACATGAATCAACCTACATTTTAATGACACTTACTATAGATATAAATATAGTAGATAATCACATATATAAATAACATTTAATATTAGACTACTAAATTATTACTAAAATAGTAAACAACATTTGATATTGGACTAATTAAGTAAATAAAATGTTAGATATGAAGTGAATGAAAAACATAAAGTATGTGGGAGAAGGAGGTACATATTGTTGAATAATTTTCTATCTTTAGGAAAAATAAATTGCACTTGGGAAAATAAATTTTTTAATAATAAGAAAGATAATATATTAATGCTAAGGTTTATGTTTACTTAAGTAATAGTAACCCTCCTAGTCCATTTTCTCTTTTCTACTCTTAGAACTTAACCTTCCCACCTACTCAAAATGTATCTAAATTATAAATAAGTTATAAGCACCTAAGAAAAGAATTCCTATACAAATTGTTTATAAAAACTACTTAAAATAAAAATTATTATTTTAATGTGGGTATCAAACACCTGAATTGTTCAAAATTAAAAAAAAATTATAAATAAAATAAAACTACTTATATAAGCAACTCACTTTAAATTTAAGCAATTCAAATGAATTTTTATTTTTAAAAACTCTGGTAAATAATTTCTATTACAAATGTCAAAATATATTTTCTCATATTTTTCTATTATGACTACAATAATCATTAACTCCTAATCATTTCCTTATCATTATTCAAATATGTGTCACATCAATTATTTTGGGCGGTTGACTGGTCACCGGTTGACTCTGATGACTGGTTCAGGCTTCGCCTGTCTCCTTTGAAATTTGCACCTCCCTTGGTTGCTGGATGTTTTACCTGTAGAGACAAATGACGTCCTCACGGCCGGTCACGCTCCGACGCTCAAGTCAGTAAAGGCTTTGTGAACGAATAAGAAACAAATAGTTTCAGTATCTAAAAGTGTATTCGGAATTGCATACCTTCACCTAGGACCTTAAGCCCCTTTTTATAGCGTACCATGTTCCATTTGCACTTAAGATAAACAAATATTAACTGAAAATAAACACATTATCTTATATCTCTAACAGAAAGCCCCCTGCCACAGGCACTAATAATCTTCAGGTCCCATACTGCAGGTGTTCTTTCTATTATATGTATGCGCGCATCCCTATCTTTTTAAGGTTAGCACTATCAAAGGGTATTTCATGTGCAACAGACATATACGCATAATAGGAAAATCTTACGTGGTATCAACAAACATATCTATACGTAGTTGTAACAAACATATGAATATATATATATATATATATATATATATATATATATATATATATATATATCTTTATCTCTAAGCATCTTTATCTTTAAGCGCATACCACTGATTATCAGCACACGGTAGCTTTGTTACACGCTTCGAGCCCATTAAGCAGATTGGGTCAGCCTTGTAACCTTGGTGCACGGTCCATAATCATTCGCTCGTATGTCCATGCTAATACACACCCATTCATACGCTATTTCGTGCCATGCATATAGCTTTACCTGGGTTGCCTTAGCGTTAATGGGCTCGGGCCTTACAATTAATACTTTACTCATCGTAGACCTAGACACACTAAGCGCACCCCTAGGCATATTACGTTCCTTCAATTTAGCAATCAATCTTATACGTGAAGGATTATACTATATACGTGAATGAGGGTTAATATATCGTATACTTGGGGCCCAGTCACATGGCACACAAGTGAGGTCCATGTGCCAAGCTAACCCGCATGAGAGAAATGTCGTAGTTCAACCAGCGAGTTCTGAGCGCTACGAGTTCTGGTCCAGTACATCAATAATTTCAATGCAATTATAAAATTATTCACATATAATAATAACTTCTTAGAGAAAAA
This sequence comes from Phaseolus lunatus, assembly GCA_013389735.1. NCBI lineage: Eukaryota > Viridiplantae > Streptophyta > Magnoliopsida > Fabales > Fabaceae > Phaseolus > Phaseolus lunatus. The sequence goes on from CM023861.1 coordinate 5,664,612, forward strand.
ATTCAATATCCTACAATTTTGATTAAAAATTCAACACCCTATAATTTTGATTAAATGTTTAAATAAAAAAGGTATGGAGCTATTTCTCATAAGACGAAAATCAGATCATATAAGTTGATAACATCCTTTTCTTATAGCACTGTTTTGATTTGTAATTTTGTATGGAGTTACGGAAGCTGCTGGAAATGGATGCAGAATACTCTAATTTTGAAGTGGAGAAAATGGGTTTGGAAGATTAAGAGGTGAGGTCAACTCACTAAAAAAGAGTATGGGAAAGACTACACAAGAGACTACCCTAGAGAGAGATCAAGAACAAATGTTTATGACAAGAAATGGGTAGCATAACTCTTCTCATTCAATCTCGAAAATACAAGGGTTGAGCACACTTATTTATAGTATCATGGTCAGCCAAGAAATAGAGCCAAATTCAAAAATTTAAATTCAAACTGAAAACCCTAGATGTAAAAGAGCATATGAGAGTGTGCCATGTGGGTGACTCTTCTTGCTTCCTTCATGCTTTCCTTGCACCATCCTTGATGTCCAGCTGCATCAGGTGCGTCAGCTGCATGTTAAGACTAGTTGATGCAATCCTAGTTTGCATTCGTGCTTGAAGTAAGGTGCATTAAGTGGTGGAAATATAAGTTTAAAAGAGTTGAAGCCAACTTCTAAAAGATTATAAGTTAGACACTCACAAAGGTGCTAACAAAGAGAGAGCAAAGAGACAAATAAGGCTGATTTTGGCAGCATTTCATTATCAAATTCAAGCTGATATAACCTAGTCTTAATACGAAAAATTGACCAGATTTATATTAAAAAATGGTTTTGAAAAAGGAAAGGATGATACAACCTTATTTCAAAAAGAACAGAACAAAGACTTTATCACTGTATAACTTTATGTTGATGATATTATCTTTGGTGCTACAAAAAAATTTCTCTATGAGGATTTCTCTAATTGATGCATATCGAGTTTGAAATGAGTATGATGGATGAACTCAAGTTCTTTCTTTGTCTACATATCAATAAGAGAGAGAGAGAGAGAGAGAGAGAGAGAGAGAGAGAGAGATTCTCATACATCAACAAAAGTACATCAAGGAGATACTAACGAAGTTCAACATGACAGACGCAAAGTCAATGAAAACTCCAATACATACGTTTGAAGCACTCTGCAAAGATGAAAATGGTAAGAAAGTAGATCTACAAAGGTATGATTGGATCACTTCTTTATTTTACAACTAGTAGGGCAGACATTATGCATAACGCTTGTTTGTGTGCAAGACTCAGTTAGATCCCAGAGAGCATCACTTGATGACAGTGAAGATGATTTTTCGGTATCTTGTGGGGTTCAGTAATATGTGTTTGTGCTGCAAGAAAAAGATAGTTTGATATTAGAAGGATTCTACAAATGAGATCCTCGCAATTGGGGTCACGACAGGAATAGCGAAAAAAAAAAAAAAGTTTGAAAAATAAAGAAGTCACCATCATAGTTTATTAAGGAAAACTATAGAAAAATCAAATGAAAGGTCTTGAAACAAGATTTGGATTTGGGAATTGAGTATATGTAAGGAGGGTTTCGGCACCCTACAATGTTCGTCCTAAGTCGAACAGACGTGGTTTTTAAAATGAAACAAAAAGCATGTAAAAACAAAGAAAATAATTTTTGAAATATTTATTTTGGCTTAACATAGATTGACCTTGCTTTTACGTATTTTCATTCACAATGAAAAATCATGGTTTACATAATTTTAAAGGTTAAAACTATTTGCTGTTGGGTTGATATTTTTTATTTTTTATTTTTTAAATTTTTAATATTTTAATATTTTTTATTTTTTACTACTTACACAAATTAGAGCATAAAATAGTGTGTGCAACTATTATTAACACTCTTACTATTCCTACAATAAACAAAAGATAGTGTAAATTATTTTTTAATATTGTTCTGAATTTATTTATGAAGAAATATTTTTTAGTTTTTATCAAAAAAAATGTATTTAGTATAAGGTTATCTATACGATCATACAATACTCAAATGGTTATTTTTTGAACATTTATATTTATATTTTTTTGAAATATTAAATAAAGGACATGTGCGATTATCTAAAATTTATTTACAAACTGTAATGCTAAAAACTCATTTAATTATTGTATAAAAAATGTTATTAATAAAAAGACAAGAGATTATGGAGATGATGATCTAAGAATGATGAACACAAAATTTTTTAAAATGTGCATATAAAAAAACAAGTGCAAATAACAGAAATGTTGACCAAAACAAATGGGTCCAGATTAAAAAAACTAAAGATGGTGTATATATAGAAAATGTAAGGCAAATAATAGAAACATTGGACTTAACGAATGAGCCTAAATTTTAAAAATACTTAAGGTAGAAATATAAAAAAACGTGTGGCATATAATAAAAATTTAGGATAAAAAATGGACCCATATGTTCAACGAAATTTGGGGTTTTTCTTCTTACGCCTCCATATCTTCTTGTGACAGCCTCATACTTCTTAAAATATCAAAAATATCCTTTATTCTATTGATATTTTTTATTTTGGAATGGATAATCTGAAAAAAAAAAAAAAAAACTCTAGATTATAGAATCCGAATTGGAAAAACCTTCCAGATTCTAAAATTCATAATAAGTTTTTTTTTTAAATATTCTAAATTATGAAATTTGGAAGGTATTTACAAATTAAAAAATCTAAAAGGTATTTTTAGATCCAGAAATATCTTATAAATTCTGTAATCCATAATGTATTTTTTAAGAAAAAAAATATTTTGAATTATAGAATCTGAAAGGTATTTTCGTATCCAGAAATACCTTCTAAATTCTACAATTCAAAAAGTGTAAATAAAAAAAATATTTTTAAATTGTACAATCTAAAATATAATTTTCTTTAAAAAAACAAAATAATATTTTCATTTGACATATAAAACTGCCAGAAAAAGCTAGGAAGGTGCATTAAGAAGAAATAATAACTAAGAGAGCCCAAAAGAAAATGGGCCTAAATTAAATCAAAATTAAATGGACTGCTCAACAAAATTGGCAAAGTGGGTGGTGGCCCCTCTTGTATCAAGATTGGAACCTAAAGCATTAGAACATAGCCTCACATGTACTACAAATGGTCAATGCAACGAATTTTAAAAGCAACAAAACATGAGTAATAATAGATTTACACTCTCATTTCCTTTTACATTCGATTTACAATTTTATAAATTATTTTTTATTATTATAATAGAATATTTTATTATGAAAAAAAATTATAAACTAAATCTAAAAAAAAAAGGCAGTCTAGAAAATTTTTCCATAAAACATAAAACAATCTCACATAAATGCAAACCAACATATCCTGAAAGAAATTGGCACATTAATGCATTGTGTCATGCAACGTAGAAGAGGATAGAGATTAATAGAAATTACAAAAGGAAAAATGTTATTTTGTCAAGTGCACATGGAAAGATACCAGATTACAACTATGATTTGATCAATGTAATTTTAAAATTGTTCCATTTAAATAAAAAAAAATTATTTCTCTTTTCATTTGTAATCTGGTACGGAATTGTTAACATATTAACACTCTTAAACAAAATGATAAAAAGAGGTAGTCCCAAATCATGCATGTTCTTCTCACAAACCTGAAATTGGCACTTGAATGGGACAACGCAAATGAGGGAAGAGAGCATAAGAAAATCAAAGATACATTTGAGAGTGAAAAATATTATTTTGACAACTTTATAGTTAAAGGCATCAGTTTAAAACCTTTCAAAAAATATTTCTCTATGTCCTCACATTAACTCACATTTCAGGAAAAAATTATTTCTTCTACTTTCAGTAGTTGTAATATGGAACAATTCGTTATTGGGTTATCAACATATCAATACTTTTTCATAACTCGTGAAGGATACTGGAACAACAACCATTGGGTATGGAACATTGAGTGGAGAAGAGATTTATTTGATTGGGAAGAGGGGAAAGAAAGATGACTCTTGCAAATTATTGAAGGAAAGAAATTGCTAAAGTAAAGAAGGGATTGTTGGGTTTGGAAGGCAGATGAGGAATTTGAATACACGGTCAGTTCATCATATAGGTGTTTAAGGAATCAGGAATAAGGGAACAAAGATCCTTGTTTGAATTCTTCTAAAGTATTAAATCCTTACCATCGAGACAAGCTTTAGCGTGAAGGTTGTTGTTAGACAGACTACCGACGCGAGTTGATCTAGAAAAAAATAGGGTTGTCGCTGGATAGTAAGTAATGCATTATGTGCAGAGTGGAAGAGGAAACGGGGAAATCATGTTTTCTTTAAATGCAACATATCTTGAAAAGTATGGAATATGTGTAGCCGATGGCTAGGGGTGGAATCTGTGTACCATTGGGAAGCTGGAGCACATTTCTTGCAATTCAATTTAGGGTGGACTTCAGAAAGGGTAAATAGAGTATGGGGATGTATGTGGATTGCGGTGGTAGGGGAAATATGAAAACAAAGGAATCAAGTCATCTTTAAGAATGGTAGAGTGAACAATATTGAGATTTTTACTTTGATGCAACTTAAAGTGTGGTCATGGATCACAAGTAAATAAAATTTAATTGATTTTTCATATTCACAATGGTGTATCAACCCAAAGGAGTTTTTGAAATCAAAAAAAAAAAAAAAAAAAAAAGAGGTGTCAAAGGTAAGGATGAGCAACTAGGGTGTGACATTGATGAAGACCAAGTAAAGGAGGTGCCTGAGGCCCAAGCCCATGAAGCCCGAGCCCAACCAAATAGCTCAACATCCTTCATGCCTCAAAGGATGACTAGGAGCAAGGCTAAAGCTTTGGGAGAAGAGCATCAATGGATGTCTCTTTTTGTAATTACTTGTGTATAGTTTTTAGTAGAACTTTAAAGGAAGGTGTAGATATTAAAATAAGGGGTGCCAATGTATAAAGATAGGTCACACCTTCCATGTGACATAAAGAGTAGGTGTAGGTGTAGTTTTTAGGAGGTGGCAAAGTAGAAAAAAGGTCACACCTCCCATGTGACTCAAGATTGACTCCAAATTTGAATTAGAATTAGGAGGGAATTTTGAATTTGTTTCACTTTCATTTCATCCCTCTGAACCTATAAATAGAGGTGCTTGGTCATTGTAAATTCAACATTGAAATTAGAAGAAAAGTTACTATACTCAAATTGTGAGTGAATTTTGTGAGACTTGTTCTCCTCTTCCTTGTCTCATCTTGTGAAGCTTTGGGAGCTCTCAAGTGGTGGCAAATCTGCACTTATCTTGGATCATCACCTCCAAGTGGCGTGTCCATTCCCAATCCATGGCTACAACCACATAAGTTTCATCTTCTTTCATCTTCCATAGTCATTTCAATCGGTAGTTTTGATTCTATGTCTTGTTCTTGAATTTCAATCGGTTCTTTTGTTTCAATTTGTGTTTCCATTCTGTTTTTTGTGTTTAAATTCTGCACCTATTCTTTTTTTTGAGTTCAGCACCTTGTTCTTCATTCATTCATCACCATTAATTGTGTTTTAACCTTGGACCTTTGGAAATGAACCTTCACATCTACTTAACACTTGTTAAGTTAATGTCCAGTGGGGATTTTCCTTAGGTGACTCACTCTAAATTGCTAAGAATCTTGATCCTAATTCTAAGAAAGTGTCACAAATATAATGAACCTAAAATCAACTCACATCAGACATATATCGTGTTGCAAGGAATGGTTTTTCTATCCAAAGTTGTCATCTCAAGTCAGGAAGTGAGTTGGAGAGTTTTAGTTTATCATGGTTAAGAGTAGGTTTGGTGGTTTAGGTGAGGTTACTATAGCTACATAAATAGAAGCTTGAGGGTTAAGATGGAAATATTAGGTAATAGTAGTATTTTTTGCATGATGTTCTTCTATGCCTATTAAGCTAATTATGCAAGGTGACCTCAACGGGTGAGTGATTTGGTGTGTTTACTACTAATCTTTGTTTTATTGGCTAGAAGGGTGGTTTTTTTGGTTGTTTTGCAATGAATGCAGATATGGCTTAATTTCAAAATGTTGATCTTCGTGTGGATTGAGAGGTTGGTCTTCTTTTCCATTTGCTCGGTCCGGCAAGTGTGCATTCCGTTTCTTGTTTATACTTTGGTTTTTTGGTTTTCTTGTTTGAGAGGCACAATTTTCCTTTGATGCAGAGCTGTTTAGCGTTTTTTTGTTTTGCATGGCTCTATTTTGTGAGTGTAGTGGATATTTGCTTTGTTTTGACAAGTTTGCTTTTACCGTAGGTATTCAATAGATCTCTATCAACTATGTTTAGGTCAGTCATGAAAGGAAATCACAAATCTTGGGATCGGTACCTTTCTCATACAGAGTTTGCATATAATAGAGTGGTCCATAAGATTACTAATATTTTTCCATTTGAAGTTGTATATGGTTTTAATCCTCATACTCCTTTAAATTTGGTACCTTTACCTAACCCACATGAATTTGTGCATAAGGAAGGGGTAACAAAAGCTGAATTTGTTAAAAAATTACATGAGAGGATTAGAACTCAAATACATAAGCAAATTGAGAAATGCATTAGACTTAACAATAAGGGGAAGAGAGAGATAGTTTTTAATGAGGGAGACTAGATTTGGCTTCACCTTAGAAAAGATAGATTCCCTACTCAGAGGAAATCTAAGCTTAGTCCCTGAGGAATATGGAATTCATGCTACTTTTAATGTTATAAATCTAACACTTTTTGTAGATAGCACATATGATGAGGTAGAGACTTTTGATTTGAGGAAAAATCCTCTTTAAGAGGGAGGAAATGATGGCAGAGCCCTCGGCAAAGGACCAACCACTAGGGCAATGGCTAGAAGAATCCAAGAGGAGTGGGGCTCTAATACTTCAAGCAGAGACATTCTTCTATACATGTTTGAAGGAGCCATAACCTAGTAGTACAACCTAGAGTAGGATTTAAATTTATTGCTTAAAAGTAGTATAGAACTTTTGCTTGTATTTTGGCCTTGAGTAGATTAGAGTAAGGATTAGGTTTCTAAAACCTCCCTAGGGTATAATTGGGCTTAATTATAACTCACATTAAACCCTATGTCGGTCATTAGACCTAATTAGGTCACAAGGTGCACACACTATCATTCTTGTCGTGTGACACAAGCTATGCGCCAAGTTTGAATGCTTTTATTTTTTAATTTTCCACCATTTTGTTGTAACCATTGGTCAGCCCCTTCAACTATAAATAGAGGTTTTTTGCTCACAAAAATTTAGATCAATACAATTAGAGTTATGTTGCTGAATTTGCAAACTTATAACTTTCCCTTGTATAGCCTCTCTAGGCTAGACATATTTTGATCTCTTCCTTCTTTTCCAAGTGATTTGGCTTCACCTATCACTCTCCCTACACCTCACGGCTACTCCAAGGAAACCATGGTTTCTTAGAAGTTCCCCTTGCCTCATTCATCCATTAAGCTTCCGCAAACCTCACTTAATTCTCCAAGAAATCCTCATTGGTGAAGATGGTGATATCATTGTAATAATTAATTTCGTTCATTAGTAAGTGAAAGTGTATCAAGGGACTCAAAGTGCCACTTGCACTTTCACATAGGACATGTCTAGTTTACGTTCTTTATATTTCTTTTTTTTTCTTTAATTTCTTCTTGCTTAATTTCGTGCTTTCTTTTATTTTACGTCTCTGTAATACTTAGGATCCTTCTTTCCATTGTAGTTTATCTTCTTTTGGTCATTAAGAAGCCTTGCACACACCACATTTAGGAAAAAAATTGAAGTTTATTTTAGGGAAATTTGTTAAGACTATCTGAAGTAAGCTCTGACTAAGGAAATATTTGGCACTTAAGCAGTTCTAGTGACTTGTTTCTCTTCCCTGAGAGTGAAAGTGAAGAAATATTGGCTTGTGGACCTTGACTAAAACTTCAACAAATTTAAAAACCTATTTGTGAAAAACTTTATAACTCATTATTGAATCAAAAAATTTATGAAAACTCTTTCTTTTTAGTTCAAAATGAGTGATCATAATCATGCGTCTAGTGTCAAAGGTAGTAATAGGGAACAAGAGGAAGCCAATGGGTGGAGAGAAGAAATTAGAGTTTTGAAAGAAAAATTAGAAAAATGACAAGATAGGACAGATAGAAATCCTTCTTCTCAGGAGAAATGTTTTATGGTTAGAAGACTACTTGGTAACCATTCTAGTAATTTAGAACAGTCACAATAGGAGAATTTATTTCACATAAGATGTAAAGTTTTGGACAAGATATGTTCTTTAGTTATGGATAGTGAATCATGTTCTAACTAATGTGGTAGTCAAGTTAAATCTTCCTACCACACCCCATCCCATCCCAAACCTTATAAAGTACAATTTATCAATGAGGATGTGGTATTGTTTTGAGTATTCCAATAATCCTTGGGTCTTATAAAACCCCATTTTGTGTGGCATTATACCAATAGAGGCTGTGCATATTCTACTTGGACGCCCATGACTATCTGTTCATAAATGTTATTCATGAAACACAATCCAATAAATTAATCTTTTATCACTTAGATAAAAAGATCATCCTTTATCCTCCAACACTTGCACAGGGTTAGAGAGGATCAAATCTTTCTAAAAAAATTCATTAAACAAGAAAAACTAAACATACAAGCACAAGATAAGTCTCTTTCCTCAATAGAAGCATTGTGAAATCTTTACTGGAATTGAATCAAACCTAAAGCAAAACCTAGTGAAATTGAAGTTTTGGAATTTGAAGCAGAAAACAAATTAAAAGAAAAGTCGTTGTCTAGAGTTAAACCATTAATAGCATTTTATCTTCTACTAAAAAACCTTGAGAAGATGTACTTGAAGAAAAATATGTGTATAGAACTAAATTAGATATAGATATAAATTTTCCCTCCTCATGAAAGTCAACTAAAGATTTGATTGAAAAAAAGAGGAGAAAAGTAGCAAAGAAAAATAATCTTTTATGACACCCTTACAAGCAAAATACTTTGTACTCTTAAAGGAAGATTATAATACTTTGAACTCTTCTTTTCAATTATCAAATGTTAATTCTTTTTCACCAAAAATTCTAAAAATAACATTTTGTATTGTTGTTGCCTAGCTTGAACAACACAAAGTGAACAAAAGTATTTTTAAAATATCTATTTCTTCCTTTCAAAAACTTTATATAAAGAGTTTTATTTTTTTGTTTTCTTTTATTTTAATTTTTTTAATAAAGAGAATTATCTTAGATTAACTTATCTCATATTTATTTAATGTTTACCATAAATTTTAAGATAAAAATAATAAATAAATAAAAATTATTTATTATTGAAAACCATTCAAATATGAAATCACATAGAGAAAAAAAGATATTAAAATCATGAAACCTCTAAACTTTCAATTAAAAAGATAAGCAGAAATTGAACTTTAGAAATTATGAAATTATTTTCTTCTTAGTCTTATAAAGATTGTACATAATACTATAAATTTTGTTTTGGACTTGATATATGCTTGTTAGCAATGTGTGCATCCCATTAATTCGTTCGAATTCATATTCATATTCTCATTATACAACCAGCTTAGTATGTGTTCAAATCACCATTTGTCCGGAGCATGTTTTCCGTAATTTTTGAAAGCATTATGACCATTAGAGATAAATATTACACTTCTCGACCACATTTACATAATCCAGATAATTGACGAGATATAACCTACATTAAAGAGAGATATATACAAAATATATGTAGTACATTATTTATTTTAATATATTAAATAATTAATATTATTTCAATAAATATATAGTATATTTAGAAGGATCGCCCTGCATGTGACTAACTTTTAACAGACTTTTTAAAATACTACACTGACAAAGAATCTAGAGTACATTACAATTAATCCGTAACATTATAATTTTATCATGTACTTAAATTTTATAGTTTTAAGTTTTAAAATGTATTGTACATAAATTTTGTACTACATGATTTAGAAAATATAAAAAATTGTTAAAAATTAATAAATATGTATTCTAAAATATACAAGTTAAAAATTTAAAATATATAATTCAAAAATACATTATATAAAAATTTTATCTTTATATTTCAGAATATATAATCCAGAATATATAATTTTAAAATAATGGATGCAAATCGGCCCAAAAAAATGTTGGCATGCTACGGGCTCAGTATATTCCATTTAAAATGTTTAATATTACTAATAGACAATAATGCAACTGTTCCCTACTAGGAATTTTATTTATAAAAACTATTAACCAATATATTTATTTCTCTATCGGCTAGACTGGAGAAAGGGTGAAAAACAATAATATTATATAAAATAAAAACTGGGAAGAAAATAGCAAAAAAATTTATTAATAACTTAAAAAAAATTTGGGATGGGATGGAGGGTGCATCACTATCTGGTTCATCACACTACTACAGGTTTCCATCGTAAATTTGGACTCATTGCTACATAAAATGGCTTCCAAACTCTGCATTTCTCTGAGAAAACAAAAAATTCTGTTCTCACTTAACTTCTCCGTTGCTCTCTCTATATACCATATCCTGGAAAAAACAAAACCAAGGTCAGATGCCTGAAATCTAGACTCTAGTTACGAAAACACATCGGAATTTCAAATTCATCGTCATTGGAGATACATGCTAGTCCAGATGCACCATAGTATACAAACAAACATAGACATACTCCGTTTGAAACTACATACCTGAAGCATCCATGGGGTTTCCAGCAGGTACGGCCTCAGGTTCCTTTATCTCAACAACCACGCAATCTGACATTAAGAAGGTCTTGGCAACTGAAGCTGCATGTTCCAAGCAACACCTAACCACCTGTAGAAGAGTAGAAGGATGCTTGAGAATTCAAGTTTCAAATCACAAATATCACCACGATTACAGAAACATGTGGCATCGCCTTGTTCAGGTTCAGAAAGGGTAGGATGCCCTGACGTGGGTCAATAGATACGAGAAAATATTAACACGTAGAGATCCAATTTTTAATTGATGATAAACAAATATAAACTTGACAGATATTTGGAAGTGGCCACGCTTCCTAGCAAAAAAAAGAGTCTTTCGGTCACTATATAGGAACTACACAGCCAGTACCCAGACTTTTAAAAAGCGGCTAATGCTTCCCCCCCCAACCAAAAAAATTCAAACCTCCGGTTTTACTTTAAACTACAACTGGTATTTGGGAGGAGAGATACATTGGCATTCCTACAAGACAACACATGTATGAAACACACTCACGTACTATTTCAAATGCTCAGGTTTAGCATGAACAAGAAAAATAGCTTAGGTCCTTAAGACAGTTCATGTCAGACAGTTCATGTAACCATATTAAAAAAAATCCGAAGTTAAATTAGTCAGTAATTTAGACCTGCAACTAATCTGTCACACGGAGGTAAATATAAAACTAATGATACTCAAACACCAAATCACCTTTGTTGGGTCAATGATCCCGGCAGACATCAAATCTTCATAGTTCCCGGTGGCAGCATTATATCCATATCTTGGATTGTCGCTGGACAATACCTAAACAACAACACAAGTGACATCATCCACAGTGATAGAGAGAGAGAGAGAGAGAGAGAGAAATTGTAAATGGAGCAAATATTAGTACCTTCTCACTGACAACACTACCATTGACACCAGCATTCTTGGCAATTAACTTCAGGGGGTAACTAAGAGCTCTTTTTACAATATCAGCTCCAACCTGCAAAAGTTGAACACAATTTTACAGCCTTGTCAAACAAAAATATCACCACCACATTCACGAAACGAGTATTCTCCCGATATCAAGTAAATGACTCACTTTTTCTTCATCATTATCAAGACTATCCCTGATTGCATCCACCTTTGATGCAAGTCTCAGCAGAGTGCAGCCACCTCCAACTACAATACCTTCCTCTACAGCTGCCTGAGAGTCAACAAACTATTTAGCTTACAGAAAAGGAATCCAAAAAAGATATAACTATTTTGGGAAAGAAAAGCACACCTTTGTGGCATTAAGAGCATCTTCAACTCTCAATTTCTTTTCCTTGAGCTCTGTTTCAGTTTGTGCGCCAACCTACACATGTACAAAAATTTCCCTAGTGGATAACCTTTCAGAGCACTAAACTAGAAATATCAACACATTTTAGTGAGTCCATTACCTGTATCACGGCCACACCACCAGACAATTTAGCAATTCTCTCACTCAGCTTCTCTCTCTCGTAATCTTGCTCTGCAGCCTGTAATGTAAATTATCGCATTTTAGAACTTGAAGAATGAAGCTTTTACATACTAGCTCATCTGCGCAAAATTTCACCAGGTGCATGTTTACATACACATGCGGGTAGACATAAATATAACCAGACATATGTCTTTATATCAATCATTTTAAACAGTACAAAATATTTCTTTCATTTTAAAATGTATCGTTAGTCTTGTTTTCCGTGAATATCTTCAGGAGACCCCAGCACATGCCACGTTTGCATGTGCAAACATTTTGGTGGAGGAAGAGGGAAGAAAGAAATACCTCAATTTGGATCCTAATTTGTGCAACTCTCTTGCTCACTGCCTCCTCAGTACTTCCATCACCAACAATTGTTGTTGTATCCTTGGTTAGTACCACCTTGGACGCATATCCGAGAACCTCTTTCCCAGCTTTGTCCAAAGTAAGGCCAACCTCTTCTCTGATTACAGTACCTGTAAACCAATTTAGAAAATAAATATTCTTATCAACATCGGGAAGCAAAAAAGATGGAAAAAAGCAAATATACACTGCCAAAAAGACATGAAAATTCTAAATTTCAAGACCTCCAGTCAAAATTGCAATGTCATCAAGGTACTGGCTCTTGCGTTCACCAAACCCAGGGGCCTTAAGCGCTGCAATCTTCAGTGATCCTCTAAGTCTGTTCACCACAAGAGTTGCTAGAGCTTCCTGTTCAATATCCTCTGCAATAACCAATATAGGATATCCACTTCTAATAGCATCCTCCAGTATGTTGAAAAGATCCCTAGCATTGGTTATCTTTTTGTCAACCAACAGCAACTGCACAACATACATTACAAAATTATAACTACACTACACAGAATGTCAAAATAAAAATAAATTACAAGGAGCACAGACAAGTGTCACACCTTACAGTTCTCATACTCAACAGCCATTTTCTCACTGTCAGTAACGAAGTATGGAGAAATGTAGCCACGGTCAAACTGCATTCCCTCAACGACATATAAACTGTTATCGGCACTCTTTCCCTCTTCAAGGGTCACAACACCCTTTCTACCAACTTTACTCAATGCTTCAGCAATCATATTTCCTACTTCATGATTGTTGCCAGCACTAACAGCTGCCACATCTGCCAACTCACTATCTTCAACCTGCAATCCACCCAACCACAACCTTATCAAGTCTCAACAAAAAAAACAGATGAGCAAACACTAAATATATTAATAAATGGGAAATTTACACTAATTCAAGTGTCATGATGACAGAAAAACACACAACAATGTTTGGTATTTCGATAATAAGTAAATAATCGTTTCACCTCTTTTGACATCTTTTTAAGTTCAGACACCAGAGCCTTGGCTGTCTTCTCAATGCCACGAGTGATGAGCACGGGGTTGGCACCGGCAGCAACAACCTGCGAAAATTGATATAAAATGACGCCTATTTACATGGTAACAACCAAAACAAAACCAAAGTAGCTATCACTACATATTTTCAGTAAAACAACAAACTATCCTACCTTAACACCTTCCGCGATAAGGCCTTGAGCTAGAACAACAGACGTCGTGGTTCCATCACCAGCCAAGTCGTTGGTCTTGGCAGCAGCTTGTCTCACCAACTTAGCACCAATATTCTCAACGGGATCCTCCAACTCAACCTTCCCAAAACCAAATTCAGCAAAACATCAATGGAAACACAAACGACTAGCCACTTAAACACGAAATTCAATTAAAATTATATCGGCCTAAACAAATTAAACCATATTCGAAAAGAGAAATAACCATACATGGTAAAAGAAATTCAAAAACACCTACCTCTTTGGCGACAGTAACACCGTCGTTAACGATTTTCGGCGAACCATACTTGCTTTCGAGAACAACATTCCTTCCCTTGGGACCAAGCGTGACCCCAACCAGATCCGCGAGCTTGTTCACACCGCTCTAAAAACAAAACAAAACGTCAGTAACCGCAGAACCTGAAAACGCGCGTTTCAAAGAAGAGTACAGTCCATCTACCTGGAGCTTCTTGATTGCGGTGCCGTCCTTGTTGAAGTGCAACTCCTTGGCCATGGCGGAGACCCTGGCGTTGCGGCTTCTTCTGGCGAGAACGACGCCATTGGATTGACGGCGGGAGCCGGAGAAGGGGAAGGAGGAGATGGCGGCGGAGGAGGAGAGTTTGTAGGAGGACATTGCGGAGAAGGTGGAAGCCATGGCTAGGGTTTAAGGAGGGTTGATGAGTTTTGTTGTGGATAACGTGAACGGCTTTGGAGTGTTGAGGGAAGAGAAATGGGTAAGGGATTAGGTTTTTATTACTACAATGCAAGAAGGTGACGAGGGATTTGGTCTTGAAGGTTCTGTTTCATCTGGGCCGTTCGATTCTCAAGGGGACGTTGCTCTTGTCGTGCATTGGAATGCTCTAGAACTTTTTAGTTCTGTTAAGGTTGCGCATTGGTGGTTAGAAAGAAAATGAATTGCCAATTGGGTTAGGTGAAGCCCTGAGAAATAGTAAGATTTGAAATTTTCTTTTTAAAAATGTAGAAGAAGTATACTCTATTAACACTTTTTCTAAAAACATTACTTTATTGTTTAGAATTTCTTAAAATTATATAATTATTACTGTGCCTGGTTTTCAGTACATAAGAATAAAAATGTTTATTTAATGTGTTTAAAATGTAAGTTCTATAGAAATGAGCTTAGTTGATTTAAAACGTGAATGTGTCCGCTTTTTTTAATATTCCTACTTTATTTTGTACAGGCTAAATTGGTTTTAACTTCGTGAAATCAATTTTCCTTAAAAGTGATTAATGGATTTAGTTATTCATGAAGATTTTGTTTTTTTACAACAAATATCAAGAATAAATGTAAGTACATAGGGTTTTTTCATTCTTTATCTAACCGTAAGATATTTGATATAAACTATTGGTCTATAATTGATCTTTGCATGGTAAGGTTTTTCAAAAAAATTCTTTATCTTTCTTAGTTATGAATGTTGGCACTTTAATCTTCATTATTTCGAGTATCAGTTCAATCTGTCACGTTATTTTTCTTCTTTAATGTGTTAGACATTGGATATGGAAACTTTTGTTATGATGAAATATAGATTTCCTTAAATCTTATGAATATTTCAAAATGTTTCTTTAAAAGTATTTGATATGAATGTTGAGGCTTGAATCACTTATGCACTTGGATGTTCTCTTTTCAATTATGTTCATCATCTTCTATATGTTAGATACCCATTATGAAAATGTTGGCTTTGATGAGATCTTTACATCTTTGACATGTATTTGATTTTCAAATATTTTCTCCATATATATGAACTTTGATCATCTCTAAACTTTGACATTTTCATTTTGCACTATTCATATTCGCTTTCGTATTAGACGCTGAAATAAAAAAGTTCATATGTGCATCTTTAATGTGACTTCTTCTCTTGAAGGATCTTTATAGTATTTCGCTTGTTGTATTCCTTTGTTTGAATCATCATTAAGTGTCTTGACTCTTGATTGGTGCAAACCTCGCGTTTCAACTTCATCGTTTTCCTATCAGACGCTGATAATGGAAACTTTGGCGTTCGACTCTATAATTGTCTTTAAGTCCCTTTGATAGTTTTTTGGTACAAAATAAGTATCAATGAACATTATAATTTATAATTTAATTCACGGGTATCACTGAAATAATATCTTAGAATATCTTCAACTAATCAAGACTTTATATTCTAAGATATTTCATATTTAAATCATTTTAAAAAACTTTCAAAGTTAATATTGATTCAGAACATTGAAGAATATTTACTCTTAACTTGGATATTATTTTACTAATCCTATTTCGAAAAACTCTTTGATATAGAAAATATTCATACTCTGATTCTCGAAAGCTTTTACAATGAAATATTATTTAGTCAAATTATTTCCAAAATTATTTAATTCCAATAATCTTATTTGTAAAATATAATTCAATAATGTCAAATACGATTTATAGTTTAATATGCAGTGTCATAAATTATTCAAATAATAAGGTTAATATGGTCATTTCCTTGATGTAGTGGTTCGTCTAACATGTTGATGATGCTTGTATCGTATGATCTGTGTAATCTCTAGTGTGCATATGATGCTTGTAAGCACGTGCTTTTACCTTGTGTTACCGAAAGGGCTCGTCTAATATGATCTTCTAATGAGTTCATCAACACTTGGATCATCTGGTGTGATCCTTTACGAGCTTTGTCTGATACATCCTTTATTTAACCAAAGTTTCGTTTGATACATTCTTTGTTTCGTTAAAGCTTCGTCTGATGTGTGCTTTTTCATATGATATTCTTATATGTGTGATGATTGATTTACGGCAAGTACACTGTATTATCAGAAGTAATAATTTGTCCTTAAGAACGAATATCGAACCCACAAGGAATACTCAAATAATCAAGTGAAAGATTCACTAAATAGAAAACAAAATAATAAAGTTTGTTGGGAGTTTGTTATGATTGTAATGATTAAAAAGAAAACTAGTGAAAGAGTTTGTTTGTTCAATAGGAAAATTGGGATTGGGGTTCATCCTTCTTACTCTTTTGTATTTTGATTAGCATGGTAATATTCTATCATTTAATTGATATTGACGCCGGTATAAAAGTCATTTATATCAATTCAAAAGAGTCTCCTAAATATTGATTCCTCACATATTTATAAAAACCTCTTATCATTACAATTAAACATTGATAGCAATTAACATTTCAAATCTATCCCTAGCATTCAAATATGTTAAACATTATCATTTAGGTCATAAACTTATAAGTACTTTCCAACCAAATCTAAGGATCTAGATCATAGAAACAAGCATTATAAATATAATGACAATACCAATCATCAATCAAAAACAAAATATTATATTTAAATACTACATTAATACATAAGAGTTTGAACAGATTATTCTCAATCCCAAATGGTAGAATAGTCACTCATGTTGGCTACTATAAGCAGGGAGACTAAGAAAAGAAGATCCAAGATGTTTCTCCTTGATGACTACCTCCTCTAAGGTTTCTAACACCTTCCATTCTACCAATTGGATTCCAATACACTTAATGATTTCTCTAAGGTTGTGCCTCAAGCCTCATATTTAATCTAGTTGGACTTGGGCTAAGTGACTTCTCGCTTGGGCGTTATTGGGCTCGCCTAGGCAAGTTGCACGAAAAAAAGGTCCAATGTCACTGGAGTGATCTCGCCTGGGCGAGATCCTCTAGGGGCTTTTAACTTAGGCGAGTTTGGGTGAGTGTTGGTGCGTTCCAACTTTCCCATTTTAACTTTGTCTATTCTCCGTTTTCCCTTTCATCTTCATTTTTCCCTAGAATCCTGAAATTAACATAAATTTGGGAATAAATTGTTCTTATTCAAACTAAAATCATAAAATATATAAAAAGGTATAAATTCATAAATTAGGGGTTATATTACAGTTATTTTCTTAATTAATATCCATAAGTGCATGTATTTTAATATGAAATATTATTGAAATCTAACACTTATCAATGTCCAACTTTCTTTATTTTCAAATGAAAAGAAGACTGATCTATGTCTAATAGTTGACATGGACGAAAAGGTAAATTCTAAGCCCTTCTCTTATTTTATTCCAACCTCAAATTCTTCATGCTCATTGTTTGATGACGAAAATGATGATGATCTCTCCTATGAGGATCTTTTTAACAACTACAACTCTATATCTAACTAGTATTTAAAATCAAAGCAAAAATTATAAACCTTGCTTCTTGAAAAATAAAGAACTTAAAAGAGATAAAATTGCAATTAACGGGAAAGTATTAGTCTTGGAGCATAATATAGTGTTAAACACAGAGAAAATGAAAATATTTGAATAAAAAATTACATGTTGTAAGCATGATTTTGAGAAGTTTTCATGGAGCTCTAAATCTTTTATTTTAAACTTCCACACATGAGTTAAATAAGTTTGGTTTAGACTATGATATCCAAAATAGAAAAGATCATTACATAATGTTTTTGAAAATATAAAGGAGCTCATTTTTCTCATTGTAGTAAACATGGACGCTTTAGTGTCAAGTGTAGTCATAAGGGAAATTTTCCTAATGCTATAAGAAAGGACCCAAGAAAATATGGCTACCAAAGGAATTCATTATTTCTATGGCAGAAATGATGAACAAGAGGTGGCCACAAACAAATATTGACACCATTTGATGATAGAAATACACAAAGGGAAACAAAGTGTATGTTCTCATGTGTAATCAAATGCCCTTAGATGAAATCAGAATTGTGTGAACTACTAGATCCTTTTTTTGTATTGATAATGCAAAAACTTATTTAAATGAGTTTGAACAAAAAATGAAATCATTTGAGTAATACTAATGTGTTTGTTGAAGTCTATACAGAGTAATAACTTATTAATGAAGTAATTATTAGGAAATATCAGATGCATTAAAGGGCATTTATGGTGAAATAACAAAACATTTAATGCACAATAATCAAAGCATCTCAACACAGAAAAACGGTTAATTGTAATTAAGGATGCACAATTCCATGTTTACGTCCAAGTCGCCAAAGGAAACATAGTTGTCGTCTCAATTTCAACTGTTATCTTTCAAAGAAAAACCATCTCATATCACATAAGCATTCCTTGGGGGTTCAAAATTCTATAGCATCTTGGGAACCCTCAGGGCAAAGTGTTTGGTTTAGTGGGATGGGTAAAATTTCTTACCTTAAGGAACTTCTAGAACCATGAAGCATATGACTAGTTTTACTCTAAAGACAAAGTGTTTTACCAAAATTAAGAACTTAAGGAAAACCAACATGAATTTCACCCTTTCTAGTTTTGTTTGATAAATCTGATCCCTACTTCTTAAAGTTGAACCTCATCATAACCCAAGGTTTTGACATCTTACAAAGAAGCATCAAAATACTCAATAGGAAATAATAAGAGCATGAAGTGTTAAATGATCAAGATCTCATCAAATGACTTAGTATTTTGGATGCACAAAAAGATTGTCTACAAGTGTGAAAGAACAAACTCATAAACTTCAAAGATTCTAAAACACACACAACCTATTCTCTAGGAGTATATCATAGTTGCACACATTAACTATACCCCTTTACCTAACAAAAGGAGTATAACAATGTCATCCTAAAGTCAAACATATACGTTGAAAGGCTCTCACCAAGAACAATGCACAAACACTAGGTCACAACAAATCTCTTTGTGATGCCTACTAATAGAAGCTTATCATGCACATAAATACGTGCAAAAGCTCTTAGTGTTTTTTCTTCTTTAAAAAGCTTCTTCTGTTTGGGAAGCTTCATGCACTAGATGACTTGTAAAAGAGTTTGCTTAACTTGTATAATATTTCACATTTGTGTGAAGCTAGAATCTTGACAAGGAGTGGTTGTATTTCGTATCCATTCGGTTAAGCCTGAAACTGATAAAAACAACTTTATTATTGTATATCCTAGAGAGATTTTATGTACTTAACTTGAAAATACATTATGTACTCATTACTAAACTCAAGAGAAGTTTAGATGATAACCTGAAGAAGTTTTGTATACTCATTTAAGATAGAAGTGGTAGTGAAAAATATTTGTAGTGGTCAATGTCTCTCTTTATCACTTAAGTAGTACTTCTCTTTCTCATCTATAAAACATTTTAGAAAACTATTTGTGAAACTTTTTAAATCCATTAAACAACCCTTGCTTATACGTTTAATTGGAGAATTTGTGAATATTCAAACCATCACTTTTAGCTCTATTCAAATCCCATCTTTATAAAGTTAACCTTATCTTTCAATTGGTATGAGATCTTAGCTCTTAGGATAAATTCTTTGCAAGACAAGAGGCAACGATTCAAGCTACAATGAAAAATGCAGGATAAACTGCGAACAAACATTCCTTATTCAAATAGTGAAAAATCACATTATTACATTCATCAAATCATATTATATTTTATATAATGGATATTATAAAAAATGGAAACTAAATTCTCATAAAAAAAATAATGATGTTGTCTCAAAAGAGTTGTGAATCGATAATCATAATTAAAAATATTCCTAAACTCTCCAATAAGAAATTCTCAGTGCACTGTCAGAGAAAGAAACTCTCAAATATATAATTATAAATTTATATAAGGAGAAATGATGGGTTTCGTATAGGATTTAAAATAAAGAAATCTCATATAATAAGTCAAAATTTATAACACTTTAGGCAATTTTATTTATTTTAGAAAAAAATAATGATTAACTTAATAGTCATGTCACTAATATTTTGTTTGTTTCTGCCTATTCACTGTACATGAAGAAAGAAAGGCATGGATTTTTCTCGTTTGTTTCCATTGATGTATTTGTGAGCAAAGGAATGGAAACAACTTTTTCTATCTTCACTTGTGCCCGAAGATGTACAAAGAAAGCCACGTAGATAATGTTAATTACCCATATTATCCTTGATGTCAAGAATTTATTTAATAATATTAATAATAATAATTAATAATAATAAAATAATAATAATAAATATAATTATTTATAATAAAAGATAATTTATATAATAATAGTATTAAATATAAAAAATAATAATATTATCAAATATAAAAATAATTTTAAATACATTTTTATAATTTTCAATATTTAAATATTATTTATTTGTATTAAAACTTATTTGTAATAATTTTTTATAATTAGATAATTTATACTTTTTTAAATGAAATGTTTGATCAATAATATTTTAAAATAGATTTTATTTATAAATAAATAATTTTTTTAATTAATTATTATATTATATTTTTAAAAATAAGGATAAATTTGTAAACTTACATTTTTAAAAAATTTACAAATTCTCTCACAACTATCACATCTTTCACAAACTTTAATAAACTTTCCTCACAAATACACTCTACATACCTCAATACAAACAACCTTTCTTCATACTTTCTTTTCAAATCACTTCAAATTCATTCTCTCAATTTTTCTCCTTAATCCAAACACACAATAAGTGTATAAAAGAAAATAGAAGATATTTTCCATAGACTGAAAATAATCTCTAGAAAGAATTATTAGTAAAAAAGTTTTATAAATTAACTTATATATAAGTTAATTTAAAAAAAAAAATCTTCTAAAGATGTTTATGGAGATCCAAACTATTTTATAAGATATGGAGAGAAAGTTGGTAAATTTTTACTTGATAAATTATTCAAAAATGAAGAATATACAATGAGTGAATGCAGCAGTAGCAGTAGCCACAAAGTATCATGATATATATAATGCTTACAAAGAGAGCATAAAGTTTTCCAAACAGAAACCTTAAATGAGTTCTCCAAAAAGGAAAAGGAAAAGGAAAAGGAAAAGAAAGGATGAGAACAGGTTCATGAAACATATATAGAAGTGTTTCCCCATTGTTCTGCACCACATTATGCAAACTTGGCTCAAATGAGGAGCAAGTTTTTCACAATAACGCACGGGTGCGAGGGTGAGCGCGAGGCTGGTCCCAATCAGCCACAATGTGATCACGAGTGATCTCCTTTAGTGAACGACAACCACTCAAGGCCATGGTTAGCTCAAACTCTTCACGTAGCATCTGCAACACTTTTCTTACACCAGCCTCTCCTTCAGCAGCCAAGGAGAACACCACAGGGCGTCCAATCTGATATAAAACAAAGGTGATGTTTGGATAGGTGAAAACAAATAGAATGGAAAAGAATGAAATATGATGGTATTACGTTCTACGGTTTGGATTGATAAAAAAATAAGGATGAAAAATATAATGGAGATTGGAGAAATTTATGATTCCCTCCTAAATTTGAGAGAAATGAAATGGAATGAGAATTTTGTAGCATTCCAAAAAGGAGAAATGAAGGGGTCATGAAGTACTCACAAATATGCCAGAGGCACCAAGTGCCAATGCCTTGAAGACATCAGTTCCACGGCGAACTCCACCATCCAGAAATACAGGAAGACGACCTTCAGCAGCTTTGACAACCTAAGTTTCCACAAAAGAAATGCATATAACAGCCTTAAAATGAGTGTGTTGAAGTTTCATGGTGACTAAGAGGGTACTTAAGTTGATGTACCTCTTCTAATGCTGCTATGGTGGCTGGAACATAGTCAAGTTGTCTAGCTCCATGATTGGACACTATAATTCCAGCTGCACCACTTTGTATAGCTATCCTTGCTGCCATGTTCAAGTGAAGGTATTAGTAAAATATTGAAAGCGGATGAACACATGAATACAGCTTTGGTTATCCTTACTGTCCTCTGCAGTCAGCACACCCTTCACCAGAATTGGGAGAGAGGTGATTGTTTGAAGCCACTTCACATCCTACAGCGTTCAGAATGATTATTTGGATGGACTCTATTCAGTTGAGCCTTGTATGCTCCAAAGTATACACACAAAAATATGAAAACAAATGTAAACTATGGGAAAGTTGAACTCATTACTCTCCTCTGAAGGATTCCAGAATGCACTTGTAGTTTTTTTCTAAGTTCAGATTGCAAGCAACTTATGAATCAAATCAATGAATTGGGCAATTTGCCACTTGAGTTTTATGCAATGCAGCATTAAAATTTTTTACTCTGTCAACCAGTTAGAAATCATTATGAGTACGACTTATAAAATAACTGTAATAGAAGTCATCAACAATTTTCATACATAATTTATGATTAGATAACAATATATTCTTTTTTATACAATTGTATTTTGTATATTAATTCATTTTACTTTAATAAATTCTTCTCTATTATAGGAATAGGCTAATAACTACCAAGAAGAAAACAAAATGCCTTTTTGATTATGTAACATACCTTCCAACTTAGAGTGCGATCAATTTGGCCAGCAACATATGAAGCAAGTCCAGAGTCATCAGCCTGAAAGGATGAAGACAAAAATTCAATTAGTGATAAAGGCAAGGAAATTAGCCAGCAGAAATAATTCTGTGATAACTAATCTTACTTTGTCCATCTTTCCAAGGTCCAATCCTTCAAAGTTCTTCAATGTCAAAAATGGTGGCAGTGTGAATCTGTGAGATACGTTTTAGGACTAATTTTAGTTCCAACGATTAAAGTTGAAACTCAAAGAAAAGCTACTCATATCCATTGAGAAATTTATATACATAAGAAGGTTGAAGTGGAAGAGTTGTACCTGTTCTTGATATCAGCTTCTCTGCGTCCTAGTCTTGGAGTATCAACTGTAAGGGCAATGGCTTTGAATCCAGCCCTTTCAGCTCTTCTCACAAGTTGAGCAACCACATTCCTGTCCTTGTACACCTAAAGAAAAGGAACAAATCATGAATGAAAATTCAAATAAACAGTGAAATGGAACTGAATGAAAATTTTGAAGCTTACATATAGCTGGAAAAAGCGAATGCCAGGTCCTGTTGAAGCCACCTCTTCAACACTTGAAGTGGCCCACGAGGACAAAGTCTGAAAGAACCAAAATGTTACTCATCAATAAAGAACATAGGGCTCAATGGACATGCATTGGTATACAACAAATAAATTTGCAAGCATACAATCTTTTGAAGTTAATTGAAGCAACAAAGGTACCATGTACAACGTAACAGATTCTCAGCAAATCCACCAATTGAATTGATTCATTCATAAAGAAGGGATTTTTCTCACTAGTGATTGTAAATTTCTTTTGCAAAGCAATTTGTCCGCAATAGATGGTGATCAATCAAGTGAAGAACTACTATATAAATATAAACATAAAAGAAAAGTACCATGATTGTTCCAGCTGCAGAGGCAGCTCTTGCTGTGGCATATTCTCCTGCATAAGAAAAAAATATGTCATCCAACATAAATCCAGCTCTAGGTAGTTGTTTTAGTGGTACTTGCAAAATTGTCAACCCATATAAATTTCTTGCTACAACCCTATTATTTTAATATTCCCAATAAAAAATGTCACAGATTTTGTTATCCATTTATCAGCATGATAAGAATTTTCTCAGAATTACTGATGACCAATCAAATTTGACAAACAAATAGAGTCACATAGCAGAACTATGAAACATGTGATGGTTATGCAAGACATTAATTGAGCGCACTACATGTCTGATGTGTCATTGACCTATATATCTAAAGAAACAATGAAGGCTTAAGAAAAAGTAAAATTGTTTCTTAGATAAAACTTCTGAAGTATTAAAAATGACAGAAGTCTTTTGTTTAGTCAATCAGATTCTCACTTTCTCTGGCATGTGTCATATAGTGAGTGAGTGTGAATGAAAGTTGTTTAGTTCAAGTTCAAGGATTTTATCTTGCTGAAATTGATTAGGAAAAGATGTGTCCTTAAAGCAAAAAGTAATTAGAAAGTATGGCATGATCTTAGTCTTTCCTTTTGGCACAATACACACTAACCACAACTGAAAATTTACTTCAAGAAAGTGTAAAGGAAAAACAATTATACCCTCGGGATGAGCCATTTTCTGAAAGGCTGTTGGGGCAATCATGATTGGCATGGATATTTTGAAGCCCAAGACAGTAGTTGTCATGTCTATCTTGCTCACATCGATAAGAATACGAGGCCGAAACCTGTATGTATATTTTTCATTCATATTTTCACCATATCAATATTTGCTTGGATTATGAAATGTCAAAGGAACAAAATTAATCATTATAGTTTCGAAATTAACTACTGTAAAAATATAAATCTTACAAAATTCTGGAAAAGGCATTTCTGTTCTCTTGCAGAGTCCATTGATCCTCTGCACCAGATGCGTAGTAGTCAAACGCCATCTTTGGTAATTTCTGCTTTGCAATAGCCTCATACTCACTGACATTGGTGACCTCCATTTTCAGAACTTCTTGTTGATGTTACCCTTCAGGAATTCTAATATACATGTATATATATTCAGCTATCAGTTTTTTCATCGCAATCTATGGCTATAAACGTTTTGAGATATCCCAATAAACTATGGGTTGATATAGGAAGACAACTACTATGCCAACCCAAAACTTTGGAATAATATTAATAGTTAATTTTGAGGCAAATTTCAGCTGTGAAAATTTTCAAATAAACAAAAAACTGGAAGTTGGAAAATATTTCCTAAAATTTCCTAGATTTTGGATTAAGAGAAAAATAAACATTTTGGATGCACAATATGGGAAAAAGTTACATAATGAAAAACTCTTTCCCAAGAAAATCAAAGCTACATGCTACCATTTTCAACTAAGAGTGCTCCCCATCACTTACACGGCAGAAGCCTTCTAAAAAATCTACAAAAGCATGGTATTATTTAAAAGGGAAGAACAACATGTATATATAAAAAGGAGTAAAACAACAAAAAACAGATGCAAATAAAGATTGATGCTACGAGCTATCCCATCACAAAACTTGGTTCAGCAAGTGAGCCTTAACTCATGCATAAAATCAGTTTGGCAAACACAATCAATATTGAAATGATTGCATAGACATAACACAAACACTACTATTCAATCTTCATTTCTGCTAGAGTCTATCTAAGAAAGAAGCATGGTTATAAAGGCCACATGAAGTGATGACATGTTGAGCATGGAAACAACTACGTAACTGATGAGAAACAAGAGTAGACCTTAGTATCCAAAACTATGCAACTGTGTGCATGCAGAGGAACCAATGGAGAGAAACTCCTAGTGAGGAATAGAAACAGAAGGAAGTGAAAAATAGGAAGGGTTCATAAATACATGGTGGAATAGAGACAAAGTCAGATGGCCCTCATATTTGTTGTAACGTGTATAGTTTCAAACGAAGGAGAATTGGAATTTTAAAGTGGATGAGCTTTTGGAGGTGAGTATTATTTTGAGCCAAATCTCATCAACAAAGTGAGGTGGTTCTCAGCCACAAACGCCTTGTGTGTTTCACAGCACTCTTTCTTTCTCCATTATCATTTCCATCTCTTAATTCGAAAAATGAAAATAACCCAAAAATAGTGATAAACTGTTTATTTGATCCTATCTCATATACGCTTGAAGTCATGAAAACAGAAGAATAATACTATCTTCATGAGTGGTACAAGTGGGTTGGGCATTGCCTACAGATAATCTAAAATATATATGCAGTGTTGTATATCATCTCAATAAAATCACTTTACCCTTCTTTTTAATTTTTTTTAAAAAAATGTTGTAGATTTCACAATTAGACAGTGAAAAACATCATTTTACAACCTTTCTAAATTTCTCCATCTTCTTATATAAGTCCAAGAAAACATTGTTTCTTCTTTTACTTTTAGAAATTGTAATTTAGAACAATTAACTGTTGGACTGTCAAAGATATCACAACTCACAAAAATTTTATGATTATTATTACTAAGAATCTATTTACTTTGATAATTACATAGTAAAAAATACTAGTTTACAATCTTTCAAAATTTATCTATCTCCTCACATAATCCATGTTTCAGTAAAAAATTTATTTCTAATAGAAAACAATTCATTATTGGATTATCAACCTATTAACGCTATCATCCACCTTTAAAAGGTTTTAGTGGCTTGTTGTTATTATAAGAAGTGATTTAAAAACCAGACTAGTATGAATCTGGTTTAATTCACTATTACAGAATATGAAAATTACTTTCTTATATGTTATTTTAGTTATATTACTATTTGTTGTGAAATTTCTTACACACTTTTCAGACTTAGATGTAAAATCAGTAAGAGAAAATATTTGCATATGAATGAATAATAGTCTAATATCAAAAGATCTAATAATATATTATTAATGGCTTCTTTAGCTGTTAAGATAATGTTTTGATATATAAATATGTGATGACCAAATTTTACTCACAGCAATTCAGCCACAAATATCAATTTTCTGATATCTTACGTCTACATCCAATTTTTTGGTTAAATTGTCATCGCTTTCTTTTTCGGAATTGGTTTATCTGCGCAGTTCCAATTTGAACCCCTGAAATTTTTATTCAACACATTTACCCCTAATATATTAACATAAAACAAAAAAAAAAAAAAAATTAAAGGTGAAAGATCTCGTGTAGTTATTTTCACACCACGGAGTCCTGAATCCCTTTTCTGTTCTTATGTCTTTGTCTCTTTTAGTTTTCCATCTACTTTTAAAAAGTTTAACATAAAAATCTCGTATTTTTTTTAAAAATTGTTGCTATTCATTTAAAAAAAAATTAATGTAATCAAATGGACTTACATATAAATTTAATCAATCAACAATTAGATATATTTAGAATACAGTTAGATAAATAGAGTGTAATCAAATAAAAGGACACCAACTTTTATTATTTAAATTGTTTAAATAAGATCAAATAAGATGGTTTTTATTTTATTTTATTTCATCAAATTTACTTTTAAATGGAAAATATTTGATCATAAATATTCCCAACATAAAATAATAATAATTTAATTAGATTTAGAAAAAATTCCGCTTATCTTTCCTAATGTTATACTAAATGATGTTCACCCCCCTCTAATTTTAAAATAGACACTATCTCTCATTTTTTATTTATTTAATAACATTAATTTTTTATATTTTTAATAAAGTGATAGTCATCTTTTTTTATTTTAATAAAAGAGTACTACATTAATTAGTAAAGTTTAATAAGTAATTACAAAAGTAAAAAAGTATAACAAAAATGAATATTTATTTTAAAATTAGATAAAATGTAAGTGCTATTTAATAAAACCTTAAAGAAATTTAAGTCCAATTTCCCATATACTTTTATTGCATTGCAATGACTTTAAATTTTGAAACATGGCAAGGATTACAAGAACATACCTTAAGCCTCTATTTGCATTGATAGAAAGACTTTCCAAGAGGATTGAACTGTAGGTGATTTGTGCATTTTTGTGTGTTTCCTTGGTGGTGGCATGTGAAGAATGTGTTTTTGCAAATTAAAAACAGCTTCAATATAGTAACTCATAATGAATTTTAATAAATAAAAATAATAATATTAATAACAATGAAAAATAATATTAACAATAATAAATAAAATAACTTTTTCTTCATTTATTTTTTTTTAACCTGATAACTTTTTTCACACTCAATTCTTGCATGTATTTTTCCTTTCTTTTCACTTATACTCCTCTCTGTCTTCAATCTCTAGCACATAAAACCGCAATAAATTGATAAAAGCTCTTTTGGGGTAGACAAGTGAGTGAACTATGCATGCAGGCATCACGAAAAGTACCACAAAATCAGGCTGAGCCCACTCCAAAATTCGACGAATAATAATGAGTGAGGTGACCCACTAACACCCTCTATAAGTTTCAATTCAGGGGTAGCTTTCTTTTTCAGTGCATATAATATTAATGTACTTTAAAATAATATTTGTCCATTTATTTTTTTAAAACAATAATTTTAGGTTTTCCTCTCCTATCGTATTTGAGTTAGATGATGATTGGTATTTAACTATTTTTTTCTCATATTTTTAAGATATTAGATAAATTTTCTTTTTATTTAATATTTACTTTATAAATTATTAGAAAGACTTGTACAATGATATAACATTAAGGTAAAAGTAATTTTTCCTAAAATTTTAAATTCTCCTGTCATTCCTTTGAAATTTTGAATGCTGATACATATTGGGTTTGTCCTGTAATTTTGCCTTCTGTTGGTCTAAGTCCCCTGCCAACCATGTGTTCGTAAAATTGCCTCTAAGGAAAAAAAAGGCACAAGGGTACTTGAAAGTGGGGATTACGAGAAGGGTAGGTTGTTGTCGTACAAGGTTGTATGGTTATGGCAAATAGTAGCATAAATTTGGTGCTTCATCAGGGGTCAATGTTGCCCCATGAACTTCCTGTAGTTGCGCTACTGGGACCTTCATGCTTTCATTCGTTTTCTTCAACTTGGGCTAATTCCAATGGAGCCATTCATGTCTCACCTCAAAGGTTGAACTGCAGTGCAAGTTGGTGTTATTGCTTCAGTTTCAGGAAATGTAGATGCAAATGGAAACGGCTAGTAAGAAGTTGCTCCACCAGTGAGTTTGTCATTGCCAGTGATAAAAACTATGGCAATAAGCAGGTTATTAATCTCACTCCCCGCCTCTACGACTATGTCCTAAAAAATGTTCGAGAGCCAGAGGTGAGGACTAAGAAACATACCGTTTTGCTTCATGCGTTGTTTTAATAAGAAAAAAATTTTGGGGGAGGGGGAGGGTATCTGAATTCTGCTGTCAACTGTGAAAAACTGTGTGTATTAAATTGCCCTTTGTGCTTATTGTAAAGTGACTGCACTTCAGATTCTAAGGCAATTGCGGCAGGAGACAGCCTCTATGCGCGGAAGTCAAATGCAGGTATCTCCAATTATTTCATTCTTATGCAATTTTGCTTGCACTGTTTAGTAATAGAATTGTTAATATTGAGTTTCTGCTTGTGTATTATATCTTCACTATGCAAGCAGGGGTTTCTACTGCACATTTGGTTTTATGAAAGTGAGTAGCATTATGTACCATTTATTCATTATTTGTTTCTATTGATGCTGGACACAATTAATCATTTCTGTTGATCACATTGCTCTGCGCATCCTTGAATAAGAACACATTGAATAATAGGTAGAATCATTTTGAATCCAAACATACTGGTATGCTTGTAATTGTGAATATGCAAATTATGTTCCTTTAAAGCTTATAGCTCTGCAATCTAATAAACAAGATTTGGTTATTTCAATGCTTCTAGAGTTAGTTTATGTTACTGGTGAAATGAATATGATTGACCTACGTCTCATAACTGGGAAATAAATCCAATTTAACAATTTTTGTTGAAGACTGAGGGGCTTCTTATTTAGGGACACATAATGGTCTTTGAATGTTAGCTTTGTGCTACTAGTGTTTTGATATCCTGTCTAGTATCAAGTTTAAATTTGTGAAATTTGATGGGGCAAGTAAAGAATTGTGCTGGAAAGAATGTACAGTAGTCTCACTTGTCTTCTATCTTGTCTGTCATGTTTCACATTGTAATTTCACTTGATTAGCAAGAAGTAAAATGTTGACAATGGTTTTAGGTCTCCCCTGATCAGGCACAGCTGCTTGCAATGCTTGTGCAGATTCTTGGAGCAGAACGGTGTATTGAAGTTGGTGTTTATACTGTATGTACTTCATTTTTAATACACCATGCACTGGTTTTCTTCATGTTACATAGTAGAGGATGCCACTTCACTTCCATTATGTAATAGGTATTATATTATTAATTTGATCCAGGGATACTCATCACTAGCCATAGCATTAGTTCTGCCAGAATCAGGTCATTTAGTTGCCTGTGAAAGAGATGCCAAATCTCTTGATGTTGCCAAGAAGTATTATCAGCTAGCTGGTGTTTCACATAAGGTATATATGCTACACATTTGCTTTTTATTTGAAAAGGGTTCAAATATTTTGTTTATCTCTTTTGAATTATGGGCTCATTTTATATTATATTTATGTACTGCCTGTATTTCCTGATGGCTTTACATAACTGGTTCTAGGTGGATGTAAAACTTGGACTTGCAATGGATTCCCTAGAATCTTTAATTCTGAATGGTGAAGCAGGAAGGTAAGTGGATTTCTCATTTTCAATATCACTATGATATATGATTTGAAATTTCACATTTTGTTGCTGTGGGTAGGAGCTCTTCCACATTTGCTATTTTCTCTTTAAATGGTTATTGTTAATCAAGGATCCTGTCTATATGATATGAACATTGTCAAAGAAAAAACAAGTAAAATAGAATTTAAGCGATTTTACCTTTTCATGCAGCTATGATTTTGCATTTATTGATGCCGAGAAAAGAATGAACCAGAAATATTTTGAACTGCTACTACAGCTGGTAGGAACATAATAAAAACCGGTCAAAGGCATTCAGATATTCTTATGCTTCTTAATCACAAGATCTTTCATAATCTTTCTTATTGGGTTCCTATGAACTGTGTTATACTGATGCACTGAATAATTTATTGTTGCAGGTGAGGGTTGGAGGTCTTATTGTAATTGATAATGTCCTTTGGCATGGAAAAGTTGCTGACCCACTGGTGAATAAATTCTTCTGTGATCTCCTTTTTTTCCAGTTAAGTGAACCTGATTTATTGTACTATTTGCAGGTATATGACCCTAAAACGATCAGCATTAGAAATTTTAACCAAAAGTTAATGGAAGATGAGCGTGTAAACATCAGTATGGTAGGTTTATACCATATCTTTTTAAATATTAATACACTTTCAGAGCTTTCAGAGAAAATCTGTAAGTTAATTTATAATTGCTTAACTTTTTTGGTGAATTTCAGGTACCAATCGGAGACGGGATGACGATCTGCCGAAAAGGCTGACCCATTTTTTAGTAATTTTTAAGTTCTATGCAATTGAACTTACACCCCTTAGGGGTAGTTCTTCTGTGAGATCTGAGGAAAGAAAGTTGTATAATAAGCACAAAATTGATTTGACGTTCTTAAAACTTTTGGAGTTGCAATGCCCATTCTCTTGGCAAGGATCTGAAATAATACTGATGAATATCATTTTGGCTCCAAAGTGAATATGCTAAACTAGATTTATATGATCTTCTCTACCACAATTTTTGTACGCACCGAAGGTAGCAGCAGGACCACATTAGCACGGCCTTAAGTGACCTATTAGTAACACATTAATTAACTCATTCTTTCAAAAATAATTTACTCAATTGATTTTTTAAACTTATAAAATCAAGAGAGTATCACTCCATTTCACTTATGATTTCATTATTTCAATAATTTTTTTGACAGTTATTTCAGTAAATTTTAAATAATAATGAACATGTTAGAAAATGTTACTTATTTCACTATATAAGTGAATATATTTGAGAATAAATGCTTTCTTGTATATAACAGAAGCTCAAGAAATAATCATTACAATAGTTCTACTTTATAGTTATCAATTGTAATTTTCAATAGTTCATCCTTCAAACATAGCAGAAGAAGTATATCTAAATATGTAATGTCAACCCTGGACAAAGAGAATTTGCCTAGTTAGGTACTTGCGGAGAACACATTCCAGCCCTTACTCGAAAGCTCTGTAATCTTTGTGTCATGGCGTGTAGCGGGCTCCCATGATAGATATGTAAAGATAAGGGCATACATATAGTTTAACTAAAAAAAACTACCTTTTCCATGCATTTGGTCGGATTTCGAGAGATTAGAAATATAGAATAATCAACATTTTTTTTCTATAATATAATAATAGAATAACTATATAGTATCGTACTATAATTAATTGTTTGATGGTATATTGATAAGGTATGATTTTCTTATATTTTGTTTATTATGACTTTTCTTTTACTTTCATATCATTTCTCCTCTAGATAATTATCATTATCATTGATATCATTATTAATATACTCGTTTTGTTATTATTGGTATTGTTATCATTCTTACTATTGATATCATTATTAATATACTCGCTTTGTTATTATTGGTATTGTTATCATTCTTACTAAGTCACCATCACCCTTATATTCATCATCTCCAATATTATCATTATTCCTAATATCACACTTTCACTATTGGTCCAAAAGTTTATAATTAATAATTATAATACAATTCTTTCTACTTAATAATATAACAACTTAAACATTATTAATGTTATTACTATTATGTTCATCAATATTATCATTGTTATTATCATCTTATTATTATTGTTGTAGTCATCAGTATTGTTATAATTATATAAATAAGGAGGTCATCATACTATTATTCTTATTATCATTATTGACATCAATATTATCATTGTTATTATCATCTTACTATTATTGTTGTTACCACTATTGTTATAATTATAGAAAAAAAAGGAGATATTCATATATAATCAAGAATATCAAAATTATATATGTATTATTAGAAAAAAAAATTATTTATTCCCATGTCACATCTTTATTATTAGAGGATATCAAATTTTCTCTATTTATTGTATTATTATTTTTCTCAATATAAATAGGGCACATATGATGTCTCAGAAACACAGTTTCATCTTAATGTTTCTCTCACTTCCTAGAATTTAACAAGGTATCTATAGTCTTTTTCTAAATTGCGTTGGCTAGGTTCGCTTTTACTATTATGACGCCCTCTCCTAAAGTTTTTTTCTTCTAGAATTTTAGGACAAAATATCTTCCAATGCTAACCTCTATAATAAATTATCTCATCTTTTCTTACCATATTATTGATCCATCTTTAACAACATTTGAAGACTTTATCAAATGGTCACACACCAATCAACTTATAAGATTGCTTCAATGGCCCATATATGGTAATCAACTTGTCTCTCTCAATCAACTTCTCTTGATCCCTAGGTTATTGATTTTGGTGCAATTGATCACATATCTAGTAATCGTTTTCTTTTCTCTTCCTTTACCAAAGATGTCAATTTGTCTTTTATAATTGTTGTCAATGGTTCACGAACACAAGCTTATGACATTGGTACTACCTAAACCCTCTCACCCCTTATTGTTGACTTGTTCTTTATGTTTCTAATTGCCCTTTTAATTTATTGTTTGTTGTCTAATTAACCTAATCCCATGATATTATCATCACCTTCACTAAAAATAATGTTACTTTTTGGATTAGATATTGGGTTTGGATTGACATTGAATGTGAATCATATGACATTTTCTATCTTTATCCCTTTCCATTAGTATGTGCATGAACAATCTCTCCAATGATAATTCATTTTCAATTAGGAAGTATAGGGTTAACAAAATTGGAGAAGATGAAGTAAAGTTTAAAACATTTTTCTACTTTGGATATGAGTCATGTCAATTAGGAAAACATGTTTGTCACTCTTTTCCTGGTAATCTTAATAAACTAGCATTGTCTCATTTTCCTTTAGTTCACTTTCATATTTAGGGTCATTCCTATATTGTTACTCCTTTTGGTTTGGAATATTTCGTTACCTTTATTGATGATTATTTGATATGTACTTCGATTTGGTTAATAAAGAGTCGATTAGAAGTGTTTTCTATATATTTAAAAGTTTTTAATGAAATTAAAACACAATCCGGTATATACATACATGTTTTTTGTAGTGACAATGCCCATGAATATTCGTCTAACCAATTTCAACAATTCATGAAATCCAATGGCATCCTTCATCAAACTTAATATCCACATACTCCTCAACAAAATGAAATTGTTGAACATAAAAATATGCATCTTATTGAAACTACTTGGAACTTCTTCTTTAAAGTCATTTTTGTCACCATTTTTGGGGAATGTTGTCCTTACAACATGTTAACTCATTAACCAAATCTCGTTGTTTGTCTTTAATGATTGTGTGCCTCACTCCATCCTTTTTCCTCATTCCATTCTATACATTCTTCCTCTATGTACTTTTGGTTCCACATGTTTTGTACATAACCTCACACTCAATTGAGAAAAAAATTCTCCCCAATCATTCAAATTGAGGAGCTCCAAGCAGAGAAGCTTTCATTGCTGATAAATGGAGGTAATGACGAAAGCTATGGTTGAAAGAAGAATTTTATGGTGAGTGGTGATGGACTAAGGTTTCCTAAGAGAGAGGTTTGACCAACACAGGAAGAGGCTAAAAGAGTTGAATTTAGGAAACTATAATTTTGAGTCACAATTTTCGCATCAATTCAATACTCATCTCAAGTTGAATTTACAAAGAGGGGTCATTCTATTTACAAGAGTGTGGGAGAGGAAAAAGGAGGGAGAATTCAAATTTGAATTCCCATATGTTTTCCTAAAAAGGTGGCATAAAGAGTATATCAAGTGACACTTGTCCACTCATGCTTTCCACACATGCATTCATGTGCAAAGTGTGAGCATATGCGCCCTTCTCCCGATCTTGGACGTCCTAGGGTTTCTCTTTAGCTTAAGTGTGCCCAATTGAAACCCTAGCTAGACTATCTAACCCTAATCTACACAAGGCCCAAATACAAGGTCAAACATCTACTCTACTTAGCCCAAATACAAGCTCAAATATCTTATACTACTTGACCCTAACACAAGCTCAAATGTCCTATACTACTTGGCCTAAATACAAGGCCCAAAATGTCATATACTACTTTGTACAATTCATTACATACTACAGTTGACCTCTTCAAAGACGATCTTGGGCACAATAAGAGTTTTTGGAGACCCAATCATGCAAGCTCTTGGTCGGGGCTCTAGGTCTTCTGTCTCTTTATTTTGTGAATGTAATGGCCGGATAATTTGTCATTATTGTGGGATATCATCGCTCTAAAAAGGATATTGATGTTTCTCTCCTAATCTTCATTAGTATTTTATGTATAATGATGTCTCTTTCTTTGGCTTTGTGTCATATTATACAAGTGTTCATTTGAATGATGACAGATGTAGTCATCTTCCCACCATCATGAATCTTCCTTCATTAACACCCGATGACTCTACTATAACCTGTGATGTTTCTCTTGCACCACTTTAGGTAATTCAACATTGTTCATGACTTATTGATATTCTAATACAAGATCCATCTTTGACAGATAGTGATAAGGGGAGACCATGCTTTATCCTTCCCCGAAGCTATCTTTTGTACTAGATTTGGTCCTATCAAAAAATTATTTGAATATTGCTATTAAAAAAGGAACATGTTCTACCCGTAATCCTTCCCCCAATTATAGAAATCTCCCCAAAAACAAAGAAACACAAATATCTGCAAAAATAAAGAAAATATTTTGAAAGTTTTTTATTTGGGCCCGACAAGGATTAACCTTGGTCCTACGCATTTCCATTCATAATGAAAAAGCAGGGTTTACGTAGTTCTAAAAGGTTAAATTATTTTGAAAATGTTTGTGCCAGTGAGAACTAAGCTTTTGAAAAAAAGAAATAAAATGAAAGCGAAATTTTGAAAAAGTGAAGCCGACAAGGATGAACCTTGCTCCTACGTATTCTATTCATAACAGAAAATCAGGGATCACATAGTTCTACGCATTAAAAGATTATTTGTTATTAATTTTATGTTTTTGAAATTTATATTTTATATATTTTTTTAGAGAATAAGAGTTGGTGGGTGTATAAATAAAAAGGACGGTCTGATGAATAGCGAAAGTGTTGGGCCAACTGAATGAGTTAAGGCTTATTTGGTAAGGCTGTTTCTCCCTGCACCATATCATTTAAAACCTGCACCCAACACCATTATTTGAAAAGACTTTTTTGCCCTTAATGATATAAAACCCTAGTTTCACCGAGGCACCCAACAACATTGCATTTTATGCACTAACCACTGAGCTCGTTGCATGGCAACAAAGAGGAGGGTGGCGACGTAGAGTGAAGGAGCTGTCATTGGAGGAGAAGAAGTGTGCATTGTAGAAGGCATGGACTCTAGAAGTGAACCTTCACACTTACTTAACCCCTTAGTTAAGTTTGTATCCAGTGGGAATGTTCTTTGAGATTCTCACCATATTCTGCTTAAACAAAAAAACTCATAAACAAATTGAAACCCATAAAAAATGTGCAATCTTAAAATCAACTCACATCACTTTCTAATGGAGAATATAAGAAAATATCTTAGTACTGGATGAAGGAGGACAAATTTTTTTCTTTCTACCTATAATCAGCGCACCCCATCAATGTGCCTAAAATATAGAAGCTACTTTTTTAAATTTCATAACCAACTAATATTATCTTTTATTTTATTTTTAGACCACATATATGCCACGTAGGACATATATGCATATTTTATATTCTCCCACTTGACCAATGTGGCAGAATTACGTTTATGGTTTAATAAGAAAAATATAATGCATATAATATTTGAAATATCTTAAACATTAGTTATATCATTATATCATCATTAAGTATAGGCTAATACGAGTCTTAGCGATTTTACGTCATTAAATCAACATAATTCCTTCCAGGTACTACAATATTAGTTATCTACTTAATATGACCTATAAATGAAAGACTCATGATAGTCCAACAATAGTGTCTTAGTCAAAGACAAATTCTGTTATATCAACATAACTCATTTATGTATATACAACTAATACAATAAAATAGGATGCATTGAATATTAGAAACAATAATATATGAGGATGAACAAAAATAATCAATAATCAAAGGAAATATATATTGTTAAATATGTCCAACCTGCACTTAAAATAATAAAACACATTAGCTCATGAGTTAATGAAATTAAGAATCACAAATGCAAGTAAAACATGCCTATACATCCATACAAAATCACCTTAACATGTATATAACTAATATGCATGTATAAAGACTTTAAAATGCAAATATTTATCTTTGAAACATATTCAAAACCAGGACAAAATCAAGAAGAACAAAATAAAAAAGTAACATGCACATGTAGGCAACTTAAAATGTAAAATATTTAGTTTTGAAACCTATTCAAATTAGGGAAAAAATTCAAGAAGTAACATGCACCTATAAAGAACTTAAAATGCAAACATATTTTGAAACTTATTCTACATTTAAAATCAGAGAAAATCAAGTCAAAATAAAAACAATTAAAATATAACTAATACATATAAGCAATTTAAAATGTAAATTAGTTCTGAAACCTATTCAAATTCAGACAAAATCAAGAAGAAGCTTAAAAGGCAAATATTTAGTTATGAAACTTATTCAAATTAGGATAAAATCAAGAAGCAACTTAAAACATGAACATATTCCGAAACTTATTCTACATAAAAAATTAGAGAAAATTAAGTTGAATTGAAAATAGTTAAAATAAAACTAATACATATAAACAATTTAAAATACAAACCAATTCTAAAACTTATTCCTTATATAAAATTTGGACAAAATTAACTTATATTGACAACATAAGCACCAAAAGATGTCAAAATTATGAAATGTAACCATTTAGTCAGGCTTTACTTATAACCTTGAAATAGAAGTAAACACATGTACATAAAAATTGTTTATCATCCAATGAACATGAAGTAAAGGAAACAATCACCATATCGACATTCCTAACAATAAAATATGTAAGAGATAAAATATAGAAATTTTTTTCTTCAAGAGCAAAATACATTAATCAAACAAAAAATTTCTAACTCTCATTTTTTTTTAGCATATATGACAAGACAATATTCCTAACATCAAAAGTATAAAAGGCTTTAAGTATCATAACAAAAAACAAAATTTATATCTCGTATAAAATGAAAACAAAATGAACTTACATAAAAATAACAAATCCATATATGAAAGTAAGAAACACAACATCCAAGCCTTTTTTTTTTCTTCAACAATAGAACACAAATCAAACAGAAAAAAACAAACCATAAAGTCTCACATTTTCTTTAACTTATATGATAATATTTCTAAGAACAGAAGTAGAAAAACATGTAAGTATCAAAACATAAAAATTTTATACCACAAAAACATGTAAGTATCAAAACATGAAAATTTTATACCACGTATAAAATGAAA
The DNA here is from genome assembly GCA_013389735.1 of Phaseolus lunatus. NCBI lineage: Eukaryota > Viridiplantae > Streptophyta > Magnoliopsida > Fabales > Fabaceae > Phaseolus > Phaseolus lunatus. Next base: position 5,703,087 of record CM023861.1, read on the forward strand.
AATAGAATGAACTAATATTATAATAAAAAAATCTAGAAAAGCATGTAAGAAACACAACTTCAATAATGAAATTTCTTCATCAAGCAAAGACATTAAAAAAAAAAACGTTATAAGCTCATATTTTATTCATCTTAAATGAGAATATTGTTAAAAGCAAAAGAACAAACAGGACAACAGAAATAGAAACTGAACATAATTAAGCTCAGTAAAAAAAACTTCTTAAGACACTTTGGATACATAAAACACATTAACTTCAAATAAAATGAACCAATCGAAAGTTCTCATAACTTCATAATAGACTATTAAACACTATATTTAAGAGTTGTACCATCAAGCTCTTCTATACCCAGTGTTCGTGCAAAGAAAAAGGAGAAAAAGAAAAAAAAAAGGAAGAAAAAAAAGATAATAAAATTCTCACATGTCGAAAAAGGAGGAGTGAACAATTTAAAATTTTTTCTTCGAATAAGTAATAACAAAAGTACTACCAACTAAAGAAACATCAATAAAAAAAAACATGTGTCGGTCATAATAGCATAGCAATGGACATTTTGAAAAAATCAACACCCAAAATCATAAAAAAATATGAAAAGAAACATGTGGGAATTTTTTTATGTAATTATTGTTGATGTGTAATCGTGAGCCTCTTTCTTTCATTATCTTCTATCTGGTATCGGGTGACCCGACCCATATCGGAATCGGGTTTCAAATGCATCTTTGAAGAGACGCCAAGAGTCAGTGAAGTCATAAGCTGAAACACATCGCTGCTTTTGCATCAATGGCGGATCTGAAGACTGATACTTTGCGCACCTACGCTTACCTTCTTGTCTACATTGCTCTCTCCAGTGGCCAAATCTTCTTCAATAAGGTTATCGCCAATCACTTTAAACTCATGCACTCTCTTCTCCGTTTGTTACCTGTAAAAAAAGCGCGAAAATGCTTTTCAGAAGTATATCGCGAAGATCGCTCCGTGCTGATTTTGGAAGCCAGGATTCGATGTTCTGTTTGCGTGTTTGTATTTTAATTTGTTTGCTTCTGTTCTGTGAATTGTTTTGCCCAAATTTGCGGCGTGCGTTGTTGTTTGGAATTGGATATGATGATGAGTGATTTGTCAGTTGAGATTGTTAGTGGTAGTTGGACATTTTTTTCAATTGGAACGGTAGCGTTTTAATTTGGCTGTTTCTGGAGTTTGGTTCAGGGTAAGAGAATTGTGCAAAATTTTCTTCATTTTTTTCTGAAATTTTGATGTCGTATCTCATTCGTTTAATGATGTCGCTGAATTGGTAATGGAAGAGTCCCTTGTGTTAGAGCTTGTCGTTTGGATATTTTATTGTGGTTATTTATGGTTTGGGTGTCTGTTGGAGTGATTTTTTTGGAAGTGTTATTCTCACCCGTTTGATCCTAGATTTATGCTTAGTTTGTGAGTGATTTCATTTGAGGAATTGATAATCAAGGAGAAAATGCTTAAAAGCTGTGTTGTTATGTAGCTGATGCCTAATTTCTCTTTTCAATTTGTGTCTGCAGTGGGTTTTGTCCTCTAAAGAAATTAACTTCCCCTATCCTCTGGGGTTGACTCTACTTCACATGGTCTTCTCCTCTGTTCTGTGTTTTACGTTAACCAAGATTCTGAAGGTATGGATCTGTGCTTGGTGTATTGTGCTATGTAATTGGTTTCTGTCATGCAATGCAGGTTAATGATCTGTTTCTTACAGGTTATGAAGGTTGATGAGGGAATGACTCCTGAAGTGTGAGTACATAAAGAAGCATTCTATAGTTAATGCTTGATTTTAAAATACGGTTTTATATATGGAACAATTTGATTGTTATATTTCTCCGGCTCTTGGTGACTCTTAGTATTTTAAAAGTGGGATCTTTTGACATTTGCTGATTGAGAATACTATTATTAAAGAATTTCATAATATGGTTGTGCGCCTGTGATCTTTGATCACACTTATACATTGTATTTTGACACCATCTCTAATCAATGTGAGACTTTGGTTTTTCTCAATATATTCTCTTACGTTCAACACTATTAGGCTTAGACTAGTAAAACATGATGAGTGACCCTTTTAATAGATTTAGGATATATATTAGAATTGAGACAGAGAAGGAAGTCTAAGTTTATTCTGTTTTCAATACAATAATTGTTACAGTAATAGTGTGTATATTGTGCTGACTAACTAACAGTGCTAACTGATTAACTAACCAACTAACTATTACACTCCAATAATTATCCACTCTAGATATGGAACTTAGGAAGAAGCAAAATCATTGCGAATATATCCTTTTAAGACACATGACGTGATTGATCTGTAGAAAATAAGCAATAATATACAGTGCATGGTTATAATTGAAAGATTTTCTGTTCAAATACACATGATGTGATTGATTTGGCAAACTACTGTTGGTATCATGTAATGAATTGCAATCTGCAAATGTCATTGGGATATATGAATGAACTACTGTGATTCTGTACCTCTTAAAATATGATTGACACGATTCAGTGAAATTTTTATTTATTTTTTAGCTTTCCTTTTACCAATTGTCATAAAACAAAATAAAGAGTTATCAATTGTCACATGATTGTTCATTGTTCTTTTGATTTTTCAATTTTTGATTCACAATTCAAAAATTAGCTCGGTGGTTCTTGATTTAAATTGTTATTCTAGTGTAGTGCAATCTAAGGATTAAATCATTGTTTTGAATTGAATTTCCTTGTTCTATTTCCTTTGTATCCTTGTACCTTTGTGAAACACATGCTAGTTGTGATATAACAATGGGAATTTTGTGTAACCATAAAAGAGTATTTTTTTTCAGGGATGAGACATCAGCATGAGACTTTGATTTCTAGTTAACTAATTTAAAATGGATAGCAGTATGTTGTGTTGCTATTTCTAGACAAGGATTCAAGTCATTTATTTTATGGCTGTTCTGTAAGTGAACTTCTTTGTTTTAGAAGTTCATTTGCGATGTTTTGATTTGAAAACTAGTGGTAATCGTGTGAGAGTGACTGGCTCCAGAAATTTCTGCATATCTGTTGATTAGGTTCTTTGGACTTTTTAATTGATCTTTCTGTTGTCTTTTACATGGTTTAGTTTATAAGAATGAACTGTGTCGGTTGAATGCTTGTGCCTGTTCATATACATCTTGTATGTATGTGTCATATATATGATTAACTTCAAGTCTATGTAATAGTTTATTGTATTACAAATGCATGCTAGGACTACAAATTCCAGTTGTAATTATACCTTTATTGTTTCAGATATGTTACTTCGGTAGTGCCAATTGGAGCCATGTTTGCGATGACTCTTTGGCTGGGAAATACTGCCTACCTGTACATTTCTGTTGCTTTTGCACAAATGCTGAAGGCAATTAGTAAGTTTTAGTGATCTTGTTGATTATTGATAGTCGTTAGGTATCCTTGTCCATATATGATATCTGCCAATGGAAAGTGTAATCACAAAATTTGTATCGTGAGAATTTAAAACAATCAGATCTATTAGTTAAACAACTCGCATTAGTTGTAAAATATATACCATATAATGATTTTATATTTACACTGTTTCTCCAATATGGCAACTAATTTAGTTCTGCAATTGTCAATCACAGTGCCTGTAGCTGTTTTTGTGCTTGGAGTAGCTGTAGGACTTGAAGTAATGAGCTGTAAAATGCTATTAATCATGTCAGTGATTAGTTTTGGCGTCCTAGTAGCTTCTTATGGAGAGATAAGTATAAACTGGGTTGGAGTAGTTTACCAAATGGGAGGTGTTGTTGGCGAAGCTCTGAGACTTATCTTCATGGAGATTTTTGTTAAGAGGAAAGGTCTTAAGTTGAACCCTATATCCGTGATGTATTATGTTAGTCCCTGCAGGCAAGTGTTTCTTTTAGTAATTTCACTTACTGTTACAAAAATGTTTGAAAAAAGTTTGTGTATCATGCATTAATTCCTGTGAAAATAATTTTGGATTCTTCTGCAGTGCAATTTGTTTGTTCCTTCCATGGATATTTCTGGAGAAATCAAAGATGGATGAACATGGACCATGGAACTTCCCTCCTGTTTTGCTCATCCTAAACTGCCTTTGTACTTTTGCTCTAAACTTATCAGTTTTCCTTGTTATTACACATACAAGTGCTTTAACCATTCGTGTTGCTGGAGTTGTCAAGGATTGGGTGGTTGTCTTACTGTCTGCTGTTCTGTTTGCTGATACAAAGTTAACAATTATCAATTTGTTTGGTTATGCTATTGGTGAGTATCTGATTCTGTTTTGACCTTTTACATTTTCCAGTCTCATTAGATATAGCCAGTGAGATTTTTTCACAACGAAAAGGCCTTAAGAGTACTTCTACATATTCGACTGTCCAGGAAAATTGATGGCTCAGTATTGGGTGCTCCCTGGAAGCCTATGTGCCATTAGCTTATACACGTTTTAAAAGCTCATGGAAGCAAAGACTTCAGTTTGGAAATTAATACGAGCAAATCTAATATGGTTGGAGATTAACTATTAGGATGTTATTGGTGGGGCAAAACTATATAGAGATTGTATTAATGGAAATTGAGTATACAAGATACAGTTAAGTATAAAAGCAGAAGCTCCCTGGCTGAGCAATGATGGATTCTCTGTCAAAAGTTATAAGTGAGAACTATTAACCATACTCTCTCTTAGGAATTATTTCCTTTCATAATATTCACTTCTTTCTCCACAAATGACTTTCCCTCCTTAGCAAACACCTTCCCCCCACTAATTTAGGTCTACGCAAAATGAACCATGTCTGTATGCACAGTTCTATATGATTTCCTATTACAGTAATTTCTCTCTTTTTAAATTCCTTTTTTAGGATGAGAGTGGAAAGTGATCAACATCTTTTTTTACTATTGCCTGTTGGTCCAAGTGTTAAGAAGCTTAGTTCTCCTTCAATAATGTCTTGTGTTCAATTGTTGTGTATGATAAACTAGGTGCTGAGATAAGTTTGCTCCCTGCTAGTCGATCGGGAGATCAAGAGTCCCAGTCTCAAACCAAAAAAATATTTCATATTTTGTTTTTGGTTTATTGTAGATGGATTTATAGTCATTGATGTACTAATCTAGAGTGTGGACTGATAAATTTGTTGATTAAAAATAGCGAAAATGATTCATTTTAGACCGAATATTTCTTAGAGAAGTATAAAGGGTATAGTCAAAGCAAAAGCCAAACGATGCAATGTAATAGTTGTAATAATTGTAAGTCTTAGATTAGAAGCAATCATGAGTAATGTTATGTGTTGATGAAGAAAAGGGAGCAGCTTTTCTAACCATTTTTTAAATTTTTATCCAGCCATTGCTGGGGTAGCAGCATATAATAATTACAAGTTGAAAAATGAAGCCTCTCGGGACACCTCAAATGACTCCGACCCTGAATCTTCCCAAAGTCAAGAGTCTCAGCCTTTAACAAGTAGATAGTTGCTGTCTTTGACACGAGGTATGTAAATAATGTATACGAAATATAGTTCTTATTACCACAATTTTGCTTCCTCTTATAGATTATTTCTTTGTATCTCTTCCAGTTGTCCATGCCTTATTCAGAAGTTGATGAGACTCTGTAGTAGTTTTTACATAATGTAGCAAGAGGGTGCCTTTTTCAGAAGTTGATGAGACTATGTAGTAGTTTTTACATAATGTAGCAAGAGGGCATCACATGTTCATCCAGTAGATAAAAGTATACGCAAGCATTTTTTGTTCAATCTTATAACAATTTCAGCTAAATTTAGATCGGGGGGTAGCAATGTGCGAATCCAATTTAGTACACGAAGATGTAAAATACAAATTTCATCCTTTAAAAAAGAGGTGCTTGGCCACTGCATTTGATTTTTGAGGAATTTGAAGTTGTTCGCATTTCACAATACTTATTTGTTTGTAGCAATTACCATTCAATCTTAGCGGTTCACTATTTGAAGTTGAATGATCAAAGATTAAAAGCCCCTCCACCCACTATTTTTTATTATTGGACAATTGTCCGGTAACAGCGGTATATAGAGTAGTTTGTCAGACAGATGAAAACTTGTAAAAGTTATTTGTTTATTTAAAGTGTATTGATAGTATTCGACATTGAGACATTGTTTCATTGTTGGGAATATTTACTCCTGTGTAATTTTTTTTTATTTGGATGCTATCATTGTTGTATTTTGTGTATTTATCTCGTCGGCTCTCTCTAGTTCAAGAGGTATAGGGGAAGATAAAAATAATGTGAAAAAAGGCAAGTATCGTGTATTTTGGAGTTACTGCATTGTCCTTTTCGGCATATATATTGTTGCTGATTTTCATTTGTGATAATCGTGCTGTTTTTTCATTTAGTGGATCCGTCTGTGTACTTGGGGGATAGGAGGCTTGGAATTTAAACTCTAGATCTTGTTACAGATAACATGCTTAATAATTTTCATTTTGCATATCTAGGACTTATCATACATGCTTTACACTGTCAAGCAATTTTCATGAATGCTAAGTCCTAAATAACTTTACACTGTTAAATAACTAGTATTTTAATCCATACAACGTATGAGTAATTTTTGTATTATTTAATAATTTAAAGCTAAAATAGATAAAGTATTCAAATTAAGCACTTTGAAATTTATAATGTATAACAACGACAAAGAGATTATTCTCATTTTGTTTACAGACATGTTAGATTATTTTAACCTTTAATTATTATTTAAATTACCTACTATTCTCCTTCAAACTTTCGGTGTAAAATTAACCATGTTAATTAACTGTTTAATATAAAATACATTATAAATTACATATTCCAAAATATAAAACAAAAATTCATTTCGAATTGCACAATTTTCAAATGTATTTTTTTTACAAGTTAATACATTTTGTAATGCATTTCCAAATCTAATTATCCAAGTTCGGAATCAGTTGTCCTTGCGGGAAAAACATAACATCTCCTAATTTCAGTGTCTTTGTAAAAAGTGCAAATGTTATCATAAAACCAACAGTGATTTGACCTTCCACCATTATCAAAAGTTCAGTGACACCATGTTGTGTGTGCATTGAGATTGATCCACCTTTTTCTCTGTCTAACCATGGTACAAATACACCAAGACCATTCACACCTGGAAAATCAATGACAAATGCAGAGGCTAATGCAAATTGTTTGTGGTGTTGCCAGCTACAAAGCTAAAGAACAGGAAGTCATCCACCATGACTATTTTAGGTAGCTTGCACTGATAGCTTGAAGGGTTACCTGGACCCTTTAGGTCTGCTAGACAATTGCATTCGTCAAGGGGGAAAGCGTGGTCCATGTGCCTCAACTCTGAAAAGCATTTTTTTTATTTAAAGTATTTTATATTTTAGAACATATAATCCAAAATAAAAAATAAAAAAATATTAATATTTAACATAAACATCTTCATATTACACAATTCAAAAATTAAAACTCAAAATCTTAAATAAAGGTGTAAATTTATAATTTTCAAATTTATAGGAGTGCAGGTTGAATTTATAGAGGTGGATTGAGTCTTTATTTAGCTTGGTCGAACAAAATTTTAATTTTAATTTACAATAATTTATGTTTAAATATTTTAGATTGAAATTACTTACTCATGATCTAGGTAGTCAATGGTGATCGCAGCAGCCACTATCACGGCGGAGCGGCACTGTAGTGTGATGACGACTTCCGGGTCACATTTTAAAGTCGCGGTCATTGCAACGACGCTATTTTGTCGGGGGTAGAGCGGCATGAGATCCAGGAAATTAAAAAAATGCTATCATTTGGGTGTTCACATTTTTTTTTGGGTTTTATAGATTATATATGTATATTATTAATAAAAAAGGAAAAGAAAATTAAAACCTGAAACAGGATAGTTATTATTTGTTAATGGATTTTGAACTATTCTTCTCGATTTGAAATTATATTATTTAATTATTTTATATAGATGATACTAACATGGTGGTTATCTCGCTATTCCGCTTTTGAAGTCCACATTTGTCTCGCTTACTGCGAACAATTATTACATTTAGGTATTCTTAATTTTATTAGTTTTTTAAAATATTAGATTTTTTATCAGGAGAATTTAAAGTTAAATATGAAATTATTAAATTATGTTAGTTATGTTCTTTTTTTTTTAGTTTTTAATATCTTGTGATCAACCCATTCAATTAATGACTAGGTGATTGAAGATGTGTTTATGAGTTGGAACACCCAACTAATTCAATCCAACTCAAATATATTAAATTAAATTTTATTTATATTTGGATTAAATCTGAACTAACTTGAATTAACTTTTCTCTAAATGATACTCAATCCAATTGGATGTTTTACTTAAGTATAACATTTTACTCTTATAACATATTAATGATGAAATAAATTTAAACTCTTCTTAAAATTTTTGTCTCTATCTCAATTGTTTATATTTAGTACTAACATGTTTTCATCTTTCACATTTTCTCACGTGCACCACACTTATTTCAAGTGATCCACCCTTGCGAGTTGATATTTCTAGATCACTAATGAGTTTACACAAGATTTCATTAATAATAGAACTTTTGACATTGATCATATTCATTAGTATTTGTGATGATTAGGAGAATGACTTGATATGAAATTTAGGAAATGATGTGTTGCAACATTTTTGGATATGCGAAAAACCGTAAAATCCTCTAATTATTTGTGAGGAATTGTATTTAACTAAAATGAGGTGTCATGAATACAAAGGAGACATTGTAGTGGGTGGGTGATAACACGTTTGTGGCATAGTGACAATGGGGATTTTCAGTAGGATGACATATAAGTTTCATATGTATTGTTTGAACTCATCTTGACTTTGAATGGAAATTCTTGCATTGACGCAATACAGGTATGAGTATGTGTAATATTTAATTTTTTAAATTGGGTATAGAGATATGGGTGTGTATGTACATATATACCCCGTCCTTGTCCTTAGAATAGCTTATACGTGTCTTCGTGCTCGTATCCGTCCTTATATTTAAATTACCAAAATACTCATTGTTTATTTGGTAACTTAGAAAACTTATATTCATTGTTCTCTTTGGTCTTTAGTTTCATTTCATTTGGAAAACAATTCTTCCTTTCTTTCTCTTGCTACATAATTTTTCTCTCTCTCAATTGTTCAACTTCTTCTATATCTACAAATTTCACTTAGATCCCTAAGATACTATTCCTCTTATCACAATCCTAATTACATATTTTTTCTTTGTGCGTGTTAGAGCTAAAGACCAAGACCTTGTAAGTTTTGATTAGGTACTAAAAATAACTAAGTACAAACATGATCATTGCTTCATCTAAAAGATGATGACTTAGTTCAACAACATATCATTGTTTAATCTAAAAGATGATGACTTAATTCAACAATAGATCATGCAAAATGCAAGTGTTGCGTTTGACACACGATATAACACAGTGCAATATTTTCTTATGTCTGATAAGCATAATTAATATCCAGACAATACGCGCATACCTTAGGCTAATCTCGTATTACTAAACATTTGTACACTTTTGCTATGTTGCAGAAAATGTTTGTTGCTTCCCTTTGACCAAAGAGATCCTTTCAAGTTCAAGTACAAGTCAACATCAAGATTTGTTGGACTACGAGTTAAAACTGCTTTCTTCAACAACTTCCTGACACAAAGATCATTTCAACTTCGACTTAATTATGTGCCCTATATGATATGCAGTTTTACCATGTGTTGATGCAACATGTTATGCTACCTAGGGAGATGAGTACTATCAATGATAAAGGACATTATGTACATATGAAGAAAATTTAAGCTGCATGGAGTGCATTTAATGAAGCTTCCATGATCAAGCTCATTAGATGCAAACAAGACATACATGAAAGCTAAAATTGATTAACAACTAGAAACATTCTCTCAACAACTATGTTTTTCTAGCACCTATATAAAGTCTTTCAATGAGAAGAAGAACAAAGGGTTGAGGTTGCACTATGCTAAAATCCTACTTGGATGTTGAACGCCCCTCAAAGCTATAAAAAAAAAAGAATAAGAGATCCTCGTGTATATAAAAAAAATTCTACCAAATCTCTATACCCTACAAAGCTTCAAGAGGAACACTATGAGTATTCATAAAGAAAATTAGAAGAGAGTGCATAAGCCTTGTATTAGTAAAATATATGTAATTCCTTTCTAAAGAGCTAAATCAATAATCTAAACTAGAAGAGAACACCCAAACCTTGTACCTGTTGTAAGACGGAAACATTGCCTAATATGTAGACTTAGTAATATGTTGATCATACAAACACATAACTTTTCTACCTTACCCAAGAGTGGCTATTTGATAAACAATGCTAAAGAGAGTAGTCAGGAGTGGCTAGGAGCCAAAAGAATAATCATTGAGCCAAGACTGGATTCAAAAGGAATACTTAGTGGTATTAATCATAAGTGGTTGAAAACTGAAAGAATACTCGTTAAGCCTGGAGTGGCTTGTGGAAAAAAATATTCAAGGAATTAGCCAAAAGTGGCTACAAACCTAAAAAAGATTCGAAGTGTACTTCACAACATTAGTTTGTCTAGTGGAACTCAATCTACTGATTGGGAACTTGATATAGTCTTATGTGATAGACAAACCAATATAAAACGTTGTGTGTACCTCTTCCTCATTTTCTTTACATTATATGTTATTATAATCTATGTTGACATGGAAGGAAAGTTATTGTGAGATTATATATTGAAAACATTTTATTGAAGTGGTTCAATTGAGTTTCTAAATTGTTTTTGTTGTGATCTATTAGAAGCAAGAGCTATAGTTTGATCACTTGATGAACAAAACCATCGTTTGAGCATTTCACATCAGACAATATTTGTGAAACATTTATAATTTTAATTAGTACACAATTTAACCTTCCCTCTTGCATTTTTTCTATTTTTCACAGTGTGAATGGTGTGTTGTATTTCAAGAAACTCAAATATAAATTTTATTGAATTAAATAGGTTTTAGGGTGCACATTTATTTATTTATATTCCATTTTAGTATTGTTTATTTCCTTCCAATGATAATGTTTGACTCTCAATTTCAAGTTTTAAATCTCGTTAAACCCTTAGTTTACCGTGTAACGTCAAAAACTTATCTTCTCTGTTCTCTTTGACCGTTAGTTTTGTTTTTTTTGAAAAATCGTTGTTTCACTTAAAAATTTTCCATTCTCTCTCTCAACATTTGACTCATTTGATATCCACTAATTTTACTCAGATCTCCAAGGTATTTTCTCTCCCATCACAACTTAATTACATATTTTATTGTGAGATTTTGTTCAAATGGTGTATTGCATCTCAAGACATGCAACCCTCAATTTATGTGTTGTTATTTTTTTATCATGTAAGAATGTATGACTCTCACTTTCTAGTAGAATAAAATTGAATTGTTTATGATTTACTTTATATAATAAATTCAATTATATTGTTTATCAATTGTACAAAAAAGTGTAGAAAAATAAGTAAACAAGGATGAAGCATAAGAGTCAATACGCCGAACGCATGGAGAATGGCTCAGTAGAATGAAAATCTCCAAAATGTTGAGTGCATCCCCATCCACTGAGCAAATTGAGGCCAAAACATCAGAAGATTCCAAAGGCAAAAATGTTGAGTGAATGGTAAAGGGCTGGGTGAAATATAATACTTCACCACGAAGAAAGTCCAAATTTGCTTAGAAAATGTTAAATTCAAATGATGCAGTCCAAGCTTGAGGTTGGATGAATGATTTGAGTGGCAATAGAATTAAGTATTAAAAGGTGCACCGAATATGATGGAGAGGTTATGGTGGAATTGAAGGTGCAATGAAGGGAAAGAGGTGTGACCAACTTTCCTTAGGTTCACTAGGCTAATTAGGCCCTCTAGTAAGGGAGTTTTGGGAAAGATGAGGTTTCAAATCTGAACTCTTTATTCAATAATAGCAAATTTGCATACATGAGCTTTATTTAGGATATTTATAGATGAGGGTATCTTGCTCCTTAAGCTACCATAACTCTAGTTAAATGGACTTAACTAAGGTGAGTTGTGGTGGCTTAAGGAGGTTGTGTATGCTCCCTTTGAGATGCTTTATGGACCCTTACTTATGTGACAAGTTAGGGTTTCTAAAGTGTCTTTGTTTCATCTATAAAGTACTTTGAAAAGAAAACAAAATACAATTCCTATAGGATGAAGAAAGCCAATTCGCTGAGTGGATCACCAATCTCCCTGGAAATCCTTGAATCCTTAATCTAAAAACTATAAGTAAGGACCTTGGGGTAACGTCCAAAGTATCGAGAGGAAACAAGAGGCATTTAGAAGCATCAAGAGGCATTGAAAGACATTTAGAATAAGTGCAACAAAGGAAAAGTCCTCACATACTAAGAGGTACTCAAAGAATTAGATAGCGAGGTTTTGCTGATTGAGTCTTGGAGAGTCTGAACTTCAAAATCCAATTAGGTCAAGAAAACCAAAGCCTCAGAAGAAGTGAAGACAAATCTATGGAGGAGGAAATCTAGAAGCCAAATGGGTCACAACATCAAAGGATCCTTGTTGTTGTAATTTAGCTACTCATCTTGAGTTGTACTGTAAGATTTCATTATGAGTTGTTAAATCTATTTTGTTGGGATTGGACGACACTATGATATTTCTAAAGTTGTTATTGTTATTTATAGATGCATGTTTCTCTTTTATATTCAAATTAGGTCTGGTAGTGTGAATAGACTAAAGGTTCATATGCATGTGTGTTGCATTTTGACATATTATATTAAACTTCATGAGACAATTCAAGAATGCCACTCTAACAAATGACCTGTAAATATGGTTAAGCATATTTATTTTGAAAACAATAGTTTTTATCTGCCATGTTATCCATTCTATCTTAACTTCGTTACTTCAATATGCAACATATACAATGATTGGGCTTTAAGTAAATTACTACTAAAACATAATAAGGGAAGCCAATTTTGAAGCAACAAATTGGATTGATTCTTAGACACAAATGGGCACTTGCATGGGATGAAGGAAGAAGATACTTGACGACCAACTTAACTGAGTCCATAAATTCAATCCTCAAGAAAATAAGGAATCTCCCAATTTCCTCTATTTTCATAACCATATACATAAGGTGAAACAAAATTTTCATTGAAAGAGGGAGGAAAATCACTGCAATGATTAATGTTGACCATATTTATTCAGAAGTTGCATCAAAGGTACTAGAAAATGCTCTTTCAAAATTAAACACTCACAGGGTGCTTAATTTGATAGAAGTAGCACATGATTTTTGATGGAGGAGATGGTGAACCCAAGAGAAGTTCGACTAGCTGGAAAATTTGTCCTTAGACTTGATGAACAGTGGTGTGATTGTGGGAAGTTCCAAAAAATTTATTACTTGTGTTCTCATGTGCTTGTAGCATGAAAACATGCCCACCATGATTTTAAGCTATACATCAATCATCTCTATAGGTTGGATAAAGTGAACAAAGTGTACTAGAATTTGTTTAGGAGTTTAGACACAAAGATTATTGGACAACACACAAAAACCCTCAATTCTATCTCAATTCAACAGTATGAGGAAGTTCTAAAGGTCATTCAAAGTAATTAAGAATTAAGATTGAATAGATATCCATAAACAAGGTCGACCAAAGTTATGCTCCTATTGTCACATTCTAGAGCGCATAAGAAACCATTGTCCCAACAACCCTAGTCTAAGAGATCAACTTCCCACAATTAATTATGTTGTAGTTTTCTAACATGTCATTACAATTAATGAATAAATAAGTCATTTTCTTATGCACGTGTCCAAAATTATCTACTCAATTCTCCTTGTAATAGTATAAAAAAATAAAGAAGCAGAACCTTTGCCCTTCCCCGCCCCGTCATGCACCATTTTCTTTTTCTTTCTTCTTTCTCTCTTTTCTATGTTCTCTCTTAATTTCTCATTTCATACCTCATCTATTTTAGAATCTGATCATACCACACTGTAGCTGAGGAGTTAAGGAACATTTATACCAGATCAGAATTTCAAACAGAGTAAGTTCATTTTTGCTCTAAAGATCCTTTGTTCTCTGTTTTTCCTTAGGATTTAGTCATCAATCTTGGTGGGGTCAGTTGAGAAGATTAATCCTCTCAACTTGTTCTACTATATACTAAATTTTATTTCTGTTTGGATAACTTGCATTAGGCCCGTAAATCTTAAAGCTTATCTAGATTGGGGGAATAAAATTCTAGAGGTTGTTTGGAAAGCAAGCAATTAAGGTAAGGGAAACTAACTTTAATTTTCATTAGCAGCCTAGGCTAGAAGATCTGGATGTGGAGGGGACGTGGTCCTAATATTCAATTTCTCTTGCAGGGATGTTGTTTGATAAAATTGTTTGGTTTTATGTTGTGTGAACATGTATAAATATTATATTTTGATAGTTTGAAAGTTAAATATTATTTTTTTATGTTGGAAAAGTTCTTGAATGGTATGAATTTTTAAATGTTATGTGATTGAATGATGAAAGTTGTATGAAATTGATGTCATACATTTGGGATAATGTATGAGTTGTTGTTTGATGGCATTAAGTATGAAAAGCCTATGTTTAACGGAGATCCTCTGGCTTCACTGATGATCTAAGTCATGTAGACTAAGATATCAGGTGGTGAGAAGCTGAGAAGAAGTTCATACACATCGGGTCCCGCTGTAGACACTCGGTATTTGATGTTTGAACTTACCTTGACCCTTTCTGTTAGATTCGCTGGTAATCTTTGGATCAGGTGTTAGTCTCTGGTAGAGACATACTTAATGAGTCTTCCGGAAGATGAAGTGGGATTGAAATGAAATCCAATGATTGTGATTGAAAATAGATCCATGTGTGGTCTATGTGAATAATGAAATTAGTATTGAAATTTTATACGACAACATTTAAAGAAATGTTTATAAATGATTAGTTTGATTGGTTCCTTTTGCAATGAATTAGATATGTCATGAAATTTCTTTTCATTAGCTTACCCTTGCTTTTCTTGTTGTGTTTAAACTGCGATGACTGTACTACGTACACGAGCAGATGATCATACATGTATCTGAGGTTCTGGAAAGCTTTAAGATGTTATTTTGAACTGTATATAGTAAATATTTTTATTTCTATAAGTCCTAATCATGTATCAGGAATGTTTTGAAAAACTCCAAGTTTGTATAGAACTAGTAGAACTTTTATTGTATTAATTAGATGAAATTTTCTGGGGTGTTACACTCCTTAAATATTATTTCTTACTTAATTACAAAGTATTTTAATTGTTAAGAAAATAATAATAATTATTTTTAATTAAACATGCCCACCATGATAACTTTGTTCTTCAATGGTTACATTTACACTTCTTTAAAAAATGTATATCACAACAATTTTTTACATTCAATACTTTATTAAAATTTAAAGTTTATTTTGCTAAAAAATACTACATAATGTGATACAATTTTCAAAATTATTTTTTTAAAACTATAATTTATTTATTCTTGCTAAATTAACTTATATAAATTTCTACCCCTTACTTTTTTTCATAATAGTATTATTAAATATAATTACCTTTCTCATTATTATTTTAAAATATTTTTTATAATATACTTTTAGTCCAAATTTTTTTCTCAAATTATTTCATTTCAAACCATTACTTTTTTTTTACAATTCTTTTTCTCCTATTCTTCTCATAAATTTCTTTTATTTATATATTTTTTAAATTTTTCTTTCCTTATGTTAGTTGTATTTTAAAATAATTATTTCTTCAAATATTTTGTCCTTTAAAATAATATATTAGATAAACTTATTTTTTAAAATTAACAGTTTTTACAACTCAATTAATTCAATTATATCACATACATTGCATTCCTTTTTTACAATATTTTATTTCCTTTTTTTCAAGTTTTTTCGTTTTTATTTTTTTTTGGCTAATTTATAATTGTTTAAATTAATTAGATCTATTTCTAGATATTTAGTTATCTAATTTTTACTTGTCTAAATAATTAAATCCTACACACTTATTAAAAATAATTAACTTGTTCAATTTTTAAAAATAAATTACAATTTCCCCCCTAAATATTTCTTTTCAATTCATTATTCTTTATATATTTTTTGCATAATTTTCCCCTTCCCATTATTTTAAATTAAAAAAGTAAAAGAAACAACAAGCTATCTCAAAACCAAGTGGTATTCCGACCAAATATGCACTAATCACAGGTCAGAATTCAGCTATCCAAAAACCAGATTCTTTCCTCCAAATAAAACCGTGCTATTCCTGTAAATATAGTCTACAATATGCTACTATTCTTACTTCCATCCAAATCCGTGCTACCCCAATAAATATAGTCTAAAGTGTGCTATTTAAAAAAAAAAAAACAGTGCCATGTCACTAAAATTTCACAGAAAGACAAGTGAGAAGAGGTATGCCCCCTTGCTGTAGGGCACTTGTTAGGATGTTACTCATTTGGTGAGAAAAACAATACAAGTTTTACTCAAATTAATGAAAGTGCTAAAAAATATTATTAGTGAACTAGAATATAAAAAAACTGAAAAGTTAATTAAAAAGTATAACGATAAATCTTTTATGATTTTTAATGCCATTCTAACAATTCATTTTTTAATTTTTTTTTAATAAGTACTTTCAAGTGTCAAGTTAAAGAGATTCAATTTTTTTTTTACATTATATTATAAATTTTAATATTCACTATTAATGAAATTGTTTTAAGAGAAGCGTTCATCCTTATTAATGCGTTATGTGTATTTTATTTTGAATTATTAATTCATTTTAAATATATATCGTAATTTTAATGTCTACCTTTTTTTAATTTAAAATTTTGATTCATCATATGAAATCAAATTTATTTTTAAGTAACTTCAATTATTTTTTTTTAATTTTAATCAAATTTTAAATTTTGGAGACATCTAATGGTAAAAGAAGACGAGTCTCAATTAATATTTATTTCGCACTTCTCTCTTCAATTTTATCTTTTTTTTTTCTCTTTAGCCTCATAAACATATATTATTTCTAACAAAAAATTTTATTATTATGTTTTAGTTATTTTTAAACATTTTATTTAAATTTAAAATCACTACTATTATTCTCTTTATAAATTAATTATTTAAGGATAATTTTAAAATTATTTATCACTATTGCAAAAAAAATTAGCACTGCTTCATTAACCAATTTCTTTTAGTAAAAAAGAGTAAACTAGTATTACTATTTTATATTTAAGGACAGAGAATAGTTCCAAACACTGCCATAAATTTATTAAATTTTAATATAATTATATTAAAATATTACCTATAATCTTGAAATATATGAAAAATCAAAAAAAAAAAAAAATGAAACTTAAGAATTTCCCATCATTCATTTCTTGTGTACTACTTCAATACAACCAGCAAGCATGGCTTAGTTCTCACTATTCACTCGCAAACACTATTTTCTTTTTCGCAATATTATTTCCTTCTCGCTCGGTACCAAAGAAGTCACTAGAAGAATTAAAGAAAAAAGAGAAATAAAACAGCTAACAACCGAAGAGAGGGAAACCAAAACTGAACCGAACCCCGCGAAGAGAGAGAGATATGCGATTGCGGTGGCGGCGGCGGTGGTCAGGGTTGTTGAGTCCCCGATCGACGGCCAATGCAGCGGTTCGTTGCGACGGCGGACGGCGGCGTTGATGGCCCTGCAGATGACTTGGCAGCCGAGTCTCCTGAGTCAGAAACGCAAAACCGGTCCTCCTATAGGGCTTCGTAACCTAGGCAACTCGTGCTACCTCAACAGCGTCCTCCAGTGCCTTACCTACACTCCTCCCCTCGCCAATTTCTGTCTCACTCTCCAACACTCTTCTCTCTGTAACCGGCTATTCAATTCTCGTTATTCTTTCAATTTTAGTTTAATTTCTGCGCCTTGACCTAATTATTGCGTTCCGTTTCGAATTTTCAATTCAGGTGATTTCTCTGCGTCTTCGTGTCCGTTCTGCATACTGGAGAAGCAGATTGCGCGTTCACTGAAATTGGATCTCTCGCACGACGCGCCTTCTAAGATCCAGAGCTGTATCCGGATCTTCGCGGAGCACTTCCGCTGCGGCCGCCAGGAGGACGCGCACGAGTTCCTCCGCTACGTAATCGACGCCTGCCACAATACCTGCCTCCGCCTCAAGAAGCTCCGCCGCAAAGGCGGAGACGCTAATGGCGGCGGCGGTGGAGACGGTGGTGGGAGTACGGTGGTGAAGGAGATTTTCGGTGGCGCCTTGCAGAGCCAGGTGAAGTGTCTGTGCTGTGGATACGAGTCGAATAAAGTTGATGAGATAATGGATATTAGTCTTGATGTTTTCCATAGTAACTCTCTTAAAGACTCCATGCAAAAGTTCTTTCAGCCTGAGGTTTTAGATGGCAACAATAAGTACAAGTGTGATAGGTAAGTTACCGGGTGGGTACAAGTGCGTGAATAGATAATTTGATTTTTAAATATATGTTTGGACAAAAACTTATAGTTCCTTAGGTCTTGCGTCTTTTGTTCTCCAATGAGAATTACAGTTTCACTTCAACAACAGGCATAATTCTTTAATGCAAACCTTTATTATGTGACATGAGATAGAACTGTAGTTCTGATTGGAAAACAACTATGGAATTGGATGTAAGTTTTGTCCTATTTGTTTTGTATGTGTTTTTGGGTTTTAATTGTTGGAAGGATGATACTGTGGATGATTGATGTTCAGTTGTAAGAAATTGGTGGCGGCTAAGAAGCAAATGTCCGTACTTCAAGCACCCAACATCCTTGTGATACAACTAAAGGTTAGTTATATGTATATATTTAGTTTTTTTTGGTTGTTAGGATTAGTGGTGGCCTGGGATTTTTGAAGGTTAGTGTGTTGATGAAATTTGGATTGTAGAGATTTGAGGGCATATTGGGTGGCAAGATTGACAAGGCTGTTGCATTTGAAGAGGTTTTGGTTCTTTCTAGCTTCATGTGCAAAGCAAGCCAGGTATGTTTGGTTTTGTTTTGAACTAGTTACCACTACAAAAGGGTGTGTCAGTTTTTTCATGTGGAAGCACTCGTTAGCATCATTTAGGAAGTGTAGTCACTTCAATAGTAGTCGTATCTTTATCATAGCAGCATCTGCTTTGGACAATAATCAGAAATATATTTTATACTTCTTCACTAATATAGATGGAAATATCACTAATATTAGGCGAATAATAGCATTTTATTAAGTCTGCAATGTCTCATGCTCACCAGAAAACATTTGATTTCCTTTTTAATTTAATTTTCGTTTTTTATTGATTTTGTACGTTGTTTATAGTTTAGTTGTATTTATAATTTTTAAGATTTACTGTGTAGTCTTGTGTGGGCCTGTCATGTTGTTCCATGCTTTCTAGGAGAGGATACAAAGTGTGTAATCCATTGTAATGGTCTCCCAAAATTTGTTTTCTCACTCAACCAAAATGGCCACAATATTGGACGCGAAAAATTTCAATTGAAGTCTTCCATTGATTTGCTATGTTTACTTATGCTAGAGAGACAAACGTTTCCATCATAGGGAAGAGCCACATGGACTACTGATATGGGCGGTAAGCCAAAATAGTGTGGACAACCTTGAGAGTTAGTTTTTGAGGTTGAGTGAGACTTAACCAAAATTATAATATGGTATAGGAACCTATCCTATAGCTATTGTTGAGCTACCTACATTTGCCATGATTTAGGTTGGAGTGTTGGAAAGCTGCTTTAATTGCGAAAAACCCTTGGTCCATCCTAGTTGTAACTTCTTTGGGCTGCCTTAATTGTAACATTGAATGGGGTGTGTCTAGTGTTCGAAGTCATGGCCACAATAGCTAGAGATATGTTAAGTTATAAAGCTTGGGAAATATCAACATTCAAACCAATTTTATGGTTTAGAGTTGGAGTCTTTGTCCTAATTTTTAAGATGGTATCAAAGCCAATCATAGATCTATTGAAGGGTCATTTGAATTGGTAGCTGCCATGCTCTAGACTTATAGCTCTGGGTGTGAGAGGGAGAGTGGGTTTGGAAAGCCACCTGAGTTGCTACCACTCATAGGTTGGAGAGGGCTACCTCAAAAGGTTGACTACTTGAATTTAGAGAATGACCAAAAACCACTGAGTATACCTGCACTTATGTATTTTATATATATATATATATATATATGTATATATAATGAAAAAATGAGAATGATTAAAAGACTAGGAAAAGGCTACAACCTACTCTTACTTGTAAGCTAGATATATTCAAAAGGGTACAAAAAATAATAAACAATTATGGGTAAATAGTTGATTTAGTACAATAATTATTGATATATTTCATTTTTAGTACAATAAGAAAAAAAATTACAGTATTATGGTATGTTGTCTACGCAAGTCCTTATGTGGCCTTAAGGAATCACTCTGTGCATGGTTTCAACGTTTTTGGACTGTCATCCAATAGCTTGGAATGATACAAAACGATGTTGATAATTTTCTATTTTATTGTCATTCTCCCCTATGATGTGTCTATCTCATTGTATATTTGGACAACATTGTTATCACAAGCAGTGATAAAGAGAGTATTGGACACTTGAAGGTATTTCCTTGGTATAGAAGTTGCATAGTCCAAGGATGATTTGATCATATCTCAAAGAAAACATAAACAAGTATGTTAAATACTAAGCCTATGGACACACCAATGGATTTGAGTGTAAAACTAGTACCTAATCAAGGAGAATCGTATTTTAATCTGAGAGATACAAGAGTTTAGTTGGTAAGCTAAATTATCTCATTGTGTTTCATCCTAGCATCACCTTTTTCGTGAACGTAGTAAGTGAATCTTTAAATTGTCCTTGTCACGACCGTTGGGATGCAGTCATATTAGTTATAAAGTATATTAAGAATTCTCTAGGCAATGAAATCATTTATGAAGATAAGGAAAATACTCAAATTGTTGGGTATTTTGATGTTAACTAGGTAGGGTCACCAAGCGATAGACACACCACTTCAGGGTCCTATGTTCTTGTTGGAGGTAATTTAATATCGTGGAAAAGTAAGAAACAAAATGTTGGGATAAGGTCAAGTGGAAAAGCAGAATATAGGGCAATGACAAAAGTCACGTGTGAGCTCATATGACTAAAACAACTACTCAAATATCTTAAATTTTAAGAAAGTTCTGAAATGCACCTTATATGTTACAATAGAACAACATTACACATTGTCTTTAATCATGTCTTTCATGAGAGTACAAAACATATTGAGATACATTGCTATTTCATAAGCAAAAAACTGGAGTCTGGAGATATCACCACTAGATATGTGAACTTTAGTGAACTATTGGTTGACATATTCATCAATTCTCTAAGAGGACCGAGAATTGATCATATTTGTAGCAAGCTGGACTCATAACATATTATAACTTATGGAGGAGTGTACTACTTCAAGGAATAAGGAGCAAATTCTATATAATCAAGAATGTATAGATTGTGTATGTATTAGTAGGAATGTTTTTATTTATTCCTTATCATATCTTTATTATCATACATATCAAATTTCTTTATTTATTTATTTTGATCCATTTTCTCAATATAAATAAAGTATGTGTTGTCTCAGAAACACATGGTATCAACTCAATGTCTCTCTTCCCACCAAATTGTGTCTTTACTCAGTTATATTTCATATGGAATATATGGTACACACAAGGTCTATTTGCTTGTGAGATATAAAAGCTTTAACCTGTTTTCTGACAGTGTGGGACATGAACAATCCATTATCCTTTGAATATACATTGTGGTAATATTTAATTGCAAAAGGTGTGGCTAATTTAGGATGTTGAACTAAATGGTGAAACATCAAAGAGGCTAAATTACTAATTATTAGTGTGCCACTTACAGTAAAAAGACATAAATTGCTTGGTGAAGGCCAATAATAAAGGTTCAACATTTTTCCAACCCAGGTTGACATCTTTAAGAATAAATGTTGTAACTTTGCTAATTTGTAACATTTCTAATATTTCCCTCACCCACACACAGTTTTAATATTAATTTTAGCTTCTTTTGTAACGGGTATCATTATGTAGGATCCACAGCCAGAATATAAGCTCTTTGGCACTATTGTTCATTCAGGCTACTCCCCCGAATCTGGTCACTACTATGCTTATATAAAGGTTTGTTAATTTTTAGTTTATCTGTACACAAATTATGTGGCTATTACATCGATTCCTAAATAACTTCTAATTGTGCCAATCTTATTTCCCTTTTTGTTCATAGGATGCAATGGGTCGGTGGTATTGCTGTGACGATTCTAGTGTAACAGTTGCAACCCTGCAAGAAGTTTTGTCAGAAAAGGTTTACATTCTTTTTTTCTCTCGAACTAATCAAAGGCCAGTGTCAAATAGTAATTCTCTTGCTTCGAACGGTGTAAAACCTCATTCCAATGGGAGCCAAGCATCTGAATTCCCAAAGGTTGGTGTACCACTGAAAGCTGTGCATGCAAAGTCAAGTTCTGAGCTATCTCCATGGAAGGATATGCCAAGTGTAGCTAAGACTGCTAAAGTACCTTCCAGCTCACGAGTGAAGTTCGACATTAATGGAAGTTCTATTTCGAAAAGAAGTCCTGCTCCTGTAAGTGTGAATGGAAAAGTTGATGTTTCTAGGAATCAGCCTTTATTAATAAATGGCCATGTGAAAGATTCAGTTTTTTTGGAAAATGGTAAGAAAGATCC
Source organism: Phaseolus lunatus (assembly GCA_013389735.1). Taxonomy (NCBI): domain Eukaryota; kingdom Viridiplantae; phylum Streptophyta; class Magnoliopsida; order Fabales; family Fabaceae; genus Phaseolus; species Phaseolus lunatus. The sequence continues at coordinate 5,725,733 of CM023861.1, forward strand.
TTCATCATTACCCACCAGGAATGGTATTGACAAAAATAAAGTTGATATTGACAAATTCAAACGAAAGGAGTCAACACTTACAAATGGTCACAGTGATAATCAGATGGTTGATATTCATTCTGTAAAGTCGGATCCCAGGGAAGATACTGATAAAAGCAGGGTAATAGCAGGGAAAGGTTCTGACAACTTTAAGCTAGGAAACAATGGCCTCAGCAATAAACCCAAAATATTGGGGAATAAGAGAAAGGTAGATGAGGACCCATGCATTTTACTTGCTCATGATGGTCAGTCTCAAGCAAGAGTTCTAGAACTGAAGGACAAGTAAGACATAATTATATTCAACTTTTTTTTTTTTAAGATTATAGTTCAATATTTTTTAGATGATTCCTTGCCACGCATTATGATTCTGATATATACGGAAATATTGAATCTTATACTTTTTTGTCTGCGTTTCATATCTTGGATTGAGACCTTTTATTTATGATATCTTACTTTTACTGAGGCTTTGTTTCAATAATCTAGTTGGTGGGGAAGGGAATACCAAATTTTGAATCATACTGATAAGAACCAGGAAAATATGATAGCACAACCTACTCTAATTGTATTAATAACAGATGTTTCTGCTAGAATCAATGAGATTCAGAACTGGGAATACAATTAGCAATAGCAGAATAACAAAAATGATATAGGGCAATTTATAGAGTGTCCAATTCTCCCCAAAGTCCAATACAATGTCGGCCTCCTACCGTCCCCCTATATCCTCCTAGACTTTCTCTCTCCCTTACTACTTGTGCACACATCCCACACCAGTAGTGCCAAGTCATTGATTAGTTAGCCCCCAATTCTCTCTCCTTATTATGCTAAAGTGTGATACCTCTCTTTTGTCTCCTAACACCTTAAGCTTAGTGGTCTTGTCACATATTTTGGTATCCAAGTCTTGTAGCATTCCAATTTGTAGGAAACATTTTGCAATTACTAATGTCAATAGATTTTCTTCAATTTTTTTTCATAGCATAGTTTATCTCTCTTTCCTTCTATCTTCAATATCTAACATGCTAAAAGTATGTTTATCTGTTTAGGGTTAATAGATTTATACTGTACTGAAATCTTCATGCTTGTGATTGGTCACACCCGAACTCGCTGACGTACAAGTTAGCAAAGTATGCCTATTTCCTGTGACAGTTAGTTAACATTATGTACATATTTCCTGTAACAATCAGTTATATAGCTTTCTATTCTGATTATGTGCGAGTCATGCTGTTTTCTTTCTAAAATATTCATTACATGCTTTAATCTGATACCATGTTTTCAAAACATTACTCAGTCTTGGGAAAGAGGCGAAGTCATATTTGAAATCATGTGGCTGGACAAATGTGGTCTATGAATTTATGCGTTCTATAAAGAAGTTACGTGTACAAGATGGAAATTTAGAGAATGGAGATGAAACAAGGTACAGTTGATCATATTCTACATTTCTTTATTCATTGAACCATTGATATTACCCACAAACGTGGCTGTTGCAGAATTTTGTGAATGATAACACTCACCATTTTAACAAATTACCTTTTAATTACATAAGAGACTGGTTTCCAATTGTGACTATAGAGGCCCGGGGAAGGGATGTAGTGTTCTAAAAATGAAACTTATTTGTTATGATGAAGTATTAGAAAAGTATGACTGACCACGAGATGGTAGAGTAAAAAATTGTTTATAACCATAAGGGAGGACTTCATGTATAACCAGGGATTCTACTTTATTGTCGAGTTTTGAATCAATTTGTTGTAACCTTCTTCATATAAGATTTCTATGGAATTAATGTTGGGTGTATTAATTTGAGAAATTTAGATATGTACATTATAGTTTGAGGAGTTTTAGTTATAAATTAGTTGGTAATGTTCAGAAAGTTAAAACTATGATTCTTTTTGGTTGGGGTGATGTGGGGTGGGGTTGGCATTTGTGGTTAAGTGATTGTGAAGATTTCTTTTTGTTACTAAATACATTAAGTCATTCTTTCTTTCCAATTTTCCCCTCTTTTTGGTTCTTGTATGGTTTGAAAGAATTAATTCTTTGGTTTAAGGGAAGGAATGTAGGAGAATCACATGATACCATTGGGTTCAATAAACTATTTTTTTTTTTATAGGATATTATTCACCTTGCAATTATTGGAGTTCAAGTGTGCTATAGTTCTATATTGCGTTGAAATGGACAAGTTGAGTAAGCAAGAAAGACTCAAACTTGCTACCTTAAAAGTTTTTTGGTTGAGGGTAGTGTTGTGATCTCTTATGTAGTTGGCTTGTGGCCCCTTAGTGAGTATTTTTGCGGTGTTTTTCCTGTTCGGATTTTCCAATAGTGGTATCAAAGCTAATAGTTTGTCCTAGTGACCGACTTAGTTGAGTTGGTGTGCGGATGATCCCTTGTATGTAAGAGTCTTAATTGAACTATGTAAGAAAATAAAGAATTATTTTTATTGATAACAATCACACCAATTACATTCTCATAATCTCTATTTGTAATAATCAAAATATTTAACAAAGGAAATAAAAATAAGTTCAAATGAATAAGAAGATTTTGAAGATATTTTTTTCTAATTACATTGGAGATGTTGAGAATATCTTTTATCTTAATAATATGCTATTTACAACATTACCCCTCAAGTTGCTAAATGAATATCAATCATTCCTAACTTGTCTATAAGATCTTGTAATCTGCCTTGAGAAAACCCTTTTGTGAAATGTCTACTATTTGAAATCTTGTAGGAACATGAGTTGTAACTACTACTCCCCCATCAAGATTATCTTGATGAAGTGTCTGTCAATTTCAATATGTTTGGTCCTATCATGACTGGACTACATTATGGACAATGATCATGGATGACTTGTTATCTTAGAAAAATTACACAGGAATGTCCACCTTTATATTAAGGTCATCAAATATGATCTTAATCAATAATTCAAACACTTGATTAAGGGCTCAAAATTCAGCTTTTACACTAGAAAGAGATACTTTATCACGTTTTTGGCTTCTCCATGTCACTAGACTTTTAGGGTCAAATGTCTTCTTTCCTATAGAATAACCTTTTCTTTGGCTTGACTTCAACTACTGAAGAATTTTGTTAGCTACTTACATGTGTCTTTCTCTTAGATCTTGCATAAATTGACATGTCACAATAACTACTTAAGAAATGTTTGGTCTTGTGTGATAAATAAATAAGTTTTCCTAGTATAAGAGAGCTCTCTTTACTTCCAATTCTATGATTATGTTCAATAGGAACTCCTGAGGTTCTATGTCTCACTTATATACTGTCATTTGACCTTATCTTTAGTCGATGTAGGAGCTTCAACCCACCTCCCATGCCAAGGACTGGACATCTTGAGTGTGGGACTAAATATTTGAGGTGGTCCGACAATGACTCGATATACCCAACAAACCTTATTAGAATAGACTCTAATACCAACTTGAACTATGTAAGAAAATAAAGAATTATTTTATTGATAACAATTACACCAATTATATTCTCTTGACCTCTATTTGCAATAATTAAAATCTTTAAAAAAAGGAAATAAAAATGTGCTGAAATGAATAGGAACATTCTGAAGATATATTTTTCTAATTACTTTGGAGATGTTGAGAGTATTTTTTGTCCTAGTAATTTGCTATTTACAATCCATATAATATTTTTGAAAAAACGTGAGCTTCCACTCAAGGAGGGGTTTACAATGTGAAAGAGACATATTTGAGGTTGTTAGAAAAAATAACTTTAAATAGAATTTATTGTAAAGGTGTTGTGTACTTTGTGCTGTACCTATTTCCTAGATATATCTTCCCATATTCTTTTCTCTTCTCTCTCATACATTACATTGTATTTGATATATCAAAAGTTATTATAAATATGAGATCCAAGAGAGGGAAATTCACTCTCTCAAATTCATTCTAATTCGTTTGTACTGAGCGGGTTGATCCCACTCTGCCTGTCTCTGTCTGTTAAAGGAATTGTCATCCGATCATTGTCTGTGCTTTCAATTGCCGTTTGTCGCCGAAGTTTTGTCCTCTGATGCTTGGGTTTTGGTGTGCCTTGAGGAGCACTACCCAACCCCGGTGGTCGTGCATCAAAACTCCAACTGACATGCCATCACCTGCTTTGCCAATCTAGGTTCATGCGTCTCATGTGCTGCCTTCTAGTGGTTGGAATCTTTCTGAACCACCACAGTTCAACTTGTTGGAGCACTCTGAGCCCATTTCCATCTTTTGTTTCGGTACCATTGTGAGTCTTCTAGTGTTGATAACAATTTCTCTCACTTGGAACCTTAGGTCGTATTATGTTCTTTCTCTTTCACATAGCTGGACTAAACCTTGCCTTTACCTTGTTCAACATGTCTTTAAGAACTATCCAGGACTCCTTCTATAACTTATAAGAAATTAAATTGAAAAAATTACCCATCTTGGTATGTCTCAGTTGAAATTTGGTTCCCTGGCCTAGGTTTCCATGATCATTTAGAGAATGGGAGTTCAGTACCTCCATATCAAATTCAACAGTGGAAGAGAACTAATTTTCAGCTTTGTGCTCTTCTTTTGCAATCAGTAGGACCTAATATTTTGACCACTCTTAGGCCATTTAGAACATGTAACTCCTTTTAGAAAAAGGTCCAAAATGTTTTTGTGAATGAGAACATCTATACAATTTGGCTAATCGATTGGCTTCTCTCAAGTAGTTTGATGATGACATGCTGTCATTTATTGTTGAAGCTTAGTCAACTGCTGAGCAATTGAAGATGTTCTTGGAAATTGACTCATTAGAATAGAGAACGAAGAAGTTGGATACGTTTAATATGGTTATGATTCTTTGTGCATTGAATCCAGATTTTGATCATGTTAGAGATCAAATTTTAACTGGTCAAGAAGTTCCTTCTATGGAAAACTTCACAACACGGCTCCTTCGTGTTCCAACTCTTAAAAGAGTAAAAATTTTCAAGAATCTGCTGACTCTTCTGCCATGATTTCTACTTGTGGAAAAAGAAGTCGTGGCACTAAAAGAGGGTGTGGTGGTAGAGGATGTCCTCAATGCACGTTGTAAAAGAATGGCCCACCCCGAGAGAATTGTTAGGCTTTAGATGATTTTCTTGACGAGGCATCCGATATTTCCAAATCTAAAGGTTTTGAGCCAAAGTTCTCTAATGAAGTATGTCAGGAATATTTAAGGTTGAAATCCAACAACCTAGTCTAATCATCTACAATACAACTCCTATTTTGTAACAACTTGTATAGAGTCCAAATTCATGAATAATTGACTTAGGTGCATATGATCATATTTATGGCAACATCTCTTTGTTTTATACCTTATTGCTTGATTCAAATAAATGTTTACATTATTGGGGTGATGTTATCCTAAGTGCCTCTTTTCTCATTAACAGAATACCTTCTCCAGTTGAAAATAAGTAGTTATATATGCCTAAATAAAGAGTTGTACATGCCTCTGTATTGTTCCAAATATTAATGATCTTTCACAAAAAAATTCAAATCACAGCAAAAGAAACACGATATTATCAATGATTAAGGTAAGAAAGATATACATTATTTTTCTTCAATGTCAAATATAAAAAAAGAAATTATAATTGTATAAATATTAAGAAAGAAATTATAATTATATAAATATGAAATCAGAGTACCAAGTAATAATTGAATAAAAGTCAAATAATTATAGAAAAAACAAATCATCAAATGTGTTTTAGAATAATTTTATTAATTGAAATTGCAGATTACATTTCTTGAAATGCAGGACATCTTTGAAAGAAATGGCATAAAAGACAAGATAGTGTAATCCAAGTTCTGATGAGAGGGAAAATACTTTGGAAATCTAAGTAGATTTGGTGGATGTTGTACGAGTCAAATTGTTGAGAGAGAATGAAATTTTTTGTAGTGGAACAATGGTTCTTGAAATTAAACGAAACTAAGGGTCACACGAATGAACGATTGAAATGAGAGTCAAACATTCTCATGTGAAAAAATAAAAATAAATAAAAATGTTAAAAAGGAGTAGAGATAATCAAATGTGTCTTAGAAATTCTAAAATTGAGGTTTCTATTTCTTGAAATGCACTCACCATTTGAACAAAACCTACACAAAGGGAAAAATGTCGAGTTAAGGTTGTGATAATAGGGAAAATATCTTGGAGACCTGAGTGGATTTTATGGATTTTGAATAAGTCGAATAGTGGAGAGAGAATAAAAAGAATGTAGCTAAAGAAAAGAAAAGAAGCTTTAAGAAACTGAGAACCTCTTATAACAATGAATTTAGGGATGCGAAGGGTATGTACATACACATTCCCGTCTGTTCCCGTACCCAACTTAAAAAATCGGGGTATTTTTTTTTTTCAGAAAAAAAAATGGGGGTATTACTCATCATGCAGAAATTTCTTATTAAAATCGGGTTGGATTCGGATATCACCCATAGGGAAGTTTATTTTCCATCCCTAATTGCAATACATCACAATACTCAAGAATTATTACCCAGTATCCTTTTTCTCAATTTCATCCTGCAATTCCTGAAGTCCTTATTTTCTTGTGCATTTTAGTCTGTTACAATGCTCATTCAAGGAGGACATGTTTCGCGACTTTCTTTAATAATTAATTTGGCTACTAAGAACTGGAAGTTCCCTTTCTCATTTCTTAACATATGTACAATGATAATTGTGATTTGACTCGCTGGTTATAATCCTTGGATGTGTACTACGAGCAATGCAGGAAGTCGTTAATTAGAGATGCGCAGGTAGCTTTCAAATCAAAGATTCCTGAGTCATTGCGAAAGGATATGATTGAACGAATCCAATCCTTTATCCAAGAAAACAATACAGTTTTAAGGACCTTGATCTGAGCATGCGTACGAGGTGAACTATTTGTTTATGCTTATGCAATTTTTCTGTTCTGTAAGTCTTTAAATCAGTTAGTGATTTCATATTTTCTTTATCATTTTGAAAATATTGCAGCATGTTGATCTTGTCTTGATAGTGAGGCGTGGTGTGTACACTCTGTATTACTAATTATTGTAGTGATGGTGATACCCTTACTGGGATACTAGTTTGGGTTTGTGACATACTAACTCTTTGAGCTAGTGCTGGCGATAGGAGCAGGAGAATATGGAGACTTGTTATCACCGAAGCTTGGCTTTGTTATGCTTCTAGTTGTTTCATGCATATTTGAGCTAGAAGTTCAGATTTCATGTCTCGCCATAAGTTTTCTTTCTCTATGTAGGCTGTGAAGTTGTATTGAATCTTGAGGAAAGCATACCAGGAATTCTATTCATTCTGTACAATCTATTTTAGTCACGTGTACTGGAGCAGAATCTTAATTTTCTATAAAATTGCTCAACAAATTTTGCACCGAAAATGTGGCTGTGCATGACTAGTGATACATGCGCTATGTATATACTTAACCATAACTTCCTCAAATTGTGAGATTTATGATTCAGTTTTGATGAACAACAGCAACTAAGAACTTGGTTAAAAAATGCCAATACTTTGGTCGACAAAACGAGTCTCCACTCAAATCTTCAAACTCATCTATCAGACTACTCGTTCATTTCAAAACCTCTAGACTAACTAAAATTTTCGTATGCATTCATTGTTTTGAACTTTAGAGTTTTGCAAGAAGTTGTGCGGCTAAATAATACAAGTGTGGCTGAAGAAAATGAAGATAAAAAGGTAAGCAATCACGGTGACGTTTATGATTTTGTTGTCCAAAAAGCGACATTTCTGTAAAATATGTAAGCCTTTTTCTTTCTGTACTCATGATTACCAGGTGCAGCTCCATGTTAACAGAAAAACTAAAATATCTTTCTTTGTTGCGACATGCTGTCTTCGTGATTACAATCACAAACATTGTTGTTACTGTGTTTTCTTTTTCTCTTTTGTACCTCCACTGCACTCACATTGCCATTCTACTAGAGAATTTTTGGAACACTCATATATCACTCACTGAAACAAAATTTCTTTACTAAAATATAATGTCTGATATGAGGAATGACCACATATTTATAACTGAGGTGTCATGTGATTAGATTAAGGGAGGGAAATTCAATTCAATTCAAACTAAGCATGGTTAACTCTCTAATCTTATGCCACTAATAATGAATCTATAATACACATTTAAGAATGTGCTTAAATATGAGAAGTGTGAGTATAAGTATGCCACTCCCTAGGATTTCTAGAAGCTAGGGTTCTGTCTCCTACTTTAGGTCACAAGGAAGTCCAATTTATTACATTCAAATCCTAGTCTAAAGAAATACAAAAAAATTAGAAAACACTTGGTGCTCAAGTTCTATTCGTTATGCTTTGTTCCTGATAATCCTATGAGAAATGACACATCTTAATTCATCGACTATATGAGGTGTCTTGCCTAGTCTTGAGTTTTGTGTTATACTCTTGGTCATCCTCCTAAAAGACTGAGTTGATTGTTATATCACCTATAGTTTCATCAATATTTAAAAACAAAACTAATTTGTTAAATATTTTGATTGAATTTTAAATTAAAATTCATACTTTCAGAAAGAAAATATTTTTGAGTATTTATAAATTTATTTGATATGGATTTTAAAATTAATTTTTTTCAAAATCAGTTTTAAATAAAAAAATAATTTAGAACTACTATATATTTTCTAAAAAGTAATATTTAGAATGGAAACTTGTTGAAGTCTTTCATATTTTATAAAATATGTATTGAATTAATAATTTTAAAAATAAATTAGATTTTGATATATGTGACAAACTTTCTCTAGAATTAGATATAGGGATGTGAATGGGTAAGTGTGAGAAATTTTCATAGTAGAAATTCATCATCATTCTTATACGCAACAAGCAAGAAAATTTTGTATGATCACTATGCTCATTGAGTGACGAGTATTTACTCTTCTAAATATTAATTAATTTTTTTACAATAAAAATAAAAACAAATGAAATATGGTATTTTAATGTAAAAAATACACATTTTTCTTTTTTTCATGTTATCATTTATAAGGAAAAAATAATAAAGAAAAAAAAAAATAATTACATTCTCTTTTAGTGAGTCTATTAGGCCTAGTGAACCTAGGATAGGTTGGTCAAACCTCTTTCTTCTTCAATTGTACCTTCAAAACTCACAAACCTTTGCACCTTCTCTTTAATTTGGTGCATTTTCTTCGCATCATTTTGCTGCCACTCCATTTATTCCATCAACGACAAGTTTGGATTGCATCAACTTGTGACAAGCTTATTTTGACATTGGATGGATACAAGTAAATCACTTATATGTTAGTTTTATTCAAATTTTATATGTAACATGTTTTTATAATTGTTTTGTGTGTACATTATTGCCTTCATACTTTACAGCAAATGCCAGTGCTGACATCTTCAAAAGTCATTATACTGAAGCATGACCATCATGGAAAAATGTGCCTAAAATCATTAGAGACATTGGTTCACAGAATTCATTGTGTGTATTTATATTAATTTTTAACATAGTAACTGTAAGTAAATTCTTACTTTAACTTATTTTAGCTTGTTTTATTTTATTATAGAGAAACTACATTATTGCCCCACCTAACCATATATGGGCAAGAAAAATGCGAGGTGCAAACATGTTGAAAAATTCACTAAATAAAGCTCGCAATACAATGAAGAAGCCAATTCCTATCATGATTCTACATCTTCGTTTGTGCAGGTCATTAGGGAGGAGATTTAATAGTTAGAAAAAGAGTTACTTATTGCTGAAACTGAAAGGAAGGACCTTCCTGATAGAATGTTGAATAATGAGCAAGAAATTCAACAAAATAACAAAGAAATTAAGCAAAATAACAAAATGTTGCATCTGTTGATGGAGAAAATGGACTTTCAACCTCCTCTATGACTTGAAACTTTATTCTCCTTACCTTAGATTTTATGTTAATATTATAACAATATCAAAACTTTTGGATGTTAGTATTTACAAATATATTTATGTAAAATTAGGTGTTATTATGATGAAATTGTATTGTACAAAGCATCTATCAGGTTTATATTTGTTTGAAAAAGGGAATTTAAAATTCAAATTAATAAAGAATTAGTGATCGATTTATTGATTGATCAAGATTTTAGAATCAGTCACATATTTCAATCACAGATTCAGTCACAAATTTTAGTCTCAGATTTCAGTCACAAATTTAGTCACATATTTTAGTTATAGATTCAGTCACATATTTCAGTCACAAATTCAATTACTGATTCGGTCATAGATTTCAGTCCCATATTCAGTCACGAATTTAGTCACAAATCATAGTTTCTGGTCACTAAATCAGTCACAATTTTCAGTCACTAAATCAGTCAATATGCATCGGGGACAAAGATAATAGTGATTGATTTTTGTTGGTTACTAAATCGGTCACTAATTAAAATAGTGACCGATTTTGGTTACTTAGTGACTGATTTTTTAGGCACTATTTATGATTTTTCTTGTAGTGATAGTGATGGAGCACCATCCAAGTCACCATATACAAGAATAAAAGATAGATGAACCATCTGTATCAATACTATAATAAACCTGTATAGGAGTTGATTTTGGTTTCTTTTCAAAAGAACGTTATAGATGAAACAAAGACACTCTAGAAACCCTAACTTGTCACACAATTAATGGCTTCTAGAGCACCTTAAAGGAGCCTACACAACCTCTTTAAATCACCATACTCCCCATAGTTAAGTCTACATAACTAGAGTTATGGTAGCTTAAGGAGCAAGCTTCCTTCATTTATAAATACTAATTCCCATTCATGTACTTAGGTTTGCATATATTGAATGAAGAGTTCAGAACATGAATACTCATTCTCTCCCAAATCTGCCTTGCTAGTGAGCCTATTAGGCCTAGTGAACCTTGGAAAGGTTGGTCAAACCTCTTTCCCCTTCATTGCACCTTCAATCTCACGAAACCTTGCACCTCATCTCCAATTCAGTGCACCTTCTTCAACCTAATTTGGTTGCCACTCTACTCACTCCATAAACTAGAAGCTTGGACTGCATCAAATAGTAACAAAACAAAGAAGTAGTAGAGTGACAAATCCGTTTAGTGCATGCCTAAAGTGCTAAGCGAATTGATTCCAGAGGACACTGAAAGAAAGAACCTCCTAGCATTGAGCATTAAGGAATCTGCTAACAAATTTATTCCAGAGAAGGGCCCAAGCCATGGAATTTGGGTTGTTGAGCACAATTGTGGGGCTCTGAGCGAAGATACTCCTTCAAACTTAAGGAAGCCAAAATTTTGTTAAGCTAAGATATGAGCCAAAGAGATTCTTACACCTGAATAAAGCTTTGCTAATCTAGGCTTGGAGTGGGTTTTGAGCCAAAAGAATTCTTTAAGCTCAAGTAAGCCAATCTGTTGAGCGAAACGCATATCTTGGTCAACCCATCACTTAACTTTATAAATAGAAAGGCCCTAATTTAGAAGAGTGGGTTGGAATGAAAGTGTAAACTTGGTGGAACGGAAGCAACCTCAGTTGGTGTGTAATAAGAGTCAAATTATTGTAAAATTCATAGCAAACAAGGCATGCATAATAGGTAGAATACATGGAAAATAACAGGAAAAGCATGTAATTCCACCATCATAGAAAGCTTGACTCAAAAGAAGAAGAATAATTTGATGAATGTTGTAGAAAAATAAAGAAAAATAGCAAACAAACAAAAGGATCATAAATGACCAATCCACCTAGCGAATGGAAGAGCCCTAATCAAATTGACTCTAGAGAGCTAGAACTGAAAAACTTCTAGAACGTTGAGCGTCAAAAGCATTCGCTGAGTGGATTAAGGCAAGAAATGGATTAAGATTTATAGAGTTTAAAAGGCTGAGTGAATCCAAAGGGAATGAGAGAAAAAAGTCTTTCATGTTGAAGAAAGCCTAAATTTGCTCAGAAAGGGGTTGAAGCTAACCTGAACTAACGAAGAGAGGTTTCGGAAACGCTTAGGCTTGGTTTAGAGCAAATCCAAGGCCTAATAATTCTTTATGCTTAAAATAGGATTCTGCTGGGCTTGAATCTCTGCAAAACTAAAAACCTTAGGATATGCTAAAGCCCAAGAAAGGGCTTGAAGCCAAAAGCTTCCTTCAAAATGAAGAAAGCGAATCCGTTGAGCAGATTGTCTCTATGCTGAGCAGAAGTTGAATCTGTTGGAGGTCCTCACTAAACTCTATAAATAAAGAGGTCCAAACACTTCATTTGGGAGGCTAAAATGAAGGCAAGCTAGATGAAAGCCTATTATACCAATAAAATGATTCTCTATGAATAAATCCTAAATTAGTCAACTTATTAGCACACACATTTTCTTCACAAAAAATATGAGTAACCCTAAACCTGATTTTCCCACAGTAATTAAGACAAGTATTCCATCGATTATGAAGCATACACGGAACATTATTCCTAGCAATAAATGCAGCACAAACCAAGGCAAAATCACATTAAAGTCATACATTAGTAAGCCCCATCTTTTGAGCTTCCTCCATAGCATATATAACTCCATAAAACTTAACAACCATAGTAGTCTAACTTCAAGAAACATAGAGAAAGCACCAATAAACAACCCGATACTCCCATGAAAAATATCTCCACAAGTAGCAAGACTAGGATATCCCCTAGCAGTTCCATCATGGTTAATTTTAACTCAGCCTGGTGAACGAAACTCCAGTCTAACAGGAAGAGGACGAAGAACTTTACCAGTACAAAAAACTTAATCACATTGAAATCCAACATATCATTCTTCATAGAAGCTTTAGACGAATTTCCCATTAGATAAGTTAAATATTTAATTACCGAAATAGCCCTAGAAACATTAATCTTATCCTGAAATCTAGCATAATTTCTCATACGCCATATCATTCAAATAGAAAAAGTTACCATAACAAGCTTAATCAATTTAAACAAAGGACTACATCACTCTTAATAAAAGAAAGAAGATCATCCTTATTAGAGAAATGAGAAGTAAGAAAAATCTGCTGAACCCAACTCCAAATATACAAAGCATTAGAACATTCAAAAAGTAAATGCTGAATAGATTCCTTGTGTTTTTCACAAAGCATACACATAGAACATATATGCAAACCTTTATTATGAATATGCTGATCTGTAGGAAGCCACCCATGAAAATTATATAGCCCGACTTTTAGTGAGTATCATAAAAGTTGTGGTTTGAAAATAGTTTTACTCGGGCTCAACAGTTGGCACCAAATGTTCTTACCAAGACTGAGCGAGAATTGTCCTAGGTGCGTTTGAAGAGGTTTTGAGGAACTCGAGTGTTGATTGAGTTGAATCCTTCGAAGGATGGTAGCCAATCTTCTTTTAGAATTACCAAATGATGGTCCACTTGCAGAAGATTCTCCAACACTCAAGTTAGTAAGAGGTAGAGAAGTGTTTTAGAAATATTTATTGAGTAAATAAAAGAGAGATTGAGTACATATTTCTTGGAGAATCAACTACATTAATAGGTTTTTGGGTCTACGTTAATATTCAAATATGAGTTAATATAAGTTATTGTTACCATTCAATCTATTATAGCAACATAATTTTTTCAAGTCAATTCATATTGTTTGGATTTGTAGGTGGTTTTACATGTATATTGGGTTGTACAATTATCCTTTTCCAACTCCATATATATTGTGTGGACCATTTACTACTAGAAAATCACTAAATAGAAACTAATTTTAGATACTAAAAATAATTAGTTATTATATTCAATAAATTAGAGATTACTTTAGAGACTAAAAAAATTATTGGTATCTAAAGTAGTTTCTAAATTGGTATCTAATTAGCTATTAAGTTTTTAGCTACTAACAACTTTAGATTGTATTTTTTAAAATAAGTAATAAAGAACTACTTTTGATTCTAAAATTGGTAGCTAATTTAGATACCAATTTAGAAACTAGTTTATAAATTTAGAAACTACTTTAAATACCAATAATTTTGTAGTCTCTAATTTATTTGTAACTAATTATTTTATCTCTAAAATTGATTTATTTAATGATTTGTTTTAGTGATCAGGGAAGGTAATCTCAATTCTATATATATTATATGGTGGTACAATTATTTTTTTTCAAAAATAAATAAATAAAAATTTGTGCTTCCTGACTTCTTTTTTAGGGGAAATACTCTTTGTGAACAATAGCATATTTATTAGCACGTTTATAATTCTTACTAATACAAATCTTTTAAAATTTGCATAGAATAAAGTAACACAACAACAAACACACACGCATAGAAACCACATAGCACTTATCTTCCTCAAGTAGATAGAACTACAACTTAGGGTGGTGGTGGTGAAACTAAGCTTTAGGCTTGCGAAGAAGAACAACCGAATTGATCACATCATTTGTGGGGTGAAATATGGTAAGAACCTCAAAATTCACCATGTCAGGTTCCTCAAGAATAGGGTATAAGAAAGCTCTTGACCCTTTTGCACTTCTCACAAGCAAAATCCCTCCCTCCTTCATATACTTCCTTATGTGTCCCAAAATCTTCACTTTTGCTTCCCTATTCATGCCCACAAGTGCTGCCAAAAAGATGCAATCATATTGCCCCAATCTCTCTCTCACTTCCATGATGTCTTGTGTCACAAACTTCATCCTCTTCTCAAGTGCTGCATCAGAAGCAACAATCTTTCGAGCCACCTCGTTTGCCTTCTCATCAATGTCAAAGTTGTCAAAGTGTGTGGACTCCATGTGGTGAGTGGCCATTATGATGGAAGTGAGTGGCATTGGACCTGAGCCTACAAAGGCCACTTTCTTTGCATTAACCATCCCATTTTCTTTGAGGATTTTGTTCTCCATGTGTGCTAGTTTCACATAGTTCCCATAGTAAGGGAAAAGGGTCACATTCTTGAAGGGCTCGGGTGTTAGGCTTATGAAGGTTGAGAATTCAAACTCTAAGAGTCCCTCGGCATGGCCACTAAGGTTAATGAGGCTCTCACGCATCTCTTGCACCTCTTGAGGCAAGGCCTCAATGTCAATGGATGAAGGGAGAGTGCAAAGTTTCACAAGATGAGTGAAGAGGCTATTCACTTGCTTGCAAGGCCGAAGGGATTCAAGTTTGGAGATGCTTGCATGAAGTTGCATAATCTGATCTATGAGAATCTCTTCTGGTATTTGAACTTCAATGTTGATGTTTTGGAAAGAAGCCATTGGGTTGAAATGATTTGAAAGATGAACTGGACTAAATTAATCACAACACTGAGGTTTTCTGTTTGCCTTGTGGAAAAAAGTGAGAAAGCTTAAACTATTTATAGTTTCATGGGTCTGGATTGAAAGGTACAACCATTGTTGGACAATTATTTAACCATGTTGTTCTGAAATCCACACTAGTCAACTGCAAAAGGGTGTTTCATGCCTTCAAATTAACAATGTAAAAACCTGAATACATGATGGTGAAAGATAGGTGTTGTCTAATAATAATCTGAATATTTGGAATGATACAAAATTTTTATACTTCACAAATAAAATAATGAAAATATGTCTAACTTGGCTTATTTCTTGCCTAAGCTAGCAATGTATTTACTATTTATTAAAATTGGGTAAGTTCTTTTTAAAATTTATTTAATGTGAAATATCAGGTTAACTAAGTAATTTTTTTAATTTAGTAAGTCCTTTAATTTAAATATTATTATTTTTATTATTAATTACGGTTTTACTGTGGGTATATTATTAAGAAATTAATAAATTGAGAATTTTACTAGAAATTATGTTAGTAATACATTGAATTTGGGTTTCGAATAATGTTTTTAATAGTTTTTTTATTCTAATGCGTGATACTAATTATAACACTTTCCTTATGGTTAATATATTAGTATATATACATAATAAAAGTCTTCTCCTATTCAATTACAAACAGTTATATATAATAAATTTGCCGAATTTAATAATAACTACTTAAGAAATCACTCGGAATTCCTTTTCGTGTGTTTGATAGTGCGAGAAAATTATACGGATTGAACTCTTATTATTATTTGTTTTTAATAAAATATTTTGATATTGTATTAGTCTTTTAAAAGCAGTATATAAGTTTACATATATTACTTTATGTATACTTTTATTTTGGTTAGATATTATAATTGTTTTTTCTTGTTCAAGACCAGAATCTGTTTTTATTATATATGTAAGAATTTTGTTTTTAAATATTATATATGTAAGACCACACTATGATAGAAAAATTCATTCTCCTAACCGTTTAACACAATTTCATGGCCATAACTAAACCTATAACCATAATACTGTGCATGTATACAAAAAAATATTGTGACAGCATTGAATAAAAAATTGTCAAATTTTGGTAGTGAATCATCAAGCGTGTGGAAGTTACTAGTCTCATTAATAATAAATTGAAGAAAATGAATAGAGATGGCATCTTAAGTTGTATTTGGTTCTTTTCACACTCTGTGTAGAATGAGAATGTTGAAGCATATCCGAAGCCTGCAATGTGTTCACACCAAGTCACTAACACGAGAAGATGAATATTAGTCTACATATTCCTCTGCGGCATGGAGCATGCAAGTCAACAATTGGAAATCTTTGAAACATCTTTTAATAAAATAAACTTAGGAATATAGAACATAAAATAATCTGGTAAGATGTATAAAACTATTGTTTGATCACATGCTATGCTATTAATAAATATAAATTATGTTTTTTTGAGAATATTTCTCTTGTGAGATTTAAAAAAATATATTAAATAATGTGTGCTGGTCAGTAATCTTATGAACATTTTTCAGTAAGGTAATGGTTATCTGAACAGGTTGTAGTAATTGTTGAATACATCTCAATTTCTTTACTATTTTTCTGATCATTTTCATGCCACACACTTCTTCTATTTTTTGTAAGTTTTTTTTTTCTAATCTTTTATTTATTTGTTTCACTAAAAAATTATAATTTTTAATGACAACCACATGTAATATATGTAGTTATAAATCTATTTAATCTATGTCATACATAATTTTAGTGTTAATTTTAAAAGAAATTAAATTATAAATAGTATGTCTCATTATATTCTATACCCATACTTTATACCAAGTATGAGAATAAATTTATAAAGATACTAACATAAAATATTTGTCAATAGAATCCGTTTTTATGAATAAAATGAGTACAACCTAATATATACATTTATCATTATATTACTATTAATATAAAAAAAATATTAAATTTTTTAAACTTGAAATGTTATTAATTTTTTGTGATAATATTTTTAATTTAGAAATTATACATATATATATATATATATATATATATATATACAATTTAGTATTCTTAATATATAATTAATACCCTCATCAAATATCTACTTTACTATGAATTCAACACAGGTATATGTGATGACTATTTTACGCAAATGCACTGCGTTGTCAAAAGTAATAATTTGTCCCTAACGATGAATATTGAACCCACAAGGAACAATTAAATTATCAATTATAATTTACTAAATAGAAAACAAAAGAATAAAGTTTGTTGGGAGTTTGTTATGATTGCAATAATTAAAAAGAAAGCAAGTCAAAGAGTTTGTTGGTTCAATTGGGAAAGTTGGGATTGAGGTTCATCCTTCTTACTCTTGTGTATTTTGAATAACATGGTAATATTCTATCATTTGATTGATGTTAATGCCCATATAAAAGTAATTTATATTGATTCCTCGCATATAAAATTATTAAGAGAGTCTCCTAAATAACGATTCCTTGGATATTTATAAAAACTTCTTATCATTACGTTTAAATGTTGATAGCAATTAACATTTCAAATTTATTCATAGCACTTTAATATGTTAAGCATTATCATTTGGGTCAGAAACTTAGAAGTACTTCTAGTCAAATCTAAGGATCTTGATCATGGTAAACAAGCATTATAAATAAAATTATAATATCAATCATCAATCAAGAACACAATATTATATTTAAATATCACCTTAATACATAAGAGTTTGAACATATTACTCCCAATTCCAAAGGATAGAATTAGCCACTCATGTTGGTCATTACAAGCATGGAAAACAAGAAAAGAAGATCCAGGATGTTTCTCCTTGACGACTGTTTCCTTTAAGGTTTCTAACACCTTATATTCTCCAAACTGATTTCCAATCCACTCAATGATGTATAGGGTTGTGCCTCACGCCTCATATTTAACCTAGTGGGGCTTGGGCTAAATGACTTCTTACTTGGGCGTTATTGGGCTCAATTGGGCGAGTTGGACAGAAACAGGCCCAACATCATTTGAGTGATCTCGCTCAGGCGAGACTGGGCTCGCTTGGGCAAGATCCTCCGGGAGCTTTTGGCTTGGGCGAGTGCTTGAGCGTTTCAGCTTTCCCTTTTTAGTTTTGTTTATTCTCCTTTTATCCTTTCATCTTCATTCTTCCCCAAAATCCTGAAATTAACAAAAATTTGGGAATAAATCGTTCTTATTCAAATTATATCACAAAATATGTAAAAATATTTTAAGTGTCTGTAAAAATTTGTTTAGGGGTTATATTATGGTTATTTTATTAATTAATATCTATAAGTGTCTGTGTTTTAATATGAAATATTACTGAAATATAACACTTATCACCATGCAAAGCAGATAATTTTTCAAAATATAACTTAAACATATATAATACACACACTACACCATTTTTTAGTTTAGACAAAATTAACATTACACTTTACAAGAAATATCAAATTTACATACAAATATTTTCCTAATTTATAAATTACTTTAGATACTAATAATATTTTAGTCTCTAAAATAGTATTTAATTTAGTTAATATAATGACTAATTAGTTTTTACCTATAAAATTGATTTTTATTTAATGATCTTTTTTTTTTATCAGCAAGAAAAATTAATAAATATATATCACTTTAAGGGTGGTCTAACTCTCTTACAATACAGAAAAAAAAAAAATCCAAAGCCTCCCCCAAAAGCTTTCAAACCCCTTAAAGCTTGCCAACGGCTACCTTCTATGTTCCAACAGAGTCCAAACCAACAAATGGACAGTTACAATATAAAATAAAACAGGCTACCAAAACAACCTCATCACTGGTGCAGAAAGGCAAAACAAGTGCGACTATTTTAAATTTATAAGGGCGGCTGTATAATTGTATTTGATCAGCACGCACTTGTAAATCGAAGAGATAAGAGTGCGGCTATATAACCGCACTTGTATATGCCAAAACATTAAAAAAAAATTCAAAAATTTAAAACATCGCCAAAGTTGTGTGAAGGCAACGTTGATGAAGAGTGGCACGGGAGCGCCAGCAATGGCGACGACAGTGGAAGCGACGGCGGACAGGGAAGCAGCGATGGAGCAAACCAGAAAACCTACAAGAACTCGCGAAGGCAATGAAAGAGTATTGAGCAATGCAAGAAACCAAACAATGTAAGAAAAATGAAAAAGATTTATACATGAAGAGTGGCACGGGAGCGCCAGCAACGGCGGCGGCGGATAGGGAAGTAGCGAAGGAGCAACGAATGCCAGCCAATTAAACACTGCTTTAAGACCACCAATGCAAGGAAAAAACATATATAAGAAAAACGAAAACATCTACGCATATATTTATGAAGATGAAGAGGAAGAAAGAGAGCTCAAGAAACTTACATTGGCATAAATGGAATGCAGAAGGAGATGAACTCAGAACGCCAATGCGAAACGAAGGCAAAGACGAGAAAGAAAGTATGAAATTGTCTGTGGCGCGCTTCAATATTTAGGGTAAAAAAGATTTACGAATGCGGTTATTTGTATAACCGCACTTGTAAATCAAAGCGCTTGATTTACAAGTGTGGCTATACAAATAGCCGCATTCGTAAATCAAGCGCTTTGATTTACAAGTGTGGCTATACAAATAGCCGCATTCGTAAATCAAGCGCTTTGATTTACAAGTGCGGCTATACAAATAGCCGCATTCGTAAATCAAGCGCTTTGATTTACAAGTGTGGCTATACAAATAACCGCATTTGTAAATTAAAATAATTTCAAAAATGCTACTGCGTTTTTTACGAAAGCGAGTAATGCAAAAGCTGCATTAAATAAAGAGTATCCTTTTCTTCTTTTTGCACTAGTACATCCTTCAATTGAAACCTATGAGAATAAAAACAAAAACAATCCCATCCTTCAATTGAAACCTATGAGAATAAAAACAACAATGCTCAACCAGACATATTAAACCATTCATTCCACAAGAGGAAATAATAAGACATATTTGGACCTGCTGCACAAAGTTCCTCAATATGATCTTTGGTGCCCTTTCTTCTCTTATATCACGCCAACACCAAACCTCTGTACGAATCCTTAGGGATTGGATATGATAGGTTGTTCTTCATGACCATTTGTTCTTCTTAAAATATGAGGTAAAAAGGTGGTGGAAGCTATGGATGATATGGGTCAAGGATGACTCATATAGAGCTATGGGTTCCTTGTAGGTGCATGAAAGGTATGGAGAGTGATAGGTTAGGCCAAATCACTTGGAGGAAGGTGAAGATGAAGATCAAAGTGTCTAACCTAGAGAGACTAGACAAAGAGTAGAAGCTAGCATAATTTTGGCAGCATTTACTCATATAAATTGATCTTAAAAAAACATGAGCCAAAGCACCCTATTTATAGGAGATGGTGCCTTGGAGAGTAAGGAACAAGGGTAGGATGGGGAATACATAAAAGAGGGGGCTGCTAGGGTGTTGACTAAAGGTCAATGCAGCCCCTTAGCATGCTTCTAGAAGGTAGGGCTACATTCCTACCCTAAAAGGCCTAGGTACAAGCTAAATTGTTAAATACACCCCCGATTGTGCTAAATGAACCCTACTCTACTGAAATTATAAATAAACTAAAATTAATTTATGCTCAGCTCCCATGGCTTGGGCTTTACTCCTTGTAGTCCTCTGAAGGGTCTTTGAATATGTAGAGCAAAGTTTCTCTGCCATCAGTAGCAGAGTCCCACTCTTCTTGAATCCTCTTTGCCATGGACCTAGTTGTTGGGCCTAAGCTTAGGCCTCTTCCATCAGGATACACCTAGAAGCGTTTTGTTCACCTTGCCTAGTATTTCCTACACTACTGCAACCCATTGCGAGTTTTGCCCAAATACTTTATGCCTTGGTAATGCCTTTTCCTTATAACGAGGATTGCACTTTGCCAACAGACCCCTGTATGCCCTAATTTTGGTCCCAGTGTTGTTGCTATATGGCCTTCAAACTGCTGCACAACACTAGACCATGTTCTACCTCAACCTATGCATAAGCTTTTGTAGAAAAAT
Organism: Phaseolus lunatus; assembly: GCA_013389735.1. Classification (NCBI taxonomy): domain Eukaryota; kingdom Viridiplantae; phylum Streptophyta; class Magnoliopsida; order Fabales; family Fabaceae; genus Phaseolus; species Phaseolus lunatus. The sequence goes on from CM023861.1 coordinate 5,746,963, forward strand.
CTTCACCACTTGTCAATTCATCTCCTTCTGCTTCTCCTTATAGAAGCTAGACTGCATCCACCCTTGCTTCAATTTTCAGCTTTCTGAATTCCATCTATACAAGTCATTATTCGTGCACCACAAGCATTAATCCAATGCCTTTCCTCTCCATGTTTGAATCCTCCTTTGCCTTGTCGTCGTCTTCATTCTACACTTTATTTTTCCTTAGCCTCGCCACTAACCCGCCTTAGTCAACTGCTTCTCAAAAACCTGCACCAAAACACCCGTATCAACCATACATTGCTAAAAACACAAAATAAACCTAACCAGTCCTATATTTATGTGCCCTTTTATTCATTTACTCTTAATTGATTTCATACATATCAAAGGATCTAGACACCAATCTGAATAAGAGAAGCATGTTGAAGATCATTTAAAAGTTACCCAAGACCATACATTCAGTTGAACCATTGTCAATATTTCAGAATGATCAAACACTCCACCTTTAAAAATTTACTTATTACTATGTCTCCATAACTCGCCTACCACTTCAATCCAAATACTTCCTCAAACTGCATTGACCGATTCAGGGACATTATGCAGTTTAAAATGTAAGAAGTGTAAAATTGAATCATAATGGTCTATTAACACCCATCATATCCATGCGTAGCACAAGTTCCATACTGGCCAAGCTATTCTACAATAAAAAAACAGAAGACTTGTTGTCCCCTCTTCCACCCCACATAAACAACATAAGTTGCTTTCGACCATTACCCCTCGTCTTTTCAAGTTGGCCTTTGTAGCAATCTTTTTTTTCTAGTACCCTCCATGTTGTGATATGGACTGAGGGTAGTGCCTTAATCCTCTAAAAAATATTATACACAAGCGTGCCTTCCCCTTTTATTCCTCCCCTTAAAATACTGTATGCAAATTTAACCGTATACATTATAGTCTCTTCGTCCTTCCATACCCACCTATCATATTTTTCCAAGAGTAGACTCGTTCTTGCATTGCTTGTAGCAACAGTTATACATCCTGATTCTTTTCCCATTCAAAAAGTCCCCTTCTCCATTCTAATTTCCACACTCAAACGTTATCAACTCACTCCCTAAAAAAATCAATCTCAGCATATTTATTTGTGCTCAAGGAGAAAAGCCTAAAAAATTTACTCTTCAGATCTCCATTACCCACCCAAATTATCTTCCAAAAAAATTAACTTCCTTCCCGTTTCCTACCTCCCAATTAAAGCAATCTTCATATTTACTTCCCCATTCTCCTAACCCCCAGATCCCCTTCAGGTCTCTCCACCAGAGTGAATCCTTGTTGTTCTTCCTTTGCACTTTCAGACTTTTCCAACCTTCATATTTTGATTATACTATCTCCTTACACAAATCACCCTTGTCCAAACTCAGCTGCCAGATCCATTTTCCTAGCATGGCCACATTGAGTAACCGTATATCTATGATGCCAAGTCCACCAGCTTCTCATGATTCGCATACCTTTTTCCATGATGTCCATGTTATCTTCCTACCCTCTAAACCCCACCTCCATAGAAAATTCCTCTGTAATTTCATTATCTCTTTCATCACCATAGTTGACATCTTGTATAAAGATAGATAAAACAATGGAATAGACAATAGTACTAACTTAATAAGACAAATCTTACCTGCCATCGATACAAATATGACTTAATGATTTTCTTGTAGTGGTTGCTACTCGCCATTATTGAAAAAATGGATGGAAAGTATTATATATGGATGTGAAATCGACCTTCCTCAATGGTTTTGTGCAAGAAGAAATTTTTGTCTAGCAATCAATAGGGTTTCGTCATCAAAAGTTAAGAAGACAAAGTCTCATTACAAGAGAAACCGTCTTTTTTGTCAGTCAAAAATTGACGCAAACCAGTGAAAATTGACAAAAAAATGTTGATTATTCATTGGCCAAGAAGTTGATGAGAAAAATACGGAGGCAAAGTTCATTTTGCATTGACCAACGAAAGTGACGCACATTGCGTTGACCAAGCCGATGTAATACAAACACGAATATCATCGGCCTAGCCGATTTAAACATGGACGAAATATCTTTGGCCAGATCGACACAGGTGTATCAAAAATTCCATTATGCGTTGACTTGGTCTAGCTGACGCAAAAGTGAAAAACAAAAACTTACGTGGAAGCTAGAAAAAAAATAAAGATTATTAATGATTTACATGGGCTAGAAAAATAAAGACTATATAATCAAAACCTATAAATATTATAAATATTTGAAATTTTACATTAAATTTGCAAATTTCAAATGTCGTTACAAAATTATTAAAAACATAAAACATTATTCATAAAAACAATTTGAAATAAATCAATTCATTAATTCACCAAACCTATTATTCTATACCAATTTTGCATTTCCTTTTCCGCCACAAACAATAAAATAAACCATAAAATAAAACAATTGTAAACAGTAAAGTAAACCAAAACAAACCATTCAAGTAAAATCATAAACATAAACAACAACATTAACAAACAAACAAAAATAATCAAAAGTTCAAAACCAAAATGTTAAATTTTTAAAATTCACCTTTCGCCAATTAAGATGGAAGATGGAGTTGGAGTTGGTGTTGGACATGGTGGACCAGTGGTGGTGGAGGCATAGAGTTGGAGTTGAAATGAAGAAAAAAAATGTTAAGAATAACTTTAAAAAAAAACAAGGTATAGAGCAAGGGAAGAAGGAGAAGACTAGCGGTGGTGGAGGCAACTTTGACGAAGCGACGAGCAGGAATGTGGCGGTGTAGGCAATGCGGGGGCAGGATTGAGAGACAAAGGCATTGGTAGGCGAGACTGGGGAGGCGAAGGATACTTCGAGAGTGAAAAGAGAGAAGAAACATAATTTAGGTTAGGTTTTTAATTTGGGGGAAAATGAATGCTGGGCAGCGAAATTTCGCTATATATGGAAACACACTTCACATCGGTCGTAACCGACGCAAAACGCATCAGACACATGTGTCGGTCTAGCCGACACAATACTATTATTATTTCACTTTCTCTTTGTGTCCTCCATGCATCGACTGGTCCACATAACATCTTTATGTCGGCTTCTCATAAGTTTGGTCGATGCAAATGTTATGCAACTAATATCCCATTTTCTTATAATGTATACAAGTTAAAAAAGAACATTGCATAACTTAAAGGAATTCCCCACAAAATATGGTATAAGAGAATCAATTATCACTGTTGCACTTGGGTTTCTAAAAGAGCCTATCTGAAACTACGTTTTATGTTAAGCATATTGGTGCTGAAATCTATCATTGTTTTGTACATTCATGATCCTTTCATTATAGAAGCAACATAGCCCTACTTGAAGACTAATAAATGAAAGATGTATATGAGATATTTGATCTTCACCTTTTGCCTTATTCTTTGGGGATGGAGACAGTCGAAATAATACCGAGATCTATGTTTATAAAAAAATCTGCAAAGTAGATTCTAAAAAGAAAATTCAACTTGATGAATGCAAAAATAATGAACAGTCTTATGCATGGTTATCAAACTCGCGAGTCAACTCGTTGACTCGTCCGAGTTTACGTTCCTACATGCACTCACCGAGTTAACTCGGTTACAAACTCGTTTTTTGAGCGAACTCGGCAGAATCGGAGCAAACTCGGTGAGATCGGAGTGAACTCGCGATTCCGGTCCGATTTGGCGAGTTTAATCAAAAAAAATTTAAACCCTAAAACGGTGTCACTTTGAAGAGGGAAAATTAAAAGAACCAACCTTAGGGTTTCGTTTTCGTGCATTTCGCAATCCCTTAGCATCTTCTGCGAGAACGTCTTCTGCGAGTGGAGCGGCGGCGGCGCGATTGAGCGGAGCGACGCGATTGAGCGGAGCGGCGTGATCAAGCGAAGTAGCGCGATCAAGCGGAGCGGTGGTTCGATCAAGTGGAGCTGTCGCGCGGTGGTCTTTGTGTGGTGGCTAAGGTGGTCGTGCGGTGGTGGTCGTGAGGTGGCTAAGGTGGTCGCGTTTTGGTGTTCGTGCGGTGGCTGTGGTGTGCCGTTCTTCAAACAAGGTTAGGGATGGATTGCTTTGAAATTAGGGTTACATTGCTATGTAGTGTGATTTAGGGGATTAGGGTTTTGTTATTTTTATTGGGCTGCTGCAGAATAAAGGATATAGACTTCAAATTTTTTTTTTGTTGGGCTGCTGCAATTTATTTTTATTGGGCTGCTGCAATTTATTTATTTTTGGGGCAGAAATTGAATTGGGAGGAGCAGTATAAATTTTAAGGAATGTCAGGGAGTGGATCAAATTCAAGTGGGGTCAATCTAACTCCAACTTCTAGTTTTAATAGAAGTAAAAATGCTCCAGGAAATAGATCTGATATTGGATGGAAGCATGGGATAGATATTAATGGAAATGGTAAAAAGGTGAAGTGTAACTATTGTTCAAAGACTGTGAGTGGAGGAATATTTCGATTCAAGCATCATCTTGCTGGAAGTAGAGAGGACTCTGAACCTTGTTCTTCTGTTCCAGAAGAAATAAGAGATTTGATGATAAAAGTTGTTGCAGAAGCTAAGCAAGCCTCATTGAAGAAAAGAAAGTTAAACATAATTGATGAAGAAGGGCATGGAGAATGTGAGGGGCTTGAAGAAAGACAAAGTATATTTTGTTCTAAAGGAAAAGAAAAAGTTGGTAGTAGGGGGGCTGTTCAAGCTACCATAAATCAAATGATGAAGAAAGGTTATAAAGAAGAAGTGGATGCTCAAGTTGCTGAATTGTTTTACACAAGTGCCATTCCGTTTAATGTAATTAAAAATCCAGCTTTTGCAAAGATGTGTGAAATGATTGGAAAATATGGAGCTGGCTATAAACCCCCAACTTATCATGATATTAGAGAAAAACTATTGAAGCAAGCAATTGACAAAACTGATTTAGTGCTTCAAGAATACAAGGAAGAGTGGAAGAAAATAGGTTGCACAATCATGTCTGATGGGTGGACAGATAAAAAGAGGCGTTCTATTTGCAACTTCTTGGTGAATAGTCCTAAAGGGACTGTTTTTATGTATTCATTGGACACGTCAGACATATCAAAAACAGCAGATAAAGTTTTTAAAATGTTGGATGACGCTGTTGAATTAGTTGGAGAAGAAAATGTTGTGCAGGTGGTGACTGATAATGCTGCAAATTTCAAGGCAGCTGGAGAGTTGTCGATGCAAAAAAGGGAGCATTTGTATTGGACCCCATGTGCTGCACACTGCATTGATTTGATTTTTGAAGATTTTGAAAAGAAGTTGAAGGTCCATGAACTTACTATCAAGAAAGGAAGAAAGATCACCACATATATTTATGGCAGATCAATGCTAATTAGCATGTTAAAGAAGTTCACGAAAGAAAGAGACTTGATAAGACCGGGTGTGACCAGATTTGCCACTGCTTATTTAACTCTCGGTTGTCTTCATGAATTGAAAGCCTCATTATTGACCATGTTCAGTTCTGAAGAATGGAAAACAAGCAAATTTGGAACTTCACAAGAGGGGAAAAAGGTTGAAAATATGATATTAGACAGCCGATTTTGGAAGAATATCTCCACGTGCCTCAAAGTTGCTGCCCCTCTTATGGTGGTCCTAAGATTGGTGGATTCAGATGCAAAACCTGCAATGGGTTTCATATATGAAGAGATGGATCGGGCAAAGGAGAAGATTAAAAACAATTTTAATCATGTTAAGAAAAGGTAAAAATTTTATAACTTTCTCTTTAAAAATTTAATTACTCCTTCTTCTTCTATTACTTATATGATAGTTGGTTGGTTGGTATTGATTACTATTGAATGAATGTATGTAGCTATGAAGAGGTTTGGAAAATAATTGATGCAAGATGGGATAATCAACTTCATAGGCCTCTGCATGCAGCTGCATATTATCTCAATCCCCAATTCCATTATGAACCTGAGTTTAGATCTGATGATCCTGAGGTGAAAGAAGGGTTGTATACATCCATGAGAAGATTGGTTAAGGATGCTGCAGAAAGAAGGATAATTAATGTGCAACTTGTTGAGTATCATTTTGGTAGAGGAGCCTTTGCAATGGATGACGCAAAGGAAAGTAGAAAAACAATACTTCCTGGAGAATGGTGGGAGATGTTTGGGTATAGAACTCCAGAATTGAAGAGGTTTGCTATCCGAATTCTAAGCTTGACTTGTAGCTCTTCTGGATGTGAGCGAAATTGGAGCTCATTTGAAATGGTAATTGAAGTTATTTATAATTTATTTATTTAGTTTTATATGGTTAGTTACTAAATTTCCTATTTAATATAGGTTCATACAAAGAGAAGAAACCGTTTACATCAAAAAAAGATGAATGATTTGGTGTATGTCATGTACAACTTGAAGTTGAGTAACAAGCAAATTAGAAAAACAGTTGCTCTTCCCTTTGATGATATTCAATCAGATGATGAATGGATAACTGAAGAGGGAGATAATATTGATGAGATTGATCAAGTTCAAGATGCAAATGTTCACGTAAATCCGGCAATAACAGTTCCAACTCTAGATGCATTTGATCTTGAAAATTTGACTTTTGATGTCAATGTGGATGAAGATGAAGATGAAGATGGAGATGATGATGGAGATGATGGAGGAGAGGATATCATTAGAGGATTGGACATAGAAATTTGAATTTCTAATTATTTAATTTCTATGACTTGAATTGAACAATTTAACTTTTGTAGTATTTGTATGACCTTCTTTATTTGAGACTTTGAAGTTAGATGATTTGGTATATTATTAATTCTCATTCAGGACTAAATGTAGTTATTTACACTATTTTTTTTTTAATATGAAAGTAGACTCTTACGAGTCTACGAGTCGAGTCTACGGAGCTCCACGAGTCTACGTAGACTCGCGAGTTTGACAACCATGGTCTTATGAATTGGAAGGAGAAGTTTATTAGGCATCAGGATGGTACAAATGAAATTGATTATAGGAGCTTTGATTGGGTACAAGGCTTAACATCTATTTCCTGAAAGCTTTTTGTCAAAATTCACGCAGTGTGATAGTGAACTGCACTTCGAGACAACAAAGATTATAAGATACATCAAAGATACTATCAGTAATGGAAGTTACAAGACTTCAAATTAATTGACTTTTCCAGAAGATCAAACTGCTTATAAGTTTACAAAATGATTTTCATTCAATAGGTTTTAACTTTCTGAGGATGAATCTTGGAGTTCGCAATCTCCAAAGTAAGCACGAGTGTCAAGAATTTGTGCCTTTTGAACTGCTATCAGTTTTAAGTTTTTGGTTTATCTTGAAAGTAGTTTTGATTATCCCATTACTTGTAAAAACTCCTAAAATCAAAAAGCATTATCTTTTAAATTTTTATTTCATATATTTATATATACTGAGATAGTCGATAAAGTTGTCAACAAGGTATATTTTTATTCTATATATTATTTTTATATTGAAATAGGATAATACAATCATGTTATATAAACGAGGTGTACATTTTGAGCTTTTATACCTAATTTTAATTGGTTAGATTCTTTTGTTATTTTTGTAATTTCTTTTTTATTTGAGTCAAATCTTTTATAAGAGTTTAGATACTATTGAAGTGTCTTCTTTTATTTAATTTATTTATTATTGATGAAAAAGAATTTTACAGTCTCAAGATTACATAAAATAAAAAGCACTTGATTTGTCACGAGGAATCTCAAATTCAAATTTTTGTTGTAGCTAAAAGAATTAAATTAAATATATAAAAGGAATGAAATGTAGAACCGAATGAAGTCCATCACCGTTAAATAAGTTGTCCACTGATAAGCACGCTGACATAGCAAAAACAGACCCTTTATTAAGACCTTCTTACTCCATGTCCATGGCTATACACATAAAGTAGTTTACATCATCATCGTGGATAATATCCTGGGGATTCATCTGTGCCTATGTTACATAAAAGCCATAAACAATTATGAGAACGGCCACAAGAGGGGAAATCACAATCCAAAAACTGGGTGAAAAATCCCAACGAACACTCGACCAAATTAAATAAATGCAAGAATTCTAAAAGACAAAAAGGAAGAAAAATAAACAGCACAATGTCATCATAACGTAAGTGGTGTTAATCCCCTCAGAGAAACAGCACGTTAATGTCATAATCCAAGTGGTGTTCATTTCCCTGCCTGTTATTTCATTCAGCCGAAGGCACTGTATGCTTCTTATTCTTCTTCTCACAACCACACAGAAAAAGTAACAAAGAAATTATTACATGATAAAAAAACTATTACGTATTCATATCTCAATCCATCTTTACGTGATATGTAGTTGAATTTTTTAATTTGTAAAACAGTTGATAAAACTTGACTGTGTATCACGTGAAAATTAACTGAAACACGAAACAAGTAATGATTCCAAACCATAGAATAATTTCTGCATGTATAAGAGCTTAGAAGCTAGAATTTGTTCAACAAAATTGGTCTCTCTAAAAGGCTTCTAGACGAGGAGCCACAAGATGGTGAAGAGAAGCGTTTGTCAGCAACAAAATCATTCTCTTCCTCCATAATGGTGTCAAGCATTTTCTTCCCGCGGCACCTCGTCACTGACACGAATCTAGGTGGAGCAACCTCGGTGGTGACTCTTGCACTTCGCAACTTGGCCATGTGGCAGTGAAAATGGAATGATGAACAAATGAAGATAGAATAGAGAAAAGGGAGATGTGGGTATAGATGGTGATGAAATTGAAGAGATGAGTTGCATTTATAAGGTTGAGTAATTGGTGTGGCGCATCGTTGTGGTGCTGTAATAGATAATGCTTTCAAATAGTCGGTCACATTGTGGGGCTATGTCTATGGGGTAACCCTTAATTTTCATTCCGTGATATGCACATCTAATAGAAAGACCAAGGGCACAGGCTGGACGTAGATATGGCATTAGCTTTTGTACAAGAATGCCCTTCTTTTCGGGCTGCTCAAAGTTTCTTAACTGCACGCTTATAAGGTTTTTGTGAATATTCTATAAAATAAAAGTAAAAGTAGAGATATTAATATTAGATTTTTTTTATCAGAAAGTCCATGTATAAAGTTACAACAGATTGCACCTAAAAGGCTAGGAAAAGACATTTTCTACCTTTGCATTTTAAACAGCTGCTGGACACCAAAACACCAATGCCTAAGCTCCACAAAAATGCCTCATTTAAAAGTTACAACTGCAGCCTTTATGCACCAAACATGCAGCACAAATTATAACCCATCACTAGTGCCTTTTAAATCTACTAAGGCTGCATCAAACATCCTCTTTTATGCACAATTGCAGCCTTTATACAACAATTATGCAGCACTAAACCAGAACCTCCAAATCTGCATCGGCCCTCTAAGAGACAGAGAGAAAACTTTCCTTCAAAGGTAAAGAAAAAGTCAGTTCCAAACTATGCTAAGAACTCTGGTGCTATTCTTGGAGTACTTTCGGCATTGTTAACTTGACAGCTCGTTTGTGGAAAGGATGGCCTAGATGTAATGCTAGGAACATATACTCCATGCTATAATGATCGGCACTGTGATGTTCAAAGGAAAAGCATATATATATATATATATATATATATATATATATATCTGGGGAAAAGGAAAATAAAAAGACGTGCATTGCTTTGCTGCTATAAAATTTGAGTAAAAAGTAATCCGTAGCCAAGAGACAGATTAAACACAAACAACAACGTGGTTAGTTCAACTAAGAAATAAAATTTGGATTGCAAATTTAAATTTTCCAACTTTTAAAATTTGTATGAATAAAATGAAAATCTGATATGGAAAGCTATCAAATATGGATTGAAGTAAAAATCAGATTTAGATAAATAAATTTTTAATAGATTAAGAACCTCAAAAAATATAACAGTTTCATTCATTCAGATATTTTGTCCCCATCAGATTTTTTGTCTACTCTTAACAATTCAATTCGTTGAAGATTTACATTTCTAAGAGATCATTGCTGATTTTAGCATTTCATCAAATCACAAATGCAACAGTTCTAACTCATTTCGGATTGTACTCGAATTGTATAACAATACTTTTTAGATAAAGTCTAAAAAGTCTATCTTGAGTGCTTCATCTTCAATATATTCAAGAGTTTTACCTTAAGCTGCCGTATGCGTAACAACCCCTTCTTCTTTTATCTGAGTTTTGAACTCACTTAGGTAGAATTTGTGTATGGCATTGAAGTATAACCAATGGAATCATTCTTAAATATCTTTTGTAATGTGTACTGATTTATTTTTGTCCTTCCCAAGTTCACTGTTAACTTAAAGCATATAGATTTGATGCGTTCATCTGATGCATGACACAAACTTAACAGACCTATCTTAATTGTTAAATGAGCAAAAATCAATAGTACAATGTCTGTATAAATGGACCGTTCACGTTGGAATTTCAGAAAATGTCTGTATAAATGGATGGACCCAAGATCCATTGTTCTCCTGAATGACTTAAAATAACTTAAATGATTAAGATTACAGAAATTTAAAGGTGAGTTTAGATAAACTTCCCCATTTCTATAAAAAGTTTAAAAATTAAAATTAGTTTATGTAAAAGTTAAAAGTTAAATTTTACTAGAAATTCATCTAAACAGAACTATTATCAACTTGAGAAGACAAGAGTGAGACCCAAAAATGGAATTTCCATACTGCAAGATTTTGATATCCTATTCGGGAAACGTCATATTCACATGCTTCACCACCAATAGGGTCTTGGTCTTGGCTGTGCTGCTAGGTACGGTATACAAAAGGGGTGATTGTGGTGCAAGTTGCTTAGTATTAATAGCAGTTTTTGTCTTCTGCCTTGTTCGCATTGATTACAAAAAAGTGGGTATCTACAGCAACATTACATGGATTCTGGCATGTTATGAGGGACCATGGAGAATGTGGTTTGAAACCCTAACCGAACTAGCACGGCGTTGGCAGCATAGTGAAATTGGTTGTTTGGTTCCTAAAGGACGAAAGCATAGTTTCACATGTGGTGTAGTGTAGTGAAGTTTAGCTCGTCATCGTTATTTTATCACATTTTTCAATTCTCATTCAAGATTGTGCGTGTGTGTGATAAGTTGTGATGACTTGGGTATGTAGAGCTATTAAATGTTTACGTTTTTTTTATCAGTAATAAACAAAACATATAATTAAGATCTAAAACATCCTTACATCACACTTTCCTACCAACAACTTAAAACTAGCCTTGCCAACCACAAAACAAGCTAAATCAAAATAAGACAATCCAGAGGAATAAGACACCAATCAAAGTAAGAGAAATAAGCAAAGGGAAATTTAGAATTAATCCAAGATCAAACCTTCAATTGAGCCAAAGAAAAGATCTCAGAGTAGTCCAACACACCACCTTTGAATAAAATCTTGTTCCTGTGATTCTAAATCTCAATAACCACCGCAATCCAAATACTCTCCATCCCTAAATTGACCGACTCAGAAGCATTACACAACCTTAATTGCAAAAAATGAGAGTAAGAACAGTGGGAGGCAACCGACAAAATGCCTAACCACTTAAAACAGAGGTTCCACACCAACCAGGTAATTCTACACTAAAAAAATAGATGATTAATCTCTTCCTCTTTTACCCTGCAAAAACAACAAAGAGCACTTCCGACTCCAATCTCACGTTTAAGTAAATTAGTCTTTGTGGCGATATTATTTTCCAAGACCCTCCAAGCAGTAACATGAGCAGAAGGCAAGGCCTTAATCTTTCAGAACCAATTAAACATCCCTAACCATACCCCCCCAGATCTCCCTCTAAGCATCCTATACGCCGAATTAATAGAAAACACTTGAAACTTAATGTCTTTCTAGACCCATCTATCAACTTTATCCAAGACAGGGCACTAGTCGTGCACTGCCTCGAGGAGTAGACTAAGTTGGTCCTTCTCCTAATGAAAAAGACTTCTTCTCCATGCCAAAGACCATTCCCAAACACAATTTGCCCAAGAACCGCAATGTTCAGCAACACATCTTTCTCGCTACACAGAGAAAAGAGCCTTGGAAACTTATTCTTCAAGCTATCATTACCTACCCACCGATCCTCCCAGAACTTAATGCACTTCCCATTACCAACTTCCCACTTAAAACAATCTTCAAAGTTACTACCCCATTCTCCAACTTCCAAATTTTCTGCAAATCTTTCCACCAAAGGAAAGCTTTATATGTAGATCTTTCCTCTTTCAGCTTTCTCTATCCACCACTCCATCCCAAAACACTTCCCTCTTGTGACACCCCCATAGGTGAAAAATTATCAATATAGGTAAACATTTAAAATTGTGAAATTCAAATAAATAAATTGAATATCATAATTTTATAAAATATAATTATTAAATTAATTTGTACTAAACTTAAATAATATTATTAATTGTAAGAACACCCAACAACTACTAACCACACTCTAGCAGCTACTAACCAAACCACTTGCAGTTACTAACCACACTCCAACAACAACTAAGCACACCATCACAGAGACACACGGAACAACAACTAGAATACATAATGGATTATCAAAGCGAGATAATCGATTATCTCTAATTTTTTATACACATAATTGATTATGTGAGAAGTTGTAATTCAAGCATAATCAATTATCCTTACTTTTTTATACACAATCGATTATGCGAGTAATTGTAATTCAAGCATAATCAATTATCCCTATTTTTTAATACACATAATCAAATATGTGTGTAGTTGTTCTTCGAGCACAATCAATTATGCACTAAATTTTAGCATGTGTCACGTTCCATGCAGAATGAAAAATAAGGGCAAAATGAAAAATATTCACCATTCTACATTTTTTTTCTTCCAATCTTTGTATCTCAGGCAGAGAGAAATCACTATTACACGAATTCACTCTCCTCCCTTTCCACGAATCGTAGATATCCCCCATATCCATCTCCTTCAGCAGTAAAAGCCTTGAAACAAACACGACCTTAATTAATTTGGTGAAGTTATCATTTGCATGTATGGAAAAGTGATTTGAGAGAAATTCCATTCAAGTTGGACCCGTGTCTTTGAAGCCTCTTATCACATGCAGTAGCATTTTGGAAATGGGAAATTGGAAATTAAATCGTTTTATTTTATCAGCAAAGATAAATGAATAAATGAATAAATGTGAGGTATTTCAGGGATACCTCAACCCTTATACAAAACCTACCTTATGCTCGAGAGGACTGACTACTCTTCTCAAAATGAGGAGTTTCTAGGAAAACTAACAGTCTTCATATAGACCATAGGCTCAAGGCACCAATTAGAGAATGAGAAACAAGCACCTCGCGCTTTGAACACTACCCATGACCATGCCTTCACCTGCGACATAGCAAAAATTTCAGTAGGATCAATCTTGCCATTTCTAAAGACCTTTCTGTTCCTGTGTTTCCACATTTTCCCTACCACTGCTATCCACACTCCCCCCAGACCTGATTCACACTTTCCATTACCCCACTCATCCTAAAGCTTAGGAAATGATTTTTAGGATCCCTATGGCTCGTTGAAGCCGTCCCCACCCACTCATGGCACTTGGCCCACACCAGCCACGCAACTCTACATGTATAGAAAAGGTGGGACGTAGTCTCCTCCTCCTCCCCACACAAGCTGCAAATATTTGTGATCAGTCCTAACCCCCTCCTTACCAGATTGGCTTTAGTTGCTATTTTGTCTTTCAGGACCCTCCAAGCCAAAATATGAGAGGAAGGCTGAGCCTTTAACCTCCAGAACCCCTGATACATACCCCTCTCCTCCCTCTAATAGACGTCCCTGAGAATATTGTATGCCGATTTGACCGTGAACACAGCTGTCTCTCTGTCTTTCCACACCCAAGTATCCTCCTTGTCCGCCTTTCCCCTCTGATCCCCCAGGATTGGAAATTAAATCGTAATTTGCATTGCTCAATTGGCTTTAAAATTTGGTGTTGATTGCAAATCACTACATAGTGGAGTACACTAATTTGATTAAAAAATCTTTGAATATTCTTGTGGGGGGCAGCCGAGATTTGATGATTGGTTAAATTGGTGTAGCTACAGTACGCAAAAGCAAAAATGAAGGTGCAGAGAAATTTAGCAAATAATGCAATTTAATTTTTATGCTTTGAGAACTCGAATACATCAATCAGTTCAACTCTTCATTTTTGTTTTAAATTTTTTCAATCTAGAGGTGTTTTTTTTTTTTTAGTTTCTACTTTTCATACTACGGTAAAAAGGCTTTTAGACAATGATTTTTAAAGTCCTTAGACAACGGTTTTAGAATCGTTGTGTATGGACATTTCGTCTATAATTACGACTAAACAATCATAGTCTATAACACAACTATAGGTGGAGTTATTAACATAACCACTACCTATATTGTAAGTGAAAGAAAAACATAAAATACCCAGAGGAGGGTATAGGTGGGGGTTATGGACAAAACTGTCTTCTATACCTTTTTGGGGTCTTCTATGTTTACCTACATAGAGTCATCATATACTACTATTATATCTAAAATCGTAGTCTATGATCCACCATAGGCAGTGATTATGTCCATAAACATTGCCTATAATGTCTCTTAGATTATGATTTTGGTTATAACCATAGTCTATGAAAGTTTCTTTTTAGTTCAATTTATTTAATTTTTTTATTCCTCTTAGTTAACATGTTCATTTTAAAAGCCCAATCAGACAACCAAATTCACATTTATTCAGTATATACAAATGTGCTTGCAAGACTTCTTGGTTACCACATGCAAACCACATAAACAATTACTTATAGAATGTCTGTTGTGCCATGAGTTGGTTGGATGTGACAATTATGAGACTTCAACCCAATTGGCTTCAAATCTTGCGTAGATACTAGGATCTTCACATTTGATGAATGTCCTTGCGACACTTTCACACCCTTTAGACATTGACAAAAACTTATTTTTTCACACCCTTTACACTTACCCACCTTTATTGGTGTGAAATTGCCTTGTATGTTCATGTCAATCAAATCCAATTGAGCATTTAAACCATCCTTCGTCTTCCCATTGATATTAAGAAGTGTACCAATTAAAATATCACACACATTCTTCTCCACATGCATAACGTTAATACAATGTCTGAATTCTAACTTCGACCAGTACGAAATATCAAAGAAGATTTATTTTTACTTCCATATGTTTTTCACAAATGATTTCTTTTTCGACTTTTTGAAGGTTTGGCTTGTGTTATTTACCTTTTCATAAATCTCAACATCAGTCAATGGAGTTGGTGGACTATCAGTCTCTTGATGCCCATTAAAGGCTTTTTCAACCTCTGGTAAGGATGATGACTTTTAAGAAATCTCTGATGCCGAAGATATATTGTTTTCCTTCCATGTTTCAACTGTTGAAAAGTGGTGTCTTCTTCGCATATTGAACGTGCTTTATGACCTGTGACATTATACCCTGACAAGTTCCTATATGCTAGAAAATCATTCATGGTGCAAAATAACATTTCATGCATCTTGAAATTATCATTAGCAAACCCGTCAAAGACTTCAACACCCTGATCCCATGACAACTTTAAATCTTCGATTAGAGGATTTAGATAAACATATGTTTCCTGGCTGTCTTGAACTAGATATCATCATAAACATTATGTATTTTTGCTTCATGCACAGTCCAGGAGGTAAGTTGTAAATAACTAGTAAAATAAGCTACGAACAGTCGTTTATACTTCATCACCACTTTTGTTGGCATTATGTTGCACATATTGTATAAATTCTTCTACTCCTCTTTCGTACTTACCACTTATGTAGGTTGAGTTAATCTGATCTCGATCCATATGTATGTTCTGTAATGGACATTGAGGTGTTGACTAATGCATGTAAAATCTTATATTTTTTATTAAAGGTGTGAACCTATCCCATTCAAGAAGATCATTACAAGAAAATCATTAAATAGAAACTAATTTAGAGACAAAAAATAATTAGTTGCTATATTAATTAAATTAGATACTATTGTAGAGACTAAAAAAATTATTGGTATATAAACTAGTTTCTATTATTGATAAATAGTTTCTAATTAATTGATATTTAATTAAATACCTAAATTTTAGCCACCAATTATTTAAATTCTAATAAAGTTGGTAGCATAAAAAACAATATTTTTTCATAATATATTAAATATTGTTAATCCTTCTTCATGTATAAAATAGTAAAAACACATAATTTATTAAAAAGTAATGATTATCTAATCAAAATAATAGAAAAATTATTGGTCATAATATATAAAGACTTTAAAATAAATTATAAAATGAATGCATTTACAATTATCTTATCTATATTATTTAATAAACACATTAATTAATTAAATTATAGATCTAAAAATAATTAAATTAACTTAATTTAGCTTTTATTTTAATTATTTTAAGTATCTGAATTAATTTTTTATTTTAATGTTAAAGTAAAAAAAAAAAAAACTAAGGATCATGACTTTAAAACATTAAAATTATTAAATATTTAAAATTGATAATTTTTTATACTGAACCAATAATTTTTAGTCAGACTCTTTATGTTTTGGTTGAGTTAGATTAGTCTCGAACGAAATAATAGGATAGTGATATATTATCTTCAAAAACAGATACCAGGTTGGCTTGCGTGAACATGAATTTAAGCAAATAAAAAATAATTGTTAAAAAATGAGATGAAATGAATCCAAAGAAAAAAAATATAGTAATACCAAAAGATAAGAATGATAAATAAATGAAAAAAGTATTGTATCATCCAAAACGACTGAGTCAATTTTGATACACGCAATTAATTATTTATTGTGGATTGAGATACGTGTGTTCCTGTGCACTTTGAAATTAACGTGCTTGTGTAGAAGTCAAGATTTCAAAGTAAAAGCAGAGAAAATCCAAAAGAATATACGCATAATTTTGAAGCAAAGAGAACGAGTATTAATATATTTGGAGTTAAGCTCTAGGAGATTTCTGATTATGCAAATGGTACGTTGAGTAATAGTGATATTTGAATGATTCAAAGTAGACATCTAGGTATAAATATGAAGGTCTGAGTGTTGTTTTGTAATGGAAATCAGTTTCTTATTTGAATCTTCTTGATCATTTCTGTTCTTGAAGTTGAATGAGTATGGCAGAAGAGGTGGTTCTGCTAGATTTCTGGCCAAGTCCATTCGGGATGAGGGTAAGGATTGCACTTGCTGAAAAGGGTGTTAAGTATGAGCGCAAAGAAGAGAACTTGAGGAACAAGAGTTCTTTACTCCTACAAATGAACCCAGTTCACAAGAAAATTCCTGTTCTCATCCACAAGGGCAAGCCCATTTGTGAGTCTCTCATTGTTGTTCAGTATATTGAGGAGGTTTGGAATGACACAAATCCCTTGCTGCCTTCTCACCCTTACCAGAGAGCACAAGCAATATTCTGGGCTGATTATGTTGACATGAAGGTACCCTTCTTTGTTTCATTGTTACTTGTAATTCCTTTACTGTTTTGTGCGTGTTATGCTTTTATTATATATAGAATGATGAGCCATTTAAGAGTTTTAATTATTGTGCTTTATTTTGTTTAGGCTTAATTAAGTCCTTCATATAAATATTTTTAATTATGTTTACTTTAAATATTTTTATCTATTAAATATTTAAAATTTGTATATTTTTCAATTGAGTTATATGAATAATATACTTATCATATTCTCGTGTTATCTTACTTACTTGTCTCCATAAGAAATGAGATTGTGTGGTTAATTTAAGATATGTCAATAATAAATTTTATATTAATCATGTAACCTTATATTTTTTAATACGGGAAGATAATTGAGCAAGATATTGCAACCAGATAAGTTAACAAAAATATTATATGAGCGAAGCTAAATTGAAAAATATATTTAGTATTAATAAAAATTCAATTAAAAATATCTGAATTTACAAAAGATTTAAATCTTAATTTCAATAAAGAAAAATAAAAATTTGAAATTATATTTCTTATATAATTTTCTTAATTTTTTATTTGTAATTCTTCTTTAAAATAATTTATGAAGAAATTTATTGAAAGAAGTATATGTTTACTTTGACAACAGGAAAGAGTATTTGATGATCTTTATTTGTTATCTTTAACATAAGTGTCTCTTTGTTTGTGTCAACTGTGATTTTGAAATAGATAATTAATAACTTAGAGAAGATATCGACACCAAAAGGAGAAGAAAGAGAAGTTGGGAAGAAGGAGTTGATAGAAGGCCTTAAATTGTTGGAGGAAGAACTGGGAGATAAAACTTATTTTGGAGGAGACAATCTTGGTTTTGTGGACATAGCACTTGTCCCATTCTACCCTTGGTGGAAATCCTTTGAAACCTTTGTGACCCTAAACATAGATGGTGAGTGTCCCAAGTTGACTGCTTGGGCCAAAAGGTGCCTCCAAAAAGAGAGTGTTGCCAAGAATCTTCCTGGTGAGCAGAAGGTCATTGAGCTCACAAGAAAGATCTTCGGCATTGAGTAGCTTAAATGACGTATGGAAGTGTTGGTCATATTTTAGCTTTTCATTAAATAATACTTTTGCAATAAAAGGCATTTTGATGTGCAAAATTCTTGCTTTCTGTAAGAGTATCTTTTAAAAGAAAAGTTATGTATCATTTAAGGGGTTTTTCCACTTATGTTTTCATACAAAATCATTTAATGTTAAATTAATTTTACTTATATATAACTAAAAAGAATATTTGAAATTAATATTCCGTTGTTATAGACATTACCAACATGGGTGGTAGGAACACGGTTAGGAAAATCAGTAATGAATATAGGTACCATCCATGGGTAATGGTAATTATATAAAAAGTTATTTGTGCATTACGTGCAAATATTTTTCTGTCAATAATATTCATATATATATATATATATATATAATTATAATATTTGTATGTAATGGTGTAGGTAAATTAGATCCGAAATTATCTCTTTATGTAATTTACCTTTTTTCCATCGGTGATTTCACGGACAAATAAAATTTGTTGGTAATTATTACTGATTTTCATATGTAAGTTTGTTAGTGAAAAAATATTGATATGTAAGTTTGCAATTGCAAAAGAAAAAAAATCCATTTGTAATCAAATCATTTTCGAATAATGTAAGAAAATAGAGATAGAAATTAATTATATTGTCTATCACTCACAAATACTAGAAAATAAAATAAAAAATTCATAAAAAATAAACAAAAGATAAAGGAAAAGTAAATGAAGAGTAACATAGATAAATTTACGTGGTTTAATTGAAATTTAATTTGTGTCTATAATTAGAAATTCGTCAAAAAAGAATATAAGACTACAATACAAAGTTTATCTCACTCATGAACTCTCAACTATAAGTTAAAGATAATTGTGCATTACAAGGTCCTATTTATATAGTTAAAATTGTCTAACTAACATTCAAAAGAATGTCTCAAGTCACGTGCATAGTGATTTAGTTAGAAGCTGAAAATGCCAATTAAGGTTGTAAGTCAAACTGATGCAGCAGAAGGTCTAGCTATAAGCTCTGTTCAAGACAAATGGTCTCGTACCATCAGAGGCACTAACCCCAAGATGGTCTAGGAACCTTTGAGCATAGACTTTTACTTAAAAAATCTCTATCTTGATTTAGCACAAATCCTTTTAGTGATAAAACACTTATTACCTATAAGTCCATCACAAAATTAATCACCTATCAGCTGGACTAGATCCAGGAAATGAAAGAACTTGCTATCACGTAAAACTTTCATGATCATATAAGAAGGATTATGATTCGTTGAGACGTTTGCCACCACAAATCCTCTAGCAATCTCTTCTCTCACGAAATGCAATTTCACATTAATACGTTTCATTCTCTCATGATAGACTTGGTTATTTGAATGTTGTATAACACTATTGTTGACATAGTACTAGTCTTGCACCTTCACCTTCTTGGCTAGACCCATAAGCCACAAAAATTCTTTCACATTTTTTGTCATGACAATATATTTTGCCTCAATGATTGACAAAGCCACTACATTTTGTAGAGTGATCTTCCATCTTATCGCAATACCATAGGCATTAAACACATAACTGGTAAGATATTTTTTGGTGTTCAAACACCAAACAAAGTCTGAGTCAACAAAATCTTCTATTGGAGCTTCTCCGGTAGAATGTCTGGCTCCACCATAAACTAAGTCTCTTCTAAGTGACCCCTTCAAATAACATAGGATCCACTTAAGAGCTTGTCAATGTGCTCGTCCAGTGTTAGACATAAACCTACTTACAACACTCACAATATAAGTATGTCAGGGCATGTGCAAACCATATCATATGTAACATAATCAATGACATTATCATATGGAAGATCATCCATATAACATTGTTCCTCCTTAGGAAATTGTTTATCACTCAACTTGTAGTGAGAAACAAGAGGTGTGAAAACAAGTTTTAAGTTTGTCATGCCAAACTTACGAAGGATTTTTCTGAGATAGGTCTCTTGAGATAAGTACAGGTGTTTCAAATCACATTGTCTAGTGATCTCAATCCCCAATATCTTTCTAGTAGCTCCTAGATCTTGTAGATGGTTTCATTTAGTTCTCCACAAAGAAATGCAGTCTTAACATCCATATGTTCTAGCTCAAGGTTAAGCTAAAAAACTGTGGCTGACAACATCATTATGGATTTGTGTTTCACAACAGGGAAAAACATCATTATAATCAATTCCTTTCCTCTGTGTAAAACCTCTAGCCACTAGTCTAGCCTTAAATCTCTACTGATTAGTTCCTGAAGCACCATCTTTTCTTTTGAAAACCCATTTGCAGTTGGCCAACCTAGAACCCTCACGTCTACGAACCAAAGTCCATGTATTATTCAGATGAAGCAACTTCATCTCCTCATTCATGGTTTAGCCATTGAGTCTTCTCCTTACTTGCCAAGGCAGATGATACATTAAAAGGTTAATCTTCTAGCACCTCACTAGTTAAAAACTATAAATGAGTTTGGCTTGAATGTGACTCCTCTTTAATTTAACATGCTTTCCAAAATTTTGGTATTGTTCCATGGAGGTTGAAAGCTCATGGATAAAAGACTCTTAACACTTCTTAAGCTATGAGTTTTAAAGTCTCCCATATATTTTTCGATTGGGTAAATATTTTGATGGTTTTGCTAACATTGATCTTATTAATATACTGGAGTATCTTTAGTTTGATTCTTTACCTTCCAATGTTCATTTTGGTCTTTTTAGAAATCATTTAAACCTTTAAGAATTTAGGTTTTGTTAAATGTTTGGAGGCTAATTATTCTTTGCACGAGTTTTGGTTTGATTTTTTTTTTTATTTTCTTTCTTGCTTTTATGGAGTATGTCATTGATAAAACTTCAAAATGTCAACCTATTTAAAATGTTAAAATTTTATAGTAATGCTCATGATATTAGTAAAAAGAAAATTACAAATATTTTCACTATACTATTAAAAGTTGAGTTATTTAACAAAATAAAAACATTTTAATATAATACAAACTTAATTTAAAAAGACAATAAAATATATATATATATATATATATATATATATATATATATATTAGTGTTTTAACATCATTCTCTAATTTTCTCCTTTATTTAATAATCATTGAACATTTTTTTAATTTTATCTTTATGTTTATTTATTATTTTGCTTAGCATATATAAATACTATGTATTGTAGTTATTAAATGAGCAAAAATAAAAAAATGTATCTTTACATGAGGGTGAGTTCTACATTCATGATAAACTCATTATGCACAGATCTTGACGAAGTGCTTCAGTTTATTATAATTAAAGTCTCAATTGCCGTCTGAATCAGATACTGTTGTCAAGAAATGCCACACAAATGAAACAACATACACAGAAAATCAGTGATAGGGACTTCTTTTTGTTAGAATAGTTTATTATCATCTCAATTATCATCCTATTCCACCTTCTCTATAAGTTGACTTTCCAACTCCTGTGTCACTCACTAGTAGTTCCAACTTTAGTTTTCTTTCAGCAATGGGAGATGAGGTGATTCTGTTGAATTTTTGGCTAAGCCCTTATGGGATTAGGGTCCGGATTGCACTAGAGGAAAAGGGCATCAAGTATGAGATTAGAGAAGAGGACTTACGCAACAAGAGCCCTTTACTCCTCCAGATGAACCCAGTTCATAAGAAAATACCAGTTCTCATCCACAATGGCAAACCCATTTGTGAGTCACTAATTGCTGTTGAGTATATTGACGAGGTTTGGAAGGATCAATCTCCCTTGTTGCCTTCTAATCCTTACCAGAGAGCACAAGCAAGATTCTGGGCTAACTATGTTGACACCGAGGTACTTTACTTCTGTCGGGTGCTTCATTATTATGATTTTGACTGTTTTTTCTTTTATTTTTATCCTGAATAAACTACATTGACACCTTCCATGCTTTCTTTGAAATTCGTACAATATTCGTATATGTTTGAAAATTTTATAATATCCTGCTGAACTTCCTGTGTGCAATAGTTATATAAGCATGCCTTGAGGTTTTGGACAACTGAAGGAGAAGAGAGAGAAGGTGCTAGGCAGGAATTTTTGGAGTGTCTAAAGTTATTGGAAGAACAACTGGGGGACGAGCCTTATTTTGGTGGAAACAACTTTGGCTTCGTGGATGTTGCACTTGTTCCTTTGTTCTGTTACTTTTATACATTTAGTTTATATGGCAATTTCATCAGCGAGGCACAGTACCCCAAAATCATTTCTTGGGCTAAGAGGTGCACCCAAAAAGAGAGTGTGTCCAAAAGCTTTCCCCCGGAGCAGATGGTCAAAGAGTATGCTTCCAAGAAGAGACACAAAGGGTAGATTATAGGCAGGGTGGTCAAAGAGCCTGTTTCCTAGAAGAGAAACAGAGGATAGACTAGAGGTACTAAAAGAAAATATTGCCTCTAGTTACTTCGTGTGTTGTGTGTTCTGAATAAAGGAATTACTTAAGATGCATATTTGGTTTTGCTACTTATGTTCTTTTTAATGGATATTTATGATTGAATAGAACAAGCACTTTTATGCTCAAATTGTATAAAGATGTCATATAAATCCTGATATTGGTTCGCAAGTCAAAGATATATGATTTCTTTAGGCATAAACTACGGACAGCAAAAGGATGTGCACAATGGCACAACAAATTCCATAAAAACAACTTCATTTTTGAAACTCATAACAAGTTTTGAAACCTCAAGGTTAGGTCTTTCACAGAAACTCTCTCTCGCAGGTCTAACAAACACTTTGATTCAGTTCAATATAAATTTATTCTTATAATGGGAAACAGATACATGAATATAGTTAAAATGAAGAAACAAATTTGTGAGTTCAGAACTTCATTAAGGCCTGCAACATCTTGCATGTGGCCAGCTTGTGGGATTGTTCCATTGACCTTGGAGTTGAGTACTTTTATAATTTTAGGCTAATAATTATCAAAAAGACACTTGTTCTTTAAACATATATGGTATGAACTCAACGAAAAGAATTTATACAGTTTCCTTTTGGCGGTTACATATGCCATGTTTTGCTACTCTAAAGGACGATTTTAATGCTTATGGAAGGTTAAAAAGCATTTAGTAGCAGTATTTATGCGAATTTTGTTCTAAATTTTATACTGCAAAATTGAACCTCTTGAATACCACCAATAGTTCTCCTACTTCATTATTTTGTTTCTGGATCAATGTCTGAGGCATGAAGGTTTTTCATCTTTGAAAATGCTAACTTTAACTTCAGTTTGAGTATACACCAATACTAAAAGTGTTCATTTCCTGACAGTCATTTCTACATGAAAACCATTTGAGGATTTTTACAATGTAAATACTATTATTGTTCTTGTTTGTAGTTTTGATCTATTGTTACATTAACCATATGAATAAGTATGCATGTTCTCTTCTATCTTGTTATCAATTAATCCTTGAAAAATGTGAAATTTGTGATTGAACTTCCACTGCGGAATAGATTTGAGCATTCAGTAGAATGGAGGTAGTGTGCCTATAAGAAAATAAAGCATTGCATCTACTTACATGCGGGCTCTATCTGCTGCACAATGGCAATACAAACTAAGGAGATTTTCTTAGGATTGCATAACTAAAACAAAAGTAAATAGCAGAATCTGCGACAACAATAAAAACTATGTCTATCTCACATAGGCAAATTCTTACAGCTTTAAGAAACACCTAGTGTCCCCTTAATTCAATAAATTTTTTGTCTTATAATCTAAAACACCCTCATAGACCTCCTTCTCATCTGCAAGAGTTTCAAATACACTTTCCTTCAGCATGCATCTCTTAGCCCAGGAGATAAGTTTTGGACACACTGCATCCACTTTGAAATTGCCAAAGGTCTCGTAAGTATAAAACCAGCAATAGAAAGGAATGAGAGCAACATCAACAAACCCAAATGTTTCGCCACCAAAATAAGGTTTATCTCCAAGAAACTCCTCCAAATGCTTTAAGCTCTCTAGGAATTCCTTCTTTGCCACCTCTTGCTCATCTCCCTTTGAAATCCACACCCTTTTAGAAGAATGATACACCTGCATTTTTTATCACATAAATCGTTATTAACAGCTTTCTAGAACTTATATGCTTAGTTCTTATCTTCAAATTTTGAAATCTACCTTCTGATCTACAAAATCAGCCCAGAACTTGGCTTGTGCTTTGAGGTACGGGTCAAAGGGAAGCAAAGGAGAATTGTTGTGCCAAACCATATCGATATACTCAACAATTATGAGGGACTCACAGATTGGTCTTCCACCATGTATGAGAACTGGAATTTTCTTGTGAATTGGGTTCATTTTTTGAAGCAAGGGGCTCTTGTTGCTGAGATCCTCTTCCATGTACTCATATTTTATTCCTTTCTCAGCTAAAGCTATCTTAGCTCTCATCCCAAACATACTGAACCCTGAGCTTAACAAAACCACCTTGGCCTCCTCCATGTTGCAACAACTGCTCTAAGAAATTGAAGTGAACAAATATCTGTAAGTTTGGTTATCTTTGGACCAATAGAAAAGATACTGGTGTCAAACTAGTTCTGTCAAATGAATACTCTAATCAAAACTTATTCATCAACAAGTCTTTCTTAAACTTGACTTTGAAACTTCTTCTAATAAATTAATAATACTTATTTTAAGAAACATTTCCATGTTTCCAGTGAAATTAATATATCGAATGATCACAAATTCCATATCCTTAACTTCAAATAAACTCTTTCATAACATTGTAATTATTGAATTTGAAAGAAAGCATAACACACGCATAAGCAAAATTTTACTTTGTTAAGAATATTATTTCTAATGAATTTACTTATCAAATTTAACTAAAATCATGCATCTTCCATAAACATATTAATAGCACGAGCTGAAAAAAGTAAGGAAAGGTTGTATGAAAAAACAATTATATTCATTATATTAAAAACATGAAACATATTTAATACTCATTATTAAATTATTAAAAATGTTTACTAAAAAGTATAAAATGCTCCTAAATTATGCTTTTGGGCATTGCTTCGTAAAACTATTAAAGGAATTAGTTATTCTTTTTGTAGGTCAGGAATATAGTGGTGTGGAAAGTTCACAAAAGGCGGCTGCCGATTGAATATGAGATTTTTAAGAAATAATAGGTTGGAAATAATAATTCCTTGATGTTTTTATTTCAAAATGTTGAATTTAAATAGAAAAAGTGTTTTTATGAAAGAAATGACACTAGTGAAAAAAATTTCATTTATGACACTAAATAGACACCACTTTGACTGGGAAACGTTGTCCATTAAAACGTGGTGATATTTTTTAAATTAAAACAAGCGTAAAATGGTAATTGTGGATAAACTGCCATTTAGACTAAAGCGTCTTGGTATAAAACGACAGTTTTACTTAATAACTGTCGTTTTATACTATTTTTATTACCCTAATTCGAAACGTGCTACTTATGCTTTCGTTTTTTCTTTTGTCTTTTCGCAAAACTTACTCCTTACTCTCTGGTTTTCATCTCCGTTGCGCCATGCATTCTCCATTTGTATTTATTTTTGTCTTTTTCTTATTGGTTTCAATGTTGAAGGTTTTCTTTCCACTGCCAACACTGTTTCATTGGTGAACCTTTGCTTCCCCCTATCGTCGTCGTTTCCTACTGTCTTCACCATCCTTGCTGCCATTCACAGCAGGTTGGTGCCTTCAATTTTATTTTTTATTATTATTAGTATATTAGTATAATTTGTAAATAATATAATCTATTATTAATTTATATTTATATTAAGTTAGTTGGTAGGTTAGAATAGAATTATTAAATTGTAAATAGATTTATATTGTTTAGTATTTATAAATAATTTAATGATTTTTAATTAGATTTTGTAAATAGATTATAAATAATTTATTGATTTTTAATTGATATTCTTTATTATTTATAACTGTAATTAAATTTGTTAATTTTAT
This sequence comes from Phaseolus lunatus, assembly GCA_013389735.1. Lineage (NCBI taxonomy): Eukaryota > Viridiplantae > Streptophyta > Magnoliopsida > Fabales > Fabaceae > Phaseolus > Phaseolus lunatus. Next base: position 5,773,317 of record CM023861.1, read on the forward strand.
ATTATATGTATATTTATAATTCTTTGATACGTGTTGGTATTGAGTCCCGGGGTGTTCGACCATTGACAATTGATACGTGTTGGTATTGAGTCCGAGGTTGTTCGACCCTCGACAATTGATACGTGTTGGTATTGAGTTTGAGGGTGTTCGACCCTCAACAATTGATACGTGTTAGTATTGAGTCTGAGGTGTTCGACCATCGGCAAACGTGAGATTTCACACTCATTTGTAAACACCTAAATGACCATTATAAAACATAATGGATCAAGATTAAATTAACTCTATTCGCATAAGTGATGAGTACGAAAGAGAAGCAGAAGAATTTTGCACAACATAACACCAACAATAGTGGTCATGATGGAGTAAATTTTAGGAGTCCATGCATCAATTGTTTGAACAGAAGGAGATTAGATGTTAACAAAATCAGGGAGTACCTTCTATGTGATGGGTTTCTACGATCTAATACAACATGGACACGGTATGGTGAATTGTTAAATTTACCAAGTGTTTCCGTATCCGAAGAATATGTGGGGTCCACCATGGATGATGTAGTACATGGTGAAGTACATGACGAACAATTGGAGGACATGATTCATGATGTTAGAGTTGAGTCTTTTGCAAAAGCGCATGGATATGGAAGTATGTCAAGCGGTCCAGAGACTCCTTTGTATCCTAGATCAACTAATTCATACAGTTGACGGCAGTGTTAAGATTGATGAATTTGAAAGCAATAAATGGATGGACTAATAAAAGCTTCACGGAATTGCTTCAGTTGTTGAAGGATATGCTTCCAAAGGGAAATACTCTACCTAATCATAATTATGAGGCCAAAAACGTTCTTTGTCAAATAGGTATGGAGTATAAAAGGATATATGCATGTGCTAATGATTGCATATTATACAGGAAAGATTTTGAATTGTTGAAAAATTATCCGAGGTGTGGGTTATCACGTTATAAGCTAAAACAAAAAGACGATGATACTATTAAAGAGATGGAAAAGCATGGACCCCCAATGAAGGTTGTGTGGTATCTTACCATCATTCCAAGGATGAAGCATTTGTTTGCAAACCCAAATGATGCTAAGAATCTTAGATAACATGCAGACGAGAGGAAATGTTATATATGTACCGACATGCAGCTGATTATTCTATTCAATGGAAGAAATTTGATGACGAGTTTTTAGGGTTTGGTAAAGAGTCCAGAAATATCCGACTTGGTTTAGCTATAGATGGAATGAATCCGTTTGGTAATATGAGTATGAATCATAGTTCATAGCCTGCTTTACTAGTTATTTACAACTTACCTCCTGGATTGTGCATGTAGCGAAGATACATGATGTTTTCTATGATGATATCCAGTCCAAGATAGTCAGGAAATGACATAGATGTTTATTTAAGTCGCCTAATTGAATATTTAAAGTTAATGTGGGATCAGGGTGTTGAAGTATTTGACGAATTTGGTAATGAAACTTTCAAGATGCATATGCCATGTTATTTTGCACCATCAATGATACAAACCATCTCAACAAACAGATGACTAAGGACACAATCAACACTTCACAATTAAGTCAGTCATCTCAGCATCTAAGACAAGGCCCTACCAAACTTCAGAAGGACCTTAGCAGAAGAAGAACTAGACATAGGCCAGAGCATCAAATATTCTTTCTTTCAATATTTTTAAAAGACAAGTTTATGTAAATAAATTGGGCTCACTTTGGAGGTCCAAAAAGAAGAATAAGCTAGAGTAGGGTTTAAGGATGAGCCATTTATGATGGTAATGGTTCAACAAGCATCTCAGGTTTTCTATGTCAAAGATCCTACGTCAGAACATTGGTATGTCATTTTACACGGGAAGAAACAAGGGGAGACTATTGATGATATTGAAAATGGTGACCCCCGTTCATTCATACCAATGATAATAAATAAAGATGACGATGTAGTTGATGATGTACATGCAACCGGTAAAGACCATAGTGAGGGAATTTACATATAAACATTCAACCCAATGTATGAATTTAGAAATATTTTTGATAATATGAATTTATAATTTTATGTATTTGTTTTATATGATTTTCTTTCGATGCAATTTAACTAATGTTTGTTATCTAATTTTTTAATACAGATATGGCTGATGATCAAACTCTGATTGCTTCTACCCCCCCTCCCTCCTTCAATAAGATCCATTAGAGGACCTACTAGACTGAGACATCTCTCATTCAGATGTGCTAGTGGTGAAAAGACACCTCTCAACATTGACATCAACACTGGAGTGTCTTCTGGTCCTAATGGTGACACTTTTAGAAGCTATCTTGGAGTCGTTGCTCGTGAGAGGCTCTCCATATTGACAAATTCATGAGATGATGTGTCTGAGGTGGACCGGAACATGCTCTGGGAGGATGTCCTAGTAATGTATACCTTATTGTTGTTATCATAGATTGCTTTTTAATATTAATTGATCAATTTTAATTTCATGATATTATTTTGTAGATGCATTGTGAGACCCATAATGTGGAACCACTAAGATCAATTATTATATCTAATATTGCCATTAAATTTCGTTAGTTTAAGTCGTAGCTGACGACGAATTATGTTTTTGGACGTTATAAAGGCCAAAATCCTTATTTCAAGTGCACCAATATTGATGAGAAGACAATGACGTCTTTTTGTTCAAAGTCGTGAGTCTGAAGAGTGGTCGGTAAGTGAAGTTACTTAACTATTTTATTTATGGATGATAACATTAATTACTTAATATTATTTTATTCACTTTGTTTATTTCATTTATGACATGATCGTCGAAAGAAAGCTCAAGTTATAACATTAAAGAATGTGACCCCACGCCTAATGTTTCATTCAGGTATCGTAAGCTTGAACAATCATTGATAAAAGGAGCAATCGAGATAGGGGACTGCTTCTGAGATTGATATAAGGGTCAGTGAACCTCCATCACCACCTTCCTGCCATCAAAAATGGAAGATGGCCCGAATTAAAAAGTCGGGTACATATAGTTCTGAGCGATCATGAATAGTCTCAGAAAAAGTTGTAAGTTATGTTTATCCTCTTTTGTATTTTTTTAAAGCATTAATTATAGGTTTAATTACCTTTTTCGTCCCTATATTTAGAGACATTAGTCAATTTAGTACAGTGGTTTTTAAAAAAATCAATTTGGTCCCTAAGTTTTTTAAAATGTATTCAAAATGGTCTTTTCTATTAAGTAGCACCAAACGGCGTTATGTGGTGCTTATGTGGCAGACGCGTGTGCAATGACGTGGATGGTGGTTACATTAGCTGAGTGAATTCTGAATTAGGGTTTAGGGTTATTCAAATTGGGGATTACGAATTTTGAATTGAGAGCATGGTTTAGAGATTCTGAGATAGGAGGTGCGATTCTGAACTGTGTGCTCCCCTGATTCGCTTGTCTGGTGCGATCCTGTGGTGCAAGTCCATTTGGAGGTGCGATCCTGTGGTGCGAGTTCGTTCGGAGGATTGTGTGGTTTGTGATTCGTTCATGGGTGTAGCTCCATCTGTGGTGGAAATGTGTGCCTATAGATCTGCATCTGCATCATCATGTAGTTGTAACCGAATGGAAGTGCAGCAACAACGATTGAATTCTAGCCATGGTGGTGGTAGTAGGACGACTTTAGTTTCTCCCATTTGCGATTGTGGGGAATTTGCGGTTTTGAGAACCGCAACAACTGTCAAAAATTGTGGGAGGCTATTTTGGGGGTGTCCAAAGTACAAGGTGAGATGTATTAAAGTGTGGTTTATGAAAAAAAATGCATTGGTATTGATTTTTTGGTTATCGTTTTGTGTAATACAGAGTAGGAGTGGCGTAAGCATGGGATGCAATTTTTTTAGATGGTGCAAGTCCATTGAAGACATTGGGGATGACAAAGATGGAACTATTGCTAGACAAAGAAACAAGATTCGTAGCTTGGAAAAGCGTTTGAAGATGTCAAGAAAGTGGATAAAGATGTTGTTAGTAGGGTTGTGTGTTGTTGTTGTAATAAACATTGTCATGTTGATTATTTTCTTAAAATTCCCTTGAGTGACATATGAATGTATATTTTGGTTGGGATTATGATCGAAAGAATTATGTATTAGTGTGTTGAGTTGATTATGTCCAATATGTAATCTGTATCCCGAAATTTGTATGAATTGAAAATGAATTTCAGTAAGTGGTTGGCATAGAAGAAGTTATGTACTATTTCGTGTTTTGTGGTGCTGGATGGTGTTTGCATAAGTATGGTGTAGTTTTATTTTGCTGCCTTGTATTAATAGAGCAAAAATTTTATTGGCTTGGCAGTTCCTATTCACACAAGTATTCAAGAAAGCCACATTAAACGATGACTACACCACTTGGAAAAATTTGTACCAAATTAAATTTCCAAATTCACATTCCAATGCTGCAATGAAACTCAAGACAGTGATTTGAAACCAATTATTTGTACCAGAAACAACAAAGTTGAATCACAATATTCGGTAAAAATAACAACCACCAAATATTCAGCAATATTATGCACTTTTTGTATCTTAGGTGGAAAATCTGCACTTTGGCCTACAATTCAATATTTGAACAGCTTTAGTGCAGATTTTAGTTTACCATATTCAATATTTCAACACTGATTTATCCAAACTGAGCACACACACAAACTTAATTATCATATATTTGGATTGAACCAAACTTAATTTTCATAGAACCTGATAACATTAATGTACTCCAAAAATTACCAAAACACATTGAGTACATGATACATTAACAAATTACCAAATTATGAATCCAAAATACATTAGTAGGGTCCTATAATAATTGTTTTTCAAAATACATAGGTTTAGAAATGAGTGAGTTCCAAAATCATTCATGGCTTCCAAAAGCGGCCTCTGATGGACTGTAACTTAAGCCTTGTGTTGGGTCTTGAAAATGTTACACTTGATCTTGTTGTCCTTCGATCTGCCTGAGATTGTTGTGAAACTTTTGGTTGAGTAAGGGGAGATGGTGGAGGGGGTGCGGTTGGGGCTGCCTGACTTGGAGCTTCCTGAGATGGCCCTGGTGCACTTGTAGCTGCCTGACTTGGAACTTCCTTAGATGGTCGTGGTGCTGTTGTAGCTGCCTGATTTGGAGCTTCCTAAGATGGCCCTGGTGCACTTCTAGCTGATGGGCCTGGGTGAAATGGCCTTGGGTGAGATGACCTTGGGTGAGATGGCCTTGGGTGAGATGGTCGTTGTGCACTTGGACCTTGCTCAGATGCTTTTTCAATGCAAGACTTTCTATTGTGGCCAAGCTTATGACAGATCCCACATTTTTTCTTTAACCTAGTCTGGCCTAACTCACTCTTTGTCTTCATGACCTCCCATGTCTCTAACCTTCTCTTCTTTTTTGGTCTTCCAGGCATCTTCTTTGTGGGAGGTGGCACAACATCTGGCATTTCAGTACTTTCCCATAGTTGTTCACCGTTAACTGGAAAGATAACTGACTTGTACACCTCTGCATATGTTTCCTTCTTGTACCAAAATGAAATGAAGTTCACTGGATCTACATTGAGAAATTTCATTGCAGCAAGTGCATGGCAACATGGTATTCCAGTCAACATCCATTTTCGGCAGCTGCACTGATGTAGCTCCAAGTTAACCGCATACTTTTCTCCAATGGTAGATGTATGTCTCACTTCAAATAGGTGATCTGCAGAAGACCTGTGATGATGGAATTGGTTAGACATATCTATCAAGTAAGACAATAACTTTTTAAAATAGTGAATGAAAGTTGTCATCTAACCTGGTTATCTAATATCGAGTTTGATTTGCTTCCTTTTGTAACCTGCTTGAAATCTTTGGACATATTGATCCTTCAAATGAGGCAATTTTCAACCTGTTCTTTGCCCATCTCTGCATTATATAAGTCCTAATATCTTCTAGCATGGTAATGATTGGTTTTCCACGTGCAGGTACAAGCACACTATTAAAGGCTTCTGAAATATTGTTGACAAGTGAGTCACATTTTGGAGTGAATGTGAACCTTGACTTGGACCAGAACCTAGTACACGAAAATAAATTATTTTAGAACCTAGTACCAAAGCTATATCATTCCTAGTACCAGTAACAATTACTCCATTTTAACTAAGACATTATTCATACTCTACCATTTCATAAACTCATCTATCAAATCTGTCATTTACAAAAGTTGAGATGCTTCCATTTTTTTACATTCAAATCTGTCATATCATATCAAAAGTTGAGACATATCAACTATATCATACTACCTTAACATAAGTGCAGAAAAGAATAAAAGGAATAATGGTTTGAGATGGTGAGGTACATGCCTTTGAATGAAGTTAGGTGAGTGATCCAATTAACACCAAGTGAAGTGGGATGAGTTATTTCACTACTGTCCTCATCACAATTATGACATGCGCCCTATTCATAACAATTGATCTAGCTACAACTAGAAAGTGATAGTTCAAGTCCTGATGTTGCTTGTCAAATTCAATATCATTTCTGAAAAATAAATTATGTTCTGAACTCCAGAGTGGAGACTCCATTGAGAAGTCTTGTACTCAACTCCAACATTTTGGACAAAATGAATTCAATAATGGCCTAACTCACTTTTCCACAATTGTATCAGTACTGAGTTTTTTATTTTCTTTCTTATTGTTCCAGAGCAATCATACAGGTTGTCATCTAACTAGCTTCAGCTTTTGGAGGCTTTCAACTATTTCTTAATCAATATGTTGTATCTACCAACATTAATATAATATATTTTAAGAAATTCAGTAAAAATTATGCAATGTAGAATGTTATGATAACATGTTATTCCAGTAAAATCTAAAATTGATGAACAAATGTTGTGCAAATAGGATATGACAGTTTGGGAAGAGGAAAATTACGCAATCAATAGTACTCCCCAAACCTATATAAAGAAGCATGAGATACCAAGTCCTCAATTTTAGCACGTATGGTTTTGTTTGCTGTGAAAAAGTTGTATTGCAATTCATTGAGGGAAGCTAAAGAAAAAAGAAGTAGAAGGTAGCCACTATTGCAGTATTTTGGAACACTTCTGACTAGAGGAACGTTGAATGCCTTTGAGTCATTAGAATTATCAAGGTTGGTAGTGAACCAGAACAAGAAAAACCTTTTGGAGAACTGGTTGGCAGAGGACAAGGTTGAATGCAGTTAGTATTGGAATGGTGGTGGGAGAAAACGTGAAAAAGGATAAAGCATCAATTAGTGGCCAAAAAATGCAGGATTCAGCTCTAGCCTTGGCACTATTTTCCGTGAGTAATGTGGAGACAGCAAAACCAAAGGTGCATGGACTAACATGCATTTGAATATATTTTTTCTTCTTTCCTTTGTACATTTGTTTATGGATTTCTGTAAAGATGTTAGAGACAAAGGCAGGCAGCTGCAGAGAAAAAAATAGAACCCACAGAGGTGCAGTCACTATAAGAGCAGACTCACTCACTGACCCATCTAGCACATTAGAGAAATAGAGAGGAGGTGGCAGAAAGCCAAAAGCATCATCAGACTATTAGAGTCATTAATATTATCCATGCACAGGAGAAGAATCTGCTACCCTTCAACCCTTACCCCCCCTCCCATCAAAAAAATTACTATCACCCCACCTATATAAAATTAAACTCTCTTTACTTCATTCTTTCAAATCCTATATCTTCCTCTTCTTCACTTCACCACTATTCAGAAAAACTCACAGTAACTCAGTGCCAAAAATAGGTCTCCTTTCATACCAACTCAGTGGCAAGAGCTTGAGCAACAAGCTCTTGTTTTCAAATAAATGGTCACAGGAACACCTATCCCACCAGATCTCATCTACTCTATTAAAAGAAGTCCGGACTCTTCAATTTCTTCAAGACTCTTCCCACACCATCCAAGTAAGTCTTTTCTAAAAATACACCAGTGGTTATTATTATCCCACAAAACATGCGTACATAAATAGATGAGTCCTTTTTGTCTTGTTCAATTTTTCTTGAAACTCTAGTAGCATAGAATATATTCCAGTGGTCCATTTTCACCATTTAACTCAACTTTGTAAGAGATATGAAAATGAAATTCTTTCTTCATAGCTGTATTCAAACCTGAAATAAAGAACTCCCTTCATACCTCTGTCAAAGTCATCAGGTTTAGATTGGTAGAGAGGAAAAGAGAGAAAAATGAATCATATTGGACAGGGAGCCTTTTCACTCCCCCATTGTGTATACTAGCATTTGTGATATTGAAGAAAAGAATGAGAAAGAAAGGTGGCATTGGAGTAGATAAAGAGCACCAAGGTGACAATCATAAAAGCAAAATCCAAATACCTTGCTGTACAAGTGTAGGAGCCAACTGCATCATGAAAACAAACACCTTGCTGTATACATACACACAACTAAAGACAAACACGAAAGCATGACTAGAAGACCTAAATTTTGTGTAGTAAAAATGAACTCCAGTCCATTGCAAGCCACTCCATTCAATAGGTAAGCCCAACAGAATGCCTTGAGACTAACGCCTGTTTGGATGAATTTCTCCATAGACACTTCTTAGAAAGAAAATTTAAAATTAGCATCTCTAAAAGCTTAAATTAGTTTAGACATGTTAATTTGTAGAAACTTTCTCATATAGTTTCTCTAAAATTTATTCTTAATTTATGCATAAGCTAATTTTAATTTTAGGAAAAGTCAAATTAATTTTTTTCTTTAGAATTGCTTATGGTGAAGTTCATCCAAATAGACATACATCACTTCAAATTATTGGACGTAAATATAAGCGAGACATGCAGTCTAGCAGTATAAAGCTCCTTAATTGTTACTTTTGCATATGATTAAACAATGCACCCAATATATATTGGGCTAAATTCCCAAATCTAACATCAACCGTTCTCTATCAAAGTAAAATCTATTCAGTCGTCATTGTAGTTCCAAATATCCCACAACAAGCAAATTGAATATGAAGGATCTTTTGGAATAACTCTAAGAAATAAATTATTCAATAATCAATTATATATATGTAATAAACGATAACTATAACTGATTAGAAAGAATAATCCCTAGCAAAAAAATTGAGTAAGCAAAAAAGATATTGGAAGCATTAGTTAAACATAAGTGGCATCTATAATCGAAGTTTGAAAAAATGGAAGAGAAGAGAGAAGGAGAAGAAGGGGAAGAGAGTGGTACTTGAACTGGTTAGAGAGCGTCCACATGTAGGGATTGAAGTAGGAGAGAACAGAGAAGGTAACGGATCCAATCCAAATGTCTACTTTATTTTTTAAAAAATACACCAGTGGTTATTATTATATGTCTACTTTTTATGAGGGACAGATTAAATTTAGAGCCTAGTGTGGGGCTCCACTACATAATTTAACAATTCAGCACATATTCTAAAAACTAGAGGGGTGGTGGCAACGTATTCCCACTTGTCTTTTTGTAGGAGTATTTCAAAATGCACTTTGGTGGAACTTTCGTAAACACTTTTGAAACTAATTGGCAGTATACCAGCAGCATCTTACTTTAATAACATTGCACAAAAGGTAAGTTTAATCTTTTTCAGAAAGTTATTAGAGGCATGCACTTGAATTGTAAGATTCATGATCAGTAATTATTAAATTAAAAGTATGAATGCTTGCCTGGGAGGTAATGCAATAAGATGTTTGAATGCGTCATCATTCACTTCCTTTATAGCCCTCATCTGTGCTGTTGGCAGCCCTCCACATTAAACTTTTCAGTTTTTTTCCTGGGTATTTCTTTCTGAAGTTGGAGTACAGGTGTCGAACACAGAACCGCTGCACTACCCCAGGTATGAGTTCTTGAATGGCAGGCAACAAACCCTGTCAAAAGACATATATAAAATAGTTAATTCAAAATTATAAACAGACAAAATCAACAATTGACAGCAAAGAATATACCTTTTGTTGGTCAGACATGAAAGTGATGCCTTCACATACATGTACACCCCCAACATCTTGAATTAAAAGCTGCAAAAACCAGGTCCAAGAATCTTTGCATTCGACCTCAACCACAGCATATGCTAGAGGTAGCATCTGATCATTTGGGTCCCTCCCTATTGCTGTCAATAGTTCACCACCATAAAACCCTTTCAAGAAGCACCAATCCAAAGCAATTATGGGCCTACAAGATATAAAGCTATCCTTGCAGGCTTTTAAGCACACATAAAATCTGTTAAAAACTTTGAATCCATTCATGTCTTCAACTTTGACTTTCACTGTAGACTCCGAATTCGCACGCATCAGCTCATGTGCATAGTCATAAATTCGTTTGTACTGCTCTTGAAATGAACCCTGGATATTCTTCAACGCCATGGCCATTGCCCGTTGAGCTTTTGACTTACTTATACTTGTGTTCCATTTTCTAACAGTTTTATTCCTTACATCATTACTTCTTAATTTTGGATTCTGACTTAAAGAAGTCTCCAACCTTCCACTCAACCATTTAGTGCTCAACAAATCAACCTTAAACTGCCTAGCACAGGTATGCACATCATTTAGTTTTATTAACTGCCAACAACTTGTTGAGGATAAGAACCCACAATATGCATACCATTCACATTGTCCTTGTGCTCCAATACAATGAACATGAACTCTTGAATTATCATTTTTTACTAATTTCAAATTCCTCCCTGAATGAACAACATAAGTTCTAATGGCATCTTTAAATGCTTCCTTGTCTGTAAAATAGGTACCCAAATCCCACGAAAAATCTGCCATGTTTTTTGGCATTTGAAAGGGTGGAAATTTACCACCTGTACTAATATCCTCGTCACCATCTTCGAATTTGTCCATGCTGTCTAAATCTTCTGATTCCCACTCTATATCTGACAGCCCTCTATCATGCACAAAGGTTCCTTCACTTTCATCATCATCAGCACCCAAATCATGCAAATCATTTGTGCAATTTGGTTCTAAACCTTCAATAGGATTATTGGCCTGCCTTTTACTTCTGCGTCTATGCCTAACCTCGCCTTCATTTGTAGTACCCTCACCCTTATCTGTAGAACCCTCACACTCACACTCACTGTCACTGTCACCCTCACCCTCATCTCTAGTACCCTCACTCTGAACTTTAATTTCACCTTCAATAAATTCAACTTCCCTTAACCAAGAAGAATCTTCTAATGCATGCCCACCATCATCATCACATTCCATGTCTTCATCAATAGGTGTACCAATACCCTGACCACCATGACCTTCGTCCTCCTCATCATCTTCCTCACCCACACCTTCCATACCATGATGCTCACCAATGTCCACACCACCACCATCCTCAACATTAGCTTGAACACCTTCGGGTTCCATACCACCACCATCCTCAACATTACTTTCAACACCTTCGGGTTCAACACCACCACCATCCTCAACATTACCTTGAACACCTTTGCCTTCCACTCCATCACCTAAAACCAACATTACTTCTGCCTCTGAAACAACATGCACTAAAAATAAATGAACTTCACCATGTGTATTTGCAATTTTCAGCATTTCTATTGCACCACCATCATCAACCAGAACCTCCAATGTATTTTCCAACTCCTCACAACCTCCACGTGAATACCACATCTCCTGTACTGTTATAAACCCCATCTCCTTTAGGATGCCAACTATTTCAAAGTAACTCCATCTATCACTATCACATGACCATGTTGATGTATCACCACCAACATATCTTGAATCACAAAATGTCCCACTATGGTGGACCACAAGCTGAAAATAACCTTCTTTCATGATATGGACTTTATAAAAGGTATTCCTGTGACAAACAAATATACATATGACCACAAATAACAAAAAAATTACAAATCAAACCTTCACTTAGTTATGTCAGACAACAAATGTTGGACCACACATCACTTAATTTTGTTAGAGACCAAATGTTGGACCACACGTAAAAAAATCTTGCACATGGTGGACCCTACATCATAAACTACTCTGTATATGTTCTCTAAAAAGTAATCACAAACAGAACCACTTTGAAACTAAGTCAAAAAGTACTAACCTTATAAAGGACTAACCACGAGACGACACCACGGTCAACAATGTCTTTGGGTTCCTGAATTGCTGCCCCTTCACCACCTCTGGATCGCACACAGAATCGCACCTCCGAATGCGATCGCAGTTGCTATCGTCGCTCACAATCACACCATAGAATCCAGCGAGGGGAGTGCACCACAAAATCCAACCAAGGGAGCGCAGCACAGAATTGAATCAAGGGAGCAATCCTCGTATAATAGAAACCCTATACTATAATCCCCAATTCGTAATCCCCAATTTGAATAACCCTAAACCCTAATTCAGTTTCACTAAACTAATGTAACCACCATCCACGTCACTTACCACGTGTCTGCCACATAAGCACCACTTAACGCCGTTTGGTGCTACTTAACAGAAAGGACCATTTTGAATACATTTTAAAAAACTTAGGGACCAAATTGATTTTTTTTAAAAATCACTGTACTAAATTGACTATTGACTCCAAATATAGGGACGAAAAAGGTAATTAAACCTTATTTATTAAAAACTTATATGATTTTTGGTCTCTTGTAGGATTCCTTGGTTGAGAAAAGCTCCCAAGGTGGTTTTGTACCTCAAGGTCATCAAGATATCATGGTTGAAGCAATTGGACGACCTAAACACTCTGGTCGTGTACGTGCAGCTGGAAAAGAGGTTGAAATTAAACATTATTTCAGAGTTGCACCACGACATTCATCCTCCTCTCCTGCCTCATAGACCAAAGTAGAAATGACGACTAAGATACATCAAGAATTAATAGAGGAGATGAGAAAGGAAACTGAGCGTGTGTGGCTAGAGTTTAAGGAGCGAAATTGCTTGTTGCGACAGGAGTTTCTATCGCAACAACTTTGTGTTGAGCGCTTGTTAGTCCCGCTCCCAATAGCACAAAGGGGAGTTGTGCTGCTCCTACAACATCAGGGGAGGATATCATTGGCCAGACGAGCCAATGTGAGCTACTGGTAGAGGACGACATGTTTCCTCAGGTGGTGGACATTGGAAAAGTCCATCAAGAGACCACCACCTTACATAACGTTCCTTTCTCCCCTAATGTGGCAAAGGTAACAGTGGAAAGAGTACGAGTAGCTGATGCTCGTGTTCCACTACATTCAGATAAGGTAACAACTGTGACCGATGCATTTCAGACATTCGTAGCTTGGCCCAAACACCTCATTCGAATTATACCAGAACCTTTGATAATAATTTCATTTCATTATATTAATTTATATTTATATATTACATCTAATTTAATACAAATGTACTTTTTTTTTGTAGAAACCTCGTCGAAAACTAAGTCCAAAAAAGAAGCATGAGGTTCTGATTGACGATCCTATAGCTTCCTTAGCTGCAACTACCAGAGAGATTGATCATAACCATATGGACATTCCTTGGGGTGATACATTTTTTGAAATAAACACTGACATGCCATTGTACATATATATGTCAGATTTGTTAAGATTTGTAGTTAGGGATGAACAACTCAATATAAATATAATTCAATTTTTAATGATGTAAGTATCTTTACCTATATTTCAATTTACTTTATGTTAAATTATTATTGATTATGCTTTAACTAATAACTTGTAGGTATTTGCATGGAGTTTCTATCAATGGTGGGAATGAAGATGTGTATGGATTCTTAAATCCGCATATACTAGTCGCACTATAACAAAGAAATGTGAAACCCAATCATACATCACTAACGCCCTTGAAAAAGAGGGAAATCAAATTTATTTACGCCCTTATATTAATGAGTAAGTTTAATTATAAGTCGTCAATTATTACTATTTCATGTTTTAAATATTTACTAACTCTTTTCATGGATGATATAGGGGTCATTGGCAGCTACTTGTTTTATCCACGGTGGATAAGACTACTGTGTGGTTCTGTTCCCTACACAAGAGGTCATCCACACATCTGAAAAATATGATTGATAAGTAAGTACACTATAAATATAACTCCGTATGTTACTAATTAAGCATCTACTAACGTGGTTTTTTGTATTAATCAATTCATGGCATGGATATAACATCCTAAAAGGTTGATCCAATTCAAATTATCAAAATCTGAAGTGGATCACACTAAAGGTTTGTAATTTTTGTCTTTCTCTTTTCATTGTTTATCAATTTTAACTTTTACTTTCTATTGAGTTATAGTGTAATAGACAACCAGGAAGTTATGAGTGTGACTATTACGTTATGCAATGGATGGTTACAATTGTAAGACTAGGCCTTAAAAGTGATTGGGAGTAGGTAACATGATGGTAAATTATTTTTGTAATTCTTTAACATATATGTATCTTAACACAAATTTATGTGAACCTTATTTTGTAATGCAATTCTTTATGTATGAGTAACCATTGCCTTCGGCTGCCATAGAATATGTGAGACATTCTTGGGCCACATATTTCCTAAAATTTTATAACTCTAGGATAGCTAATCAATAGTGTAGGAATTAGATAGATAGGAATATAGGTAAAGATATATGAGATTAATGTTTGTAATACATTTTTATCAATATATATAATTTGATTATTTGAATTTATGTATTTTTTGGCTAGGTTATAATTGAACAGGTCAATTTAGATGGGAATTAGCATTAAACAGAACATAATAAAAAAAATTACCATCTACAAGGGCGGCTATTTACCATAGCCGCCCTCTTATATGCTCAACATTGCTCTATAAGGGCGGCTATTTGCCTTAGCCACCCTCTTAGATGCTTCGCAATGCTTTCTAAGGGTGACTTTGGTAAAAACCGCCCTTTTACACCTCATGCATACATCTTATAAAGGAGGTATAAAAGGGCAACTTTTACCACAGTCGCCCTCTTTGTTTGAATATAAGAAGGCGGTTAAATATCCGTCTTCTTTGATTGTGGACATAAGACTACGTGTTGATCAAAGGTGGCTAAATAGTCGCCTTCTTTGATTGTGGACATAAGACCACGTGTTGATCAAAGGCGGCTAAATAGCCTCCATTTTACTATTAAAATAGCCACCATTTTTATCCCTTTCTGCTCCAGTGAAATTTCCCATTCTAAAATGCCAAAGTTTAGCATTATCAGTATCTATACAAGATTTATTGATGTTGGCAGTCTTATTAAGAAGAGATAAAATTTCACTGTCAAGTCTACTCATCCTAAATTTGCTTTGTTACACCTAATAGATACTGGAAGTCCTTAATTGATAAAGGTTGTGTGATGTGAGTTGATTTTAAGATTGTACATTTTGTAGGTTGCACTTTGTTTATAGTTTTATTTTTATTTTTATTTTAAGCAAAATATGGTGAGAAACCTAAAGAAGATTCCCACTAGACACGAACTTAACCAAGTGGTTAAGTAAGTGTGAATGTTTACTTCTAGAGGGCAAAGAGAAAACACAATTATAAGGTGATAATGATGAAGAGGTGCAAAATTAAAGCATATAATGGAAAGCAACAAGATGGAAAAACCAAAAAAGAAAAAGCAAAACACAAGAATATAAGAGGAATGGAAATGGTGCAAGGAAGGAAAAGATGAAGAGATAGAGGAAGCTTATAGATCATGATGGTGGTCGCGCCACTTGGAATGGTGGGAGACTTCAAGATGAGTGGTGAAGAGCTGCCACTTGAATTGCACAAACACCCAAGATAATACCAACTCACTTTCTTGTGCTTTCTGTAACGAAAAGGAAGAATCATCTAACACTTGTTCTTAGAGTGCAAGATGGTTGCTTTGGTTTGGAACAACTGTCTCAAGTGGGTTGGTATTCTTTCTGCCCAACATAAGGATTTAAAAAGCCACTTTGAGAGCTTCTCCTTGGTACATGTTAATGCCAAACAAAATCTTGTGTGGAAAGGGGTATGGACAACAATAGTGTTGAGTATTTGGGACCAAAGGAATAGGATTGTTTTCAGGCAAGGTAAAGTAGATGCGGAAGAAATATTCCATACGACACAACTCAAAACTTGGTTATGGTTGAAGTATAGGAAGTTGTCCTTTATCTACTCATTCTCAGATTGGTGTCTTAATTCTTATATTTGCATAAAAAGTTGCTCTTAGTTGGGCAGAAACAAATGAAAAGGTAAATAGCAGGGGAGCGTTGTTTAGGAACTTTTAATGAAGAATAGGTGGGTAGGAAGTAGAATGTGGGAGTCCAGGCATTGGTAGGTGGTGCTTGTATCTATTTAGTCAGGTTATGCTTTAATGTATGGTTTTTCTTTATGGCTATATGTCTTAGATGAAAGGTTTGGAAGGTAGCTTTCTTTTTCAGGGGAAGAATGTATATCGCAGGCCAAAGAAACAGGGATGATTTTGAAAAGTAGGACAAGGCAGTATCATATTTAGGAATGATCAAGATGTGAAGGTGTAGAAAAGAGGACCATATGCACACCATAAAAGTTGAACTGGAAGGAATATCTTTATAATATCTGCGCGAACCGTGACTATGGCAATGTAGAGAGGAAGGAACTAATCTAAAGTTTGCTTAATGCTATATTGGAGGGGAGGAGGGCTGTCTGACATCACGGTTGATGTTATTAAAGGCTCATACTTTCCTTGTTTTTCTTCAGGTTTGTTTGTTATATTTAATGTTAAGTGGTATATCAAATGAACACATGACTAGATGGTTATGCCTCTTCCTCTTTTT
Source organism: Phaseolus lunatus (assembly GCA_013389735.1). Lineage (NCBI taxonomy): Eukaryota > Viridiplantae > Streptophyta > Magnoliopsida > Fabales > Fabaceae > Phaseolus > Phaseolus lunatus. The sequence continues at coordinate 5,789,947 of CM023861.1, forward strand.
TTTTTTTTTTTTATAAAAGGGTTGGAGCTGTTAGAGTTAAGCAGGGTCTGAAGATCAAGAGGGGAGGGGTGAATTGATCTTTTAAAAAATTTTGCAATAGGAACTGACTTCTGTATAACAGAGATTAAAAGAACAGATTGATTTCAAATAAAACAGATTTATTTTTCCAAATCACCTTCGTACAATCAGAACTTAATCAAACAAGATTTTACACAATTAGAAGGAACAGCAGAACACACTTGTTCAAATATTTGCAAGAAGGTTTCAACCAAGAGAAGAACAGTTCTTATTAAACCCAGAATTAACAGATTCAATTTCAAATGAACAGATTTATTTTGGACAGTTATCAATTCAAATTCCAGAAATAAATGCAAGAAAGGAGAGAAGATTGCACACAAGTTTTTATACTGGCTCACTCATCAAGAGCTACATCCAGTTCACCTTACACCAAGGTGGAATTCACTAAACACATACAACACTTACAACATATACAGCAGTTCTTGAAACCTACAAGAACACTCACATACAAGGCTGAAAAACACCTATTTCAGCACACCTTGCACTCCAAGAAACCCTATCAAGAAGTGACTAACACTTCCACCTTTACAACAAATGAGAAAAGAAAAAAATACACCTGAAAAGAAGATGCAAGAACTCAAACCAGTAGTTCAATCTGCTGCAAAAATTGCACCAGCACCTTCACAAAGCACAAGGTTTTCCTAGAACAAGCACACTTGAAATTCCTTTTGAAAACCTTTCACAAAAGCCTTTGAATTCTTCTTCTCACTCAGAAACTGATTGATGATTGCACTGTCTTTCTTGTGTGAGAGAAGTCTTCTATATTTAAAGAAACCAGTTTCTAACCACTTTTCAAAAAACAGTTTGAAAAACAGTTAAGAATAACAGAACCAAAATAAATCTATTTATTATCCAGGAAACAGATTTATTTTTGTCCAGTATTCAGACTTTTTGAGAAAACTTTAAACAGCATTTTTGAAAACTTTAAACACTCCTTGTGTTTGGTTTAAGCTTGCTTTAGGCAACTAGAACAGAATGACCGATGACTGACCGGTGCCACATTACTTTCCAAATGACCGATGATCGATCGTACCACATTACTTTCTCAAAGATCGATGACCGATCGTACCTCATTACTTCCTCCAATGACCGACGACCGATTGGTTCCTCATACTTCCCCAATGACCGACGACCGATTGGTTCCTCATGCTTCCCCAATGACCGATGACAGATCGGTTCCTCATTACTTCCCCCAATGCCGATGACAGATCAGTGCCTCATCACTTCCTCACCTCCTAAGCCTAAACCAAAATTCACTTAAATCGTTTTACAAAACTATAAAGTACCGAAGCAATTTTCTTCATCAAACACACTTTAAGCCAAGGTTGGGAAGAAGCTTCCTTCAGCTTCAACAATCTCCCCCTGTTTGATGGAGACAAATCCCCATAGCTCAATTGCTTTGAAGAAAGATCAATACCTGTACAAAGCTTGATTCCACAATACACAGATTTAAAGTGAATATTGAATAAGAGAAGAGTAGAGAATATATATACCTCCCTATACCACTGCAGCTTATAAGATCAGCTATTTTTCTCCCCCTTTGGATTCATCAAACAGCATGGGATCAAATAAAAACAGAAGCATATAATAGCCATACATGATAGTTCATAAAGTCCTTAAGAGGGGAATACATTCCAGAATAGAGATGAAACAGAAATAACAGGATAATGTTCAACAGATATAAGAAGACAATATTGGGAAGAAAGAAAACTATTCCCTGTAGTAAAGCTCAGCCAGTTCTTCCTGTACTCCCTCGAGTTGATAATCTAGATGTTGGAACCTGGCTTGAGTCATCTCAAAGTAGGCTTTCTGGTCTTCTGAAAGATTGTCAAGTCGATGCAGTACTTGCCTTTCAAAACTAGACAAAGGTTCACCTCTGAATTCGGGAGAATGATATGCAACCAGTGCATTGTTTTCTGTAGCATCCAAGTCATCATGATTCGGTTGATGATCAGCATGAACATTGTCATCTTCCATAGGAACAGCAGGTTCTTCATCATCATTGTTGTTGTGGTTGGACGTACCATGTTCCATTCTAGGACCTGTTGTCCTTTTAAAAACCCACTCTTCACCTTCCTTGAGGAATCCCATCTTCATGAGCGTAGAGTTGTCGATTTCACTAATTGCTTTGATTGGCTCGTTTCTCTCATTAGTAGTGTCAATCTCAAAACAATCGATTAATTTTGAAATGAAAATTGCATAGGGAAATCTGTAATCAGATAGCCTCTTGGATTTGAGCATATGCTCTGTCATTACACAAACCCAATTTATTTTTATGCGATGCATGAGACAGTAGAGTAAAATGAGGTCTTCCTCATGTAATGTAGCATGATTACTTCCCCTAGGTGTCAGTTGCCATGCAATAACATAGGCTAGAAACCTAGGAGTTAGGTTCAGATTACCTGCATGAAACCTGTTTATGTGTTGATTCTTATCTCTCATGCAGCTTGTGTAGAACTGAATTTTATTGAATTCTTGAATCATGGTTGTGTTTCCCTTTCCCACCTTGAGGCCTGAATACTTGATTCCAGCGATGTTGCTCCAAACTTCACTTGTTATTTTTATTTGGACACCTTTTACGTGGGAAATTAAATTTTTCCCATCAAGGGTCAGATTGGTATAGAATACCTTCACTAGATCTGGATAGATGTTGCCAGTCATTTCAAGAAATGGCTTCAATCTCTGATGCTTGAGAAGTGCTTTGGGTTCAGTCAGCTTTTCACTCTTCATCCATGAAAACTCGAGAATCTTTGGCACATTTACCTGTTTTCTACTTATCTCATGTAAGTAAGTGGTCATGGCTTCAGCATCACCATCGAACCATTTCTCTAAAATACCTTGAGTGTTATTCTTCTGCTCACGGGATTTCTTCCTTTTGTATACCAATGATGCCATTTCTGAAACCTGTTCCTCTTTATCAAAAGAAAACTGAGAGATTGCAAGCAGAAGTTGAATGTGTGAACTACAGGTTTTGAATACCATTATTTATAGAATCAAACAGATTGTATTAATGCTTAGCAGAGTTGGAGTGTGAAGAAGAAACAAATCAAAAACACAGAGTCAGTACAGATTTTATTCCTGCAGCAGTTTCAGTTTTTGGAAAGAGGCAAAATCATTTTGAAAAAGTGTTTTAGCTTTTAGTGAGAAATAGCTTTCCATACAGTTAGTCAAACCAGTTTGAATATCCAGACAGAACAGCCATAAACCTGCTGGTCAAAGCAATAAAGCAGTTAAGGTGCATGTATAATTTCTCTTTCCTAGTTATGTATATTTTAGGCACAGAAATAAACAGATTAACCAGAGAAATAACATGTTATAGATTTAAAATATCACTGCAGTGAACAGTTTAAGCTGATAATACCCAATTCGTTTAACAAGAAATAAAACCTATCTTTAGCCAGAGGTTTTGTAAACAGATCAGCCAATTGAAACTCAGTACTAATGAATTTAATATCACAAATACCATTAGCTATATTTTCTCTTAAGAAATGATGTCTAATCTCTATGTGCTTTGTTCTTGAATGTAACACAGGATTTTTAGACAGATTTATAGCACTGGTATTATCACAATTAATAGGTATCTTGTTTAACAGTATTCCATAGTCACTTAGCTGTTGCCTTAGCCATAATGTTTGAGCACAGCAGCTTCCAGCAGCAATGTATTCTGCTTCTGCTGTAAAGAGGGCAACACAAGCTTGTTTCTTGCAATGCCAAGAAATCAGGCTTGATCCTAGCATGTGACATGTTCCACTAGTGCTCTTTCTGTCAACCTTGCACCCTGCAAAATCAGAATCTGAAAAACAGTTTAAGTATAAGGAAACATGGTTAGGATACCATAGTCCAACAGATTTTGTCCCTTGCAAGTATTTCAGAATTCTCTTGACTGCATTGTAGTGAGATTCCCTTGGATCAGATTGATATCTGGCACATAGGCATACAGCAAACATAATATCAGGTCTGCTGGCAGTTAAGTACAGCAGGGATCCAATTAAGCTTCTGAACTTGGATTGGTCAACAGGTTTTCCTGCACAGTCTTGGTCTAGTTGACAGCTTGTTGAAATAGGAGTGCTAATTGCCTTACATTGATCCATATCAAATTTTTTAGCAGCTCTTTGCAGTATTTTTCTTGACTAATGAAGATTCCATCCTTGAGCTGTTTCACTTGCAGGCCAAGGAAGAAGTTCATTTCTCCCAACATTGACATCTCAAACTCTCTCATCATTGTATTGACAAAAGCTTCACACATTTCCTCATTGGTTGACCCAAAGATTATATCATCTACATACACTTGTACCAGGATAATATCTTCCCTTTTCTTCTTAATGAATAGAGTCTTGTCAGAATTACCACGGTTATAGCCTTGAGAAAGCAAAAATTCACTTAACCTTTCATACCATTGCCTTGGTGCTTGTTTTAGTCCATACAAGGCCTTCTTAAGCTTGTACACATGTTCTGGATTTTTGTAATCTTCAAAGCTTGGGGGCTGGGAAACAAACACCTCCTCATTTATGTATCCATTTAAGAATGCACTTTTAACATCCATTTGAAACAATTTGAAGCCTTTGATGCTGGAAAATGCTAGAAGTAATCTGACAGCTTCAAGGCGTGCTACTGGTGCATAGGTTTCACCAGAATCAATACCTTCTTCTTGGTTGTATCCTTTAGCAACCAGCCTTGCTTTGTTTCTAGTGATAGCTCCATGTTCATCCAGCTTGTTCCTGTACACCCACTTGGTTCCTATGATATTCATCTCATGCTTTCTTGGAACTAAGGTCCACACTTCATTGTATTCAAATTGGTTCAGTTCTTCCTGCATTGCTGTTATCCAATTGCTGTCTTGCAGTGCTTCTTCCAGGCTTTTAGGCTCAATCTGTGACACAAAAGCTACTGTTCTGCAGAAATTGTTGAGAGAATTTCTGGTTGAGACTCCTTTCTCTAGTTTTCCAATTACATTGTCAAGAGTAAGATCCTTGGGAGTCTTCCATTCCTTAGGCAACCCTGCATTCACAACAGACTCTTTGACAGCATTTGGATTAGTTGTATCAAATTCAGTGGATTGATTTTTCTGCAGAATTATTCTTAAATCATCCACACCAGATTCATCCAAAACAGATTTTGGTATAGAACAATCTGTTTCATCAAACACCACATGCATAGACTCTTCTACAGCAAGCAATCTTTTGTTATAGACTCTATAAGCATGTCCATTTATAGCATAACCAAGGTGTATACCTTCATCAGATTTAGGGTCAAATTTCCCAAGATTATCTTTACCATTATTTAGAATAAAACATTTGCACCCAAATACTCTAAGATGGCTAATGCTAGGTTTTCTTCCTTTGTACAGTTCATAAGGAGTTTTCTTAAGAATAGGTCTTATCAATGTTCTGTTAAGCACATAGCAAGCAGTATAAACAGCATCAGCCCAGAAATACTTTGGTAAATTTGATTCATTTAACATAGTTCTTGCTAACTCTTCCAAAGATCTATTCTTTCTTTCAACCACACCGTTTTGTTGAGGTGTCCTAGGAGCAGAATAGCTATGTGTTATGCCATGCTTTTCACAAAACTTATCAAATTTTGCATTTTGAAATTCTCCCCCATGATCACTACGAATCTGTTTTATGCAGTTCTCATTTTCATTGTTCAAAACCTTTGCCAATTTCTTAAAAGCTTTGTATGTATCATTTTTAGAAGCAATGAATAGAGTCCAAGTATATCTAGAAAAGTCATCAACAATCACCAAAGCATAATAATTTCCAGCAAGGCTAGCAGTCCTAGATGGTCCAAATAAATCCATATGCAATACATCCAGAATTTTATTTGTAGAAACTATATCTTTAGATTTAAAAGAGGTTCTAATCTGTTTTCCTTTTACACATGCATCACACAACCTGTTATTTTTAAAACATATTTTTGGTAGACCAGAAACAAGATCCTTAGACAACAATTTATTCAAGTGATCTGTATGGATATGAGCCAACCTCCTGTGCCATAGCCAAGACTCATCATTTTTTGACAACAAGCATTCATTTTTAGAATTGTTATTAACAATGTCTAGGAGATAGATGTTGTTTACCCTTTTCCCTGTGAACAGCACCTTACCAGAGTTCTGATTTGAAATTGTACATGTGTTGGCTTCAAAATTAACCAAGTATCCCTTATCACAAAGCTGACTAATACTGAGAAGATTATGCTTTAAGCCTTCAACATATAGGACATTCTCAATTATAGTTGAGTCTTTAGTGCCAACATCTCCTCTTCCAAGAATTTTTCCTCTATTGTTGTCCCCATATGTGACATAACCTTCAGCTTTGAGTTTCAAACTTATGAACTGGGCCAAATCACCTGTCATATGTTTTGAGCAGCCGCTATCAAGGTACCACTTATTTTTCCTGCTATTTTTCTGTAAAACAGATTACATATATGGTACCCCTCTTAGTATAGGGTCCAACATGATTAATACCTTTCCTTAGGAAGCCATTTGGCTAAGCCTTTAGGAACAAGATATTTTCTAGCCCTACATGTTCTTGATGTATGACCAGATTTCATGCAGTAGAAACAGGATGCAGTATATACTGTATTTAATCTGTTAAAAGAAGAAAAACCTGTTTTGGCAGGAACAAAAAAACTGGACAGCTTTTTAACATTTTGCTTTATTCCAGGATTATATCCTAAACCATTTTTATTAAAGACAGCATTTTGTGAACCCAGCAATGTTTCAAGATTTTCTCTTCCTTTTGTGAAATTTGATAAAGTCTTTAGAAGATATTCAACCTGTTTTTCCAATTTCTTACAATTTTCACATGTTTTGATGGATGCATGCAGGCAGGTTAATTCAAGACTAATTAACTCAGTTTTAGCTTTGTTTAGTTCTTCCTCAAGAGCCTTTACCTTAGGTTCAAGAACTTTATTAATTCTGGTCAGCTTATTACACATGACAGCAAGTCTATTGGCTTCATCATGAGTTTCCTTAAATGCAATTAAAAGCTGATCATAATTTTCAGAATCAGTTGAGTAATTACTTACTGAGTCTGAAGTTGAACCTTCATCATTTGCCATGAAGCACAGATTTGCTTCTTCACTCTCATTTGAGGATTCACTTGTTGAAGATACATCATTATCCTCCCAAGATATGTAAGCCCTTTTTCCCTTGCCTTTTTCATTCTTCTTGCTTGCTGATTTTTCTTTATGTGGATTGTTTGGACAATCAGCTTTTATATGACGTGGTTTGCCACATCCAAAACAGGTGTAAGTAGAAGAATTAGAATCATTCTGTTTTGAATACCTTTTTCTTTGCTGTGTTCTGTCTCTAGTCTTCCTTTTAAGGAATTTGCTGAATTTTCTAGTGAGCAAGCTTAAGGTTTCATCTTGTTCAGGATTCTCTTCTTCTTCTTCACTTGTGTCATGCTCCATGGTGGTCTTTAAGGCAATTCCTTTGACTTTCTTCTCCACAGTTTCTTGGTCTTTCAATCTTTTCAGCTCCAATTCATGTTCCATCAGCTTTCCAAAGAGTGCTGCAGTGGACATCTTGGAAAGATCCCTTGATTCTGAAATTGCTGTTACCTTTGGCTGCCAACTCCTATCAAGGCATTTCAATACCTTTATGTTGAGCTCTTCCTTATCAAAAACCTTGCCAAGACCCGTGAGATTATTTACAATATGTGTAAATCGTTTCTGTACATCTGCAATGCTCTCACCAGATTGCATTCTGAACAACTCATATTCCTGGATCAATGAGTGCTTCCTAGCCCGTTTAACATCTTCTGTGCCTTCATGAGTTACCTCCAGTATCTCCCACATTTCCTTAGCTGATTGACATTGAGACACCCTAAAGAACTCATCCATATTCAGTGCAGAGGTGATGATGTTCTTGGCCAGAGAATCATATTGAGCCTTCTTCCTTTCAGCTTCACTCCATTCGGACCATGGTTTCTTCACAGTTTCATCTTTCACAGTCTGCATAGGTATGAAAGGTCCGCTCACCACAGCATCCCAGATGCCCATATCAATGGACTCCATGAAAATCTTCATCCTGATTTTCCAGAAAGCATAGTTGACTCCACCGAACATAGGAGGCCTATTGATGGATGCTCCCTCAGCAAAAGGCATCTTGAATTCAGACATTTCTGCACAACTTGAGTAACCTACAAGCCCTTGCTCTTGATACCAATTGTTAGAGTTAAGCAGGGTCTGAAGATCAAGAGGGGAGGGGTGAATTGATCTTTTAAAAATTTTTGCAACAGGAACTGACTTCTGTATAACAGAGATTAAAAGAACAGATTGATTTCAAATAAAACAGATTTATTTTTCCAAATCACCTTCATACAATCAGAACTTAATCAAACAAGATTTTACACAATTAGAAGGAACAGCAAAACACACTTGTTCAAATATTTGCAAGAAGGTTTCAACCAAGAGAAGAACAGTTCTTATTAAACCCAGAATTAACAGATTCAATTTCAAATGAACAGATTTATTTTGGACAGTTATCAATTCAAATTCCAGAAATAAATGCAAGAAAGGAGAGAAGATTGCACACAAGTTTTTATACTGGTTCACTCATCAAGAGCTACATCCAGTTCACCTTACACCAAGGTGGAATTCACTAAACACATACAACACTTACAGCATATACAGCAGTTCTTGAAACCTACAAGAACACTCACATACAAGGCTGAAAAACACCTATTTCAGCACACCTTGCACTCCAAGAAACCCTATCAAGAAGTGACTAACACTTCCACCTTTACAACAAAGGAGAAAAGAAAAAAATACACCTGAAAAGAAGATGCAAGAACTCAAACTAGTAGTTCAATCTGCTGCAAAAACTGCACTAGCACCTTCACAAAGCACAAGGTTTTCCTAGAACAAGCACACTTGAAATTCCTTTTGAAAACCTTTCACAAAAGCCTTTGAATTCTTCTTCTCACTCAGAAACTGATTGATGATTGCACTGTCTTTCTTGTGTGAGAGAAGTCTTCTATATTTAAAGAAACCAGTTTCTAACCACTTTTCAAAAAATAGTTTGAAAAACAGTTAAGAATAACAGAACCAAAATAAATCTATTTATTATCTAGGAAACAGATTTATTTTTGTCCAGTATTCAGACTTTTTGAGAAAACTTTAAACAGCATTTTTGAAAACTTTAAACACTCCTTGTGTTTGGTTTAAGCTTGCTTTAGGCAACTAGAACAGAATGACCGATGACTGACCGGTGCCACATTACTTTCCAAATGACCGATGATTGATCGTACCACATTACTTTCTCAAAGACCGATGACCGAACCACATTACTTTCTCAAAGACCGATGACCGATCGTACCTCATTACTTCCTCCAATGATCGACGACCGATTGGTTCCTCATACTTCCCCAATGACCGACGACCGATTGGTTCCTCATGCTTCCCCAATGACCGATGACAGATCGGTTCCTCATTACTTCCCCCCAATGCCGATGACAGATCAGTGCCTCATCACTTCCTCACCTCCTAAGCCTAAACCAAAATTCACTTAAATCGTTTTACAAAACTATAAAGTACCGAAGCAATTTTCTTCATCAAACACACTTTAAGCCAAGGTTGGGAAGAAGCTTCCTTCAGCTTCAACAGGAGCATCCCGGAAATGCTCTATTTTTTATTTTATTTATTCTTTGTTAGTAAAAAAAAAAACTCAACACTCTAACATAGTTTCTTTTCTATTCAAATTCAAGTGTAAAAGTACATGAGGCAAGACACCCTTTATATAGGAGAGAGTGACTTGGGGAGCAAGAGTGAGAGGGGTAGGGATGTCATTTGTGAGAAACCTTCTAGAAGGTAGGTTAAAGGAACCCTAAACCTAGGTACACATGTCACGAAAGGTGGGCTTGACACAAGCCCAAATTACTAAGCACACCTTACTCAAATTACTGAGAACACCCTACTCTAGCTTATTCTTCTATTTGGACCCCCAAAGTGAGTCCAATTTATTTACATAAACTTGTCTTTTAAAAAGACCAAAAGAAAGAACATTTGATTCTCTAACCTATGTCCAGTTCTTCTTCTATTGAGGTCCTTCTGAAGTTTGGTGGGGCCTTATCTTGGATGCTGAGATGACTAACTTAATTGTGAAGTTTCTTTTATGTCCTTAGTCATCTGTTTGTTGAGATGGTTTGTATCATTGTGTGAACTCTCAGTTGTACCAATCACTCTCCATGGTTGCGTCTGAATAATAAAACAAACAAAAGTTAAAAAATGGTTAAATTATGGTTAATCTTGAAATAGAAATCAAATTGACTTGGAATGAAGGTGCATATAAAACATCAGTCAACGTGAGTAAGGGAAGGAATTGAATTGTAGCAAACTGATTAACACTTAATTAATTTTCATTAGATAAAGAGACTAGTATAGATAAAATACTATGAATCGAGAAGGAAGTATTTTTATTGAAGTGTATATGATCTCCAGCCCTTGTTCTAATACCAAGTGACTAGAAAACTTACCTAATTTTCCTGAATTGATTTGAGATGTACTGAGATGATTCTAAACGAGGGTTTGAAAATATGATTGTTGAAGCAAAGCCATTAAATGGTAGTATTATTCTTGAGAAATCTGAATGTTTGAATTGGGTGGATTAGCCTCGAAAGGAGCAACATCTTCTTAAGCACTAACAGTTGCAGCCTTATTAGAAAATTTTGTTACTTTTTGCTTGAATTTGTAACCCAGTGGAAAATTATGTTTCTGATAAATGTGTTCAATGTATAATTGTTTCTGCCACAATATGTACAAAAATCGGAATTGTTTCCCTTTTTGTCTCATCTAGTAAAATCGCAACCTCTGCCTCTACCATGTATTTGACTGAAATTTTGGGATCAACCACATTATTCATCAACACCTTTTCAGTCTCATTGTTATCAATGGGAAGTGGTATCCCAGATTCCTGTTCTTTCTGAACGATTAAAGAGAACACCCTTGTGATAGATGGCATGGGATCCATTAACATGATTTGAGACCAAATTTACTATAATGTTCATTGAGACCTTGCAAGAACCGTAGGTGTAGCCTATGGTTTGGTAGGTTCTAGCATAAGTAACAACACCACATCTATAGGGGTTTACACAAGAACATTGTGGCAGTGATTCAAACATCTCTAATTCCTCCCAAAATGTTTTTGGTTTCCTGAAATATTCTGACACCGTCGTATCCCCTTGCTTCAACCCATATATCTCTTCTTGCAAGGTCGCAAGGCAAAAATTATCACCTTGCAAAAACCTATTATTCACATCATTCCAAAGGTCAACATTGAGATTCATCCATAAAACAAATTTAGCGATTGAAATCATCATCGCACTACGAAGCCTACTATCTTTTTTCTTTACACCCTACTCTACTTTGAGCATAGGTGCATGCACAAACATGGACTCACTCCACAGCAGATTCAGTAAAGTCTATGTTAAGGTCATGGACTTGTTAAGCTTATTGCAACAGCTAATGCAGGTGAAGGCAATGTAGGCTTGTATCAACAACTCTAAAGGGATTTCTGAGCATAAATAAAGGTCTTTTTGGGAGTGCATATGTAAGGAAAGTGGTTCTAATTATATAGTGCTGAAAAATGTGTAGATTTGATGCATAATCTGTTGTAATTTGGTTCTCTACAGCATTGGAAAATATGCAGTTTTGTTGCACTGTTAGGGGGTGCCAAACATGTGTTGGTTCTTACAAGTTTTGCAACTTCTTAGAGAAGCTGATAAATGACAATTATATAAGGTTGTGACACCCTTGAAGTGTCTCCTTTAATTCATTTAATCTTTGCTGATAAAAAAAAGCACCCTACTCTACTTGGTCCAAAATACAAGACTACTATGTACAATAATTACAAGGCTAAGAAGAAGAAAAAGAACTTTCTAAATAGATGGTGATTTTTTAAAATGAAACATGAATAAATGATTTCCTTATTTGTATGAAGTTTTCACTTTAATAATAAAATATTTAGGTGTTATTTTTTCACTCTAAATTTACTTTCAAGGTCCTTAAAATTTATGTTTAAAAAATAATCAAATAAAGTAAAAAATAATAATACTGTGTATGTTCTATATTTTTACAGATTTAGAATTATTTTTAATTGATTTCTATATTAGATGTTCAAATTAGTTTCATTTCTTAAAGTAGTCTTCATTATTTTTTGGAACTTGATTTTTTTAATTGTTTACTTTTTTTTACAATTTTCTAATATTAATTCTAAATACATTGTTTAGATTATTATATTTTAAAGTGTTTTATTATTTGTCATATTTTAAGTATTGTCATATTTTACACCGTGTGTTTCAATATATATATTTTTTATTTTTGTGTTTTTAGTTTGTCTTTAAAATTATATGGTTGTGTATTTGAGTTTTCCATTTCATTAACTTCCTTGAGTTGAGTTGGATTTACATCTTTCACTTTGAATGTAAAATTCTTAATGGGTCAGTTGAATGTTCTTCTAAAAAACTGAAAAGTAATATGAGTGAGAGTGCATAACCTTTCAAGAATGGTATATGAGTAAATTAAGAATTGAATGTAACCTCTTAGTGAGTGATGAGGTCTATATTTTTGTTTTCATAATTGTGCTAAATATGTTGTTTTGTGTAAGTATTTTTTATATATTTTGTGTGGGGAAGGAAATTTGAAAATGCTTGTCCATTAATTGTTCATTGAGATGATTTTCATATTGTTAAATTGTGTTTTTCCATATTTTTAGGATATGTAAAAAAAAAATAGTAGAAACAAAGATAATAGGATGTTGAAATTTATAAGAAAATCAAGAATATTGAAATGATATTACTTGAAGGCTTGCATGAGAAGATAATTTGCACTGCCTTCTTAGGAGAGAAACAAAAAAGTTATAAAGAATAAATCAGAGAGTTTCTAGAAAACAAAATTATGGTCGCGAAGAAAAAGAATTCGTAAGAAAAGAAAGAGAATTTACGTAAAAGGTAGAAGAACGTATTAGAAAAAAAAAAGGAGAAATTGAAAATGAAAAGAAAGTTTGAGCAAAAGTTATTCATAATACCCTATATTACATGATTGAGGAAAATAATCCTTGAAGGAGATAGTAGAACTTTGAACACTCTTCTCGTCAATTAAATTATGAATATAATTTTTGTTTCTAAAAAATTAATAACTTGACTCCTTCACTTGGTTGCCTGGAAAAGAACGTATCAAGTAGCAATAACATAAACAATTGGAAAAAATAAAAGGAGATAAATAAAAAAACAAGATTAATAATAATTATATATGTTTTTTTTAGTAATACGTTTTTTTTTTTCAATTAATACAGACATTTAGAGATGGTCTATGTTTTATTTTTTCTTAATAAAAAATTAAATAAATAAAATAAAATATTTCAAGATTGCTTCAATCCTTAAAGAAATCCCCTAATCATTGTTTTGAATAATAGGATTATAAAATTACTTACAAGAGTATGTCTAGAAGTCCAACAGAAAACTAGAAAAAACAGAAACATAAATCATACACAGGCACAAGCTTTATGAATCAGTTGTTGGGCCAAATTTACTTTGCAGCCAGTCATAATGCATGTTGTCTTAATGGACAACTTTACCTCGTTATTCCTCCTTCACTTATCTTCAATCAGATCCTCCTACACTCCATCATGCCCCTTGGCCGTGATCTTCTGCATAATCCAGAATTTCTTTTGCACCAAGTGCATTTCTTTTGGTGCATGCACCCCTTTTCTCACCACCGCTTCATGCTGCTTGCTTTAGACTTTTAATCTTGATTGAGCTCCACTGACAGTAGAAGATGTTCCAATGAGTCTTCCTAACAAACCAAGTCATTCCTCTTCTCTTTTCCTGCCACCACTGCGAGCGTTCCTCCTTATTTTTGCTTACGGTCTTTAGATATGCTTTGCTACCGAGGTTCTACTTCCCATTCCTCCTTCTCATTTCTTTCAATCGCAACATACATACTTCATCTCTCTAGCATCAAATCTGCACCACAACAACACCCTACGTGACATCTGTTTAAATATTAAAGACTTAAAGAATGTAAACAGTTTAAAGGATAAAAGATCCATTTATCTTCCCGGAAGAGAATATCTTTTCCATCCCCTACTTTGCATGACAACTTATCATGAAACCAGCTTTCCGATTGGTCTTCCTCACAGACATTGCACAAATCTCGCCACCATCATGAATGTGACCTACTGTGATTAGAGTTTCTTCTCCTCACACCTGTGTTATATTTGGACATCACCACCTCTCTCCATGTTCATGTTTAGGTCCACTTTCAATTTCTACATCCGTTTCGTAATTAAAGCTTTATTAAAACTTTTTACATCCTTTATCCCGAAACTCCCCCCAATCTTTGGTTTATGATACAAGTGTCAATGTGTAGTATTTATAATTAAGAAAATTGAACACTTTAGAAGTTAATTGTTGTTTAATGTCAGAAAATTACCCTAATATGAGGATTATTGAATCCGATTATATATTTCGAATACGAAACAAATGAAGAAATTTAATCCCAATTTTTGTATAAATTTAAGATGAATGTCAAGCATTAGAAAAAAAGAAAACAAAGACTTATAGATTGGATCACAAGAAGAAGTAAAGAAGGGAAATTTAAAGGAAGCATCTCGCTCAAGCTAGAAGATTCCGCTCAAGCGAAAATTATCCAGATTAAGTTAATGGTGCAATACTAAACTCGCTTAGGTGAGAATGTTTCGCCCAAGCTAAAATAGCACCGAAAGATCTCGCCTATGCTAGATTAACTCACTTGAGCGAGATTTCATTAAATCAATTTTGGAACAAAGTTAAAACAGAAAAATAGGAGAGAAACAAAGGCTTTTACTAGGAGAAAATAAGAAAACTCTATTCTTAGGAGAAGAATTTGCTCATATCATCCCTTCTTATGCAATTTAGATCAGGAATGAAGATTGGAGAAGCTATCATGAGTGACTAATTGCTTTCAAATTGGGATTGAATGTAATCTACTTTGATCAAATGTATTATTGATATTTTCATTTCATGCTTATTGTTGGATTCTATCTGATAATGGATTCTTGATTTTGATCCTTAACTTTAGATGGAAAGTATTTTTATGGATTTGAAACAGACGAAAATATTTCATAATTTGTTGTTCTAGGAATAGATTTCAGGTTATCAATTGCATCATAATTCTATTAATAAAGTTGGATGGTTTGTTAAATACCTAAGGAATTAGTGTTTGAGAAATTATCTTATGAATTTCATTCATCTGTGAGGAATCCAGGTAAATGACTTACTACAACATTAAGAATAAGTAGTTTTGAGTATTAAATATTGTATTATTCCAAAATATAGATGACTGAGATAGAAGCAATTCAATCCCAAACATTTTTATCTATATTCGATAAGTTAATTTCGATACTTGTTGAATTAAAACTTAAACTTTGAGTTATTTCTAGTGAAAGCGCTAATTTGCTTATGATCAAGTTCTCACAATTATTTTCTATACTTAATGAGTTTTATAATAGAACATCTTAATTAAAATTGTTCCATGTGGATTCGGCATTTATACTTTAAATAGTACTATATTACAGTTGATCTGGTATATTTGCTGACCGTTTAAATAAAGTTTTCCATTTATCCAAGTAATTTTCTTATCTACACTTCCCACCCCTATAGGAATCTCCTTTACAAGCTCGTAATTTCTTTACATACCGATATCTGAACCCTAAATAAGGATAAGTAAAATAACGGGATTGAGGTGAAGAACGGTTTAATCAAGTACACTCTTCCAACAAAGGTTAATTTCCTGCCTTTTAATTCTTGTTTATTTTCATGCGCCATATGTCTATGGTCGTGTTTAGTAGGCAGAGAGTCTTTCCTTCCTTCACCTTGACGCTTTGCTCTCCTATATATTGGGACGTTTACATGCATGGCTTGGTTTTCAATTCTAAACCCATCCATCTCCTTCGCCAAATGATGAACATTTCGAACATCTAAGAATCGTACAAACAAAAAAGTGTTTACCCCACGCATCCAGCCTCCTTGATATAAAAACTTAGCCCACTCTCCCCCATCTTTGGAAGAACCTAAACATATCAAGTTGGCTATAACCAAAAGGAAAATTCAAGTTGGCTATAACCAAGCAGGTGACTTTTAAGCATCTAATGGGTTGGAGACACATTTTTTGGAGGAAGAAATAATTCTGCAGCTTTGAGCGGTTATTAAGCATCAATAGAAGTATCTTTGGGAAGAGTTGTGGGTTCATAAAAGCAAGGGATGTGGTGTTGCCTTGGAATGGTTATGTTCTGATTCTGTTGGAATTTATGCAGAATTTTACTGCATAATAATACTTTTTTAAGCACTAAATGATGTGCCAAAAATCTGTCATATTTGTTATGTTGGTTATTATGCAGATTTTTAATGCATAGCTGATGTGTGAAAAAGCTAAGGCCTATATTTTTTGATGAAAAAGAAAGTGTGGAATGGACAAGGCAGCAATGCCTTAAGTTACCGCCCAACCCATCTCTATCTGCAATAATAAATTTTGTCAAAGCTGATGCATAGACTTTAATAGTAAGTTTGGGATGCTGGGCAATTTGTCAAAAACGTAATATGCACAAGGTTACTGGCAAGGTTGCCAAGAACGCAATGGAGATTATTATGCCAATCCATAATCTGTTTTTCTCAGCATCTCAATGGGCACAACTATCTCATTATCTTGCAAAGTACAGATACATTTTGGAGATGTGGTTTTATGTTGCTATCTAATGTTAGCAGGGTGAGCCTTTATGTTTCTTAAAAAGTATCTCCTAATCAAGGAAGGGGAAGGCTTTGTCAACTTTACTGCAGGAAAAATAATGGAAATCAAGAAGAAAGCATGAAGTAAAGGAGGGAGGGAGTTATTCCTAACCAAAGATTTCCTTTTGGAAAGGTGTTATGGAGACCAAGCTCTACAGGGGAATTCTTGGTGGCTGCGAAGAAAATTAATATTTTTGACTTTGTTAGGAAAGAGTGTGTAAGCTTGGAGGGTGAAAATCAATGCATTTTATGATGCATAACTTGTTATACAGTGGCAATGGAAGAGGTATTAGAAATCATAGACTTTCATGATCTTTATGTTTAACTTTGTTTAATATATTATGTTTAAATTTTTATGTTTATGAATTTTGTATAAGGATTGGAACATCCCTGAAATGTTCATTTTATTTACTTATTTTTTGCTGATAAAAAAAAATAATTGGCTATAACCAAGAGGAAAATTTTTAAAAAAGAGAGTAGTTTTACTTCATCATGGAGTTTTTTCCCTCAGTTAATGTTGACCTTAATAATTATGAAATTGAGTGACAGGTGTTTTACCTAGTTTTTTTTTTTTTTTTGGTATGCCAGGATTTTCTTCTTCTCTTGATTTACTTGTGTATAGAAAATTTATTATAAAATTTTTTGCTTACAGGTTGATCATTGATTCTAGAGGAAGATATATATCAAATAATTTAAAATAAAATAATTCAAATTTAATACATTTAAATGTTTTATATTTATGAAATTCTCTATAAAAAAAAAAAAAGAAGGTAGAGGGTTGTTTTCGAGTGGTAAAAAATCACTATTGTGATAATGTCTTTGTTAACGGCAATTTTTTTACAGTGTGAATTTTAAACATTTAAATTACTGTATATTACACCATAATGCAATTAAAGAGAAGTCACAGGAGAGAACCTTACCACTGCTTTTTATTCGTTTGAAGAAATAAATAAAGGTTTAAATTTCATATTTCTATTTCTATTTTTAAGTTCCAATGATGAGATAAGTGTGCTCATTAAGGATATTAAGAAATATGAGACATCTCATATTGGTGCAGGCAGAGAGATAGTTCGATATGGTAACACATAATTATTAAAATTATATATTAGTTGATAGTTAGAATAATTATAATTTTTTACATTTTCTGTTTAGTAGAAATGTATAATAATTGCAGAACGTCGTACAGTACTAATAATACCCATAACATTAAATGTTATGGTGACGCCATTAGCACACTATTTTGTTTTGCGTATTTTAATTGGAAAAATTGCAATCTATGATAATCTAATATATAGAGGAATTCAGACTGGTGGGGGATGTGTGTTATGTGTGGGACTGAGTTAGAAATAGTAAATTATCTTTTCTTTACATGCAAAGTAGCTTTTAAAGTGTGGTGTATGATTGATGTGTGGGTTGATGGAGTTTTTGTATATTGTGATAATGCTACTTAACATTTTGAACAAATTGGATTTATGGACCTAAATTATGTGGGTAGTTGTATTTGAAAATGTATGTGGATAGCCATTATTCGGGGAATTTGGAATCATAGAAATATGATTATTTTTAATAATGGAGTGGTAGATCCTATTGAAATTTTTGTTATGGCACAAGTAAAGGCGTGGGCATGGGTAACTTATAAATTCCCAAAGTCAAATTTCTCTTATTCTGATTGGTGTTTTGATGTATATGAATGTTTAAAATCACTGCATTGATGGTTAATGATCTCTCTCTTCTTTTATGGTGGGTTCTAATTTGGATGAAAGCAAATGTTGCTGAGTGTGATTCAGATGCTGGAGAGGAGCAAGGAACCAACTGTACAGATGTCATACCTTATATCATTAACATGAGTTATGTTGTTGTCTTATTTTTTTGTATTATAATATGCTGTATATGTACAGATTTAACTGAGAACTACACAAATTATAAATGAGTTGGAATACCCCAAATATTCTCATTTATATTATTATTTATTGTTGATTAAAAAAAATTTAAGGTGAGACCAATGAAGATATAAATTTTTCAACGTCCAACTAATTCTTTATCCGGACATTAGTACAATCGAAGGACCCCATTTTACTTTCTACATTTACATTACATCTTTATATATTATTATTTCATTGTTATATAATATTTTATTGAAAAAATGAGTTATTAAATAAATATATTTAATGAAGGAAGGTGTCAAAGGAAAATTTTCTGCTTCATAATCCTGCGTGTTCATGCTATGGCAGCTGCAAAAGCATCTTTCTTGGGGCTGGAGTAGAAGGAAGAGGAAAACCTAATGTGATGGATTATAGTGAATTCCCTGGGAGAATTTTGGTGCATTGATGATATATGAGGAAGCTGTCTTCACGGTCAGTGCAAAAGTTCGGAACTGGTACAACAAAGAGTAACAAGTTAAAAGGCATTTTTTCTTTGCCACAGCTCCCTGGTGTCTAGCTCTGGATAACCATTTTCTTAAACTGAGAAGTATAAACCTTGGTGCAATTTGGCATTGGCAGAGGTTTGGAGAAGTAAATGGACACTTCAGCAAAAAATTTGGTTATCTTGAGTTTGCCGACAACAGAAACTGCACAGATGCTGCAGATAAAAACAAAAAACTTTTTATTGAATTTGCAAAGAAGAGCCATGATTAGAACACTTTTTCTTTTTAATATATGTATCGTTTTAGTCACATTTTTGTAGAAAGTTTTCTTTATATTTCTTTGAATGAGAGTGCTGGAGCTCAACTTAATTATTATATTGAAAAGAACATTTATAAACATTTTTGTTTATACTGGTCTTTAATTAGTGGCTATTGATGAAGATATAAATTTCCAGGTGTTATAGCTCCAATTAATTTTTGTCTGTACAAAAGTAGTTTTATTACAATTGAAAATAACATGTTGATGTTAGTGGTGATTGATGAGTAGAGGCAGTGCTCCTTTACAAGTTCTTGCTCCTTTAGTGGTTCTAAGAAGAAATGTATATAAAGCAACTTCTGCTATAACATAAGTGCCAATCTTTTATCTTATTCTGGAAGTGCCAACCTTTTAAATATAAAGAAAGTTTTCTTTATATTTCTTCGAATGAGAGTGGTGGAGCTCAACTTAATTATTATATTGAAAAGAACATTTATAAACATTTATGGTCTTTAGTGGCTATTGATGAAGATATACATTTTCAGGTGTTAGTTTTGCAATTAATATTTTATCTGTATATAGTTAAAAATTTTACATCAGAGATTAAAACATTTTTATAATATATATAAATATAAATTTTAATTTATAAATCAATTTTATAACGTTTTGTTATGTTTAAAAGTTCATTTCAGTTCATTTCTTAATATTATAAATTTAGTTTTACTAAAAAAAATGGTAAAACCAATAACCACTCACACTTGGATTTTCTCTAAAGAAAACATTATTTTCTTGTAAAACTCTCTAAATTGTATTTCTTTCTGTGATGTATCTTTCAACTGTGAGAACATCCTATTTATAGGCTTTAGAAAACTCTTCTAGAAAAAAATATTCATTATGGCCTTAAAATCCCACTAACAACATAATTAAAATCCCACTCACAATTTTTGACCTTTCACCTATCTAAACTTTCATTCTACTATTTTCTAATAACTTCTAATTTTTAAAACCCACAAATTAACATTTAAAGTTTATTCAACAAAACTCCCCCATAAACTTAAATGTTTGTACCATCCATCATGCCAATCATCTTCTTGTATTTGTCGAAAAATACTTTCGATAGCGGTTTTGTGAAGATATCCGCAACTTGATCCTGACTTGCCACATGCACCAATTCGACACTTCCTTCCTTTACATGATCGCGGATAAAGTGAAAACGAACGTCAATGTGTTTGCTTCTTTCATGGTTCACTGGGTTCTTTGCTAACTCAATTGCTAATTTGTTGTCAACTTGAATCACGGTTGCACCTAGTTGCTTTAGCTCCATCTTGCTCAACAAGTTTCTAAGCTATATCGCATGACATACACACCAAGATGCTGCCACATATTCAACTTCACACGTCGATAGTGTCACGATCGGTTGCTTCTTTGAAAGTCAAGAAAATCTTGTGTTGCCCATAAAGAATATGTATCCCGATGTGTTTTTTTGATCATCTATGTCTCCACACCAATCGCTGTCAGAGTAACCCACCAACTTGAAATCTTCTACTTTTGAGTAGAACAATCCGAGTGATACAGTACCTTGGATGTATCGTAGGACTCGCTTCAACGTCTTCCAATGTGAGTAAATCGATTCCTCCATGAATCGACTTATGATGCCGACACTTAATGAAAGATCCGGCCTCGTGCTTATGAGATAACGAAGGCTTCCTACCAAACTCCAGTATCTACTTGCATCAACACGTTCTCCTCCATCGAACTTTGAGGGTTTTGCACCTGGTTCCATTGGTATTGATACTGGGTTGTAGTTTGCCATCTTGTACTTCTTCAAAATCTCTTTTGCATATGTCTCCTGTGATACAAAAATACCCGTCTCTTTTTGTCTAACCTCCAAGCCAAGGAAAAAATTCATCAATCCCAAATCTGTCATCTCAAATTCTTGTCTCATTGCGCCCTTAAAATCTTCTATCATCTCATTATTGTTACCCATAAAAATGAGATCATCAACATAAAGGGTAACAAATATCATGTTACATCCACTGTTCTTTGCGTAAAGAGCATGCTCATAAGGATATTGCTTGAACCTGTTCTCCTTGAAGTATGTATCGATATGAGTATTCCATGCCCGCGATGCTTGCTTCAACCCATAAAGTGTCTTCTTTAATTTTAGCACCTTCTTCTCTTCTCCGATTTTCATGTACCCGAGTGGTTGTTCGATGTAGACTTCTTCTTCAAGCACACCATTCAAGAATGCCGACTTAAGATCCATTTGAAATATCAACCATTTAAATTGAGCCGCTAGGGAAATGAACAATCAAATTGTCTCCATTCTTACAACTGGAGCAAACACTTCATCGTAGTGGATTCCTTCCTTTTGTTTGTATCCCTTCGCAACGAGTCGCGCCTTGTACCTCTCTATCTCGCCTTGAGCATTCATCTTTTTCTTGAATACCCACTTCACACCAATGCACTTACTTCCCTCTGGCAATTCTTTTAGCTCCCATGTGTTGTTGCGATCAATCACTTTAATCTCCTCATCCATGGCAGTTTGCCACTTCTTGTCTCGCACCGCCTCTTCAAAGCTGATATTTTCTACATCTGCCAAAATACATACAAGGTGTACCTCATTTGTCGAATCATACAAATCTTGCAGACTTCGCATTTTAGGTTGTCGTGGTTCATCTTCATCATTGGTAGTTTTGGAATTTATACTTGTCAGTGCAATGATTGATGATTCTTTAATTATAACCTCTGAAGAATTGTTCCAATCCCACTCACTTGCTTCATTTATTTGCACATCACGACTCACCATCACCTTCTTGCTTATTGAGTCAAGTAGCTTGTAACCTTTTGTCTTCTCATCATACCCAATAAAAATGTACCTTTTGCTTTTGTCTTAGAGCTTCCTTCTTCGTTGATCTGGGACGTGTGCATAAGTCACACTACCAAACACTTTGATATGAGAAACTGTCGGCTTTTGTCCGCTCCATGCCTCTTGTGGTGTTTGATCGTCTAACTTCACATGTGGACATCGGTTTTGCGCATAGATGGTGCCCAAAATTCCTTTGGCATCTTTTTGCTCTTAAGCATTGATCGAACCATGTTGAGAATGGTCCGGTTCTTCCTCTCGGCCACACCATTTTGTTGAGGAGTGTACGGTGCGGTTAGAAATCGACATATGCCTTGCTCCTCACAATACTCCATGAAAGTCGTCAAAGTATACTCGCCACCTCTATCAGATTGTACAGCTTTGATCTGTTTATCAGTTGCCTTCTCGACCATCACTTTGAACTTTTTGAACACCTCAAATGCCTCGGATTTTTCTTTCAGAAAATAAACCCAAGTTTTTCGTGAGAAATCATCAATGAAGGTAATGAAATACCTTTTACCGCTGAAGGACTCTGGAGTAATTCGTCCACATATATCGATATGAATCAATTCGAGAGGTTGCTTAGCCTAATATTCAGCCTTCTTTGGAAACGAGGTTCTCACATGCTTGCTGAGGACACATTCTTCACAAAATTTTCCCTCGTAGTCCATGTTGGGTAGCCTGTGCACCATATTCTTCTTCGCTAACTCTTTTAGGCCACCATGATGTAGGTGACCAAAACGGAGATGCCACAGCGATGCCTTATCTTCTATGTTGACTTGCAAACATTTTTCTCGTATGCTTCTCAAATTCAGCTTGTACATCGATTTCTTGCCATCTCGATTCGAGCAACCAAGCGCCCTTGCTTGTTCTTCAAGTGTAGTAGCCGATCTTTCAGAAATATCAAGTAACATTTCTCCGTGAGTTGCCCCATACTCAAAATGTTGGTCTTGAGGTCTGGTACATAATAAACATCTTGGAGTGACCCAATTAAGTCATCCTTTTGTAAGTAGTAAACCGTACCTCGACCTTTGACCTCCACCTTTGATGCATCTCCAAACGACACATGACCATCTTCAATCTTTTGCATATCTCTGAATAGGTACTCGTGACCACACATATGGTTGCTTGCTCCTGAGTCGAGGTACCACAGAGTGTCATTGTTAATGTTAACTTCATTTTGAGCCATTAAGAGAACACCTTCATTCGTTTCGTCTTCCAAGACTAGGTTGGTTGTCTCTTCTATCTTTATATCTGCTCGACAATCTTTCGCAAAATGCCCCACTTTACCACAATTATAACATTTGTCGGAGTTGCAATCCTTCGCATAGTGACCATATTTGTGACATTTGTAGCACTCGATGTTGGAGTAATTTGATCGGCCGCCTCTTCCTCGACCACGTCCTCTTCCACGCCAATTTGGTTGGCTCGACTTTTCTTCTCCTTATAGTACCCTTCATGACTACTGCCTCTACCACCGTGACCATTTCCACGACTTCCACGACCACACCCTCTACTTCGAGAATTTTGATGATAGAGTACCTTTTCGTCTTTGATTGACGCCTTGGTTTGAAGTGCTTGCTCGAGTGTTTCTTCCTTCTTCTTCTTTCGTTGCTCATGTGCCTCAAGAGAACCGGCAAGCTCGTCGACTGTGAGCGTTGCTAAGTCCTTTGACTATTCTATCGCACACACAATACTCTCAAAATTGTCGGTTAATATTCTCAAAATCTTCTCCACAACTCGTGCATTGGTCAATGTTTCACCGTTTCAGTTGAGTTGATTCACCATAGCCTGTACACGCATGATGTAATCAGATACACTTTCTGACTCCATCATCTTCATGTACTCCAACTCGCCACGCAGAGTTTGTAAACGCACTTGCTTAACTCGGTCAGCTCCTTTGAACACCCTCTCCAACATATCCCATGCTTCCTTTGAAGTGGATGCACTAACAATCTTCTCAAAAATTGCCTCATCAACAGCTCTATACAACATGTACAAAGCTGCCTTATCTTTTGATCGCATCTCTTTCAACGCCTTGGTTTGAGCCGCCGTATAACCCGTAGTATTTGTTGGTTCTTCAAAACCTTCTTCGACCACCTCCCATGTATCTTGAGAACCGAGAAGAGTTTTCATTTGAATGCTCCAGTTGTCATATCTGGTCGCCTTCGTTAACCGTGGTAGCGGTATTTGACCCGTCACATTCGTCATTGGCTCTTGATACCAAATTGTAAAACCAACAACCACTCACACTTGGATTTTCTCTAAAGAAAACACTCTCTTCTTGTAAAACTCTCTAAATTGTATTTCTTTCTATGGTATATCTTACAACTGAGAGAGCATCCTATTTATAGGCTTTAGGAAGTTCTTATAGAAAAAATCTTCATTATGGCCTTAAAATCCCACTCACAACTTTTGGCCTTTCACCTATCCAAACTCTCATTCTACTATTTTCTAATAACTTCTAATTTTTAAAACCCACAAATTAACATTTAAAGTTTATTCAACAAAAATAACATCTTAGTATTAGCGGTGATTGATGAGCAGAGGTAGTGCTACTTCAGAAGTTCTTGCTCCTTTAGTGATTCTAATAATTAGTGAAAGAAAAGGATACACTTTTAGAATGTTTCAATCTTTATATATGAATATTTTTTAACTTAAAGGAAATAACAGTTTTTTTATAAAAAAATAAATGAGTTAAAAAGAGATAATTTCAGTATGTTCCAACCCCTACATATCACAAGAATTAACAGATTAAAATCAGCAGAAGCTCTGCATCTACTACTGTGCCATAATCCTTTCACAACATAACGAAACAAACCCAAATATTGTCCCTAAAAAATTCTGTGACACCCATACCTATGCTGCCCTGTTAATAACCAGGATAAGGTAACACAATATTGTAGAAACTGCTGTGCCACACTGCATAATTATGCAGAATTCCTTTTCAAAATTGTGCAGCAAACCAGCTTTGCCCGTGGGTGATATTATGGCATAGCTGCTAATAACAATTTGTTCTACATACATACCTTCACATAAAGTTCACTTACCACATACCAACACCAAACTATATTGATGCTCACTAGCCTTCACAGAAGTTACATGACAGCAGCACAGATCTTGCAGCATGTGGACATTCAATGTTAGTTCGGCATAATTTTTTCATCGTACAAAATTATTTTTATTAAAATTAAAAATAATATCTTGATGTTAGTGGGTTTTTTTATATGTAAAGAATTAATAAAATAAAACGATACACTTTAAGGTGTTCTAACCTTATGTACTAATTTTTCTTAATTTAACAAAACAACAATTTAATTAATTTTTTTTATCAACAAAGAATATAAAATATTAAAAGAGATATTTTAGGATATTCCAAACCCATGTACATGTATCAATAGGCTCTCGCTCCTATAGAGATAAAGTTTTTTAAACATTTCTCCCATACAAAAAGCCTAATTCTTGTTGGGAAAAACGCACGCGGAAGCTACACACACAATCACGAATCAACTGCAGAAAATCAAGAACAACACAAGAATTTAACGTGATTCGGTCGCCAACTGCAACCTACATCCACACTGGCAACTATTAGGTTTATTTATATTCTGTTGCACACAAATTACAAGTACAATGATCTCTTTAAATAGAGATAAATAGAGATAATAAAGGGGACACAATGATTAAGCCCAATCACTAAAACATAGTGTCTACTCAGCCCAACCCAATTGATCCTGGCTTCATACCCAACAATCTCCCACTTGAAGTCACGGAACAATGTTCACCTGCGCTTCAACTGTGTATATGTACTTCTGTAATCTATCACCGGAACTCAATGTTCCACCACTAGTTGCCACCAGCCTTCTTGATCATCTTGAAGGCTTCACAGAAACTCCCTTGAGTTTCAATACGTTCGTCATGGCTGAAACTGCCACTGACCAGTCCTCTGTTCCTACCGGCTCCCACTTACACGAACTGCCAGATCTTGGAACATCTTGAGAACAAACACTCTCCATACTCAGCAAGAAATTTTCTGGAGATGTTTCAACAGCTGGAATACTGGTTCTCCTAACCCACTGTCTTCTGGGCACCTTAGCTGAAGCACTACCCGTGCTCCCACTGCCACAAGTACGTCTGACTGGTCTACCTAAACCTCTCCATGCTCGTTCATCATGAATCTGACCTGTGGCTCTGGATTTCTTCCTTGCAAAGACAACCCTCTTCTGCCCACGAGATTCTGTGAACCGGACTTTGTTTATCTTCTGAATTGGGACGGTCCCTCCCTCAGACAGTAATTCGACCATATACAATGAACCTCTCTTTCTTCCGCGAGCCATGACAAGATTTCCCTTGACAACCTTCCACTGCCCATTTCCGAACTTCACATTATGTCCCTGTTCGTCCAACTGCCTAACAGAAATCAAACTTTTCGTCAAGCTTGGAACAACTCTGATATCCTTCAAAGTCCAGAAACCGACTGGCGTCTTCAACACTATGTCACCCATGCCCGTAACATCAAGAGTTCTATCGTCTGCTAGTCTTACCTTTCCAAAGTCTCCAATAATCAGATTCTGCAATGCTTCACTGCTGTGGGTAGCATGAAATGAAGAACCAGAATCCATGACCCAGGAATCCACACTGCTATCCGCGCAACAGACTAAGAGGTCCTCGTCCGCGGAGTATTCTGCAATGTTGACTTGCTTTTCGTTTGGGCATTGATTCCTGAAATGCCCCAACTCCTTGCAGTTCCAACATGTTACCTTCGAGCAATCTCGAGTCTTTGACTGACTCCTTCTGTTCTTGCTCCCACTACCTCTGCTATTTTTTCTACCTCTGATGACATTTAGCGAGTCACCCAAAGATTCCCCGGAACTCCTTCTTCTGACATCTTCGCCAAGAACGAGATCACGAATCTTCTCAAAAGTAAATCCATCAGGCCCTGCTGAACTGGTAACCGCTGTAACCGTTCCGGACCAACTGTCAGGCAAAGACGATAGCAGTAGTAAAGCTTGAACTTCATCATCGAACTTAATGCCTACTGACGTAAGTTTGGCTAAGATCGAATTCATATTGTTAATATGCTCAGTAACTCGACTGTCTTCCTTCATCCTTGTGTTCACCAGTTCTCTAATCAGAAATACCTTGTTAGCAGCAGATGGCTTCTCGTACATATTGGACAAAGCTTCCATGATCCCTTTCGCTGTATTCACCTTCAGAATATTGTACGCAACATTCTTGGTCAACGAGAGTCGGATAACGGACATAGCTTTCCGATCCAAACTTGTCCACTGTGCTTCAGTCATCTTTTCGGGCTTCTCACCAAAAATCACGTCCAAATCTTTTTGAACTAGCAAATCCTCGATTTGCATTTTCCACCAACTGAAATCTGTACCATCGAATTTTTCAATTCGGAACCTTCCGTCTTCTGCCATCTCACTGCACCTCCGTGCCGTCTCACTCACCGCAAGCACCTGCACCTATTCACCGTGAAAACGCGACCTGCCGCCGCCCCTGCGAAACCCTAACTTTGGGATGCCGCTGCTGCCCCTGCAAAACCCTAGCTTTGGGACGCCACTACAGCCTCTGCAAAACCCTAGCTTTGGGACACCGCTGCAGCCCTTGCAAAACCCTAGCTTTGGGACGCCGCTGCAGCCCCTGCAAAACCCTAGCTTTGGGACGTCGCTGCAGCCCCTGCAAAACCCTAGCTTTGGTATGCCGCTGCCGCCTCTGCGAAACGCTAGTTTTGGGATGCTGCTGCCGCCTCTGCGAAACCCTAGCCGCAATTTTCACGTCTCGTCGAATAATTTCTGCTGATCGGATCTCTAGTGTGTAAATGAACCAAAGCTCTTGATACCACTGTTGGGAAAAACGCACGCGGAAGCTACACACACAATCACGAATCAACTGCAGAAAATCAAGAACAACACAAGAATTTAACGTGATTCGGTCGCCAACTGCAACCTACATCCACACTGGCAACTATTAGGTTTATTTATATTCTGTTGCACACAAATTACAAGTACAATGATCTCTTTAAATAGAGATAAATAGAGATAATAAAGGGGACACAATGATTAAGCCCAATCACTAAAACATAGTGTCTACTCAGCCCAACCCAATTGATCCTGGCTTCATACCCAACAATTCTAACCATTTACAATACAAAATCAGATAAACCCCTTGACTTGCTTAACTTTGGCAAAGAAAGCTAAAGAATTGGCTGCATAAATTGAGCAATTCAATACATATTATGTAAAACGATAAATAGCTCAATAATTCTTAAACTGTTTATTTATGAGAAAAATAAATAAATTAAAGGAAGATTTGAAGAATAAATAAATTAAACAGCAAAGAATAAATAAAGTAAAGGAAGATTTGAAGAATAAATAAATTAAAGGAACATTTTAAAATTTGAAGATATTCCAACCTTATATAAAAGAACCTATACCTATTACATCTAGCTTTCAACTACAAAAGGCATCCAAAACCAGATAAACATTTGATAAACAATGCTACCTGCAAAATTGTATAGCATTATAAAGCATAAAGAATCTCCGCTGTTAAAGAATCTCCGCTGCCTTTACAAACCACCACTATCAATATTTTAAAATACAATGCAATTATGCTTCTTGATGTTAGTGGTGATTGATGAGAGAG
The DNA here is from genome assembly GCA_013389735.1 of Phaseolus lunatus. NCBI lineage: Eukaryota > Viridiplantae > Streptophyta > Magnoliopsida > Fabales > Fabaceae > Phaseolus > Phaseolus lunatus. Next base: position 5,818,932 of record CM023861.1, read on the forward strand.
ATAGGTAGTGCTCCTTTACAAGTTCTTGCTCCTTCACGTGGTTCGAAGAAGTGGCTGGCCTATATCAAGCAACTTCTGCTATAACATAAGTGCAACATTCTATCTTATTCTGGAAACATTCGTTACTCTTAAATATGTCATGAGTCTTAGCAGTTTTATTCTGTAGTTCCTTCATAATTCGAACTCTCTTTAATCTATTATATTCTCTTTAGTATATCGAGAGTTCATTGGTCTGTTTAAAAAAGGAAAAAATGTGGGTTCTATGTCTTGCAACATTGTTTTTTATAAGCATAACACATTGGGTTTATAGATGGAGAAACCCTAGCTGCAATGGAAAACTCCCACCTGGTTCAATGGGTTTGCCCCTTCTTGGTGAATCCCTTCAGTTCTTCACTCCCTACAATTCTTCTGATATTCATCCATTCATAAAGCAGAAAATGGAGAGGTATAATATATGCAAGCTTTTCGTTTTTCATGAGAATGTATTACTTAACATTTGTGCTCGTTGGTTTCTTTTCTTTTCAGATATGGACCAATCTTTAAGACAGGCTTTGCTGGACGACCGACTGTGGTGTCCACTGACCAGAAGTTTAATAACTTAATATTCCAACAAGAAGGAGAAATGTTCCAGAGCTGGTACCCAGATACACTAAACAAGATTTTCGGGAGACAAAATTTATCTTCCCTGCATGGTTCTGTGTTCAAGTACGTTAAGAACATGGTGCTCCATATGTTTGGTCCTGAAGGCCTCAAAAGGATGCTCTCAGAGGTGGAACAGAAAGCGTGCACAACATTGCAGCAGTGGTCATGTCATGATACTGTTGAGTTGTGCGATGCAACAAAAAGGGTCAAATTATAGCACTCAAAATTAACTTTTTTTATTTCCATTTAAAAGCGCTTTCCTTTGATTTCCTGATTCGTCCTTCTTTTCCAGATGATATTTGAGTTGACTGCAAAAAAACTTCTGAGCTGTGATTCGAAGGAGACTTTAGAGAGTTTAATGGACAACTTCAATTCATTTATGGAAGGACTCATCTCTCTCCCTCTAAACATTCCAGGAACAGCTTATCACAAATGTTTGCAGGCAACTCCATTATCCACATCAGCACTAGTCATTTATAACTATCAGTACTTTAACTTGCTTCACGCAATTATGTTGTCCTATAGATAGACTGATTTTCTTGGATGTTTAACTTATATGTAGATAGGAAAAGTTTACCTTGACACCCAAAAAGTATATGATATTGACATGTGTACGAGCATGTGCATGTGAAGTGTTAATGCATTCAAGAAAAATTATGAAAATTTAACAATACATAGTTGCATATAAGATATAAAAGCATTTATCATAACTAGTCATTATATTTTATTATATTTTACTTCGCCTTGTATGATTAATTTGAGGGAAACTTTGGTTTGGTGGTTTGGATAACCAGATTTTGCCTACTCAGTCCGATTTTATGTGAATTAAAAATTAAAGAGAAGGAAAGTGAAGGTGTCATTTTTCTCAGGGTAGGAAAAGGGCAATGAAGACACTGAAGAGCGTGCTGCAGGAAAAAAGAGAAAAGCCTAGGAAAGAAGTAAGCGATTTCTTTGATTATGTAGTGGAAGAACTTTCAAAAGAGGGAACACCACTCAATGAAGAGATGGCTTTGGACCTCATGTTTACGCTACTCTTTGCAAGCTTTGAAACCACTTCTTTGGCTCTCACATATGCCATTAAAGCACTATCTGACAATCCCTCAGTGCTGAAGAAATTAGAAGTACGTTAAATATATGTTTTCTTCTTATAAGTCATGGACAACTTCTAATTATTGCTTTGGGCATGCTTTGCAGGAAGAACATGAAGGCATCCTGAAAGGTCGTCAAGATCCAAACTCTGGACTTACATGGCAAGAGTACAAATCAATGACATTTACATTTCAGGTGCTTGAATCCTCAACAAAACATTTTTCATATATTTTAACGAGAGAATCTATGTTTGGTTTAATTCTATGTGTGCATATATACTGCATATCTTATTTAGTTGATGATTATTTGCAGGTCATAAATGAAACCATCAGGCTGGCAAACATAGTTCCAGGAATATTTCGGAAGACACTACAGGAGATTAAATATGGGGGTATGTGATTGCTTCATTATATCAAATCCTTCTAAAATCTCACGCCTTACTCAATGAAACTAATATTAGAAATTCTTCTATATTTAGTATTTAATTTATTAACTTTTGGTGCAACTGGCTTAAAACTAACACTAGTCATACAAGCAGGATACACCATACCAGCAGGGTGGGCAATAATGGTATGTCCCCCAACTGTACACTTGAACCCGACCATATACGAAGATCCTCTTTCCTTCAACCCATCCAGATGGGTGGTAAGTCTAATTAACCTTTTCTTGTTTTAGAGTTTTCCAGGGACATTTGATATTGTAGCTTAACATATTTTGCATGCTCTACAATTGTATCCAAAAAAAAAAATGATCTATATAGGGAATGGATATGAGTCCCGCAAGCAAACATTTAATGGGTTTTGGTGGAGGCATAAGATTTTGTGTTGGAGCAGACTTTGCAAAGGTTCAGATGGCTGTTTTTCTTCATAACTTGGTTACAAAGTATAGGTAATATAACTTCATTGTGTATCTTCATTTCAATAATTTAAATTAAAACATTAATGCATCCTCTTGAAACCTAGGTGGCGACCCATCAAAGGAGGGAATATTGTTCGAAATCTTGGGTTACGATTTCCTGAAGGCTTTTATGTCCGGATAATGGAGAAAGATGCATGCAAGTATGAATCAGAATGAATATAAGAAAATGTTGTGTTATTGGCAATAAAATAAAATTTATGGTTCTTTGCTTTAGTAGAGAATAAAATTTAGTTCGTTGTGTTTAGTAGAGTTAAATGTATCATGTGATATACGTATATATCACAGTAGAATAAAGCTTTGCAGTAAAAGCTGAAGGAAAAAGTAGAATGTTTTAATTTGTAATAAAGAAGTGAATGTGTAAGATTATCTATAAACTTCAACAGATCAAGTTTCTTCATGTATCAGTTTTATTTTCTAGTCGTAGAACTAAGCTTTGGTTTTTTTAACATTTTTTGAACATCACTAATAGTAACAAACCATGCAACCAAAGATTTTTATATGAGGAAAATCTGATATTACATTATAAACCATTTGATATAGTGATTTATTATGTAAAAGATGAATAGAGGTTATATTGATTAATTTAAATGAAATAATTGTTTGACAACGTATTATACCAAAAACAAAGATGCAATTGAGACTAAAACATCACTGCATAAGTGACATTCAAAATATGTTGATATTTACGTTCAACAATATTGTTCTATTGTGGTGTTTTTATAGAACTAGTTTGGTGAATGATCCCTTTTCTATTAAAAAAATTAGAGTCATAAGGAACTCAGGGTCATTATCACTTCTTAATACTTTCAAATTAGTACTGAACTGATTTTCAATAATGCTAATGACATTTTGTAATTATGTGCGTCTTTCAACTCTACTATTCATTAGACAAATCCATGTATATCGGATAAAATTATCTACAAGAGATAAAAAAATATTTATACCCTTCAACAAAAACATGATTTAAAGGACCCTATGTATTAGCATGAAGCAAATAAAAAAATCAAGTTGATCTAGTAAAACTAGAAGAAAAAGGTAGTCTATTTTGTTTAGCAAAATGACATGTATCACAAAGATCAACAAAACCTATGCAAATATTTGAGTAATATGAAGACAAAATTTTCAATCTATCATGAAGCAAATGGTCCATTCTAAAAGGCCAAAGTTTAGCATTATTAGTATCTATACAAGATTTAATGATGTTGGAAGTCTTATTAGGAAGAGATAAACTCACACTATCAAGTCTACTCGTCCCAATTTTGCTTTGTTACACCTAATAGATAATGGAAGTCTTTATTTGATAAAGGTTGTGTGATCTCTGTTGTACCAATTACTTTGCATGGTTGCGTCTGAATAATAAAACAAATAAAAGGTTGAAAAATGGTTAAATTGTGGTTAATCTTGAAATAGAAATCAAATTGACTCGGAATGAAGGTGCATATAAAATATCAGTCAAAGTGAGTAAGGGAAGGATTTAAATTGTACCAAATTGATTAAACTTAATTGATTTCCATTAGGTAAAGAGACTAGTATAGATAAAATACTATGAATAGAGAAGGAAATATTTTTATTGAAGCATATAGGATCTCTAGCCCCAGTTCTAATACCCAGTGACTAGAAAACTTATCTAATTTTCTTGAATTGATTTGAGATGTATTGATATGATTCAAAATAGGGGTTTGAGAAGATGATTGTTAAATCAAAGCCACTAAATGGTTGTACTGTTCTTGAGAAATCTGAATGTTAGAATTGGGTGAATTAGCCTAGAAAGGATCAACATCTTCTTAAGCATTAACAATTGCATCCGTATTAGCAAATTTTATTACTTCTTACTTGAATTTGTAATCCATTGGGAAACGATGTTTCTGATAAATGGGTTCATTGTACAATTGTTTCTGCCACAATACGTACAAAAATGGGAATTGTTTCCCCTTCTTCCTCTACCATGTATTTCACTGAAATTTCGTAGATCAACCATGTTATTCATCAACACCTTGTTAATCTCATTGTTATCAATGGGAAGTGGCGTCCCAAATTCCCGTTCTTGCTGAACGATTAAAGAGAACACCTGTGTAATAAATGTCATGGGATCCATTAACATGATTTGAGACCAAACTTGACTATAATGTTCGTTGAGATCTTACAAGAACCGTATGGTGTAGCCTATGCACTACAAAAAAAAAGGGTTTTAACGGAGGTTAATATAATCCTACGAATTGATTCAATTAACAGAGGTTTTTTAAACTTTCGTTAAATTTCAAAGGTTTATTTTAAAACCTCAACAAAATAAAAGAGATTTTTTTTAACCTTCGTTAAACTCCAAAGGTTTATTTTAAAATCTCAGCAAAATAACTGAGGTTTTTTTTAACCATCATTAAATAACAAAGGTTTATTTTTAAACCTTAGCCAAATAACGGAGGTTTTTTAACCTTCGTTAATTTTCATTGGTTTATTCTTAAACCTCAGCAAAATAACGAAGGTTTTTTTTAACCTTCATTAAGTTCTAAAGGTTTATTAACCTAAGCAAAATAATGGAGATTTTTTTAACCTACATTAAACTTCAAAGGTTTATTTAAAACCCTAAAAAATTAACTGAGGATTTTTTAACCTTTGTTAAATTCCAAAGGTTTATTCTAAAAATTCAGCAAAATAACTAAGGTTTTTTAACCTTCGTTAAGTTTCAAAGGCTTATTCTAAAACCTCAACAAAATAGCGAATGTGCTTTTTTAACCTTTATTAAATTTCAAAGGTTTATTTTAAAACCTCAACAAAATAACTAAGGTTTTTTTAACTTTCATTAAATTTCAAAGGTTTATTCTAAAATCTTAGCAAAATAACTGAGGTTTTTCTAACATTCGTTATGTTTCAAAGGTTTATTCTAAAACCTATGTAATATAACGAAGGTTTTTTTAACCTTCATTAAATTTCAAAGGTTTATTTTAAAACCTTAGCAAAGTAAAGGAGATTTTTTTAAACCTTCGTTAAATTCCAACGGTTTATTCTAAAACCTCAGAAAAATAACTAAGGGTTTTTTTAACCTTCGTTAAGTACCAAAGGTTTATTTTAAAACCTTAACAAAATAACGGAATTTTTTTAACCTTTGTTAAATTCCAAAAGGTTTATTTTTAAACTTCAGCAAAATAACATAGGTTTTTTTAACCTTCATTAAATTCCAAAGATTTATTCTTAAACTTCAACAAAATAACAAAGTCTTTTTTTTAACCTTCATTAAGTTCCAAAGGTTTATTCTAAAACCTCAGCAAAATAATAGAGATTTTTTTAACCTTCATTAAATTCCAAAAGTTAATTTAAAAACATCAACAAAAATAACCGAGATTTTTTTAACCTTCGTTAAATTCCAAAGGTTTATTCTAAAATCTCAGCAAAATAACTAAGGTTTTTTTAACTTTCGTTAAGTTTCAAAAGCTTATTCTAAAACCTTAGCAAAATAGCGGATGTTTTTTTTTTAACCTTTGTTAAATTTCAAAGATTTATTTGAAAATCTGAGTAAAATAACTGAGATTTTTTTAACCTTTGTTAAATTTCAAAGGTTTATTTTAAAATCTCAGCAAAATAATTGAATTATTTTTAACTTTCATTAAATTCCAAAGATTTATTCTAAAACCTGAGCAAAATAATTGAGGCTTTTTTAACATTCGTTATGTTTCAAAGGTTTATTCTAAAACATCTTCAATATAATGGAGTTATTTTTAACCTTCGTTAAATTTTAAATGTTTATTTTAAAATCTCAGAAAAATAATTAAGATTTTTTTCACTATGATGATATTAAATAATTTTAAATGAGAAAGATAAAAAAGATAAATTTTTTTATCTATATTATAAAATCAATTTTTTACACCAATAAATCAAACATTTTAAATTATAAAGATTAAAACAAACTGTTTTAAGTATGAGAAACAAAAATGATAATAAACATAAAAATTTAAAACAAAAATAAAACTTATTAATTCACGTGAATAACAAACGTATTTATTCTGAAGAGTGAAAAGAAGTAGGGTTATGGATAAATTTCGGAAAACAAATCAACAAAAATTCTCTCTGAATGTATTAGATCTGAAATAGTTTCCACATTAATCCAAATCGCTGCAATTAATTGAACCGTTTTCCAACCTTTCTCTTGAGATCATATCCACAGCGTCTCGTTTCGCGGATCCACCGCCATGGATTTCATGAAGGTTTTCTTGATCATTCCTTCATCCTTTTTGCATTGAGATTTTCGTTTTTTTTTCCTTTTTGTCATTAATTAATTATGATTAGTTTATCATTAAAAATGAAAATATATTAATTTCAAGTAATACATTTCATATAAATAAGATAAGCATGGTTATGTTAATAACGAAGATAAGTGGACCTGGAAAGATACAGAGAGTCAGGGAAGTTTACAGTCAAATCCGCTTGCAATACCCTTAAGGAAGAGGTTTAGGGGGTCGAGAGGAAGATGTTTGGAGGTTTTTGGAGGATTAAGGTACAACCATCTACACAGCTCACATCATGGAGGGTTCTGGAAGACAAAATAGCATCTAAAGTAAACTTGGTTAGAAGGGGGTTATGTATGTCTACCATTGTGTGTTGTTTGTGTGGGGAGAAAGAGGAAATCACGTCTCATCTTTTCTGTACATATAGAGTTGTCTGGCTTATGTGGTCTAGGTGCTACGAGTGGATGAGGTTGGTAGGGACGGATCATAAGGAGCCAAAAAAAACATTTTGAAAGCTTTAGGATATGTGGTGTCAAGGATAGTGTTAATCAGATATGGGGTGGTGTGTGGATAGCAGTATTAAGGGAGTTGTGGAGCCACAGGAACAAGAGGATTTTTAGAGGTGGCAAGGTTGATCACATAGAAATCTTCACTCAAGCACAAGTGAAGACTTGGTCATGTGTTCTGTCTAAAGCGCGTGGTGTAAGTTTTTGATTGGTGCCTTGAGTCTTTGATTTGTATGAGGTCAGTTAATATTCCTAGGAGATAGTTAGTTGGAGTAGAAAGTGTATGCTTGCATGTTTTTCAGTTCATAAGAGATTTAGACAAGTCATAATAAGGATTGAGGTATCCCTGAAATACCTCTTATTTATTCATTCAATTTTTTGTTGATAAAAAAAAAAAGGACAACCTTCATGACGTTATACTGGTTGAATTATATAATACACCTACAAGGTATTTATCACCCAAATATAATAAACCATAAATGAATAAAAACCCAAGATAAATTCTATTTAGATATATGGTCTTACTAAAATAAAATTTTCCTTAAACTAGATTTCTTATCAAACATAAAAAAACCATAAAAATAAGAAATATATTAATATCTTAAATAAAAATTATCATGAAATTCATATATTAAACTAAAACAATAATTCTAATCTATTTTGTTTCGCGACTACAATAAAATATTTGACGTAGAAACAAGAGTATTTGCTTCTTCTTGTTAATAAAATAATATTGGTTATTGTAGATGTGTTGAAGCTAACACAAAAGGTTTAGCTTGTATTTAATATTTTTTCCCTTCGTACTGCTCTTGCTTCTTTCGGTTTTGAGCCCGACTTGTCATTTGCCATTTTTTTAAAACTGTACTATTGATATTTTATTAAATTTTTCTAATGATAATAATCTATGTTTCCAAAGATCTGTTGCAACCCAATTTATGATGTTAATTAAAAAACTAATGAACTGATTTCTGCAGATGTTATTGGATAGCCACGATGTTAAGATGATTCTTCTTGAAGTTCCTTCTCTTTGTGTAATATTAATTTGTATCCAATAGCTTCTAGTACTTAAATATAATTTGGTATATTTTTTTTGTATGTATTACAAAAACTATCACTATTATGATAACCTTTACTGTACCGATGTCCAATTGTTCAACCAATTTTTTAATTCTTTTAAGTATCTAGGATAAATATGTTAGAAATAGCTATTGGTTTTATATGAACTTAAACTACAAAGAAGTAGAGAAATTGGCCATCAAGGTACCGTTATTCTATCTTCCCTCATCGGGAATCACTAGCCTTTTATGTAAAAAATGACTTTTGGCATGGATTGGTAAGTGTTAGACCTTGAGAGTGCAAACGTGAAAACCCTCTATAAAAGGCCCAAGCATATATATTGCTGATTGACTTTGATTTGGTTGAATTTTTTATTTTTTATTTATCAGCAAATAGATAAATGAATTAAAGGAAACACTTCAAGGATGTTTCAACCTTTATACAAAGAAAACTTACAAAACAACAAGCACAAAGACTTAGGTTCCTTTGACTCTTGTTTTAACATAACAAAAAAAAAAAAACTAAAACTAAAGAGATCACTTACACAATAGATGACTACAAACATCATCAAAGAACAAGACCACACACTTAAACAAACTATGGTTGAGCTTGATATGAAGAAAGCTATTGACATTGGTGATGTTAGTGTAATATATCAATACTGATTAAAAAATTATGCTATAAAAGATAATTATTGAATTGTTTTAAATTATAACTTCGTTTCTTATTGATTAAGTCAATTTTTTTTTATAGTTAATCAACTATTCATCTTTATTGAAGGATAAAGATATAGAAGACATTAGAATGCAGTGAACTTCATTTTTTTAAGTGTATGATAAGTTATAAAAATTGTTAGTTTATTTAAATATACAACTGAATGTTTTATACATCCTTTTTGGATAATGTTTATTGAATATTTAATTATGAAAAAGTTGTTTCTCTAGAAATTCAAATGTTTTAATTAATTATTTAATTACTGAGTAAAATTAAATGTTTTTATGTTCCAAAACCTATGGTATTTTATGTGAGTTTTGAAACCAATGGTATTTTACGGAGGTTTTGAAACCCATGAAACCATAGTATTTTATAGAGGTCCTAAAACCCATGGTGTTTTACGGGATTTTGAAACCCAAGGTATTTTACGGAGGTTTTGAAACCTATGGTATTTTACGGGGGTTTTGAAACCCATGGTATTTTATGGGGGTTTTGAAACCGATGCTATTTTACAGAAGTTTTTAAACCCATGGTATTTTACGAAGGTCTTAAAACCCATGTTATTTTGTGGAGGTTTTCAAACCCATGGTTTTTTTTTATCAGCCAAACCCATGGTATTTTACGAAGGTTTTTAAACTTATAGTATTTAACGGATGTTTTGAAACACGTTTCCTGGGGTTTAAAAAAATCCTAGGGAACACGTTCCCTAGGGATGGTTTACCGAGAGAAACTGCAACCCTGGATAAATGACTTAATGGAGGTTTTAACCCTTGATAATGCAAAATTAAACTCCCGTTAAAATTATTTTTTCTTGTAGTGATGGTGTGGTAGGTTCTAGCACAGGTAACAACACCACAACTACAGGGGTTTACACAAAAACATTGTGGCAATGATTCAAACATCTCTACTTCCTCCAAAAATGTTTTTGATCTCCTGAAATATTATGACACCGTCATATCCCCTTCTTCAACCCATATATCTCTTCTTGCAAGGTCGCAATGCAAAAATTATCAACTTGCAAAAATCTATTGTGCACATCATTCCAAATGTCAACAGTGAGATTCATCCATAAAATAGATTTAGCGATTGAAATCGTCATCGCAGTACAAAGCCTACTATCTTTTATATCTACACCTTACTCTACTTGGCTCAAAATGCAAGGCTACTCCATATAAGACTAAGAAGAAGAAAAAGACTTTTCTATATAGATGGTGGTTATTCAGAGTGAAACATGAATAAATGATTCTCCTATTTATATGGACTTTTCACTTTAAAAAGGCGGCTATACCAAATAGCCGCCCTCTTAGACTCTTTTTTTACCCTAACTCAAAGTGCGTCATTACGCTTTCATACTTTCCTTTCTCTAGCACTTCGTTTTCTCTTATGCTTTAGTGCTTCTTCTTTGTTTTCCTCGATCCTGCATTGTTTTCTTTGTGCCATTGGTAAGTCTCTTTTGAGCTCTCTACTTCTTCTTCTTCAACCTTGTGCCATTGGTTTCTCTTATTTGTTTCTTTTTTGCCATTGCTCGAAGGTCACCATTCCTACTATTTCTTTGCCTTCAATGCTGGTCTTTGGGTTTCTAATATGCCCCATTTGCTTCGTCATCGTTGTCATTGCCACTTCCGCCGTTGTCGTGCCACCGGTGCAAAAGGAGGAAGTAGGCGACAGAGAAGAAGAGAGAGAAGAAGATCGTGTTCATAAGGTACATGTTGAAAATGAAGCTTTGATGCCTCCAAATCCATGAAGATAGCTTGAAGACTGTGCTTTTGTGTTAGGGGTTTAGTTCTAGGTAGTTTAGAATTTGTTAGATCCACTGTTAATCAAAAGCACAACTGAATCAATTTGGTTTTGAATATGAAAAGTGTTTTTCTAAGCTAAGTGAAAAACAACCTGTTGATATCTTAGTTTAATCGGTTGTTCTTCACCCAACTTGTTTGGAGGGTTTTCAAACTGTTTTTGACTTGGTTGACTAATTGTCAAAACCAATTCAACCGATTAAATCGACATTTCAATCGGTTGATTTTTGAATTTCTTAACAGCTTTTCAAAAATCAGTTTTCAGATGATTTTAAACTGTTTTGGCTCGTGTTTAACTACTTAAAACGGCTAGTTTGAAGAGCTATAAATCTAGATTACCCTCCTTATTTTAAAATACAGAAAGAGAGATTAAGAAATAGTTTTGTAAAGGATTTGATTCAAGCTTTGCAAGAGTGCCTTGGGCTGTGCAATTGGTTCAAAAAGTGGATTAGGAGCTCTGTGATTTCCTGTAACCAGGTGTAATCTGTTCCTTTTATTCTTGTAATTATTTTTCAATTTGAAAATTGTGTAATATGTGAATCTGTAAAGTCAGAGAGTTGTTCTGACTGTGTGTGTGGAAGTCAAAGAGGGTGTGTGTTCTTGAGTGGTCAAGATCACCTCTTTGAGGTTTTGGTGTGTTGTAATCTGTTGTTGATTACCTAGTGGAATACCCAGTGGTTTTCTGGGGACTAGATATAGCTCTGGTGAGGACTGAACCAGTATAATTGATTGTACAATCTTATGTTTCTCTCTCACTCAATTAGAAACTGTTTGATGTGGTTTATATCTCTACTGCTATAAACAATCGATTAATTCGTAATTTCAATCGGTTGTTTTTCTGTTAACAGTTTTAATAAGTTGTTTCTCTTGGCTGATCTTGTTCCTTAATCTATAATTCTTCATTAATCTTCACTCTTAGCAAGTATTTGCGAAAATCTTTTGATAAACAATTGACTCCCCCTTCTAGTTTAGGCCATAAATTCTAACAGTACAATGGCAGAAGGAGCACATCAGAGGCCTTAGGAGAGGATGCTGATGGTGTGGAAGTGGAATCCCTCTTGTCGCGGCTCCGTCGTGGGTGATGGGCGGCATGCAGTGGCGGTGGTCCATTGCGCATTCAAAAGAATTGCGGGAGTGCAAAGGAGGAAGGAACAATGAGGTGTAAAAGGGTGGCGTTTACCGTAGCCGCCCTTCTTGTTTGAATGCATACAACTTATAAAGGGGACTTTTACCATAGCTGCCCTCTTTGTCTGAATCTAAGAAGGCAGCTAAATAGTCCGTCTTTTTCTCTGTTGGACATAAGACTACATGTACATCAAAGGCGACTAGAAATCTGTCATTTTACAATGAAAATAGCCACTATTTTTAAGCCTTTCTGCACCAGTGACTTACCCCACGGGTTTTGGAAATCACACATGACCATACCTTCAACAACACCATAGTGAATGTTTCTATGTGGTTTATCAAGCAACTTTTAAAAATTTTCCTATTCCTATGTTTCCACAACTCTATAACCACAACTACCCACACTCCACCCCAAATCTAATTAACACTTTTATTCACCCCACCAATCTTAAAACTAAGAAAATGCAATTTTGGCTCTTATTAATCTGCCGAACTCACCCCCATCCACTCATAACATTTAGACCAAACTAGCCAAACAACTTTGCACATACAAAAGGGATGTGACGTAGTTTCCTCTTCCACCCACATAGACAGCAGATAATACTAACCAGATTAATCCTTCTTCTCGTCATATTCACTTTAGACGGTATCTTATCCTCCAGAACCCTCCAAGTTGTAACAAGAGTTGATAGTTAAGCCTTAGTCTTCCAAAAACCAACGTATAAATCACCCTCATCCCCCTGGGCATCTTCTTTAAGGATTTTATGTGCAGATTGAACGGTGAAAACTTTTGTTTCTCCATCTTTTCATACCCAAGTATCCTCCTTATCCAAATTTACGTTCTTCTCTCCCAAAAGATGCAACAACTCTTATTCCTGATTCTTCTCCCATTCAAACAAATTCTTTCTTCAATCTATCTTCCAAACCCATTCTAGATTTTCTTTCATCTCCCCTTCTTGCCAAAAAGAAGATTCCTTATCAGAACAAATTGAGAAAAACCTTGGAAATTTGACTTTGAACACTTTTCTCATCAATTAAACTATGAATTTAATTTTTGTTTCTAAAAAATTAATAACTTGACTCCTTCACTTGATTGCTTAAAAAAGAATGTATTAAGTAGTAATAAAATAAACAATTGGAAAAAATAAAAAGAGATAAATAGAAAAAATAAGATTAATAATAATTACATATGTCTTTTTAATAATATGTCATTTTTTTCATTTTTTTATCGGCAAGAATCAATAAAACTAAAAGGCCCACTTCAAGGGTGGTCAAACCCTTATATAAAATAGAAAGGTTCAGAGATTACCTTTTCTGAAACACGCTAAAAATCAAATGAGACCTCCTATTATTTGACCTAACCCTACCATTGGAAACAAAAAGAACAAGTATCAACCCTTAGAGATTTTAAATCAAATTCATGCATACCAAGGGTTCTAGACACCAATCAGAGAACGAGAAACTCGTTGATTGTATCTTACAAGAGATCTAAGACCAGACCCTAACTTGTGCCAGGGAAAAAACCCCTGTGTGATCAACCACTCCACCTTTAAATAAACAATTATTCCTGTGACTCCAAATCTTGCTAACCAACGCTATCCAGACGTTACCCATAATAAGATTCACTGAAATGGATGCATTTAGAATTTTAAAATGTTCGAAGTGTAGACCCGGAACCATAAGGTCAATTGATCTAACTCCTAGCCAGTCATAGCAAAGATTCCAAACCAACCAAGCGACTCTACATCCAAAAAACAAGTGTTCCATTGAATCCTCTAACGATCTACACAAACTCTGTTGACCCCTATCCCTCTTCTCTCCAGATTTACTTTAGAAGCAACTTTAGTCTCAATCACCCTCCAAGCTGTGACATGATCTGAAGGGAGCACCTTAATCTTCCAGAAAAACTTGTAAAATCTTGAGTCTTCCTCACCTCTATCTCCCCTTAACCTTCTGTAAGCAGACTTAACTGAAAACACATCTGACTCGCTATCCTTCCAAACCCATCTGTCCTCTGTTTCCAACTCGAGTCGCTTGTTGGAGATCATCTCTAAGAGTTGACATGCTTGCTCCTCCTCCCAAGCAAAAAGACTCCTTCTCCACCTTAAGTTCCACTCCCAGACCCTATTAACCCATAATCCGCAATCACATAAATTTCGCCTCCTTAGAGACCGATAAAGAGAATAACCTTGGAAATCTCTTTCAAGTCTCCAGAGACTACCCAACTATTTGATCAAAATGAAACATCTCTCCTGTTTCCTACCTCCCAATTCAAACAATCTTCAAACTTCCCTCTTTATTCCTCAGACCTTCAGACCTTCGTCATATCTCTCCACCACCAGGAAACCTTACTATTATTTGACTGCTGCTCCTTCAGTCCTCTCCATCCTTCATACTTAGAGTTGATGACCTCCCTCAACAACCCCTCCTTGTTCGAATTCAAATCCATTTTTCCAATAAGGTCAAATTAAAACGCCTCATGTTACCGAGCCCTCCCACTTCCCTGGATTTATAGAACTTATCCCAAACAACCCATGCGATCTTCCGTCCTTCTGATCTCCAGTCCTACAAAAAATTCCTTTGCAAGTGCACGATTTTCTTCAAAACATTACATGATAACTTGAATAACAAAAGATAGAACAAAGGTATTGATGATAAAATCGACTTAATCAAGCAAATCCTCCCTGCCAATGATATGTATCTAGCCTTCCACCTTCCTAGCCTGGTTTTTATTCTATTGACCACTTCATCCCAGAACACACCCCTCCTCTGACACCCCCTACTGGCATATCCAAATACTTGAAAGGAGTTCTCATCGCTTCACAATTTAAGATTGTCGCAAAACGTAGAATCTTCGTCTAGTCCACCCCCACCCCTCCGAGTCTACTCTTGATGAAATTCACCTTAAGGCCAGATGCCAACTCAAAACAATTCAACATAACCTTTATGTTAAATACACTTTTGATATTTGCCTTAAAAAAAACAAAGTATCCTCAGCGTACTAGAGCGTGTTTACCTTTACCAGCTTTTTCCCAATCTCTAGGCATTCCACCAGGTCTTTCTCATCCGCAGTCCTAGACACCCCGGCTAGACCTTCTACCACTATTAGAAGCAAAAACGAAGCTAAAGGGTTGTCTTGTCTCAATCCCTTCTTCGGAATGAATTCCTTAGTAGGACTCCCGTTTGCAAGAATTCATACTGACACTGATTCCAAACACGCTTTAATTCAAGAAATTCACTTTTCACAGAAATCGAGTCTGCCTAACATGTAATAGATAAAATCTCATCTCACAAAGTCGTAAGTCTTTCTTTTTTTTTTCATTTAACACTGGCATTTAGAGACGGTGTATGTTTTACTTGGTATGTCAGGATTTTCTTCTTCTCTTAATTTACTTGTGTATAGACAATTTTTTATAAAACTGTTTGCTTACAGGTTAATCATTGATTCTAGAGGAAGATATATATAAAATAATTTAAAATAAAATAATTCAAATTTAATACATTTAAATGTTTTATATTTATGAAATTCTCTATAAAAAAAAGAGAACGTAGAGGGTTGTTTTCGAGTGGTCACAAAATTACTATTGTGATAATGTCTTTGTTAATGGCAATTTTTTTACAGTGTGAATTTTAAACATTTAAATTAGTGTATTACACCATAATGCAATTAAAGAGGAGTCACGGGAGAGAACCTTACCACTGCTTTTTTATTCTTTTGAAGAAAAAAATAAAAGTTTAAATTTCATATTTCTATTTTAATTTTTAAGTTCCAATGATCAAATAAGTATGACCATTAGGAGGGCGAGGAATGATTTAAACGGAGTTTTCGTGAATGATCTTTGGTGTGATGATAAATAGGTGGTAAAGGATAAGGTTAGGAATATTTTTAAATCTCAGTTCGATGGAGTTGATGGGGTACTTGTTAGATTGGATAATGTTGATTTTAGCTCAGTTTCTGGGGAGGAGAATATAATGTTGGTTGAAGATTTATCTGAAGAAGAAGTTAAATTTGCTGTGTGGAGTTGTGAAAGTTTGAAGAGTCTTGGTCCCAATGATTTTAATTTTGGCTTTTTAAAAGTTCTGTTGGGAGATTTTAAAAGAGGATATTATGAAGGTTGTGAACGAGTTTGTGGATAGAGGTAGTTGGCCTAGTGATGTGAGTTGATTTTTAGATGATATCATTTATGGTTACACTTTTACTTAAAATTGGATTTTAAGAATTAGAGGTGAGACCTAAGGAAGATTCCCACTGGACACGAACTTAACCAAGTGGTTAAGTAAGTGTGAAGGTTCACTTCACAGAGACAAAGATAAAAAGCACAAGAATATGGGTGACAATGATGCAAGGCGAAAATTAAAAGAACTTAAAGGAAACAACAAAAAGAAAAATGACAGAAAGAAGAGATGGAAGATGGAAGATGGAAGATGGAAAAACAAAGATGAAGGAAAAGGAAGCTTATGGATGAAGGAATAAGAGGATGAACACGCCACTTGGATTTGGATTCTCTAAGATAAGTGTAGAGGGCCGCAACTTGAGAGCTCTCAACTCACATCACCCAGGGGGTCAGATGCGTTGTTCATCTGTTTGGCTCCCAAGATTGGCAACCCGCAGCAACTAAGTGACTTCAGACTTATTTCTTTGGTAGGTTGCTTATAACAAAATCGTCTCAAAGGTTTTGTCTCTTAGGTTGAAGAAGGTGATGAGTAAGTTGATTGATTCTAGGCAATCTACTTTCATGGAAGGAAGGGACTTATTGCATAGTGTTCTCGTGGCCAATAAGGTTTTAGAGGAAGTGAAGCATAAGAAGAAGAGTTGTGTTTTCTTTAAAGTTGATTACGATAAGGCCTACGACTCTATAAGTTGGGAGTTTTTATATTACATGCTTGGAAGTTTAGGCTTTTTGAGAAAGATGGATTAAATCCTATTTGGAGTCTTCCTCTGCGTTGGTGCTTGTAAATGGGAGTCCTACCTCAAATTTTTACCCGAAGAGGGGTCTACATCAAGGCGATCCACTAGCGCCTTTTTTGTTTCTTGTTGTAGCGGAAGGTTTGGCAGGTGTTGTGAGGAAAGTTGTAGAAAAGATTCTGGTGGAGAGTTTGGAGGTTGGGGTAAAAAAGGTTAAGGTAAACATGCTTCAATATGTGGATGATACCCTATTTTTATGTGAAGATAACTTTAAAACTGTTTGTAATTTGAAAGTCATTCTGCACTGTTTTGAATTAGCCTCTGGCCTGAAGGTTAATTTTTCAAAGAGTAGAACTGGAGGGGTGGGGGTTGACCACAATGTGATTCAACAGTATGCAACAATCCTTAACTGTGAAGTGATGAAAACTCCCTTCAAATATTTGGGGTTGCTTGTGGGGGGGAGCCACAAGAGAGTCTCGTTTTAGGACGGAGTGTTAGAAAGAGTTAAGAGCAAGTTGGGTAGATGGAAAGGTAGATTTCTTTCATTGGCCATGAGAGTTTGTCTAATTAAGTCGGTTCTCTCTTCTATCCCGTTGTTCTATATATCTATGTATAAGTTGACTTCTGTTGTGCTAAAGGAGATTGAGAAAATTCAAAGAAGGTTTTTGTGGGGTTGGGGTTCAGAAGGAAGGAAAATAGTGTGGGTTTCGCGGAAAAAGGCTTACGAGCCTAGAGAAGCTGGCAGTCTTGGTATTTTGAACTTAAGGCTTTTCAATGTGGCTTTGCTGGAAAAGTGGATTTGGCATCTGGGTACCGAGAAGGGTGGTTTGTGGAAGGAAATTCTTGAGTCTAAATACGAAGGTTGGAGAAACTTGCAAGAACAAAGGATCAATGCTAAGGATTCCAGATGGTGGAGAGATTTGAAGGGGATTTGGGGGATGGAGGAATGGGGTAGAAACTTTGAGAATTATTGTGAGTGGAGAGTGGGAAACGGGAAGGATGTATTATTCTGGAAAGATGTTTGGGTGGGCAATGAAGATTTGAAAAGTAAATTTCCAAGACTGTTTTCTTTGTGTGGTAATAAAGAAAGTAATTTAGAGTCTTGTGGGGAGTGGTTTAACGATAGATGGGAGTGGAAGTTAGTCTAAAGGAGAGGTCTGTTTGATTGGAAAAAATGTCAAGAAGTCCAGTTGTTACAAGAGGTGCATGGAAAGGCCCCTGTCTTGAATATTGAAGATAGTCGGGTTGGAAGGTTGGTAAGGATAGTGGGTTTTCAGTAAAGTTTGCCTATGCTAAATTAATAGGGCCCCATGATGGAGATAGTCTGTTTGTCTCCCTATGGAAGACTTTTGCTTTGCCTTCAACCCAGTTTACTACTTGGAGGGTGTTGATTAATTTGGTTGCCATGAAAGATAACCTAGAAAGACACGGGGTCTCGATTGATAGCAACCTTTGTTGTTTTTGTAGGGTGGAAGTGGAGTCAACAAATCATCTGTTTTTTTAATGCAGGATTGCTTGGCTAGTTTGGAAATAGTGTTGTGCATGGATGGGGATAAAGTTGGTTGATCATGTTGATCCTGTTTCACACTTCTTGCATCTTAATTTGTTAAATGCTCCTGTGACGGTAAATGTTATTTGGGGTAGTGTTTGGATTGCAGTAGTTAATGAAATCTGGAAGCACAGAAATAAACATATTTTCAAAGGTGGAGTGATTGATCATTCGAAAATGTTCACCTTGGCTCAATTAAAGGTTTGGTTTTGGGTAACATCTAAATTTGTTTCTGCTCACTTTACTTATTCTGAGTGGTGTCTTGATCCTGTGGCCTGTATGTTTTCAATTAAGTGAGTTTCTGCAAGGTTTCTTCCTTTGGCTGGGTTGATTGTTGATTTTAGTTTTGTAAGGATTAAGTTGTTTAGAAAGGGTTCGGTGGGCTTTGTTGTGTTATGGTCATGTATAAAGGTTGAGTCACCCCTAAAGTGGTTTATATTTTTTTTTTTTACTTGTTAATAAAAAATGATCATTAAGGATATTAAGAAATATGAGAGACATATCATATTGGTGTAGGCAGCGAGACAGTTCGATATTGTAACACATAATTATTAAAAATATATATTAGTTGATAATTACAATAATTATAATTTTTTACATTTTCTGTTTACTAGAAATATATAATAATTGTAGAACGTCGTTTTTTTTATCACCAAAAAACGAATAATTAATGAAGGTATTTCTGTGATACCTCAACCCATATACAAGAAACTCAAACCACTCGCAAACCCTCAAGAACATTATCACTCGCAAAACTAACTTGTGTTTCTAATAACGGACCTCATACAAATTAGTGGTTCAAGATACCAATCAGATAAGAAAAACATGCTAGTCTAACCTTTGCGGTTACCCACGACCACACCTTCAGCTGAACCATCGTGAAGATTTCATTATAATCTATAATTCCATTCATAAAAATCTTCCTATTCCTTTGTTTCCATAGTTCTCCTATGACTGCTATCCACACATAGAATCAAATGTTATTGACAACTTCACTTTCCTTAGTTATCCTGAATTGTGAGAAGTGTTTTTGTGCAGAACGTCGTACAGTACTAATAATACCCATAACATTTATGGTGAGGCCAATGAAGATATAAAATTTTCAACTTCCAACTAATTCTTTCTCCGAACATTATTACAATCGAAGGACCGTGATACGTTAACATCCCATTTTACTCTCGACATTTACATTACATCATTATTATTATATCTTTTCCCTCTTTTTCACTCTCCCTCTTTTACTTTATTAAGATTTGGTCCTCATGGACTTCTCTAGGAGAGAGAGATTTTAGAGTAATCTTGTGACCATGGAAAGCAAAAGAAATTTTCTTGGAAAAGCCATCATGTAAAATTTTTCTATCAAATTGCCAAGGCCTTCCCAAAAGCACATGTGTGGCTTCCATGGACACAACATCACACAAGACCTCATCTTTGTATTTGCCAATAGAGAACATAAGATGAAAGGTTCTTGACATTCTTAGGAAACATCTTGAGTTGGTCATTAGAGAGGCACTTTTTTCTTAGAATTGGATCAATGTTCTAAGTCAAGAACTCACCAAAACTAATGCCAAAACACAAACTCATATGGAAGTTCCAATTATTGTCAAATTGAACCGATTAAAGTGAAATTAAAAGCAAGGAAACTGAATATAAGTGCTGGAAATTAAAAGCACCGAACCAAAACACAAGAACACAAGCTAAGACATGAAAATTAAAAGAGAAGGAAGGAAGGAGAAGAGAATGCTCATGAAGAAGGAGGTATGGTTGGATGATCACGTCACTAAGAGGATGAAGGCTCCTAGATGAGTGTGCAAGCCGCCACTTGAGGTAACCATTGAACCTTCAAGATAAGACTAGTGAAGAAGATGCAAAGCTCTCCAATGCTCACTCAAAAATTGAGTAAAGTTTCTCTAATTCAAAAATTCAAATTTGAAAAATACAAGGGCAACACCTTAATTTATAGTGTGAAGGTGCTGAAATGCAAGCTAAATGAATTCAAAAATTTCCCCCAACTTCAAATGAAAATGGCGCCTAAACAAGTCATGAGGAAGGTGTGACTTCTTCTTTCACTTTGGCACCTCCTATTTTAACTCCTACACCTATTTACTAACGCACCCCCCTCCTAATGCTCCTAACTAAAGACCTAAAGATGCTTTAACACAAGAGATTTCTCATGTTTTCCTCTAAGCATCCTCACACAATGAAATTACAAAAAAAGGGAAAATAAACGTTCCCTTGCTCCTAAAGCTTTGAACATGCTTCTTGTGAGCCTTTGAGGTTGAATTTGATCTCCATGAACGTCCTCAACCTCTTTTTCTTCGTGATGATTGGCCTCCATGTCCTCTTGAGCTTGATCTCCATCACATATCATATTGGTGTAGGCAGCGAGATAGTTCGATATCGTAACACATAATTATTAAAAATATATATTAGTTGATAATTACAATAATTATAATTTTTTACATTTTCTATTTACTAGAAATATATAATAATTGTAGAACGTCGTTTTTTTTATCACCAAAAAACGAATAATTAATGAAGGTATTTCTGGGATACCTCAACCCTTATACAAGAAACTCAAACCACTCGCAAACCCTCAAGAACATTATCACTTGCAAAACTAACCTGTGTTTCTAATAACGGACCTCATACAAATTAGTGGTTCAAGACACCAATCAGAATAAGAAAAACATGTTAGTCTAACCTTTGCGGTTACCCACGACCACACCTTCCAGTGAAGCTTTAACCACTAAACCAGACAAGTTCTTCTGTCATATTACGATTTTTATTATACTTATATTAATGTTAATAATATAAATTATATTAATATTAATGGTAATAATATAAATTATATTAATATTAATATTCATAATATAAATTAGAGGATTAAGAGGATTAAGAAGAGGAAGAGGAGGAGGAAGAGAGGAAAAGAGGGAGGAAGAGGAAAAAACTAATAGAATAGGAGGAAAAGAGGAAGAAGAGGAAGAAGAGATTTAGGAAGAGGACTAAGAGGAGAGGAAGAGGAGGAAGAGGAGGAAGAGGGAGGAACAAGAGGAAGAAGAGGAAGAGGAAGAGAAGAGGAGGAAGAGGAACAAGAGGAAGAGAAGAAGAAGAGGAAGAGGAACAAAGATCTTAAGATTAATCTAAGAGGAAGATTAAGATTCTTAATTATTTAAAGAATTATTATATTAACAATATTAATAAGAAACAATCTTAATAATATTCCAATATTAATAATAAATAATATTTATAATATTAATAAATAATATTAATTATAAATAATATTAAGAATATTAATAATAAATAATATTAAATATTAATAATATTAATAATATTCATAACATTAATAATATTTATAATATTAATAATATTCTTAATATTAATAATATTCATAATATTATTAATATTATTAACAATAATAATATTAATAACAATCTTAAAAATAATAATAATTATAATAAAAATCATAATATTGTAAAAGAATTTGTCTGGTGTAGTGGTTAAGGTTTCTTTTGTTACTGAAGAAACCTGGCTTGTAATGATAATTTTACATACGGAAAAAAATCCGTATGTAATTTCAATTTTTCTTGTAGTGCGACATTTACATTACATCATTATTATTATTTCATTTTCTGCAGCATAATCCTTCATGCTTATGGCAGCTGCAAAATCATCTTTCTTGGAGTATTGGAAAATAAGAGGGTTGTAGTTGTTATGTGTGGATTGGGAATGCTAAATGCAGGTATTTCAACCCAATTGATGCTTACTTTATTTGATGTGGAAGGAGTTCTACATTATGGAATTGCAGGAAATACAAATCATAAACTCCAGATTGGAGATGTGACTATTCCACAATATTGGGCACACACATAGGACTTTGGCATTGGCAGAGGTTTGGAGAAGTAAATGGACACTTCAGCAAAAAATTTGGTATCTTGAGTTTGCTGCCTACAGTAACAGATGCTTCTGATAAAAACAAAAAACTTTTTATTATATTTGCAAAGAAGAGCCATGATTAGAACACTTTTTATTTTTAATATATGTATCATTTTAGTCACATTTTTGTAGAAAGTTTTCTCTATATTTCTTTGAATGAGTGGTTGAGTTCAACTTAATTATTATATTGAAAAGAACATTTATAAACATTTATGGTCTTTAGTGGCTATTGATGAAGATATAAATTTCCAGGTGTTATAGTTCCAACTAATTTTTGTCTGTACAAAAGTAGTTTTATTACAATTGAAAATAACATGTTGATGTTAGTGGTGATTGATGAGCACAGGCAGTGTTCCTTTACAAGTTCTTTCTCCTTTAGTGGTTCTAAAGAAGAAGGGGCTGACCTATATAAAGCAACTTCTACTATAACATAAGTGCCAATCTTTTTTTTATCCTGGAAGAGCCAACCTTTTAAATAAAAAGAAAGTTTTCTTTATATTTCTTTGAATGAGAGTCGTGGAGCTCCACTTAATTATTATATTAAAAAGAACATTTATGAACATTTTTTTTAGTGGCTATTGATGAAGACATAAATTTGTCGAATGTTAGTTCGGCATAATTTTTTCACCGTACAAAAATATTTTTATTAAGAATAGTGATATATTGACATCCAATGCATCAAATGACATCCATCTTATGCCTTATT
The DNA here is from genome assembly GCA_013389735.1 of Phaseolus lunatus. Classification (NCBI taxonomy): domain Eukaryota; kingdom Viridiplantae; phylum Streptophyta; class Magnoliopsida; order Fabales; family Fabaceae; genus Phaseolus; species Phaseolus lunatus. The sequence continues at coordinate 5,842,092 of CM023861.1, forward strand.
ATTTTACAAAAATACTCCTATCACATAAGTAATCCAACATTTAAAGAAGTTGTAATCTGGAGCAAAGGAAAAATTGGTTGTCAAAAAATCATTTTCCTTTTATTAAAAGTGGTTTTCTTTTTTTTATTAACAAAGCCCTTACATACCAAAACATGCACTCGCCCTGCATAATACCTGCACTATCAATATTTTAAAATATAATTATGCTTCTTGATGTTAGTGGTGATTGATGAGAGAGATAGGGAGTGCTCCTTTACAAGTTCTTGCTCCTTTACATGGTTCTAAGAAGTGGCTGGCCTATATAGAGCAACTTCTGCTAAAACATAAGTGCCAACATTTTATCTTAATCTGGAAAATATGTCATGAGTCTTAGCCGATTTATTCTGTAGTTCCTTCATAGTTCAAACTCTTTAATCTATTATATTCTCTTTAGTACATCAAGAGTTCATTGGTCTGTTTAAAAAAGGAAAAATGGTGGGTTCTATGTCTTGCAACATTGTTTTTTATAAGCATAACACATTGGGTTTATAGATGGAGAAATCCTAGCTGCAATGGAAAACTCCCACCTGGTTCAATGGGTTTGCCCCTTCTTGGTTCACCCCCTACACTACTTCTGATATTCATCCATTCATAAAGCAGAAAATGGAGAGGTATAATATATGCAAGCTTTACGTTTTTCATGAGAATGTATTACTTAATATTTGTGCTGGTTGGTTTCTTTTCTTTTCAGGTATGGACCAATCTTTAAGACAGGCTTTGCTGGACGACCAACTGTGGTGTCCGCTGACCAGAAATTTAATAACTTAATATTCCAACAAGAAGGAGAAATGTTCCAGAGCTGGTACCCAGATACAATAAACAAGATTTTAGGGAGACAAAATTTATCTTCCCTGCATGGTTTTGTGTTCAAGTAAGTTAAGAACATGGTGCTCCATATGTTTGGTCCTGAATGCCTCAAAAGGATGCTCTCAGAGGTGGAACAGAAAGCGTGTACAACATTGCAGCAGTGGTCATGTCATGATACTGTTGAGTTGTGCGATGCAACAAAAAGGGTCAAATTATAGCACTCAAAATTAACTTTTATTATTTCCATTTAAAAGCGCTTTCCTTTGATTTCCTGATTCGTCCTTTATTTCCAGATGATATTTGAGTTGACTGCAAAAAAACTTCTGAGCTGTGATTCGAAGGAGACTTTAGAGAGTTTAATGGACAACTTTAATTCATTTATGAAAGGACTTATCACTCTCCCTCTAAACATTCCAGGAACACTTATCACAAATGTTTGCAGGCAACTCCATTATCCACATCAAAACTAGTCATTTATGACTATCAGAACTTTAACTTGCTTCACGCAATTATGTTGTCCTATAGATACACTGATTTTCTTGGATGTTTAACTTATATGTATAGGAAAAGTTTACTTTGACACCCAAAAAGTATATGATATTGACATGTGTACGTGCATGTGTATGTGAAGTGTTAATGCATTCAAGAAAAACTATGAAAATTTAACAATACATAGTTGCATATAAAATATAAAAGCATTTATCATAACTAGTCATTATATTTTACTTCTCCTTGTATGATTAATTTGTGGGTAACTCTGCTTTGGTGGTTTGGATGGCCAGATTTTGCCTACTCAGTCCGATTTTATGTGAATTAAAAATTGAAGAGAATGAAAGTGAAGGTGTCATTTTTCTCAGGGTAGGAAAAGGGCAATGAAGACACTGAAGAGCGTGCTGCAGGAAAAAAGAGAAAAGCCTAGGAAAGAAGTAAGCGATTTCTTTGATTATGTAGTGGAAGAACTTTCAAAAGAGGGAACACCACTCAATGAAGAGATGGCTTTGGACCTCATGTTTACGCTACTCTTTGCAAGCTTTGAAACCACTTCTTTGGCTCTCACATATGCCATTAAAGCACTATCTGATATCTGACAACCCCTCAGTGCTGAAGAAATTAGAAGTACGTTAAATATATGTTTTATTCTTATATGTCAAGGACAATTGTTAATTATTGATTTGGGTATATGGCTTTGCAGGAAGAACATGAAGGCATCCTGAAAGGTCGTGAAGATCCAAACTCTGGACTTACATGGCAAGAGTACAAATCAATGACATTTACATTTCAGGTGGTTCAATCCTCAACATAACATTTTTCATATATTTTAACAAGAGAATCTATGTTTGGTTTAATTCTGTGTGTGCATATATACTGCATATCTTATTTAGTTGATGATTATTTGCAGGTCATAAATGAAACCATCAGGCTGGCAAACATAGTTCCAGGAATATTTCGGAAGACACTACAGGAGATTACATATGGGGTATGTGATTGCTTCATTATATCAAATCCTTCTAAAATCTCAAGCCTTACTCAGTGAAACTAATATTAGAAATTATTTTATACTTAGTATTTAACTTATTAACTTTTGGTGCAACTACTTTAAAACTAACACTGCTCATAAATAATACATACAAGCAGGATACACCATACCAGCAGGGTGGGCAATAATGGTGTGTCCCCCAACTGTACACTTGAACCCGACCATATACGAAGATCCTCCTTAGGCAATAGCACAAGAACGAGGTGTCGAAGTAAGAAGCTTTCCTTTTAAACGTAAGTAGGCAGGGTAAAGGAATATAGTTATCTGCAGGTGCTGTTTCAACGTTGGTTTTATGAGTGTGCAGCCTCTGTTTTTGCTGCAGTAAAGGTTCTTTTGCAGTAGAGGATAATAGTGCATTGAATGTAATAAAAGAGAAAAGTACAATAAGATTTTATTTTTTAAAGAAGAGATAAGCATTTATATGGACATGAAGGAGGATTGAGGTGAAAGAAAAGAAAAGGAGAGAGAAAATAATGGAAATGAGAGAGATAGGAAAAAGAATATAAGAGAGAAAAAAATAATAGAGTCGCATTTATCCCACTATAATTGCGTTATACAATGTTGGAACAGGCTTATTAAATAGTGGGTTTATGTCTATATATATAGAAAACGGACACTCGTGTATCGTTAAGTAAAGTGTGAAATTTAAAAATTTTTGTTAGATTTTAAATAATTTTAGGATAGTTCTAATATAAATTTTTCTTTTAAAAATACTAATTTTTTAAAAATTTAAATTTATTATATAAATTTTTATTATCATTATAAAAATAAAAAATAATATTTTTTAATTAATCATAAAAAACATCTTTTTACTATTATAAAAAAAACTAAAACATACTTATATACATAAATTTAACATCGTTTATTTTATTTATTCCATTTATCTTAACTTCAGCTATCATAATTTTATTTAGTTTTACTATAATATAATATTTTAATTAAAAAATGTTATAAAATAACTGTTTTTCTTGTTAGAAAGTAAAAAAAAAAAATTATTCGGAGAAAAATGACAATTAATGACAAATATAAATAAATCAGCTTTTTAATTTAACAAATTCCTTATTCCTAACCTAATATAGATTAAGAGAATGACTTACATATCCAAACATATTCACAACTGATCTTCTAAGCGGCATCTGCATGATCATTCTACTGGGATTTCTCATATAAGCAGAAACTTGATTGCTAATATCCTATGATGGGGTAAAATTAGGCCTAAACACCCATCCATCACAAAAACAAATAAATACCAGTTAGAGAACCTGACCTGATTAAAAGCATTCAATTTTCCTTTAATGGCAACAGCACCAATTGTCACTTGTCTTATTCGCTGCCATTATTAAGATGTCGTACTGCAAGATACAAACATGAATAACATTAAATGCGTAAAGAATCACATTGGCTATAACAAAAAGAAAATTTGAGAAAAAGAGAATAGTTTTACTGTTCATCATGGAGTTTTTTCCCTTCACTTAATGTTCACCTTAATAATTATGAAATTGAGTGCTTGGTATGTCAGGATTTTTCTTCTCTTAATTTACTTGTGTATAGACAATTTATTATAAAATTGTTTGCTTACAGGTTGATCATTGACTCTAGAGGAAGATATATAATTACATATACAGTCATTCACATTACAGTACTAATAATAATACCCATAACATTTATGGTGTTTAGAGGCCAATGAAGATGTAAAATTTTCAACGTCCAACTAGTTTTCTACTAATTTTCTACGGACATTATTACAATCGGAGGACAGTGATACGTTAACATCCCATTTTAATCTCTACACCTACATTACATTTTTATATATTATTATTTCGTTGTTATATAATATTTTATTGAAAAAATTACTTAATAAATAAATATATTTAATGAATGATGGTGTCAAAAGGAAAATTTTCCTTTTAGTAAAAACCAATAAAGTCAGTGAGAATTTAAAGAAATATAATATTATAATAAGAACCATAAAGTTAATAAGAATTTTAAAAAAATATAATAATAAAGTTAGTAAAAATTTTTAAAAATATAATGATATTTAAGTGTAAGATTGCGTTTGTATTTTCTTGGATAATAAAACTATACATAAACTTATTTTGGGGGATTAATGAAATATCAATAAGATCGTTGTTGAATATCGGTTATCAAATATTGGAATGATTCTTAATGTAACAAAATCAATTTTCAGTGAATTTGAATTATTTGGATTTAAAGGTGGTTTGACCAAACTATCTCAAATGATAGTGTATTCTCAATATTTTCATTTTATTGCTTGTAATTATATTTGCAAAGAATAACCATGTTTATAACACTGTTTTAATATATGTATCGTTTTAGTAAGTTTCCTTTATATTTCTTTTGAATGAGTGGTGGAGCTCAACTTAATTATTATTGAAAAGAACATTTATGGTCTTTAAAGTGGCTATTGGTGAAGATATAAATTTTCAGGTGTTAGTTCCAACTAATTTTTTTGTCGTACAAAACTAGTTTTATTTCAATTGAAAATAACATCTTGATGTTAACGGTGATTGATGAGCATAGATAGGTAGTGCTACTTTACAAGATCTTGCTGGATCGTGCTCCTTTAGTGGTTTGAAGAAAGTGTGAGAAGTGGACTTTAAGCTTAATTCAACAGTTTACATCCATTTATATATTATAAAATATCTTAATTTTTAGTTAATGTGAAATTTTCAGTACACTCCTCATATCGAGCGTGACAATTCGTGTGTGAGACTATATATTTATGGATGATCCGATAACAGTTCAATAGTAGGTGGCCTGATAAGTCTAACAAACTCTTGCTTGGATAGACTCGAAATGCTTCTGATATCATATTGAGTAGTGGACTTTAAGTCTAACTCAACTTTATAAAATCGACTTGTAAGGTGATATTTATACTTATTTATATACTATTAAATGTCTCATCCCCTCATATCGAGACCTGCCAACTCGTGCATGAGATTATATACTATGAATGGTCTGATAGTGTGATCTGATAAACCCAATAAACACTTTAAAGTTTGTACTCACTTATATATTATGAAACGTGTCATAATCTCTAATCCACCTGAGATTTTCAAGTGAGGGTAACATGACGTGAGCACACTCTCACTTTAATCAGCTAACAGAGGACGTGTACTTGGGGTTTGGGTCTTGTAGATCAGGTTGGGTTGTGGCTGGCCTATAAAAGCAACTTCTGCTATAATTAACATAAGTGCCAACATTTTATCTTATTCTAGAAATGTTTGTTACTCTTAAATATGTCATGAGTCTTGGCAGTTTTATTCTTTAGTTCCTTCATAATTCAAACTCTTTAATCTATTATATTCTCTTTACTATATCAAGAGTTCATTGGTCTCTTTAAAAAGGGAAAAAATGTGGGTTCTATGTCTTGCAACATTGTTTTTTATAGGCATAACACATTGGGCTTATAGATGGAGAAACCCTAGTTGCAATGGAAAGCTCCCACCTGGTTCAATGGGTTTGCCCCTTCTTGGTGAATCCCTTCAGTTCTTCACCCCCTACACTTCTTCAGATATTCATCCATTCATAAAGCAGAAAATGGAGAGGTATAATATATGCAAGCCTTTCGTTTTTCATGAGAATGTATAACTTCATATTTGTGCTGGTTGGTTTCTTTTCTTTTCAGGTATGGACCAATCTTCAAGACAGGCTTTGCTGGACGACCGACTGTGGTCTCCGCTGACCAAAAATTTAATATCCTAATATTCCAACAAGAAGGAGAAATGTTCCAGAGCTGGTACCCAGATACACTAAACAAGATTTTCGGGAGACAAAATTTATCTTCCCTGCATGGTTTTGTGTTCAAGTACGTTAAGAACATGGTGCTCCATATGTTTGGTCCTGAAGGCCTCAAAAGGATGCTCTCTGAGTTGGAACAGAAAGCGTGCACAACATTACAGCAGTGGTCATGTCAGGACACTCTTGATTTGTCCGATGCAACAAAAAGGGTCAAATTATAGAACTCATAATCAACTTTTATTATTTTCATTAAAAAGCCTTTTCCCTTGATTTCCTGATGATTCGTCCTTCATTTCCAGATGATATTTGAGTTGACTGCAAAAAAACTTCTTAGTTGTGATTCGAAGGAGACTTTAGAGAGTTTAATGAACAACTTTAATTCATTTATGGAAGGACTCATCTCGCTCCCTCTCAACATTCCAGGAACAGCTTATCACAAATGTTTGCAGGCAACTCCATTATCCACATCACCACTAGTTATTTATGACTATCAGTACTTTAACTTGCTTCACGCAATTATGTTGTCCTATAGATACACTGATTTTCTTGGATGTTTAATTTATATGTAGATAGGAAAAGTTTACTTTGATACCCAAAAAGTATATGATATTGACATGTGTACGTGCATGTGCATGTGTAGTGTTAATGCATTCAAGAAAAAATATTAAAATTAAATAATACATAGTTGCATATAAGATATAAAAGCATTTATCATAACTGGTCATTATATTTTAATTCTCCTAGTATGATTAATTTGTGGGTAACTTTGGTTTGGTGGTTTGGATAGCCAGATTTTGCCTACTCAGTCCGATTTTATGTGAATTAAAAATTAAAGAGAATGAAAGTGAAGGTGTCATTTTTCTCAGGGTAGGAAAAGGGCAATGAAGACACTGAAGAGCGTGCTGCAGGAAAAAAGAGAAAAGCCTAGGAAAGAAGTAAGCGATTTCTTTGATTATGTAGTGGAAGAACTTTCAAAAGAGGGAACACCACTCAATGAAGAGATGGCTTTGGACCTCATGTTTACGCTACTCTTTGCAAGCTTTGAAACCACTTCTTTGGCTCTCACATATGCCATTAAAGCACTATCTGACAATCCCTCAGTGCTGAAGAAATTAGAAGTACGTTAAATATATGTTTTCTTCTTATAAGTCATGGACAACTTTTAATTAATACTTTGGGCATATGGCTTTGCAGGAAGAACATGAAGGCATCCTGAAAGGTCGTGAAGATCCAAACTCTGGACTTACATGGCAAGAGTACAAATCAATGACATTTACATTTCAGGTGGTTCAAATCCTCAACATAACATTTTTCATATATTTTAACGAGAGAATCTATGTTTGGTTTAATTCTGTGTGTGCATATATTACATATCTTATTTAGTTGATGATTATTTGCAGGTCATAAATGAAACCATCAGGTTGGCAAACATAGTTCCAGGAATATTTCGGAAGACACTGCAGGAAATTAAATATGGGGGTATGTGATTGCTTCATTATATCAAATCCTTCTAAAATCTCAAGCCTTACTCAGTGAAACTAATATTAGAAATTATTTTATACTTAGTATTTAACTTATTAACTTTTGGTGCAACTACTTTAAAACTAACACTGCTCATAAATAATACATACAAGCAGGATACACCATACCAGCAGGGTGGGCAATAATGGTGTGTCCCCCAGCTGTACACTTGAACCCGACCATATACGAAGATCCTCTTTCCTTCAACCCATACAGATGGGTGGTAAGTCTAATTAACCTTTTCTTGTTTTAGAGTTTTTTAAGGTTCTTCATTTGTTTTATTTTCAAGTACCCTATTAACTAGCTATTTTTAGAATTAAAAAAATCAACCCTCTTTCTAAATTAAAATTATATGATATACATGAGTTAAAAAAAATAAGATTTTGAAAAAAAAAATAGAAATGGTTTCTATAAACTAATTCATCCATACATTAATTTTAATTTTTAAAGAAACCCGATTTATTTTTTCTCTCATTCATATAATTATGCAAAGTTTTTCAGGGACATTTGCTATTGTAGCTTAACATATTTTGCATGGTCTACAATTGTAACAAAAAAAAAAATGATCTATATAGGGAATGGATATGAGTCCCGCAAGCAAACATTTAATGGGTTTTGGTGGAGGCATAAGATTTTGTGTTGGAGCAGACTTTGCAAAGGTTCAGATGGCTGTTTTTCTTCATAACTTGGTTACAAAGTATAGGTAATATAACTTCATTGTGTATCTTCATTTCAATAATTTAAATTAAAACATTAATGCATCCTCTTGAAACCTAGGTGGCGACCCATCAAAGGAGGGAATATTGTTCGAAATCTTGGGTTACGATTTCCTGAAGGCTTTTATGTCCGGATAATGGAGAAAGATGCATCGAAGTATGAATCAGAATTAATATAAGAAAATGTTGTGTTATTGACAAAATCTATGGTTCATTGTCTTTAGTAGAGAATAAAATTTCGTTCGTTGTGTTTAGTAGAGTTAAATGTGTCATGTGATATACGTATATATCACATTGTAGAATAAAGCTTTATGGTAAAAGCAGAAGGAAAAGTAGAATGTTTTATTTTGTAATAAAGAAGTGAATGTGTAAGATCATGTTTATAATTGAGTTCCGCAAACGTGTGATTTCGTGCTCTCACTCTTCTCATGTGATTGTGTCTTACCACAGGACACCCCTCAATCAGGTGGTTAATCATTCATCTTTATGTTAGATTCTTGTCTATTCATGATTCCTGTTTAGTTAACTTTGATCAGGCCTACTTTACTTTATACATGGTTATCCTGAGATAAGAATGGAGGCTAGCTTCTTCTTCTCCAACTTTCTTCATGATCACAATGAGAGGGATATGTGAAAGATTTTTCAAAGGTGGGGACAGATTAAGGATATCTTTATCTCAAGCAGATTAAAATCAAAAGACAGAGGTTTGGTTTTGTAAGATTCCAAGGGGTAGTATAGATGTTGATGTGCTTGAAAGAAGGTTAAATGTCATTTGGATTGGGATTTGAAAGTTGAGGGTGAATAAACCAAAATACAGAAGATCACAGGGGACAAGGAAGGACTGGAATGGAAGTCATAGACCAACACAACAGAGGAAGGAATGGAAACAGAAGGAAACTAGCCAAACTTACACACAGGTGGTGGGTAGGGAGAGTCGTCAAGTGCATGTTCAATCAACAAGGAACGTGAATGAAAGGAACGTGAATGAAAGGAACGTAAATGGGGTTGAGGTACAAAACAGGATCCACATCAGAGTTGAGGACGAAGACACAAACTGGTTGAAGAACTGTTATGTTGGAAAGGTGGTAGATGCAAGGAAGGTACAAGCAGTGAAGGAAAGTTTTCTTATGGAGGGGTTCAACTTCATCAGAATGAGATACCTAGGGGGCTTTATGTGTTGCTGTTTGGGGAATCGGATGAGGTTCTCCAAAACTCGATTGAAGAATATAAGGAGTTGTTCACTGAAACATTCAAATCGGTAGTACCATGGGCGGATAACCTGGTTATTTAGGAACAGTTGGTGTGGGTCAGATGTAGAGGAATACCTCTTAGATTCTTGAATAGTCATTGCTTTGAAGAACTTGTTGCTTAAGTAGGGGCAATGGTGGAGGTTGACGCCGCTACATTAGAACGCCAAACCCTTGAGTTCGCACGGCTACAGGTGAGGGTTCCGATTAAAGGAAAGCTTCACGTGGTGAAGAACATGAGGTTCAACGATATCCTGTGCCAAGTTGTTATTGAAGAGGAACCCAGTCTTTCGAATCCATGTGTCGGTTGCTGCCAATGTAGCGTGGGGGTGGCACGCGATGGGGCGTCAGAGGAGGGTTCGAAGGGGAATTTTGGAGAGGATTTTCTAGATTCAAACGGTTCTAACTTCAAAGACTGAAACGAAGCAGAGGTGCACGACGATGAGGAGCCTTTGGTGATGTTTCCGATGAAAGAGACGTTGATCAACAGTGGCGCATGTATAGGTAGATCGAGTGAAGGCAGTGAGTCTAGGTGTGAGGGAAGGTTTCCCACTCTAGAGGCACACACTAGCTGCAAAAGAAAAGAGGGAGAGAACAGGGACCTTTCTGAGGGTGTGTTAGAACAAAAGAATATTAGGGGTTTTTTGGAGGAGGCAACGGCTAAAGGTAGGGTTTGTATGGAGAACTTTTTTGACCTAGTTACAGATGGGTCAGCTAAGGCCTAACCAAGGGAAGGGTGTGTTCTTAGCACTTTTTTAGGTTTGGGCGCATGGAAGTGGAAGAAGAACAATCTGGAGGGGTGCCAAAAGAAGTTGTCTCGCAAGATGGTAGTTGCAGACTTGACGATGACGGCACCGACAATGTCAACGACGGTGGCGACGGTTGCGAAGACGTTGACAACGGAGGAGATGACATTTCTGGCGAGAAGATAAGGTGTAATCCAAGGCAAGGCAAGGCACGATTCTGTAGTTTTCACGCTGACGACAGCAGCGGTGTTGACGGCGCCAATGATTGCAGTGGCGATCACGACGATGTCGACAAGGGTAGCGGCAGTTTTTCTGAAGAGAACAGAAAGGGCATTCCAATGCAAGGCAAGGCACTATTTGTTTCTATGAGTGGCGAGCACAAAGGAGAAGGAACCATGAGGGAAGCAAGAATGGGTGGCAGAGCGGGTTTGCCAGAGTCGCGAAGATTTGAACGGTGCACAATGAAGCTTAAGACAACTATCTTAGAAGGCACGAACAAGATTACCACGCAAGCAAGGGCTAGGGCCATGGCGGTCATCGTAGCCTCAAGCCAAGGTGGTGCGACGGCGAAGGAAGGTGGCGACCATGGAAAACATGTCGAAGGGGAAGGCTTAAACAACACAGGAGCGAGGAGAATAAATTTTACGAGGTCATCCAAAAAGTGAGACGCAAGGTTAGATTCCCATGACCATAATATTAGCTTATCTGACATGCAGTTGAGAACTAGGTTGTTTTGGATTAATAATGACCAGTCTCACAGAAAAGAAATTCTTTTACAATATTATAATTTTTATTATAATTATTATTATTCTCTTATAATATTATAATTTTTATTATAATTATTATTATTTTTAAGATTGTTACTAATATTATTATTGTTATTACTATTAATAATATTATGAATTATGAATATTATTAATATTACGAATATTATTAACATTAATATATATAAATATTTATTAATGTTTGAATTTATTAATCTTAAATATTCTTCCTTTCCTCTTCTTTCTTATTCCTCTTCTTCCTCTTTCATCTTCTTTCTTCTTCCCATTATTCCTCTTTCCTCTTCTTTCTTATTCCCATTCTTACCTCTTTCCTCTTCTTTCTTCTTAACCTTCTTCCTCTTTCATCTTCTTTTCTTCTTCCCTTATCCTTTCTCTTCTTTCTTCTTCCTCTTCTTCCTCTTTCCTCTTCTTTCTTCTTCCTCTTCTTTCTTCTTCCTCTTCTTTCTTCTTCCTCTTCTTTCTTCTTCCTCTTCTTTCTTCTTCCTCTTCTCCCTCTTCTTTCTTCTTCCTCTTGTTCCTCTTCTTCCTCTTGTTTCTTCTTCCTCTTCTTTCTTCTTCCTCTTGTTCCTCTTCCTCCTTCTTCTTCCTCTCCTTCCTCCTCTTCCTCTTCCTCTTCTTCCTCTTCCTTCCTCTTGTTCCTCTTCTCTTCCTCTTGTTCCTCTTCTCTTCCTCTTGTTCCTCTTCCTCTTCTTCCTTCTCTTCCTCTTGTTCCTCTTCCTCCTCTTCTCTTCCTCTTCCTCTTCTTCCTCTTGTTCCTCCCCTTCCTCCTCTTCCTCTCCTCTTCGTCCTCTTCCTCCCTCCTTCTTCCTCTTCTTCCTCTTTTTCCTCCTCTTCTCTTCGTTTTTTTCCTCTTCCTCCCTCTTTTCCTCTCTTCCTCCTCCTCTTCCTCTTCCTCCTCTCCTCCCCTCTTCCTCCCCTCCCTCCTCCTCCTCCTCCTCCTCTCCTCTTCCTCCTCTCCCTCTTCTCTTCCTCTCCTCTTCCTCCTCTTCCTCTCCTGTTCCTCCTCGTCTCTCGTGTTCCTCCTCTCCCTCGTCCTCTTCCTCTTCTCTTCCTCCTCCTCTCCTCTTCCTCTTCCTTCTCTTCCTCTTCCTCCTCTCCTTTCTCTTCTGCCTCTTCCTCTTCCTCTCCTTTCTCTTCTTCCCATTAATATTAATATAATTTATATTATTAACATTAATATAAGTATAATAAAAATCGTAATGACAGAAGAACTTGTCTGGTTTAGTGGTTAAAGCTTCTCTGGTGACTGGAAGGACTTGTGTTTGAATCCTGCCTGCTGCAGTCTAAATAAAAATTAGAAATAATTAAAAAGATAAAAATAATAATGAAAAAATTAAAAATAAAATTTATTGCTTTTCATAGGGATAAATCCGTATGTAATGCTTACCTACGACAGTTTTACATACGGATTTTTGGTCTTACATACGGATTTTGACTGTATGTAATTCCAATTTTTCTTGTAGTGATAAAGGAGTTGGGATTCTCTTTTTCGGGTGAAGACGATATTGTTATAGGTCGGTTACATGCAATGGAGATAAGAGACAATTCAAAAATAAGGAGGGTGAGCACAAACAAGGTGGAGAATAGTGTATCCGATGATGAAGATAATTAGTATTAGTATGAATATAAGAGGAGTAGGGGGAAGCAACAAAAAGAAGTATGTGCGCGATCTGATTCAGAAGGAACGAGTGGATATGGTAGGTTTACAAGAGACTAAGTGTCAGGAGGTGGGAACGAAAGAAATTTTCAAATTGTGGGGTACAAATGAGGTTGAATGGGTTGAGAATGGGAATTATAATAATACCAGAGGGGTGATCACAATGTGGAGGAAAAACTGCTTTTTTCTGTCTAACGCATTTAATGGGAATAATTACAGCATAATTGAGGGGGAATGGAGGTTAAGAGAGGTTTCTTAGGTTACCATGGTCAATATGTACAACTCTGGTACTTTGTCAGATAGAAAAATAGTGTGGAATGAGGTTCGGGAAAGGAGAAGGGTGACCAACACAAAGACTTGGTGTGTAGTTGGGGACTTTAATTCTATTAGGAGAGTAGGAGAAAGAAGGAATGTGAGTATGGATGGCTATTACCGAAAGGAGATGAGAAGGTTTAATGATTTTATTGAAAGTACAGAGTTGTTCGATATCCCTATGATAGGAAGAAAGTATACATGGTATAAGCCAAATGGTTTGATTAAAAGTAGAATAGACCGGATCTTAGTGTCAAAGGAATGGTTGGAGAAGTGGTCGGACAGCAAATACCAGGTTGTAGACAGGTTGGTGTCAGATCATTGTGCCTTAGTTTTGAATACAAGCATTAAGGACTGGGGTCCGAAATCATTCAGGTGTTTGGACGTATGGCTTAAAGACAACAGGTTTAAGGATTTCGTTCAAAATAAGTGGGCTAGTTACGAAATGCAAGGAAGTGGTATCTATGTTTTGAAAGAGAAGATGAAGAGGTTGAAGTTTGATTTAAAAGTCTGGAATAGATAGGTCTTCGACAATGTTTTCCAGCAGGGGGAGGATCTTCAGAAGAAAATACAAGAGCTCGATGCAAAGGATGATGAAAGTGAGCTAAACGAAACAGGAAAGGAAGAGCGAAGGTGGTTATTAGCAAAACATAGACGAAATAGTCATAGTCAGGAAGTTATTCTATGGCAAAAGGCTCGTCTTAGATGGCTGAAGCAGGGGGACTCGAATACAAAATACTTTCATTCAGTCATCAAATGGAGAAGAGTAAGGAATGGTTTGTACAGGCTGAGAGACAAGGGTCAGTGGTATGAAGAGCAGGGTGTGGTGAAGGAGAAGGTCAGAGATTTCTATGAACAACGGTTTTCTGGAGATGACTGTTAGAGAGTCAGACTAGATAACGCAAGGTTCAATAGTATTTCAGACGAATATAATATCTTGTTGGTAGGTAGGATATTAGAAGAGCAAATTAAAAGGGCAGTGTGGAGTTGTGAAAGTGATAAAAGCCCGTGTCCTGATGGTTTTAACTTCGGGTTTATCAAGTTTTGTTGGGAAGAGTTTAAGGATGACATCATAAGATTAGTCCATTTTTTTTAGGATGAAGGAAGATGGCCAAGGGGGATGAATGCATCATTTATTACATTGATTCCTAAAGTCGATAATCCACAACATCTGAATGACTTCAAACCTATTTCTTTGGTTGGATGCTTATACAAAATTGTGGCAAAAATTGTCTCTCAGGATGAAGAAAGTGTTACACAAGGTTATAGACTATAGACAGTCTACGTTCTTGGAGGGCAGGGGGATTCTGGACAACGTTTTAGTAGCAAATGAAGTGTTGGAAAAAGTGAAGAGGAAAAATAGCAGTTGTGTGTTCTTCAAGGTCGACTATGAGAAGGCGTATGACTCAGTAGTTTGGGAGTTCATCTACTACATGCTAGGGAGGCTTGATTTTTATGACAAGTGGATTGGCTGGATAAGAGCTTGTCTTGTGTCTGCATCGGTGTCCGTGTTAGTAAATGGGAGTCCTACTAAGGAGTTCATACTATGGAAAGGGTTGAGACAGAGAGACCCCCCCTTAGCACCGTTTCTCTTCCTCATTGTGGCAGAAGGCTTAGCAGGAATTGTTAGGGAGGCAATCGACAAGGATATGTTAAAAAGTGTGGAGATCGGAGACAGGTTTATAAAAGTTAATATGCTGCAATATGCAGATAATACTTTGTTCTTTTGTAAGGCACAGTCACAAAGTGTGTTCGTTATTAAGGCTTTTCTAAACTGCTTCAAATTAGCCTCTAGCGTCAAGGTCAACTTTCAGAAGAGCAAAGTTGGAGAGGCAGGCTGCAGCCCACTATTGGTACAATAGTTCGCAACTATTTTGAATTGTGAAAAGATGAAGATTCCTTTTGTTTATCTGGGTTTGCTGGTAGGTGGATGCCACAAAAGAAGTAAATTATGGGAAGAGGTGGTGGAAAAAGTGAGAAGAAGGTTAAGCAAATGGAAAGGTAAGTTTATTTCTATGGCAGGTAGACTTTGTTTGATTAAATCGGTGTTGTCCACTCTCCCTATGTTTTTCTTGTCTCTTTTTAAAATGCCAGCAGTGGTGATAAAGGATATAAACAGGTTGTAGAGGAATTTTTTGTGGGGATGGGGTTTAGAAGGAAGGAAAATTGCTTGGGTTTCGTGGAAAAAGGTTTGTGACTCAAAAGATGAAGGAGGGCTAGGTATGTTAGATTTAAGGCATTTTAATATCGCTTTGCTGGGCAAGTGGATCTGGTGTTTAGGATTCGAGAAAACGAGTTTGTGGAAAGAAGTTCTAGATTCAAAATATGGAGGTTGGAGGGATCTCCAGAGTCGAAGAAAAAGCAGAACCGATTCTCTCTGGTGGAGGGATTTGAAGGAGGTTTGGTCTCTTGACGAAATAATTTTGAGGATAATTTTTATTTGGAGGTTAGGAATGGGAGGGAGATAAGGTTTTGGGAGGATAAATGGGTAGGCAACTTGAATCTCAATGACGCTTTTCCGAGACTTTACACCATCAGCTCCAACAAGGATTTGTCCATTTGGCATGCGAGGGAGAGGACACAAAATTCAAAATGGAATTGGAAGAACAAATGGAGAAGGAATATGTTTGAATGGGAATGGATTCAAGAACGACAGCTGATGCCAGTCTTTGGGGATCAGAGGGTAAAGTTGGATAAGGAGGATTCTTGGGTATGGAAAGACAAAGGGTCAACTGTGTTCGCAATAAAATCAGCGTACAAAATTCTTAATGATGGTGTTCATGAGACTGAAAGGGAGATGTATGGAGATTTTTGGAGATTAAAGGCACAACCATCTGCACAAATCACAGCATGGAGGGTTCTCGAAGACAAAATAGCGTCTAAAGCAAACTTGGTTAGAAGGGGGTTATGCATGAATACCATTACGTGTTGTTTGTGTGGGGAGCAAGAGGAGACCGCATCCCATCTTTTCTGCACATGTCGAGTAGCTTGACTCGTGTGGTCTAAGTGTTACGAATGGACGGATCATAGAGAGCCAAAAAAACCATTTTAAAAGCTTCAGGATGAGTGGTGTTAAGGAAAGTGTTAATCAGATTTGGAGCGACGTGTGGATAGCAATTGTAGGAGAATTGTGGTCACATAGAAACAAGAGGATTTTCAGAGGAGCCAGGATAGATCACATTAAAATTTTCACTATGGCACAAATGAAGACTTGATCGTGGATCACGTCTAAAATGCGCGGTGTAAGTTTTTCATATTCAGATTGGTGTTTTGAACATTTGATATGTATGAAGTCAATTAATGTTTCTAGGAGATAGTTGTGTCTGCTTGTAGGTTTCTCAGTTTTTATTAAGAGGTTAGGAGATGAGATCCTCATACAGTGTTTTGTATAAGGGTTGAGATATTCCCGAAATACTTTTTTTTATTTTTTTATTTTTCGTTTGAAAAAAATTCAACTTAAAAAATATGTAAGGAAACTACGTTCCACTTATCAATTTCAATTTCTATAAATTTAATGTTAGATTTATTCACATTCACACCAACAATGAATAGTTAAGTTTATTATTGTTTTAATGAAAAAAAAAATACATATTAGATAAAATTAGCCAATTAAGAAAAAAAACATAAACTAACCGATGTGACAAAGATAATGTGTGGGCTTCATATGTATCATATTGTCAAACTAAAAAATTAAATGTAAACTACAAAATAAATATTAAATATCTTTTATAATGATAATATATAATAATATTAATTTTATAAATTATATATGTTGTAAATTTTTTAAATTATGTTCATACAAAACACTAAGTACGGTGATAACAAAGTCTTTATAACATGCAAACTTATATGTTTATTAGCAAATTGTGAAACAACTAACTATTAATTATACTCTCCATATTAAAAATCATTACCTAAACAAGGTTTTAGCTTGTCTTTTTCTTTTCTTAAATTTATTTTCAAATATTACCATAATAATTGTTTCTTTATTTCTAGATACATCTATTAAATATTATATTAAATAGTTCATGTCAAATATATCTAGTGTATAATATTTTATATTTTATATAACATTTGAGAAGTTATAATTTTTTCTTTCAATTGTATACTTACTCAAAAAAATTATATTTCATTTTAATTTAATGATATTCTAAATTTTGTCAAATTTTCTTTTCTCACTCATTTTTACTTACTTTTAAATGCATATTATTTTCTTTATTTAATTATTATTTTTCATTTTTTTTCATTTTTTTAACCTTTTCAAATATTTCCTTTAAATAATTTTAATATTAAACTTATTTAATTATATTATAAATTAATCCTATATCAATTCACTTTTAACACTTTAACCAACCATATAATTAAATTATTTTAATTATATTTAATTAACTTAATCTTACCACAATAAAAATTTTAATTTCATCACCAAAACAAACTATTCAAAGTTAAAATTAATATTTATTAAAATATTATAAATTCAAAAAATTTAAAATAATTTTAAAAAAAACAAATATATTTATATATATGACAAAAAAAGAAATTAAACATTTAAGTCAATTCTTATGCATCAGTCTAGTCGATGCATGTTTAAAAAAATAATTATTTTCTGATCTTAAATCATCGGCAAGGCAACTCATTGTTTAAAAAATATCTCTCGTCGGTCAAACTGATGATAGAATTTTCAGAATAATTATTTTATTTCTACTTGTGTCGCATTAGTCTATGCAATCTCTTTTTTTGTGATGAAACTCTCTTATAGTTAATCTATATATATATATATATATATATATATATATATATATATATATATATATATATATATATATATATATATATTATTTTTTTATTTTTTTATTTTTTTATTTTTATTTTTTTTACTGGGTGAACTTTTAGTTAGATGTTTCTCTATGTGCTTTCAACCATAATAAAACAAAACTTCAAAAAGAAAATACAAGAAATGGAATATTTTCCTTCCTATATCTCTAAAGAAGTACATAGATAGATAACTCTTTCACCCATATATTCTTATCAACTTCAAATGATAATCATGTCTCGCTTCTAACTCTTCCTTCTCTTAATTATTCCAACCATTTTCAGCTTCATGACTATTTTTTTATTCACAAATGTGTTCACTTTCATGAAGGTTGGTGAAAGATAATAATATGAACCAGGTCACAAGCATTTCACAAAAGTCTAAAAAAATGGATAATTTGTTATAGTTTTAAGTACATACCACCTATTATGGTCCTATCAAAACAAGAGAAAACAAAAATCCTTCAATAAAATCCACATTTTCCTACAACAACTGCAACGCTAGTTTATCATTTCTTAAAAGGAATGTTTTATAATGCGTAAACTGCAAATGTCAACAAGCATCAAAGTAAACAAGGTATAATTAAGCACAAAAATATAAGAAGACAGATAAGTCATATAAAAAACTAGAAAGGGAAATAAAAATTATTAAGAAAATAATGATTATCAAATTATATGTAATTATTGTACGTAATTATACGCAATTAATTTGATAATGATAGAATCTCATGATTAGTGGATCACTACATAATTAACTTGTAATTTGGAGAGAAAAAATCTCCATACACTTGTATATATTTCTTATACATAGAGTGATGTAAATATATACAAGAGAATAAGGAATTACCATTTTTCTTACCATCTTTTTATATATCATTTTCTTATATGGTATCAGAGCACCAATCTTGGAACTCTGACAGCCTCTCCATTTTTATCTGCTAAATAAGATATCATGTTCGGCAAAGAAGACACCAATAACGAGTCGATGGAAACTTGGTATAAGGCTTCACTGTCGAGCAAATTCAGCAATTGGCAAAGGTTGTGTACTTGCTCAACAATAATGGTAAAAGTGACGCGTTTATAAACGTTGTAGGTCTGTTTTCCCATAACTCGTCTATTAATTATGTTTTTAAGAAACCATGAATTTTGGATAGCAGAGCAACCAATCACATTGCATTTGATTCACAATTTTTCACACACACTTCATCATCATTTATTCCAAATGTTAATCTACCCACATACTCAACTGTGGTCATCTCATCTACGAGCACGATTAAATTCAATGACAATATCACTCTCGAAGATGTTCTTTGCGTTACTTCTTTTAATTTAAAACTCATGTCCATTAGTAAGATAACCAGTTCACTAAATTGTTGTGTCGTTCTTTTTCCACATGATTGCGTTTTGCAGGACTTGGCTACGGGGAGGATGATTGGCTCGGGTAAACATGTAGGCTTATACTACATGTCCCCTCTTTCAAACCAAGCCCACGCATCTCAAATTTTGATCGACCTTGATTTGTGGCACAAGCGCCTCAGACATCCTTCTCCAATGCATCTACAACTTGCATCTTCATTACTACCTGTCAGTAAAAATCTCATTCCCATTCATAATAATTGTAGTATTTGTCCCAAAGCTAAACAGACAAGGCTACCATTTCCTTTAAGCATAATAAAATCTCATTCTCCATTTAATCTATTGCATTGTGACATTTTGGGTCCTCCTCATAAAACCCCAACTCATTTTGGAAAACGTTTTTTTCTCACGATAGTCGATGACTATACTAGATGTACTTGGCTATTTCTTATGAATCACAAGTCTGAAACCCAACATCTCTTAGAATCATTCATTACATTTGCACAAAATCAATTTCAAGCATCTATTAAAACCATTCGCGTTGACAACGGATTGGAATTTATTTCAATGCGTAATTTTTTTCTCAAAAAAAGTATTGAATGTCAACGCACTTGCATCTACATTCCTCAACAAAACGTAGTAGTAGAACGCAAACATAGACACCTTTTAAACACAACACGAGCCCTCCTATTTCAGTCTCATTTACCATTAGAATTTTGGGAGGAATGTGTTTTAACCGCCACATGTATCATTAATCGCTTGCCATCACCTTTACTCAAAAATAAATCACCTTTTGAGATGCTATATAATTGCCCACCTTCACTTTCTCACCTAAAAACTTTTAGTTGCCTCTATTACGCAATTGTTGTTTCACCTAAGCAAAAATTTGATGCACGCTTGATAATGCGTCTTCATTGGTTATCCTCACAATAAAAAAGGATACAAATTATTTGATATAGATGCAGACACTTTTTTTTACAAGTCGGGATGTCACCTTCCATGAAAGTGTTTGCCCATTCTGCCAACAGTCTTGGACGAAATCCTTATCTCCATTACAAGATATTTTTCCTGCTATTGACATTGACTTACCCACTCCTGTCCAACATTCACTTGATCCACCATCTTCTCCTACTCGTCACAATGCACCTGAACCTCTAGCAGACCAACCTTCTCTTCCCACTCCAGGAACTCTAACACCCATTACCGAACCTTCTCCAATCAACCTTCTTATTCGATGATCCATTCACACATCAACCCCACCTTCCTGGCTTCAAGACTACATAACGCAATCCCAAGCCAATCATTCGACCACTACCCAAGATCGGCCGAATGGAACCAAGTATCTTATGCATCATTTTCTTTCTAATTCACAATTTTCTTCTACACACAATGCATATCTT
The DNA here is from genome assembly GCA_013389735.1 of Phaseolus lunatus. Lineage (NCBI taxonomy): Eukaryota > Viridiplantae > Streptophyta > Magnoliopsida > Fabales > Fabaceae > Phaseolus > Phaseolus lunatus. Next base: position 5,862,789 of record CM023861.1, read on the forward strand.
GCTAATATCACAGCCACCAAAGAACCTCATATGCTCAAGCTATCCTTGATCCAAATTGGCAAAAAGCAATGGACGAAGAGCTTTCCGCCTTGCAGCTAAATCAAACGTGGACCTTGACACTGTAACTCGCCAGACAAAAACCCATTGGATGCAAATGGGTCTATAAAATAAAGTACAAATTGGATGGCAGCATCGACAGATATAAGGCGCGCCTTGTCGCAAAGGGGTACACTCAGATTGAAGGTGTCGACTATAGTGAAACTTTTTTACCAATAGCGAAATTAACAACTTTGAGGTGTCTCCTCACCATTGCAACAGCCAGAAATTGGTTTATTCACTAGCTGGATGTTCAAAATGCCTTCTTACACGGCAAATTGCATGAAATTATTTACATGAACTTGCCACCCGGGCATAATCGACAAGGGAAGAACATTGTATGTTGATTCAACAAATCCTTTTATGGTATCAAACATGCATCCTAGACATGGTTTTCAACATTTTCTCATGTGATTAAATATGCAGGATTTCAATAGTCCAAGGCGGACTACTCTCTATTCACAAGACAGAATAACTCATCATTTACTGCCCTTTTGATTTATGTGGACGATATTCTTTTGACAGGAAATGATCTTACACAAATGCAGTGTCTTAAAGACTGTCTATTACAACGGTTTCGCATTAAAGATCTTGGAGACTTAAAATATTTTTCTAGGGATTGAATTTTCCCATTCCAAAGTTGGTGTTTACATGTCACAAAGAAAATATGCACTTGATATTTTGCAGGATATGGGACTCACAAGTGCTCGTCCAGACAAATTTCCAATGGAGCAATACCTAAAACTCACATCGGACGATGGAGAGATATTAAAAGATCCAGTCAAATACAGGCAACTAGTGAGACGATTGGTATACCTCATGGTTACTCGACCTAACATAGTGTTTTCGGTTCAGACCCTAAGTCAATATACAGGCTCCACAAAAACCTCATTGGAATGTCGCAATTTGAGTCCTAAAGTACATCAAAGGATCACCGAGACAAGGATTGTTATTGCCATCCAAGAACAATCTGACATTGACAACTTATTGTGACTCAGATTGAGGAGGTTGTCAGACAACTCGGAGATCAGTATCTGGGTATTGCATTTTTCTTGGTTCTTCTATTATCTCATGGAAGTAAAAACAATAGACAAACGTATCAAGATCATCTGCAGAAGGAGAATACCGTGCGATAGCCAATACTTTTTTGGAGATAGTTTGGTTGCGATATCTGTTGCAAGACTTAAAGGTGTCATGTAACTTGCCAACTCAACTTTTCTATGACAATCAAGCGACCTTGCATATAAGAGCAAATCTAGTATTTCATAAAGGCATAAAACACATTGAGATAGATTGCTATATTGTGTGAGAAAAATTACAAGCGGGGATAATAAGTCCTTCATACGTACCGACACAGTACCAACTCGCAGATATTTTTACGAAGGCACTGGGTAAAGAACATTTTTTGACGCTGCGACGCAAGTTGGGGTTCATGATCTTCACCTACCAACATGAGGGGGAGTATTAAGGAAATAATGATTATAAAATTATATGCAATTATTGTAACGCAATTATTGTACATTATTGTACGCAATTAATTTGATAATGATAGAATCCCATGATTACTGGATCACTACATAATTAGCTTGTAATTTCACTACAAGAAAACAAGTAACTAGCTGCCAAATATTTGCATAGGCTAATTGTAGACACGATTCTGGTCGGTCAAACTCATGCAAAATCGATGCACAATTGGTTTTCGTAGGTTGTGTGACGTAAAACGGACGCACCTACAAATTTTGTTTTAAATATATATATATATATATATATATATATATATATATATATATATATATATATATATATATATTTTGCGTCGACTGCGACCGATGCAGAGTTTAAAAAAAACATTTTGTGTCGGCTAAGACCGACGCATATTAATATTTTAATTTTTTAAAACTTGTTTATTTTAAATTTATTTAATCTATAATATTATAAGAAATATTTTAATATTTAATTGTTTGTTGTATTTATTTTAAATTTTTTTAATATTATAATAAATTATTTAATTTTAAAAATTTTAATATAAGTTATTTAAATTAAATTTATTAAATTAATTAAGTGTTTGATTTTATAATTATTTTAAAAAATTATCTTAAAAAGTTTAGAAAGAATTAAAAAAATATATAGAAAAATAATAATTGTGTAAAAGGAAAGACGTATTTAAATTTTTTAAATGTTATATAAAATATTTTAATTTTTTAAATATTATTTATTTTAAATTTATTTGATTTATATATTGTAATAAATATTTTAATTTTGAAAAATTTGATATAAATTAGTCAAATTAAATTTATTAAATTGATGAAGTGTTTAATTTTGAAATTATTAAAGTTATGTTAAAAGGTTTCTAAAGATTTAAAAATATGTAGAAAAATAATAATTGAGTAAAAAATAGTAATTTTAGTAAATACACTAAATAATAGGCCTTTGACATAGTAATTTTAGTAGACTTAGTTTTTAATAAATGTAACATATAAAAGTCAATTTCGACTGGGTCCAATATAGAATGAACTTTGTAACATCCCTGAATTTCTACTCATATATATATATATATATATATATATATATATATATATATATATATATATATATATACTAAAAATAAAACAGATAATATGAAATTAACATATACATACATCTATCTCATAAATGTATTTCAAAATAAACATCCCTCTTCGTAGGGATTTTAATACATACATCAAAGTTTTTAAAAAAAAACAAAATACAGCATTCAAATTATCTATCCCTTTTCTCCAAAAACTCACTGAGGAGCTCTATCACCTACAACTTTGTCTGCTCCCGTGTAAATTAACACGATCATCACAGATTAAAGAAAACAAAACACAAAACAAAACACAGGGTAAGCTAGCTATTTTTAAAACTTCAAATACGAAACTTTATATCAACATAAACCATCAATATTCACACATTTCACAATTTCATCAAGTGTCTATCAGGTACATCATCCACATTACTCTTGTCAGATTTCTACTGACTCACTACACATAGACACTTGACTCTACTTCCGGAAGACTCGTGCGTTGACTCAGACTCAAAGATCTGCACCTATCATACTATATCACTGTGAATCCACACAGCTATGCGCATAAATAATCTCAATATCATCTCTCTCCTAGTATGACAGGGTTAATTCATATAACAGGTCGAGTTAGTTATCTTTCAAACAACTTACCCATTCATATGAACCTCCCTCGACTCTCACCACCTAAATAACTTCATCTATATGATTCCATTATCTTAGGAGAGTCAGGATATCTCCTTCTAGACGAATCCCTAGTCAATGCACATTCTACACGATCTTAACACGGTATTTTCTTTCCTGAAAATACTATGCCTTGATCACACTTTCACATCATTCCATATATCATACAACACATCCATGAACGATTCAATCATATCATATTTTAAACCTTTTCTAAACAATCCAAATCACAAAATCAAATCATACCAAAGTTTAGAATTTCGAAGATCATATACATTTCACAGCATCTACTATATTTAAAATTTCACATTTCAATCTCAAACAATTTCCGATCTACACAAAAACAAGGCATCGTGCAAGAAAATTTGAAACTGGTGACCACGTCACCCCAACTTCAGAATCTTCTTGCCTAAGGTTTTATTTAAAAAATAAACTAGCTTCCCTTACTTGGATTTGAGCAGATGCTCACTAAGGTTCCAAACCCACCAAAAACTTAAGGATGCCCTAACCTGCACCATAGAGTTTTGATCACAAATCTAACTAGATCACTCGTTTTTCTGCATTAACAGAGACGAACTCTGAAGCTAAAAGAGTCACATGCAAGGCCTATGCAAAGACGACCCTCTCAAGTTCAGAATTGACTCAAAGAACAGAGCAAAACGAACTTACTCTGTTTTAAGGCTTTGATCGGAAAACTTGCAGAGTAAAACGGTACGTGTGGAAGTCCGAAACGTAGAGGGAAGGAGAGGAAAAGAAAAGGAAACCAAAAATAAACTTAATCCATCAGAGATTTTTGATCGAACATGTCTTGTAGTCTTCGCTGCCGTTACCCACTCTGAGAGAACTTTTGCGTGCAAGTTTCCTCTGACAGGATGGCCACATGGTGTCTCTGCGCGCACCAAAACTCTGGGTCACCTGCCCTACCAAATCTCTGGCGCCAACTGCTCTAGGCACCTTCACAGTCCACGTGTCACGCATGCATAACGCTCTCTTGCGGGGAGCCTGGGTCCCAGCTTAACACGTGTAGCAGGGAACCCCGATGACCATGCACCGATGACCAATAGGTGCTTCACTACTTCCCCCGATGACTGATCGCGCTCTGAGTGCACCGATGACTGATCGCGCTCTGAGTGCACCGATGGCTAATCGCGCTCTGAGTGCACCGATGATTGATCGCGCTCTTCTTCCAGGCGCTTTACTGACCACTGGTCCTCTCTCCATCTTTAAATCTCTGCATGTGACTAACTGTTAACTGGCTTAGGCTTTAGCGCGATCTCACTGCAACCCTTCCAACTTGGTTTGTGACTTGATCACGACTAACTGTAACCTTAGCATTGCCTTTAACAGCTTTATGCATAGCTTCATGTTGGATGACTGATGTGTCTCTCATCCTGGCGATCTCTCATCATGGTCGATGGCCGATGTGTCTCTCATCCTGGTGATCTCTCATCATGGTCGATGACCGATGTGTCTCTCATCCTGACGATCTCTCATCATGGTCGACGACCGATGTGTCTCTCATCCTGACGATCTCTCATCATGGTCGACGACCGATGTGTCTCTCATCCTGACGATCTCTCATCATGGTCGACGACCGATGTGTCTCTCATCCTGACGATCTCTCATCATGGTCGACGACCGATGTGTCTCTCATCCTGGCGATCTCTCATCGCCCTTGTGTGTGACGAGGACACATCGCCTCACTCTGGTCACCGATGTCACATCGTCACACCCTGCTGAGGGTTCATCGACTCACTACTCCACGTCTGTGGTATCACCCCCACATGGCTTGGTGACGTCGGTAGTTTCTCCTACCCGAGGACAGTTCAGTACAAACCTCTCACTTGCCAATGCATGTAACACTAAGGGTAAACCTCTTATGCCAAAGCATAGAGTTTCGCAGTTATCCCGCATGCATGGTGCATCTAAGGTTCAAATCACACCTTGATACATGTGATTTCTGGAACCCACTATGGTCCACCGATCGACCTCTACCATACTGACCTCAGACCTCTTGGGCGACGTCCGAGGTTTGACTACTATGAATTTTCTATTATATGTTATTTTCATTTCAGATAACAAAGTATTTAGAAAGCATTTAAAATATACCACTTCTACTCTAAATTAATTTTCTAGATCCTTACAAACTTAAAATCATAGAATAGAGTTTATCATTAGATTTTGGATTATAAATTCATAACCCTAGCCCACTGCCATTTTCGGTGGAACATTTGTACTTATTTTTTTGTTACACTTAGAAAGATAAGAGTTGAACTAAGAAGTGGATTGTAAAGGCTAAAAGAGAGTATCATGAGCAATTTCAATAATAGGATTCACTGATATTCGTGATAGTAGATGCTATGTCACATACAAATTATACTTAATTTGATGGAATTTTTTGATCTGAAAGAAAACTGTTTTTTTCAATATCACACCTTAAGAGTTCTTTTTTGGTTTTGTCAAGACATTAATAAATTGATTATTTTTATATAATAATAGATAGAAAGAACACTTGTAAGGATAAATGGTTTTCCAAACCAAAGTTTAATTGAATTATGTATTTATTTTTGTTGTATAAATTAAATTAATTTGTTGTTGTATAAATTAATTTTTTTTGTATAAATTAAACTAATTTTTTTTGTATAAATTAAATTAATTTAGTTTTTATATAAATGAAATTTATTTTTTGTTGTATAAATTAAATTAAATTAAGTTTTTTTTATAAAAATTAAATTAATTTTATTTTGTATAAATTAAACTATTTTTTTGTATAAATTAAATTAAATTATTTTATATAAATTAACGTACCTTTTATTGTATAAATTAAATTAAATATTTTTGTATAAATTAAACTAATTTTTTATTGTATAAATTAAATTGTTTTGTATAAATTAAAAAAAATTGTTGTATAAATGAAATTATTATTTTTATATATTAAATTAATTCTTTTGTTATATAAATTAAAATTATATTTTTTAAATTTAATTAAATTTTTTAAAGTTTAATTTAGTTTTTAAATTTTTAATTCAATTTTAAATTTAGTTAAAATAAAGTATTTTAACGTATGCGTCGGATGTGATCGACGCATATTGGACCCCTATTTAAAAACATTTTTGCTGCCCCGCATTCGAGTTTCTCCAAATCTCAATTTGAAATCCTAATTTTCCTCTCCTTCACGTTGCCTCCGCCTCCGTGTCTCTCACTTAGCCTCAGCTGCTGCTCAGTTGTTGTCGCCTTTGCTGCTGCTACAGTGTTGTTGTCGTCGTCTCAGGTGGCCTGCACAGTGTCTTCGCTCCACTGCTGCTCAGTCGTTGTTGCTCCCCTCCACAGTTGTTGCCGTGTCGCTGTCGTAGTCTCAGGTGGCCTGCACCGTGTTTCTGCTCCACTGCTATTCAATCGTGTTCGCTTCCCTCCGCTGTTGCTGCGGTGTCGCTATCGTGTCTCAGGTGGCCTGCACCGTGTCTCCGCTCCACTGCATTTTTCACGGGTTGTCTTTCTTTCCTCTCTTCTTCTATTTTCGACTTCCTTTTCTTCTTCTTCTCCACTTTTGTTCTAAGTTGTTTTTGTCTTCACCGTTTTAGGTTCAGCCTTCACTGTCGTAGTTCAGCTCCAGCTCTTGCTCCACGAGTGTCAGCTTCCTAAACCCTAAACTTCGTTCATCGGCGTTGCTGCGTAAAGTGTTTAAAAGTTCAGAATTTTTTTATTAATTTTTTTGGGATTAGTGATCCGTTGTTGTTGCTGTTGTGTGTTGCTATGATTAGTTCAAATATTTACTTTGAATATTTGGATGAATTAAATTATGTGAATGATTTTAGTTAATTATTTGAATGATTTTTTTATCGTAAATGCGATGTGAAGGATAACAATTTTGTAAGTGGAATTCTAAATTTGATTTGGCTGATATTTATTGTCTTACAAGGTAAATTGGTTAGAAAAAAATAAAACGATCTTTTTTTTCTTTTGTTGCCATTTATGCATGGGCCAAGCCCACGCAAACTTTTATTTATTTTTATATTAATTAACGTTTGCGTAAGCTTTTGCGAGGGCCTGGTCCACGCAAAATCTAATGCCAATTTTTAATTTTTTTTCATTTCGTCGGTCAAACCGATGATTTTATACATGTGCGTCAGTTTGGTCTATGCATAAGTCGTCACAAGTGCGTTCCATTTATCTTGATTGGCCAATTTTCGTCCCTCTTGTTCACGCAACATGCGTCGAATTCAATAGTCATAAAAAAAATCCATTTACTTCTGTGGTTTTTTTTGGGATTGTTGGCCCACGTAAATCTGACGCTTATGCGTGGGTTTTTGCTTCTTCTCCTCCGTTTTTTACCCACAAAACATCCTATTTTTCTTGTACTATTTAGAGAGAAAAAGTATTTCATACACTTATATATATTTTCTATACATAGAGTGATGTAAATACATACAAAAGAATAAAGAATTACCATTTTTCTTACCATCTTATATACCATTTTCTTATAAGAATACTAGATAAATAAGTATCAAGTGTAGCTGGCGTAATTGATGGATTCGTAGACAGCCTGGAGAAAAAAAAAAATCTGACTATTAAAACAGTGATCATATATATTATTTTATATAAATATAAAACTTCATAAGACAAAAAAAAGTTGGTGAAATATAAAACTTCTTTTCCGAAATGACAAACTTTTGGGAATTAATTTTTTTATAAGATCATTTGAGATTTAATTTTTTGGATAACACAATTTTTTTGTTCATGGTGAGTTCTCACCTTTGTTTCTTATTTTCGCCAAAACAAATCCCAAAATTTTTAAATTATAATTTATGCACTCTTTTTTAAACCTAATGATATACTTATTCACTTAAATTTTTTTATCATTACATACATATCAATATTAAATAACTTAATTTTTATTTATAATTTTTTAAACCATTCAATTAATATTTTTTTATAAAATATTCCAACAATTTTATTTAATTTTTTCTATTAATTATTTTCATATCTTTTTAACAAATAAAAAATACCAACATTTAATTCTGATACCAATATTCTAATTTATTATAATTTTTTCAGCCAATTTGAATTTTATTATAAAATTATTTTAAAATAAATTAGAATTTATTCTCCACAATTCAAATTTATTATAAAAAAAAATTCATTTAACTTTCCCATAATACCTATAAAATATTTTATTTCATTCTTTGTATTAATATTATCCTTTATAAACTTTAATATTTTTAATTTTCAAATTTTATATTTCCTTCTATTTCAATTTTATATATATTTAAATTCACTAAAAAACAAAATTTAATAATTTAACCTTACATAATTTAATAATTTTCTCCTATCATTTAAAATTTATTCTCCCTATTTTTAATTAAAATTTTCAAAACATTTCTTACTTACAAAAAGGTTTTAAAAAATTATTATTTTTATTTTATTTTTTAAAATTTATTTTTATATTTCCTTTCTTCTTTCTCATTCACTTCCGATAAAGCAAAAAAAAAAAAAAAAAAATTCAAAACACCATCCCAAAATTCGGTTACTGCATAATTAATTTAGATGATGAACATTCATACACCAAAGTCAAAAAATGGAAGTTGGAATTATATTTTAAAGAAATTGGATTTGATGACCTACCGAACGACCTTTTTCCACTCTTGTTCATTATTGGAAAAAAGAATCCTCAGAATTCGATTCCCCAAAAACCAAATTCTAAAAACATTTTTTTTTTTGTGTGGAAATAATCGAATTCTCATAGGGAAGAAAAATGGTGTTATCCCACGAATTAAATATCAAATGGTGTCATCTAGGGAATTCATTCCCAAAAGCGTGTCATTTGGGGGAAAAAGTTGAAATATGACTACAAGAAAATTGTTAAATAAAAAATTAGTTTTAGGAAAAAAATGTCAATTTAGAAACTAGTTTATAAATTTTTATTAATAATAGAAATTACTTTATATATCAATAATTTTTTAGTTTATAAAATAATATCTAATTTAGTCAATATAGTAACTAACTATTTTTTGTCTCTAAAATTTAATGATTTTCTTGTATAGAAAGGAAACATCCAACATAAAAAAGTCTTGCTCACTATATTATTGCACTACAAGAAAATCATTAAATAGAAACTAATTTTAGAAACCACTTTATAAACTAAAAAAACTATTGGTATCTTCTATTATTAATAAAAATTTATAAATGGTTTCTAAATTGGTATCTAACTATTAGCTATCAAGATTTTAACTACTTACTACTTTATATTCTAAATTAGTCTTTATTAGTCTTTTAGAGGCTAATTTAAAATCTAAAATATTGGTTGCTAAAACTTAGGTAGCTAATTTAGATACAAATTTAGAAATCATTTTATAAATTTTTTATTAATAATAAAGACCACTTTAGATATGAATAATTCTTTAGTCCCTAAATTAGTATTTAATATAGAGACTAATTATTTTTAGTGTCTAAATTTGGTTACTATTTAATAATTTTTTTTTTTGTAGTGTTGGAATATAAAGTAGTTTCTATTATTAATAAATAGTTTTTAAATTGATATATATTTAACTACCAAAGTTTTATCCACCAATTAATTAGATTCTAAAGTTGGTAACTAAAATTTTGGTAAGCTAAGTAGATACCTATTTATAAACTATTTATCAATAATAAAAATTACTTTCGATACCAAAAATATTTTTAGTCTATAAAATAATATCTAATTTAGTTTATATAGTGAATAATTATTTTTAGTCTCTATTTAATGATTTTCTTGTAGTGTATCTTGTTCTATTATTTTATATTAATTTTACATTCATGTTTGTTCTATTAATTTTACATTCATGTTTGTTCTATTAATTTTACATTCATGTTTGTTCTATTAATTTTACATTCATGCTTGTTCTATTATTTCGTAATCTTGTTTACTTATATCACATGTTAAGAATTTTTGAAAATTTTGAAGTTTTGTTATTAATATAAAACTACAAAAAAATTATTAAATAATAATTAATTTTATAAAAAAATAATTAATTACTATATTAAGTAAGGTAGATATTATTTTATAAACTAAAAAATTATTATATCTAAAGTAATTTATATTATTAATAAAAATATGATAATGTAGTTACTGTAAAATAACAAGTGATTTTTATTTAAGTAAAAAATATGTTGGTTTACAATCTCTTGCTATAAAACACGTTTTCAATTAAAACAATAAAAATATTTTATATTTTACATTAATTATAATATCATAATTTAAATAAAAAAGACTCAATTAAAAAATATAAACATATAAACTAAATCTTTTTAATGAATATTCAATAAAAAATATTTAAATTTATGAAAAACTTAAAACTTAATTAAACTTAATCAATATTTATTTAATTATCTAGAAAAAAACAAAACAAAACAATAAGTAAAGGTTTATGAATTGAATGCTTAATAGACTGATCCAATTTATTGTAACTTGTGCTAACGTTTGCATTAAATGTTGGGAGTAATTTTAGTCCTATTACTAAATGCATCTTTATAGAACTGAAATCCTGTGTTCATTTCCCTATGTAATTTGGTGTATATAAATGCATGAGGACCCCTTCAAAGAGATCTATCACAACTCTATACACTGTTTTCCAAACCCATTAAAGAAAATGAAAAGCTCTTTCTGTTTCTCAGTCCTTGTGCTGGTTCTCCTCATTGTTGCTTCGGGTAAGAACACTTCTTTAAGCTTTAATCAGCATTTTGTGTGTGATGATTGGTGATGTGGTTGTGTAGGAGATGAAGTGGAATCAGTGGTGGAACCTAATTGTATAGTACAAAGCATTCCTCAACATTGTGAACCTTTCAATAATCCCTGTGGCTGGGTTTGCAGATCACATTTCAAATCAGAGAAAGCAGTGGGAGTTTGTAGCGACAAGTACCATACATGTGTTTGCTATTTATGTTAAATTTCAGTTTATCTTCCCATAACAATCACAACTTTTACACCTATTTAATGTATGTGTAGAAGATGAGTGAAAATAATAATAACAATGATTAATAACAATAATCCCTTAGATGTACGTATGTATCCTTTATATTTTATTATATTTATTTACTAACTCGTAAATTTCAATTATATAAAAATGGAAACTGTTATTATTAAATAATTATGATCATGTGATCAAAGATAATTGTTGAAATCTAAAGTGTTAATTTAATTTGGTTGAGATGCAGATTTCATTTTGATGTATAATATTAATTTTTTATTAAAAAACAATTATGATCATGATTTTTGAATAAAATTAAATTTTATAACTATTGTTTAATACACATTTCATTTGAAATTTGAATTTTAATAAAAGATTACAAATTACTCTTATGGTATAATTGTAACATTGTAAAAACTAATAATTATTTTTTTTATTCAATAACATTTTAAAACTTTAATATAAATTTTAGTGATATTTTTATTTAATTTTATTCTAATAATTGATTTTTTTATATATACTTTTATTATCACAAAAGAAATGAAAGATGCATATGTTTTCAGTAATATACATAAAGGAAATAGAATACACTATGTTCCATATTATCAGGGCATTGACAGAAGAATGTAATTTTTTTTATTATCAATGTCTTTTCCAAATAAAAGGATGTGTAATCATACAAAGGATCAACGAACACTATAAGAAAATCAAATTAGAAACCATTTTAGAAATTAACAAAATTTTTGGTAAAAAAATCTTGGTAGCTAATTAAATACTAATTTAGAAATCATTTAACAATAATTGAAACTAATTTAGAAATCAAAAACTTTTTTAGTTTTAAAAATAATCTTTAATTTGGTCACTATAACAACTAATTATTTTTTTTCTCTAAAATTAATTTCTAATCAATAATTTTTTTAGTGCAAATTTCATTTAGATTTATTTAATAGAGGAGAAAATAAGGAACTAACCAAATAAAAAAGAAAAGAAGAATGTAAATGAGAAATAAGACTAAAATCAGTATATTTAGTTTAAAAAAAAACATGCATAAAAATAAGTTAGAAATAAAAACGAAAATAAATAACAAAATAATTAATTTATATATATATATATATATATATATATATATATATATATATATATATATATATATATATATATAACTCAGTATATGTAGACTTTTTATTTATTCTTATAGAAACCATTCACAAATACTATGTTATCTCATTACAAGATCCTATGTTATTTCAATACAAAAAAATTATTAAATAAAAATTAATTTTAAAGATAAAAAATAATTAATTATTATACTAATTAAATTAAATATAATTTTAAAAATTATAAAAATTATTATTATTTAATATTAATAAAATTTTTAAATTGATATTTTACTAAAATTTTAACTATAAAAGTTTTAGGTATATAAAATAATTGATAATTAAAATTTGATAGTTAATTAGATATAAATTTAGAAAATAGTTTATAAATTTTATTAATAATAAAAATTACTTTATATATTAATATTATTTTTTAATTTTTAAAATAATATTTAATTTAATTAATATAATGATTAAATTTTTTTAATCTTTAAAATTATTTTTTCTATTAAATGTTGTAGTGTCTTCTTTCCTAATTTCTGTAATATAAGAGTTTTGAAAGTTTTATAATTTTATTTATAGTATTCACTGTCTTTCTCTCTCCTCATTATATATATATATATATATATATATATATATATATATATATATATATATATATATATATATATATATATATATTCACATACCAGTAGAGAGATATTTAGTGCTTCTACATATTTTAGGAGAAACAAACAATACTAATCATAACAGTTATATGAAAAAAATATCACACAATACTTTTAGTGGCTGGATAATTTATTTTTATTTTCTTAATTTTAAATTATAAAAATAATAAGATAGAAATAATACATGGGTATCATAAGACACAATACTTGCAATTCAATTACATCACTTTATTAATCTATTTTCTAATTTTATTTTGATAAGTGATCAAATTATAGTTATTGTTTGTATCCACCACTAAAGGTGTAGATTTAAATACTTCATCTAAAAACACTTTGATAAAAATATTTTTAATACATATTCTCACACTCATTCTCCTTCTTGGGTTAGAATAGATTATAATAATGCATAATGTAAAAGAGACGAGGAAGAAATAAAATATAGATAACCATTTATATTGGTTTGTTTGGCACGACGGACTACATAAAGTTCTTGACCAACAAGTCAAGTTTAATGATAATTATCATTATTTAGTAAAATTTCATACAAAAAGCTAGACATTTATTGATTTTAATTGTTGATTAAGTTGTGAGTCAACCCTAATTTAGGAACTTAGAATTCAATAATATACTTTGGAGTTATGAGATTAATGAAACTATTTAATCCCAATTTTGTGTTATTTTCAGGAATTTTAGGAAACATGCTGCAATGGACTAAAGGACGAATAAGGAAGATTGAGAAAAGTTAGAAAAAAAGAAGGATTGGACATTTAAGATTCACTCAAACTGGCCCATTCCAACTCAATTTCGCTTAAGACTCATTCAGGTGAGCTAATCTCGCCCAAACAAGAATGATCCAGAGGTAAAACTTGCTCTCTGGACCAAGCTCGCCCAGCTTTTGGCTAGGTCTCACTTAGGGCTCGTTTAAGCGAGATTGTTCAAGAGAATAGGGATTTTTGTTTTATGAGCTCGCTTGAGGGAGATATTATTTGATCGAGCGAGATGTCTCTTAACCTAAGCCCAATTAGGTCAAAAAGGGGTAAAAGGCAGAAAGAGGGACAAATAGGAAGGACCCTAGAGAGCAGCCATCAAGGAGAAATAGTTTGAATCTTCTTCTTTTGCTTTTCCATCATCTTTTGGTGCATGTAATGGCTACCATGAGTAGCTAATTCCTAATTCCTTTCCTTGGGATTGCATGCTATCGTTTCAAACTCCCATGTATTGAGGTGATATTTATCTATAATATTTTGTTCTTATTTGATATTGTTATTTTCATTTTATGCTTAAAGCTTGAATTTTTATTCTTGATTTAGATCTTTGGAATTGACTGGGAAGTATTTTTGATGATCTTGACCTAAATGAAAATACTTGATTTTTTTCATACTAGGAATAAATTATAATATATCAAATTTGTATAACATATTTTTCTTAATGATAAGAACTTTTGCTAAATAGTTGAGGAATCAATGTTTAGGAAATGATCTTAATAATTTTATATTTGAGGAATCAATGTTTAGGAGATGATCTTAATAATTTCATATTTGAGGAATCAATGTGAATGACTCTTTTTGTTGTATCAATATCAATTAAGTAAGAATGTTTTATGTTTTTTTTATTTATCAAAATACAGATGAGTGAGAAATATTAACTTCAATCACAATTCTATCAATCATATTCTTAAAATAATTTATTCTACTTTTTATTTAAATTACAAACACATTTCATTCAACAATGTTCATATATCTTGAATCAATTCATTGCACATATTTCAACATTTAATGAGTTTTACACACTAAAATTCTAAGAGAACTGTTTCTTATGGATTTGATATCCGTCTTTTAAGATAAATTATTACTTCTCACTTGGTACACTTGCCGAAATAAGTCAACAAGTTTTTAACGCCGTTGCCCGAGAATAATTTTTGTTTAAGATTTTTAAGTTTAACTCATTAAGTATTGGAAAATTTATTTTTTCTTTACTTTATTTTTATTATTATTTTTTTGTTATTTCTACATTTTTGCTTTCTGTGTTAATCCTTGCTTGAGTTGTCTTGTGATACGTGTTATTAAAATGACATGTTTGTAGAGATCAATTATAGTTGTATTTAGAAATTGAGAAAACAACTCCAAAGATTAGGAGTAGAAAAAGAAAAGAAAAAAGTAAGGAAAAGTTAGAGAAGAATTCCTAACCACGTCTACACCTCACATTAATCAACTCAAGAAGAAAGCAACATGGTTGAGGAAAGACTACCACCACCTAAAAGAACACTTGGAGATTATGCTATTTTGAGGAAAGACAACCACCACCCTTCCAACATTGCTTTTGGTACAAGGCTCAAGGCCCAAAATCCTATGCTACTTGGCCCAAAATCCTATTATACTTGGCCCAAAATAGATTCCTAAACTACTCTATACAATTATTTACAAGGCTAAGAAAAAGAAAAAGACTTTACAATATCTTCATTAAGGCCCCCATCCTCTTCAATCCTCTTAGCCAATGGTTTTGAGGCTGGATGATTTCCATCATGTTTTTAGCACTTAATCAAAATCTTAGGGTGTTTAAATTTTTCCTTAACACTAACATAAGAAGATTGATGATCTAAATGATCCACTGATTACTAAGTCTAACCATTAGAGAGTGTTTGCCTCTCTCGACGAATACATTGATTTAACTTGTCTCCTAATACAGACCATCTTGCACTTTAGGGAGGGGTTACATTTTTAACAAATACAAGGTGTAGGTTCAATGATATAAATAAGGATGAAGAAGAAGTTGTTAAAGAAAGAGAAGAGGAGGAAAGAAGAATAAATAAAAGAAACATCACAAAAAGAAATAAAGAAGGAAATTCCATGAAGACTAACAAGGGGAAGACTCCAAGCTTTAGAAAAGGAGATTAGAGGACTTGTACTTGAGTAGTTCTTAGTTTTTAGGGGAACTCGAGAGAGGCTAGTACTTGTTGGTTTGAACTTAAGGAATCATGGTAAGAAAATGTAGAGAGTTAGAAGTGTCTTTTGTAGATTATAAATTATCACATGACACTCACATGAGCACATGGGTTAATTGGACTCTTTCATTTGACTCTCAAAACTTTCATAACACATTTGTGACCATTGGGACTCCTAAGGTTGTGCCACATGTGCATCTTCTCTAAGTCATCATTGCTTTTCGCATATAATAATTACATCTCCTTAGTTTCAAGGAACTACCCACGTGTACTCCCTAATTTCAAGGGATTATCATATGTTAATCTTAGACAAGTGGAATTAGCTTTTGATTAGCAAAGTTAACTCCATTTTCTTGTCCATTCCTCTCCTAGGACGAAATTCTATTCTATATATGGGTATCTCCTTCATTTGTAAAGACAAGACATATTGGAAAGTGAATGAAATCTCCTTTATGAGTTTGAGTTTTATCTTCTCTTGTTTTGGTTCTTATCTTGATAAACTTTCTCAAGTGGTGAATCTTCTTACACTTATCCTTTGATTATTGGATTAAAGGTGTGTGTTCTTTTCCATTTCCTTATCTCAATCCATTTTTGTTTTCACTTCTTTACTTGTTCTTGTTTTTACTTGAAAACTAAACAACTTGATGGGTTTCTCCATGGTATCTATGATTTGCGCCAACCTTCTTTGTGTTTCCATGATGTTTCTCTTCTTTCACACCTATTAAGGTTCACATCATTCACTCTCCTCGGTGAAGGAATGAACAATCTCATTGTTCTTCTAATGACTATTTTTTATCCATGGATTTTATTGCATTTTAATAACATTTTTGCATAGTGTAACCCCAACTCTCTATTCTTATTGATGGAAGGCTTTATATAGGTGTTGGAAGAAAATGATCATTTATACCTATTGAATAACATTAGTTCTTTTGATGTCTACTATGTATCTATTAAACTTGAATATTATCGTTTTATTAAATGCAACTTTAAATACTCTTCATTTTTACACAGCATCTTAAATAATAATATTAGATGATAATACACACTTTATTAAAAACTAATACTAAAAGTTAACTCTGATACTAACTATAAGTTCAGTTGGCTCCAAACAAGTAACACATGAATCCAATCAACTCGAAAATTACAATAAAATTACAAAATTGAATGATTAATTACTAAAAAAAAACCACAACCCTCTCTACACAATAATTTAATCCCACCGTTGAGCACTGAAACAAAAACCACAACAGTAATCAAATAATTACAACATGTTACTGACCTTAAGTAGCGAATGACAAACCAAAAAAACTGCACCAACCTAGAATGACTCAAACACAACCTCAAATGCCAGTCAATGACCACTAGTACTCTCCAAAAAATTTCACCAAAAACCAACCAATTCAAAGATTGTGTCTAATGCGTATAATCAAATTTTAGTTAAACTATTTTCTACCTTTGAAAATAGTGTCAAAGGCCTACACAAAATTCACCTTAAAACATACTATCACATCTTGCTTTGTTCGTTAGCAAATGTAACAATTAAGATAAGAAATTACATCAATCCATTTTAAATAAAATTGGAGCCAAATTGAGAACTTAAAAAATCATAAAACTATATTGAAAAGAATATTTAAATGTAAGGAAAAATAAACCTATTGTACTTATTTATATACATATTTGTACATGTTATTTTCCATCAAAATTAGAATGAATTAAATTCCTTACCTGCACATTCAAAATTGTTTGTTTATCAGGCTTATGATTAATACTTTTAATAACCATTTTTAACGGTGTGATTATTTCTAAGAATCAATTTAAATGTACATTATAATTTCAATGGCTAATATGATTGATAATGAAATTTTTTTAAATCATTTTATTAATTTCAAAATAATTGTGAAGAATTATTACAATTTTAACGAAATGAAGTTGTTGACTCAAAATCTATACATAATTGAGTTCATCAAGGATTTTTTTCCCTGTAAAAAGTCTGAAATAGATAATGTATTGTAAAAGTGTTAAGGGATGCTCCCAAAGAGGGAAACTTGAACAGTAACCCTAATTGCAGAACATTTAGTGCAAGTTGAGATTTTTGGCTTGTACCATTCCCTAAACTCACTTCTCTTTCACACAACCACAACCATGTTCACAGCTTCATGCTCCATTAAACCCTCTTCTTCTTGTTTCTCTTCTTCCTCCACCACCACCCTCCTCTTTCCCAAACTCCTCTTCCTACCTTTATCCCCTCTCCACCCACCTCCACGTGTCTCTCCCCCTCTCTGCTCCCTCCACTCCAACACCCTCCCCCTCCCCTCAAATAAGAAAAGAAAAAAGAAAAAACCATATGGCGGGGCTTTGCCCTCCCTCCTCCGATCCCTCAACGCCGCCGCCGACGTGGTCCTCGCACTTGACTCCCTTCCCGACGCCCCCTCCCTCTCCCCCAAAGAAATTACCGTCATCCTCCGCGAACAGTCTGCCTCATGGCAGCGTGCGGCGAGGGCGTTCGACTGGTTCAGGTCCCAAACGTGGTACACCCACAACGCCATTCACTACAACGTGGTTCTCAGAGCCCTCGGCAGGGCCCAGCAGTGGGACCACCTCCGCCTCTGCTGGCAAGACATGGCTAAAAATGGCGTCTTGCCCACCAACAACACCTACAGCATGCTCGTTGATGTGTATGGGAAAGCGGGTCTTGTCCAAGAAGCGCTTTTGTGGATTAGGCACATGAGGGTGAGAGGCTTTTTCCCTGATGAGGTTACTATGTGCACTGCTGTTAAGGTGTTGAAGGATGTGGGGGAGTTTGATAGGGCTCATAGGTTTTACAAGGGGTGGTGTGATGGGAGGGTTGAGTTGGATGATCTTGATTTGAATTTAGAGAGTTCTTTTGGTGGTAATGGTAGTGCTAGTAGTACTAATGGCCCTGCATCGATGTCAATTAGTTTCAAGCAGTTTCTCTCCACCGAGTTGTTTAAGATTGGTGGAAGAGTGTCCACATCTTCTGATTCAAATTTGTCGAATTTGCCACAGAAGCCGCGCCTCTCTACAACCTATAATGTGTTGATAGATTTGTATGGGAAAGCAGGGCGGTTGAGCGATGCAGCTGAGGTTTTTGAAGAGATGTTGAAGGAGGGTGTAGCGATGGATGTTTGGACTTTTAATACCATGATTTTTATTTGTGGGAGTCGTGGTGATTTGGTGGAGGCGGAGGCTTTGCTTGGGATGATGGAGGAGAAAGGGGTGGTGCCCGATACCAAGACTTATAACATTTTTTTGTCTTTGTATGCTGAGGCTGGGGATGTCGATGCTGCGGTTTCTTGTTATAGGAGGGTTAGAGAGGCTGGTTTGTGTCCTGATGAGGTGACTTACCGAGCTCTTCTTGGTGTGCTGTGCAAAAAGAATATGGTTCAGGATGTGGAAGATTTGATTGATGAGATGGAGAAGGATTCTATGGGTGTTGATGAGCATTCACTTCCGGGAATTGTGAACATGTATGTTTGTGAGGGGCATGTTGATAAAGTGTATGAGCTGCTGAAGAAGTTTCATAAGAATAGGGAGATGTCCTTGAAAATTCGGGCGGCGGTTATGGATGTTTTTGCTGAGAGAGGACTCTGTGAGGAAGCAGAGAATTTGTTTTATGGAGGAAGGGACTCAGCAGGGCGGAAAAGGGATGTTTTAGAGTGCAATGTCATGATAAAAGCGTATGGCAAAGCTGAACTTTATGATAAGGCCGTGTCTCTCTTTAAGGGAATGAAAAATCACGGGACATGGCCTAATGAAAGCACGTACAATTCCCTTATTCAAATGTTGTGTGGTGGTGATTTAGTGGACCAAGCAATAGACCTTATGGATGAAATGCAGGAACTGGGGTTTAGGCCACCTTGTCAAACTTTTTCGGCTATTATTGGTTGTTATGCACGCCTTGGTCAGCTTTCTGATGCCGTGAGTGTGTACCACGAAATGGTAAGAGTTGGAGTAAAACCAAATGAGGTTGTGTATGGTTCTTTAATAAATGGATATGCAGAACATGGTAGTCTTGATGAGGCACTCCAATACTTCAACATGATGGAAGAATCTGGGTTATCAGCTAATTTAGTTGTGTTAACATCCTTACTGAAGTCTTATTGTAAGAACGGAAATTTGGAAGGAGCAAAAGCAATTTATGAGCGGATGAAGAACATGGAAGGGGGTCTTGATTTAGTTGCATGTAATAGTATGATTGGCCTCTTTGCAGATCTTGGCTTGGTTTCTGAAGCCAAGTTGGCTTTTGAAAATTTGAGAGAAATGGGCCGGGCTGATGCAGTTTCCTATGCAACAATCATGTATCTCTATAAGGGTGTGGGCATGATGGACGAAGCCATCGAGATTGCAGAGGAGATGAAACTGTCGGGTTTATTGAAAGATTGTGTTTCATTTAACAAGGTACTGGTGTGTTATGCTGCCAATAGGCAATTCTATGAATGTGGTAAATTAGTACATGAGATGATATGTCAGAAGCTTTTGCCAAATGATGGAACTTTTAAAGTGTTGTTCACCATATTAAAGAAGGGAGGGATTGCCAATGAAGCAGTGGCGCAATTAGAGTCATCTTATCAGGAGGGGAAACCTTATGCTCGGCAAGCAACCTTCACAGCGTTGTACTCTTTAGTTGGTATGCATACTTTGGCACTTGAATCTGCTCGAACATTCATTGAATCTGAGGTTGAACTTGACTCCTCTGCCTATAATGTGGCAATCTATGCATATGGTTCAGCTGGAGATATCAACAAGGCTTTGAATATATACATGAAAATGCGAGATAAGCATGTGGAACCTGACCTTGCAACTTATATTTTTCTGGTAGGTTGTTATGGAAAAGCTGGCATGGTTGAAGGTGTGAAACGGGTGTATAGCCAATTAGAATACGGAGAGATTGAGTCAAGTGAGTCTTTGTTCAAGGCTATTATAGATGCCTATAACATTTGCAATAGAAAGGATCTTGCCGAGTTAGTTAGCCAAGAAATGAGATTCGCATTAAACTCAGAAGAACATTCTGAAGTTGGAAGTGAAGGTGAATATGAAGTTGGAAGCGAAGGTGAATATGAAGTTGGAAGTGAAACTGATTATGACTAATACTGATGAAGCTTCTTCCGGTTCCTGTTGAGGTTGACAAGAAATTGTATGAAGAAGAATACAAATGTCATTCAGTTGAGGTTAGTTTCAATGTCTTGAATTCATGGAAGAAAGTCTTCAGTGTCAAAATGTAGAATTGCATTTCTGAAATCTAATCTCCTCTCTTACTGTTTACAGAAAGAAGACATGAGATATGTATTGGAAGATCATCAAACCAAGTTGATGAGAATTGAGGTCAGTTCTGGCTTGTGTTGAGGAGATTGGACTATTTTCAGTCCTTTTCTTGTAGGTTTATTTATACTAATGCTATGCTTGAATTGATGTAGGAAGGAAAGAAATATGAAGAATGTAATTAGAAGGAAAATAGAATAGAATATTGTGTAGTTTAAATGAATAGAAATATGAAAGGAAAAGATGAAAAAAAATTCTCTGCTTGTTTGGATGATTGACAGAGACAGTAAAAATAAATAAATGTTATAGAAAAAAATATTAATAAAACATTAAAGTCCGTTCGCTTTGGGGATTAACCATACCAATCAGAAGAAACTATTCTTTTTAAATTCTAAAATATCTTTTATATAATGAAAATAAGTGTCACTAAATTTAGAGTGGATAAAGAAATATCCACTGTGTTGAGTGAGTCTAAGAAAAGAAATATCTTTTCTTTCTTTTCTTGCCTTGCCCCTTTCCCTAGACATCAAACTATGGCTTCCTCTGAGATCATGTTAGGATGGTCTTTTGTTAGTCATGTGAAATAAAAGTGGGGATGTGGATCAAAGCTATTTTTGGAATTCCTTTAGGCATAAAGTTTTGATTTTTGAATTCTATTATGGAATTTATTTCTAAAATTGGTGGTGCGGAATGGCTTCCTCATGTATGAGCCATGGACAACGAAGAAATTTTGGATTGAGGTTTTGTAGTATTAAGAAATATTTGATTTAGAACTTTAGAAAAATAGAATATAATGATGTTGAATAAATTAGAAAACAAATACAATTTTTGATAAAAATAAATATTTGGTTATTAAGGTTGACAGTTAGCTGATTTTGATATACTACATTATATATATGGTTGGGTTTATTAGAATTTGATTTTAATTAGGCATGAAATCATGTTATATATTTTGAGTAAGATTGAAAAAAAATGGAGTAAGAAATGAATAAAAAATACGTTAATGGTGTAATTTATTTGGAGAGAAAATACTTGTAAGATATGCAATAAATTTGATTATTATATATTTTAGTTACTATTTGCAGAGCTTTCTTACATACTAAAATATTTACATTATACTTTGAATTAAGATATTAATTTTGTTAATTTAAAAATAATTAATTATATTATATGTTTGATTCTCTTGTAATTTATTTTATAACAAATAAAATTGTGTTACATTTATTTTATTTAAATATTCCGTTGGTTGTACTTTATCATTGTTTTAAAAGTTTTTTTAGCACAAATATATTTTTATTTAATCAATGAAATTGTTCTTGATGAAATTAAAATATAATAATTGATTATCTCATTAATAATTGATTAATTATTTTAATATTTTTAGAGTTTTTAAGTAAAATGACTGATTACAACATTTTATAATCGATTAACATATTTTTTTAATCAATTAAAATTGAAATTGTTTTCAACCGATTTATAAAGAATAAACAATTAACATTTAATATAATGAATTAAAAGCGTCGAAAATTGTTTTCATTCAATGATTTTCAAATTTATAAATAGAGCACTTGACTCTATGTTTTACACACAAATTAACAAGCGTTGAATCTAATTTTTCTTTTATTTCTAAGCATTAACAAGGTTGTAAAATTGTATTGATGTTGAGACTTTATGCAAGTTTTATTTGAAATGCTTACCTTTTTTAAACTTAAGTTCTTGTAGAAAACAACTAAATGATGATCCCAAAGTCACAACGTCAATGAAAAAATCTTTGTATTGGAAATTCATTTAGTGTCCAATGCAAATTGCCACCACCAAGTTCAACTATTTGTTTCCTTTTATGTTCATCCAAATCATTTTTTCCTTAACTAATGTTAATTTCAATGCTTTAATACATTTGTTGAACTTTTAGATGTCTTACTTTGATTAGAAAACTAAAATACTAGAACTTGTACGGATAAAAATTGAGTTTACAAATATCTTGAAATTTATGATATTATAATTTGCTAAAAAAATTTTAAATTACTAAGATTTTATTAGGACTGACTAACTAATGCAAAAGTAAATAGCACAATCTGGATGATAGTAAAAGTTGTCTATCTTCATATAGAAAAATTCTTACAATTTTGAAAAACACCTAGTATCTCTTTAATGATGGAAGTATCTTCGAGCTCAAAAAAAAGATTTAGAAAATGATTAAACTTTCAATTTTCTTAAAGAAACTCGAATTTCTCTTTTTAAAGAAGGATACTTGAAGGAAAAAATGTGAAGTTTACTCTCATTTAAGACGTCAATGTTGAACCAAGTGGTGTTCAATGTTTTGAAGAATCCAAATCCTTTGAAGGATGTTGAAGCCTCTGTTTTGCTTGATGCTGCTGTGCTGGTTTAAAGCTTTGTTCTGGGGTAGTTTAATGTTGTAATCTACCATTAGATTAAATCTCAAAGCAATTAGCATCTCAATCTTTAACAAAGCAAAATGTTTTTCAAGCTAAGTTGAAACAACCGATTGTTCTGTCGAAACAACCGATTGTTTACACTTAGGTGTTTTGAGAAAGTTTGAAAACTGTTTTTGAATGGTGAAATCTGTTAAGTAACAAAACAACCGATTGATTCGAGGAAACAATAGATTGTTTGTTTTGGAACCATAACAGAAAAATTGTTTCTCTTTGACTGAGCTTTAAATGATTTAAAACTGAATACGCTCCAGTCATTAAATGTTTTGACTAATCTTTTTAAAGCAATTAAGAGTTTGTTAAGATTTGATAACAAACTAATCTTTGTATAAATTCAGAAAAACTGATTTAAGTAAGAAGAATCTTTTGACAAAGTTTTTCTAAGAGAGTTTTTCAAAGTGTTGAGATTGCTTAAGAGTTTTGTGATTGATCAAGGTGCTGGAATAGGATTCTACTTGTATTGATTTCAGATATTCATCTGCAACAAGTGTAATCTTTGTAAACTGCTGAAACAATTCGTTAGTGTGTTTTTGTTGAGATTGGCTGTGTGTTCTTGAGGTGTTCAAGATCAGCAATCTTAGTGTTGGCCAAGGAGAGTGTGTTTCTTGAGGTTTTCAAGGTCATTCTCTTGGTTGTTGTGTAAGTGATTAAGGTGTGATTGCTTAGTGGATTTCCTCAGGGTTTCTGAGAAGACTGGATGTGTAGCTCTGGATTGGAGTGAACCAGTATAAACAACCGTGTACAATCTTTCTATCCTTAACTCTTTAAATTCAGTTTGTTTGTTGTTTGCTGGTATAAACAACCGATTGTTTCGAAGAAACAACCGATTGTTTTTCTAGTATTACAGTTTTGCTTGCTGTTTTGGCTAACTGAATTGCTGAATGAATTGGTTTCTTAAATAAATTCATTCTAGCTCTGAAAAGTTTGCGAAAACCCCTTTAAACAATTCACCCCCCTCTAGTTTAAAGCCATCTTTTCTAACAGTCAAAACACAAGAAGCCAAATATATAAGTGAAGTAAAGTCAATTCATATTCATTAATGGTAAGTTTTCTTGTAAGAGGCAATTGAAGCCCTCTTTCCCACCTACCTTGCTCCAAGATATGTGGGACTTAAAAATAGCCCTAAAATGCAACTGCAATTCAAGAAAATTAGTACCTATGGTGCCAAACATTGATCAGTGACAAAAACACTAAAACAAGCATATTCTACCTGGTAGGGACTTGTACACTATGTTGTCCCTTCTCCTAGTGTTTGGGTGAGAAAAATGGGTTTTCTCCTAGGGTTGACCATCCAATTGAGGCCCAAAGGGGCCCTATATTAGAGCCGAAGTGAAGGTCCAATTGAGGCCCATACAAGTCTTTACAAAATTCCTACAAAATACAATAAGAAACTACTCCTATACAATTTATCTACAAATTTACAAGACTAGAAAGAAAGAAGAGAAGTTCTCATAATTTACACTCCAAAAGAGGAGAGTTTTCTTGGATGCTTCTTTCTCTAATCCTTCTAGCCATGAACCTACTAAGAGGCTCAATATGCACTCTTCTAGATGGTCCTCCATCACTTAATTCACTATAAATTTTGTCTTATAATCTAAAACATCCTCATAAATTTCCTTATCTATCATAGTTTCAAATACACTTTCCTTTTGGGTGCATCTCTGGCCCAAGAGAGATAAGTTTTGGACACATTGATTGTTAGTGATGATTGTTTTGAGATAAGTTGAGAAATTCTAATGATTGTAACTAACAATTTTCTAGAACCTACATCTTCAGAAATTTGTAAATTTCACTCAACTGAAGATGCTAACTCTCAATTCTTATGAAATTGTAGAGGATACAAAAAACTAAAGGACTTATCATTATCTTCTTAAAAAAATAGAACAAAGGTTTTATAAATAATTATGGCTTAAAAAAATTGTTTTCCTAAGCCAAAATTAGATAAGCAACAACTACAAATTGTTATTACAATTTCCCCCTTACTAAATAGGACCTGTTCCCAAGTCCTTTACACTTCTCTCCACTCAAAAATTGGATATTGAGTTTACAATTCATGTAATTCTTTCAATGTTGTGCTCTTGGTTGGAAACTCTCACAAATGCATAAAAAATGAGGTGGAGAAAATTTGGTGGCAAAACCAAGTGATCTTGGTTTGTTTGCACTTAGCCAAGTTTAGTGATTTTGGTGGCTAAGTCCGGTTTTGGTGTCAAGAATGATGAAATTTCAAAGTCATGGTTTTTTAGCCTTCTTGGTTGGAAACACTCACAAATACATTCAAAATGAGGTGGGAAAATTTTGGTGGCAAAACCAATTTTTTTAATAATTTTGTAGGGTCAACAATAGCTTGCTGATAACTTATTAAAAAATGTGATTTGCTAAAGAATGTTGCTTATTTGATTGAATATTTAGATACACAAAATCACCACAATTAAATTCTTTATATATTCACTTTTTGTAAGCATACATTCACATCCTTTCTTGAGATTTACAAAGGTTTTGCAACATTCTTCTAATTTGTTTCTTTGTCCGCATAGTGTAGGCTACTACCACAATTAAAGTTTCTCCATTATCTACCAAATTAGGAATTATAGAAGCATATCCATAAAAAGTATCAAATGGTGTCATTTGTAAGGTGGTATGAAACTTTGTATTATACTAGTGTTCTACCATAGCTAAATGATCTGTCCCTCTTTTAGGCATACTCCCTGTAACACATAAAACAAACCTATAAGGACTTGTTTAGGTTTTTTTTTTCATTAGTTTGGAGATGGAAAGTTGTGGATCTTAACAATCTAACACCATGTGACTTCATCAATCAATTCCAAAAAGTAGTCATGAAAATTGTATCTTTATCAGAAATGTTGAATAGTTGAAATCTTTCTTGGTCTGGGTTTACCCCTTATCCAAAACCACGTGATCCAAGTATGTTGTTTCCTTCTTTCCAAGGCTACATTTTTTGTAGTTTACAAGCCATTTCCCCCCAAAATTTGTAATGTTATAGTAAAACATTCCAAATGGTCCTTCCAAGTCTTGGTATAAACTAAGATGTCATAAAAAAAACTAAAATAAACTTCCTTAAATAGATTTGAAAAATATTATTCATGAGTGATTGAAATGTGGTTGGTGCATTACACAAACTAGAAGGTAAGATAACCCACTGATGAACACATTTTACTCACACTTAGAACATTTAATCTTAGCCTTTTTAGGATTTTAATTGTGAATAAATCTATTATTTTAATTGAAATTTATCTAATTAGGTTTATTTGAGCTTTAATTGTAATATTGTTTAATCTCAGATCTTTAATACTATAAATGGTCTAATTCTTATTGCAACAAACAATCTTATGGAAGTGTATGGTGAATTGACACAAAGTTTGAGAAAAATACAATGCACTAATGCGCGTGAGCCTCAGTCAAGGTCAAATTTGCTTATTTGAAAACGATCTAGAAATAAAATATCTGAAAGATAAGTGGAAACAAAATCTGAGAAAAAGAATTGAAAACAAATCCACATAAATATGGAAAATTGGAAGCAAAATATGAGAAAAAGAATTGGAGAATAAAATCTACAAATCTCAAAAAAAAATTCTACTAAATTTAAGAAAAAGAATATTGGAAACAATATATGAAACAAAATCTGAATATGAAATTTGCAAGAAAAAAAAAAACTATAAATGGATACAAGTCATAAGGAGAAAGGACATTATCTTACACACGACACACTAGAGATGTTTTAACCTAGTTACGTCGTTTTACTTAGTTTTATCTATTTTTTTCTTTGCAATTCTTTTGCTTTATCTCCGCATGGAAGACTAAAATTTTTTTGGTTGATTTTATTATGATTTCACATTAAATTATGAGGTTCTATGATATTTAGTATTTTTCTTCAATTTCTATGATATTTAGAATTGTTTTTGAATGTTTGTTGATAATTCAATTATTCTATTGAATTGAAATTCTTGTTTAGTTTACTTTATTCTAAATAATCTTTTGTTTGCTTAACTGAAGAGGTAAAAGACTATAATTCTCACACATATATGTATAGACGTGAGTGATGAACTTAATGAATTGAATGACACTTGTTTGGTTAATTTACTTTTGTTTGGAAATTGGATGAATGATGTATGTGTCAATTGATGAAGGATTCAA
This sequence comes from Phaseolus lunatus, assembly GCA_013389735.1. NCBI lineage: Eukaryota > Viridiplantae > Streptophyta > Magnoliopsida > Fabales > Fabaceae > Phaseolus > Phaseolus lunatus. Next base: position 5,890,645 of record CM023861.1, read on the forward strand.
TGATAAATGAACTAGAGAATCAATATGTTTACTTAATCTTTTTAATCTTATTTTTTTTAATTTATTTTTTTGAACAATAAAAACTCCCCCTTTTATTTATTGCTCTTTCTAATTAATACCCTATGCAGAAGATATACAAACACTGTTTCACTAAATTTAATGTAATTGAATGTGTCGAGAGACGATTGGGGTTAACTGACCTTAACTATACTTAAATTATGTTGACTTATGATGCAATGTAAGGTCTATGTCAAGCACTAGACAATCTAAGATACTGTACTGGACGATCTACACTTAAACTCTTTTATTTGATTGAAAATGACATTGATAACACAGTTTTAATGTCCCTTGTGAGTACTGATAGGTGTCAAGTACTTAGATATTAAAATAACTTAGGGACTTAAATTGGGAAAAATAAAGAATAAATTGTATGAAAATTTACTTCTTCCCACTTAGGCTGATAGTTATGATGTATTGAATAATTTTGTTAAAATTAATGAAATACGTGCAGAAATTGGAGGAGAAATAGCAACAAAGCAATTAACAAATTCAAATATATTCCTAACATTTATCAAGCATGGTCATATAGGTCAGATCCTAAGTACTTTCCAGTAAAATCCAAGAATCAAATTCATGAATAAAAATTCAAGCTTTAAGCACAAAATACAAGATCCAATAATCAAGTTCATTAATATAAAAATTCAACCTTTAAGCACAAATATACAAGATCCAATAATCAAGTTCAAGAATTAAAAATTCAAGCTTTATGTATAAAATGAAAATATCAATATCAAATAGGAACAAAAATTCATATATAATTACAACCAAAATACATAAGAGTTTGAACAGATTACTCCCAATTCCAAAGGAAAGTATTAGCCACTCATGTTGGCCATTACATGTACAAAAGCCAAAGAAAAAGATGCGAAACATTTCTCTCTAACGTTTGTCTCTTTTAGGGTTTCCTTCCTTTGGTTCTCCTTTGGGTTACACCTTTCTCTCTGCCTTGCACCCTTATTTAACCTAATTAGACTTGGGTTAAATGACATCTCGCTCAAGCGAGATATGACTCGCAAGAGAGATTAGAGAAAATAAAAACCAACTTTGCTGGAAAACTCACTCAAGGGAGCCTGGGCAAGATTTGAGCAAGTTTGATCCAGAGAGAAAGTTTCCCTTTGGAGTAATCTTGCTTGGGCGAGATTAGCTCACCTAGGCGAGTCCTTCAGCGCATTTGAATGGCTTGGGCGAGATCTAGGCGAGTCTTGGGTGCCCCAACCTTGTCTTTTCTCCTCGTCTCTAACTTTTTTATTCTTCCTCTAGCCCTTTTTCTCAATCTTTCCTTAAATCCTTGAAATTAGCACAAAATTGGAAATAAATAGTTCTTATCTATGTAGCACAGACACGGACACTGATACGATACGGATACGGACACGGATACGGACACGGAGATACATATAATTTCTAAAATGTAGGATATGGGGACACTAATTTATATATTATATAATTATGAATTATATAAATTGACAGTAAAGATTTATACGCACAAGTATGTTTTAGTTTCTTTTTGGAGCAGAAAGATGTTTTTCATGGTTGATTCAAAAGGATTTGTTCCTTATTTTTATAATTATACTAAAAATTTATATAATAAATTTGAGCTTTTAGAAAATTAATGTATTTCTTCTTTTTAAAATTGTGTTAGAATCGTGCTAGAATAGTCAGAAATCTAACAAATATTTTTTGAATCAGACACTTCACTGATACGTGTCTTACGAGTGTCATACAAGTGTTGTGTCCGATACGTGTGTCCGACATGAACACACTATTTAAAAGGGAGTGTCCGAGCTTCATAGGTTCTTATTGATCTCATAAATTCAAAATATACTATTATTTTCAAATTTCTCAAATTAAGGTTGAATTATACTTTATCAACAATTAAAACCCATAAGTGTCTTTCTTTTTTTTTTTTGCATAAAATATTACTAAATTATGACACTTATCAAAAACCCTGAGGCTAAGGAAAGTCAATTCATTGGGTTAGGCTAGAAGTGAGCTAAGGGCATGGAATACTTTAAAAGCCAAATATGTCGAGCGGATTCCCATGCGCTGAGTGAATCATGTGTAAAACATATGAATAGAGAGGCTTGGTCTATAAGAAAAGAGGTTATACAAGGTGAACAAAGAAGAGTCCAGAGTTGAAGCACATTATCAAAAGCCACATGTTCTTAGTTATTTGCTATTAAATCTTGTATTGTCTTGTAAAAATTATCATGAGTAGCTAAATTTCTTTTGTTGGATTGAAGAACAATGTAACATTTCTATACTTTGTTACTTATGAATTCATGCTTCTTTCAGTTCATTTGATTTGAATGTGTGCTAGTGCTTGCTGTGTCAAGGATCACTATTATTAATCTTAGAAGTTGAATGATATTGGGTTGACTTTAGATAGCAGTGAACTTGAATCTCATTGAGTACAAAAAGGTTGCAAAGTTTATTCAATTTTAATAATTATATCAATTTAAGAACATCTCATTTTTACACTAACTTTTAATCTCATAACATTTTTCTTCAGTTTAATTTACCATTATTTGTACAACTTTATATAATTATTTTCACACTTTATAATAAAAGACACATATGTTATAATTACAACTAGTCATTGAAGATGCGACAACCCTTTTATCAACTGTGCTACAGTTGACTCGGTACATTATTAAGAAATAACTCCACCAAGTATGAAAAATTGTTTTAGGAATATCCTTATTAACCATTCGAACTTGATTATGTCCACTCCCGATATCTAGCTTGGTAAAATAACATGCACCATTCAATTTATCCAATAAATCCTTTATCAAGGAATAGATAACTTATTTTTAATAGCGAACACATTGAGTTTTCTGAAATCTCTACAATACCTGTACGAACCATCCTTCCTTTTGACCAACATCAAGGGAGAAGCGTAACTAGTGCTTTCCCTTATGAATCTGGTTGCCAGTAATTTTTGCACATGTTTTTCAATTTCTTCTTTTTGGGAATGAGGGTGCTTTTAAGCAAATATGAGTGTTATTGATCATATTAATTTTGTGATCATATTTCCTCTTAGGAGGCAATTGTGTTGGTTCAACAAATAAGATAAAAAATTATTGTAGAATTAGTGAAAGATCTTGTTGTTGGTTTGTTGTTAAAGACACCTGATCAACTGTATAAACAATAAGCAAAACTGATTCATGTATTGCCACTAAAACACATGTACCCTGTACCCATTTAAGCTTTCCTATCAGTTCATGAACTGTTGTCTCAGGTTGTTGTCCTTGCAATATCATCTCGTGTCCTAGGTGATTAAATCGCATTGTCAAAGTTGCACAGTTTCAATGAATTTCACCAAGAGTCTTGAACTAATGCATGCCCAAAATGATTCCAAATGTGTTGCCAGGTAAGAAATCTGATGTAAACTTATGTTCATTGAATCTCCAAGTTATTTGTTCACACTTCCATGTAATCAAGAACTTTTAATCAGAAGAAACCATGACTGAAAAATCCTTGATAAACTGTATTTTCAACCCCAACAACTTGATCCATTTGCAACTAATGAAATTATGTGTACTCCCAGTGTCCATCAGAAAAGGAACGGCCTACTTCTTCATAATTCCTTTGATCTGCAATGTATTACCACCTAGTATTCCATGTAAAGCATTACGGGAGATGTTGACATTTGTAGCTTGAATCATGTCTATGTTGGTGCCTATGATAGCTTGTTCTTCCTCACATTCCATGTCTGCACTATATCGAAATCTTGAGCAGAGAAGATAACATTGAGTTTACCCCAAACTATACATTTTTCATCCTATGGTTTTTATCCCATTTATCACCACAGAATCTACACATCCCTTAACAATCACGTCACTAACTTCCTCTCTAGATATAGAAGTTGAGGTGGTACGTTTAAAATTTGTAGTTGCTGAAGCAGACATCAATGTTGTATACTGATTCTGATTCAAACTGGTTATAGAATGATCCTGATCTACAAAATCAGCCTAGAACATGGCTTGTGCTATTAAGGTATAGGGATCAAATGGGAGCAAAAGAGAATTGTTGTGCCAAACCATATCATATACTCAACAATTATGAGGGACTCAGATTGGTTTCCATAATGTATGAGAACTGGAATTTTCTTGTGAATTGGGTTCATTTCAGGATCTTTTAAGGTTGAATTAAAGTCCAGTTGTTAATAGTTTTTATTTCAAAATTTTGAATTTAAATAAAAAATATTTTCTGAACCAAATGCTGTAACATAATTGGAAATTTTGTAATCTTGAGTCCACATATTATATATTCATAAGTAGTTACTGTGACTTCAATATCTATCAAACGCCAAATTGAGTAGTTTCTCTTACTAAAGTTGGAGTCACTTTAAACTAGCTCCAAACCAATAAGAAGATTGAAACATAGTAAATGAAACAACTAATAGAAAGAGGTTTTATTGATCTTAAAATCTTATACAGAGAAGACACACCAGAGTGTCTAGCAAACCATAAATAATCCAAGAAAGACAACAAGGCCTTATAATACCATATTTAAAGTGCAAATTTTTATCGGGTTAGTTCATGAAACTCCTCTATTTTGATTCAAGTGCCTTCTTTATTCCCACAATATAAGCATACACCTTCTTTTCATCAGGAAGAGTTTTGGACACGGTCTCTCTCTCCATGCATCTCTTGGCCCAAGCCATGAGTTTAGGACATTCTGCTTCCATTTTGAAGTTACCATATGTCTCAAACGTATAAAACCAGCTATAAAATGGGATCAGACCAACATCGACAAAGCCAAACGTGTCACCCCCATAAAAAGGTTTGTCACCTAGTGTCTCCTCTAGTTGCTTAAAGATAGAGATCAACTCCTTCTTCCATGTCTCATGCTCCTCTCCACTAGAAAGCCACATTTTCCTCCAAGTATCATACACCTGCATTGAATGACCAATATCACAAAATCAGAATTGCTTATAAAAACAAAATTTAAAGCAGGCACAAAACGAGAAATCACATGACAACAATCCTAAAGCACATACCTTTTTATCAACGTAATCTACCCAGAATCTGGCTTGAGCTCTCTCATAAGGGTCAGAGGGCATGAGTGGAGGGTTGTGATTCCAGACCTCATCGATGTACTGCACTATTATTGCAGATTCACAAATGGGTTTTCCATTATGGATCAGAACTGGAATCTTCTTGTGAATAGGGTTCATCTGCAAAAGCAAAGGACTCTTGTCCCTGAGATTCTCTTCCTTGAGTTCATACTTAACACTCTTTTCAGCTAATGCAATCCTAACCCTCATCCCAAACATGCTGGCCCATGTATCCAACAGAACAACCTCGTCTGCCATCACTGCAAGCACTGGATCACCAAATCCAACTCAAGCTGTGAACTGGCTATGTTGCTAGATGCTTTGTACTAACAGGACAGGTGCTGGTATATGTAAGACAACCTTTTACAAAAAAGAAGATGTGGAGATAGTTCTCGAATGTTCTCAAATGACCTTTATGTTACGTTTGCGATTACGTCAATAATTTGCTTTACCTAACATAGATAGATCCTCTCATTATTGGGTTGGGCTGACTTCCTGAGGCCCATTCCAATATTAACCTTTAGGATTTTTTCGAATACAAGGACAATAGTCAGCAAAAATAGTGAGATAGAAAAGGAGAAAAGAGTAAAAATAGAAAGTTTCATGCAGTAACTTTTGGTCGCTGCTGACAATTTGTTCACCGTTGGATCGAGCTGAACTTTTTTCAGCAGTTTCATACTTTGTGTGACTTCAATCTAACCGTTCGGATCTTATAGAAGCTGTTTGAGCAGAGAGAAATTAATCTCACATTGCAGCAGCGTTTTCAGAATTTCTATTGAGGACGAAAATTTTCGAATTGCTGCTGTTGTTTCGTCCACCGTTGGATCGGGCTGAAATTTTGTCAGCAGGTTCATACCTCGTGGCGTTTTAATTGAACCATTCGGATTGTTCAAAAAACACCGGAACAGTGACATATAGGCCACGTACGGTAGCTACATTTTTGTGAATTTTTCAAGTTTCTTGTTTCTGTTTCATCTCTGTTGTATTGCTAATTGGCTGGTTATTGAGCACAATTTGTGCTGTATTTTGAGACTCTCTTATAACCATAACTTTGATCATAGTGAAGCTTGAGTGATTGGCTTGTGCCCGTGGTTTTTACTTTTCACATTGAGAAGGTTTTCCACGTTAAAATTTTTGTGTCTTCCTGAAGTGTGTTTTTGTTGTTGTCATTATTTGTTATTGCTCCTCACAGATTCTTGCCAGTTGGGGAAATTATTATCCGCTTCTTATTGCTCTTGTTTAGTTATTATTTTTATTGTGTTGAATTTTCCATCAGAGTGGTATCAGAGCAAACCCTAAAGGTTAATATTGGACTGGGCCTCCACATAGGAAGTGAACCCAACCTAACAAATCTCCCCCTCACAACTATGTGGAGATGATCGACAAACCAGCAATATCACAACAAGTTTCAAACTTGCTTCTTAGTAGTGTCTTAGTCATCATATCAGCACAATTATCATCTATATGAACTTTTGCCAACTCCAGTAACCTAGCTTCCAAAGCATCACATATCCAATGATACCTCACATCAATATGTTTGGACTTAGAATGGAAAGTTGAATTCTTACCAAGATGAATGACACTCTGACTATCACAAAATAACAAGTACTTGTCTTGAACAAAACTAAGCTCTTACAGGAGTTTCTTCACCCAAAGCAACTCCTTGCATGCTTCTGTAATGGCAATGAACTTTGCCTCAGTAGTGGACAACGCAACACACTTTTGCAATCTAGATTGCCATGCCACAGCTCCCCCTGCAAATTTAATCATGTAGCCTGAGGTTGACCTTTTAGAATCTATGTCTCCACCCATATCAGAATCAGTATAGCCCACAAGGGTAGGCTTATCACCTCTAAAACAAAGCTTCAAACAAGTAGTACCATGAAGATACCTTAAAATCCATTTCACAGCATTCCAATGCTCTCTACCTGGATTAGACAAAAATCTACTAACAGTACCAACAGTATGTGCAATATCAGGTCTTGTACACACCATTGCATACATCAAACTACCCATAACAGATGCATAAGGAACCCGTTGCATATATGATTTTTCAGTTTCATTAGAAGGACTTTATTTTGAACTCAATTTAAAATGAGTAGCAAGAGGAGTGCTTACCGCCTTAGCATTTTCCATTTGGAACCTCTAAAGCGCTCTTTTAATGTAGTGCTCCTGTGACAACCAAAGCTTCTTCTCTTGCCTATCACGTGTGATTCTTATACCAAGAATTTGCTTAACAACTCCCATGTCTTTCATAACAAATGACTCACTCAATTGTTTCTTCAATCTGTTGATCATGGAAATATCTTTCCCAACAATAAGCATGTCGTCAACACACAACAACAAGATAATGAAATCATTATTAGCAAACTTTTTAACAAAGACATAATGACCAGAAGTAGTCTTCTTGTAGCCATGCTCACACATAACAAACTCAAACTTCTTGTACCATTGACGTGGAGCCTACTTCAAGCCATGTAGACTTTTTCTCAGCCTACACACATGATCTTCCTTGCCTTCAACAAGAAAACCATCAGGTTGCTTCATGTAAATCTCTTCCTCTAAATCACCATGAAAGAAAGCAATTTTAACATCCATTTGCTCTACCTCTAAATCAAGAGTAGCAGCAAACTCAGCATAATTCTAATGGATGACATCTTCACCACAGGAGAAAAAATCTCATTGAAATCAATGCCTTTTCTCTGTCTAAAACCTTTCACTACCAATCTGGCTTTATATCTTGGAGATGTAGAATTGCTTTCTTGCTTTACCCTATAAATCCACTTGTTTTCTAGAGCCTTCTTGCCTTTTGGCAATTTCACCAAGTCAAAAGTGTGATTTTCATGCAAAGACTTCATTTCATCTTGCATTGCATCCAGCCACTTTTTCTTTTCTTCACTCTCCATGGCCTCAAGAAAACAATCAGGTTCTCCTTCATCTGTCAAGGTAACATAGTCATCAAAAGTATACCTAGTAGATGGTTCCCTCTGCCTATTAGACCTCCGAATTTGAACTTGAGGTGGTTCAGGAGCATCACCAAGACCTTCATGTTGTGACATCCCATGTTCCTCTTCAACATCATCAATAAGAACATCAAAATCATCTCCAAGTTGTTGATCATCAACATCATCATGTTGCTCATCATTCTGAACATTATTCTCAATAGTATCCAGATCACGTAGAGGCATTCGAACTGGATCAATATTAGACAATCTATTATCTATCTCAGATGTCGTTTTCTCTATCTTGTCAATATCTTCAATGGTTTGATGTTCCATAAACTTCACATCACGACTTCTAATTGACTTCCTCTCAACAGGATCAAAGAACTTATAGCCAAATTCATCTTGACCATAACCAATAAAGATGCACTACCTTGTCTTCGCATCCAACTTGGATCTCTCATCCTTTGGAACATGTACATATGCTTTACAACCGAAGACTCGCAAATGATCATACCTAACATTCTTGTCAAACCAAATCTTGTCTGGCACCTCACCATTCAAAGCAACTGCAGGACTCAAATTAATAACATGCACCGCAGTGTACAATGCCTCACCCCAAAAATGCTTAAGCAATTTTGCTTCAGAAAGCATACACCTAACTCTTTCGATCAATGTCCTGTTCATCCTTTCTGCTAAACCATTCAACTGAGGAGTTTTAGGAGGAGTTTTTTCATGTTTGATATCATATTGCTTGCAATAAACATCGAATAGTCCACAATACTCACCACCATTGTCAGTACGAATGCATTTCTGCTTCTTGCTTGACTGTCTCTCAACCAAAACATGAAATTCTTTGGATTTTTCTAGAACTTGGTCCTTTGTCTTCAAAACATAAACCCAAAGCTTCTTGGAACAATCATCAATAAAGGTAACAAAATAAAGTGCACCAGTAAATGACTTTACCTTCAATGGGCCACAAACATCAGAATGCACCAATTCAAGCAACTCTGACTTCTTTAAGGGAGGATGCTTATTGAAGGATACTCTGGTCTGCTTACCAGCCATGCAATGAGAACATTTCTCCAACTCTGCACTCTTCAATCCCGGAAGCACATCCTTTTTAGCTAAACAATTTAGCCCCTTCTAACTGATATGACTAAGCCTTAGGTGCCACAAAGAAGCATCCATATCCATGGCGTTCACACTATTTTTAGCAACCAATGCTTTTGTCCAATACAATTTACTAATTCTCTCCCCTTTGGCTACAATTAGATTACCTCTGGAGAGTTTCCGCTTTCCTGAACCAAAGTGATTTTCATAACCATTATCATCAAGCATCTGCATAGAGATCAAATTAAAGCAGATATCTGGAGCATGTTTGACTCCTCTAAGCAACAACTGCGTTCCCATATTGGTTTGCAAGCAAACATTACCAATACCAACTACCTTAGACACACCATCATTACCCATCTTCAACACTCCAAGATCACCAGAAGTGTAAGATGTGAAGAACTCTTTCCTTAGTGTAACATGCAATGTAGCACCACTATCAATTATCCACATGCTCTCATCTGATACAAGATTAACTAAATCATAGTCACGGAGAATAATAAGATCATCATCACAAATAGCAGTAGTAACACGATCATCATTGTCATGATGTTTCTGCTTCTGCTTCCCTTTCTTATCATTGTTCTTCTTTTTCCAAAGAAAATAGTTTCTCTGAATGTGCCCTGTTTTGTGACAATAATGACACTCCACATTTTTGTATCTAGACTTGGACTTACTTCTGTTGTTCTGTCTACTCCCTTTCGGTTCCTTTTTCTGACTTCTCCGCCTATTTTCAGTGACAAGTACCTCGGAATGAGGTGAAGTACCATGAGCCTTCCTTCTCATCTCTTCATTAAGAACACTACTCTTAACATTTTCCAAGGAGACAACACCATCAGGAGATGAGTTTGTAATTGAAACTCGAAATGTTTCTCATGAATCTAGTAGAGTATTCAGTAGCCATAATCCCAACACTTCATCATCAAATTTGATACCCATTTGTGACAATTGATCTCGGAGCCCCTGAAAATTATTTAAGTGATCTGAAATAGAAATTCTTTCCTTGTACCTCAAATTCATCAAGGAATTCAACAAATATAATTTATTGTTTCCTGTACTAGAAGCATACAAAGTCTCAATCTTCTTCCATAATGATTTTGCATCTTCCTCATTAGCAATGTGATTATAAACATTGTCTTCAACATACTGACGAATAAAACCACAAACCTGTTGATGCTCAAACTTCCATTCCTCATCAGTCTTGTCTTCTGGCTTTTCAGTAGCGAACACAGGAAGATGCAATTTCTTCACAAATAGCAGATCCTTCATTTTTCCCTTCCATAAGTGATTGTTAGTGCCGTTCAAACAGACCATCTTATTTGTATTTGCCTCCATCATTCAAGCAATCAAATAGCTCCAACCAAGGAGCTCTGATACCACTCTGATGGGAAATTCAACACAATAAAAATAATAACTCAACAAGAGCAATAAGCAGCGGATAATAATTTTCCCAATTGACAAGAATCTGTGAGGAGCAATAACAAACAATGGCAGCAACAAAAACACACTTAAGGAAGACACAAAAATTTTAACGTGGAAAACCTTCTCAATGTGAAAAGTGAAAACTACGGACACAAGCCAGTCACTCAAGCTTCACTATGATCAAAGTTATGATTACAAGAGAGTCTCAAAATACAACACAAATTGTGCTCAATAACTAGCCAATTAGCAATACAACAAAGATGAAACAGAAACAAGAAACCTGAAAAATTTACAAAACTGCAGCTACCGTACGCGGCCTATATGTAACTATTCCAGTGACTTTTGAACAATCCGAACGGTCCAATTGAAGCATCGCAAGGTATGAACCTATTGAAAAAGTTTCAGCCCAATCCAACGGTGGAAGAAACAGCAGCAGCAATCCGAAAATTTTCGTCCTCAATAGAAACACTGAAAACGCTGCTGCAATGTGAGATAAATTTCTCTCTGCTCAAGCAGCTTCTGCAAAATCCGAACGGTCAGATTGAAGTCACACAAACTATGAACCTGCTGAAAAAATTTCAGTCCGATCCAACGGTGAACAAAATGTTGGCAGCGGCCGAAAGTTACTGCGTGAAACTTTCTATCTTTACTCTTTTCTCCTTTTCTATTTCTCTCTCACTGTTTCTATTGACGACTGTCCCTCTGTTCGAAAAAATCCTAAAGATTAATATTGGACTAGGCCTCCACATAGGAATAGGAAGTGAGCCCAACCCAACAAAACTATGTGTCTAAAGATTCTGATAATGTTGGACGGACTAATTATCATTTAATATCTCAAGTAGAAGTCAATTCGCAATTCTCAGTTTGAGAAAACAACAGCTGAACAGAAAAGAAAATAATTAAGAGGTGTTTATTTTTAGTTACAAATATATTATTTTATTTTTAATTATTTGTTAAAGAAAATACCAGAAGCAACGGTATTGTAACGAAGAAAATCTACTTTTTAAAACATCATCATGTTAAAACCACTTATAAGTCAACAAGAGCATTTTTCTCACTCATATTATCTATTATAATGAGTGGTCGTGGTGATCCTTCATACCACTAAAAGACAAAATACCTTCACTTGACATCAATAAAACAAAATATTCATTTTTATTTTCTAATTTAAAATCTTAATATATATTATTTAAGTTAGTTGTTAGATGGATGTATTCTTTTAGAGTGTTAAAACATTCTCTCTTATAACATACAACTAATAGATAAGTGAGTGGGTGCTTTTGAAATAGTCTTTAAAGATCAATCACTTTTGAGTACCCATTTAAAAATATTTTTTTAACGATAGTCATTTTTAATGAATAACTGAATATTCTCTATTTACCAATTACTCTTTGTTAAGATAAACAAACTATTTATATAAGTAGAGTAGTGATTAATAGATAATAAGATTGCTTATTAGATATAGATAGCATATTTCAATGTATCTTTTTTTGTTAGTTAAGTGAACATAAACAATGTTTTCTAGGGTAAAGTTATAAGAAAAATACTTTTTTCAAAGTTGATAATGGTGACATCTAGTCCCTCCATATTTTTGTATTTTTTATTTTTTTAATTATACTTTTTTCATGTGATAGCAAATGATTGTTGTTACTTGAGGGGTTAGCCTAGCTAAAATGATGCTTAGTGAAAAAAGAGTAATGAAAGATAAAAGAATATTATATTTAATTTGTTGATTACGGTATATATATATATATATATATATATATATATATATATATATATATATATATATATATATATATATATATATATATATAGTCAAAACCTGACAGTATACAATTCTACCATTAATACCTAGTATCACGACACTACAGCAAATAAGGTAACAATCAATGCTGATAACCATTAATTGATAATTACAAGAATTGATACAATCAAAGATAATTATTGGAATCCACATATTAAGAAATTTTGTTTCTAATTTGCTTAACATAAAAACTTTTATAAAAAAAATAAATAAATAAAAGATTCCTTTAAGGTTAATTGCATAATAATCTTAATTTTTTTTAATAAATATACGTGACAATTACTACAGATCAAATACTCTTTCAACTACCCCAATCATTAACGAAATTCAAACAAAAAATAATAAAATAATAAAATAAAATTTGTGTTCTGAGATTGTTCTTCTTTTTCTTGTTATTAATAAAAACTAAATATTTCAATACTTATTGTACCAAATCAACTATTTATCCTAATTAAAATTAAATATTTATTTAAGCATTTGAAAATTAAAAATATCGCGTAAAACTCGACACCAAAAACATACTTTACGAAATCTAAAATATTATTATACATATTTTATATTTAAGATATTGTGACAACTGAAAAAAAAAAAAAAAAAACTCTCCGTAAAACTTTTGAAGAACTCTTCAATTCAACCTTTTAAACATGATCTAAGCAATTACAGCATTGGGTTCTCAATTTACTTTTGGTTACAATATGGAAAATAGTGTTTCGGTTTTCATTCTATTTCTTTTTTTTTTTTTTAAACTATGATCTAAGCAATTACAACATCATCGGATGCAACTCAAGTCGCTTTGCTTTTCTTTTCTTTCTATTTCTATTTTAAGTATTCAAAAGACTATGATCTAAGCGATTACATCATCGGGTCAACCTAAATTTTCTTTCTTTTTCTTTTTAAATTATTCATATAACTTTGACTTTTTATCAATTGGGTAGTCTAACTCCACGACGGGTTAGTGTTTTCAATGGTATATGAAATCTAAAATATTATCATTATTATTATTTTACAAACGAAGAAAAATATATTTATTCTACTTAGCACTTTTACTTTTAATACTAAACTAACTATAATTAACAGTAAAGAATTAAAAATAATTTTAAAAAACATCAAGATTTGAACTTAAAAATTATTTTAAAAATAATAAATGCTAAAAAAAGATAAAAACAAGACAAAAGAAAAAAAAAAGGCATATCTTAATAATTCCAAAAATAGGATTGATAAATAGTGGAAGAAACAGAATGGAGAATTATAGCATCATGGAAGACGACTTATTCTCAATCTTGTTGAGTGCAATTTGGCAGGGACTCTAGTCCTTGTTACGTTTAGATATGGAAGGTCCTAGAACCTTTAAATTAACATGCTTGTGCTGTGTAGAAGCTAAGATCGAAAATAACATTTGAGAATATTCCAGAATACACATTAACATTGGTAGCATCTCAATACTCCAGAACCTGTGAACCAAAAAGAACATGTAATAATTTTATTCGCAGTTAAGCTAGACGATTCTTTAATTATGCCAAGCGTACATTGACTTTATAATAGTCATATTTGAATAATTCAAAGTTCAAAACTAGCTATAAATATGAAGGCCTCACTCTTCTTTTGCAATGCAAATCACTTTCTTGTTTGGATCTTGTTTAGCATTTCTGTTCTTGAAGTTGAATCACTATGGCAGATGAGGTGATTCTGCTAGATTTCTGGCCAAGTCCATTTGGGATGAGGGTGAGGATCGCACTTGCTGAAAAGGGTATAAATTATGAGTACAAAGAAGAGGACTTGAAGAACAAGAGTCCTCTTCTCCTCCAAATGAACCCAGTTCACAAGAAAATTCCGGTTCTCATTCACAAGGGCAAGCCCATTTCTGAATCTCTCATTGCTGTTCAGTACATTGACGAGGTTTGGCATGACAGAAGACCCTTATTACCTTCTGATCCTTACCAGAGAGCTCAGGCTAGATTCTGGGCTGACTTTGTTGACAAGAAGGTAACCTTTTTGTGCTTCAATGCTTTCATTGTTACTTGCAACCATGGAACTTCTGTTACGATTATGGTATATAATGATGTATAGTTTGGTTGTATTGGAATATGGGAGATGCATAATGTAAGGAAGATGGTCCCCACTAGGATAGAAATAGCTATTTTATTCAGATCTTTTTATCCTGTGATTTCCATAATATCTATATTGAGTGGTTATGAAAGTTTTGTCTTCTTCAGCAAGATGTAGGAAAAAGTATTAGATTAATAGCTGTGTAAGTTGATCCTTTTCTCATTATTACATTTTTATGATCTAATTGAGTGTTAATTCTGAAATGTCAAATAGATATATGATCTTGGAAGGAAGATTGTTTGGACGTCAAAAGGAGAAGAAAAAGAAGTTGCTAAGAAGGAGTTCATAGAAGTCCTTAAAGTGTTGGAGGAACAGCTGGGAGACAAGACTTATTTTGGAGGAGACGATCTTGGTTTTGTGGATGTAGCACTTGTACCATTTTACACTTGGTTTAAAGCTTATGAGACTTTTGGCGGCCTCAACTTAGAGAGTGAGTGCCCCAAGTTCATTGCTTGGGCCAAGAGGTGCCTCCAGAAAGAGAGTGTTGCTAAGTCTCTTCCTGATCAACATAAGATCCATGAGATCATTGTGGAGATGAGAAAGAAATCAGGCATTGAGTAGGTTCAGGTTTCAGCTTAATGATCATAGTAAAGTATTGGCTTCCATTCCTCATTCATAACCCTTCCGTTGAATAAAATTTATGTAATAAAAGGCACTACTTGAATGTGCCAAAGTTCATGTTTTCTGTAGTAGCTTTTGGGAAACCTCAGATGTACCTTTCATGTGTTTGTTGGTTTTGTAATTTAGTGTTTTCTGTATTATCAGATACTTGAGTCAGTGGGTGACAGTGTTTGTTACATGAAATGAAACGAAGTTTTAACATGGTTGTTATTGCTTTCTTTGTACAATAGGAACATGATTAAAAACAAGCTTGCGAGTTCCCAACTTCATTAAGACTTTTGTAACATCATGTTTAGTCAACATTTAGGATCTGGAGAAATGATTATATATTTTAAGGGTAAATTGAACTTCATGTAATAAGTTGTCAAGTACCTTTTATTCTATTTTTTACCACATATAGATTCTTCAGGACCATCAGAAGTATGTACAATGTCCCTAGCTTGTTGCTGGCATTTCATATTTCCATCTACCTCTGATGTGTGGTTATATAGCTTGAAATCTGCAAAAGAATTAGCTTCCTTTTAACGGTTACATATTCTAAGTTATTCAAAGATAACTATATTAATTTTATATATAATCATGTTATACATCACTACATAAAAAAATGGTATAAAAAGTATGGGACCAAACCAAATCTTTCAAACAAAAGCGAAACTCCTTAAGGATACAACCTATATAAACCTAAAGTCAAAGAGGGACCTCTATTTTCTTCCAAAAAAATGAGAGAAACTTAAATGTCAGGGTCTTATACTTCTCAAGACATTCAATCCACCTTCCTCTAAGAACCAAGGATCTAACTGAATGTTAGAAAAAACTTAGCAAACTAATGAAGAGTCACACATCACCCAAATACATCTGAAGTTGCGTTCAATTGAGATTTCAACCACAAGAATAACACCAACCAATTCAGCATAAAAGAGATTTTTTAACATCGAGACAAATTCCGCTATGTGATCACCACGACTTCACCAATAAATTCCTCCACTAGCAACATGACTTAGGCCTCCCTAATTTGATCTTCGTTCCTTGGTCTAATTTGGATATCAAAAGCCTTCAAAATGAAAAAGTTAATATATCATTTTTCATAATTTTTCTTTGAAGTATTACCTGTCATACAAATGTAGCAATGCATTGTCTGATCCAGTCCTATGAGACTGTCTGGTGCATCTTTTAGTATTTGAACTATCTTCTTGGATAACTTTCTTCATTTTGAAAGTGCTTTTTATATCATATAAGCACTTAGAGATTTGTCTAATGCTAAGACAAAGATTGAATCATCTGATGTATCTTTACTAGACTGTCTTAACAAATCTTTTCACTCTAAGATTGTCTAATGAATCTTGCTCATCTTTCTTATTAAGATCTTTTGATGAGATCTTCTAAGTGTTTTAGGATCATCTGATATGTTCAAGATAACACTTCATTCTAACACATTATACTTTAGAAGTGTTTGGCGTGCAAAGCATCTATCAAGATCTTCTAAATTTGAGTATTCAGAGATCGTCTTAGATTGTAGACCTTCTAACATATTGACTTTTTGGGAATGTCTTGATAGATCGTTTGATGTATCATATTCACCAATATCATCTTACACTTACTACAAAGCTTGATTGTCAGATAAGCATAAGCAACTTAGACCTTTGATGGATATTCAACTGAATTTTCCACACTTAATAGCTTCATTAGACATCTTAACACACTTTATAATGTTTGTTATCATCAAAACATATAGGCTCTCATGTTATGAGATTGCCTGATGGATGATAGACCATCTAGCGTCTTAATAATCACCCTCTTTTTTATTATGACAAAAACTATAAGTATAAATAACACATAAAAGCATTAACAAATATAATAGAGATATTTTGCATAGTAGATAAATACTTTAAGTTTAAATTTCATATAGAACCTTATTATAAAACCACATCAATGGAAACACTTTGTATGTGAATGTGTGCAGTTAAGTTCATATAAGAAACAAAGAAAGTTAAGTTCATATAAGAAACATAAAGAGTTCTCCCCAAACTCTCAAACACTCTATTTCCAAAACTTTTCTATTTTCTTCCCCTTTTTGACGTCATCAAAAAGAGTTCACAGAAAGAAATTGTCATTGTTGAGAAAGGGGGTTGAGGTGGCTATTTTAGGCTTTCCAGTCTTCACTAGTACAAAAGTTTAAAACAACGGCCCATTATTTAATGTGTTTTTAGGGTCAGACCCTGTCTTTCAAAACACAGTGGCATTTTTTAAATTAATTTGATTTAAGAAGGCGGCTATTTGTAATAGCCGCATTCTTAAATCAAGTGCTTTGATTTAAGAAGGTGACTATCTGTAATAGCCGCATTCTTAAATCAAAGTGTTTGATTTAAGAATGTGGCTATTACAAATAGCTGCCTTCTTAAATAATTTTTTACCCTAATTCTGAAGCGCGTCACTTACGCTTTCATAGTTTCTTTTTTCTTGGCGCTTCGCGTTTTCTCTCTGTTTCTACTCTAATGTTCATCGTTTCTTCTGCGAGCTTCATTGTGTTCTCGTGCTATTGTAAGTTCCTTTCGATCAACTCTCTTTCTTCTTCACCAATGGTTTATAAATTTTTTTGTTTGTTTTTTTGCATTGGTGAAGGGTTCTTTAACACTTCGTTTTCTCTTATGCTTCTACTCTTGTGTTTCCTCTCGTCTTTTGCGAGCCTTCATTGTTTTCTTCGTGCCATTATAAGTTCGTTTTGAGCTCTCTTTCTTTTTTGCCATTGGTTTATATATTTTTTTCGTTTTTCTTCTTTGTTTGTTTTCTTGTATTGGCGAAGGTCACCACTGCTCTGTCGTTGCTGTTGTCGTTGCTGCCTTAGGGTTTGGAGTTTTAATTTTTTTTAATTTTAATAAGAATGCGGCTATTTACCATAGTCGCATTTATAAATGGAATTTAAGAATGCGGCTAAATAGCCTCCTTCTTATCTCTTGTATTAACGACTACGTGTACAACAAATGCGGCTATAAAGTCACCGTTTTAAATTGAAAATAGTCGTCGTCTTTTAACATTTTTGCACCAGTGCTTAAACAACCTAGAGGTAGCAGGATGAGAATGGACAAGACCAAGTAACCTAGTGAGATCAAAAGAAGGACCTAACAAAATCTTTTCTCTTCAAAGCATCTTTTCCAACTTTAGATACTCTTAAGAGATCGTCTAAACCTTCTTTACAGAAACTTTCTGGACTTCAACGCGTGATAACTCCAAAATCTTTGTGGATATATCTCATGGAAACGTTGATAATATAGAGGTATAAACACTTCAACCACATGGTCTTCTAACAAATGAGCAGTAGACTCTTCAAACGTTTCTCCTCTACAACATTCTATGAGGTGTAGATGCCTTTTCCTTCTAAAGATAGATTGGAGAAACTTTTCTCACATTATGATTATTTCTAGCAACTTGATGAACCATCTAATGATGCATTCTTGAAAGGAAACATCAGATGAATTGCTTGACAAGCTTTACTTCTTTTCTACACAAAATAGCCTCTGAAGAATATTTTCCACTATTGTTGCTCTAGAATTATTCCTAGATTCACACTCATTATAGAAAAATGTGTTGCTTTACAATGCATTCCAGTTTGGTGATGATCTTATTATGTAGATGATTTTCTACCTTAGAGAGTTCCTTGTAGATACCTCGAAAGCAAAACAGACTATTTACTAAGGTTGTGTAAGGGATGTTGTCCATTAATTTTCCTATCTTCTTCAACAACATTCCACACTCTATTATCATATTTTGGATGCATGCACCTGTTACACATTTGTCGTCACATTTTTATTTTAGCACAAAGCGTCTTAACCTTTTGACGAACAAGCTCCTTTGAGAAGTTATTACCATATAGCTTTTGTACACTTGTGCCAGTTTCATAGTAAACCTCTTCCCTTGAAGGACAAAAGCAATTGGGAACCCCTTTGCACTAATTGCTTTATAGAAACTGATCAGATTGATGAACACTTCTTTACCCAAAACTATAGATAAAAAAGTGTTCTCTTGTACCAGCCTAACATAGTTCCATAATATCTTGACCAATTCTGAGTAGATGGTTTGTGATTTAAGAAGCCTCGGATAGGTGTTCAAGATCACACAGAATTTCAAAATCTCTTTTATCAAGCTCTTGCAAATAATACTAATGTTCCATAAAGTAACAGGACAACGATAGTACTAAAAGGATTGCAACTCAAATTTTTCTTTCTAAAACAAGAGAGACTAAAATCAATCAAATATTAATTCAATCAGAAACATAATCAGGTATTCACAAAATCAACAAATATTCACTAATCAAGTAAGTATGAAATTCAATTGAAATGTATAACCTAAAACATCAAATTTTGACTATCTATCGTTATTATCCTTTTAGACTATCTAAATGCTCATGTAGCCTAATCGTCTAATACATAATATTCACACTCTTCAAATAATTGCAAATTAATTACATGTATCAAGAAAACATATGAGGTTTCCAAAAACATTTAATACATATAGATATGATTACCTAGACACAAACGTCTAAGGCATAAAAGATCACTCCGTCGAATATATCATGTTCTTTAGACGGTTTAAATGAACAACATAAACTTAGATTGTCTAATGCATATAAAATGAGATCTTCTATATAAACAAAATGAAAACATTGTTAGACCATCTAATAATTATTATTGAAACATATAGGCTAGAGATATTGATCTCATAGACATGAAAACAGATCGTCTATATAAATATTTCTTATCAATAGAAGATGAATGTTTCATGTTGTCAAACCATCTCCAATGTTCTTTTCAATTTTTGTTCATAAACATCTTGCTTGATCTCTTCTTTTTTTTCTTTCACCCTGGGAACATATATTGTCTTACCATGATGAATTTTAAGCATCAATTTCCCTGTTTTAGATATCTTAATGCTTGAGTTTGGAACATCTAACATCTGAAGAGCTTTTTCTAACATTCAGTTAGATCCTTTGTCTCTTAGAAGAAAGTGGATTAAATGTCTTGACACTAGTGCAAAATAAAGAAAAGAGTACTCTTTATTTAGTGCAGCTTTGCGCTCACACGCATTCGTAAAAAACGCGGTGTCATTTTTTAAATTAATTTGATTTACAAATGCGGCTATTTAAATAGCCGCATTTGTAAATCAAGCGCTTTGATTTACAAGTGCGGTTTTATATTTAACCGCATTTATAAATCCTTTTTTACCCTAAATTTTTAAGCGCATCACACACTTTCATATTTTCTTTCTCCTCTTCGTTTTGGCCACACTCTTTCATATTTTCTTTCTCCTCTTTGTTTCGTGTTTGCATTGTTCTTGCTCACGTTTGCACTTCGTGTTCATCTCTTTTGCTGTTGGGTATGAAACCAGGATCAATTGGGCTAGGCTGAGTAGATACTATGTTTTAGTGAGTGGGCTTAATCCTTGTGTCCCCTTTATTATCTCTATTTAAAGAGATCATTGTATTTGTAATTGGTGTGCAACAGGAAAGAAATGAAAACCTAACAGTTGCCTGTGTGGATGTAGGTTGTAGTTGGCGACCAAACCATGTTAAATCCTGTGTCGTTGATTTTCTTGCATTGATTCGTGATTATGTGTGTTGCTTCCACGTGCGTTTTTCCCATCAAGTGGCATCAGAGCTTAGTTTGTTTACACACTAGAGATCCGATGAGCAAAAATTAATCGACGAGACGTGAAAATTGGGGCAGCAGCGTCCTAGAGCTAGGGTTTCGCAGGGGCAGCAGCAACATCCCAAAGTTAGGGTTTCGCAGAGGCAGCATCAATGTCCCAAAGCTAGGGTTTCGCAGAGGCGGCAGTGGCATCCCAAAGCTAGGGTTTCGCGAGGGTGCCAGCAGCGTCCCAAAGCTAGAGTTTCGCAGAGGCAGCATGAGCGTTCCAAAGCTAGGGTTTCATAGGGGCTGCAGCAACATCCCAAAGCTAGGGTTTCGCAGAGGCGGCAGTAGCGTTCCAAAGCTAGGATTTCACAGAGGCGGTAGCAGCATCCCAAAGCTAGGGTTTCGCAAAGGTGGCAGCGGCATCCCAAAGCTAGGGTTTCACAGGGGCTGCAATGACGTCTCGAAGCTAGAGTTTCGCAAGGGCGGCAGCGACGTCCTAAAGCTAGGGTTTCGTGGGGGCGACGGCGGATGGCGTTTTCACAGCGAATAGGTGCAGGTGCTTGCGGTGAGCGAGACGACATGGAGGTGCAGTGCAATGGCAGTGAAGCATTGTAGAATCTGGTTATTTGGGACTTTGGAAAGGTAAGACTAGCAGACAACAAAACTCATGATTTTACGGGCATGAGTGACATAGTGTTAAAGATGCCAATCGGTTTCTGGACTTTGAAGGATGTCAAAGTTGTTCCAAGCTTGACGAAAAGTTTGATTTCTGTTAGGCAGTTAGACGAACAGGGACATGAAGTGAAGTTCGAAAATCAGTAGTGGAAGGTCGTCAAGGAAAATCTTGTCATGGCCCACGGAAGAAAGAGTGGTTCGTTGTATATGGTCTAATTATCGTCTGAGGGAGTGACTGTCCCAGTTCAGAAGATAAACAAAGTCCGGTTCACAAAATCTCGTGGGCAGAAGAGGGTTGTCTTTACAAGAAAGAAACCCAGAGCCACAGGTCAGATTCAGGATGAACGAGCATGGAAAGGTTTAGGGAGACTAGTCAGAGGTACTTATGGCAGTAGGAGCACGAGTCGTGTTTCAGCTAAGGTCCCTAGACGACAGTGGGTTAGGAGAACTAGTATTCCAGTTGTTGAAACATCTTCAGAAAATTTCTTGTTGAGTATGGAGAGTGTTTGTTCTCAGGTTGTTTCAAGATTTGACAGTTCTCGCAAGTGAGAGCTGGTAGGAACAGAGAATGGGTCAGTGGCAGTTTCAGTCATGACGTGTTGAAATTCAGGGGAGTTTCAACGAAGCCTTCAAAATGATTAAGAAGGCTGGTGGCAACTATTGGTTGAACATTGAGTTTCGGTGATAGATTACAGAAGTACATGTACACAGTTGAAGCGCAGGTGAACATTGTTCCGTGACTTCAAGTGGGAGACTATTGGGTATGAAGCCAGGATCAATTGGGTTGGGCAAAGTAGACACTATGTTTTAGTGAGTGGGCTTAATCATTGTGTCCCCTTTATTATCTCTATTTATCTCTATTAAAAGAGATCATTGTATTTGTAATGGTGTGCAACAGGAAAGAAATGAAAACCTAACAGTTGCCCGTGTGGATGTAGGTTGCAGTTGGCGACCGAACCAAGTTAAATCTTGTGTCGTTTATTTTCTTGCATTGATTCGTGATTATGTGTGTTGCTTCCGCGTGCGTTTTTCCCATCATCTACAACTTCATTCATTTTGTTATGGTGCCTTTGTAAGTTTCTTCGAGCTTTTTTTCTTCTTCACCAATGGATGTATAAATCTTTTTCATTTTTCTTACATTGTTTGGTTTCTTGCATTGCTCAGTATTGTTTCATTGCCTTCGTGAGTTCTTGTGGGTTTTTTGGTTTGCTCCGTCACTGCTTCCCTGTCCGCCGCCGCTTCCGCTGTCGTCGCCATTGCTGCGCTCCCGTGCCACTCTTCATCAAGGTTGCCTTCACATAAGGTTGATGGTGTTTTAAATATTTTGATTTTTTTTAATGTTTTGAAGCTTATACAAGTGCGGCTACAAGAAATAGCCGCACTCTTATATCTTCAATTTACAAGTGCGTGCTAATTAAATGCGACTATATAGCCACTCTTATAAATTTTAAATAGTCGCACTTGTTTTGCCTTTCTGCACTAGTGTAAGGACTATAAGACACTGACTTTTAAAGTTTCTCTCAATTTTTCAAGCTATATAATAGATATACTCTCTTTTCATTGTTATCATCCTATAGTGATTATATAAACACACGTCAGAGGTAGATGGAAATATGAAATGCCAGCAACAAGCTAGGGACATTATTACATAATTTGGATGGTCCTGGTGAATCTATATGGTAAAGAAAAAAATAAAAGGTTCTCGACAACTCATTTCATGAAGATTAGTTTACTCTTAAAATATATAATCATTTCACCAGATCCAAAATGTTGACTAAACATGATGTTACAAAAGTCTTAATGAAGTTGTGAACTCGCAAGCTTGTTTATAATCATGTTCCGATTGTACAAAGAAAGCAATAACAACCATGTTAAAACTTCGTTTCACTTCATGTAACAAACACTGTCATCCACCCACTGACTCAAGTATCTGATAATACAGAAAATACTAAATTACAAAACCCACAAACACATGAAAGGTACATCTGAGGTTTCCCAAAAGCTACTACAGAAAACACGAAACTTTGGCACATTCACTAGCTACAAGTGCCTTTTATTACATAAATTTTATTCAATGGAAAGGTTATGAATGAGGAATAGAAGCCAACACTTTACATGACCATTAAGTTGAAACCTGAACCTACTCAATGCCTGATTTCTTTCTCATCTCCACAACGAACTCATGGATCTTATGTTGATCAGGAAGAGACTTAGCAACACTCTCTTTCTGGAGGCACCTCTTGGCCCAAGCAATAAACTTAGGGCACTCACTCTCTAAGTTGAGGCCGCCAAAAGTCTCATAGGCTTCAAACCCAGTGTAAAATGGTACAAGTGCTACATCCACAAAACCAAGATCGTCTCCTCCAAAATAAGTCTTGTCTCCCAGCTGTTCCTCCAACACTTTAAGGACTTCTATGAACTCCTTCTTAGCAACTTCTTTTTCTTCTCCTTTTGATGTCCAAACAATCTTCCTTCCAAGATCATATATCTATTTGACATTTCAGAATTAACACTCAATTAGATCATAAAAATGTAATAATGAGAAAAGGATCAACTTACACAGCTATTAATCTAATACTTTTTCCTACATCTTGCTGAAGAAGACAAAACTTTCATTTTTTTTTATCAGCAAAGACAAAACTTTCATAACCACTTAATATAGATATTATGGAAATCACAGGATAAAAAGATCTGAATAAAGTAGCTATTTCTATCCTAGTGGGGACCATCTTCCTTACGTTATGCATCTTCCATATTCCAATACAACTAAACTATACATCATTATATACCATAATCATAACAGAAGTTCCATGGTTGCAAGTAGCAATGAATGTGAAACCAACAACCACTCACACTTGAATTTTCTCTAAAGAAAATACTCTCTTCTTGTAAAACTCTCTAAATTGTATTTCTTTCTGTGGTGTGTATTACAACTGAGAGAGCATCCTATTTATAGGCTTTAGGAAGCTCTTCTAGAAAAAATCTTCATTATGGTCTTAAAATCCCACTAACAACATGATTAAAACTCCACTCACAACTTTTGGCCTTTCACCTATCAAAACTCCCATTCTTCTAATAACTTCTAATTTTAAAACCCACAAATAAACATTTAAAGTTTATTCAACAAAACTCCCCCATAAACTTAAATGTTTCTACCATCCATCATGCCAATCATCTTCTTGTATTTGTCGAAAAGTACTTTCGGTAGCGGTTTTGTGAAGATATCTGCAACTTGATCTTGACTTGCCACATGCACCAATTCCACACTTCCTTCCTTTACATGATCGCGGATAAAGTGAAAACGAACATCAATGTGTTTGCTTCTTTCATGGTTCACTGGGTTCTTTGCCAACTCAATTGCTGATTTGTTGTCAACTTGAATCACGGTTGCACCTAATTGCTTTAGCTCCACCTTGCTCAACAAGTTTCTAAGCCATATCGCATGACATACACACCAAGATACTGCCACATATTCAGCTTCACACGTCGATAGTGTCACGATCGGTTGCTTCTTTGAAAGCCAAGAAAATGCTGTGTTGCCCATAAAGAATATGTACCCCGATGTGCTTTTCCGATCATCTATGTCTCCACACCAATCGCTGTCAGAGTAACCCACCAACTTGAAATCTTCTGCTTTTGAGTAGAACAATCCAAGTGATACAGTACCTTGGATGTATCGTAGGACTCGCTTCAACGCCTTCCAATGTGAGTAAACCGGTTCCTCCATGAATCGACTTATGATGCCGACACTTAATGAAAGATCTGGCCTCGTGCATGTGAGATAGCGAAGGCTTCCTACCAAACTCCGGTATCTACTTGCATCAACACGTTCTCCTCCATCAAACTTTGAGAGTTTTGCACCTGGTTCCATTGGTATCGATACTGGGTTGCAGTTTGCCATCTTGTACTTCTTCAAAATCTCTTTTGCATATGTCTCCTGTGATACAAAAATACCCGTCTCTTTTTGTCTAACTTCCAAGCCAAGGAAAAAATTCATCAATCCCAAATCTGTCATCTCAAATTCTCGTCTCATTGTGCCCTTAAACTCTTCTATCATCTCATTATTGTTACCCATAAAAATGAGATCATCAACATAAAGGGCTACAAATATCATGTTACCACCACTGTTTTTTGTGTAAAGAGCATGCTCGTAAGGACATTGCTTGAACCCGTTCTCCTTGAAGTATGTATCGATACGAGTATTCCATGCCCGCGGTGCTTGCTTCAACCCATAAAGTGCCTTCTTTAATTTTAGCACCTTTTTCTCTTCTCCCATTTTCATGTATCCGGGTGGTTGTTCGATGTAGACTTCTTCTTCAAGCACACCATTCAAGAATGCCGACTTGACATCCATTTGAAATATCGACCATTTAAATTGAGCTGCTAGGGAAATGAACAATCGAATTGTCTCCATTCTTACAACTGGAGCAAACACTTCATCGTAGTCGATTCCCTCCTTTTGTTTGTATCCCTTTGCAACGAGTCGCGCCTTGTACCTCTCTATCTCGCCTTGAGCATTCATCTTTTTCTTGAATACCCACTTCACACCAATGGGCTTACTTCCCTCTGGCAATTCTATTAGCTCCCATGTGTTGTTGCGATCAATCGCTTTAATCTCCTCATCCATGGCAGTTTGCCCCTTCTTGTCTCGCACCGCCTCTTCAAAGCTGATATTTTCTACATCTGCCAAAAGACATACAAGGTGTACCTCATTTGTCGAATCATACAAATCTTGCAGACTTCGCATTTTAGGTTGTCGTGGTTCATCTTCATCATCGGTAGTTTCAGAATTTATACTTGTCGGTGCAATGACTGATGATTCTTTAATTATAACCTCTGAAGAATTGTTCCAATCCCACTCACTTGTTTCATTTATTTGCACATCACGACTCACCATCACCTTCTTGCTTATTGGGTCAAGTAGCTTGTAACCTTTTGTCTTCTCATCATACCCAATAAAAATGTACCTTTTGCTTTTGTCTTCGAGCTTCGTTCTTCGTTGATCTGGGACGTGTGCATAAGCCACACTACCAAACACTTTGAGATGAGAGACTGTTGGTTTTTGTCCGCTCCACGCCTCTTGTGGTGTTTGATCATCTAACTTCACATGTGGACATCGGTTTTGCACATAGATGGCGCATTGCACAGCTTTCGCCCAAAATTCCTTTGGCATCTTTTTGCTATTAAGCATTGATCGAACTATGTCGAGAATGGTCCGGTTCTTCCTCTCGGCCACACCATTTTGTTGAGGAGTGTACGGTGCGGTTAAAAATCGCCTTATGCCTTGCTCTTCACAATACTCCATGAAAGTCGTCGAAGTATACTCGCCACCTCTATCAGATCGTACAGCTTTGATCTGTCTATCAGTTGCCTTTTCGACCACCACTTTGAACTTTTTGAACACCTCGAATGCCTCAGATTTTTCTTTCAGGAAATAAACCCAAGTTTTCCGTGAGAAATCATCAATGAAGGTAATGAAATACCTTTTACCGCTGAAGGACTCTGGAGTAATTGGTCCACATATATCGGTGTGAATCAATTCGAGAGGTTGCTTAGCCCAATATTCAGCCTTCTTTGGAAACGAGGTTCTCACATGCTTGCTGAGGACACATTCTTCACAAAATTTTCCCTTGTAGTCCATGTTGGGTAGCCCGTGCACCATATTCTTCTTTGCTAACTCTTTTAGGCCACCATGATGTAGGTGACCAAAACGGAGATGCCACAGCGATATCTTATCTTCTATGTTGACTTGCAAACATTTTTCTCGTATGCTTCTCAAATTCAGCTTGTACATCCGATTTCTTGCCATCTCGATTCGAGCAACCAAGCGCCCTTGCTTGTTCTTCAAGTGTAGTAGCCGATCTATCAGAAATATCGAATAACCTTTCTCCGTGAGTTGCCCCATACTCAAAATGTTGGTCTTGAGGTCTGGTACATAATAAACATCTTGGAGTGACCCAATTAAGCCATCCTTTTGTAAGTAACAAACCGTACCTCGGCCTTTGACCTCCACCTTTGATGCATCTCCAAACGACACATGACCATCTTCAATCTTTTGCATATCTTTGAATAGGTACTCGTGACCACACATATGGTTGCTTGCTCCTGAGTCAAGGTACCATAGAGTGTCACTGTTAATGTTGACTTCATTTTGAGCCATCAAGAGAACACCTTCATTCGTTTCGTCTTCCAAGGCTAGGTTGGTTGTCTCTTCTATCTTTATATCTGCTCGACAATCTTTCGCAAAATGCCCCACTTTACCACAATTATAACATTTGTCGGAGTTGCAATCCTTCGCATAGTGACCATATTTGTGACATTTGTAGCACTCGATGTTGGAATAATTTGATCGGCCGCCTCTTCCTCGACCACGTCCTCTTCCACGCCAATTTGGTTGGCTCGACTGTTCCTTCTCCTTATAGTACCCTTCATGATTGCTACCTCTACCACCGCGACCATTTCCACGACTTCCACGACCACGCCCTCTACTTCGAGAATTTTGATGATAGAGTACCTTTTCATCTTTGATTGACGCCTTGGTTTGAAGTGCTTGCTCGAGTGTTTCCTCCTTCTTCTTTTTCTTCCGTTGCTCGTGTGCCTCAAGAGAACCGGCAAGCTCGTCGACTGTGAGCGTTGCTAAGTCCTTTGACTCTTCTATCGCACACACAATACTCTCAAAATTTTCGGTTAATGTTCTCAAAATCTTCTCCACAACTCGTGCATCGGTCAACGTTTCACCGTTTCGGTTGAGTTGATTCACCACAGCCTGTACACGCGTGATGTAGTCAGATACACTTTCTGACTCCATCATCTTCATGTTCTCCAACTCGCCACGCAGAGTTTGTAGACGCACTTGCTTAACTCGGTCAGCTCCTTTGAACACCTTCTCCAACATGTCCCATGCTTTCTTTGAAGTGGATGCACCAGCAATCTTCTCAAAAATTGCCTCATCAACAGCTCTATACAACATGTACAAAGCTGCCTTATCTTTCGATCGCATCTCTTTCAATGCCTTAGTTTGAGCCGCCGTATAACCCGTGGTATTTGTTGGTTCTTCAAAACCTTCTTCGACCACCTCCCATGTATCTTGAGAGCCGAGAAGAGCTTTCATTTGAATGCTCCAGTTGTCATATCTGGTCGCCTTAGTTAACCGTGGTAGCGGTATTTGACCCGTCACATTCGCCATTGGCTCTTGATACCAAATTGTGAAACCAACAACCACTCACACTTGGATTTTCTCTAAAGAAAACACTCTCTTCTTGTAAAACTCTCTAAATTGTATTTCTTTCTGTGGTGTGTATTACAACTGAGAGAGCATCCTATTTATAGGCTTTAGGAAGCTCTTCTAGAAAAAATCTTCATTATGGTCTTAAAATCCCACTAACAACATTGATTAAAACTCCACTCACAACTTTTGGCCTTTCACCTATCCAAACTCCCATTCTTCTAATAACTTCTAATTTTAAAACCCACAAATAAACATTTAAAGTTTATTCAACAATGAAAGCATTGAAGCACAAAAAGGTTACCTTCTTGTCAACAAAGTCAGCCCAGAATCTAGCCTGAGCTCTCTGGTAAGGGTCAGAAGGTAATAAGGGACTTCTGTCATGCCAAACCTCGTCAATGTACTGAACAGCAATGAGAGATTCAGAAATGGGCTTGCCCTTGTGAATGAGAACTGGAATTTTCTTGTGAACTGGGTTCATTTGGAGGAGAAGAGGACTCTTGTTCTTCAAGTCCTCTTCTTTGTACTCATAATTTATACCCTTCTCAGCAAGTGCGATCCTCACCCTCATCCCAAATGGACTTGGCCAGAAATCTAGCAGAACCACCTCAACTGCCATAGTGATTCAACTTGAAGTACAGAAATGCTAAACAAGATCCAAACAAGAAAGTGATTTGCATTGCAAAAGAAGAGTGAGGCCTTCATATTTATAGCTAGTTTTGAACTTTGAATTATTCAAATATGACTATTAATTAATTTTTTAAGTTTTTCAAAGTGCTAAATAAATAAATAAAAACCTTAATTATTTTATTTTCTACTTAAATGATAATCTAAAATAAATAATATATTTAAAATTTTTAAAATCCTAAATAAATACAAAATATGAATAATTTAATGTTCTACTAACATAAACATATGAAATAAATTAAATTCCTAAATTATTCAAAATTATAAATAAATAAATATTCTAAACTATTTATTATCAAACGTAATTAAAAATATAAAATAAATACAATTTTTAAATTATTCAAAACTTTAAATAAATACAATCTAATTTATTTAATATCTTACTTAAATAAAAATTTTCAATAAAAAATTATAATAAATAAAATTTTTAAATTATTCAAAATTTTAAATAAATATAAATCCTAACTTGTTTTATGTCATACTTAAATAAAAATATAAAATAAAATAAATTTTTAAAAATCCTAAATAAATATAAAATCTTAAATAATTTTAATTCCTACTTAAATAAAAATTTAAAATAAAAAAATGTATAAGTTTTTCAAAATCCTAAATAAATATAAGTCCAAAATATCTTAGTGTCCTTTTTTAATAAAAATAAAAATTAATAAAATTTTTAAATTATTTAAAATCTTAAATAAACACATATCTTAAATTATTTAATGTCATTCTTAAATAAAATTTTAAATTAACTAAATTTTTAAGTGTTTTAAAATCTTAAATAAATACAAGTCATAAATTATTTTATTTCCTACACAAATAATAATCTAAAATAAGTATTATTCTTAAAATTTTCAAAATCCTAAATAAATATAAAATCTAAATTATTTAATGTTCTACTTAAATAAAAAATTAAAATAAATTAAATTCTTAAATTATTCAAAATTTTATATAAATATAAATCCTAAATTATTTAATGTCTTACCTAAATAAAAATTTGAAATCAATAAAGTTCTTAAATTACTTAAAATCTTAAATAAATACACAAATCTAAATTATTTAATTTCTTACTTAAATAAAAAAATTTCAATAAATAAATTTCCTAAATTATTTTAAATTATAAAAAAATACAAAACCTAAATTATTGAATGTGAACTTACATAAAAATTTGCAATAAATAAAATTTCAAAGAAATTAAAAATCCTAAATAAAATAAAAAATATTAATTTATATTATTTCCTACCTAAATAATAATCTAAACTAAATAAAAATTATAAAATTTTCAAAATCCTAAATGAATATAAAATTTAAATTATTTAATGTTCTAGTTAAATAAAAATTTAATATAAATTAAATTTTAAAATTATTCAAAATCCTAAATAAATACATATTCTAAATTATTTAGTGTAATACATAATAAAAATCTGAAATAAATAAATTATTAAATTATTCAAAATCTTAAATTAATAGAAATCTAAATTATTTAATATCTTAAGTAAATAAAAATTTCCAATAAAAAAAATTCCTAAATTATTTAAAATATTTAAAAATACAAATCCTAAACTATTGAACCTCATACTTAAATAAAAATTTGTAATAAATAAATTCCGAAATTATTTAAAATTCTAAATAAATACAAACCTAAATTATTTAATGTCCTTCTTAAATAAAATATTCAAATAAAATAAAATAATTAAATTATTCAAAATCTTAATAAATATAAATTCTAAATTATTTAATGTTATACTTAATGAAAATTTGAAATAATATAAAATTTCTAAATTATTCAACATCTTAAATAAATCCATATCCTAACTTATTTATGTCAAAATTAATAAAAATCTAAAGTAAATAAAATTTATAATTTTTTCACAATTCTGAATTAATTTAAAACCAAAAAATTTTAGTGTCATTCTTAAATACAAATATTAAATTAATAAAACTTTTAAATTATTCAAAATCCTAAATAAATACACATTCTAAATTATTTAATTACATTCTTAAATAAAAATCTATAATTAATAAAATTTCTAAGTTTTTCAAAATCCAAAATTATTTTATTTTCTACTTAAATAATAATCTAAAATAAATAAATTTCAAAAATTTTCAAAATTTTAAATAAATACATAACCTAAATTATTTAATGTTCTACTTAACTAAAAATTGAAATAAATTGAATTCCTAAATTATTCAAAATTCTAAATAAAAAAAAATTAAATTATTTAATATCATACGTAAATAGAAATATGAAATAAATAAAATTGTTAAATTATTCAAAATCTAAAATAAATACAAATCTAAAATATTTAATGTTTAACCTATAATAAATAAAATTTCTAGATTATTAAAAATTCTAAATAAAAAAATATCCTAAATTATTTAATGTTGTTCTTAAATAAAAATATGAAATAAATGAAATTCTTAAATTATTCAAAAATATTAAATAAATATAAATGCTAAATTTTTTAATATCTTACTTAAATAAAAATTTGAAAAAAATAAAATTTCTAAATTATTCAAACTTCTAAATAAATACAAATTTTAAATTATTTAATGTTTTACTTAATTAAAGATATGAAATAAATAAAATTTTTAAGTTATTTAAATTCCTAAATAAATACAAATCCTAGTGTGTTATTTAAATAAAAATCTGAAATAAATGAAATTCCTAAATTATTCAAAATAAAAAATAAATTCAAACTATAAATTACTTAATGTGCTATTTAAATAAAAATTTGACGAAAATAAAGATTATAGATTATTTAAAATTCTAAATAAATGAAAATCCTAAATTATTTAGTATCATACTTAAATAAAAATTAGAATTAAATAAAAAATTTAAATTATTCGAAATCCTATTAAATACAAGGTTTAGTCACTATTTTTTGTCCAAATTATTTTTTAAAAATGTAATTTCATCCCCACTTTTTAAAAAAAAAAAATTGATCTCCAAGTTTTTTAAAATGATTTTATTTTATCACAACACATGTAATTCAATATGCAGTGACAACAAATATTGGGGTGAATTTGTTATAATGATAATAATATAATAGAAGGGGAATTGCACCTTAATTTTTATAATATTTAAAGTTTTATTGCATTGTGTGTTTTTAATTATTATTATAATTATTATTATTACTCACTAGTATAAAACAATGTTTTAGCGACAGTTAAAAAGACCATATAAAGACGGTTCGGGAATCGTCGTTGTAAATAAGTTGTTTATAAGGACAATTCTAGAATCATCAATATAAAATCACATTAACGATGATCTAGAACTATCGTTATTTTGTCAAATAAAGGATGAAAAAAAAAATTTAAAAATTAAACTGTTTCCGGATGAAACTGTCGTTATAAGTGATTTTTAAAGATGGTTTGTTATAAATGGTTTTTTAAATAAAAAACATTTTATTATTACATATATACACTCTAAACCTGCATAAAATATCAAATTTCCAAAATAATAATGCATGTCTACATACAATACATTAGTACGCATGACATTCTACAAAAATTCTATAAATACATGAGAAAGTTCTATAAATACAAAAAGTTCTATAAATATCCTAAAAGTTTTATCTCATTCTAATAATTCATCTATCCTAAAGTGTTATATATGGTTACCTTAAGGTGCATCCTAGTGAGTTTCTATGCATTTGCACTTCCCCTCCCACCAACATGTTATATCCACTAAAATAATAAGATTTTATGTTAAAACACATAATATTATGTAATGTATGAGTAATAAATTTGTGAATGTAATATAATCATAATGATTTGATAAATCTCTAATTTATACTAGAAAACATGATGCAAAATTTCAGAATTTTCTAACAAGTGAAAGTATGGGAACTAAAACCTTAAAATACTTGCAAAATACCTAAATAATACTTAAACCCTAAAAAAAAAAAAAAGTAAATGGTGGAATTTTGGTGGACCCCAATCCCCTTTGGGTATTGACCACCGTGGTTGTTACCTCGTTTCGAATAATTTTCATTTTTTACGTGTCTCCATCCGACTTCTCTATCAAAAGTTATGGTCGTTTGAAATTTTTTCACAGTAATTTTTGCCAAGTTCAAATCTATCACTCTTCTCTTCAATGTCAGGACTCCTCCATCAAATATCCACTAAATCTAGTTCTCACACAAACCCTAAACTACTAAACCGTAAACCCATACATGCCAATATTTATTATAAAATTAATTAAAAAAATTAAAATACTATCCTTCTAAACCCATACATGTGGGTGTAGCCAAGTTCGCAGTGCGACCATGCACCAGTCCTTGCAACTCCAAATAGTCTCACATCCCAGCGCTGTGTTAATCCATTCCTCACCAAAGCCAAGACCCAACCTTGCTAAATGGAAAGTACCATCAACTGTAACAACCCAAACAATCCAAAAAGCAAGAATCAATAATCAGGCACATATATTAGGTCAAGAGGTGATGAAAACTAAGCCTAAGAATGAAAACCACTAGTGGCTTTGGCATGCGGAGGGTGTTGTGACGTCGGTGGTGGCACGAGCGCAGGCGATGCTGGGTGCAGGGATAGGAGGGGGCGCAGGCGCTGGTAGTGGCAACCTTAGGGTTGTGAAGGACTTGTGACGGTGGAGCAGAGGTGAAGTGGGAGAAGGAGCGATAATGGATAGTAAAGAAGGAGAAGTGGGTGCACAAAGTGAAGAAAGAAGAACGAAAACGCGCAAAGTGAAAATGAAAGGAAATGGGCGCGCGGGAGTTGAAAAGCAGTACATATAACAACGATTCATAAGACAATCGTTGTTATTTGAGGTCCAAATTGACTTATAACAAACCACAAGATAACCGTTGTTATTTAAGGTCCAAATTGACTTATAATGACGATTCACAGGATAATTGTCATTAAAAGCAAAAATTAATTACAAGTTTGCCACTACCTCTTTTTTAATGATGGTTTTGTAATAACCATCTTTGTTTGGGGTCGTATTTTGTACTAGCGACTACTCATTTACGAATGTGTGCTTGATTTTATTAGAAACAGAGAAAGTTTCGTATAGTGTTAAATAATAATTTGTTGAATTACCAAAAAGTTAAATGTGTTCACTCTTTTATTCGTTGAGATTCATTCCAACAGGGTTAGACGATACTATAGATTTATGAGAGTATTTACTTTTTTATAGGTAAATGTTTTGTTCGATTTGTTTCAAACACAAGTCAATAGTAATCTTCATATTAAGGCTTGAAAATTTTAAATATCTTAAATATTTAATATATTTAAGATATCCATTTCTTAATAATATCTATCAAAAGTTTTACGGAGAGTTTTTTTTTTTTTTTCCATTTCTCACAATATCTTAAATATAAAATATGTATAATAATATTTTAGATTTCGTAAAGTATGTTTTTGGTGTCTTGAGTTTTACGCGATATTTTTAATTTTCAAATACTTAAATCAACATTTAATTTTAATTAAGATAAATAGTTTGGTATAATAAGTATTGAAATATTTAGTTTTTTATATAATAACAAGAAAAAGAAGAAGAATCTTAGTGTACAAATTTTGCTCCATTATTTTTGTTTGAACTCGTTAATGATTGGAATCGTTTATGTATTTATATATATATATATATATATATATTTATTTATTTATTTATTTTAGAATAAACATCTTATGATTTTTATTAAGTGTTGAAAATAATTGTATACATTCTCATGTTTTATTTGTAAGACGATAGTTTATTTAAACAATTGATCAGGTAAGATGTAATTGTTTCGTCTAACAGATGATACAACATTGTAGAGTCTTATCTTTACATCTGATAAAACTTTTATTCTACACAAAACATACATGTTTCTAATCTCGCATTAGACAAAAACATATATGTTTATTCTATGTTGTAGGAAATGTTTGTTGCTTTCATCTGTTAAGAAGATTTTGCAAACACGAGTTATATCAAATGATCTCTTGGATAAATACTTAAAGTTTTTTTTCTTCAAAAATTGCCCGATGCTAGTATTGAAAATTATGAAAATACTATTTACTTCATACAACTTTGCACTTTAAACAAAGTCAACCAAAGGCACATTGTCGAATAAGAGATAAGTACATTTCATTTATTAGATGGTTATGTAAAAGAAGAAAATAGTAGTTAATGTTGCATGGAGTGCATTTATTCCACAATCCACTCTCGAACTCGTCAAATGCAGAAAGAACATTCAAAAGAGTTAAAGCTGCTCAATGGCCAAAAATGGATTTACAACGAATACTTTTTTCAGAGCCTTTGTAAAGCAATTTAAGAAGAAAAAAAAAAGGACCATGTTGCACTATACTGAAACTCTGCTAAAATGTATATGCCCATCTGATGAACATATATTTATTCACACTCAATAGCTTTAATCATGGATTATTTGACTATAATAATAAATAAATCCATTGTTTTAGTTAATATTCATATAATTGAGTTTTTTGGGCCTTAACTATTATTTTTGTTACTTTTGTGTTTTTACAGTAAATGGTCTGAAAGAAGTATTTACCTTTGTGAATGGACCAAATATGCAAAAGTCCAAGTTGCTTCTTGAATTAAAACAGAAAACAAATTTTAAGGAGAAGAAAGAGAAAATAAAATCTACAATATCTTCTTAATTGGAAGCAAATCTTCTTCAAAATAAAAGAATTCTGGAAAGTTGGAAACTTGGAAACTGTTAACAAAATCTAAACTAAAATATTTTCCCAAGATCTTTGGAGCAGAAAAGCCTACAAAAAGACATAAGCCTCAAGGAGAAAGGGGAAAGCTTCATAGGATTTTCTTAGTTTCTTTTTCTCTTTGTAATTCTTTTGTTTTGCCTTCGCATGGAAGGCTAAACCTTTTTTGTTGTTTCCTTTGTAATTCCCCATTGAATTCTGAGGTTTTGATCAATAAAAGTTTCATTTTTTAATTTTCTATAGCAGTTGTTTTAATATTCTAATCTCCTGGAAAACTGATTTTTGTGAGAGATTGTACTTGAACGCATGATTGAGAATCTTCCTTATCTTAAACTCTGGTTTCTTAGACAGTTCACATTGTTCTAATTAAAAATGAGTCATTTTTTATGACGAGTGTAAACCATTGTCATAAGCTAAAAATTCACAATCAGTGAATCAAACGTGAATCAAAATCGTCACTTTATTTTAAAAAAAATTTTAAAAAAAAAAACCTCTAACGACCGTTCTAAGCAACAACCATTGTTAAAAGTGTGTCCCAAAAGAAGGTTTTAAAGACGATTCACATTAGAATCATCATTAAAAGTGACCTGAATAGGATTTTAATGACTATTCAAGTTAGAATTGTCATTAAAAGTCTTCGAAAGAGAATTTTGAAGACCATTCAAGTTAGAACTATCATTAAAAGTGCCTTTGTAACAATATTTCTTCTTCAGCCGTCGTCATTTTTTCAAATATTGTTATTCTCAAATCTTGCATAATATACAAAAGGTTCATACAAAGCATGTGTTGTAATGAAAATAACTAAATTTAAATATAAAAATTCAATAAAACATCATAATTTAAAACACAAATTGTATATCAAGAAGTTCAACCGTCAACTTAATGTCATTTTAATACTTCATCTACCCTAAGATGTTATAAGTGGTTAATAAATATTTTGACTATGTTGTTCTGTGGGTCATTGAAAAACTATAATATTTGAAAAAAAAATGGATTAGTCCATAATTAATAAACATTACATTTTAATTTCTTTGGGTATAGATGTATTATCTTATCTCAACATCTATTAGTTTCAGCTCGCACAATGGTTGACTTCCACTAACATCACATAGTAATTGCACTCATAACTTTCAGATCGCTTATTGCACTACAAGTCAAAATAAATGTTATAAGATAAATCAATGACACACATTGAAGTGAATGAACAAATTTACTTTAAATACCTTAAGGTGCATCCAAGTGAGTTTTTTTTTATCTTGCACTTGGTCTACCACTCAACATGTTATATCCAAAATAAACATTGAAATGATAAGATTTCATGTTAAAACACAACATTATGCAATGTAGAAGTAATAATACAGAAGTTAAAAAAAGATTGACCTCTTCAGTCAAGTTTGCTTCTTCTTAATTTTTCCAAAAATCACATTAACATTTTTCACTTTTCATAAGTTTGAAGGTCGATTAATGGAGTGGAAAAATGTCATGTTCTTGATACTTCAATCTACATCGCTTCAGTAAAAGATTCTACTCACACATCACGAATCATGCCCTCTAATCATCCGTTTATTGCCAAATCAACAAACTCCAGAGCTTTAGGCACTCTTGACAAGTGTAACAATTCACCATGTTATATCCATGTTGTATAATTTTTCAAAAATCCATCACACAAGAGATGTTTCATAATTTGGAAAACATTCAATATCCTTCCATTCAAACAATTCACACAATGACATCTCATTCTTTTTCCATTATGATTACTAAGGCATTACGTTATATATTGAATTAATAATATAAAATATAATATATATTTAATATAATAATTATAAATATATATATATATATAATAAAATATGTATTGATAATGGATTATGAATTATGTAATACATGTGATAATCGATTATAAATATATATTTTATTTTATATATATATATATTTTATAAGTAACTTTTTTTTCTTAAATCTTTGCATAATTATAAATAAAGAAAGCTGAATTTTTTTTTTTACCTTATTTTCTGCTTTTAATTGATTTTTTATTCTTTGATTTTTATATATTTTTTTTTTTGCGCAAATTCATCGTTAGAAACAAATAGAGCTTAAAGAGATATATTTAATGATACATTAAGAGTTGTTTCTGAAATACCAAAACGCAGTGATGCTAGCAAGAGTTGGCAAGTGAATTTAGGACATTTTTTAAAAAAAAATAAATAAATTAAAAGAAAATATTTTAAGGATATCATAACTTTTATACAAATATTAAATTATTTTTTACCTAAATTTAAGTTAGAACTTAACTTTAAATATATATTAGTATTTTATATTAACTAAAAATTATAATATTTTATAATTTATAAGTGCACATAAACTTTATTTTATAAATAAAAAAATTGAGTTAAACTTAATATCTATTTCTTAATAATATCTACCAAATCTAATACATAAATGAGGTAAAGAACCTTACTTAAAAGTCCTCACTTTTGAAAACCTCTACAGTGATAATTAAAGTTGTGATACACCAAACATTCTGATAATCATCATGCTTCTGCTGACAAATTTAACGGACAAGGATGTGCCCATTCTCTTGCCTCTTATTACACCAACAACAAAACAACTGTACCAAAACTTTGCACTAAGTTAGATTCATCACTTTAGTACTCATACAACAATTGCTTATAACTTATACGAGAGTACGTTTCCACGATATTTTTAAAGAATATATAATTTTAAATTAATTTAGCATAAACTATAAAAAATTATATTAGATTTTGGATATCACACATGGACTAAATATAAAGACACTTCATAGTATATAAATAATTGTAAATTTCATCTTAAAAACCAATTTTATAAGGTTGAGTTAAGTTTAAAGTTTATTTTTTAATATAATATTAAAATAATTTAAAGTATATCCTAATGAGAATATCCTAATAAAAGTGTGTTTAACTTATCCGATCATAAATATCGAATCACTCGTAAATATATAATTCTACGTACAAATTGACAGTCTTGACATGAGGATGATGTATTGAAAATCTTATCGACTAAAAATAAAAACATTTTATAGTATATTTTATTTATAGTATATAAATAAATATAAATCTCATCTTATAAATTATTTTTATAAAGTTAAGGTAAACTTATATCTCACTTAAATGAAAGAATTAATTGTAACTAAATTTAATTCATAGAGAATTTTTTTATCTTTCTTCTAAAAATTCTTATATGGTTTGGTCTAATAAAAGTAAAATAAGTAATTTTAATTGTGATGAAAATTAATAGTCAATACATAATAATGTTAATAAAAGTTAATTTTTCTTTACTTTCTGAAAGGATCTTGTTTATTTTAGAGAATACACATCCCACTTTATAATAAATGTTGTTGTGATGTAAAACAGTGAAACACATAAAAGATTACATAAAGTTGCAGAGAAATTTTAAAAGGGTTGAAGAGAAATTATCAGAAAGAAAGATGACGTAAACATGGTAAGAGCATCTCTAGTCAGTTAAATGACAGTTGTTACACGTCGCAGCCGTTTAAAATACAATTCACGTGTCAAAAGATATTTTATTGTTTTCACTGTTTGTTTTAACTGTCTTTTCCTTCACATAATTTTACTCAAATATATATAAATTCAGTTTCACTCAAAATATAAGATTTGACATAATATATAATAGATAATTTTGTAAATGCTTATTAAAAAATTTAATACAAATGGTTGTTTTATATGATTACAATCTATAATAAATAAATATTTTAATATAAATATACTATTAAAAAAATTATTAAATAAAAATTAATTTTTTAAAAAAATAATTAATTATTATATTGACTAAATTATATATTATTTTAGAGATTAAATAAATTATTAATTTTTAAATTAGTTTCTATTATTAATAAATAGTTTTTAAATTAGTATTTAATTAACTATCAAGGTTTTAATTATTATTGGTAACTAATTAGTTATCAATTTAGAAACTATTTATCAATAGAAACTAATTTAGAAATTAATAATTTTTTTAGTTTCTAAAATAATATATAATTTAATCAATATAATAATTAATTATTTTTTATTTTTAAAATTAATTTTTATTTAATAATTTTTTTTTAGTGTATAAAGAGATATATACATTAAGTATCTTCAATGCTGCAGATTAAAATCTCTACAATTACAAGCCTTGTAAGAACATAAGAAGGCGTATAAGAACTTTACAGCTTTGGCCAAATTGTATAAAATCATAAACAAAGATGATCATCATTAGTATTCAAAGCAGAACCTACTTTTGGACGATCTCTGTGTTCAACTCACTATCCTAGACATCAAATAAAGGATGCCTAGATGGAGAAGAAGAGTGAGGTTGTTATGTTAATAGAATGGTCATACACCTAAGGTATAAAAAATTAGAGTAGCTTTACATGGTTGGGTTAATGCACTCATTTGTTTCTCTTTCAAATTGATTGTGTTGTGACATTATTTTAGATTAAGATATGAGGTTGTACCAAAAACTTGCTCCATAAATGAGGCTCATAGCTTACAACTCAACACCATCATCTGCACAAACCATGACAACAAGCCAATTAGTTTTCCAAAATATCAATATATTGATCATGAGAAGAACTTTGGAACAAAATAGATATTTAAGAATGTATGCAAATGGAAGCCAAGAAAAATATGCATATAACTTGGAGGACTCTTATTGGGTTTTTTCTAACCTTTGGAAGAAATGGCATCATCCTCATGCAATGGAGATTCTGATGTAGGAGAGGTTGGAGAGTTGCTGACATATTCCCTGGCATCAATCAACATTGCAATGACCTCTCTCATAGTAGGCCTATTAAGTGGAGACGTACTGGTGCAGAACAGGGCAATTTTGAGAATAAGAGACATTTCTTCAACTGTCTTTGGAGCACTAAGATTCAATCTCTTGTCAAATAATTCAGATGTTGGTACTGATGCTTGAATGGCTCTTCTCACACAAGTGACTAGGTCACCACCTTGTTCCAAAGGTTGAACAGGTGACCTCCCAGTGACTAGTTCAAGCAAAACTACCCCAAAGCTATAGATGTCACACTTCTCAGTCACCTTCATTGTGTAAGCGTATTCTGAAAAAGGTAATCAAGCTATCATAAGAAACCTGATTCTGATATCATATTAAAAAGTGAACTTTTAAGTCTAATTCAACCTTATAAAACTTATAAGATGAAGTTTACACCTATTTATATACAATAAAAAAAATTTAATCTCTAATCGATGTGAAATCTCCAATAAAAAGGATTATAATGAATATAATTGCTAATGAAAATACCACAGCCTTTTTATACAAACAATCAAGACTCAAAAATTTAGCTATTGTGCCAAAATTTGGTAAAAATATGACAAGTTTAGCACACCATTAATATCAACTCGTAATAATTTGCATTAAACATTTTGGGGATTAGTAACATTTTTACTGAAAAAATGTTTTCATGTGCCATGCATTTTAACAATTTTTTTCCTCCAAAGCATTGTCATATCTGATTAAAACCAATATCGTAAAGTAAATCACAACAAAAGATTAAAAAGGGACTCAATTACTCTAACAGGTAAAACTACTATAATTACTGCACCTATCTAATGAACATGTTCATACCTGGGGCAATGTAGCCATAGGAACCAGCCACAGCAGACATGGATTTTGAGAAAGAAAAATCAATCAACTTTGCCAAACCGAAGTCTCCAACGTGAGCCTGAAACACCTCATCAAGTAATATGTTGTTTGACTTTATGTCACGGTGAATGATTTGA
Organism: Phaseolus lunatus; assembly: GCA_013389735.1. NCBI lineage: Eukaryota > Viridiplantae > Streptophyta > Magnoliopsida > Fabales > Fabaceae > Phaseolus > Phaseolus lunatus. Next base: position 5,932,441 of record CM023861.1, read on the forward strand.
GGCTTGCAGTCGTAATGTAGATAGCATAAGCCTTCTGCTGCTCCAAGAGCAATTTTGTATCGACTACTCCAATCCAGTGCACAAGTGATTGCACTTGAATGAAGTTGTTCCCCAAGGCTTCCATTTTCCATGTATTCATATAGGAGAAGATTAGAATCCTCATGGTAGCAAAATCCATACAGCTTCACAATGTTCCTGTGCCTGATCTTTCCAAGAGTTGAAATCTCGGCAAGGAAGCTTCTATCAACACTATTTGCTCCTTCTCCTCGCGAATTCAGCTTCTTGACAGCAATCACTTCACCATCACTCATAACAGCCTTGTAAACAGTGCCACAAGCTCCTCTTCCTAGAACTGCATTTTCTGAAAAATTGCCAGTGGCTTCCAAGAGATCCTGGTATGTAAACCCTTCTTTAGGAAAGTAGTAGTTATCCAAGACATGAGTGTTAGGTTGCCCTTCAAGTGAGGCAAAAGCATCATGGCTATGGCGCCTCATAGCCAAACATATCCACACTATGAAAATAAGAGAAACTAGTCCAACAACCCCAGAAACAATGCTCACTATTTTTTCCCTTGAGGAACCATTTCTGATCCAGCTTTGTTTTGCAGCATGAGAGGAAGATACAGATGGATGGCAATGACTGGTACCGACACGGCACAAACCGTTATTTCCAGCAAAGTTCATGAAATCCATCTTTCTAAACGTAGTGGTGTCTGGAACAAATCCTACTAGCTTGTTGTTAGATACATTGCATACTACAAGACTGAGAAGGTCACCAATTGATCCAGGAATCTCACCAACAAGTTGATTGTCATTGAGATAAAGAGACTCTAGCATTTGTAAGTTCCCAAGACTATCAGGAATTGAGCCAGAAAGTTTGTTGTGGCTCAGGTTAAGAGCAATCTGAAGAGCTGCAAGTCTTCCCAAATGGATAGAGATGCTTCCTGAAAACTGGTTGCCACCTAGTTCCAGGTCTGTGAGCCGAATAAGATTCCCCAACGTGCCTGGTATTTCTCCTGAGAGCATGTTATCAGAAACTTTTAACAGCTCCAAGTTCACCAGGCTGCCAATTTCATTTGGAAGCATACCAGTGAAGTGGTTCCTGCTAAGATCAAGCCTCTGCAGTCTAACACAGTTTCCCAACTCATGAGGAATGCTTCCACTGAAACGGTTAGAGGAAACATTGAATGTGACAAGTTGTGTCAAACTTCCAATCTCAGGAGGGAGATAGCCTTCAAAGTAGTTAGCTGACAAGAGAAGCCTCTCTAGATTCCTTAGTTGGCCTATCCCGGGGTTTATCATCCCCGAAAATCGGTTCTGATAGAGTTCAAGTGCAGTAAGATTGTGAAGTTCATACAACTCAACAGGTAGGCTTCCTGTCAGCAGGTTGTCCCCCAGCATAAGCTGCACAAGAGATTTGCACGTTTTCAGGCTATAAGGAATATTTCCAAACAACCTATTTGACCCAAGACTCAGGAATTGCAGCTTCTGATATCCACAAAGATGAAGAGGTATCATACCAAAAAGGTTGTTTGCAGATATATCAAGAATAGTAAGGTTTCTAATAGCTCCAAGCTGAGGAGGAATCACACCTTCAAGTTGATTGTCAAATAGCTGCAGATCTTCCATGTATGTAAGGTTTTCAAACTCCAGTGGAATTGTACCAGTCAAGTTATTTAGTGACAGGTCTAAATTTCTTAGCACCCTCAACTGACCAAGCTCCCTTGGAATATGACCCTGCAGGTTGTTTTCAAACAGATGAAGCAAGCTAAGATTAGAGATTAGGCCCAACTCTTTGGGAATGATCCCTATCAAATGATTTTCAGATAGGTCTATCTCAATAGCATTTGTGCAGTTTCCTAGCTCAGGTGGAATTGTTCCATTCAACATGTTGGTGTACATGTACAACCTCTTCAACTTGGACAGCTTTCCCAGTTCCCTGGGGACACCACCAGTTAGTGAATTTTGGTGCAAAGCAAGCAATTCCAAGCTACTAATATTTCCAATCTCAGGAGGAATCTCTCCAGAGAAAGAATTTTGCCACAGAAGTATGGTGGTGAGGTTCCGTAGCCTTTCAAGCTCCCTTGGAATGGAACCTTCTAGCTGATTCTGTGCCAACCCCAATATCTCCAAGCTCTCACATTCACTGATTTCAGTTGGTATTGGTCCTGAGAGGGCATTCAGACCTGCCCTTATAACTCTAAGCTGCTTCAACTTTCTTATTGAAGAGGGAATTCTCCCAGTTAAATTATTGCTATAAATGACTAGCTCCTCAAGTGACACCAAATTCCCAAGCTCCTCTGGCACTTCATCATTCATATAGTTTTCACACAGATAGAGCTTTTTAAGTGTTGTGATTTTCCAAATAGGGGTCAGAAGGTGTCCGTGAAGCCTATTTGTGCAAAGGTCCAAAACCTCCAAACTACCACAGTCAGCAAAACCATCAGGAATGGGGCCAGAGATGAAATTTTTTGACAAATTCAACTCGAGCAGCTTTGGAAGATTGCAGATGGTAGGAGCCAAAGTACCAGATAGATTAAGTTGGTAAAGTTTCACATAAGTTACCACTGAACCCGTGCAATATACACCAGTCCAATTGCAAGGAGTCAAATCAGACGAATTCCAGTTATAGAGATTGTTGTTTGGGTCATGAAGGGAAGCTTTGAAGATCAAAAGACTAGACCCCTCTTCATTAACTGAATTCACAAGCACAATGCCAAGGCAAAACAACAGCATCATGTAAACTCCACTAAGGAAGTGAAAACTACAGTCCAATGCCTTCATTTCTCTCAAACAAACCAAAAAAGCATGAGGGGTTGGCTTGATTTTGCCAGAAGAACAACAGCTGAAATGATTGAGCAAACAAAAGAGGAAATAAGGAAAAGTTTCACAAAAGCAAGTGTGAACACGGGACAATGGAGAGGTTCAAGACAAAGCAGAAGAAGACACAGAAAAAAAAAAAAAAAAAAACTAGAGTACCGTGTTGTGAAAGGAAGAGAATGCTTGGCGGTGAGAGAGCAAGCAAGTGAATGAAGCAGAAGCCAATTGAGAAACTATTAACAACCCATTTGGTTACAAAGAAAAATAAATAGACCCACCAAAGCAATCAATACAAAACACTAGGATAAGGAAGAAAAAGAGTGTGTGTGAGAGAGAGAAAGAGAGAGAGAGCACACAACATAACACAACACAACACAACTCAACACAGTGAGAGAGAGAGAGACTAAAAGACACATAACATTGATTGATGAGGGCATGAAAGTGGAGGTGAACCGTGACTTGAGGATGGTTGAAGTATTGGGTCAACGCTACGTTGTTATTGTTGTGTAGAAGGCACTTTACAGCGAAGTGGCATAAACTAGTTGTTGTTGTGGTTGTTGCTGTAGGTGTTCAACCTGTGTGTGTGTGTGTTGCTTCTTTGTTCTTGGTTGGTATTCTGGCAATCCACCACCTTATGCTGTGGACTCCATGCACTGTTACTATCATTCAGCTTTGAAAGATTGAGTTGACGGGTTAACTATAAACGGTGCGGATTGAGAGGGACGTGACAAAGAGATTCCTCAGGATCACGATCCCCGCCATTCTAGCTGGGCCTGCCATTTTGCCAAAATACTCAAAAACAAAGAAAAGAAACGAATTTTTTTGTGCCAAGTTTTGCTGTGCTTCATGTGTTGAGTCAGGAGAGTAATCATTTCACATATGGACTTCCATGGAGTCAGTGCCATAGTGCCTAATCACAGTTCAATTTCCAACCTATCTTTCTTGCTTTGACTGTTCCCTCAATCAACTCATTTCTTTTTTCTTTTCAAAAATACTATTCCTCTTATCCTTATTTCTACACACACTTTCAGTCTTGTTATACTTATATGTTTCTAACATAATTAATTCAGTTTTTTTTGTTAAATTTTCAAAACAATCCACCCTTATACCAAAATTTACCTTTTGTCATTAACATTTTTTAATTTTCTCCTCATTATTTGTCCATGAAAAGCTCACACATTCCCAACATGTAATAGAAACAGATAAAAAAGAAATTTAAAAAATCCTCAATTTTTCCCCAATTATGTCATAATATATATTTACTTAGATTGTAAGTAGGAAAGTAGCAAAGAATATATATATATATATATATATATATATATATATATATATATATATATATATAATATTAGAAAGTGAATTTTAAGTTCAATACAACTTTAGTTTAGACCTTCAATTTGAGTCAGAAACTATATATTTATGGATAGTTCCGTAATAACGGATGATCAGATTAGACTAACAAACTCTTCATTTGATAATTTTAAATGGTTTTAATATTATAATAAGAATTAATTTTACAAAATCGGTTCATAATGTAAGATTTACACTTATTTATATACTATAAAATATGTTTATTTCTAATCGACATGAAAATTAAAAAAAAAAATCAAACAAAATAAACAAAATTAAATGATAAAATAAACCATATAATACAAATGATTCTAGACAAGTTTATATCTAATTCAAGTTACTTTTTCTACAAACTCAAATTCAGATACTAAAAAACAGCTTATTGTAGATAATAAGTAGCTATACATTTTAACAACAAAAAAAATGATAAAAGTGTTATTTTATACTTTAAACAATATTTTTGTTATTATGAAGATTTGAACTCATGTTTTGTTATTCATTCTTTTCCATTGTATATATACTTTTAATGGAGTTCGCGTCAATTTAAGTACTTATAGTGATTTTATATTACTTAATGTCCATGAAATTCATTTAATGTCGATCTAAGTTCAACCATGTTTATCTAATCGTTTAAGTCACTAGACAATTAGAGTTTAGACCATCCCTAGAAGAAAAATATCATCGTCATATATATTTTGAATGAAATTTTGCGTTGACTTAATTATGAAGATTGTCGCATATGAATTTCAAGTCAAATATTTAGAAGAAAAAAAATCAAAAGATTATAATTATATTTTTTTTATTATACTAATGTGTAATTTATAGTCTCACTACATAGATAAAAGATTTATAATTGTTACAACGAAATAAAAACCTTTTGCAATAAAAATTTATGCTTGGATTGGTAGGTATAAAATATATTTGTTGTATGATAGTACATAGTACAACAACAAATAAAACAATTTCATATGACGTTAATTTTTAAGTAAACATTAAAAAAAATTATTATTATTAATATTAATATTATTATATCAATTTTAACAATTTGATTTCAAGAAATCGAAATGTAGTGATTATATTATGATTATTATGTTTATTATTATTATTATTAAAATATTAATAATAACAATTTTCATAATATTAACAATTTTAATAATAATATAAATAATATTATTATAATATTAATAAAATTATTAGTAATATTAACAATAATAATAATACTAATAATAATTTTAATAATATTAATAATAATAATCTTATTAGTAATAGTATGAATAATATAAATAATAGTATTAGTAATATTAATAAAAATATTGATAATATTCACGATAATACTAATATTAATAATAATATTATTATTATTAATATTTTAATGTTGTCATTAATAATTTTAATATTATTAATATTAACCATGGATTAAGCTTGGTAGGTAAATTTACCTATGAATGAATTTTGTATTTGTAAGTAAATTTATCTATTAATACAAATTTGTAGATAAATGTAGCTACAGACTTTGTATCCGTAGATAAATTTACCTATAAATTTGTATCCATAAGTAATATTAATTAATAATATTTATAATAATTTTAATAATATTAACAATAATAATATTAACATGAATAACAATATTAATATTAATAATAATAAGAAGAAGAATGTTGTTATTATTGTCATTATTATTGGTGTTATTATTATTGATATTAATATTATTAATATGTGGTAATAATGTGTAGGTAATGTTGAATTTACCTATGAATTTGTATTTGTAGGTAATAAACCGTATGTAATGTTGAATTTATCGATGAATACAAATTTGTTGGAAATAATCACCATGCAATGTTGAATTTGTCGACGAATTCAAATATGTGAGTAATATAATACAAATTTGTATCTGTAGGTAATAATCCGTATGTAATGTTGAATTTATCGATGAATACAAATTTGTTGGAAATAATCACCATGCAATGTTGAATTTATCGACGAATTCAAATATGTGAGTAATATACATATTAATGTTGAATTTGAAGCTTCAATTGGAAAGAGAGGGCTGAATGGAGTCTAAATTCAATTCTCGGAAAATTTAACAATCAAAACCAATAATCAAACAATGAGTGTGTGTGTGTGTGTGTGTGTGTGTGTATATATATATATATATATATATATATATATATATATATATATATATATATATATATATATATATATATATATATATATAGAGAGAGAGAGAGAGAGAGAGAGAGAGAGAGAGCAAAAATTTATACTGGCTCACCCACCAATAAGGGTTACATCCAATCCCCTTGAGCAACCCATTCAAGAGCCTTTCACTAACACAATATTCTTATACATCTTCAGGTACACAAGTATTCTTAACCTCTTCAGGTTCACATAGTATTATTAACCTCTTCAAATTCACATAGTATTCTTAACCTTTGTAGGTTCTCCGAGTATTTTAACCTCTCCATGTACGCAAGTATTCTAACCTCTTTAGGTACAATGTCTTAATCTCCCCCTAAGATCAAGGACCTCTCAATACAATGAGAAAACTTCGTTCAGAGAGAATAGTGAAGGCTCATAGGGTATATTTCACAATAGTGAAAGATTTACAATGGTCAAACTCACTACTCAAATTCTCACAAGTTCCTCTCTTCTAGCAGATATGAAATTCTATGCTCAAATATAGACATAACCACAAAAGGCTTTTCTGTACATTTGAATGTTTTCGGATATTGCTTGTATGTACTTTTGTGTTGTGTTTTTCACCCTTAAGGTATTTATATAGGCCTTTGTGTGTATGTGTTACAATTTTAGGGTTTCTTCATTCTTCATGTAGCCATTAGACACTTGATAAGGAAACCATTGCTGTAACGCCCCTCATCATCCACTCATACGTATATAATATGAAATACATTAAAATAAAAGATATCAAATTTAACATATGTATATATATCATAGAGTACATCCATCCCATACACTGTAATTCAAAATAATATCCCTTCTCTAGGGAATTTTAATACATAATCACCCAGTGTTTCAAAATAAAACAAAATACAGCATAAGAACAGGCGATCTCTTCGTCCAACCGCTCACTGAGGAGCTCTACTACCTGCAACATCATCTGCTCCCGTGTAAATTATACACGATCATCACAGGTTTAAGAAAAAACCAAACACAACACCAAAAACACAGGGTAAGCTAGCTATTTTAAAACTTTAAGTATGAAACTTTAAAATCAACATAACCAGCTTTTAAACACCCACATAAATCCATCACTTTCTCATTCATTTCACATAACCATCAAGTGTCTATCATATTCAATTTTCAATATTCAACTTTCTCACGTCAGAAATCCACTGACTCACAACAACATAGACACTTGACTCTACTTCCGGAAGACTCATGCGTTGAACTTAGCATCCAGAGACCTGCACCTGTCATACCACACCACTGTGAAATCCACACAGGGTCACTGTGAAATCCACATAGCCATGCGCATACATAATCTCAATATCATCACTCTCCCGATATGACAGGGTTAATTCATATAACAGGTCAAGTTAGTTATCTTTCAAACAACTTACCCATACATATGAACCTCCTTCGACTCTCAACAACTGAATAACTTCATCTATGTGATTCCATTATATCAGTAGAGTCAGGATCGTCTCATTCACAGGATACTCACAGATCAATACACCTCATAACCAATCTCAACACGGTATTTCCTTTCCTGAAAATACTATGTCTTGATCACAATTTCACATTCATCCAGTACATCATACCACACGTAAAAGCACAATTCCATCATATAATATTTTGAATCTTTTCTTAAACAATCCCAATCACAGAAATCATCATACCAAAGTTCAGATTTTCGAATATCATATGCATTTCACCTTTCAATCTCAAACAATTTCAAAACGACACTAAAACAGGGGATTTCAAAATTTGCATTAAAACCGGTGATCACGTCACCCAAACATCAGAATCTTCTAGCTTAAGGTTTTATTGAAAACAAAACTAGCTTCCCTTACCTGGACTAGCGTAAAACCTCACTAAGAGCTCCAAACCCACGGAGACTTAAGGATACCTTAACCTGCACCATGGAGCCTTAGTCATAAAACTAACGACCTTACCCATATTCTGCGTTAACAAAGACTAATTCTGAAGCTAAAAGAGTTGAATGCAAAGCCCATGCAGACGCAACTCTCTCAAGTTCAGAAACGACTCTAAAACAGAGCACGGAGGACTTACTTTGTTTCACGGCTTTGATCAGAAAACTTGCAGGGCACAGACGTCAGGAATCCAGGGGCAGTCGCCGATCGTCAACTGGTGCGTGAGAAGGTCTAAATCACAGAGTGAAGGAGAGGAAGGAAAAGGATGAAGACTAACTCACTCTATCACTCTCGAACCACAACAACGTTCTCTGCCTCTCAGGAAGTGAGTTTTGAATCTAAACCCACTTGCCCAGCAATGCCGCTGCCACCGCCCACTCTGGAGGAAAGTTTGCGTGCACATTTCCTCTAACAGAACTGCCACGTGATGTCTCTGTGCGTACCAACTTTGGGTTACCTGCCTTACCAACTCTCTGATGCCAACTATTCTGAAACACCCCTTTCCGTCTACGTGTCGCGCATGCAGAACGCTCATGCTGGGAGCCGTCCCACCTTATCTGTGTGAAATACGACATCGCGCGATAACCATCCACCGATGACTGCTCGCGCGATGACCATGCCTCTCATACCGGTGATGACTGATGCCCCTTCCTGACGGACGACTGATTCCTCACCCTGGAAGACGTCTGATGTCCGATGTCTCTCCATCTGGCAGACAACCGATGTCTCATTCAGGAAGACGACCGATGTGTCTCCCATCCTGGTTGATGACCGATGTTCCTCTCATCCTATTGGCGATCTCTTATCGCCCTTGTGTGTGACGAGGACACATCGTCTCACTCTGGTCACCGATGTCACATCGTCACACCCAACTGAGGGCTCGTCCTCCCATTCCTCTAAGTCTGTGGTATCACTCACACATGACTCGGTGACGTCGGTAGCTTCTCCTGCCCGAGGACAGGTCGGTACCAACTCCTCGCGCGCCAATGCATGCAACACTAAGGACAATCTCTTATGCCCCAGCATAGAGTTTCGCATGCATAGCGTATCTAAGGTGCAAATCACACCTTAATACGTGTGATTTTTGGAACCCCCTATGGTCCCCCGACCGACCTCTACCAGCTGACCTCAGACCTTGGGCGACATCCGAGGTCTGACCACCATGAAACTTCTATTACAAGCTCTTTTCATTTTAAATAATAACATCTTCAGAAATTATTTAAATATAACACTTTTATTCCAATTAAATTTTTCTAGGTCCTTACAATTGCTCTATTTGATCTTTGTGTGTGAGGATTTTTAAAAACTTTCTTTATCTTCCTCTAATATGAACGTTGAAACTTTAATTTTCATAACTTCAAGTATCAACTTAATCTGTCAGGTTGTTCTTCTTCTTCTTCAGGGCTAGACGTGTAATATGGAAACTTCTGCTCTAAAGTAATTTGTATGTTATTGAGTCCTCATGAACATTTCAAAATGTTTCTTTAACAATATTGGATTTGAATTTTGAAGCTCTAATTAATTTTGACTCAAATAATTTCTTCTTTTGCCCTATTCATGATCTTCCACGTAGTAGACATTAGATAGGGAAATATTTGCTTTAATGAAATCTTTGTGTCTTTGACATGTATTTGATTTTCAAATACTTTCTCCATATATATGAATTCTATCTATTGAGCTTTAAACATCTCTAGACTTGGATGTTTCCAATTTTGCAATGTTCATCTTCTCTTCTGTATTAGACGCTGAAATATGAAAGTTCATATATGTGTCTTTAATATGTTTTCTTCTCTTGAAAATCTTCAAAGTACTTCGCTCGTTATATTCCTTTTTTGAATCATCATTAAGCTTCTTTAATCAATGTTAGCGAAATTCTCGTTTCTTTGCTCTGTCATCTTCCCGTTAGATGTTCGGAATAAAAACTTTGACTTTGAGCTTTAACTCGCATCTTTAATTTCCTATGGTAATTTTTGGGAAAGAAAATAAGTGTCAGTAAACAATTTAATTTACAAATTAAATCATGAAACAATATCATAGAATATATGTTACTCTTCTTGGTGATCATCAATAAATGTGACAAACTAATAGACTCCACCAAGATATTTTTCAAATGGTATGCAAACATTTGTATAAGTTGAAGTACCTTTTTGTCTCCTTGAGGGATTGTTTGATCTCTAAAAACTAACTCTACATCGTTTACCATAAATGCAATCAGTACATGATTTTTAGATTTGACTCTTTATACCTGGCAAGTGGTTTTTGGCGAGCATTCTTAACTGCTTTCTCACTCATATGTCTGATAAGTGTCAAATTTCAGTAATATTTCAAATTAAAATATAGGCACTTATAGGTATTAATTGATAAAATAAGCATAAAATAACCCTTAATTTATGAATTTATACCTTTTTATATATTTTATTATTTTAATTTAAATAAGAACGATTTATTCCCAAATTTGTGTTAATTTCAGGATTTTAGGGAAGATAATTGGGCAAAACAAGAATATACAAAGCTAAAAAAGGAAAGTTGGCATGCACCAACATTACTAGAGCTTACCCAAACTCACAAAAAGCCAAGACGCCACTAGTGGATCTCGCTCAAGCGAGTTCATTCTCGCTTGAGTGAGATTGCTCCAGCAATGTTGGGCCTTTTTACGTTTTACTCACCTAAGCGAAAAGTCACTTAAGCCCAAGCAAATTAGGTTAAATATTAGGCTTGAGGCACAACCCTAGACGTGTCAGATTGAGAGGAAAACACCATTAAGTGAATTGTAACCCAATTGGGAGAATGGGAGGTGTTAGAAACATTAAAGGAGGCAGTCGTCAAGGAGAAACATTCTGGATCTTCTTTTCTTGCTCTCCCTGCTTATAACAGCCATCATGTGTGGCTAATTATACTCTTCGGGATTGTGAGTAATTTGTTCAAACTCTAATGTATTGAGGTGATATCTAAACATAATATTCTATTATTGATTGATGATTGATATTATTGTTTTGTTCGTAAAGTTTGGTTTACCGTGATCTAGAAACTTAGATTTGACTGGAAAGTACTTCTAAAGTTCTGATTCAAACGATAATGCTTAACATATTTGAATCGTAGGGATAGATTTGAAATGTTAATTGCTATCAACGTCTAATCTTAATGATAAGTTGTTTTTATAAATATGCGAGCAATCGATATTTAGAAAACATATTAATAATTTTATATGCAAGGAATCAATATAAATGATTTTTATACGGGCATCAATATCAATAAAAGGACACAATATTGTCATGCTAATCAAAATAAAAAAGAGTGAGAACGATGAACCCCAATCTCTATTTTTCCAACTGAAGCAACAAACTCTTTGACTTGTTTTCTTATTAATCATTGCCATCATAACAAATCTCAACAAACTTTTATTATTCTATTTTATATTTGGTGAATCTTTTAATTGATTATTCAATTGTTCCTTGTGGATTCGATATATGTCCTTAGGGACAAATTATTACTTCTGACAATGCAGTGCACATGTCGTAAAAAGTCATCAATGTCCCAATCATTTCTGCCAAAGATCTTTGGGGTTTGTAGCAACATTTGCTTCTCCAGAACAAATTCTTCCTTTACATAATATATGATCTTTCCTCTGAACCTCTAGTAATGACTAGGTTCCCTTTTGATAATTTCCTTTTTCCACTACCGAAGTGGCTTATAAAACAAGCATCATCCAAGTTACCCGTTGAGATAAGGTTGAGATGCCTTTCTGGAACATGCCTCATTTCCTTCTTTACAAGCTTGTTTCATGTGTCTGTTAGTAACACGATATCACCAATACCTGCAATCTTGCTTGTAACATGTTTTCCCATTTTCACAGTACCATAATCACCTTTCTTGTAATTTGAAAAGATCTTCATGTGGACTTACATGGAAAGAGGCACCAAAGTCAATGATCCAAGAACAATCACCATATCCAACATTTAGGTAATTGTCTTCTCCAATGAGAAAAATGACACCGTCTACAACAACGACTGTGGCTGAAGTACAATCCTTCTTCTTTGGATCAACTAAGTTTGGATGGTCAGTTTCAACTTTTTGGTCTCTTTTCATATATGTGCATTCAAATCTCTTATAACCTTCTTTGCTCTAGTAATAACAAATTATTGTTCTTGTACGAGATTGAGAATGACCTTTGGCTTTGCTTTTGTTTCTTCCACAGGATTCATTTCTCCCACGAGTTTCACTTCTTTCTTGTTTCTCTATAACATTTGCTCCAAATTGAAAAAATGTACTTCTTTATTTCCTTCTGGATTCTTCATTCAATAGATTGTCTTAAATAGTGTTAATTGAGATCTTCCCATTTGGGACTAAGTTGTTGAGCATGACAATCAGTGTCTCCCAACTTTCAGGCAATAAGATAAGTAGCAAAAATGCCTGCAACTCATCATCAATCTTCATATCTATATTTATCAAATGATTAACAAGACCCTTGAATGACCATCATACTTTGACCATCCTTGTAGTCAAATTTCACCAGTCTTCTTACCAGAGATGCTTTATTTCTTGGAGTTTTCTTTATAATCATATATTCAAGTTTTGACCACAACTCATAAGAATTTGTGTATGTGGGCACATGCTCAAACAAACTTCTACAATATATTTTCAAATCATCACAATAACTTTTTGATTCAAAAGTTCTGAACCTTTGTCACTCTTACTTCTACTTTGTATTTGTAAGAAATGGGCTCATGCTTATCCTGACAATATAAGTGATAATCCATTGTGCGCTTCCAGTAGGAATAGTTGTATGGTGTCAACTTAAACATGCCTCCATCAGTAATGACTTCTTCCATCTTGTATCAGAATCAAGCTCTGATACCACTATTGGAAAAATCAGAACTAATTCTCCCTCTTTTGTGTAGATATGAAATGGACACTTGCGAAAGCGATAAGTAGACAAAAGAAAATATAACAAAATAAAATAATGACACTGAGAATTTTTTACCTGGGAAAACCTCCTCAACTTGAGAAATAAAAAAATCCACGAAACGTAGTCTAGAAAATGTCTCCATTATGAAAGTATGATTACAATATTTGTTTCTCTCACTTTATGAGAATAACACTTAATCTCACCCAACAAGAATAGAATACAATGTCTCTCTAGCCTCTCACTAAGATTTTTAATATCACATTAGATATCAATTCTCTCATTTATTCTCTATGTTGTTATTCTCACTTGCTTGCATTTCTCTTCTTCACAAGTTCTTTTTATATAGAGAATGAGAGAAAGACTTCTTCATAAAGAGAGAATAGATAATTAATGTTTTTCACATTTTCAAGATACTTTGAAAAAATTATTTTTAACTTTCTAGGTTGAACTTCATAGTCTTTAAGAGATGTATAATACCAAGATATTGAAATGTTCATCACTGAATATATTCAAATGGATCAATTATAAAGATTTATTCGTTATAATCTCGCTTTAATTAAAGAAGAATTTTCAACCATATATCCTGTTTTGCTTGTTTTTGGTGGAGGGATTCATCTTAGGACCACTGGTGAGGAACGTTTTATCCTTCTCTTCTCTTGTTGCTCCACTTGGAATTCACTCTCATTCACCTCCAACTTTCCACCAAGTTAGGTCTCAACGGCTACATCCACTTTTGCAGTGACTATTATCTCTGTCTTTGATAATTCATGGTAACATTGACACTGATTATCTCTAAAATTTACTTTGATTTACATAATTACGTAATAGATGAAAATGCATTTCACCATAAAAAGGTAAAAATACCAATTAACTGTATTTTTAAATATAAGAAATCCTTTAATTTCATATAAATCCTTAAAATCATTTTAAATATTATAATTTCATAATTTATAAATTCTACAAAATCCTTATTATAAAAATTTAATCATAAAATTCTTTAAAAAATCATTACATTCTTACAAAATTCTTCAAAATATATTTTATGTAAGAAGTCTTTTAATATCTCAATTGAAAAGTCTTAAACTATTACTGAGAAAATATAATGTTAGACGTATTATTCTTCTAATAAAAATGATCATATAAATCTTTCCATCAATAAACTAATTTAATACTCCTTCCAGTTCTTTATATATAAATTCTTTATCTTTTACTTTAAAAAAATAGACTCATTTTTAGATTAACAGATGCTAATTTTATACTTTTTATTTATTGTAAAAAAATTTAATAAGATCTTTATTATATTTTTTAAGGAGTGGATGTATTTATTTGCTTTATCAACAATATATTATTCATTAGTAAGAAAAAGCATCCCTTTATATCATTAGGTAAATAATTCAATTCTATAGATTTTTTTTTAAATGTTAAATTTCTGACATTATTAATTGAAATTAATTAATTAACTTAATTGTTATTGAGCTGGATAAATTAATTATTTGCTTTTATATAAAGAATCTAGGAAAGCACAATCTTTCTAATCACAACTTTTAACTATTATCTAGCTTTTGGCTTTCTACTCTTTCAAAAAAAACTTTCAACTGGTTAATCATCTATTTTTTCAATCATAAGAGTATATTTGCATAAAGATTTCTATTTTATAAAAGATATCACTGAAAAATATCAGTTTTCACTAAATAAAAGATAATATTTAAGTTCCAACTAAACATACATATACATTATAAAAAAATTAGTAAATAAAAATTAATTTTAAAAATAAAAAATAATTAATTATTTAACTAAATTAGATACTATTTTAAAAATTAAATAAATTATTAATATTTAAAATAGTTTACATTAATAAATATTTTTTAAATTAATATTTAATTAGGTTGATAAAAAAATTGTAAGTAATTAAATATCAATTTAAAAATCACTTATTAATAATAGAGATTATTTTAAATATTAATAATTTTTTTAATTTTTAAAATAATATTTAATTTAATTAATATACTAATTAATTAACTTTCATCCCTAAAATTAATTTTAAATTCTTAATCTTAAGTTGTTTCGAAATCGCAATGCACATTCATTTACGTTATGATTACTATATAAAATAATATTAAAATGTAATATAAATATATCGTATCTCCTCCTTCCATTTCTCTCTTTATTAAATTAGGTAATGTTTATTCTTTAAATTATAATAAAAATGAATGATTAAAAATTATGTCACAATTTGTTCTCTCGTAAATTTTATATGTGGTGATGTGAAGCACTGTAGTTAGTTTTTTTTACTTCTTTTATTAAGTGAAAGTAATTTTTATCTTAGAATAATATTTAAAATAAATGATTTTTTAATAGTTTATAACGTTTACACCTTTTTAGGAATGTTATTTTCAATGCTAATTTTTAACTTTTTTATATTTAATATATATTTGTCTTTATAATGCGTAAAAAAATAGTATTTTATTTTTAAAGTGAAATAAATTTATTGTTATTTAAAATACATAAATCAATATAAAAAAATATCTCGTTTATTCACGTATGATATTTTTATTTTAATACGAAAATATAAAAACTAAATAATATAACCAGAATAATTTACTTAAAAATTACAAGAGTTCAAAATTAATTAAAGTTTAAACTATAAATGATTCAAAATACACTTTTTATTAATTATTTTAAAATAAATCTAATATAAAAATATTAGTTTAACATATTAATTTTTGTTATTTTATATTTATTAACTACTTTCCCACATAATTTCATTAAAAATTTATAGTTATATAAGTTATTGATTCCATATTTTTAAATATTTTGTAAGTGTTCACCAATCATTTTGGTTGTGATTGTTGTGTTCATTGACGTGGTTGATAATTGCATAGTAAAGATGTGATCCTCACTTGAACCAAAAATAGATGTCCCCTCATTGTACTAACCTCTATCACACACAAATTCCTCTTTGGTGTCTACTATTAGTTTTCTTAAAGTTATGTCAATAATTCATTTTTATTTTTAAATATTTGAAAACTATTTCTTAAACTAATATGACTAAAGTAAAAGAGATAAATATATTCTAATCAAATATGTTTCTACCAAGATGTTAAAAAATATTTGGTTTCCACATACTAAATATTTGTGTGAATATGACCTAATCATAGATAATATGTGATCAAAGATATAGTCTACTATAATTTAAAACTTTCCAACAATTCAATTATGAATCTAACATATTTAACAATCCTCTTAATTTCACTATAAAAGTTTTGACATTGATCAATAAAAAATAAATAAATACTAAATTAAAAATAACTAAATAACAATTTGATATATTAATATTTTAATTTACTAAAAAAATATTATAAAGTGGAAATTTGTAGGTACAGCAAAAATTCATAAATGAGTCAGCATTATTCACGGATTATCCATGAACAAAAATTCATAGGTAGGTAAGTTGGACGTAAGTAATTTATTGCGGATAATAAGTATGTGGATAACTGAAATTGTAGATTACCCACCAACTCTAGTTCGTAAGTATTACCTATCAACTTTAATAGATATCATCCACTAACTCAGTCTGGATGTATTATCCACCAACTTTAGTATTTGGATAAATCCATAAGTAATTCTACACTTTTTTTAATTTTTTTATTATTCTTTTTATCTTTTTGTATTATTTATTATTATTATTATTTACAATTATTATTTATAACATTATTTTTTTAACTTAAAAAAATGATAATATATATTATTTTATTGTTAAAATAAGTTATAGATCAAGTGTTTTGTTTTTTTGAAAGGTGTTAAAAGTATTATTTTAGTTTCTATAATACATATTGAGATGGTATCTTTTAAAATAAAAACCTTTCACACAGTACCAAAAAAAAAATATAGATGCAAGATTTTAACATTTTTTTGGCTTATAAGCATGTATGACAAAAAGTAGTAGGTAGCCCAACCATGCAGGGTAGGTATATAGCCTAATTTAGATAACAAAGTTTACCAAAGTCTACCTCAAAATTTCTGGCCAATATCCACAAGCTGCAGTGAGCATAATTTAAAATGCAATTAATAATTTCTCCTTCATATTTAATTATAAAATATATAAAAAAAATATTGTTAATTAAAGTAATTTTTGAGTTTTATTTATGTTCATTAACATTACATTGCCATTTCTCTATTCCGGATTCTTTACTCATTTTGTGGTATTGTTTCTTCATTGTGATTTCAAGTTACACAGATCTTGATATATTAAAATAATTAATATATTTTAAAATATTAAAATCAGTACAATTTAAAGGTACATAAAGTATACACAATAAAAGGACAATTAAAAAAGTCAAGTAAAAAAATTCAAAAAAAAATTATCCTCTCTTATGAAGCATTATTATATTTTCATTTCCCTTTTTTTATCGTAGGAAAAACTCTTTATAATTTATAATTTTATCTGGCTAAGATAAAGTTGTCACATTATGTATTTGTTATTAAATTAAAAGACACAAACATATTTCACGGTTTGTATCGAAAAAATTTAAAAAATAAACACATCAAAAAATTTAATCAAATATGAAAATATTTTAAAATGCTAACGGGAAAAAAAATGCCTAAAGGAACGTGATATAAGTGTCCAGATATTAGGAATTTTAAATAATTTTTATAAGGTCAAAAAATGAAATTACAATTGTAATATTATCTTATAGAGTTGGTCCAAATAGAGTTTGCTTTAAACTTTTTTTCATCTCTAAAACTTGAAAGCACTGTTTTCAGTCGTTATAATTATAAAATGGGTGAATTTTAATTTTTATAGATTTTTTTTTTCATTCTTGGAAATTGTAATATTATTTTAAATTTTAATATCGATTTTAAATACATAAATAAAATTTATTTTGATGAAATAAGTTTAAAAGTCAGTTCAATCTAATTCTATTTATTTATATTGCACACCTAACAAATTAGATAAATTAGTTCAAATCAATTTATATTACAAATTGTTTGACCTAACCTAATTCGTTTTACTAGTTATTCTGACGAACCTATTTTGTTAACTCCAACTATAACATTATAGACTAACTTTTGTTTTAGCATAATGATAAATGATTTTAAAAGTCTTAAAAATAAATTTATAATCTAACAAATATAACATAACCATACCAAGAATAATATAAATTATTATTCTTACTCAAATCTCAAGACCATTTAAAACATGCAAGAAACTACACATCTTCACAATTTATATTATAAATTAGAGTAGTGTAGGAAATCTCTAACCTTCGACAAATTTAAATAAAATAATATTATTTATATTACAACTTAATTAAGTGATCCTGAATTTTGCTTAATAACATTTCAAATTTAATACAAATCTCCTTAGAACATCCTTGTATCTGGAGTCTTGTCAATTAATACATAAAATTATATATTTATATGTTTATGGATGTTTCAGATAATTTGATGAATTTAACAAATTTTTACTAAAATAAATTATAAATAACTCTGATATCATATATTAAAAAATAAACTTTAAATTTAATCTTACATAAAATTAGATTTACATTTATTTATATATTATGAGAATGTTATTATCTCTAATTTATATGAAATTTTCAATAGTAATTTTATTTAAATACATTAGTTACTTTTTAAGATAAGAAAAAGAATAATTTTTTTTCACTATAATCAAGTTTTTGTTTTGATATCTAGGAGTATAGTACGGAAATTTTTAGTTTCATTAAATTTGAGGTTTAGATAATATGTTTAACTTTTGAAAACTAACAATATTCCTGGGAAACAAAATTAATTACAAATAAAGTTAAGTCAAATTTTCCACAAAATCATTCCCATGAAAGAGGTGAGAAACTAGTAACGTTTGGTAAAAGAGAAACTTTTAATTTCCTAAAAATTTGAGGTTTGGAAAATATGTTATCATATTTAATTTATCTTTTAAAAACTAGCATTCTTATCAAGAAACTAGGTTTTTATGAAATGGAGTTTAGTCAAACTTTCCACAAAAACATTCCTATCAGAGCGGGGAGAATTTTTTTTTTCAAATTAAAATAGAAAATGTATTGAAAAAACAATACCATCTTACACTTATTAAATTCGATATATTAATAAATTAAAAAAAGTTAGTAAAAAAGAGGAAACATATTATTCTTATATTTTAAGACAATTCATGTGAATATTTTCAGTAATATTTTTACCAACCAAACACATTTTAGTGTTTTATAGGAATTACAATTTCTAGGATTTATGATTTTCATGATATAGGATTCTTGGTTATGAAAAATGACTCTAGGTCTGTTTGTTTCCGATTATGATAAGAGATGAGGAAAGGGTGAGCAGGTGAAGTGTATGTTTGGTTCAGTATGTTTGAGGGTGTTGAGACAGATAGGAGAGCGGGGTGGGATATTTTTTTCCTCTTCACAAAAGTCACAAAATTTGTGTTAATCACACCTTGGCAAAACTAGCAGGATGCTATATTATTTTCTTACCCTTTCATCAATTCTAAATATATTAAACACAATCTACTGACTGCGAAAGAAGGTAAAATCTTTGATACAAGAGTCTCTCTTCGTTTTTTTTAACAAAATCAATTTTTCTAAGAATCATTTAAAAAGCATAATTGATTTTCGAGTTTTGTAAAAAATTGCAGAATCGATTTTTGTATTTTCCAAAATAGTGTATAATCCATTTTCAAATGTTTTGAAATGGTGGAAAATCGATTTTGAATTTTCTTAAATGGTGGAGAATCGATTTCTGGGTGCAGGTTCATTTTGAAGAATAGATTTCTAGGTGCAGGTGCATTTGAAGAATCGATTTTGGGTGCATTTGAAGAACTGATTCTATAAATTTTAATTATTTAAAATATTAATTATTTTATTATTATTATAATTATTAATATAATTATATATATACAGTATATAAATTTAAATATTAGATTAATTTATTTAATAATTTCAAAAATATTTAATTATATAAATAATAGCAATATATAATTATAAATAATAAAAATAATAAAATAATAAATATATATAATAATAAATATTATTTTCTTATAATATATATGTAATAAATTTATTTGAATTTAATACAAAATTATTTTTTATTACAAAATAATAGTAATTATGAATATTATATATTAGAAAATATAATTAACTCAAACCTAAAAAAAAAATTATACTATAATCCATTGTTAAAATATTTTTTAATAACAAAGGTAAATTTGTAAATTTACATTTTACTTCTTTAAAATAATTTTTAAATTATCTCTTAATTATCACATCACTCACAAATTTCAATAAACTATTTTCACAAATTTATTCTATCATCCCTCAATCAAAATAACCTTAATTATCCTCACACATCCTCTCTAATTCACTCCTTTCCCTCCCCACAAATTCCCACCTCAATCCAAAACACAGTATAAATGAAAAGAGTTTCTATAGTTCTATGTTCCTTTTTCGACGCCTCAATTGCAAGGTTTATGGGTTTTGTAGTGTACCAGAAAGCTTTGGAAAAATCTGGAAAAAAGTAAATTAAGAAAACTTGTTGGGCCTAGGTTTTATTCAGGCCCAAAGTTTGAGAAAAAATATATTAAAGTAATTAGAAAACAGTAGCTATTTTTCCTAACACTTGACAGTGGTTAATTTGAAGTTTCAACCTAAAATTTATTCATAAAAACTACGATTGTTTTTAAAAAGAATTGTTTGAAGAAAAAGCTAAAATTTATATTGAATTAGTGTAAAACTTGTTTTTTTTTTTTTTCATTCCTTTTTCTCTCTTTTCCACTTAAGTAACCTATATTTTTATGGAAAACATTTTTTTACACTTAATCAGTAAAATACATATACTTTGACAACCATTTATAATGATATAATAATATTTTAAATTAAAAAATAAATTAAATATAATTAAAATATTCATTAATTTGTATGTAAAATGTATGTATATATTATTGGTTATGGTATTTATAGAAGTAATTTAGATTTATATAAAACCAAATCTAAATATTTAGATTGGATTTAAATCCAATCCGTCCAGGTTTCTAATTTGGAGGTAGTTGATGATTGTCTACATGGATTTTTTTTGTTAATAAAGGATTGTTTTATAATGTTTTTATGTTATATTCTTTTTGAGAAATTGATATAATGGTTAGATTATACATGTTTAAGTATAGAGTCTTATAAAGATTTTGCTTATTTTCACTCGTTTAATTTCACTCTAGGATGGGATAACATCTTTCAATAAATGAATAGGTAAGCAATCTCTCTCTCCTAGGTGTTTGAAAAAATACTTCTAGTATTCTCTCTTAAGCTATAAATGACCCATACCTTTGGGAGTGTTTATGCTCTAAGCTTTAGGATCATTTTTTGGAACTTTTGACGTTTGATCAGTGTTTGGACAATATTTTGACATACTGCAACCTTTGCTCCTTGGCTTATAAGAGTACTCTTAATTTGAGTAGTGATTTGGCATGGTATATTCCTCTCTTCTCTTCTTCTTCTTGATGTAAAACTTTTAAATAGGCTTTGGAAAAAGATAACTGTTGAGAGGTTATTTATAACCATTGAACAACTTCAACTTCATGCATGTCCTTTCTACGTCTAATGAACTCTAATATAATCGTCTTCTTCTTTCACAATATTCTTAGTTGCTAACAATGCTTATCTCCCTAGCTAGCATAACCTTTTACACCAATTTATGGTTAAAGTACATATCGTACAAGGCAAATAGCTAGTTCAAAATTGAAATGCTCTTTATCTTAGGAGGTTGATGATGAAGGTAACTTTAGCTATTTTTCCAAGAAATCATTTAATGTTGACTTTAACTTGCATATTTAATATATCTCTTTGGTAGACGAAGGTAATGGACATTTTCTACATACAATATTGTTTGATATTGTAAATGTATGTTTTGATCATATAAGCATTATGACAAATGTAAGAAAGGGTTGCACATTCTTGGTTATTCTATCAGATGTAATACTTGCATTTTGTATGATATGTTTTTTTAACATTAATCATCTTACATACAATACGCGATCTTGTTTGAACTTGTGTTGTTGAACATTAATTATTTTACAAATGATGCATGATTATGTTTGAACTTGAGTGTTTTCAGCAATTAGTCAAAATCATAGGGTATTGAATTTTTTTTTTCTTAACATGAACAATAACTAAGTTCCTGATCATGTCATGAATCACGTAACAAAATCTATGACACGTAGAACATGTGTTTCATGCTTTATTAGACAATCTACATTATAGTAGACATAGCTGATTATATAAGACAATCTAGCATCAAATGAGTTTTCAAAATGCACTTCATCAAATGGAAGAGTCCTTACTATTAAATAAGACTTTACTATTACATGTTCTTATCATATTCACTTTTTCTCGGTTAGATGACACACTTACTTTATATGACATATGAAAAGTAGACACATATACACCTTAAATGACCTTATACAAGACAATCAAATTTTAATAAAATAATTTTTAACAAGTTTTGTGACTAAATATTATATTAATTATTAGTTTTATCTCATTGATTATTAATTGATATATTAATAATAACTAATCTATAAAATATCTAAGTTAGTTTTTATTTGTGAATACTCATATGATATATTGATATATTGGAAATAAAGCTCATATATCTTATAAATAAATTTTGTTATCTTCTATTATAACTTTAATATAATATCAATTATAATAAATCAACAAAAGAATAATTATTCTGCCCTTGTTTATATCTTAATACCTTGAAAAATAAGATTATATAGATATGAAAAACACTTTCACAACAACAAAGAGTCTAATTTCAAACCATTTTTGACAACACTTTACACTATATTTTTCATATATTCTCAATAATTTAAGCTTCATTTACAAATAAATGAACATTCATTCGGTTATTGCTTATATTCTATTAGTGAAACAATTAAAGTTGAAGGGTAGAAAAATGAAGAAAAAAAGGTTAAAGAAATCAATGAAGGGAAAGAAATCAATGTATATATGGTATGTAATTCATGTAGAATAGCAAAAAACTAGACTCACTCACTCACTGCACACTCAAAATTGGAAAGTATGGTCACACTATCCTTCATATCTTCTTCTAATGTCTATGCACCCAAATTAATTAACCTTATAACTATCATCAACATAGTGATAATAATTGTTATTATTATTATTACCATAGTTTGGAATCAAATTATATTTCCGAAGGACATGGGCAAGTGTCTTCCACGACCACCTCTTTCTCTTGTAACTCACGTGACCACTCACATGCGACTTGTTCCTTCTCACCAATCCCTTTACTTCCGGTGGCCGGTAAGTTCGAATCAACGGCCACTTAATCCCATCAAAAAAGGGGTGTCGTTTAACATCAGTGGCACCCTTGGTGCACCCTAGCCTCCGCCTTGGATCCTTCACCAACAGCTTCTCAATCAAATCCCTAGCCTCAGCCATCCCAGGCTCTTCTCCTTCCGCCACGTGGACGAATCTCACGTCCTTGCACGACGCTATGTTGCGCAGGGTGCCCTCCTTGTTGCACCCCTTAAACGGCGTCGTCCCGTACAGCAACTCGTAAACGAAAACCCCGAAAGCCCACCAGTCCACGCCGTTACCGTGACCGTTACCGGAGACGAGCTCGGGCGCGAGGTACTCGTGCGTCCCCACGCACGACCGTGAAAACGCCGTCACGGGTTCCGCAATGAACTCCGCGAGGAGCGTTTGTTGGTGTTGTTTGTAGGGGCGACGGTTATAACTGAAGCAACCGTTGGTGGGACCCGCACGAGGGGTTTTGCTGTGGGTCCGGAGAGTGACGCTGGGTGCCACGTCGGATTTGAAGCAGAGATCGAAATCCGAGAGCATGACGTGGCCGTCTTCGCGCAAGAGAACGTTCTCGGGTTTGAGGTCGCGGTAGACGATTCCTTGCGCGTGGAGGTACTCGAGGGCCACGAGGACCTCGGCGGCGAAGAAACGCGCTACCGAGACGGGGAGGCGGTGGTGGGGCTGTTTTCGGAGGAGGGAGTGGAGGTCCCCGGCGGGGCAGTAGTCCATGAGGAGGCACGTGTAGTGGGAGACGTCGATGCGCGCGTAGAGCGTGGGGAGGAAGGGATGATCGAGCGCTTGGAGGATTTCGGCCTCGGTTTCTGCGTGCGAGAGTTTTTTGGGGGTGAGGAGGTCTTTGTCGACGACTTTGAGGGCGAAGTTGGCGCCGTCGTAGTCGCGGAGGCGGCAGAGGAACACGCGGCCGAGGTTGCCGGAGCCGAGGTGGCGGAGGAGCTTAAGATGGCGGAGGTGGAGGCGGCCGTCGGAGGAGAGCATGGTGGCGGCCTTGATGGCGGTCCAGTGGGGGTCGGAGCTACGGTGGGGGCGACGGTTGACGATGGAGATGGTGGGCTCGACGGTGGAGATACGATCGTTGAAGCTGAGTGTGAGGCTGCTGGTTCGAGCGAGGCTGGTTCGGGCGCTGGTGCGGTCGGTGGTGGTGCTGGTAAAACTGAGATCCAAGTCCGTGTCTGGGAACAACAATGCGGGTTCTTCCATGCCTGTTGGTGTGGGTATGGAGAGTGCGGTTTTGGTTCTGAGACATTAACATTGGTGCTTTGCTTTTGATATATAAAAAGGATGGCAACAATGAAGGTGGGTCCGAAGCTTCAGGAAGTTGACCCAACTGGAGCAGCGGGGGCATGGACAGTGGACAGATGCAGAGGTTAGGTTGACCAACTGGAGTTTCCATATTCTATTCTTTTCTTTTTTTATCATTCTTATTATAATATCATTATCACACTCTCTGAATTATTATTATTATTACTATTATTATTATTATTATTATTAGGTTGATATTTTGGAAATGATGTGACTAAGGAAGGCAAAGTGAAGAAAGAATAGTCTATCACACAATTGCACTAAGATTTATATACCTGTGGAGAAATGTTCACCTTTGATAGTATAATAAGTGTTGGGCAATGTCATTTATATATGCTTAATACAGTTGACTTGAGTATGAGAAATGATTATACAGTATGAGTGTATTTAGGGTTTAAGGTATAAGATTTAAAAAATTGAGTGATTCATGTTAAAGAAAGCTATTGATACTTAACTTGCAATACAAACTAGTTAGAATCATGGTAACTTAGAATTATGTAAATTAAATAGGGCTAGGATTATATGTGTGTGAAGAAAAGAACAATTTTGACTTTATTGAGTATGGGAGTGGATACCCTCGATCTCATTTGTTTCTATCATTGTTGTTGAGTCGGTGACAGTGATACAGTGCTGATAGATAGATAGATACATGCAGGCAGGGAGTAGTAATAAATGGAGTGGTTCGTTGGGAAATGGAAATGTGTTTTTTGCATGGTTTTTCTATGGTATAGTGCTGCAGCTAGGTATTAGCTAGGTTAGATGCAGGTCATTTGGCAAACCAAGAATTTGTTAGCAGAAAATAGGGAGGGTGCTGTATAGTGTGCATGATGGGGTTGCATTAGTCTACAAAATTGATTTAACATTGTTGGGGAAGATGAATATATAATAGCTAGAGCAGATAAGGAGTTGGTATCATGTTGGAGGTGAACAGCCCTTAATAATGGACTCAATTGTGATATTTTACTTCCCATTAGAACATGACATTTGATCCAGTCATCATTCTTTTCCTCTTTCGTTTGGGTATTCAGTCATGCATTTCTTTTCTTTAAGGAGTTCTAACATCTTTTCATATATACAATTCTGGTGAAATAGTTCATGATAATAAAAAAGGTGTAATATAAGGAAGGTGACTAGGTAATGCATGCATTAAGCCCAATTATGATACCTTGACTTCAGTGAGTTATTTATGAACCCTTGACTTTGTTTTGCTGTTAAATCAAACCATTGTAATTAAAAGATATTAAATCAAAGGATCAAATTTTTTTTTTTCCGTGCTATAACACAAATTTCTTTTTCTAATTCAAATTCAAATTTTAGACCATTCACATACTCATAATATGAAAATGATTAAAATGAGTCATTTTGTATGTAAAATGATTGTTAGGTTTTTTTAAAGATTGTTAATTTTTTTAAAATTTCAATGTTGTTTTAATTGCAGAATAATGTTCACTATAAATACTTTTCATGAATTGATGAAGCAATATCTTAAATTCAATCAATTTCACGTACAAAATATTTATTTCAATTATTTTCATACACAAATATTTGAATAGTCTAAAATTTAGAACAGAAATAAAAATAACATATTTAACCCTTAAACCCTTAAATTAAAGCATTTGCATCTTACTAAACTATCCTAACCACTAGAAGCATTCAATTGTAGAAGAGTTTGTTTGTGATGAAAATAAATGTGCTGATAAATAAATATGGTTCTGTTTGTGACTAAGGTTAAGGTAATAAATGAAAGAGGAAAATGGGTAGCGATGATGGTCCCATGTGACATGATGGTGGGGTAGTATGAAAGCCTTGAAGTTCTTAAGGTTGGGACCTACCTTGGAAGAAAGGGGTTAGTGATGCTGTCTGCCACGTGGTCAACATTGGCCCTACATTGTCGCCTACACAATTCATTATTCCAAAATTTTCCCATTTCTTAATGCTTTAATATGACTTAGAAAAAGCTAGAATTCAGAGATGATTAATAAATAATGGGGTTCAACTTCCTTAGGTAGCAGAAGTATTTAGTGTGGCTACATAATAATGGAGGCTACACCAAAATTATGAACCTCCATCCCTCGTGATAAGAGAGATCCAACTGCTCTTCTTTAATGAGGAAATGTTAAATTTAAGAAAGTGTTAATATTCAATTGAAAACAGTAATGAAGGGGCATGGGTGATGTTCCCTTGTTCTCACTTGCACAATTTAGTCAACTCCAAGTTTTTAAGGGAATCTCATCCCCTCCAAATTTGACGAATATGAATCAATTGTTTAGATCATTTCTTTTAAAAACTCTCACTATTGATGTTATGGTACTTGTATCTGAATTTTGGGATAGATGTTGAATAATACCCCCCTCCTACCCAAAAGTAAATAAAAAGCATTCATACACAAAGTGAAGAATTTTTTTGTGGAAGCCAGAAATCTAGAACCACTTAGTCAATAAAAGAATCGCCAAATGTATCATGCAACTTCAACTTTCTAAATAATTATCACCAATTACCTAGATTAACCAGAGCTAGAATAGTTTCAATTTTACCCATGATATCAGTTCAAGATCTTGTTAATTAGTAATCTAAAATTTAAGAGATTTAGTTTTAAAATGGCTAGAGGGTCGGGATGAGAACCACATATGAAAGGAATCACATATGAAATTAATTTAGATTCTAAAGTTGGTAGTTAAAACATTGGTAGTTAATTAGATACTAATTTAAAAACTAGTTTATAAATTTTATTAATAAAAGAAACTATTTTAGATAGCAATAATATTTTTAGTCTCTAAAATAATATTTAATTTAGTCAATATAGTAACTAATTATTTTTTATCTTTTAAAATTGGTTTCTATTTAATAATTTTCTTGCAGTGAAATTCGAAGGAGGGCACGAAACAAGGTCAAGTATGAAGATTTTAAACATAAACATAAGGGGGTTAAGGGACCAACAAAATAAAATTATCTAAGGTAGTGCACAAGGAAGGAAGGGATAGAGATATTGTACATTTAGGAAACCAAAGCCGAGACAATACTTCTGGAAATGGAAATGAAAAGCAAAGGAGGGGAAAGAAAAATAAGAAGTATATCAAGGTGTTTAATGATTTTCTAAAAGGGACACTGGACTTACCATTGGTGGGTGGAAATTCACATGTATAGACCAAATGGTACAACTAAAAGCAGAATTGATGGGATATGTGCATTTTCGGAGTGGCTACAGATATAACCACTTGTTGCACAATATGTGCAACCTTGGTGTGTGTCTGATCATGGTACATTATTAGTGAAGACATTAAGCAGAGATTCAGGACCAAAACTATTTAGAGTCTTAAACAACTGGTTAGTTATCAAAGAATTTAAAGAGGTAGTGAAACAAAAGTGGAGTGAATATCAAGTAAGTGGAAATGGAATATATGTTATGAAGGAAAAACTAAAGAAACTAAAGGCGAATTTGAAGGTGTGGAGTAGACACATATGTTGGGAGGAGGAAAAATCAAAACAAAGGATCATGGAAAGAATTAAAGAACTAGATATATAGGATGATGAAGAGAGGCTAGATGAAGACAGGAGAAAGGAAAGACAAGGTTTGTTTGTTAAGTGGTATGACATGTGTCTTAAACAGAAAGGCATACACAAAAAAAAAATCTCATACAAGATGGATAGCTTTGGGGAATGCAAATAATAAAGATTTACATTCCTTAATGAATTGGAAAGGAAAGAAGAATGAGATAAGGGGACTAATGTGGGGAGAGGTTCTAGAGGAGGACCCAGACACATTTAAGAGGTGTATTATTGACTTCTTTCAAGATAGATTCAAGGAGAGAGAGGAAATGCGAATGGGACTAGATGGAATTTCATTTCTTTCTTTCCCACAAGAGATAAGCTAGATCAAAAAGTCTTTTGAGGAAAATGAAGTCAAGGAGGAAAAGTGGGAATATGAAGCATCCAAAAACCCACCAGATGAACCTAATTTTAGATTTATAAAAGAGTTTTGGAAGGTGATAAATAAGGATATCATGAAGGCAACAAAAGATTTTAATGCTACTGGAAGGTGGACAAAAAGGGGTCAATGCTTCATTCCAAAAGTGGCTATGCCAATGAACTTAAATGACTATAGACCCATATAACTAGTGGGTAGCCTTTATAAGATAGTTGCGAAAGTGTTGTCAAGAAGATTGAAATTGGTGTTACCAAAACTCATTGACAAGAAACATAGTGCTTTTTTGGAAAGAAGATGTTTGGTTGAGGAAGTCCTTGTAGCAAACAAGACAGTGAAAGAGATTAAAAGGAAAAAAGCATAGATGTATTATCATGAAGATTAACTTTGAAAAGGCATACAACTCTATCAGATGAGGATTTGTAGTATACATGATAAAGAGATTAAGGTTCAATGGCAAGTGGATTGGGTGGCTCAAGGGATGCCTAGAGTCTAGTACAATTTTAGTGCTAGTTAATGGGAGCCCAACTACTGAATTCAAACCAACTAAGGATCTAAGGCAAGGGGATCCTTTATCCCCTTTTCACTTTTTAATGGTGGTTGAAGGTCTTGCAGTATTAGTGAAACAAGCAATATGCAAGAATATGGTATGGGTGAATACGGGGGATAAAAGGGTGGAGATAAATATGCTTGAATTAGCATATGACACCATTTTTATATGTCAAGAGTCCATGCAAAAATAATCTAAGATATTGTTTTCAACATCCCCTGCTTTGATATATAGAATATATTGATTGTTGAGAATCATAAAAAGTTTCTAAATGTATTTTAGGAACATCAAGACACACACAATTCAATACCTTGAGTTTCCATACTTTGCGTCTAACTAAAGAAAATGAGAAGACTGGTGAACGAGAATTGTGAAAATCAAGCATTAAAGTTTCAGCTAGTCATTGCCTAAAGAAAGCACGTGCAACTGATTAAATCCAAAGAGTAATCATAAGGCAAAAAAGTATTTAGAGCTTGTATGCTTGTATCAGAACATTCCTAATTCAATGTTTGATACAGTAATGATAAAATAAAGATTCAGTACAATGTTCTTATTCAGTTGATTATGAAAACTATTCAAAAGAACGAGTATGAGATGAAGACATGGAGAATGTGATCCAATTACTGTCAAATATATCTATCAACGTTCACACAACAAGTATAAAAAGAAATATAAAAAGCAAAGACACGTAAATATCAACAAAGTTAAAGTTTTTTTATCAAAGTGTCTACTACATTTATGAGGATCCAACGTGACAGAGACACAGTAGAAGAATCAAGTCACAATGCATTAAAGAGTTAGCGTTCATGTTAGAGATTTGAAAGGAAACAATTCAAATTATTTCATACACTCAAATATGTGCAAATCAAATTAAAGCAAAAGTTTTCGTATTCAGCATTTGACGAGAAGAAGAAGATGAACAATACACAATGATGAATGATATGATATCAGATACTCAAGATTATATTATTGAAGTATCAAAGTTCACATTTGGGACTAAAGAAGAAATAAACCAAATACATTTAAAGTCCAAGACACAGAAAAATCAATCAGGTTGAAGAATTTCTACATCCAACGTCTAACTATCATGTGAACGAAGGGAAGAATCAAAGCTTCAACGATCACAATTTGAAGACTATATAAAGGCCTTTAAAGTGAAAAAGACACACACAATTACATGAGACAAAGATACAAAGCTTATAAAGCGTATTCATATTCTGAGTGTGTAAGTGTATTTCATATCTGTTATTTAGAGCATTCATATTTTGGGTAGTGAACCAAACATTTTAAATCCTTCACTATGTGAAGATAACCTTGTGCACTGCTATTTTTGCTCTCTGATTGATAATGTTTCTCATTTGTTGAGGTCTTAGTCTTAGGGGAAGATTAAGACTGTTAATTGGAGAGCTGTAGAATACTTGTTGTTTAGAAATGTGTAGAATACTTGTTACCTGGAGAAGTGTAGAATACTTGTGTTAGTGAAGACTCTTAAGCGATTGGTTTAATGGGACTGAACGTAGGTGAACATGTATAAAACTTTGTGCATATTTCTCTCTATCCCTTGCCTATTATAATTTGTGATTGATTGTTTTTTAAATAAGTGATTTAAGTTTAGGCTCCACTCAACCCCCCTTATGGAGCCAATTGTACCTACAAGTAGTGTGTAGTATCAAAGGAATGAGGTAATATTCAGGAATGGAAAAGTGAATGCAAATGAGATGCTTGTAATGCTCAATTAAAAGCATGGATATGGCTGAAAAACAAGTGTATAAATATTATGTTACATATTCAAATTGGTGTTTATAACCCCTAAAATGTTTAAGGAGTATTAAGTGAGACAATGAAGTGTGAAAAATTTGAAGAAAAGAGGACTTGTGCAGAGAAACTGAGAAACAAACCAATGGAAGATTTGGGAGAAACACAAAATAGACACTTATTGAAAGAATAGAATGCAAAAATCTATGTATGGTATGTATTAGGAGGGAGACATTAGTCTTTGTACATCTACTCGGTAGGGATGGGAAGATTAGGAGAAGGATTGGAATCGTGAAATGTATTATATGGGTGACACCTACGGATGGCAAAGTAGGGCGGGCGGTATGGATCGGCCCACTAAGAAAAACGTGGGGCGAGTTGCCTTTTCCAACCCATTGGTCTGCTTAGGCCTGTCCCACATAACCCACAGCCACTCAAGCCAAGTGTGAGGCGAGCTGACCCGCATGACCTGCATAACTTAAAAATCTGGAAATTTCTTTTTGTATCCCACATTTTCTACATGCAGCTTCGTATTTCACATTTCGAATGTTTTACTCATATCTTATTACGCATGTGTTGTGAAAATAATATTATGAGATCATTTACTTAATGCATCTAAATAAATAAAAAATTAAATTTATTCAAAAATTTTATTTAAAAAATATTTTTTATTAATTTTAAAAAAAATATTTTTTATGTGGCCTAATTCGCGGATCAACTCTTATGCAAGACAGACTAGTAAATTAAGCCTATATATTCTATGTGGGGCGGATATATTCTATGTGGGGCAGACCAACCTGCATTATCATTCCTTATGCTATTAATGATAGTGTTATTGCTTGCTTAAAAAAAAAAAAAAGAGATGTACTTTTAGATGTGTGATTACAATATATAATTATCGGAAGAGTTTACGTAATATTAATAAATATTTGGAGAAACAATATCTAAAACCTTTCCTAAAATTTTCTTAAGGCTTTTATATCTTTTTTTAACTAAATTCAATACGTTATTGGTTTCTTTTTTTAAGCAAATAACACTGAGGAAAGAAAAACTATACAAATACTATAATTTGTTTCTTTAACATTTTCAGTTAAATAACTAGTATTGGTTACACTAATATACATCACAATATATTAATACCTTCCTAAATAAATTAACCATAAATTTAAAAATAAATTTGGTAATACCTTCATGGATATTGGCAAATTATTTGAGTGTACTAGATGAATTAATATACTTTACATAAACCACTCAATTATCTCTCTTGAGCTTATCATATTTTAGTGTTAATTTAATGTCTTTTCTTAGCTAACCTAATATTTTTAATGACAATTTGTTTAATTTTAAAATAAATATTTTTTAAAATTAATCTTTAACAATTACTTTATTATAGAATGTTTATTGGATCTGGACGATTCAACCCGACCCAATCCAATTTGATTAGATTGAGTTGGGTTTAATTATAATTTGGTCAAATATAAATTAATCCAAACTAACTAACTCTTAAACTAGTTAGGTGATGAGTTTAGTATGATTTGGCTGATATCCAACCTCAGACTCTTAATACTTGTGTTATAAACAAATTATGTTATTATTTTTTTCTTTTCATATTTTGAATTAATTTTCCCAAATTAATTATGATTTGATTTATTATCTTACTTGAATATTTGAACTAATTTGTGTAAAAATTTTCTGTTATTTTTTCAATTAGTTAATATGCTTGAACATTACAATTTTAAACAAAACAAAAATTCAAAATCTTTAATTCAATTTTAAATTAAAAAATATAAAAATCTAATTCAACCCAACACAATATTTTTTAGTGGATGGAGTAATGAGTTTGTAAAAATCTTACCGAGGCCAACCCACAACATCCATAATCTTACTTAAAAGACAAACAATATTTGTTTCTTAAAAATAATGTTTCACTTTAAACTAAACAAATACATAAATATATTAATTTTATTAAAAAACACTTTTAAAAACAAAACACCAAGAAACAGTCCAATATAAACATCAGATTCTTATGATGCAAACACAGTCTTCCGAGTACTAAGAATAATATATAGTATCTGTTCTTCTGGCATGCATGCTAAACATTTATATTGAGAAATAAAATTACAGACCAATCCCTGTTTAACCTAATATATATGTTTGTGCATGTGCATAGCTTTAGTTTATTTTCGAAAGATGCACATTAATTGTTCAACCTGCTCATACAGATATCCCTGACATTTGAGTGGTTAGTAATAATAATCAAAATAAAAAACACAATTGATAAAGAAGATTTCAATAAATCCCTCTCCAAATTCTCATCATATCATGTCAATTCATCGCTCTCAGGAAGACACAAATATTTCCTTGCTTCATCTCAATGAGCATTGCACTATGTGTGTCTGCTTCACTCCTATGAGACTCTCTCTTCAAAACTTGTGTGGCCCATTTCCAAATCAATAAAACTTTCTCAACATCAAAGCAATTAATAGCATGGAATTGATGCCATAACGAACCATATGTTTGTCACCACACAAAAATATCCATGTCTAATCTTCATTAGTTTGTATTAGGGTAGTTTATTTAACTTAGGCTATACTATCAATTTCAACACTAAAGATGCTTAAACATTTGAGAAAACTTATTATATGTTAAATATTTCATAATCTTCTAGTCGACTAAATTAATTTTAGATATAAAAATAATTAATTATTATATTAACTAAATTAGATATTACTTTAGAGACTAAAAAATTGTTAGTATCTAAATTAGTTTCTATTATTGATAAATAGTTTTTCAATTGGTATCTATCTAGCTACGAAGGTTTTAGTTATCAATTTTAGAATATAAATAATTAATAGTTAAAAATGTGATAGCTAATTAGATACCAATTTAGAAACTATTTATCAATAATACATCATAAGAAAATCATTAAATAGAAATCAATTTTAGAGACAAAAAATAATTAATTGTTATATTGACTAAATTAGATACCATTTTAGAGACTAAAAAGTTTTTTGTTTCTATATTAGTTTATATTATTGTTAAATAGTTTCTAAATTAATATATAATTAGCTATCCAAGGTTTTAACTACTAATTATTTAGATTCTAAATTTTGTAGCAAAAACTTTGGTAACTAATTAGATACCAATTTAAAAATTATTTAACAATAATAGAAACTAATTTAGAAACAAAAAAATTTTTAGTCTCTAAAATGGTATCTAATTTACTCAATATAGTAACTAATTATTTTTTATCTTTAAATTTTTTTTTATTTAATTATTTTCTTGTAGTGATAGAAACTAATTTAGATGCTAATAAAATAATATCTAATTTATTTAATATAGTAATTAATTATTTTTTATTTTTAAAATAGATTTTTATGAAATGGTTTTATAGAAGTTTTAACAACTTTTAATAAACCATCCATTTTCTTTTGAAGTATTACTTTTTTTACATTGTTATATTGTGTTGGTACTAAATCACATCAGTCATTAATAAAAACAAAATCATGATAAAATTATTAAACACTAGAGTAAACTATATCTTAAATATTATAACTTTAATAATGCAAGAACTTGAAGTCAGACATCAATACTAAAAAAATGAAAACACTTAGCAGTCTCTTAGGTCTTAACTGAGAAGCTATTGTTTCGCTATAGTAAAATATTCTTTATTAAAAAAAATTATGAAAAAGTCATGATAAAACCATGCAACAACAAAACAAATATATAATACTTCAAATAAAGCAACTCTAATAATACTAACAAACTTGAGATAAGAACCTATGTAATTCCTAAACTAAACTAAAAAAAAATGCATGGATGATCAAAAGTTAAAAATCATAATAAACAATCTTTAAAAGAATAAAATTCTTCAAATTTGGCAGGTTATATACTTTTACCACTATAAAAATTATATAAGAAAAGAATAACATTTGAAAGACTATGATTATTCGAGTTTGGACACTATTCATAGAATCTAACTTGATATGCACAAGAGTTGAAACAACAACATCCTACATGTTCCTATATATTGGATCCCTAGTTAGTTGGATGTTAGAAAATATAATTTGTGATTTTTGTATAGTAATTAGAATACTCTTACGGTGTCTTATTTTATTTTATTTATTTTTTGTTGATAAAAAAAATATAATGATTAAAAAAATATTTCTTTAATTATAATTTACTGCAAGATTATCAACATAGGATCAAGAATAGATAATTTTCCATGCATTACATTTACATATAAAGATAATTGTTGCATATGAATGAAGCTATACGGAACAGAAAAAAAACACAAAATTTATATCTAAAAGGAAAGAAAAAAAAGAAAACTATAGTATAATAACAGTAATTAAGTTGGAAGGAGTGAGAGTAAAGGTATAAAGTAATGAGAGATTTTACATGAGTTGTATATGGTCAAGAAGTGGAACCTAAGACAGACATGCTCGCCGACCATTATATAAGGATTGATGCATTGTATTTGGCCATTCTGCTATTCTACATATAATACCAACTTTTTCCTTATTATTCTAAACAAAACAATAACACCTGACCTTTCTTCTATTTCTTTAATGTTTCCAACTTCGTCTTCTTTCCACACACTCACATGCATCAACTTCCACTGTCTCATATCATGCACCCTTTCAAGCTCTCAATCATTAACTCAGATCCCTTCACATTGTTTAGTTTATCAGTTTTCAAAGAGAGAAAGAGAGACTTCAATCATGAAACCCTTCTGAAACATATTCACAAAAAATGAGAATTGGTGAGATGATCATATATATATTATACTAGTTTTGTATCATTCACAGTTGGCCAAAGGCCCATTTTCTGTTTGGTGAACCCAGTTGGTAATGTTATACAAAAGCAACGAAATTATATGAACTGAGAGAAAGATGCTCGAAGTTGGCATTAATGAGTTCAATAATTCCATTCATCCTGAACTTGCAAGTTGCTTGTAGTTATTTCAGTTACAAACCACCTGTCTCGAACACAGACAAATTAATGACTTAACATCAAAGTTAAAAACAAAAACCATAGGCATTGTCACTTTCTTCAGGTAAATGGATCTATATTTATTAATGTGAAAGTTAAGTTATGATAAGGGACATGGCTTATAAAAATTGAGGATATATTCCTGCATGCATATTTTTATACAAGTTGCATTTGTATTTTCATAATGCATGCCGATATATAACTACAAATACAAAATGCATTATGAGTCACTTAATCAAGATCCTACCCTACACAAGAGAGTTTTATATATTAACTAAGAAATCGAACATAAATTTGATGATATGATAAAATTAGAATATATCAATGAATGATATTTTATAAATTAAAATTACATGATATTTTATAAATTAGTTTGCAAAGTTGAATTAAGTGAAATGAACTTGTATGCCGAGAGGCAATTAGTAAAAGTCTCTAGCCAAAATACAAGCATAGTTGTTCACATAAGTAAATGACACGTAAATAGAATAAGTAAATTAATCAAATATTAAGGACAAAATTAAAAGATAAAAGTCTAATTAAAGAAAAGATAAATAAAAGGATTTAATCTGAAGTGATAAGTTCATTGGTTTGATCGTTACATACAACAAACACAAACATTTTCTAGTAAGAAACTTGATTCGAAAGAAATTGTTGAACTTAGACGGTGACTATCAACAATTGAGGAGCAGATTCGACACATGAATTTCCGGTTTCAATTCTTTCATGATTTTATGATTCAATATCTATTGCCGGAAGCAGTAGCGGCTACACAACATATTTTTCAACAACCAAATACTCAAGAGTATGAGATGTAAGATAATGATCAAGTACAACATGACATTAATCATGATGAGCAACACAATTCTCTTGCTCAAGATTATAATAATTATTAGTTTCTTAAAAACTTTGTAATGACTTGAATTTCTTTTTATTAGATGTTTTCTTTGGTTTGAATGCAATACATTTGGATATTTTGAACATTTATAATTAGTATTCTATTATGCTTTTCAAAATATGACCAAGTCTGAATGTTGATTAATAATTGTCTCTGTATGCTTTTGAGTATATCCAGGTCTTGAAAAAAAGGTTCTGAATACTTTTAAATATGCAACAACAAAAAAAATCAGAGTTACATACAAATTTTGAATCTGTATGTAATAGTTACCTACGACATTTTTACACACGAATTTTTTTTCATATGTAATTCGTATGTAACTATATTTTACATACAGATTTAGTGTCTTACATACAAATTAGTGTTGTATGTAATAGAAAATTTTCTTGTAATGTACGTTCTAAAACTACATTATGATTTTTAGTGGCTAAGTGTTTAAAGAACATTA
The DNA here is from genome assembly GCA_013389735.1 of Phaseolus lunatus. NCBI lineage: Eukaryota > Viridiplantae > Streptophyta > Magnoliopsida > Fabales > Fabaceae > Phaseolus > Phaseolus lunatus. The sequence continues at coordinate 5,969,847 of CM023861.1, forward strand.
CTTGTTGGGTTAACTAGTAGGAGTGACTTCTCGTAAGGGTTAGTCATAAGTGGCTACAAGCCGAAAGAATACTCATGTTATAACTTGTAGCGTTAATTAGTCTACATAGTGGAACTCAATTTGTTGATTGAGAATTGGACATAGTCTATGTTATTAGATGAACCAGTATAAAAATCACTCAGTATTTCCTTACTTCCTTATCCTATTAAAATTGCATGTAATTAATTTTGCACTAACCTAAGAAGAAAAGGTTTTCAAACTTAGTTTTTGGAAAAAAAATTTGACATATCATCTTTCAAGTATGAAACTATCACTTCACTATGTATCATCAAACGATATTTGCAAAAACTAAAAAAAGTTTTCATGTTTTAGGATATGTGGGTCCCTTCCCCTAGCTTCTTTTTCATTGTCTCATTTTCTCAGCTCAAAGTGTTGATCTCCTCCACATTTTGTTTTTTTGAGTTCAGCCAACTCCCTTTGTAGTTTTGCGAGTAGCACCATTTGATTTTCTTCGGTCAATTGTGCATCCAGTAGTCTTTGTCAATCCTTCTTAGTCATATTTTTTGTTGATACCATATAACCTCCTAAAGAATCCACCCTGGTTCAATGGTAGACGCCAATTGTACTTACACGAGCAGAGAGAAACTCCTTTTCCATTATATTAATACTCTCTTATCGTGATTCCTAAATGTTCTTATTCAAGTAGATATAAATATTAATTCCTTAAGTATGAGAGATAATATATTTGTAAAAGACACTCTAACGTTTAAATTAGTCTATGTGTATTTATGAGTAATAAATATTATTAAATGTGATATATACCTATAAAATATTAACCTAGCAATAAAGTTATAAAGAATCTTTGCATACATGGGTCTGGATTACTATCATCCATGTTTCCTAAAGAATGATTATTCCTTAATTTATTCATTAAGGGTACAATCCATAGTTAAACATGTTTGTTATTCTAAATTTTCAATATGTATCCAAACATTTCTCCGGCACTATTTCATTTACTATTTCAAGAGCTTTTCAAGTCATGTAAGTCCCAAATCAACTCGACTATTTAGTAAAGTTGGAGTTCTGATGCTTTAGTTTGAGGAGAATTTAAAATATCTTACGAATGAAAGCAATAAATTAGATTAGAGAAGTTAGTTTAACTCAACTTATTAAAAGTTATTTGTACTTTAAAACATTATGTTAAATAAATGATGTCAGAAATACATATAATATGATTATTTTAGTGTTTGGATAACTCGTAACAATTAATTATACTCCACAAAATTATGATGGTTGGGTGAAAAATAAATAAATACACATTGTTTTGTTTTTACTGTAAAAAAATTAATTGATTATTTCACCATCAAACTAATTCAAACGTACTATTTGTCGTTGTAAAAACCATTATTAATACTTAAATGCGGTTGGAATTAAAATCAAAGTATACTCCATTCGTCCTTAAGTATAACAAGTAGTTTTTATTGTTTTTAATAAGATTTGCAATTATTATTTTACATTAACTGTTTTTTCACCAAAATGTTGTTAATTATTTTATTTCATAAATAATAAATGTTATGAATTAATATTAAATGTTATGAATTATTTCTTTCTCTCTTTTGAAGATTGAAAATTTTAGTTTGAAAAATTAAAACTCTACTACTATTATTCTTTCTTTATATACTATTTATTTAAAATAATTTTAAAAAACAATATAATTATGATTAAATTAATGTTACTATTTAAATTAACCTAATTTTAATGAATATAAAGTAGTTGTCAATCTCTTACTGTTAAGGAGTAAGAACAATTAACTAAATAGGAATAGAAAACCCATCCAAACTCTAAAATAATACTTATTAGAAATTCCACAACAACCATACACGTACATGTTGATAGCATTAAGCCCGAAAGTTTAACATGCAAAAAAATTATTAAGATTAAAATAAATTTCTTCTAAAGTTAAGATTAGATTTTACAAGTTTAAAAAACAAAATGTAGAGAAACTAATATAAAATAATTTTAATATATAAAAAAACTCATTTTTTCTTCCAAAACTGTTTGTAAAGAAATTACTGTTTAATATTAAAATTTTAATTTATTACATATTAAATTATTGTGTTGTTAAACCTCCAAGGTCAAATGTTACTTATAAATGAAGATAAATATGTGAAGACTCAACTAGTATATTTGTAGATTGAGGCTTCCATAAGCCATGGATGAGATAACTTTTTCACAAATATGGACATTAACTTCCCATATTCCTTGAAAGGGTGACACACAAGAAATCAACTTCATCTATCCACACATCACAAAAGAATAAAATAAAATAAAAAAATCTAAATCAACACATCTTTCAGATCCATCCTCTTTCCTTTTCCTTTTGACTGTTCTTTTGTTGAATATCTTTAGCTCCTCCTTTTCTACCTGCTTGCCCCCTTGGTGCCAATCTCCCCCTACTTCCAATTGAAACTCTAACTTTCTCCATCCCTACATTTACACCAACCTTCCTCATGTGCTGCTGAAGTGGAGACTTCACTTGGATTTTCTTATGAAGGCTTCTTCTTAGTATACTACCTATTCTCTTAGCACCACTTCTAACTTCTTTGGGACTCTCACAATGAGTCTGTGCAGGCACATAGTTGGTTTCTACTTCCCCAATGACATCTTTCTGGTCAAATTGGTTTGTCAGATTTGATAATAGAGGTGATTGGAACTGTGTTAAGCTAGGAATACTTGGGAGTGGAATCAGAGAGTTTCTCCTTGAAGCAATGGCTGAAGGAACACGTGGTGCCATCATGCAGATGGAAGAAGCCCTTGCAAGCCTCTTTGGCAGTAGGGCTTTGTCAGCCATGTCAGGATTGTTTTCTTTCTCAGCATGGTCAATGCACTTGAGGGAGCTCTCCATTGTAGCAAAGGGTATAAAAGGTTTAAAGAGGTTGTTGTTCTCTGTCAGTGGTTTAGCTGAATTCATTTGTTGGTCTTTGCACCATCCACCACTCACTGGATCATTGAAATTCTTGATACTTCCTAGTGGTCGATTTGCAAGTGCTGATCTCATAAGTGCATTATTTTGCTCTTCTTGATGTTTCATTTGGTGCTGCTCAGCTATCTTTGAGTCTACATGTTGACGCGCCAGCTTTCTCTCAATCAGAAGCTGTGATTCCAGTTCCTTGACCTTTCCATGTGAAAACAGACAAGGATAAGATTCTCACAAGTGAAGTGCCAAACAAAGGAAGACTATTTTATAAGCATAATTTTTCAAATTTGTGCTTTGATATGATACCTTCTCTTGCAGGTTTTTGTTTTTGCTATCTCTTTCCTTCATCTTGGACTCTAATCCATGGATTGTTTCCTCCATCTTCTTGATTTGCAAATCCTTCAGCTTTACCTCTTGTTTAACTTTATCAGCCTAAAAAAGGAGAGTAAACTTGTTGAAAAAGAAAAACTATCACAGTTAAGCACTGAAATGCTAATACTTTATAAATACAACAGCATTCCATCAACCATACGATTTGTTTGTGTCGCAAAAGCTCAACAGTGTCCAACTGCCTTCTTGCGGGTCCCAATTCTATTCCTCTTACTCTACTGGCAAAGTTAAGAGAGCAAATTGTCTCACTCAAATCGTTTTCATTAGGACTGATCTGTACAAACATGAGTGCCTTTGAATCTCCTCCTACAAAGACAAAAAATTTCATCAAATTTTATACTATTTGCATACATGCGGAGGATAGAAACTAGGCATGGAGATTCTTTAAGATGTATTGATAAGTACCTAATGAGTCTTGCAACAAGTGTGTAAGCTTGGAGTTCCTGCATCATGAAGATCAATAAAAACTTCAATACCAACCAGTAGGAAAAAGTTCAAAGCTGCAAGATGGGCCAATATTTATATTTCCATAATAACCTGAAAGGGATGTGTGAACTTTTCGTTGCAAGAGCTGATATGACATCACCAAGTGCAGACAGAGACCTGTTAATATTCTGTGTCTCCTTCAATCTATCACCATGAACTTCTGTCTTTGCCACTCGCTCACTGCCTGCTAGATCCACCAACCATAGCTTGCTTCTCGTGCATTCCCCATTCAATAAATTCTCTCCCTTAACCATAACACAGTGAATGCTGTATAGAGAAAGAACATCTCATCATAAGTAGTGTTTCTCCAACCATTATATTCAAATATGGATTAGGAATCTAATGAAAAAGAGCTGAAGCTGACCAGTGTGATCGACTGCTATGCTCATTGGAATTGGTTGAGCTTACTGCCCTTGCATTGCTTCCAGTTTGTAGGACTTCCCAGACTTCACTCATATTGTTCACATGTGCCTCAACCAACCCTGGAATGTGACGTATTCCTTCACCAGCTTGCCTTATTTCAAGTCTACAATTAACCATATTTTAGTGAACTAAGCCAATTACTTTTCTGAAAAACTTATAGAATAAGCTAAACTAAGTTTCACTTTAATTTCCTTGTCGAAGTTTTTGAAAGTGCTATTAGGTTGAAAATAGCAAGAAAATTAGGCAATTGGTTTGTAGTCTACCTTTTTGCAGCTGTTCCTTGATGATTTCCTGCAACCAGCAAATCTCTTATTTGCTCATTGTACACTTCTAAGACACTTACAGAAATATCATAACAATAAAACTTCTGTCTCTCCTTGATTATGTCGAACATTTTTTCGAGAGTCCTAAAGTTTACACCTCGAGCCTCTTCACTACCCTCCATTGTGAAAGTTTTTCCTGTTCCAGTCTGTCCATATGCAAAAATGCATACGTTGAATCCATCTAGAACTGACGTTGCAAACGGTGCTGTGTCTTCAAAAATATCAGCTGCAAAAGAAAACAGTACAAATCTGTCAAAATGAGCACTTTTATTAAACTCGGAACCATCGCAAACAAATTCACGGTACTAACTTAGAGTTACCTTGTTCAGCTTGGGGATCAAAGACAGTATCGAACTTGAAAGTCTTTTTAGGAGCTCCATTTGACATTACAGTTAGCTCACCATCTTTCGCAGCTTCAAAATCTAAGGCCATGGTTGCTCCTGCTGCTATCTCTTCAGTGTTGAGAGGCCTACAACGGCAAAAGACCCTTATGTTTCCTGTGAAGAAGAATAGTGAGTGAATCATCCTGCATATTATTTTTATCCATCAAACTCTAACAAAACTATATCTGCACAGCTTACCTCTCAACTCCAAAACCTTGTTGTAAAGCTCTTTCCTTTCCTTAACCCCTTCGGCATATTTGGACTTGAGATCTCCAAGGGATTCCAGTTGTTCATTTACTATAACATAAATTTAGGAATTAGATTACGCACAAATGCAAACCACAAACTATAACGTGAATAAGATCGAAAGCTGTATTGCAGCAACATCTACTTACTTTTGGACTTGATAATAAGCCCCATTTCTTGCATATCTGCTTGATATTTTTTGCTTTCCTCAGCTTCTTCTAATAGCTTGATGTGTTCCATTTTCATAATCTATCCAATCAAATTGTTTAACGCATTTTAAATATATCCTTGCCCTTTTCAATTTGTTTGGTCACTCAATTTAGTTAGCATATCAGTACCTTCAATTTCCTTGTTAAATCTCTCAGTGACGAAAACCACCTGCTTTTCTCTTTCACTTGCCCCTCAATGGCAAATGCTGCATAGCCAAAATATTGGTTCAACAAAACCAAGTTTTTAGTCATATAATATATAACTACAGAAAGGGAGAAAGGGATATCTATACCTAAAGATCCTACGTGCATGGACTTGCGCATTAGCTCATTCTGAAGCTCTTTCAAGGAGTTACAAGCTTCTTGACATTCTCTGCTCTTCTGTTGATTCTCCCTTTTGATCTCCCCTAACTCCCTCCTTGTTTCTGCCAGCTCCTTTCTCTGACACTCAAAGTCTCTTTTCAGCCTTTTAAATTTCTCTTCTACCCCACTATCATCAGCATCCTACAAAAACATCGTTGGTTAAGGCACATTATCACTCGCATCTTTCCTGCTCAAAAACAACAAATCTACCACTATTCACAAAGAAGCATACTTCTGAGGACTCCAATTCTGCCTCCTCAGACACTCCATTATCTTCTAGCATCTCAGTATCTCCTGAATTTATAGCAAAAATTTAGTTAAACAACAACCAGGAGTTTGAACTACAACCAGCAGCAGCGCATAATGCACAGCAATGTTCAAATCTCAACACATTTATTCACAATTAGAGATAACAAGTTTGAACTTACTTGGAGGGGAATCATGGGGTGACTCATCCTTGGTTAGAAGGGGTGGAAGAAGCTCAAAGGAGGCTTCAGGGCTCAGAAGCTCTTCCTCTTGCTCAAACGTTTGACAGAAGTTGGAGAATTTAACAGTTGGCATCTTATGGCCATTGTCAACTTCAACTTCAGACCCCTTGATTCCATACTCTAGAGAAAGCTCCATGGATGACTCCACATTCTTGCAATATTGGTTCTTCAAAAACTCAGGGGAATCACAACAGCTAATTCCAGCAATATCTGGTGATCCAGCACAAATGACCAAATCTGGGGATGCCAGAGAATACCCCAAAATAGATCTTCCTGAAACAAAATTAGCACATCATATTCTATCAGATGATCACATCCTAAGAGACACTCACTCAGACAACAAAAAAGTTTAAAATTAAAAAAAATAAACAAAACAAAGAGAGAGAAAAGCTTGAATTGTGCTAGAAAATCCTAAGCCCATTACCATCAAACACATCTTTCACAATTGGGTCATCGAACTTCACGCTGTTCCCTTCAAAACCTCCATTTTTCCGAGAAAACCCTGCAGCAGCAATTCACAACCCTCGTCAAAAATCACAAAATGGGGTTCACCCAAGACGAGTAAAGATTCACTATCAGAACGAAAAATTTCATATTTTGTTCTGAGTTCAGTGCCCAAACCGATACTAGGGCTGTCACCACACACGGGCTCATCCTCCATAGCTAAACTCCGAGAGCTCAGTGATGTTTGCGAAAGAGCTGTCACGTCAAAAAGAAGACAAAAAGTGACAAACAAACCAAAAGGGTGGACGAGGAGATCATCAAATTCAAAATTTGGCAGTTGCAATCACTTTTTTTTGGCTGTTTCTACAAGAGAGAGAAAGGAAGAAAGAAAATGAATGAGAAAAGTTGAAGGGTTCTTTCTTACAATTGGAGCCGCAAGTATAAGAAAAGGATTCTTGTTGCAAAGAAACGTCAGTGATAAGAAGTGGGTCATGGTCATAGCGACGCCATTGATTAGTATCCTCCATTGATAGAAAGACCAAACTGTTTGAACTTTGAATTCAGCAAGAATGATATATTAAAGATAAAAACAAATCGCAGCATATATTAAAAAAGGGGGTTATGTAATGGTGATGATGACGATGATTGATGGTAAAAAGAGTGGAAGTTTTTTTCTGAAATGGAAATTTGATTTGGTTACAAGGAAAGTATGTGTGAAGATTGAACTTGCCTTAACCAAAATTCGACCGTTGGGTTTCAAATTTGAAATGGTGCAAGCGGGTAGAATTTACAGAAATCACGTTTCAAAACGTGGATTTGGATCCTGGTGGAGTTTCTGCTTTCTACTTTGGATTCTGATTTTGGCTTCTTTGAAATACACCAATGTTATTGGAACATAGGACACGTCAAGTACCTTTTTTTATTTTGGATTGAAAAGTGAGAGACCATGAATTTGGTTGGCTAGTGAAAAAAGATACTATGATGATGATTCTTAACTAAATATAGATTTAATTTGTCTTTTCGTTGACAAAAGTTGGAATGACTTTTAGTTAATTTTTTTTGCGTTTTCATCTCTAATAAAAAATTATTTTGAGTTTAAAATTAAATTTCAAATTGAAATGATTTTAGATCACTTTTGTTTAAATCAAATACTTATATTGATTTTTATGTTTTCTCTCAATTTTTTTTTTTGTATCTGTGATAACTTATCAAAATAATCAGAAAGTAAAAAAATAGAATTATGATTATAATTAGCCGTTTAAAATAGGTTTTCATAAAATCAATTACTTCTTTAAAAAATATATATTTTCTCAAACAAATATGAATTTTGACACTTACTTATTTTAATCTTAAAAATAGTCAGTAAATTGTTTTTACCAAGATTTTTTATTTATTTTAAAGGCAGTAGTTCTTATTCTTTTGCTTTTTATAAAAAAAGAAAGAAGGAGATAATTTTTTTTTCCTTTTCTCTAGAGACATTCAATTGTCTAGTAGGAAATGTTTAGTTTAAATACAATTATATTTATTTAAATAAAAGAAATATATTTCAAATAAGAATAAAAGTTTAGATTAGTGATTTTGGATGTAAAAATTAAGTTTTCATCAAAGAAAAGTTGATGAGTAAAGTAAACTTAGTTAACTTCTATATGCAAAGTTATTTTATTAACCACTATCATGATAATTACATTATCAACTCATCTATTGGTAATAATAACACTCATAAAAAAGGAAATAAAAATCATCTAAAATGAATGTTTAGATTCTTGAGATATTTTTCCTAATGAGTGTAGATATATTAGGATATTTGTATTCCAATAATCTCCAATTTACAACAATTACCAAAGTAGAAATAGAGACTACCAACTGAGAATGAGGGTTTATGGAAGAAGGAATTGGAATCAAAATATAGGGTTAAAATAAATGAAAAGATCTAAACATGGAGGGTGTCACAACTAATGTCATGGCAGAACCACAAAAATATTTGAAAAAAAAAAAAAGTAGTCACCATCATATTTATTATGAAAAAACTATAGCAAAAACTTCTAAAAAAATAATAGTCTTTCAAACCAAATTTGGGTTCAAGAGTTTATTATATGTAATGAAGTATCAGCACCTTACCACATCTATCCTAAAACAGTTAAATTTAATTAAATGTGCAAATATTTATTTTCTCCCAAAAAATAAAAAAAAATATATATGTAAAAACTATTATTAGTTACTTATTTATTTTTTTATAAGCAAGAAAAAAATTAAGAAGTTATTTATTTGGGCTCCAAAAGGATTGATCTTACACTTACTTATTTTTATTCCCAGTTGAAAATTGAGTTACGTAATTTAAAAAAAAAAAATTATGAGTTGGTATTTTAATTTTAAGGTTTTATCATTTTTTATTATTTTAATGATGTTTCATATTTTATGATTTACGTTGTTCAGAATATAAGATAGCTTAAACTCACCACTTGAAATACTATATTATGTTAAGCATATTCCATATATAAGGCATTAATGTGCATGTAGCAGGAAAATGAGCATACCACATTTTGCAGGAAAAGTTGCAAGGGGGAGGAAAGCGACTTCTTTACCAAGTATTGGAAGACTAAGGCCTTACCATCAGCAATGCATTTTGTATGGAGGTTATCTTGAATAAAGTAGCAAGGAGAATTTAGATGAAATCCACAATCTTATCTACAAAGCAGTGTAGGTACTGAATGGTAGACTGAAGGTCTTATGATGGTTTGAATGTTGGTAGACTAATCAATGAATTTTGGAAGGGAAGAATTATAAATGCTATGAAAGTTTCAGTGCTTGTTAGAACAATTAGGTTGCCTCAGACTGAACCACAAAAGCAGATATAGTTTACAGATTGGTAATTCAGTTTGAATCAACACATGGTGACATTGGTAGTTGGAAGACAAGCCTCATGGCTAGCAAAAAAGGAGTAGACTAGTCTAAGGCCACAGGTAAATACCAGAGATAACATTTGTTTCCATTTCCCCCACTCTAAATAGTTCTTATTCTTTACTTTTACAAAATACAATGGTTCTATCTTTTTTTCATTTTTTATTACCTTATCTCCTCCCTCTTTTCTTTTCAAATTACTTTTACCAAACAAAATATATCAAAACTAATCTACTTTCTCATTAATAATTTTCTTTCTGATTTAAAATTTAAATTTAAGATTGGACTAAAAATTAGAATGAAATATATGAAGACTTACACAAACACTTTAGATCCAAAAAAATTAAAATGAATAATCTATGTGCAGATAAGTAAAACATTAACCAATATGCTTTTTTTCGTAATTTTATCTAATCCAGTCATTAGGGGAAAAAACAAAAAGCAGAAAAGAATTAACCAAAGTATTTACATTGTTGCACAACGTTGGATCATCTAAATATATTTCATGTAAGAGCGAAACACGGTAGAAATACAAATTTTCAGACCTCAATGTCACATGATGCATCTATTTTTTTCTCCTTTTATCAAAAAATATGATGATGCATCCATTATATAGCATCATACAAAAAATGAAGAAAAAAACTGCAGTTCTTCCCTTATCTTATATGTGGTATTTTTGGGTCAAGGCATTGAAACTTTTTCCATCTACAAGGAGCTGAAACTGATATACTTTGTTATATACACTTTTACATCCAACAATGCAACAAATCATTTTGAACTCAGATCTTCAGCAGGGCCAACCTCAATATCAATATAATGAATGATGAGGGAATTGTTACCTCTCTCCAATGTCACAACATCAACTGGAGAGAAATACAACGTATTTTCAACTGGAACCTGGAATGCATTTGGACTGTGTCAAACACATGATAGGAAACCAATCTCATAGTGGCACACACAGGCTTCATTCTACAGTGCAACTCCTACTCCCTCCACAGCAGCTGCCATTGATGCTGAGGCCTCTTCAAGGGTCCTCTTCTTCTCAATTGTGTTGAAGGCTTCAATTATGTCACCCTCTTCCCAATCATCAAAGTCTTCCAACCCAAGTCCACACTCAAGACCAGCATTTACCTGTTTACAAGGGAGAATGTGTATTCATTCAGTAGCTACAGTGACATGGAGACAACACAGATATTCAACACAAAGAAACCATAGTTGAATTATTCAATACACTGGCAAAATGTTGTTCAACCATTCTAAAAAGGAAGCATAAGAAAGCTATTACACAGTCGAAAAAAGGCAGCATCTGAATAAGCTTTACATGAAACATGTCATGCAACAGAAACAGAGGTGGCAAAACAGGTTACCCAACCCAATGCAGGTTGTAGGCTATAGCAAATCAGACAAAAAAATATCCAAATTCAATTTGTGCCCCTAAAAGGAACTCCAAGCCTTCTGAAAGCCCGATTTTCCTGAGCTTTTTGCAGACTAAGCCCTGATAAAGTCATGATCTGATTAGGCTATAAAAAGTTTCCGTTTAATTTGAGTTTAAAATTTAAAGTCAAAATCCCTACATTTTATTTGGTTAGATTCATTCTGTCATGGATGACCCAATATCCAACCCAATTTGTTACCTCTAGATAGAAGACATCCTAAGGATAAAGTACTGCAAAAACATCAAGTTTATACCTGATTCACTATCCAGGTAAAACACAATACAATATCCTCTATGTATAAGAAAATGACGCCTTATTTGACAAATGAAGGCAATTTCACTTGCAATGAAAATTTTTCATAGTCCTTCACATGTAAAACACTAAGATCAAAATATTGCAATAAAGTTTTGATTTTTGATTTGGAATCATATCCATGTAGTCAAACCCACCTAGTCCAACTTACCTGTTTTGTATCATATTCTCTTAGAAAGTAAACTTTAAACTTAACCTCATAAAATCAATATAAGATTTGCACCCACTTATATATTATAATTTGTGGGTGGTTGCAGTCCTCAACACGTGGCTGATTTGTTGGTTGCACAACCACCGCGGTTGAGTCACACTCCTAGTGCACCTAACCCTATCCTTTTTACTGAATGGCAGTGGACAACAGCAGAGACAATGAAGAAGACAGAGTGGAATCGTATCTGCTCTAATACCAACTTGAACAAATGAGAGGACTGAAAACACAGTGTATTCAACCTACAGTGTTGAACTTATTGATGTATATATAAGACACAAAGAGGCAAGACACTGGCCTAAAACCCTAACCCTAAAGATGGGTAGACAAGAAAAATAATCAAAAATAACATTACACTTCAACAATAGCTGATGTCCATTTGTCATAGCCAAATGCAACAAAAATCGACTGCCAATTATCAGGTTCACAATTGATAAGTTTCTATAAATTAAAGAACATTTGTCCAACTGTCTTCATACTTGTAGCATGCAAATGTTGCAGTGTTATTCTTGTGTGTGAATTCTAAAAATGGCAATTAACAGTGGAAGCAGAGAGTCATACCTCTTTAACAATTTCCTTCACTCGTCTCAAAGAATCAATAATACTAACATGAATTACTTTTCCCTTCCGCTTGACTCGAATACCACAATCTTTTAGCACCTTTCCCTCTGTAACCATGCATCCAGCAACACGACCACTACCGCTGCTGAATACAGCTCGTACTACTGCTGAACCAATTGTTAATTGTTCCTACCAAAAGATAGCAATAAGTCTCACAGCTAAACAGAAACTATAATATAAATCTCTAAGTACCCTTTAGAAACAGTATAAAACAAATTTATAAGTCCGTGAGATATTTTTACAAGTTTGATTGTATCTAAATGTCATGTAATAATCAATTTTCTGTGTACTCAAACAAAAGTGTGCATATGCATAATCTACACTAAGGTTACAAAGATGAAAGATATGTTGATTTACCTCAACTGGTTCTAGGAGCCCTTCCATTGCCTTTCTTACGTCATCAATTAATTCATAAATAACTCTGTATAATCTAATCTCAACCGCTTTGTTATCAGCATAGCTTTTCACAGAGCCTGGTGCTTTCACATTAAAGCCCACAATGATGGCCTTGCTTGCAACTGCAAGGTCCACATCACTAGTGTTTACATCACCTGTTGCTTCCAACAAAAACTTTAGTGTGACATTTTCTTGTGGTAGCACCTGCAGAGCTTTTCTTACAGCTTCAATAGATCCCTAGCCATGACCAAGAAAAATGACATTAATTGCATGTGAAGCAATAACCACAGTAATGATACACGAAACATATTGCAGTTTTAGCTATTTAATACAATACAGAAAATACCACCTTCATTGTATGTTACCTATTGTGGACATTTGACTAGGTATACAACAGATTTTACACAGGCTAGGTTATTGATAGCAAATAGGATAGGTTGGTTATTGACATTTCCATACAGTCAACACAAAAAATTACATAATACACTCGTGTTTAATGCTTAAACAGGCAATGTTGTTTCCTGACAGATATGTAAGCATGTCTTGGTAATTCTATTGCCATTGCAGGCGAGAAAAAGCACCCAAAGCCCTCTTAGGATAGTTCGTAAAGGAAAATTGGTAAGATACATGCTACGTAAGTTATGCTCTCATTTCAATGTTTTGATACAATATACAATCACCGCACGAAAAATTATATCTCTGATAAAGTCATTAATTGGTTCAATCAGCCAAGCAGTTCCAAATTAAAAGTCAACCAGAAACTGTACAGATTCAAGCAACACTAGCAGAAAGAAGTGATCATACCTGAAGATCAACCTTCAAAATAACATTTAGTTGATGCAAGTCAAGTCCAGACTGCTTTCCTGAGGAAACTGCCGAAGCTAAGGAAGAAAGAGTGATCTTGCCATCTCCTGCCTTAGTTGAAATACGCTCATTTCGCAATGACTCGGCACGAGTCTCTGCCCTTTCACGTGCAGCATCAAGGGATTCAACAACCTCAAATTCATCACCGGCAATAGGAACATTATTCAATCCAATAACCTGTATAAATCAGAAAATTTTGAATTAGGTGAAATTTTAGCATCTATAAAGTGCCTCAAAATTCTTGTGGTCCTTAAAAAGTACTGAAGAAGGTAACTACGAAATTTAAAATCTATGGGTGGGTGTTACATTCTTTATTCTCCACCTTATGCTACTAAGAGCAAAATTGATGCCACCAACATATTTTCGTCTTTTGATTCTTTATGAGGAAAGTTTTGGAAATAATGACACTTAATGAAATCAGGAAATAGTATGTTCATCTATCTCAATTTATACACATTTAGTGCTCATGGATATTAATTTAGTTGCATCAGTTATTATAATCCAGGGGAATAGTCTCCTATCAGGGTCTACATAAGGAGCAGAATCTATGCACTACAACTGAATAAGAAGCTGTTTCATTCTCTAAGCTGCTCTCTCTTAATTCTAACCCTACCACTGAATTCAACTGAAAACATTTCCTTTAATCAATATGTTTGTAGTAGGAAACATCAATTAGTTGGAGGAATGAAATCTACGCTGATAGAATGAGACCAATGACTTTTTGTAGTAATTAATAATGCAACAGCTATGAAGCTCTACCTATTCTTCCCAGGCAAATCCCCCAAAGCCCCAAAGTAGGAGTGCAGGATCAATATAGAAAAAGACAGATGAAAGAAGTATTTGTTGTAAAAAAACACATTGTAAAATCTTCTAACCACAATCTTTAATAGGATTGCTTCACCCCACACCTTAACCAGAAACAAAAGTGTAGCTCATCCATTCACATCAAAGAGACAAAACCATTCTTGAATACAAAGAAAAAACATCAAATTTGTGTTCTCCATATTAATTGGTTTGTTCTTGGTTGGTTATAGAAATATTTGCATTGTTCAGCAATCATATATGGATGTAAATGCACATACAATAAATATAACAGACAATAATTATGTAATTTAAATGGCAATTACAGAAATTTCATGTCAACAATGAATTATCACCAATAAATAAAAGATGATAGAATCTGGATTAGAAACTACAAATAAAATTAATTTTATAAAATATTCAGAGTATTCGAGAGATCATGTTCTCTCCCCTCTCTTAGAGTAAAATTATTTTTATTAAATGATAAAGTGTAGCTCTGTCTCTAATCTCTCTCTTGTTTATTTATAGGCAACATGCCTCATTCAAACTATTTCAGTCCACTAACCTAGCTATCTAACTCACTAACGTAACCATCCAGTGGGTACCTAACAGAAGATGAGTGAACTTAATGAGCATCCAGTATTTATATTGATTAGCAAACTCATATTTGATACATGCAGATATAGTGATCCAGTCCATGTACATGTCAAAGGAAACCACATTATTAATGTGAATCATGTAATCAAATGAGTCACAACACTGATATAGAACACTAGTTGTCCAATTTAGCTTAAGATGCTTAATGGGAAATGTTGTGCTAACTACATCACAATCCCCCCTAGTTCTTTAGTACTGTGTTATCCATTTTTTTAAGCAATTTCTCAAAGAAAAGAAGTAGTGTTAATTATATGCCTCTTCTTTACTACGAATTTACAAACCTGTACAGGTACAGAAGGTGTAGCTTCATCAACACGCTTTCCACCATCATCAAATAATGCCCGCACCTGAGAGAAAGAAATAAAAGATATTTACAGAGGGAAACAAAGTAGAAAGGCAGAATTCAATAACCAGGTGTTAAGGTCATATAGTGTTGAATTTTAAGTTTACAAATCCACCAACCTTTCCAAAAGCTTCTCCACAAACTACTATGTCACCCCGTCTAAGGGAGCCATTCTGCACAATAAATGTAGCAAATGGTCCCTTTGATTTATCTAGCCCGGCCTCGATGACTGTTCCCTTTGCACTTCTATCAGGATTAGCTTTCAGCTCTTGCAACTAAACCATTAATGCTTAGATTAGAATGAACACCAGAAAGATAGAAAACCCAAACAAGAGTATGTTTTAACTGAACAATGATGCAACGTCAATTAGTCAATAGTCTTCAGTCCCACAAAAGCATCAAAAAATTAATCAAGGTATCTCCAATGTGGAGGAAACTTTAGAATGCTAGGACACACAAACATAATAGTATTTTCTCATACCATATGCACATGATTAAATAAAAAATAGGAAGTGAGTATTAAACTCCATGTATTTTTGAGAAAAATAGAGATGGGCTGAATGTGTAAACTTACTCTCATAGTGGAATTATTTCCATCTATTGATCACAACTCACAAGTATATGCCAAAAACAAGATTTTCAACCAATACACATTTATAACATTAAAATTTATAAATTAATGGGATAAGGAGATAGAATACTTATAAAGTGGCTTAAGCTAGTCATGACACCAACAGTAAAGATACCTCAGCAACAAGCATAACAGTTTCTAAGAGATCATCCACATTCTTCCCTTTAAGAGCACTTATCTGTTCACATAAAAGAACAGGAGGAAAAATATAACTTCTTTAAAGTCAAAGAAACATAAACAGGGTATGAAAAGTGTCAAATAAGAAACACAAACCGGAACCATTGGGGTGTTACCACCCCAGTCTTCTGGCATTAAACCAATTGAAGAAAGCTCCTGCATGACTCGTTCTGGATTTGCTCCATCTTTATCTATCTGTTTAAGAGAAATAAATAATAATTTGACAACAATTTCTCAAGCCATCATAAGGTAAAGCATAAGAATTTATAAATAAGGTTGCACCCTTCATGTTGACATGCCTTGTTTATAGCAATGATTATGGGTACTCCCGCTGCTTTGGCATGAGCAATAGCTTCATTTGTTTGAGGACGAATTCCATCATCAGCAGCCACAACAATAACAGCAATGTCTGTTACACTTGCTCCACGAGCTCTCATCGCTCCAAATGCCTACAGGGGCACATATATGTATTTCTTATTGAAGGGAAAGAAAGTGAAAAAATTGAGTTATAGTTGAAAACTACATGTTAGCATAAGGATTAAAGGATTTGACAATGATCCAGCAGAAGGAATTGCATACTTATAAGGAAAAACTTAGAAGTGGAAAATTTTATTAAAACTGTGCATACCTCATGTCCAGGAGTGTCAAGGAAAACACAGGGCAACGTTTTGCCATCAAAAGGTACTTGCACTTTATAGGCCCCAATTCCTTGTGTGATCCCACCAGCTTCAGAAGCAGCTACCTGTTAACAATTTGTGCATCAGGCTAAAACTGAATGAGTGTAATATGAGATTTGGCAGGAGAAGCTCCAGAAATAACATAATTCCAATAAATTCTTGTGCTATGAAAATAACAAGATGCAGTCAGCAAAGAAGCACCCAGAAAAGGGAGCAGACTACGGCATAGCATTTCACTGACACAAACAACAATTATTACTAATTATTAAGCAACTATCTCTTATTGTATATTACAACTCACAATCCAGCAATCCTTTTAGTTTTCTCAGCCACTATCTCTTTCCATAAGGGCCATTGAAATGCTTGTGTTTTGAAAGTTATATTAATCCCTAATCCTTTACATTGAAATCCATGGATTGCATATTTAGGACCATATCCTTCCTGGAAACCATAGTCCAACCAGCATTGGGAACAATTGTATGCATATGTAAACTACTGTACCTAATCATAATACATAAAATTCGTATGGTCATAATCATTGACATAACCTTTATATGCTCATGATTCCTGAAAGAAGCTGAAAGAATCATAATTATTTCATTAATTTTTCACCATACCTTGCTCTTCCGTATATAATCCAAAAGAGTTGTCTGCCAATTGAAAACACCAAAATGTGTCAGCAATTGTAGGAATTCAGGGTAAATAAAACAGAGAAAAATGAAAGAAACAGTGGTATCACTAACCTTGCCATGATCTACATGGCCCATAATAGTAATAACAGGAGGCCTATCTTTGAGTTTATCAAGGTCATTTTCGTCAAGAATTTCTCTTTTCTTCACTAAACCTTCCACTTTGACTGGGTCTGCATCTATGACTTCAACATCATACTCTTTACAAATCATCTTTACCATATCTTTGTCTATTGTCTGTACCCCATCTGGTTTAATCCCCTTGGAGTACAGATAACCAAGGATTTCACCTTCACTGGTGGCCAAACAGTATGCCAATTCCTCCACCAGCATACCACTGTCACCAACCTCCAAAATTTCTACTTTGACAGGAGCTGCATCCCTAGCAGCCTGAAGTCGTGCTGCCTTTCGACTTGCTTTACTCCATTTCCTTCCTTTTCTTGCTGTTGCGGCACCAGGAATAGAGACATCAAGTTCTGATGCGTCCTGAATCACATCGTCATCATCCAAAATTCGTCTTCTTCGTCCTCCCCCAGCCAGAGCACCTTTCTTCCGGAAATCATCTTTAAATTTTCCTGGGGAAGGTGCCTTCCCTGGTTTTGGAGGGGCTAGAACTGCTTGAGCAATTAGAGGATCAACTACTGGTTTCTTGGAAGCAAACTTGTCAATCAAGATGGGTGACTTCTTTTCTTTAGATTTAACTGATGTTTCAGCTGCTCCTTTGTCCCTCAAGACAACAGGTTTTTTGACAGGTGGAGGAGCTATAGAAGGTTTCGATAGTAACGCAGGTTGAGGTTTTGAAGGTTGTTGAGGTTTCAAAGGCTGAGGTTTGGAAGGTGGTTGGGGAGCACGAGTTTTAGAAACCAACTTCTCCCCTCCTCCAGTTTGAGACTTCTCCTCTTCATTCTTGTTATAACTAGGCTTTGGTACTTCCTTCACTACCTTCTGCACTGATGCAACAGAGTCCCCTTTACGCCATACACTCTTCAAGGTTTTAGACTTCAGAGATGCTGCTGAATTCACCGGTTTCTCAGTCCTAGGACTAGCACCAGCATTATTCCTTATTGGTTTATTCGCTGAACCATTATTCTTATCACCATTCACCTTAGAACTCCCCAGCTTTTCCGCCTTCTCCAACACCTCCCCAAGTGATTCAATCACCTTATTCCTCTCTTCCACATCCCCAGTAGTCCTTGAGGGCCCCAAGATGGGTCCATCCCTATTCTCTGGTGCCTTCAACACAGGCTTTGGAGGAGGCTTAAGCACAAAACCAGTACCATCATCTCCAGCACCCTTACTACTACTACTACTATTACTGTTAGAATCAAGGGACACTGAATTTCCTTGGTCAGCAATAAAATCAGTTGTGGTCACTGAATATCTACACACAGACAATGATAAACAATGCCATCTCTTTCTCCCCTTACAATTCCCTCTGGAAAAAGAGACCCTCCTGACCCCAGAATGAGACCTTCCAGAGGAACTCACACCCATAAGGCTCCCCAAACTCACTGGAGAAGCAAGAGAACTCATTGTTCCCTGCTTGCTCCCCACTAAAATTAACATACTGAGTCCCACCCCACAACACTAAGACACCAAAATGTTCCAAAACTAAAGCACCTTCTAAAACCCCATCATATCACACACCTCAATCAACTATCCAACCTACCCAGATACCAAATTTCAATCAAGAGTGACAAACTAAGAGTAATACCAACACTTCTGGCCCAATAGAACAAAAATGGTATGGTACCTCGGTTCAAAGCCAGAAAAAACTTTAGGTGTCAAATTGAGGTGGAACATGAAAACGGGTTCTGGTTACTGGGAGCTTGGGAGAGAAGAAGAAGAAGAAGAAGAAGATGATGATGATGATGATGATGTTGAAAAGAAAGAAGTGAGGGGTGATTCTGTGGCTATGGAACGTTGTGAGTGATAGGTTTATGGCATTTCTCGAAGGGTATGTGTGGATGATTTTGTGCCTGCGGAATTGTGTATGTGATAAGGCTTTTTCTTATTTTTCTTTTTTTATTTTTTATTTTTTGTTTTTTTACGTACTTCCTTGTACTAGGAAAATTAAAAATAGGTTTGAAAAATCCTCTTAAAACATAAAAAAACATAAGGTGGAATCTAACTTCGTAAGTTTATGAAAGGTGTACAGAGGAACACGTCGTGATTAAAAATATAATTTTTATTATTAATAAGAATAATTATTATTATATGTAACTTCAGTAAAGTATAAATAAAAAAATAACATGGATATTTTTGGACAAAATTGGGTATATGAATTGATGTTTTTTTTTTCAAGCATGAGAATTTACACGTGGCTTATGTTGTTTCTGGTTACAATGACTTACACGTAGTTTGGTCCTAATATATTAAAGAATAATAGTAGTTCTTGCATTTAGGAATGTTTGAAGATTGTATTTATTGAAGAATAATATTCTGATCTTATAATAAATTTAAGTTTTCTTCATTCCTTGTTTAACATTTAAATTTATGAAAAATAAATCATTTGTATCAATGATGGTAAAAAATAATAGTAATGTGAACTGATTTATCGTTAAGTAATAAAATCTTAAAAGAATTTAAAAATGGTAAAATATATATTAATTTAACAAATATATCATTTATAAGTTATTATATATATTTAATTAATATATTTTCATAAATAAATATAATGTATGCAATAATTTTATTAATATATAAATATGAGTTGTATGATAAATTTATTAATAGATTTATTTATATATATATATATATATATATATATAACTATGATGTTTTTATATTTCAAATTAATTAATAAATTACGATGAATATGACTTTTAAATCACAAAGGTCAGTAATGTAATGTTTTTTTGTTAGAAAAAAATAGTTATAAAAAGTTGATTTTGATGTTAATATTTAGTTAAACATATTTAAAACATGAAACAAAAGATTTAGGTATAAAAAGTGTAACATCCCTAAATTTCTACTTTTATATATATACTAAAAATAAAACAAATAATATGAAATTAACATATACATACATTTATCTCATAAATGTATTTCAAAATAAACATCCCTCTTCGCAAGGATTTTAATACATACATCAAAGTTTTAAAAATAAACAAAATACAGCATTCAAATTATCTATCCCTTTTCTCCAAAAACTCACTGAGGAGTTTTATCACCTGCAACCTTGTCTGCTCCCCTGTAAATTAACACGATCATCACAGATTAAAGAAAACAAAACACAGGGTAAGCTAGCTATTTTTAAAACTTCAAATAGGAAACTTTATATCAACATAAACTATCAATATTCACACATTTCATAAATTCATCAAGTGTCTACCACGTTAATACTCCACATTACTCTTGTCAGATTTCTACTGACTCACAATACATAGACACTTGACTCTACTTTCGGAAGACTCGTGCGTTGACTCAGACTCAGAGATCTGCACCTGTCATACTATATCACTGTGAATCCACACAGCTATGCGCATAAATAATCTCAATATCATCTATCTCCTAGTATGACAGGGTTAATTCATGTAACAGGTCGAATTAGTTATTTTTCAAACAACTTACCCATCCATATGAACCTCCCTCGACTCTCACCACCTGAATAACTTCATCTATATAATTCCATTATCTCAGGAGACTCAGGATATCTCCTTCTAGACGAATCCCTAGTCAATGCACATTCTACACAATCTTAACACGGTATTTTCTTTTCTGAAAATACTATGCCTTGATCACACTTTCACATCATTCCATATATCATACAACACATCTATGAATGATTCAATCATATCATATTTTAAACCTTTTCTAAACAATCCAAATCACAAAATCAAATCATACCAAAGTTTAGAATTTCGAAGATCATATACATCTCACAGCATCTACTATATTTAAAATTTCACATTTCAATCCCAAACAATTTCCGATCTACACAAAAACAAGATCGTGCAAGAAAATTTGAAACTGGTGACCATGTCACCCCAACTTCAGAATCTTCTAGCCTAAGGTTTTATTAAAAAAAATAAACTAGCTTCCCTTACCTGGATTTAAGCAGATGCTCACTAAGGTTCCAAACCCACCAAAAACTTAAGGATGCCCTAACTCTGTTTTAAGGCTTTGATCGGAAAACTTGCAGAGTAAAACGCCAGGAGTCCAGGGGCAGTCGCCGATCGTAGAACTGGTACGTGAGGGTGGTCCGAATCGTAAGAGAGAAGGAGGGGAAGGAAAAAGGGGAACAAAATACACTTACTCTCCCGAGATTATTATCTAACAGTCCTGTATATCTTCGCTGCCAACACCCACTCTGAAAGTCTCCCATCCTGGCGATGACCGATGTGTCTCTCATCCTGGCGATCTCTCATCATGGTCGCTGACCGATGTGTCTCTCATCCTGGCGATCTCTCATCACCCTTGTGTGTGACGAGGACACATCGCCTCACTCTGATCACCGATGTCACATCGTCACACCCTGCTGAGGGTTCATCGACTCACTACTCCACGTCTGTGGTATCACCCCCACATGGCTTGGTGACGTCGGTAGTTTCTCCTGCCCGAAGACAGTTCGGTACAAACCTCTCACCTGCCAATGCATGTAACACTAAGGGTAAATCTCTTATGTCAAAGCATAGAGTTTCGCAGTTATCCCGCATGCATGATGCATCTAAGGTTCAAATCACACCTTGATACATGTGATTTCTGGAACCCACTATGATCCATCGACCGACCTCTACCATACTGACCTCAGACCTCTTGGGCGACGTCCGAGGTCTGACTACTATGAATTTTCTATTATATGTTCTTTTCATTTCAGATAATAAAGTATTCAGAAAGCATTTAAAATATATCACTTCTACTCTAAATTAATTTTCTAGATCCTAAAAAAAGATGTTTTTACGAATACTAAATTGTTTGTAATATGTTTATGATATTATTCAAATATATTATGTAACTTTTCGGTTAGTTTAAAAGTTTTATGCATGTGCACTCAAAATAAAAGATATATTCTTTATCAAATTACTATAAAAAATTTGTCTTATGTATTAAAGTAAAAAAAAATATTGAGAAAGCTAATAAGGTATATTTACATGAGTTTAATATCTCTAATAATATAAACAGTTCGTCCAACTTTTCATTGAAACTTTTTAAAAAAAGTTAAAGGAAAAAATATCTAATCAAAAATTTTGTGTAAAAAAATATAATTTATTTATCTTCTATATTAACTGATAAAAAAATTATAATTACATAAATTTTAAAATAAAATGTCAAGAATATTTTAATAATTTAAAATAGAATAAATGGGTGGATTAGAGAAATATTATATCCTCGTATTTTTCTCTATATTCGATTTAAAAAGTCAAGTATTATTTATATTTATATTAGATTAATTTTGATTTTTTTTTTGTCAACATTGATAAATTCGAAAAATACTTGCATATGTGAATTTATTTATCATCTTTTCATGTTGTACATAGAAGGAGTGTTGCCAATCTAAACATAAAAAAAAGTAGATTATTTTATTTTATTAAGAAATCAATCAGTTAAAATGCATTAAATGATGATATTTCTATAAAATCAAGCAATATAAATTTTATGTAAATTATATTGTTCAAAATTATAGTGTAAATTCACAACTACAAAATTATTTTTTAAGTCTAAATGAAATGCCCAAAATTATTTATTAAATATATAATTTTAAATATTAATCTCTTTAAATAAAATAAATGTCACAAAATAAATAAATAAAAAGTTCTAAAAAAGCTTTACTAAGCCAGATTTATTCACACTTAATAAAATGGTGGATTAGTTAACTTACTTATTAAAAAGAATGCCATCTGAATCAATATATTATGAAATTTCACTGGATTTAAAATGTGTACGTTATATTATTATTATTATTATGCTAAAACTTTGCCTTCATTTACAAAGAACTTTAAATTTTAAGTTTATTTTCAAACTATTAAAATAAATTATGGATTTATGAATTAAATAGAGACAAGAGAAATAAAATAAAAAAAACTTTCGTATATAAATACTATGAACAACCTTATAAATAATTTATCCACCAGAATAAACAACTAAAAGGGGAAATTTGCTATATTTAGAGTAATTTAACCCTAAAACAATAAGTATAAATGTTCTATAAAGAATATTCTCCTTAAGAAGGCTAGCATACGGCTTTTTGGCGTTACAATATAATAATAATAATAATAATAATAATAATAATAATAATAATAATAATAATAATAATATTATTATTATTATTAATATTAAAACTAATATTAATAGTATTTATTATTATATAGTTAAATATGTTTTCTATCGATATTTTTGTGCGAAATTGCTTGTTGTCATTTATTTTTTTTAATGATAAATAAATTTTTAATATAAATTAAAATGTTAAAATATTTTATAATGATTAATAAGTAATATGTATATTATAATATATAATATAATATAATCTAGGTTAAAAACCCGTTACTCATGTGAATTTTTTTTTTAATAATTTTTTACTATAATAATCAAGGTTAAAATATGGACTAAAAATAAAAATTAATTTAATATTAAAAAAATTAGATTTAATTTTATTATTATTATTAAACAATAAAAATAATTATTATTATTATTATATGATTACAAAACTTTTTTTATAATAGTTATAAATTTTATGTTTACTTATTAGTTTAATTATCTCTTGTTAATACAGAGTTTTGGACTTGTTTTTCTTTACAATAGTTTTATATTTTCCTTGTAAGATATATATTTATATATATATATATATATATATATATATATATATATATATATATATATATATATATATATATATATATATATATATATATATATATATACTCGTCTTATTCTTAAGTTCAACCAATATATTTAAGGTTGCGATTTATTAATGTAAAATATGAATTGATTAGCAACACAAGCCGTTAATGTGTGGCCAAATATTCATAATAATAAATAATTTATTCAACTACTTATAATGTAGTGCAAATAAAAGTAGAAAATATACATGATAGTGATTGAAAAAAAAATTATGGATTTTTTTAAATTGTTTATTTTTTTATTCATGTAATAAATTTGTCTAAATAAATTGAAAAATCCAAAGAAAAATGTAGAAGTATATTTTACTTAATTGAAGAGAGGGTATGTAGAATTGAAAGAATTATATAATTATGATGACAAAATAATTATTATCTTTACATGTAACACCCCGAAAATACATCTAACTATTATAATACACGTTCTACATATTTCTATACAAACTTATAATGTTTCAAAATATTCCTATTAGAAGATTATGGTTTATAGAAATACAAATATTTACGATATAAGATTTAAAACATTCTAAAGTCTTCCAAGACCTCCTACACCTGTATGATCATCTGCTCGTGTACGTAGTACAGTCATCGCAGTTCAAACACAACAAGAAAAGCAACTGAAAAGAATTTTCATAACATATTTAATTCATGCAAAAAGAACAAATCAAACTAATAATTTACAAACATTTCTTTAAATGTTGTTATATAAAATTTCAATATCAATTTCGTCATTCATATAGACCACACATGGATCTATTTTCAATCACAGTCATTGGATTTCATTTTAATCCCACTTCGTCTTCCGGAAGACTCATTAGGTATGTCTCTACCAGAGACTAACACCTGATCCAAAAATTACTAGCAAATTTAATAGAAAAGGTCAAGGTAAGTTCAAACATTCAATACCGAGTGTCTACAGCGGGACCTGGTGTGTATGAACTCCCTCTCAGCTTCTCACCACTTGATATCTTAGTCTACATGACTTAGATTATCAGTGAAGCTAGAGGATCTCCGTTAAACATAGACTTTTCATACTTAATGTCATCAAACAACAATTCATACATTATCCCAAATGTATGACATCAATTTCATGTCATTTTTATCATAAAATATCATTCCAAAACACAATCCACAATATTTAAAATCTTATTTAATATAAAAAAATAACACTTAAATACTAAACCATCAAAATATAATATTTTTACAAGTTTAAATAATATATAAACAAATAACACAAATATAAACACACAACATCCCTGCAAAAGAAATTGAATATTGGGACCACGTCCCTTCCACATCCAGAATCTTCTAGCCTAGGGTGTTATTAAAAATTAAATTTAGCTTCCCTTACCTTAATTGTTTGCTTTCCAAGCAACTTTTAGAATTTTATTTCTCACAGTCTGGATAAGCTTCAAGATTTACAGGTCTAATGCAAGTTATCTAAATATTATCAAATTTTAGTATGAGCTTAATCAAGTTGAGAGAAACACTTTTCTCAACTGGCCTCACTAATATTGATGACTAAATCATAGAGAAAAACGGAGAATAAGGGAATTTTAGAGTAAAAATGAACTTACTCTGTTTGAAAATCTGATCGGGTAGAAATGTACCCTGACTCCTCAGCTACACCATGGCGTGATCAGATTTTGGAATAAATGAGGTATAGGAGAGAAAATAATGATAGAAGAGAAAAGGAAAAAAAAAGAAAAAGAAAAAAAAATAAAGAAAGATGGTGACGGTGAGAGGGGCTGCGGGTTTTTATTTTACATTACATATTAAATTATTCTATTATAATTAATAATTAAAACTTCATTTGTAAATGTTAATAATTTAAATAAGAAAATTATTATATATTCACATCATACAAATAATATAAAAAAAAATTCTTTTGAACTAGTTTTTATTTTAACTTTAAAAAAATAGGTAAACTCTCTTCTTTCACCTCTAACTCATCAAATTTTTGATGAGTCAGACCAAATGAATCAAATTTTATTTTAAAATAATTCTTTTAATTTTAAGTGGTCGACTCATTTAATTTTTAAGATTAAATTTTTATTAGATTTTATTATGATGACAAATTAAAATATATATATATATATATATGAAGACATTGAAATAGATGAAAATAAATGTTTTACTTGCCAAATGAAATGATGTTTCATAGATAAATATACGTAAATAATTTATTCAAGAAGAGGGAGTTCTAAGTATGAAAAAAAAAACTTTAAAACTTCTGTCAATAATATATGTTTATAAAGTTTTTTTTCTTTATATATTTAAAAAATTTAACTAGGTTGATAAAAACAAAAAAATCTACCATAATAATAAATAAATTATTTGTAAAGATGGTGTGAGAACTGAAAGAAAAGGATGAAGATGAGTTGTAAAAAATGTCATATTCAAGGAAAAAACATGAGTTAAGTGACATTCATATGAATATGACAAATAAAAGTATAAAATTAGAAGATAAAATTTAAATATAATTAAAAATAATACTTGATTGTTGGATTGATGAATGAGCATTTTAACTTGCTTTATTTTCATATATGTAGTTTAAAAAAAAAAGTTCTCATGTTTCTAATTTTCCTTTAAAATATCATATTTTATTTATAATATATCATAATTTATAATAAGATTTTATTCCAATTAAAAAATTTGAAAATAATTTATAATTCAAAATTCATTATTTGAATTTCAATTCCATATATAATTATGAAGGAAGCATAAAATTATTTTGGGAAATATATATATATATATATATATATATTAACTTTTAAAATATTTATCCAAATTCCTTCTACTATTTTTCATATAAGAAAAGTTTTATTTTTTCTCTTCCACTCATAAAACATAAAAACTTTATTATTTTTTACTTTTTGCACATATTTTAATTTTCAGTCTCTAGGAATAAAATATTGACAATTATGTAAAATATAATAATAATTATTATTATTATCATCATTAACAATATTATATTTAGATACTTTTATATTATATAACTTTTTTTTTACTTTTATATTATTTATAATAGTTATTTTACTATTTCATATTATACTTCAATAACTTTGATATACGATAGATTTTTGTAATTTTTAAAAATTTTACAATTATATATTTTAGCTATTTTTATGTTATTTTAAATTTGAATATTTTTATAATCTTATAAAGATATTATAAGTATTATTTTTTATATTTAATATATTTTACTAATAATTTAGTAGTTATTATATTTTAAAATAATAATAATAGTTTTTTATGAGAAAGATAATTTTAATTAATGAAACACGTGGTCATATACAAAATTGTCAAATAATAATAATAAGAAGTGTCTTACAAAGGATGTATTTATAACCCATGATACTAATTCTCCAAGTGAAAACAACCATAGAGTGATAGTGTATATAATTAAAAATGTCACAAAACTTAATGCAATGTGAGAATCATCACCTAAAGCAAGTTTGAGATGTTGCTATTTGTGACCAAGATTCAAAAAAGAAGTCAATTTGAAAATCTGATTTCTGCGGCATTAGGTCCCGGTGCCGGAACTGGAGAATCTTTCGCAGCAGCAACAACAACAAAAAAAAGTGTTACAAGGAGAGCAACGAGGAAGGAATTGATTGAGAATGATTGAGATGTCATGGCTACGAAAAGTGTAGAGAGAAAGATAATGAAAAAAAAAGTGTTAAGGATTGTGTGAGGTTTTCTTTTTATTTTGTGATGAAAGAGTGAAGAGAGAATGGGTGGTGTGAAAATGCATGTGTTTGGTTTGCTTAAAGAAGCCGAAATTATTGGTTCTTCTATGCTTTTTAGACTTTTCTTTTTAACACTTGCTTTTATTCACCTCTAATTACGTATTTTCTATTTTTCTAAATGCTAATTAACTTCTTTGATTGTTAGCAATGATTGTCAGAAAACATAAAAGTAGACATTAAAATTATAATTTATCCCAAAAAGTATATTTTTATCTTTCAAAAGTAAAATAAATGTAAAATCCTCATAAAAAACAAGTTGTATTGTTCAAAATTATAGTGTACATTTTCTTTCAAGGTTTATTTCACACTTAATATACATGTTAGTGTTCTCTTATGTGATATATATATATATATATATATATATATATATATATATATATATATATATATATATATATATATATGTATATATATATATGTATATATATATATATATATATATATATATATATATCTTTTTCTTTTCTTTTATTAGGCTTACAAAACTTACAGTTTCTTCTCCTTTTAATTTTTTAGACATGATAAATAAATTCATTCTTACGAGTATTATGCGAACTTATCTTGATTTAATTTTGATGAAGAATTCTTGCATTAATTAAATAAAAGTATGGATATTGATAACAACACGACATATAACATATCCCCTTCGTCTCCATACCCATCTCTAAGTTAAATTAATAAAATATCGTTAAGTCACCAAAAAAATGAATAAAATTATAAGGAGCACTTTATGTGTTCTCTAACCCTTATACAAAGGATAAAAGATAGATCATTAAAGCCAACAACTAATCTAGAGAACTTTGTAAAAAACCATCCTATTATTAACCAATATACAACAATTTTGACTATATGACAAGGTAAGAACTTGGACTATATTAATAAAAATTTCCAGCTTGGATTCTATAACATCCTTTTCTTTGCAACCATTCAACTAGAGCGGTGAAGAGTACCTTATCCTTGGTTCAACAAAAGTTCAATTTTGCATATGGCAGATGTCAAAACCAGATACCAGTAGCCGAAAACAATGAGGTTTTGTCCCCTATAAGCCTTAGTCGTATTTTATGTTGTACCTCACAACTTTTTTGCATCCAGAGAAATAATTGCCCTCACTTCACACTTTTTGCTTGCAAACTAAGCATCCTAAGCAATAAAAAAAACATATTCACCCACTTCATTTGCTCTGCAACAACATCTTTGCATCAACAAATACAAATTTGAGCATAGAATATATAACTCTCCTTCTGCGTAGGTTCTCCTGTTATTAGGCTATTGAGGAAGCTCCCTTATTCATGTTTGCAAAGCCAATCTTCCGAAAATATCAAAATATCAAACATTTTGCTATGCTAGAACTTGTTAGATGCTATATCATTCTTCAAAATAACAAAGACCTTCAATCCTTGTTCAATCCTTTAAAATAATAAAGAGACTCTCAATAGGGCAAGCACCCCCTCGTCGAGTCCAAAGCTCCAGCTCAAACAGTTCAATCCAATTGAATTGAGTACCTATGACTTTGGAATGCTTATTTTATGTTATTTTATTAAAAGAGGAACTCAAAGTCAAAACTAAACTTTGTCTTGCACCTAGACTTTATCTAAATTGTATATCTTCTTATTCTTTAAAAATTCATCTTCTTCTATCCTTTTAGCTAAGTATTTTGTGGCTGAATGATTTTTATCGCTCATCTTTTTAATAAATATACAATTTTTAACTAAAAAATAATAATTAATTTAATAACAAATTAGAAAATTTGATGATGATGATCATTTTAATATTTATCAACAACCTTGAATTGGGGATGAAATAATTATGACATTAATCTTTCCCTTGATTCAAGTGTTGTTTTTAATGGATATTGATGATAATGAATGATCTCATGGTACCAACTAAAGTGAGATAATGATGGCCTTCACATGTTGAGCTCTCCTTGGATGTTGAAGATGGTGCAGAAGCAATGGTTGAAATGAGCAAGACCCTCCTAGGAGTGATGGTGATCTTGAATGTGCATGAAGTGTATGAAAATGAGAGAGGTTTGGCCAGCTCTCTTTGGTGGTGAAGGAGTGAAGATTAAAACCATAAATCAAGAGATTTAGGCAAGGGAGTAAGTATGGCACAAATTTGGCAGCATAACTTTACTCAAATTAATCTTGAAAATACATGAGGTAGGCCTCCTTATTTATAGATTTAGGAGCCTTGGTGAGCAAGCTTAAAGGGTAGGGATGGAAATACAAAAAGTGGGGACTGCCTAGGGTATTGACTTTAGTCAAACCACACCATCATCCTAATATTCTAGAAGGTAGGTCAAAAATGCAATATTTGATAGTACACCCCTCCTTCTTTTGCTAAAGGCACCTATTTGCTAGCACACCCCTCCTTCTATTGCTAAGGGCACCTTTTTGATAGCACACCCCTAAGTGAGCAAGTTTTGCTTTCTACACTACACTAATCTACTAAGCTACCCCTAATGGGCCTCCAAGTAGCATGTACAAGGTCTTCTCCTTCCCATCCGTGGCTTGACTCATTTGGGCGTGAATGTGCTTGGCCATGGACCTTGTGAGAGGTCCTAGATGGTCTAGGCTCCTTCCTAGACGCTCCTCATGTAGCTCCCCCTTGTCTTGTGCTAGATGCTCTCCATGTGGTTCTATACGGTCTAGTCTTAGTCCTTGGCTTTCATGGTGGGATGAGCTTGGCCTCTCTCCATCAGATAATATCTTCATTTATACTCTATTTTATAAATAATTAATATAAAGATATTAAATATCATTTCCATTTTTATAACATAATTCCAAATTTGGATAATAACTTGCTTATATTTTGAAACCTTAATATACTTAAGTTATAGTTTCACATGAAAAGCATGTGATGTTTACTTGAGAGGTTTAAACTCCAAAGTAAATGACCAATTTTGCTTGTTGTTGGTGTCATTTGTTGCTAAATTTTGTTAAAAAAAACACTGTTTATAGGTTTAAAACTTTCAAGAGTATGTTTTTCTTATAATGTTGATGTTTTCTGAGAAATAATTGGTTGTACTTGTTATGAAAATTTCATTGTTTTCACAATATTCACAATTTTATTACAATATACATATATTTTATGTGTTTTTCTATTTTATTTATTTATTTAACTATGATTTTAAAA
This sequence comes from Phaseolus lunatus, assembly GCA_013389735.1. Taxonomy (NCBI): domain Eukaryota; kingdom Viridiplantae; phylum Streptophyta; class Magnoliopsida; order Fabales; family Fabaceae; genus Phaseolus; species Phaseolus lunatus. Next base: position 6,001,012 of record CM023861.1, read on the forward strand.
AAGAACATATATTTTACTTGATTTGTTTATAGTTGTTTGGAAGAAAGGGAGAAAATATATATTTTTATTTTTACAAATAAAAAAAAGATGGAAAAGAAGGAACAAGTTGTTGAGAATGGAACCCACCCTCAAGTGGAGAGTGGAAGGAATTTATTTCTCACGTTAAGAACGTGTGCCCAAACTCCAAACCCAAAGGGGACTTAGAAGAAGCACCACACAAAACGCGAGAGAGAGAGAGAGAAAAGAAAATACATCAAATTGAAAGATGAACGAAGATGGCGTAACCTCTGCCAATCCCAATCTCTCTCTTCCCAAACCACCCTCTTCTCCTCCCACACCTGCTGCAAGGTCTCTCTCTAGGGTTTCTCACTCTACCTCCTCCTTTCATTTGCACAATTATTGCTCACCATAACTCCATTTATCACTCTCCATTTTCTAGGGTTTTGCCTTTTTCTTTCAATTTTCCCTAATGTTCCTTCTTTTCTTCCTCTCAGCTCTGCGGGGGCCTCTTCGCCGGCGTTTCCGGCCAACGGAGATGTTCGCCGCCGCCACAAATCCAGTGCGGATTCGCGCGAGGTTGTCGGTTCGGTGCTGCAACGCTCTTCGGTTCCCTCCTGCCGGCCCTGGGAGCGAGGCGATTTGCTTCGCCGCCTTTCGACCTTCAAGCTCGTTGGGAAATTGCCCAAGGTTGGCTTCGATACGGTTGAATTGTGATGGAAGCGATTAGGTTGAGATAATTGGGGGCGGGAGGATAATTGAACTGGTGTTTGTTTTTTTTCATTTTGCAGGTTTCTGGGTCGTTGGCTTGTGCGAAGAGAGGATGGGTGAATGTGGGTGTTGCTAAGATTGAGTGTGAGATATGTCGTGCTCAGTTAGATTTTGCTGTGCCTTCAGCTTCATCTTTTGAAGGTGAGTCTATAATTGTAATGGATGTAGTTTTTGTTTGTTTGTTTTTTAATGATGGGAGATGGGGATTGTTGATTCTGCTAGATTTCCAACTTGAAGCTCTGTTCAAAGTGTATTTACCTTAATAATGTAGATTATTGTATGTGTTTTTCCTGGATTTCGCCAGAGGTGGTGAAGTTTTTGTGTAAGTTTTGTAGGAAATGTGATGCAATTTATGTATGCTTATTTTGTGTCTGGGGGTGGGGTGATTTTGGCAGCTAGTCGCAGTGAATTATTTTTGGTTGTTGGCTCAAGTGTGGCTTATCTCTTCCAAAAGTTAATTTTCCATTCTAACTGATAATGCTTAATCTGCATAACTGCATGGAAGAGTTCACAATAATTTATGAATTTTTTATTTTCCTCAGGGAAGTTACCTAGAGATATTTGAAAGGAAAAAGGCTGATTAATAATGACACATAATAAAGGGTTCTCTATTCAAATATAATACCAATGAGAAAGAGGAAAGCCCAAATTTTTTTGCTTGGTTCTTTTGAACAAAAGGTGAATGTGATTTATGTTGTACCTCTAGCTTAATGAATTAGAGAACGGGTCACTGGATATGTGGTTTAAATAGAGCTTGTGAAGCTTGGACAATCCTAACCTTTCAATTTGATTTTGTGGGGTTGAATGAAGCCCAAAACCCATATTCTTAGACTTCTATGGGGTTGCATGGTTATATGGAAGTTTGTTGGACATTAGAACTTCCACCAGATAAATTGTATTAGAGATTGCTATTTTACCATTTTTTTGTGTTAGAGTATGATATAGATGGTATTTGCAATGTGTAGTTTGAATCTTTTTGTTGTGTCAATTGTAATTAATATTCAATATTCAATAAACTAATCTCGTATTTCTTTTTTTTTTAATCTTCTGGGTAATTCAAAATGAGCACTTTTATACCGCTTGATTCAATGCTTCTTTCTGGGCCTTGCTTATTGTTTCTCCTTTATTTGATGAAGCTGATGGCTCCAGTGAAGAGTTTTCTGAACAGCTTGATAGAGGCCACAAAGTCACCTGTCCTTGGAGAGGCAATAGCTGTCCAGAAAGCTTGGTGCAGTTTCCTCCTACTTCACCTTCAGCTCTAATTGGAGGTTTTAAGGATAGGTGTGATGGACTCTTGCAGTTTTATTCCCTCCCAATTGTATCTGCATCTGCAATTGAGCTTATGCGGGTTACACATAGCCCTCAAATTGATCGCTTACTTGCTCAATTGCAAATTCAGACAGCTGGAGAATTGGGCTGTAAAGCAGAAAATACTTCTGGAACGGGCTTAACTGGCGAACAGGCCTGTCATCCTTATTTTTATGTAAGAATTTTTTAAGATATGTTGTTTTGTTTTAATTATTTATTGAAGTGTATTTTATGCCAATTTGTCCAATTTTGTTTATTTGTGCATCCTTTTATTAATTTTCCTATTCAATAGGCTCAGAAGCTCATAAGTCTTTGTGGATGGGAGCCGCGATGGCTTCCTAACGTGCTTGACTGTGAAGAACAATCAGCTGAATCTGCAAAAAATGGGTATAGCTCTGGTCCAGCCAAAGGCTCTGCACCAGATTCTGCTCCTAGCAAGAAGGAGTTTTCAACTTCTTCAAGGAAAGATACTGGGGACAATGATGTACTGGGTTCCGAGTTTAATTGCGAGTCTAGATCACCTTTGTTAGATTGTAGTTTATGTGGCACTACAGTTAGAGTATGGGATTTCTTGACAGCTCCACGACCAGTTCATTTGGCTCCCTGTGGGATTGATACACCTCAAACAAGCAAGAAAATAGCATCAACTCGAGGAATAAGTGCAGCCAGTGGTATCAATGAATGGGCTGCTGCTGATGGTGTTGAAAAAGAGAGGACCGGAGACCGTGACGAGGCTACAACATCTGATAAAAGACAACTTGTATCAAATAAAAGTTTAGACTTAAGTCTTAGGATGGCTAGTGGGCCATCCTGTTCACCAATAAACTTGACATCAACCTCAGGTCATGTGCAAGATGCTGGAGAAGGAAAATATCTAATGATTGGACGGCCTTGTGGAAGTGAGGTTGGTGACCAGGCAGCTTCTTATGAATCACAAGGCCCCAATGCTCGCAAACGCAAGTTGGATGATGGTGGAACCACTGCCGACAGGCCACACCTAAATGTGCAACAGGTGGACAGTGTTGAAAGAACTGTAACTGACCGTGATAATAATGAAGTCATTGGTAGTCAACAGTATTCTGCTGGCCCTTCAAAGCGAGTCCGTGATACTAATCTATTGGAAACATTCCAGTTTCCATTAAGAAATTCGCCGGACGTTGTACCTAGCCATTCATTGGGTATTCAAATAGAACTGGATGCAAATATTGCTAACCAGTCAAACCCAGAAAGGGATCATGCCATTGGTGTTATGTCTACCAGAGATTCTGCTCAAGCGTCTTCTATTATTGCAATGAATACAGTTTATCACAGTTCAGATGATGAATCAATGGAAAGTGTTGAAAATTTTCCTGTAAATGCTAATGATGTCAATTTCCCTTCTGTTGATTTGAACGAAGCATCAGAGCTGAATAGCAGCTATCAAGCACAGCAGAGTGCTTGTTTCCAACCACTTTTAGAAAGGGCAGGAGGGGAGGCAGGTGTTAGCAGTTCAAATGCTTGTGGGGAAGTTTTGAACACAGAGATACTGACTGCACATGCTAGAGATGGACCTAGTTTTGGTATTAGTGGGGGAAGTGTGGGCATGGGTGCTAGTCATGAGGCTGAAATCCATGGGACTGATGTCTCAGTTCATAGAGGTGATAGTTTAGGTGATGTTGAACCAATTGCTGAAGTGATTGAAAATCATGGTCCACCTGGTGAATTTGAGCCTTATCATGGACTTACTGGGGATTTTGTGCCGGAGGAAATGAGTCGGGAAGATCCTCAAGGGGATAGTCAAGCTGTGGTGTCTCAATCTATAGCAAGGGCTGATAGTGGCTCAAAAATTATAGCTTCAAACAAGGTTGAATCTGTTGAAAGTGGTGAGAAGACCAGTTGTAGCATGCAGATGATAGGCCCTGACAATGGTGCCCATCCGTCCCTTTCTTGTAATGCTGTTGTATGTTCTGCCTATGAAGTATCCAAGGAAGAAGTTACTCAGACTGGGAAGGCATCTCACATTGATGATGGTGCATATCATGAATCAGGCCATTTAAATGCTGATGTTATGGGTATGTCTGATTATTTATTTATTTTATTTGGTTTCTTTCTTTTTTTCTTTAACCTTAGATATGCATTCCCTCTGATGTTGAATGGGACTGGTAAAATCCAATGTTATTGAAAACAGCCATGGCGGCAGCTACCTTGGGTGTTGTGGAATGGTGGTTTGGAGCTGCATAAGCCTCGGGTCAGGGAAACCCAACCTGACTCTAGCCATTTAAAATCCTAATTTTTCTCTCTCTATTTCTATTTTCGGGCTAATGCATATTGGGTCAGCCCAATAGTTATTTTTTAAAAACAAAGGGTTGGGCTGAACAACCTGGCCCAAACCCAAACAACATCAGAAAATAAACCTAATGCGCCCAAACTAGCCTCAAGCACCCCTTTGCATTATAGTTCTGCATTTTTTAATTATCTATATGGTATATATATTACTTTTTTTGTTTGCAATGCTTCTGCCATAACCTATTGTGACTTCCAATATTTTCTTCTTAAAAGGATTTTTTGGTCGCCGATATTTTCCATTATGGTAAAATCTGTTACCTTTTGAATTTTGAATAGTGTCATTGTACTACTAATGTATTTATCACTTTGTCTTCTAGTTATGTTTTATTTTATACTCAATTGTGCATAGTTATTTGGAAATTGAACTATCCCTGAGGTCAATAACAAACTTATAAATAATATCGGAAAGCCTTATCTGAAATTGTCTGATTATTTTACTGGGAGCAATAACTTTTAGATAGAGCTTGGGGGGAAGGGGTGAGGGGATTTTACCTTCACAAGGAAAGAGGACGTATGCATCTGTTCTTTGTTTGGGAATCAAATCTATGGACCTAATTGTTTTCCCTCCAGCCAAATGGTTATGACTAAGTGAGAACATAGAGGAGTTATTACAAGAGATATTTATGTTTTGAAAAATATTGTTAGTTTTTTAGTATGTTTTCCCTCCAAAAGCTTTTTTTTTGGTTGGAAGCCCTTGGAACTGGGAAGTTGCATTGAGCCTACCTAATCTGAGTTAAGTGAACCTGTTGCAGGGAGCAATGTTCTCCCAAAATTTATTTTCTTTAATCACAGGATTCAAATACGAGATTTTACTTAAAAGGAACTAATCCTTGCCACTTGAACAACCAAAAGGTGCTGAGAACAATAAGATTTGAGCCCCCCGACTCTTGAAAGGAAGTCTAATATACATACAGTTGTAATAGTTAAATTTTATTAATTTGGCTTCTGTTTCCTTCCCCCAATTTAGGTGTTGGAATCTCTTAACCCCACTCCCTCTTGTTAGAGCAGACCTCCTTTCCCTTCCTACTTCCTCCCCCATCCCATTTGTCCAAAATCCAAACCCAAATTTTATACTTACAATGTCTGCAAAAACTGTTATTAGTGATCATAGTAGACATGTAGACTTGATGGAGTTAGAAATTCACAGCCATGGGTACTTTCATTAATAATTTTCTTCTCTTACGATATATACACAAGTTTCTTATTTCAGATAATATTTTCAACTTTATAATGCGTAACAGGTTTCATGGTGGTCACTCAATCAGTAACTATCAAATCTCTTATTGAGTAGTTTTTAGATGACTTTACCCAATTTATTCAAACAATTTCTAATAATTTTCTGAATTAAATTACTGTTGATGAGTTCTACCCAAATTTTCTACTCCTTTTTACTGAGTTCTTTCATAATAAGGTTTTTATTTTACTGATTGCTGAATAATTTTTCTGAACCTTGCATCATTGCCTGCCCCATCTTGTCCTGACAGCTCTTCTTTTTTCATTAACTAATGCACTTGGCTCTAATGATCAGGAACTCCTTACAGAGACAACAGTAATGGAGGTGTTGAATTTGATCCAATCAAATTACATAATGATCACTGTCCTTGGGTGAATGGGGATGTTGCTGCTGCTGGTTGTGATAATCCCTGCTCCAGTTCTGGTGTGGGTAGTGTGGCTCTTTGTGGCTGGCAGCTGACCTTAGATGCCCTGGATTCTTTCCAGTCTCTTGGACATCTTCCCCTCCAAACTCTTGAATCAGAATCGGCGGCTTCCATGTGCAAGGTTTGTAATTGATATCATTGAGAACAGTATATTTAGATGTTCATATTTTGACTAGAGTGTTTTCCATTTTCAAAAATATAATAGTCCTTGGATTTATGTTAAAAAAATGACACTTTTATTCTATTCTATTTATAAGTATGAAATTTTAGCTAATCAGAGACAAGAAATGTGACCTATGTTAGGGTCAACAGAGAAAATTTTTGCAAGTTGAAATTCTTTGTTGTTTGGTGAAGTGAAAGTGATGTGAAATAAGAGAGATAAAGAAAAAAATTTCAAAATTTCTGCCAAGAATTATTTGCCTCAGCAGTGAGTTGTGAGCTTTCTGAGAAATCTAGAATTTTCAGATCTCATGTCATAAGGTAGAGAGCCAAGACAAGTTCTTGGCCTAAGAATCTGAAGTGGGATTTAATACTGATCGAAGTCTCGCACCATATGCATGTTTTTTTTAATAAAAGTGAGAGTGCTAACTATGTTGGCACCACAAACAACATCAATCATATGCTGTACCTCAGAATATCATAGAAAAAGAGAAGTACAAGAAAAAAGAGCTGGGATAATACACTTGACCCACAACCAAGGTTATCAAACTCGTGAGTTTATGTAGACTCGTGGGAGCTCCATAAACTCGTAGACTCATAAGAGTTTACTTCGTATGAAAAAATATTTCAATAATAGAATTAATTGAAGTACTTAAAACAGAAGTCCACAATACCAATAAAATAACTACATTTAGTGGTGAATGAGAATTATATAAGTTCAAAGTACCCCAAACAAATAAATACAAATATTACACCCATCACCTGTGCATATAAATGCATTATGAACACAAAGATATGAAAAACAACCCACATTAGAAGCATGATGATCTCTAAATATTCCCCCACAATCCAAAGATTAGTATAGCCTTTGGAGATTACAACTTCCATGTCAAAAATCACACCCTTCACGTCTGATATAAAGGCATTATGAACACCAAGATATGACAAACAACCCACATAGAAGCATGATGATCTCTAAATATTCCACCACAACCAGATACACCAGGATAGTCTTTAGCTACCCAATCAGTATTACATTTGAACTGATGACTGGGAGGAGGAGGCCAAGAAACAGGAACATATGATGCAGTCCTCCTAGGATCTATATCTAGTACAAAACTTTTAAGAATAATTAATTCTTGCACGTTGGATTACATACAACCAGTACAACAGTTGCCAGCCCGATTGACCTCAATAAATCATGCTTTTAATTCTGTCATGGGATGGTATGTGGGTTAACAAAGCAGATATTGTTTCTGATTATCCATATATTCATGACACCAAAGAGACTTGTATTACTGTCTGACTTGAGCACTCCAGGATCTTTTCAAGAAACAAAGAATGGAAGAGATGGAATAAGAAAAGTAGCACTGGAAAGAGCTGCCAGGCCAGGCCCAGAGACCTATTGAAAATGTGCATTAAAAGAACTAGTGTTGAACAGTTTGCGCAGCACCACCCCCACAGTTAACATCAAGAAACAATGACCATACCAAGCTATCATCTGTAGGCAACCTATATGATAAATACGGCAAACAAGAAAAGGGAAAGGAGGAATAAATTTGCTCCAAACCAGTGCTGTACCATTCAGTGTTAGCTGATTCAAAGAAAATTATGTGTAGTTTTTTGGATGCTGAGAATACCATCAGCAGAACCTTTCCATCTAAGACCGTCCTCAATATCAAAGGAGGTAAGATTAAAGCACAGAGATTGCAACAGTGAGAGGCAGGGTATTGTGTAAGTGATTAGAAATCCCACCTTAGCATCTGGTATAGACCAGGATCTGTTGGATATTAAGTGTGCCACCTTAGCTTCCAACTTATTGTGCAAGTGATTAGGAATCCCAAGCCAATCCACTATAGGAATAGTTGACCTTTTATCCAGCCAGAAGTTAACCTCGTTTTCAATGTAGCTTTTTATACTCTCAATCTCATTGAAAATGTCATATACATCCGTACCTTTATCTGTGTTTTAATGTATTTAGTTATTTATTATATTTATGGTGTATTTATATTATTATTTTTAATGTGGCATCTGACTTGAGATTGCAGTTTCTTCTTTTATCTATTAATAAATTTGAATGTCATACTTTATTTTCAAAAGCCACTAGATAATAGATATGATGCAAAAGTGTTTGCAATTGAAATATTCAACTTATTAAGACGTCATTTTATATGTATGCTTGGATATTATTTTCAGTGCAAGCACTAAGCAGCTCATTCAAAATCAATCACATTCACGTGGGGCCACCTTTGAGAGCTTTTTCTACTGTATTTATTAGTTGGCTTTGAGTATTTTTTTTTAAAAAAATGCTCAACACAAGATCCAAGTTTCGTCTGATAAAGAGCTCTCAATTTTATCATAAAGGAAATCATTTTGATTCTGTAGTAAGGCTTAGTGTTTTGTTGGATGTAGAAGATTCATCTGCTTGACGTATGCTTTTTGCAGGGTGATCGGTTCACTTCCGGCCAGAAATTGTTAGCACGCAACTCCTATGTTAGAAACCATGGGAGAAACTGAAGACCGGGAGGAAGTTCTGAAACGTTTTGTTGAGTTGTTTTTTCGGAGAATGAGTATTGTTCCTACATCCAAATTTAAGTTATGTTTTTAATGAATCGGATGCTTCTCCATTCTGGTTTTTCAAATGTCAGTTTTGATGCTATAAATTTCACTATTATATTGGATTTTGGATTGGTATTGTCAGGCAGTTTAATAAAAATGTGATTGCATGCATCAAAAGCATCTTTGAACTAGAGAAAATGGATGTTGGTTAAATAGAGAATGTGAGCTATTGATTTCTAACTCAAAATAGCGGAAATCGAATTGTGGGAATGGTTTGAATATCTTCTCAAGCTGATTAATCCCCTTATTTTTATTATGGTTAGCATATAATTATTAAGACCTCATTTTAGAATAGAATAGATCCAACCAGCTTCAAATCTGTAATTTAATTTTGCAATTGGTTAATCTTCGAGACTAAAATCATAATGGCAATCTCACTCCCACTGTTGCACTCCTGAGTGCAGTATTATATTTTTAGTTCCTATGTATGTTTTTCCATTTTTATTTTTTGAAAGTAAATAAATGTGAGATTCGTTACAAGAAAAAGCAGTATAGTAGTGTTTTAATTTCTTAGAATGTGTTTTTCATAAGGTTTTAGCAATAGTAGATGACATTTATGGTAAGAAAAAATAACAATTTGATTCAAATTAATTTTCATAGGATTTTAGATATATCATTCTGTGATTGGAAGTGGGAGATGCTCATACTCCATTTCTTTTCAATGATGAAGCTTTATTCTTCAAATTTATTTGTTCCACACATTATTCGACCAAAATTATAATCCCTCAAATAAAATCTTAGATGAGTGTTCTACTTGTAGGTTGAAAAACAGGTTGGAAGAAAAAGTTTATTAGAAACTATATATACAAAACCAAACTAAGGTCTCTGAGGCAAAACTACAGCGATAGTTGCAGGCGCCTTTGACCCCTTTTTTTAAGTATATATAGTTTTTTATTTCTTAATTTTGATGAAATATTTTATTTTTTTTTATAATTTTTGGAGATAATAATGTTTCTTATTCGATAAAGATTTGAGTACGATTTATTTTTTAATATCTTTTTTAATTTTATAGTAATTGTTATTTTAACAGCTACATATAATTATATTTACACTTATATAATTTTATTAAATATCATTTTATTCTTGAAGTAAATAATTCAAAATATATCAATTACTATCTACTAAATAACAATATAGTAACATTCATTTTATTTGGTAGAGTTTTATGACTTAATTAATATGATTCTCCATAAAAAAAATCAAAACTAAATAGATATTATTTTATTATAATTTTTGAAAATTTGTAGTAAATGTAAATTTGATTATTCACTTATGTCAATATTGTTCTGGAAAGAAATATTTTTTCATAACTTATTTAAATACGTAATTTTTTGTTTCAAGAAGAGATACTTATCTTGCTTTTTTTTATTTAATTATAATTATAATTATATATTTTTATTATTTTGAAAAAAATACATATTTATAAATAGTAATAGTAATTAATGTGACTACCACTGATTCATTTTTTAAAAGAAAAATTCTCCTTCCACATTCATATCTTTTCTCTCTACTTTCATATTAATTATTATGAAAAGTCAATTTTAATTTTTAAATTTTTTAAAAATAATTTTAAAAAAATAAGTATAATCTTATTTTTTAAAATAATCTCACCTGTATTTTATTAAACTTAAAAAGAAGAAGAAGATATTAAACTCTTCTTCATACTTAAAAATATATTTTTGAAACTAAAAAATAAGTATAGAAATGAGGGGTTTTGAAACTAAAAAATAAGTATAGAGATGAGGGGAGAAGGTATGAAGATGCAGACATGGCAATTACTTTTTTTACCATATCATTTATGACATCCACCCAACACAAAATTTAAAATTTAAAATTCAACATTGTGCTTGATTTTATTTTTGGTTATGGATGCATAAATCTGGAAGTGATTTTTATGCATTCTGGATTTCGAAATCCGGAAGGTTATTTTTGTATTTCATTTAAGCTTCCAAATGATCATATCCGGAAGTGAACTATGAGTTCTGGATTTTCATATCCAGAATGGTGTACTGTAAATGGTGTTTAAGATTGAGATCCGAAACTCATTTATGTTTGCTTATGGATCTTGACATCCGAAAGGTCATTTATGCAGTCTAGGTAAGCTTTCGGATAGTGAAATCCGAAAATGACATATTAGTTCCAGATTTGTATATCCAGAATTTTGTGATTTGACTTACGGATATAAATATTTAGAAGACAAAAATACTAAATCATTAAGAACAAAACAAACATTTTATGTTATTTTATGTTAGTGTGTTGGATGTAGGTATGAATTGATATGCTAGAGGAAGAATCAGCTTGCAGAGACAACACCCATCACCATTTAAAATTTAGTTCCAATACTTCATAAAATCTACACTCGTCTACCCAATTTTTTTCCTGTAACTTTAGTTTCTTAATTTTTAATTATTTGTAATTTTAGATTCTGAATTTATTTATGCGATATTTATTCTTTAATATTTAATTGTTGGTAACTTTATTCAATTTTTACTTTAATTATCTAACTGAGAAATTAAAATTATATGAAAATAATCCAGAAAACAAAATTGTAAATTTGACAAAATATAAGGATTAAAATTGCAACTAAGCATAGTTTTTAAAATCATTTTTTAATCATTATAGTGCATAGCTTCTTATGAAGTGATTATCTTAATTTTGTATATTTTATGTTATATAGAACTTAGTACGCTCTAAAAACTATTTTAATAATAAGGCTAATAAAATTAATGTTTAACTTATTTTTTAGCTTCTTATTATTAATATGTTAGTATTTAAAATATAATCCCTATTAATTTAATCAAATCAAAGTGGATAACACATCAAACTATTGTCGGAGAAAACATCAACTTACAATTTTATTTATTTATTTATTATTTAAATATAATTTTAGTTTTTCAAATAGAAGTTTGTTTTAGTATTCTAATCATTATTATTTTTTTGTTTTTTAGTCTTTTAAAATTGTGAATTTAATTCATTAACAAGTTTTTTCTTTTTTAATGTTTGCTAAAGATTTAGATATGTTTTAGTTCTCCAAAATGGGGACATTTTATTTTTACTCTCCAATTAAAAGTTTTCATTTCTTATTCTTTTAATTTTGTAAAGTGCTATTTTTATTCAGCTGGTTTAAATGATAGTAGTACCTTTCTTTCATGCCATTATTAGTTACATTTTCAGTGAACCTATTCAGACACTTGAAAAATACCAACTTTTCACACTTCATTTTCATATTTCAAAAATTTCAATCAAAAGTTCAATGACTCCAAATGCTCCTTATTGCTAGAGATACAGTTATGACGAGTGTCATATGAAACTTCTTTAGTATATTTCAAATAACTTGTCACTTTTCAAAGAAAAGTCTTATAAAAAGACAGTCAAAGTAAAAAAGGAACACTACAATCTTCCAAAGATTAAAGTCAGCTGTAATAGATGGTTGTTGATCACATTTGTGTGAAGATGAACAAAATAATTTTAAACAAGGTGGAGTTAACAAAAAATTAATAATTTTAAAAAAAATTATATCAACCAATTAAATTCAAGTGACAAATATTGCCTAATACACCTTTTATCACATCATGAGGGTCTAAAATAGCATTTTACACAATGGAAGCACTAGACATCGAAACTTTTTAATGAAAAGATAAAAAAGAAATAGTACCCCAAAATTGAAAAACTCAAAACATGTTAATTTAGATATAATAAAAATTACTTTAATTTGTCACTATTTAATGAAGTTATAAACACTGATAGTTTCAGAGAAATTTTCATGTACAGATCAAAAGGAAAAGATTTGTCATGGGTAGGCACCATATATTGGAGAACTTCCCATGTAGGAGTCAAAATGAAAAACAATGTGGAAGGATCAAGAGTGTTTTACATGGAGGGACCCAAATGAAATGCAAATGTTTTAGTATAAGGATTAAACCAGAAAACAATGAGTAAAAGAACCAAAATTAACATAACATTAATAAATGAAAAGGATTGGTTCATGAATAGGTTTATAAATTAACATACCAATTGTGTGCACAATATTTGTATCACTGTTGAAATTGCAGTAGTTCAATTCAATGCATAAAGTTACAAAAAGAGATCATTAGGTAGCCTCTGAACTGCAACACAAACATGTGCAAGTTTTTCATGTAGGGACTGAAACTAAACCAAGTTTACATTAAATCTTTCACCTTTTATATTATCTTAAAGAATCAAATAAAGAGAGAAAGGTGCGGTTGTATGGGAGGGGAGAGAGTAAAACACAAAATCATAATCCCAAGTAAATGTCTATTGCTTACATTCATGTCAAATATTCTGTCTTCTTGTGCTAATATGAATACATGATAAACTTCCTTTATTGTTGAAACAACAAATAGTGAAAACTACTCACTCAGGTATTAGAACAATAGTCAGCACATCATCAAAAGACTGATTGCTGCTTACTCGCTGGAAGGTGCATCCTCAGCTGGAACACTTCCCCCTTCTTTGAAAAGGACATAACATCACAATTTAGTTAGTTCATTTTCATGATGCTGAGAGACACAAGGGAGAAGGGACATATAAGTTTAGCCATCTTAACTGAACAAAGCAAGCTATCAAAGCACAACATACCTTCTCCTGAAGGAGCATAAGGAGATTTCCGGTAACGTGTTTGCTGCTGCGTCGGCTGAAAAGCAGAAGCACCAAGTAGAAATTTGTCATGAACATCACATTAAAATAGCAGGCACATTTAAGGTGCATTTGGATAAGATTTGAAAGAAAGGGCCTTCAGTTTGATCTTATTTATAAGACCCTTTTCAGAAAGTTTGTTGTCCCTTCTTATAAAACCCCTTTCTAGTTGAATCATGCATTAATAACTCTTTTTCTAAAATGCCCTCTTTTTCATTTTTTTGGTTTTTGATCTTATTTAAAAAAAAAACTAATATGAAGCCTTATTCCCCTAGGGAGAGAGATTCATGTCTGGTGTATCAATGAGTTGCCCGTTGCTTGCCAAGGTCTAACACAACTTTACCCAGGCATGGGACTCAAAATTATATGTGGAGTTTTTTTTTCCTCTCAAAAAACTAATTTAATTAAAAATTGTTTACACAAATTTTAATTAAAAATTACTTTTTCTAAGAAAAACTTGAATAAACAAGCCATAATTTTGTTCAGTTAAAATTGGAGGGATGATTACAGATCTGGTTCATTTCACTTTTAAACCATTGGTAGAGAAAGGGAGTAGTAAAGGACAAGGGAAGCTATGGAGCAGCAGCCTTTATGTTATTGTTAAAAATAAGTGATCATGGTCTTGTTTGAATAAACATGTCTATAAAAGAACTTGTGTGAAAAGAAAATAAAAAGGTAAAATACATTGAGCATTCAATTAGCTAAGATCAACATAAATTTTTTGACGAAACTAAAAAAGAGTTGAGTTGATTTTAACTTTATATGTGAAGCTCAATTGATTTTAGCCACATATTTTCTCCTATTGATAAAAGTTTGTTTAACAAGACCGAGGACATCATCAACTTGATTTTTTAATCTTAAACTTATTATCCATTTATTTTGATTGTAATCCAAAACAGTTAACGTTACCAAAGCTTTTATATAGCAAGTACAGGTCCAAATCTAGGAGTCATAACTAATGGCAGAATCAAAATTTAATTGTCTAAAATGCATAGCATATTATTCTGCTTCAATTTATACTAAATCTACAGTCATTTTTACCAACCAATTTGTTAACAAAATCATATCACTGCAAATCACAAGTTATAACTAAGCTTGTTACCATAGAAAAATGAACATTATCTGTGAGTTTAATTTTTTTGAGACAATTGATCATTTTTCTCTCTTTGTACTATAAATCTAAATGATATAGAACAATTTCAAGAAACAGACTAAGAACATCAGGCAGCAAGCCATTCACACATCAGAAGAACAACTACTATCAAGCCATAGAAAGGCAGTGTCACTATATCCAAATCAGGTAGCAGAAAATTGCTTAAGTACCTGTAACTTAGGCCGAAGAGCCTCAAGTGGTCCCTTAGGCTTCTCACCACCTTGCTGTTTCATGCAATGGCACAGAAGAGCATCAGAAAAATGAAAAAAAAAAATTCAATATATGCAACTATTATAGAGGGGTATTTCTAATACCTTTCCAAGTGCCCAGTCCGCAGAATCAAAGTAAGCACGCTCATGGTCCTACCATAAAGTTGAGTTTTAGATGAAAAATCAAATGAGCATTTATCACTGCATACTCATGGGCATGAGCACCTTGATTTCATAATGTAAGTGACAAACTAGGTTTACACACAAAAAATCTACATGCACACACCTTAGATATGAGCGGCGGCTTTTTGGGCAGCATTCCTCCATACTTTTTCTTTACAGCCTCCTCCTACAAGGATCACAAATCGTAAGTCACAAAATAAGAAATTCTTACAAACTTACCTTTGTGTCAAGAGGCTCATCCTCAGTAAAGAGATTACTAATCTGAAGTCAAAATTTTAATTTAAGAATGCTAAAAGGAAAAATCTGAATAGTACCTGCTTCTGGGATGATGGCATGGTGTTAGCTGACTCATTAGATGCATCCACGTCCATCTGTCTGAGATCTTTGTTATCCTCTATGTTAGACATGAAGTCCTTTTGAGTGTAAAGCTGCAGTTATAACAATAGACCATGTTAATAAAAAAATTTCAGCTTATGTATAATGATTCAGAAATCAGAGAGAAGAAAACATGAATCTAACATTGAAAACAAAATTGTTTATTCAAAAAGGGAATTTTTCAAGAGGCATAAATTGTCTTCAAAATATAAGATGATCGAACCACATAACTCAACAATAGGAAAGACCTGTTTGGAAAGTACTTCAAACAAATATCTCCTCCATCAAAAAATCGTACAACTAAGAAGGTTATACTTATAGGGTCATAGTACAGAGATTCAGTAAATCAGTTCAGTCTTCAAACCCTTGAGCTAAAGTAAGATAATTGTTCACAGGACACAAGTGGGACAGAAGAAATATTTGCCGGAAACTCCATTAAACCTACCTAGTCAACAAAATGAGAGCTGCTAACATTAAGAAGCTCAACCGGTAATAAATAAGAAGTTCATCATTCAATTATAATCATGTGGTTTGAAAAAAAAAAGAAGAGAAAAAAAATCAAAGTTTACAAGGAAAATAAAACTCAGTCTTTAGCAAGTGATACATACTCTAATGATACTACACAACTTTCTTATAATTTTATTTTATCCAGTTTTACTTCTCCACGCTGGTAACCACACTGCATGATGTGGAGACACACATCCTATGATCCTAATCAAAATAAAGAACTTTCCAATGAACAATGCTCCATCAGAGAAAAGCTGTCTAGCTTACAAGTCATCTACTGCAACTACTTTACAATTAAGCAAAGCTCAAAATGAACATTATGTGGTCTTCCAACATGTCAAACTATTTAGGCGCAGCCGCACAGGCAAAAAAAGTGGCAGACCATTATATCGATACAGGGTAGCAAAATGCATTTGCAAACTTGCAATCAAAGACCACCCAACCCATCAAAACGAAGCAAGTCACAAGCTTTTTGTGCAAAGTAACACACATCTGAGCATTAAATAAACTGCCAGAAAATTTTTTCTGATACTTTTATCAGAAGACCAATAGCTCTTAAATAGAATACATAAGGTCTAATAAGAATACATAAGGTCTAATAAAGGAAATGCATAAACTACTACATGCACACTTAATTCCTAAGGGTCAATGATTCTCACACAGTAAATACAAAATCAGACAACTATCCCTAACCTAATAACTACTCTATTTACAACTATTTAAACTCTATTCAGGTCTATTCTCAGAGAGTCCAGCATAAACATTGGATTTTGAAGTTCCACAACTCAACCCACCAAAAATTCTAAAGTCTGCATCTTCCCTGAACAGTACCAGGGGTCTAAATCATTGATGGGTATTCAGCAAAAGTGAAAAAGATTAAAAATTTAAAAAGAAAAAACAAAAATTGATAATGGAGTGGAACAAACAAATGGAGCAGCTATGAAGTTAAAAAGGGGCAGAATATCAATATTATTTTGAAGATCAAGTTGGAGGAAATGGAAAGAAGAAGATCGAAGTAGTCACTCACCGGAGCGCTGGGGCCACAACAACCGTATTCAGCGGAGCACCGAATGGTGTCTCAGCTCTCTCTCTCTCTCTCTCTCTAACTCTCTCTCCTCTCTATGTCTGTTGTCTGAGTCTCAGATCCCATGCTTTTACATTCAATTATTTTTTTGTCTTCTTTTATTTGCTTCATTTCATCTTATTTTTTGTTCCATTATTGTTGTTATTGTGATTTAGTTACGCATGCAATTTTGTCACATTAGTGATTGTGTTCCGTGTTCTGAGATTAAAGAACAATTTTAATTAAGTTGATTACGCAACATGTACTGCACGCAGTTTGATTTATATCCTTCATTAGAAATAAAATCTGAGAAAATAAAGAAAAATAAAGAAAGGTGAAACAGAATGAAAACTGTGTTTGATGATTTGAGAGAAAGTTACATAAAAAGAAAATTTTCATTTTCAATAACAAATTATAAACTAAAATTAAATAACCTATCATTATAAAATTATTCATATGTTCATTACAAAGAGAAATGTGTAATGAGTAATTTTTAAGAGAATTTCAGTTCTTTTAATAGTTTTTACTCTTTATATATCTTAGTGAAAAATAAAATATGAACGATACAATTGTCACTTTCTTCTAAAGAAAATGTATCATTTTCTTCACTTCTTTACACAAATTATTTTTTAACTCTGTTCTTTTCAAACAAATGGATCTAAGTATTAAGTTTTTCAAAAAGATTATACTTTTTTAGTCCTCATTTATAAAGTTCAAATGTTATAATTAAGATTCCTAAAAAGTATAATTTTTTTTTTTGGTTTGGAGACAATCTTGTAATGAATAGCATAATTTTTTTAATATTTAATGTAATTTCATATTTATTATTTGAATATGAAGCCATAACTTAAGACTGAACAATCATAACAAATGTTTCAGAAGTAAGACTCAAGAAATTTCATTTACCATTTTGATGTTATTTTAAATTACATTTATATTTTTCAATTTTAAAATAAACATTTATTTTTTATATTTTATTTATTATATGATATTATTTTTTTCTCTATCTTTAGGTTATCTTCTTTGTACTTTTTTAATAAAATGACCATCACTTTTCTTATCTATTTAAAAATATTATATTAATTAAAATAAAAAAAATTTTATGAAAATTAAAAGTTGAAATTTTAAACTAAAATTTTTAAAAGAAAATATTTTTCTAAATAATTTTTTAAAAGAATAATTTTCTAAATAAAATAAAGAAAGTGAATATCATTTAATAAAAATATAGATAAATAAATTTTTATTTAAAAATATAAAAAGCGAATATTATTTTAGTAAAAACATGGTTTTTTTTTTAATTATTATCTCTTGTTGTATACAAGTGCATACAAAGATAATATTTATAGAACCTAATCAACAAAAAGGATAAAAACATCCTAAACCAATTTAACAAAGGAACAACTAGAAATACCAAATCAATAGAAAAAATAGAGAGTGAGAAAAGAAAATCTTTTTTTTTATTCTAATATATACTAATATATTATAATATCTCCCTTCAAACTCAAGGTGGAGAGATATGAAAAATGTTTGTCATATTTATTGAGTTTGTCTTTAGTAGAAGAAATTTGGTTGGAGGAAAATGCTTTGTCATCAAATTCACTCATTTATAGAAGCAAATGTTGGCAATATGACCATATTTTGAACAAATTTGGAATTGGATGCTTACCCACACTTCTTGCAAGTTCATCAACAATAAATTTAATATTTAATGAGTAAAAAAATTTCACATCATCTTATTGTTAAGAGACATAGAGTGAACATTGGTGTAAAGATAGAAATATTCATGAATTATGTCTCAAACTTAAGGATGACAAAGTAGGTTAATCTGCCACGTGTTATCATTTAAATGACTCTTTATATTTTGTACATTTAAATGTGAATGTCATGTTTTTGGAATCAAAATTGGTAATTGTTAATATTTTATACAAACATTTATTTACATTAATTTTTTTATACATTATTTTCTTTATTAAAATATTATTGATATTTACTTTGTTTTGTTAGGCATCAAACCTTTTTTGATTAGAATATTAAAGTTTGATTCAATTTTATTTCTTGCATTTTTATTGTTCAAAAAATAATATTAATAACTATAACAAAATAAATAGATCTAAAATAAATAAAAATTGAAAATGACAAGTCAGTTCATCTTATAACGAAGTGAATTACCAATTTTAACCTGTATTATCTAGAAAAAAAAACTCAGTCCGTCTCACTTTTAACTGACCAACAATGTATGGAGTTAAAACGGGTTGGACTGACCCGTTTTACCAACTCTAACCAAACTTAAAATAAGTTGAACCAAAACATGAGAGAGAATGGACTTACATAATATTGATCAAATTCAAATAACAAGCATTTTCCAAGGTTCATATATAGAATTTACAAGATCAATATCATATAATCTTAGTTAGAAAGGTATCGTGGAGGAACCATAGAATTAATAACAAAATGCTAAAAAGTGATTGATTTAATAATATGTTGAACTTGTTGACGCCAACGAAGATAAGAAAGAAGTCTTAAAATTATAAAACATCCCAAAAATGGAACACTCACACCGTCTTAGAAAAATATATCTCATACTCTTTATTATTTCTTGTGTTCACAAATAAATACAAATTAAGTATTATAGAAGTTATCTTGAAAACAAAAAGACAAAAAACACACTAAACGAACCAATTCATCACAAAGAACAATTGAAAATAACAAAACAAAGAGATATGAAAAAGATAATGAAAGAGAAAAAAATCTTATTGTCTTTTATAATAATATATGCTAATATATTCTAATAAAACATAAATAAAGTAAATAAGAGATATAAATGTTGTTTTATTAAAAATAGATGAAAAGTAAAAGAAGAGCCTTTTAATTAAGACTATTTGCAATATTTTATGTAAAAGATAAGTGTTTCTTTTTTAATTTTCTGATAATTAATTTAGTTTTACGATAACTATATAAAATAATTAAAAACTAAGTGAAAAATATAAAATCAATTAGCAATAACATTTAAAAAAGATAAATGTAGAGTTTTTCCTTCTAAATGAATCCTTAAAAAAATGAAAGGATTGGCTTACAGGTGATATGTTTAATTTTACATGTGAGCATTAAATTTAGACAGTGTTATACAGATCCAATGCATCTTCAAACCGACACAAAAATTATTCATTTCGATTATATTTTCATTAAATAATTGGATTAACCTAATCAACTTCATCATATAAATTAAATTAGTTTAAAGTCTCAATCATCCAAGTAATATCTTTTAACTACAGAAAATTATTATTGTTTAATCAAATATTCGAAAACCTATCCCCTTGAATAGTAGAAATCTTTAAAACAAATTTTATCTTTCAGAATAAAAGCTTATTTATTATTATTATTATTATTGACACAACTAGAATTAAAGTCAAATCAATGCATTTTCATCTTTCTTTAAAAAATGGCTCTGAAACTTGTGAATTTGAACTTTTGTTTGGGGAATGAGAAAATGAGAGGGTCCCACACCACGTGAGTTCTATTATTCACTTAACTCGTGTTTGAATAAAATTATTTAAAACATTTTAAGTGGGTCTCTAAATGAAAAGAAATTAATTAAATTTTTATTATGCAGCTTTTTTAATTGAATATAAATGACAATTTGGATCATTGTGAAACCTACTGTTTTAATCTAAAAGAGTGGTCTGAATTAAAGAAACTGAGAATTTGAATTAAAGAAACTGAGAATTTGAATAAGAAAAGCATTATTCTACATCTTATGATCCGTATTCTATGAATTTGAATCACCTAATAAGTAATATCATGAAAAATGAAAAAATGAAAAACAAAATGTATGATGGAACAACCCATCATTAACTTGTGTTTTAGGTCAAAGTTCAAGGATAAATTTTTTGAAGATAAATGTGATGAAATAGAACAGATGGAGGGTGGAATTTTTAGAAATGAGGTTATTGATACACAAGTCTAAAATGGATGGTGATGAAAAAGGCATTTACCAAATGAGAAATTTTTATTAAGTGTATGTACAAAGGAGCAAAAGGGAGTGTAGTAGTCATTGGTAACCCTGAAAGAGAGCATCTTCAAATGTAAACAAGGATACACAGACACAGAGATCCATGTCAACCTGAAGGAGCAAATGAGCAATGAGGAAAAGGCCTAGAAACCAAGGATTTTTTGCACTTCTAATACCTTACTAATCACCATCTTTCATTCACAAGGTACCTTTTTTTTCAGTGTTGCTAGCCAATCCTTCTTGCTTTCATCTCACCAATGCATCACACTTTTCTTCAACATAATCTTTACTCCTTTCAATCCCTTGGGGACATGCAATGAACAATGAACAATGTGCTTATATTTTTAGTTTTATTTTATTTGTTGAGTTATTTTTAGTTTTATTTTATTTGTTAAGTTGTTTTGTCTAGTTTTATTTTGTTCTTAAATATTATTGTAAAAACTGAAATATTAATTTGAACTATAGTATTAATCAAACCTTGTGTTTAAGATTAGAACAGTGAAATGATGTAGATACACGTTGGAAAAGAAAATCTGTTGAATCCATATTCAAATTTAGTTAAGATTGTGGTACATGAAAATTAAATAGGATGATTAGTTGGAATAGAGAATTACAAGCAATAAGTAAGTGTGTGTGAATCTTAACAGTTATGGTTGCTTGATTTTTTTTATTTGATGTTACACCATAAAAGAGCATGGAAATAATTAAGGCTTTTGTATCAATTAGAAACCCATGGCCAAATAACCAACCTTTTATTTAAATTGATTATATATTTAAGATGGTCCTTTTTGAGCCCAAAATATATTTTTATTATTATTGCACCTGAACCTTAACAGATATATTTTCCTACCTGTTGGCATATTTAAGGAAAGAGAACATAAATGCAATTTATATATAGAAAAGGGAATTGTTGGTTTTAATTGTTTGAATAATTTAAGTTTAAATACTTTATTTGGTTGGAAATAGGAATAATTTATTTATATTATCTTTGATTGAAAAAAAAAAGAAGAAAAGAAATAAGCTAATGTTGAAATCATGAATAAGTAAAGAAAATGGGGGAAAATTATTAAAGTCAAATAAATTGATGATTAGATAGTACATATGTATTGTATTTAGATTGTAGGTATGTTCTTCTTTTAAATGTGCATTTTTTTATATAAAAAAACCAATATTTCTTTTGGAAGCCCAACCTCATTATAACTTTGCAGAAGATCTTAAGATTCATGTTTCTAATGTGATTGTGATATGAAGATGAAATGAAAAACAATTATGATTTGTTAGGATTCAATGGAAATAGAAAGAAACACTTATGTGGGAGAATATGAGAAGAAATTCCTTGATAAATTGTCATTTCACTGTTTCAGTTGTTATCTTGAAAGTTGATTGTATTTATATCTTGCTATATTTGAAGTTGAAAGCACCATAAATTTCTAATTTAATTTGTTTTTTAGTAAATAAAGCTATTTTGATATTTGAACTCAAATATGATTTATTTATATTCACTTACTTTGCTTGAGGACAAGTAAGATTCTAGGTTGGGGAGAGTTGATAAGTGTCATAATTCAGTAATATTCCATACAAAAATATAGGCACTTATGGACTTTAATTGATAAATAGTTACAATTCAACCTCTAATTTAGGAAATTGAACTTTTTATATATTTTTGGATTATAAGATGAATATGAATGACTTATTTCCAAATTTGTGTTAATTTCAAGAATTTAGGAGAAAATGGAGACAAAAGGGCTAAAGGAGAATGGACAAGTTAAAGACAATATGAAAAAACAAAGTTGGAGCATTGAAAACTCGTCCAAACAATATCACTCTAGAGGAATTCGCTCAATGCTCGCTTAAGTGAGTTTGACAACAAAGTTGGTTTTTTTATTCTTGTGAAATACACTTGAGCAAGCAATACCTCGTTTGAACGAGTTTGAAAATAAAGTTTGTTTTTTATTCTCGTGATGAACTTACCCAAGACTCGCTTAAACAAGTTCATTCCAGTGAAGTTGGGCTTTTTTCTCGTGAAACCCGCTTAAGCAAGCATTGTCTCGCTTAAGCGAGATGTCACATAACCCAAGCCCAATTAAGTTAAATAGAAGGCGTGGGGCATAATCCTAAATATCATTGGGAGGATAGGGATGATTTTTACATGTGCATCAATGTCAATTAATATGGAATGTTATATGTTTTTATTCATTGAAAATACAAACGAGTGAGAATGATGAACCTCGATCCCAATTTTTCCAATTGACTCATCCAAATTGTAGTGGCCAGACCTCGGTCGTCGAGAACAGATAGTAAAGGGTGAACCACGTCAGCTGGGTCCCACAACAAGGGCCAAAGCCACGTGGAGTGGACCTCGTAGGCAGCTTGGATTAGCGGGTGATCGGTCATCAATGTGTCTCCTCAGAGAGAGGTGATCAGTCATCGGTGTGTTGCCTCAGAGAAGGGTGATCGGTGTGCCTCCTCA
The DNA here is from genome assembly GCA_013389735.1 of Phaseolus lunatus. Classification (NCBI taxonomy): domain Eukaryota; kingdom Viridiplantae; phylum Streptophyta; class Magnoliopsida; order Fabales; family Fabaceae; genus Phaseolus; species Phaseolus lunatus. The sequence goes on from CM023861.1 coordinate 6,024,474, forward strand.
GAGAGAGGTGATCAGTCATCGGTGTGTTGCCTCAGAGAAGGGTGATCAGTGTGTCTCCTCAGAGAGGTGATCAGTCATCGGTGTGTTGCCTCAGAGAAGGGTGATCAGTCATCGGTGTGTTCCCTCGGAGAAGGGTGATCGGTGTGTATTGACCAAGTAGTCCGGTGTGATGACGTAATTGTGAGGTAATCCTGTGGGCATGCTTGAGGAGGACACGTGGATCAAGAAGAGTAAGAGAAAGGAAAGCGTAGCTTAGAAGTTGATGAGATTGTCGTTTGTTGAAGAAGGCGGCGGTCTCCGATTTCTCTCGTATGTAATCAGTAATCGCCTAGATTGCACATGATCGCCGTGTGTGAAGATTAGGAGATCAGGTGGTCAACAAGTCGCCGAAAGGAGCACATCGCCGAGTATTTGAGAAGACTTGGTAAGCACTTATTATATGGTCTAAATACAGAAGATAAGTGGCATGTCTACCGCCAAAGTAGAGAAGATAAGTGGCATATCTGCCACCATGTGTAGTGTGAGCCGTGATACCCAGTGTTAACCAGCTCACCATGTTAAGGTTGTGCCCAGAGTAGCCTGTGCACTAAGCTACTCCCTGTGTGGATAACTTAGTCGCAGGAGCAAAGTGAAAGTAACGTTTCAGCTGCAGGTACTCCAGATGGTGACACGTGTATGACCAGATGTTATCCACGTGTCAAGAGGAATAACCGTCAGGAGAGAGAAAGACTCAGGTATATATATAGAATTCTTAACGGAATTCAGGGGGGATTTTTGATTGATTGGTGGTGATTCACTTGCACACGGTTCTGAGTTTTCTCTGAATTTCTTTGTTGATTCGATCACTGACTTGAGCGTCGGAGCGCAACCGGCCGCAGAGGCGCCGTACTGTTTTTTCAGGTCTCTTTGAGGATTATCAGGTGAGGGACATCGGTGTACTTGGCGCGAAGCTGGAGAGGAAGAGGTTTGAAAAGGAGAAGTTCTAACGCTTTGGTCAAGAGGCTGGATCACAAATCATTTACTTTGCTTTTATTTAATTTCTTACAAATTCATGATATAAACATCCTTTCAAACAAACTTTGACACCTCTTTTCATATTTAGTGAATATTATACTTGAGATTTTAAAACTGTTCCTTTTGAGTTCGATATCTGTCCTTAGAGATACTTTATTACTTTTGACTTGGTACTTGCTGTAAAATAGTAATTAAGTAGCCATGAGAAGATGTGAAATGCACGAGGATGTTACAAATGCAAAACGTAAAGAATGCACGAGGATGTATTTTCATTAGGGATCCTTAATGCTCTAAAAGAAACATGAGATGTAGCTAGAGTGTTCATTGTACTCATCTTTGATACTCTTTGGCCATGCTGTTTCAAAAAAGAAATGAGAACCAAAAAATTAGAGGAGAGTGAGAATTGAAATCATAATGAAATGCATAAGTACATGAAGTTAGAAAACAAGAAAAGATAAGTGTTTGTTTATGTGAGAGGATGAACTAATTGCAAGCTGACTTCAAGCTTAAAGATGTTAAGATAAGCGGGGAGTAGAAAAAAGTAAGAAAAAAAGTAGAAGCTGAAAAAAAAAATATACAATTAAAAAATGAAACAAACAAAAAAGTTGAACTTAAAATTTGAAATTGAGAAAAAAAAAATTTACGATTTTACAAAATCTAGTTATATATAATGAGTATCTGGACAATAGCGATAAAAAATTTAAGTATATAAATGATATGATAGTTAAAAACCAAAAAGTAGTTTTTAATTTTATTATTTTTATTGACAAAAATTAATCTCTAAAATTAAAAGTGACTGAAACATTATTTTTAATTATATCTTAATGAGAGATTAAAAAATTGTCTTTAAATAAACAAGTATTTTATAATCACTAGTTACTAAATATATAATATCTAATTATATTATAAATTTTCATTAATCATAAAAATTATTTTAAATATTAATAATTTGTAATTTATAAAATAATATATAAATTAGTTAATAGAATGATTAATAGTTTTTTATTTAAATTAGTTGACATTTAATATTTTTGTATAATAATAAATATGATTTATATATATATATTTAAATTAAATATATTAAGTTTAACTTAAATATAAATATTAATATTTTTAGGGTATATAACTATCATATGTCCAACAAACATTTTTCCACCACATGATGTCCCACAATTTTGAGAGTGGAGTGAATAATTATTCAATAACATAAGTAAAAAAATTATATTTTACAAATTAATCTAAATATACTCCAAATAAAACTATTTTGTCAATAATAAATATTTTATCTCTTTAGACTGAACTTAAATAATAATATCTAGCAAAAATACTTAACATTTTTATTACATTAAAATGTATATAATTTAATTATTTTTATGAATAATTAATTAAAAAACTATACAATTTAAAAAATATATTTATAATTTTATAAAAATAGTATTAAAAAACTATATAATCGTTATTTTTTAAAAGAAAAAGTTATTTAATTTTTTTAAAATAAATAACTATTCAATTATTTCATTAAATAATTTTTTGTATATTTATTAGATGGTACAATTATCCATCAAAAGGAAATTACTAAATAATGTATTTTCTTTATATAATAGTATAGATAATGGTATAGATGATTATTAAAATAAAAGATATTATTAATCATAAAAAAATTATAAAAATAAAATAAATAATTTTGATAATTTTTCTAGATGAATTTTATTTATTTTATAGGTAGTTTTTATTATTATTGATAGTTATTTTAATTTAGAAAAATGGTTACTCAAAATAATACAATGGTAAGAATTTGTATATAGAAAAAGGAAGTTATATAATAATAATAATAATAATAGTAATAATAATAATAATAAAATAAGTTATTTTTAATTTTTTTTATTTGTGAAAGGATTTTCCATTTTAACTTTAAATAATTTTTACCAAAAGTCTTATTTATAAATATATTAAAATTTATAAAAATAATATTTATTATTATATTTATTTATATGTTTTTATATTATAATTATAATTATTTATTTTTATTATTTATAATTATATATTATATATTATTATTAATATTATAATTAAATATTTTAAAATTATTAAATAAATTTATATAATATTTAATTTTATATATTCTAATAAAATAGATCATAAGAAAAGGATATAAGAAAAGAATATTTGAGTAAATACAAATAAAAAATAGATTTTGTCGTCGAGTCATTCTGTCCAAAATCAACGTCTTTGAGAGAGAAAAGCTCGAGAATTTTCGTTGTCGTTGTTCAAGATGAGATCTAAGGTTAAACACATTCCTTTTCATCATTCGTTTTATACCTAAACCCTAAACGCATTTCTTTTCATAATTTGTGATTTCTTTTCATCAAAATGATTTGTTTTTTGTTCAATATTGATTTTGCATGGATTTTTTTTTCCTTCCTGTGAAATGGACTGTATGACTTTTGCAGCTTTTTGTTGTATTTCATTTGAAGGAATTCGATCCACTGTTTGATTGTGGAAATTGAAAAGGGGACATTGTTTGTTGGTTTTGGTTTTTCGCAAGTGCCTTGGGTAGATCAGTGGTATCAAGTATCGGTCATGCCGAATGGCGGTGGCGGATTTTCTAACCACCGCTATCACAAGGCGGTGGCAATGCAGATTTTTCATGGTGACTGTTTTTTTCATCTTGGAATGTTAGGGTCTGTTTGGACTGCGGATGACATATGTGGGGATTTAAGGGAGTAGATGTGTGAGGATGTGAGAAGAAAGTGTGAAAAAAATGAGGGTGTTTGATTTGGGATATGTTAGAGTGGATGTGTGAGGAAAGTTTGTGGGAGTCTGAATGATGTGATAGTTGTGAGAGAATTTTAATTTTTTTTAAAGATGTAAAATGTTATTTTACACATTTATCCTTGCCTATTAAAAAAATTAATAATAAAATGAGTTGTTTTGTTTAAAAATAAACAACTTTCAAAAAATATATGTTAAATATAAATATGTATAATATAAAAATTATAATTAGAAAAAAATATGTATTCAACAAATTAAATAAAAACAGAACTTCAAGTAATTTATTTAAAATATTAAACATGTGATATAAAATTGAAAAATAAATCAGATCTTATATAAATAAAAAGTTAATATTATTTTTTAATATTAAAGATTCTGTAATAATGAAAAATAAAAAATACTACAACAAAAATATAGCATAATTTAACAATAGAAAAAAATTTCATAAAAAATTATAATTAAATAAATTATAATTTATAAACATAATAACTATACATAGAAATATAAACACAACAATAAATTAAATAAAAACAGAACTTCAAATAATTTTTTTAAATATTAAACATATACTATAAAATTATAGAATAAATCACATCTTATATAAATAAAAAATTAATATTTTTTAATATTAAAAAACCTCACAATAATGCAATCTAAAAAATACTACAGTAACAAAAATATAATTTAATTAACCATAGAAAACGATTTCATAAAAAATTATAATAAAAAATAAAGATAAAAACATATTAGTAGTATTATCTGATATAGTTCAATAATTAATTATTAATATTTTATTTTATTAAATATTTGTGTTAGTTAAATTTATTTAGCAACTAATATTTATAATGAAGTGTAGTTTTCATTAATAAATTATGTAAAAATACGTGAAAAACATATTAAAAGAAAAAGAAAAATCAAGTGTTGGAGCTTTATTCTTATGGGTTTTCAGCCTCTTGGTGGATGAGGATGTAATAAATTATAAAGTTATAACCTGTTATGAATAATTTTATAGCGTAGAGACCAAATTAATAAAATTTAAATACAAGTAAATAGAAAAATATTGTGAATCATTTAAATAATTCGATAAACAAAACAATGACTTAAAGACTTTGATAAAAACCACAATTAAACAACAGACTTTGAAAAACAACACAATGATAAACAACCAAGTTCGATAAACAACAAAATCAAAACAATAAAGTTTGATCAACAACACAATGCTTTAAAGATTCAAATAAACAACACAACCAAACTAAAATGAAATGCAACCTTAAAATACAACTTAAACACCATTCAATTACGCTGAGTCATCATATTAAACAACTTTGCCATTCTTCGTTGGGAAGGTAATCCAAATAGTTGCTTGACCTTAGCTGGGTTTTCACACAAGAAGTCGTAGCATTGGTCCAAGAGATTTTCATCACTAATGTTTATGTCAACCAACAAAGACTAGATATCAGACTCGAAGTACTGGTAGGACGCTATGTGGCGTTGATGGTGTACATGCTCACCATAATAGTCGGTGCGTCTCTGATGTCTGCAGCTACATCTTGTGTTGCGGTCGCCTGTATACGAGCAATCTCAACCAAATCAGTGGCCATTTCATTACTATGCTTCATGTAGGACCCAAAAATCGCAAGGTTATTGTTTAACATGGAAAATTGATTTTCAATGACATCCACCATGGGTGCTTTTCTCTTTGATCCCTTTGATGAGGAGGTCCCACCCGTTGCTTGAGAGGGTGTAGATTGAGTATTGCTTGGACTATTAGTTGATTCGACATGTGGTCCAGGTGAGTGGGGAATATCCTCATCAGGAGCATTGGAAGCATCAAACTCCGACGACTCTGGTATGTAATCCATGTTATTATCACTTAGATTGACACGTATATTTTCCATTCGGCTATGTCTGGTTGCTTGTCGAGGTGTCCTCCCCCCATTTCCGGTGGCTTTGTCATTCGACCACAGCTCCTCCATAAGGTCATAATTGCGAATGGAATTGACACGCCATTTACCGGCAGAAGGCTTTGCCTGTAAGCAATAAAATGTCAATAAAAATATTAGTAATAGTCCTTTGTTTAGGGTTTAAAGAAACGTTGTCAACATTATTAATTATGGTACCTGGATCAAGCTATCCCAGACTTCGTCCTCTGCCTCAAATTTGTTACTGCTCTGGTTCCATGCAAAACCACTAAGACTAGAAAATAAATCATGCACCTCCCTCCACCTGTCCTTCAAACTTTTTTGACAATTTTTTACATGATTTTTTGTTATGGTATGCATTCCAACCTCGTGTAATGTCATAAGAATGTTGTTATAGCCCTGTGTGGTCCAACTACCATAAACTCTTGAACCTCGCTGTGCCTCTTCCACCATTGCACTTAAAAGTGCTAAGTCCATATCCGTGGTCCACTTAGTAAACTCTCTCAAATTGCCTGATGAAACTGCAACAACATTCTTATCGCGATCCATCTAAAAATTGTAATCAAAGTTAGGGCCAAATAGAGTAAGAAAAATTCAAAATACAATTTATTGCATAAAGTTAATTGTTTACATAATGTTGCCACATTTCATTTGCTATATTGTGTCTAATATGTGAACTTATCCTATAATCATCCTCATGAGGTTGAGCAGCTGAAACTTGTAAATCTTGTTCTAACAATTCACGATCAACTTCTTCAATGAAATAATCATCATTTTCCACCACGCGAAGAAAGTTATGGATAATACAACAAGCACAAATTATATTTATCATAATGTCCAAAGAGTAATGTGCCTCAGTCCCATTAGCTATAATTGGGAAACGATTTTTCAAAATACCGAAAGTTCTTTCAATTACATTTCGCAGTGACGAATGACGATGATTAAAAAACTCTCGAGCATTTTGTGGACCTCTTTGAGAGTACTCTTTCAAATGGTATCTAACCCCCCGATAAGGTGTTAATATTTGTCCTTTTAACATAAAACTTGCATCGCCAAGATAATATTTCCCTACAAACATTGTGCAAACCATACTTAGTCTTGAAATGTCTTTAATAAAAATTGTTATGCAGACCCAAATATCTTGAACTAACCTTCCGGAACAATAAGAGGATCCTCTCGTATCAATGCATCATTTAGTATTCTTGAATCCGAGGCTGTTCCTTCCCACCCGACCAGAACGTATGTGAATTTCATGTCAAAATCAAACGCTGCAAAAACGTTTTGAGTTGGCCAATCTTTTCTTCCTCGAAAACGCGGTGCATCACCATGTGGGACCTTCACGCGTACATGAGTGCCATCTATGGCACCTAAACAATCCTAATGAAAAAAAAATGATATTTAATGGGTAAGGTTCACAAATCTCTCGTACGGCAAAGTGAGTGGACAAACTCCTAAGGTGGCCAAGCAAGACAAGAAGAAGAAGCTACGAGGACGTGCTCACAAGCGAATGCAATACAACCACCGATTCGTCACTGCCGTGTGGGATTTGGTAAGAAGTGTGGACCAAACTCGTCGGAGAAGTGAGGGGCGTGTAGATGACGGGTTTTCGTAGTTTGAAAAATGTACCACTTTGTTTTATTTTTATTTGATTGATGACTGAAAGTTTGATAGTTAAAAGAAAACTAGCATGGAGGCACAACAACCTAGACTTGAGAAGGAAGAATTTTGTTGAGAAGAATGCTTATAAACAAACCTCACATGCAACAGTTCACAGAAAAATATCTAACCTTTTTCGTTTTATATAAATATGGCTCAAGGAAAACTTCACAGACCTTGCATGGGTCATATAAAAAGCTGTGCGTGCATGGGTTGTATAAAAAGCACTCTGACCCTGAAACCAAATGAAGCATAACTTCATAAATAAAAATCAATATTTTATCATCGTGAATTTGGTCAAGAAAAATTTTACATACTTTGTATGCCTTTTGAGAGAATATGCTTCTGCGTGCATGAGTCATCTAAAAACTACTGTGCCCATTAAACCAAATAAAACATAACATAATACATAAATATATATTTTAATATATCAATTATCCTTTTAGTTTCTAATAAATAATTTAAGTTATAATAAAATTATTTTAAGTGTTTAATTATCACGGTAATATTTTGAGAAAGAAAAAAGAAATATAATTTTTTTTTAAATTACCCGTAAACAGTGATTACTTATTTGAATATATTTGATTGGCTGAATTCAAACAACATTATTTATATAATTTTAAATATTCAGACATGGAACCATAAAAAGTCTTCATTTTAGGATTTCCTGAAACTCCCCTGCACTTACCTTCGTCCACCAAATGTCACAGGAACAGGTGAGTTGGAAACATCAAATGTATTTCTCCAAAACTCCGTCAACATTCAAATTTGAATATAAAATAATATAAGATACAAAGATATAAAATTTGGATAAGTGATGGGTTGTTTTTAGGGATTTTTTGTATTAAATAAATTAAATATTTAGTATAAAATAAAATGAAAAATGTTTAGTACAACCTTTTGGCGATGCCCACGATCCAACCCAGGTAATATTTTCAGTGTTAATTAGATATAGTATATTCTTTTCTTTAAACAAAACTAAATCCAACCATATTTAATAAAATATCTTATTAAAACTTGAAAAATAGGTATCATCTTATTTACTCTAATAACTAATATATAACTGGAAGATTTTATTTAACTATATTTTTTTACACTAATGTATTAATATTTATATAAATTATATTTTATAAACTAATAAACAAACTTAAAACTTCCTTAAAAATTTATATGATTTGTTTTTTATTTTAAATATTATATATATATATATTATTTTTTTAAAATATTGTAAAATAAATTTTTTTAAATACTAATAATACATTCAAATGAAACATGAGAAATATTACAATAAATGAGGGTAAATTTGGAAATAAGGAATGTTGACATGACTTTCCCTCTACATCTCTTCATTTTGAGGAGAGAGGATATTTACTGTTCACAAGTATATCCTCTCCTCCTCTTTCTTGCAAAACCCTAGATCCAAACCACTGATATCCTCTCACTTCTTTCCTTGTGAACAGTACATCCATAGAAACAAACTGACCATTAATGATATAAAAAAAATGAAAAAAAAGCTGGCGGCAGCTCCCTAAACCCCTTAAACCCTAATTTAAACATGATAGCTTAACATTTTTACCTAATTTAAACATCACAGTTTACTTAACATTTTGGGCCAATTTTTGGCCCATGTAAAAGATTACATAATTATTCTCTAAAACACATTTTTTTTATCTATGTCACCAAAGTCACTATATCTTACCTTATTATTTCTCTCTGTCATCACTGTCCACTGTCACCGACCGCTGCCGCCGCTAACCGCCATTGCCGCTGACCGCCACCGCCGCCGATTGTCCCTGCCGCCGATTATTGTTATTTCAATCTTTAGATATAATATAATCTTTAGTTTTTACGGTCTCTTTCATTATTTTTGAAGTTATATATATTTTATTTCTTTCAACTACAATGCTTCCTTTGGAATTTCCGATATAATGTATTATCATTTGTTATCAGATATCAATAACACTACGGTAGATAGTGAATTGCATTAAGTATCGCATTTGAAAATAATTAGATTAGTTTTGAATTTTGATTCTACTGGATTAGGTGTTGTGTTGTGATTAGATTAGTAATAGGATGAAAAAATGGGTTGGGTTCATTGTATTGAATAAGACGTATCATATATCTGTTGAGGTAAAACACAAATGTTTCTTACCTTTTTAGTCCTTTATTTTTCAAAGCTGGTCTGATTCAGTTTATATATGATTTTTTATCGGAAATTGTCTGAATTTGATAAAATATGGATATTTGTTTCTTAGCAAACATATGCTTATTAGTTGTAAGTTTTTCTTATTTCCCCAAACCATTTGCTTACATTTTTCTTTTGTTTCTTTCAGTCATTGAACTTATACATCAAGGCAACTGTCTTAATAAGCTCACTGGAGTTTAATTTCTCATCTGTTATAGGTAAGCATTTTCATTAATTTGAAAAGATGGTTGGCAGTTGGTGAACTTGCTTTCATAAAACTTGAAAATGCCAACTAATGCTTGAATTTTATTCGTCAATTTGATGCTAAACCCTTTTTTACGCTAATGCTTTGTTCTTTGTTTGCTACAACAATGAAGTTCCACAATAATCCATAGCTTTGGAGGTTCTCTTCAAACAAACTAGTTTTGTTTCTTACAATTGTGCATGTATTATTTATATGGATTTGTTGTTTGTTACTTGTAAATTGAGATGTTGGTGTGCTGACATTACTTGTAATTGTTTTGCCCTTTTGTATCAGACTAACATAATGTTGCAATGTATCAGTGAACGAAAAAGCGCATGAGGTTGTAGAGGAAGTGCTGAAAGATGAGTAGGTAGCAGGAGTTAGATGAGCTTTCCTTCCTATCTTCATGGCATTTGTTATTTGCTCGAATAATCATGAGGTGTACTTGGGATGGAGGCTTATCTCACCACTCAGTTTCGCATTACTGCATTAAGACTATTGAGTGGGTTATGTTTTCATGTTGAGTGTTTGTATGGAATCTAATTATGTACTTTTTTTGTATTTCCTTCCAATCTTCATGGCATTGGTGTACTTGGGGATGGAGTCGTTTCTCACGACTCAGTTTACATTACTACATTAAGGCTATTGAGTGAATTAAGTTATGGTTTTTTCATATATGTCCTGATTTACTCGAATATTCAATCAAAATTCCAAGTATTTGGGAAGTTGTTTTACTTACCTAATCAACAATCTAGGGACAAACAAGTTGAGAAAATTCCATTCATATCTGATGGCAGATATGGCTACTTACTTTGAGTTAGGGGTATATGATGGAAGAGGCCAAGCACAACCTCACAAGAGCCAAGACAAGGGCATCCAAAGCCACACCAAGAGCGTCTAGGGCAAGAAGAAGAGCGTCTAGGGCCATGGGAGGAGCCTCTAGGACCATTTACTAGGTCCATGGCCAAGAGACTACATGAAGACATTGACCTAGCTACGGATGGGAGAGAGAGATATTTGTACATGTTACATGAAGGTCCATCAAGAGTAGCTTAGTTTTAGTTATGGTGTAAATAGCACAAACTTGATTCCATGAGGGTTTTAACCTAGCTTTTGTTACGTTTCTAGAAGCTTTCCTAGCACTAGGGCCGGCCATGTGTGGTGTGTCCCATGTGATGACATTTGCATTTCATTTTGAGTACATTTGCTTAGCATTAGGTTAACCTTTATGGTCCTTCTTAGCTTATAAAAGGGGGAGCCAACCTATTGTATTTGGAAGATTGAATAGAGTATTGTTATGCTGCCCAAATTGTACCATACACTACTCTTTGTCTAACTCTTAGGTTTTAATCTTCATTCCATCACTACCCAAGGGGCTGGCCGAACCCCCCTTTTTCCCATTCTTCATGCACCTTCAAGGCACCCATGCTTCCTAGGAAGGCCTTGCTCATCTCCTCCACAAGTTTCCGCAAAGATCATCACCAAGGATTCCAAAACGCAAAGAAGAGCTCATAGGAATGCCATCATTTGGTATCTAGAGCTATGGTTCTTCAAAGATAAGTATCTCTTTGCATTTTTCTTTTTGAGTTCTTCTTTTCTCCAAGTTGTTCATCTTTATTCCAAGTTGTCTTGCTGTTTTTTGTGTTTTAATATGATTTGAATGCTTGTTTATTCATTTCAATCGGTGGGTTTTGTTCAAAATTGTGCTTGAACATCTATTTTCAATTTTGTGTAGGTTTCTTGATATCATTGTGTTGCTGTTTTTATTTTTAGGTATTTGAGTCTTGCTTGAAATTTCATTTGGGTCATATGATGTTCTTGAGTCTTTTCATTTTATGAATCCATAAGTATTGTCTAAGTCATGTGTTTCCATATTTGTCATCAAATCCTAGTAGTACTCTTCTTGATTTATTTGTTTCTTGTTTTTGGTTTGAATGTTTGATCTAAAATCTGTTTTGTGTTGATCCTTTGGTGCATTTTTAATTTTAGTTTGAGTTCTTATTTGTGTGTTAGATCCACACAAATTCCATCATTTTAACTCCATTGTGTTTTTGTTGGTATATCATTCTGTTTTTTATTCCAGTTTTCAGAACCCCCTGTTTTCACATTTCTGTGCTGACTGTTTTGTTTTATGAAAATTACATACATCATCAAAAAATTCTGAGCCTCTGGATTTCTCTAATTTGAGATGTTAGAAAAAGGACAAAAAAAGAACCATCTGAAAAAAAATAGAAAAAAAAGAGATAAATATTACAAAAAAAGTGTGCAATCCTGACGTTCCAGCTGGTAGTTCTAAGCACTGATTTTAAAAAATTTACCAAAATTAATTGGTACATGCGTTTGGAGTGAAACCAATGCCAAAAGTTTGTTAAGATCTTGTTCTGATTGTGTCTCAATTTTCAGAAGAAAATACAAAAGGGTCACCTCAGCATAAATCTTTAAAAGTTACGCATTCTGGACCACAACAATTTTTTTTCCAGTGGTGTTGTTTTTGGTTTTTAAATCAAATCTAGTGCTATTCCTAGGTTCCTTTTGTGTGACATCCATTATTTGAGTGCCTTTTATTTGCTTGTCTAATTTCATTTGAACTCTTTCTAGTTGTGTCACATTTAATTCCATTTCTGTGGTACTGTTTTTTTCAAATTAAATTGTTTCTTGCTTCCTTTCTTTAGCCTTTAAGCTCGTTGGTGGATTAAATATCAATTGGTACTTGCTAAGGAGAAATAGGAGAAGAGAGGAAGAAGCCCCAAGGGAAGTAAGGATAGACCTACCCCATTTCTATGGTAAGGAAAACGTAGAGGTGTACCTAGATTGGGAGATGAAAGTAGAGCAACTCTTTGCTTGACATAGGGTGAGTGAAGAAAGGAAGATACCCTTAGCAACCCTTAGTTTCCAAGGCAATGCAATGTATTGGTGGACCTCTCTAGAGAGAGATAGACGTCTTCATAGGGAGCCTCCCATAGAGTATTGGAATGACCTTAGGGGAGCCCTAAGACGTCGTCACATACCTTCATACTACCATAGGGAGCTAATGGACAAGCTCCAAAGGCTCCAACAAAAGAACATGAGTGTGGAAGAGTATAGGCAAAAAATGGAGCTATACATGATGAGAGCCTCTATTAGAGAGGAATAGATCACCACCATATCTAGATTTCTAAGTGGGCTCAACCTTGAGATAAAGGATAGAGTAGAACTTCTTTCCTACCAAGACTTGAATGACTTGGTTCAACTTTGCATTAAAGTTGAACAACAAAATTTGCACAAAACTTCAAGTCAAAAGGTGGTATCCTACTCTAACTCCTATCCCAAGAGAGAATATAGAAAGGAGGGTAGTACATCTAGAGAAAAACCAAAGGAAACTACCAAGGCCTTAGCAAAAGATACCTCCACCCCACCCATCCGAACTAGGGACATCAAGTGTTTTAAGTGTTTTGGAAGAGGGCATGTGCAAGCACAATATCAAAACCAAAGGACCTTGTTTTTAAGAGGTAAGGATGAGTACACTAGTGGTGAGGATGAGCCTAGTGTAGAAGGAGAGGAAGGGGGAGAGGATGAGAGGATAAGCCCATTAGAGGGAGAATTGCCAATGACTAGGAGAACCCTCAACAATCATCCTAGTGCATCCATGGAAACACAAAGAGAGAACATCTTTCATACAAGATGTAATGTTTTAGAAAATATATGCTCTCTCATTGTGGATAGTGGATCAAGCTGCAATTGTTGTAGCCATGGTTGTCAAACTCACGAGTCAACTCGTTGACTCGTCCGAGTTTACGAACCCACTTTGCCTTACCGAGTTAACTCGGTAGCAGACTCGGTTTTGAGGTAGACTCGGTGGACTCGGTGTGGAATCGGTAGACTCGGTGTGGACTCGCGACTCTGGTCCGAGTTGACGAGTCCAGCTGGGTTTTTTTTAAAAAAACAAAACTGTGTCGTTTTGAATGGGGGACCTGAATGAAATAAAAAAACTTAGGTTTTTGCGTTTCGTTTTGTGTTTCCGTTCTGTTCTGTGGAGTGTGAGCGGTGGTCGCGGATTGCAGTGGATCTAGTGGTGGTCGCGTCGCAGGTTGTTGTAGGTGGTGGTTGCATCGTGGGTTGCTGTAGGTTGTGGTGGCGTCGCGGGTTGCTGCAGGTGGTGGCGTCGCGGGTTGCTGCAGGTGGTGGCGTCGCGTTGGTGCGTTGCGGTGGTCGTGTCGGAGCGTTTGTCGGACTCGTGGGTTGTTGCTGCTCATCATATAAGGTTAGAGTTAGGTGGTGTGAAATTAGGGTAGGGAAGGGAAGGGATTAGGGTTCTGTTTTTTTTTTATTGGCTGCAGAATGTACTGTTTTTTAATTGAGAATGGTTGCTGGTTGCCCTGCACTTTTTTTTTTGGACAGAAATTGAATTTGGAGGAGCAGTATTTTTGTTAAGAAATGTCTGAGTGGATCAAATTCAAGTGAGCTCAATAGAACTGCATCTGCATCTTTTAATAGAAGTAAAAATGCTCCAGGAAATAGAACTGATGTTGGATGGAAGCATGGGATAGATGTTAATGGAAATGGTAAAAAAGTGAAGTGTAGTTATTGTTCAAAGACTATGAGTGGAGGAATATTTAGGTTCAAGCATCATCTTGCTGGAACTAGGGAGGACTCTAAACCTTGTTTTTCTATTCCAGAAGAAATAAGAGATTTGATGATAAAAATTGTTGCAGAAGCTAAGCAAGCCTCTTTGAAAAAAAGAAAGTTAAATATAATTGATGAAGACCAAGGATGTGAGGGGCTTGAAGAAAGACAACATATATTTGGTTCTAAAGGAAAAGAAAAAGTTGGTAGTAGGGGGGCAGTTCAAGCTACCATAAATCAAATGATGAAGAAAGGTTATAAAGAAGAAGTGGATGCTCAAGTTGTTGAATTTTTTTACACAAGTGTCATTCCGTTTAATGTAATTAAAAATCCAGCTTTTGCAAAGATGTGTGAAATGATTGGAAAATATGGAGCTGGCTATAAACCCCCAACTTATCATGATATTAGAGAAAAACTATTGAAGCAAGCAATTGACAAAACTGATTTAGTGCTTCAAGAATACAAGGAAGAGTGGAAGAAAACAGGTTGCACAATCATGTCTGATGGGTGGACAGATAAAAAGAGGCGTTCTATTTGCAACTTCTTGGTGAATAGTCCTAAAGGGACTGTTTTTATGTATTCATTGGACACGTCAGACATATAAAAAACAACAGATAAAGTTTTTAAAATGTTGGATGACGTTGTTGAATTAGTTGGAGAAGAAAATGTTGTGCAGGTGGTGACTGATAATGCTGCAAATTTCAAGGCAGCTGGAGAGTTGTTGATGCAAAAAAGGGAGCATTTGTATTGGACCCCATGTGCTGCACACTGCATTGATTTGATTTTTGAAGATTTTGAAAAGAAGTTGAAGGTCCATGAACTTACTATCAAGAAAGGAAGAAAGATCACCACATATATTTATGGCAGATCAATGCTAATTAGCATGTTGAAGAAGTTCACGAAAGAAAGAGACTTGATAAGACCGGGTGTGACCAGATTTGCCACTGCTTATTTAACTCTCGGTTGTCTTCATGAATTGAAAGCCTCATTATTGACCATGTTCAGTTCTGAAGAATGGAAAACAAGCAAATTTGGAACTTCATAAGAGGGGAAAAAGGTTGAAAATATGATATTAGACAGCCGATTTTGGAAGAATATCTCCACGTGCCTCAAAGTTGCTGCCCCTCTTATGGTGGTCCTAAGATTGGTGGATTTAGATGCAAAACCTGTAATGGGTTTCATATATGAAGAGATGGATCGGGCAAAGGAGAAGATTAAGAACAATTTTAATCATGTTAAGAAAAGGTAAAAATTTTATAGCTTTCACTTTAAAAATTTAATTACTCCTTCTTCTTCTATTACTTATATGATAGTTGGTTGGTTGGTATTGATTACTATTAAATGAATGTATGTAGCTATGAAGAGGTTTGGAAAATAATTGATGCAAGATGGGATAATCAACTTCATAGGCCTCTGCATGCAGCTGCATATTATCTCAATCCCCAATTCCATTATGAACCTGAGTTTAGATCTGATGATCCTGAGGTGAAAGAAGGGTTGTATACATCCATGAGAAGATTGGTTAAGGATGCTGCAGAAAGAAGGATAATTAATGTGCAACTTGTTGAGTATCATTTTGGTAGAGGAGCCTTTGCAATGGATGACGCAAAGGAAAGTAGAAAAACAATACTTCCTGGAGAATGGTGGGAGATGTTTGGGTATAGAACTCCAGAGTTGAAGAGGTTTGCTATCCGAATTCTAAGCTTGACTTGTAGCTCTTCTGGATGTGAGCGAAATTGGAGCTCATTTGAAATGGTAATTGAAGTTATTTATAATTTCTTTATTTAGTTTTATATGGTTAGTTACTAAATTTCCTATTTAATATAGGTTCATATAAAGAGAAGAAACCGTTTACATCAAAAAAAGATGAATGATTTGGTGTATGTCATGTACAACTTGAAGTTGAGTAACAAGCAAATTAGAAAAACAGTTGCTCTTCCCTTTGATGATATTCAATCAGATGATGAATGGATAACTGAAGAGGGAGATAATATTGATGAGATTGATCAAGTTCAAGATGCAAATGTTCACGTAAATCCGGCAATAACAGTTCCAACTCTAGATGCATTTGATCTTGAAAATTTGACTTTTGATGTCAATGTGGATGAAGATGAAGATGAAGATGGAGATGATGATGAAGATGATGATGGAGATGATGATGGAGATGATGGAGGAGAGGATATCATTAGAGGATTGGACATAGAAATTTGAATTTCTAATTATTTAATTTCTATCACTTGAATTGAACAATTTAACTTTTGTAGTATTTGTATGACCTTCTTTATTTGAGACTTTGAAGTTAGATGATTTGGTATATTATTAATTCTCATTCAGGACTAAATGTAGTTATTTACACTATTTTTTTTTTAATATGAAAGTAGACTCTTACGAGTCTACGAGTCGAGTCTACGGAGCTCCCACGAGTCTACGTAGACTCGCGAGTTTGACAACCATGGTTGTAGCTCTAGGTTGGTTGAAAAGCTCAATCTACAAGTAGTTCCTCATCCTAAGCTATACAAGTTGCAATGCATCAATGAGAATGGGGAACTAAGTGTAGATAAGCAAGTGGAAATCAAGTTCTCCATAGGTAACTACAAAGATAAAGTTTTATGTGATGTAGTACCTATGGAAGCTTGCCATATCTTGTTAGGAAGACCATGACAATTTGATAAGAAAACCTTGCATGATGGTCTAACTAATGAGATTTCCTTCACCCATAGGCATAAAAAGTTTGTACTTAGTCCTTTATCACATTCCCAAGTGGTGAAAGACCAAATACAAATGAAAGAAAAGAGGGATGAGGAAAAAAAAAAGAAAGAGAGATAGAAAAAGAAAGAGTCCTTAGGGATAGAAAGGCATGGGAGAAGAGTGTTCCTTCCCACAAGGTTGCTCAACAAGAAAAGCCTTTGAAAAACATTTTGGAAAATTTGATTCTTGTTGAACAACCAAGCCTTATCTTTTGTAAGGGAACACTTGCATGCACTGTCACAAGTAGTGAACCCATGAGTCTACCTCCTCAAGTGGAAAATCTTTTGAGTGAATTTGATAATGTATTCTCTAATGAGGGACCCAATGGACTCCCTCCCATTAGAGGTATAGAACATCAAATTGACCTAATTCCGGGGGCAAGCCTACCAAATAGGCCTGCTTATAGAATCAACCCCGAGGAAACTAAGGAGATAGAGTCACAAGTTCAAGACTTGTTGGAGAAGGGTTGGGTTCAAAAGAGCCTAAGCCCTTGTGCTGTACCTGTCTTGTTGGTGCCAAAAAAAGATGGAAAATGACATATGTGTTGTGATTGCAGAGCAAGCAACAACATCACCATCAAGTATAGGCATCCAATCCCAAGGCTTGATGACATGCTTGATGAATTACATGGGTCAACCATATTTTCCAAAATTGACCTTAAAAGTGGGTATCACCAAATTCGAATCAAAGAGGGTGATGAGTGGAAAATCGCTTTTAAGACCAAGTTTGGATTATATGAGTGGTTGGTGATGCCATTTGGCCTCACTAATGCCCCTAGTACATTCATGAGGCTCATGAATCATACCTTGAGGGATTGTATAGGTAAATATGTAGTAGTTTACTTTGATGATATCTTAGTGTATAGCAAAACCCTAGAAGACCATCTAAGTCACCTTAGGGAAGTTCTTCTAGTGCTTAGGAAAAATAGTTTGTTTGCCAATAGGGATAAGTGTACCTTTTGTGTAGATAACATAGTTTTCTTAGGGTTCATAGTTAACCAAAGGGGGGTGCATGTTGACCCCAAGAAAATCCAAGCCATCAAAGAGTGGCCCACTCCTCAAAATGTAAGTCAAGTAAGAAGTTTTCATGGGCTAGCTAGCTTCTATAGAAGGTTTGTACCCAATTTTTCAAGCTTAGCTTCCCCTGTAATGAACTTGTTAAAAAATATGTTGCATTTTGTTGGAGTGAAAAGCATGAGCAAGCCTTTCAAAGGCTAAAAGCTCAACTCACCCATGCACCCATTCTAGCTCTTCCAAATTTTTCTAAAACTTTTGAGATAGAATGTGATGCATCGGGCATGGACATAGGTGCAGTATTGTTACAAGGTGGTCACCCCATTGCATATTTTAGTGAAAAGCTTCATGGTGCCACCCTTAACTACCCCACTTATGACAAAGAGCTCTATGCACTTGTGAGGGCCTTAAAGACTTGGGAACATTATCTTATTTCCAAAGAATTTGTTATCCATAGTGATCATGAGTCCCTAAAGTACTTAAAAGGCCAACACAAGCTCAACAAAAGATATGCTAAGTGGATGGAGTTTCTTGAGCAATTCCCTTATGTAATCAAATACAAGAAAGGAAGCACAAACATAGTGGCCGATGCTCTCTCAAGGAGGCATTTGCTCTTTTCAAAATTAGGTGCCCAAATTCTTAGATTTGATCACATAAAAGAGCTTTATCAAGAAGGTCAAGAATTTTCATCCATATATGCTAAGTGTAGACATAGAGCACAAGGAGGTTACTATGTGGTCGAGGGATATCTTTTTAAAGAAGGAAAACTTTGTATTCCCCAAGGCACACATAGGAAGCTCCTTATAAAGGAATCACATGAGGGGGGTCTCATGGGCCACTTTGGAGTTGATAAGACTCTAGATCTTTTAAAAGAAAAATTTTATTGGCCACACATGAAAAAGGATGTCCAAAGACATTGCTCTAAATGCATATCATGTTTAAAAGCAAAGTCTAGAGCAATGCTTCATGGACTCTACACCCCCTTGCCGATTGCAAATGCTCCTTGGGAAGACATTAGCATGGACTTCATTTTAGGACTCCCTAGGACTGCAAGAGGCCATGACTCTATCTTTGTGGTAGTGGACCGTTTTAGCAAAATGTCCCATTTTATTCCATGCCACAAGGTAGATGATGCTCAAAATATTTCTAGGCTCTTCTTTAGAGAAGTGGTGAGACTCCATGGTATACCTAGAAGTATAGTATCTGATAGAGATCCCAAGTTTATAAGCCACTTTTGGAAAATTCTTTGGGGCAAACTTGGAACAAGACTACAATTTTCAACTTCTTGTCATCCTCAAACGGATGGCCAAACCGAAGTAGTCAATAGATCTCTTGGAACTATGCTTAGGGCTATCATGAAGGGGAACCACAAGTCTTGGGATGAGTATCTTCCCCACATTGAGTTTGCTTACAATAGAGTAGTCCACAAGACTACTAATGCTTCTCCTTTTGAAGTTGTGTATGGGTTTAATCCTCTCACACCTATGGATTTGTTGCCTCTTCCTAACATACAAGAATTTGTGCATAAGGAAGGAGTAATCAAAGCCGACTTTGTTAAGAAAATTCATGAGAAGATTAAAATCCAAATACAACAACAAAATAAAAAGTATGCCAGATACAACAATAAAGGGAAGAAAGAAACAATTTTTGAGGAAGGAGACTTAGTTTGGCTTCACCTTCAAAAAGATAGATTTCCAACTAAAAGGAAGTCCAAACTAAGTCCCCGAGGTGATGGACCCTTTCAAGTCCTCAAGAGAGTCAACAACAATGCTTACAAATTGGACCTACCTCTTGAATATGGAGTGCATGATACTTTCAATGTAATTGACTTATCTCCATTTGTAGGTACCAATGAAGACAAGGACGACTTGGATATGAGGACAAATCCTTTCTAAGGGGGAGGGGATGATGGAAGAGGGTCAAGCACAACCTCACAAGAGCCAAGACAAGGGCATCCAAAGCCACACCAAGAGCGTCTAGGGCAAGAAGAGGAGCGTCTAGAGCTATGGGAGGAGCCTCTATGACCATTTACTAGGTCCATGGCCAAGAGACTACATGAAGACATTGACCTAGCTACGGATGGGAGAGAGAGATATTTGTACATGTTACATGAAGGTCCATCAAGAGTAGCTTAGTTTTAGTTATGGTGTAAATAGCACAAACTTGATTCCATGAGGGTTTTAACCTAGCTTTTGTTACGTTTCTAGAAGTTTTCCTAGCACTAGGGCCGGCCATGTGTGGTGTGTCCCATGTGATGACATTTGCATTTCATTTTGAGTACATTTGCTTAGCATTAGGTTAACCTTTATGGTCCTTCTTAGCTTATAAAAGGGGGAGCCAACCTATTGTATTTGGAAGATTGAATAGAGTATTGTTATATTGTTCAAATTGTGTCATACACTACTCTTTGCCTAACTCTTAGGTTTTAATCTTCATTTCATCACTATCCAAGGGGCTGGCCGAACCCCCCTTTTTCCCACTCTTCATGCACCTTCAAGGCACCCATGCTTCCTAAGAAGGTCTTGCTCATCTCCTCCACAAACTTCCGCAAAGATCATCACCCAGGATTCCAAAACGCAAAGAAGAGCTCATAGGAATGCCATCAGTATAAGTCACTACTCTACTACTATTAATTCCTTGAAGTCGAATTGCATACAAAGCCTTTCAACAAGAGTACTTTGGCTAAGAACCTATTTCCCACACAACTCTTTCAACAGGTCTGCAGCTAAATCAGTCTCCTCCTCAAAAGCAAGCCCTTCCACAAGAATGGTATAGGTATTCTCATTAGGCACACATCCTTTGTTAACCATCATCAGAAATATCTCTATTGACATGTCTGTTCTCCGAGCTTTGCAAAATCCAAGTATAAGTGCGTTGTAGTTATCAATATTAGGAATGTGGTCATTTTCTTCCAAAATCCTGAATATCTTAAGGTCCTCATCTAGCATTCCTTCCCTACACATTCCTCTTATCATAGATGATTGGGTAAAGGAATCTGGAGTAAATCCATACTTCGTCATTTCGTATAACATCTGAAAGTATGTATAAGAGGCTGCATCAGGCATAATACCTGAATCAACCATCATATCCATTACCTTAACAGCCTTTCTAGCTTTGTTAAACTTGCAAAGATCATACAAAAGCTGAGTTGCTTGAGTCACCTCTGGCTTTTGGCCCTTACCTACCAAATACTCTAAATGGAGAAATGCATCATAGACCCTCAGCTCTTTAGCCCTAGAGTCATTCTTCACACCTCTCCATTTGGGGAGATTAAAAACCGTATCTTTTGGGGCAATGGCAATCTGGGTCGAAGCGGAAACCCTAGAAAACCCCTTGTTGAGGGAAAAAATGTGCAGATTCGGAACCTGGGAGTGCAAGAAACCGCCATTAGTGGGTCGTTTTGTTTTGGGGGATAAATTTGCAGCTGGTGATACTGTATTCAGCAGTGAAGCCATGATTAAAGTAGGAAATGATGTATAACGATGTTGAATGAGTCCTAGTTGGTCAAGTTTCACAAATAGAACGAAAATTAAGAAACATTGTGCATAGGTTCTGCTTGTACTATGTATCTTGAAACTAATTAACCACAGAATATTATTATTCTTTAATCAAATATTCGAAAACCAATCTTCTTGAATAGTAGAAATCTTTAAAATAAATTTTATCTTTCAAAATAAAAGCTTTATTAGTTTTATTACTATTATTATTGTAGACACGATTAGAAATTAAAGTCAAATCAATGTGTTTTCATTTTCTTTCTTTAAAAAATGGTTCTGAAACTTGTGAATTTGAACTTTTGTTTTGGGAATGAGAAAATGAGAGGGTTCCACACCACGTGAGTTATTCTCTCAACTCGTGTTTGAATAAAATTTAGTTATTAAATCATTCTCCAATTATTTAAAACATTTTAAGTGGGTCTCTAAATGAATAGAAATTAATTAAAATTTTATTATGCAGCTTTTTTAATTGAATATAAATGACAATTTGGACCATTGTGGAACCAACTTTTTTAATCTAAAAAGGTGGTCTGAATAAAAGAAACTGAGAATTTGAATAAGAAAAGCATATCATACATCTTATGATCCATATTCTATGAATTTTAATCACCTAATAAGTAATATCATGAAAAAATGAAAAACAAAATGTATGATGGAACAACCCATCATTAACTTGTGTTTTAGGTCAAAGTTCCAGGATTAAATTTTAAGAATAAATGCGATCAAATAGTACAGATGGAGGGTGAAATTTTTAGAAATGAGGTTATTGATACACAAGTCTAAAATGGATGGTGATGAAAAAGTCATGTACCAAATGAGAAATTTTTATTAAGTATATGTACAAAGGAGCAAAAGGGAGTGTAGTAGTCCTTGGTAACCCTGAAAGAGCATCTTCAAATGTAAACAAGGATACACAGACACAGAGTTCCATGTCAACCTGAAGGAGCAAATGAGCAATGAGGAAAAGGCCAAGAAACCAAGGATTTTTTGCAATTCTAATACCTTAGTACTACATATATGGAATGTGGTTAAGTAACTATGCCCACTTTGGTTAATTTAACCACCATCTCTCATTCACAAGGTACCTTTTTTCACTGTTGTTGCTAGCCAATCCTTCTTGCTACATCTCACCAATGCATCACACTTTTCTTCAACATAATGTTTACTCCTTTCAATCCCTTGGGGACATGCAATGAACAATGAACTTTCTCTGCAGACTTCAGCTTCAGCATGATGTTCTTCGCCATTGCTTCTTCCCTTTCTTTTGATGCAATTTGAATGGACTCCAACTCTTCCTGCGTTTGGAGGACTCACAAAAGAGACCAGATGCCAGAGCCTGCTCAAGCCACAGGTCAAATGCCTCTTCATCTTCATCCATCATTTCGGCGTCAAAATCCCTCGGGAATCTACTTGAGTTGCTTCGCTGGTTTTTCTCCAAGCCAACCATGTTTACATGGAAACTGGGTCTATGGGTATTTGGCCTACAAGCCATTCCCTGCAACATTTAAAGCTGTGAGGTACATAAAGTGGAGTAAAAATCAATTCTTTTCAACGCAGCAAGGTTCTTGTTGCCTCAAGTCCAACAAAGGGACCAATTGTAAGGGACCCAATATATCTTCATTGTCAAAAACTCAAGATAAGGTTCTTAATAAGATGATCTGGAATTCTGTAATTCAGTAACATTCACCTTCACTGATAACCAAAAATGCAATATCAGTTTGAATACATCAAAGAGTTGAATGATTCTCACTCCTCGATATCATTCTTAAGATGAAATCCTATATTGAATGTTTCACCTTTTTATTGCCAAGATGTTCTGAGTTTTGACTCTCTAAATTTGAAACTTTAGATTAACAACTGAATCGAGTAAATAATAAAAAAAAGCTGTCTTTAATGTTATACTGACCTGACATATAGCCCATTCTGACACATCAAAAATTTTGCTTTCAGCACAAACAAAAGCACGTGGAATCTCCACCTACGAAAACAATATCCAATATCAATATCATGATTCAGAAAAATGCAAACAATGTAAAATTAATTTAACATAATTATTTGCCATGACCAATCTACCTTTTGAGGCCTGTCAAAAACCAAAGATCCTTTATATTCAACCCATCCATCTCCATCCTTGGCTTGATGAAACTGACAGCAGTCCTGTTTCCAGAGAAGTGGCAAAATTCAGAAGACACTAAGAATTCAATAGAGAGAAATAGAAAAACATGTAATTTTATAATTAAGGGAAAAAAATTCTGACCTGACACCATCTAGCTTTGGCCTTACTCCTGTTGGTACATACCCAAATATGTGAATTCCCACACTTGGTGCACTGTATTCGTCTGGACTCTTCGGAACGATAATCAGCATTATCCTAAGGAGAACGCAGCACATGTATCATCACTATTTTTATAATAAACACTGCATTTATCATACATCTTATTCTTTCCTATTTTATATAGCGAAATTGGTTACAGTACTTAAGTCAACTCTAACATTTGAAAAGTTGACAGCAGATAGAAGAAACTAGAATTTTCAACTTTAAAAAGCAGAAGCCACTGTCATAACATTATGGTTTACAATATTTTAGGGGTAAAAATTCGAATTCTAAGAGGTGTGAAAAACAAATGTTTATAATTTCACTCAATAAGGTAGTAAATGTGAGAAGGTGGAGACTCTTGTCCAACACAGATTCTTGATTTCAAAAATCAAAACAACAATTTATGAAATGTAGGGACTGTACATATATATACACAACCTGAGAAGATAGGTTAGTCATTTACAAGAATATCATATCATCATATTTACCTGATACGAACTACTATGAGATCTCTGGCAGACACTTTTAGCCATGGATTCTTCTTTTCTTAATTTCTCATCATAATCTCGCTTCTTCACGGAGTCAGAAAGAACCTGGAGTTTCAAATAACTAATTGATGAGAGGAACCAAAGCGAGTAAAAATTATATTTTCTACACATTATGTATCAAATAAGCATTAAATGTTTGTTTATATCAACTATAAGAGAAGCTCTGCAGTATACTTAAAACTTTACCTCATATGCACATTGAAGCTTCTTAAATGACTCACTTGCCAAAGAACTGCCCATATTTTTATCAGGATGCACAAGCATAGCCTACACATCATTAAAAAAATGGGAACATTCCATATGAAACATCAGATGATCCGCAGCACATAAGAGAGTCCATTTAACCTTTCATTTACAAATGACGTTTTAACTAACAGTCACAAATAACCCTCATCATTTTGTTTCTGATTTCAAGATTTTGAGAAGTAAATGCTGAAAACAGAAAACAAAATGACTACACAGTGACATTTTTTGTAATTAATAAATGAAGACAGAAAACAAACCAAGCACTTATAAAGTAAGCTAGTAAACACAATATAATTAATGTCCAAATGTGATTTCCCATACATTGTAACACATACTGCTTCAACACATAACAGCGGCTTAAATAAATATTTTGATAACAATTAAGAAAAAAAAATAGACAAAGCAAAATAAAACTAAACAAATACCTTTTTTCTGTATTCCTTTTTCAAAACTGCTGCATCAATCTTCTTGTGGCGGCTAAATCCAAGGGCATCGTAATGATTCAGACTCTTCAATATCCTTTTCATTTCATCATTTGAGCTTGTTGTTTCTTGTTCTCTGACAATATTGTTAACAGAAAGTTCTTTCTTGTTATCAACAACTGCTGTGGTAAGAGCAGGTTTACTGGATGATTTACATGAATGCAAATTCTCAGATTCATCAGTAGGGATAGGATATTCACACTCTTCAGAGAAGTCATCTTCCACAACTGTTTCTGATTGCTTATGCTCTTCAGAATGCGAGCTTTCACTCACATTATCAAACCATTGGAGCAGAAAATTCAAAATGTCATTAGAGAGGAAGGCAAGGTTTAGAGCAAGAAAAACACCCAGCCATCCAACTCGTACTTGAACACAATATATAGCATATATAGTTCCGACTAATACCACCAAACGTGCATGATTCAGGGAGAATAAATAACCTGCAAGCGTATAATTGAAAACAAATTTTCAGGATTGCACAGGTAAAATATTCAACAAGAAAGGAAGTCCTGCATTGCCCTTAAAAGAATGTCAACTGAAGTGAGTTTCATGTTAATAATAGCAAACAACATAGTTCAGAGTCAAGCAGATGGTAAAAATAAGGCCAAGCCTTTTGAATAGGGGGAAATTAGTCATTCGACTAAAGAAAATAGGACAATTGATAGGGATCATAAACAGAACTAAAAGATATTTCCTTCAGTATGAAGAGATTGATAGCAGGGTATACATTACAAAATAAGTGTTTTCCTCTTTTATTCTGGTTCTTAGGAGAATGTACAGTGCAATGCAAAAAGCAAGAAGAATACCATACCTCCGACTATGAGTAATGTTCCAGTTATCCAGAAGTTAGCATACATCCACAAAATAAGGATGGCAAAAAGGCCGACAATAAAAAGCCCTGGAGTATACCCTAAGTATTGGACAGCAACTCCAGCAACACCCTGAAGCATTCAATCGAACTATGAGAAGCAATGTATAAATTATTTGTTACTAAATTGAACCGAGCAAACCAAATACAGAACAACTACAACTCCAAATTTAAGGTGGCAAAAACAATGTCAAAATGCTAACAGAACCAAGAGACTGAACAATGCAATTTACATACTTGCTATTAAAAGGCACCCTTTTGTATAAATAAAAGTTTTTAAATGAATTCAAATAAAGGTCGAAAGTGTTAGTAATTTTGAAATATGATGTTAGATGGACACAATGATTGATTATCATGCTTAGCTCCTTATGCCAGGAAAATGTATAACCCCCTTTCAGCCATAATAATGTTTCTATTTCTGTCATTATACGCAAGTTCTACAAAAGACTCAATATTGGTAAAAAGCAATGCCATCAATGCGTTCCTCTACAAAAGAAACTAAAAGCAATGCAACCAAATAATTCTGAATTAGTTGACGTTAACATCTAGACAACCACATGAAGTTCACTTTTTGAGAATATTGTTTTAATAAAAATCACCATCACCTAAAGCTTGAAACCTAATTCTATCATAAAATTCTTATAGCGCATTCCGACATTTTAAGAATGACTACTAAAATACAATAGTGAGCTCCTTCTACCAAGCTATATGTTAGAATATGACCAATAAGGCAATTGTAAAAAGCCATTCAATCATACCACTAAATGATAAGCTAACTGCCAGTACTCTAAAACTGCTATCCAACTGAAGTAGGTATAACAAAAACACAAAGAACAAATAAGGACAAATTACACTTACACCCCCTAAGGTGTAGCAAAATTTCACTTGATATTCTACCCTCTTTTGACCATACACAAGCCCCCCTAAATTTATAAAAGAATGCAACTCCATATGCCTCCTGCTAATACAGATTCTCCCTTAACTTCTTATGCAGTTAGACAGATCAAGGAAGATCAAAGTAATGCTAAAAATGAAAGGGGTATCAAGTGTAATTTCATTAAACCTCAACATATGTTAGTGTAATTTGCCCCAAAAATAAATAGCTGGATAACAGACTGACACACAGATCAGAAACCCATAACTGAAAGAACGAAGATTTAGACAAGTTGAAACAAACATACCATACTAACAAGCACGTATACCAAGCAATACATCGAAGTCAGACTAAGAAAGCAGCTCCACATTATAAGCAGAAGCATCACAGGACCAAACCTAATGAAGGACTGGAAGCCTCTCAGAGCAGAGTCCTTCCAGAAAATCAATGACAACCTAAGTAAGCTCCCAAATCGGCAGCAACCCCGGCACACCATAGGCCAATGCCGTTCAAAGAACATAGCAATCCTGTCACGGCAACAAGTCACCACGGTTCGAGCACGCCAGCCGGTGTCCTTCTGCGACCGAAACCATTGCCAACACTGCTTGAACAACCCTATATCCTCCATCACCAAGGCCTCTCAAATTCCCCAGAATCTTGGTGAAACCTTACTCTACGACTACAACTGGTACCTCATCTCATCATTCCAAACAAAATAACAAATTGCTGATGCTATTGATTCCCATCACCATCGATCCAATGCCTCATATATCCAAACCTTTTTGACTCTAAATCATCAATGCCATCCATAAACAAACCACCACCTTGATCTACAAAAATTCAAATAAATAAAATAAATAAGGCTTGCTACTCCAACTCCCTACATAAATCCACCAAATTCACGGGTTTCACAAGACCAATGGCTCCTCGTCCAAAAAGGGAAGGAAGAAAAAACACAAACCCCACTACTGATAAGATCAAAAGAGAACATTGTGTGTGTCCATGAGAGCACTAAATACAATCACGTTCAAAAGGGGGTAAATTGCTTCCGAAATAAGCTTCCCAAAAGCAACCACTGTTCACAGAAGCCCCACACAAACATAAAAACACACAAAGTAATACACAGTCGAATAAGAAGATAAAACCCTCTCTTTTTGACAAACACAATGCGACCCCTTTCCCTTTTCCACGCCCCACTTGAACTCCAGCGCTATCAACCTCGACCCTTTTCCGGGTTCAAGACCTAGCGCTGCAGAATGGGGCGAAAACCGCTGAAAGAAAATAACTTGGAAGTGACCCAGAAGCCGGGGTAGCCCTAAGAGAAAAGGGTATGAGCCATTCAAGGAGAAGATCCAAGTTGAGACTTTGTAACACCGACAAAGAATGAGGAAAAGGGGAAGAAGAAGGGGTTTTTGGATATATTGCAGAAGGAGAAGAACACCTTGGCCTTTCTTTCTCTTTAGATTTTGTTTTAATTGTTATTCCTTTCAGGAATTGCTTGTGAAAAAGAGAGTGTGTTTAAAAGTTTCAAAAAGTTTTGTAAAGGGTGAGAGGATGAGTGATAGAGTTGTTTTGTTGCAGAAGAGGAGAGAGGGAGAGAGAATTTGACATCATTTTTTAAATTATTATTATTATTTGCTTTAATTTTTGTTCAGAAATATTAAATGGGTTGCTTTGTGAGCTAGGGTTGGAGAGGTGTGTAATAATGAGGGAGTGGGGTCCATCACACACAAACACACACTGCATTCAATGTTTTAATTCCCTAATGTTGCTTCTGATGAAATTTATCAATAACTTATATACAACTTCTTTCTCTTGATTTTTTATTTAATTAGTTAATAAATTTCTCATTAAAAGTACTTTTTTATAACATCAGTTGCAGATGGTGTTAATAATGCAGTCATTCTATTATAACCACTGGGGTTCGCTGCTTCTTACATTTTCAAACAATTTGGTTATGCTAAAAAATATTTTATTTTTCAAAAATTGTTTTTGTTTGAATAAAATAATGTAATTTTGCTTTGAAAAAACAATTTGTCTACCTTCTACAGAAGAAGTACATAGCATTGTATGTAAATATGTATAAATTAAAAAGGAATTATGGAAGGTGAAAAAAGGAAAAGGTGTATGAAGTATAATTAAATGAGTTGCAATGTAATTTTTCCTTTAAAAAAGCATCAGACTAACTTAATTATTTTGTAAATAACTTTAGTTTAAGATTGGCTTAATGTTGGTCAAACATCAAAGCCGCAAAGAATAATTCCATTCCTAAAGTTGTGATTATTTAAAAAAAAAAAAGTCTTCATAATATATTTCAATTACTGTCCAAAGTTTGGATGTGATTCTTTTTTTATTTCTAAAATTTGGTTGATGTGCCATTTTAAAATTCTTTTTAAGTTGCATAGAAAACTCACATCATCACCTAATAGGTGAAGTCAAAATTAAAAATAGGCATTTCTAAGCTTTGGTCATATGGCTAAAGATTTAAAGAAACAAGATGATGAGTAATAGTGGTGAAAAAAAATATATGGTGATTTGTATGTGTTTGAGCACATATTTGACAATTAGAAGAGAGAAAGAGAAGGTGGTAGCTGAATTTAACTATTAAGAGAGTAAGGAATGAAACAAATAACATTGACATATATAGGGTTAGGTGAGTAATATTTATTAAGAATTAACTTTAAAATGGGTTGATAAAATAAGATTTATATTTACTTATATATATTATGTAATATTTTTATTTATAATAGGTATAAGGTCTTCAACACACGTCATCACGTTAAAATTGTCAATTTGTACAAGAGACTATATATTTATCAGTAAATTGATGGTAGGTATCTTGATTAGTTCAATAAATTCTTACTAAGATATACTCTAAACGATTCTAATACTATATTAAAAATGTGAACTTTAAATCTAACTCAACATTACTAGACCGGTTCGAAATTTTCACCCAATTATATAATATTAGTATATAAATTATTTATAATAAAAAAGATTACATAAGAAAAATAAGATGGTTAACAAACTATTTATGTTTTTGTTGATAATTATTTATAATATAGCAATAAAAAATTATTAGCAATATGGTTAAATAAAATATTGTTTATCAAGTTTTGATTACTTGTTATACTAAGAATGATTAATATGGGAGGAAAGATTAAAAAATTGTTCGAGTCCCGTGTAACTCTTTGTTTTGAATAAAAAAAGTATTTAAGTTAAAGATCTTGTTTCCATCAAGTACGGTTTGAAGTCAACCTCTTGGTTATCCAACCTCATCTCCATGGAATTGATTTTATATATTACATTATAAATATTCAATTTTTCTTATATGTATATTCTATTATAAACATCACAGATGAAACATAACCTTTTACGTATGAAAATAATAATAATAATCTTATTTGAAGAAAATTAGTAAATATTTAGTACTAATAATATAATTATAAAAAAAATAAAGACTTTACTCATAATACGTAATATATGAAAACAATGGCAAATATTATATTTTTAAAGGCAAAATAAATATGTGATTATGGATTTTGGATCTTAAGTTGTTAGATGAATCGCAACTTTAATATCAATGTCTTTTTATTGTATAATATTTATATTTTTTTCTTAAAAACTTTCTAGATATTTAGTTAGAATTTTAGTATAATAGTAAGTATATAATTAATTTGTAATGGATGTTGTGGGCAAAAAAATCTATTTGGACCAAACTGCTTCACTTTTATATTATTCCGATTGATTAAAATTTTATTTATTTAAATTTAACTTTTATTTTATCTTTTTAAATTAGATTTCCGTTTATTTATACAGACTTAAAAAATTAAAAAATTTGAATATTACATTCAACTTAAAAGGAGATTAGAAACACATTCCAACTATCTTCTCTTCTTCTTTTTTTAATTGATCTCCAAATTTTGATGTGATAAATCATAATTCATGATGGAAAAAAAATCCAATTACAAAGCATGAATATCAATTTTTTTTAATGTTTCTTTTTCCATTTTTTTCTTTTATTGTTTCTTCGATAGTAATTTACATTTGATATTAATTTTCAATTTTCAATAGTCGAAGTTATGTAATATTGTGTCTAAGTATAACTAGAGAAAGGGGGATTGAACGTTTAAGACCAACAACATTAATTTTACTCATTAATTTTTATTCACAAGAATGTTGAATGATTTGAGGTCTTAATAAATAATAGGTTATGGCTTGATTTGGTGAAGCAAAATGAAGTTACAATCTTAGTAGATATTTGGAACCATTTCTTCTATGGAATTGGTCTGTTGTTGTTTTTTCCAATACAATCTATCTTCTCATATGCCATTATCTGGGTATTCATGCAGAGGACATCAAAAGTGCATAGTAGCATTTGACATTTGAACACAATTAATTAATGTCCATAACTATTATATCACATACATATGGTTCGATTTCATGTCAATTTTATATCGATTTCATATGTTCTAATATAATGTATTGTCTTATTATTTTTAAAATGTGATTAGAGGATAAGAAATAAGAATAGGGATTGATTAAGGTTGAAATTCTCTTGTGCATATTGATAAGAGTGTGTAGAAACACAATGACATTCTTGAGGTAGTAAAACAAGGTCTTTCAAAAATTAGTGAGATTGTCTCCGAGTATTGCAAAGATTAAGAATTCTTTCTTCACCTTCATATATACAATGGTTGAATCCTACTATGATAACAAAGGAAAGAATAAACGATAGGACTTCAATTTTCAAGCTTTTAGTATTTAACTTGATGTTTGAAATAATTTTTTGGGTTTAGTGTCCAGTGTTGCTTGAACACGTAAAGGCTATAGAATTGAAAAACTAGAAGTTTCACCTTTATCCTATATAAGAATATCATTTTACATAGTTGAGTATTGCAAGGTACAATTTTCTTTATTTCATTTTAATTATTATTAAGTGACTACCATAACTTTCTTTATAAGAAGAAAAACATTTAGTAGAAAATGTTAATAAGTAAGATAATTGTCCCTTCTAGCAAGATGAAACCCTTCAGTCTCTTCACCCTTTAGTGAATAATGGTTTGTATTTATTTATATATTTCTTTTCCATGTAAATTTTGGATTCAGATTCTATTTTAGATATTGTTTCCGATATTCCTTTTCTCAGATTTTGTAGATTTTATTTATGAGACTTTGTAGATTTTATTTATGATATTTTGTAAATTTTGTTCTCTAATTATTTTTCTTAGATTTTGTTTCCAATTTTGTAGGTTATGTAAATTTGTTTCCAATTCTTTTTCTCAAATTTTCTTTCCACTTATATTTTAGATATTTTTTCCAATTTTATTTTAATTAAGTGAATTGGACTTTGAAATCATACACACATCAGTGCAACAGACTCTTCAGAGACTTTGCATGCATCAATCTAACAGACACTTCCATAAGACCATTTGTTGCAATAAGAATTAGATGGTTTGTTGTATTAAAAATCCAAGATTAAAGATAACTACAGTTAAAGCCCAAATAAGCTCAATTACATAAATTATAATTAAAATAGTAGATTTATTCATAGTTATAGTTCAAGAAGGCTAAGAATAAATGTTCTAAGTGTGGGTAAAATGTGCTCATCAATGATTGCACCAAGGACATTCGAGGGAGGTTTACCAAGTAGTATGTTATAGGAAGTATTGACATTAAATATGAGGTAATAGACCTTGATGGTGCAATATAGTTGTTTCCTTCCTAGAACTTGATATAAAGATCAATATAGTTATGTGTGTCAACTCTCTCTCCCTCTAGAAAAACCAATTATCTAGTCATCATAGGCTATATGGTGTTTTTCAACAACTTTAAGCACTTAAATATCTTCTAGTATAAGATGTCGGTTGAACTCCCTTAGTCAACCTAAGTTTTCATCACTATGAAATTTGAATCATTGAAGATGATGAGATGCATCTTTCAACTTGGAGTTGTTATCAAGGCATTCACCAGTTGCACCAAGCGTAAGTGTTACCATCAAGCTAAGATTAGTGTTCCACTTTCTTCAAAGCCTCCTACATCATGTTGATTACTCCCTTGAGGAGTTGATCTCATTTGGACTATGATGTTCTTCCTCTCTTGGAGGTGGTTGTTATCAATGCTTATCTCAATGCTTGTTATTTTTCTTCCTTATAACTTGATGATTTCATTCATTATCTCTTGGAATGAATCTTTGTAGGTGGTCTGTTTGTATCGAATCCTTTATCTTGTCCTTTAAAGTTTGACATTCTTCTTTCGTATGGGCATGGTTGCAATGATATTGACAATGTTGACTTGTATCTACATTTGGTGATGTCGAGACTTTCCTAAGTGTAGGAGTTAACTCAATCATGAGAGCCTCCTAGATAAGAGGAAGATTATAGTCCACAAGCTCAGAAGGAGCTTTCAATCTATACAATCTACTAGAATTATTTTTTTTATGCTATTGTAACAGACTGAGTTATAAAGTTTGATGTTTGGATGATTGAGCAAAACAATAAGTTTTACTTTGTCTAAGTACTCTAAACTGAAATGGTTTATTTTATGCTATGATACTTCTTATGTTATGATAAGATGTATTGTATTTATAACAAAAAGCCAAAGGACTATATAGTCTAACTAATGAGAATACAATACTTTATCTAACCGTTTGACCTGTCAAACATAGGCTTAAATTTATACATGTTATAAGTTTTCATGGCGCTAAAAGGGTTTGAGAAAACTTGATTTATTGAACATATTTTTTGAAAAATATCATGTTTCAACCCTAACTGTTTAAGCACCAAAAAAAAAGGAGATTGTTACGGAAAAATCCAACACCCTATGATTTTGACTAAGTTTTAAAAACACCCAAGTTCAAACATGATCATGCATAGTTTGAAAAATGATTGGTTCAACAAAATAGATCATATAAGATGCAAGTGTTGCGTCTGGTAGACGAAACAACACTATGCAACCTTTCCTTACATTTGACATGGAGCTTATATGATCAAAAATATGTTTATAAGATCAAATGATACGTGCAAATGCCATTGTACCTTTTGGATATACATGTGTGCTTGTGTACTATTTGGATCCAGGAAATGTCCACTGCCTTCGTTTGCCAAAGAGATCCATTAAAGATGAAAGCTAAAGTTGCCTTCGTCACCAACCTCCTAACATAAGAACACTTCAACTCTAATCCAACTCTCTGCTTTGTATAATATGCACTTTAAACATGAATTGGTACAAAAGGTTATGCTACCAAGAAAGATAAACATTGCCAATTATTAAGAAGGTTGTGTAAGGACAAAATGCATTAAATACACCATGTATTTTCAAGCTTGACAAACAAAGAGAAATCATCAAAAGAATTGAAACTACTCAATGGATATAAACGGTCTCTCAACAAATATCTTCTTCTAGCGCCTATATAAAGTCTACCATTAAAAAGAAGAAAGAAAGAGTGGAGGAGATACCATGCCAAATTGCTACTAAGATTAAAAATTAAAAAAAAAAAACATTCCTCAAAGCTTCAAAAGAATTATCCTAGAGGCAAAAGCACGAAAATTGTTATCATTATGGATCAAAAGAGATTATAAGAACACTAAAATTTTTCATTCAAACACCAAGGAGAGAGAATGCTTACCTATTGTACAGATCAAAACTGCAATCCCTTCCTCGAGTCAAAGAACATATGAACTAGGAGAGAAAACATAAATCTTGTATTCATCATCAGACGCAATCTTCCCTGGTGATCAGAATCAATGATTTGTTGATCATTGAAACAACGAAGTTTCACAAATATTACTCAAGGGAATAACCATGAATGGCTAGGTATCCAAAGAATACTCGTTGAGCAAGGAATGACTTGGGAAAAGAATACTCATAAATTTAGAAGTGGCTTAGGAAAGAATACTCAAGTGATTAGCTAAGAGTGACCACAAGCCCAAACAATACTCTAGTGTACTTCGCAACATTAGTCTGCCTAGTTGAACTTGGCTTGTTGGTTAATAATTGGATGTAGTTTGTTGAAACAAACGAACCATTATAAATTACTATGAATATTTTCTCTCTTTCTTATCTCCTTTATATTGTATGTTGTCACTATTTGTACTAACCCAAAAAGAAAAATTAATGTATGAATAATATTAAATGTTTGACCATTTAAAACTAGGTCTTTGATTTGCATCTGTATTAATTGAGCATATGCATGAATTATGATTTGATCACTTGGCAAAGCAAACACATAAATGTGATAATCAAATGATTCAGTTGAGTTACAAAATCTACGTCTAATATGAATGTTTATAAAAATATTAGTTGAGGATAAAACAAACTTTCAAGTATGTATATCTAACCATATTTGTTATGAGCTGTTAAGAATACACCTTTTGTATTTTATCAGACAAAAGTTGTTGAAAAACATTTATGAAAATATTTATCCTTTTAACTTTTCAAAAAATTAGCTTATGTTAGATGTGCATCAAGTGTAATATCAGATGCTAGAATTACAATATGAACAGAGATATTACAAACTCTAATGGAATTAGCTTGTTGCATTTGACAAGATGCATTAGACAAAAATGGTACATTTTGATTTTTTGATAAACTAAAACATCATAAGAATACCATGTTTTAGATGATATTTGCAAAAAGATTTTAAATTAAGTAAAATCACAATTGAAACCTCTCTTCTTTTGATTTTCCTATTTTCACATAATTTAACCCTCCATTATTGTGTTTTAACTTGTTTTCACGTCGATCAATTATGATATTTTCCAACTTGGTGGAAAGGCATTTTCCTTGATTCCATCAATGAAAGGACGTTGCAAACCCCTCTTATTTTTGATGAACTATGGGCAAAGGTATGGTAAATGAACTCATTCCTTTAATTATAGTCAACCCTCATCCTTTACATATATTGAGTTTGGAGGGTTAAGCTAGTCGTGAGTAGCTAGGCCTTTTAGGTTCTTACTCTTGGTATTTAGCATCGACAAGGTGAGAAGTGTTTTTCCTTTCTTCTAACTTGTTCCTTATCTATGCATTTTCCAACCTCAAACGTGTTCATCTCCTATACACTTCACTTTCTCAGGTTTGTCAGCTTTTCCTAAGTTTGGCTAACATTGTTGCCTTCATCACATGATTTTCTTGCATATCAGGTGATTGTTTTCTCTATCTGTTGGTCATATTTCTAAATAATACTATGTGGTCAGGAAAACTTCGACTTGATCCATTGGTGAATTTCAAATATTTTTACAAAGACTAGAACGACTTCACAAACCAAAGTCTTTCTTTTGTACTATACTCTTAGATATTTTCTTTCAAAACCTTCCACATGTTCTCCAACACCGGTCTAAAGGTGAGTGTGTCTAAAAAACACTTTAATTAGTTAGAATTCTGATATAATAATAAATATATAATTAATAAAAAGTATAGACCTTAGATTTAGATTGACTATACATTATAAACTTTGGATGGACTTAATTTGAATGAGTTTATTTAAGTGTCCTGATTACATTATAAATGGGATTAGTACTCTAAATGTAATATCATTTACTAATTATAATTATGTTAACAAGAAAAGCTAATCCTTTTAGTAAATGCATCAATCTAATAATTATGAATATATATTTACTTTCTCTTCCATTTTCCTTTTTTTCCATACCTTACTACATGTGTCTCTTTATTTTATTTGTTTTCAATCTTCCGTTTGATTCTATATTTATAAGAAAACATTTTATTAAGTTAGGTATCTGAAAGTTATAACCCCAATATGTTTTTTTTAATAAAAAATATTGCGTAGATACTAGTAACTTGTTTTTGGTTACAAGATTTTATTGAGTTTTTTTTATCAGTCTAAACAATAAAATTAGAAAATATTATAAGAATATTGATTGATCATTCAAAACTCTAAAATAAAATTGTTTTTATAAAAGTAAATTTCTTTAAGATTAAGTCCCTTTTCTCTAAGGCTGATGTTATCTTCTTCTAATTGAGTTACATCCTTCTATCCAATAAATAATAAATAAATGGTGTATATCTTAAAAATTTCACATATTTAAATTGTATATTATTTAATGAATATTTGTATGCGCAAATTCTTGTTAGATGAATATTTCATCATTACTTTTATTAGAAAATAATTATCTACTTACATATTGATTTTGATTATAATTTACGGAAGTCACATTTAAAATTTACTGAATTTTTAAGGTTTCGTGATCATTTTGAATAAAATCATCTTACTCATTAAAAAAAATGAATTAAAATAAATTTTTTAATCTTTAAAAATAGTGTTTAATTTAATCAATATAATAAATAATTTTTTTAAAATTAATTTTTATTTAATAATTTTATAATAAGTACTATGTTTTGGAGGGGCAGAGGTTCAACATTCTTCGTATTGAGTTAGTTTAGCAATACTTTGTTAAGGTATAAATTAAACTCTCTTTGTTAGCTCCACCAATGCAACAGCAAAAATCAATATTGGTAATATCAATGTGCAACATTTACACAGAATTGTGATCAATATTAGCTTAACCAATTCTTAAACATTTATTTTTACAACTCATGTAAAATTCAATAATCTCAATCAATCAGCATGAATGGGATAAAAATTGTTATATGCAAAACTTTTAATGGAACTTAAGAGCACAAACATCAACAGGCCTGCTGTTTTTATTTTGTTGGTTTATCCTCATTAAGCATTAGAATTGTAATTGATGTTCTCATATTTTGATGAAAAATGTCTAAATATTGAATGGATTTTACTTTTTGAAAGGTTGACAGCACCAACATTAAAGACACTGAGTGTAACCACTTCATCCCAGAATTGGTGAAGGAATTTATTCTCCTAGTGTTTGTCAGTATCCACAACTTCAAACTTAACACAATTGTCCTTGTCACCCATGTGACTGTAAAGAAAAGATTCTTCATCTCCCCATAACCATAACCATTTTTTTAACTAGTACTATTTCTGGCTAAACAATTGCATTC
Organism: Phaseolus lunatus; assembly: GCA_013389735.1. Lineage (NCBI taxonomy): Eukaryota > Viridiplantae > Streptophyta > Magnoliopsida > Fabales > Fabaceae > Phaseolus > Phaseolus lunatus. The sequence goes on from CM023861.1 coordinate 6,062,439, forward strand.
AATAAAATGAAACCAAACTAGGAGATATCATTAACTTGGTCTCTTCCTTTCTTTTCTTTTAATATGTAAAATTTCAACACATTCAGGAGTTTACAACAACTCTGTTCTGTTTAACTTACTCATCCAGATTTTCTTCACTCTTCTCAAACTTTTTACTTCTTATATAATGCTACAAGAATAGTGTTTCTTACACCAACTTTATCTTCTAAATATGCTAACATAGATTCATTTGAATCCTTCAATAAAAAGTATAATGGCATCCAAGTTTTATCCAATAGCTTGCAAGGATATTGTTCTAACATGTTCTAATGTATACTTTATGAGGGCTTTGATTGTACAACTATAGTTTTTCATAAACTAATTATAATTCACTTTAGAAAAGATCAATTATATGAAAATCTATGGTTGAATAACTATTAGGTGAATTGTATTATAAGAAATAGAAGCAATACCTGTTGAGGTAAGTGAGATGGTGGTAGTTGGCATTCCATCTTTGATTTCATTATAGACTCTGAAGAACCAATTTAGGAGGCACATGCTTCACAAAATGCAGTGAGCAAAGGGACCCTTATGTTTGTTTCTATTATAAAGGTTATTTACGGCTGGAAATGTCACAATTGTACTAAAATTTCATGTCAACTATCTTACCCTGGTGGTTAGGTTATTTATTTCCTACCATTATCACTTTAAGACTTTTACCTAACTTATTCAGTGATGAAGTTTAAAGAGTATTAAGCTGTTTTAACCAGGATATCTTTCCCATGAAAACAAAAGGATGTCAGATTCATTCATTATCAGATGATTTGAGAAAATATTTTATACTTTGATTATTTATTTTTACTATAGTTACAAAAACATTTTACTCACTAATGAAAATAATGAAAGGTAAATCTTATTTTGTATATGAAAGAATGAAAATAAATGAAAGCCAGATCTTTATAGACAGAAAAAAATAAAAAGAAAAATACAATTAAAAAATCAAACAATAAATGAAAATAGAAACCTATTCTCAAAGTAAACAGGCCCTAGTAGCTCTTAACCTTTTCATAAAGTCCTTGGCAAATAGTGATTATAATAGAGGAACTGTGCCACCCTTGTCAGAAAAATGACACATTGTAAAAAAGTGTTCAGAAATGGTGTATTGTGTCTGATCACCAACTATTCTAACCTTACAAGCTAGTTGATAGGAAGTTTCCATTCAACAGTTGACCAAGTATTCTGAATTGCAGACAAGAGTTCTATATTCTCCACAGAATAATTCTATTTTTTAATTTCATCAACTATGCCAGAACTTTGGAAGTTAACCACTCTCAAGATATGGACTTCTCCAGCTGTAATTACAAGAACATGAGACATTATTGCTCCTATCATATATAGTATAAACGACAAAGGCATAGGAAATGTACTAACAATGTTATTGGTTATTGCTCGTTAGTGAGTGTTTTTTTTTACCATTCTCACTTTCCTAACATACTCTAAATCTCAACTCCATGTTCAAGACAAATTAAAATGAAAAAAAAAAAAAAAGTGTCTATGATCCGTGATGGTCTAGAAGGGTAGTTTTGAGCAAGACATAATGGGACAAGAAACAGGGTACATAAAAAACGAAAAGATCTTCAAACTTATCATTGAACACAAGCCCTCATATTTACAGAACAGCACATAGCAACTCCCTAATCATGTAGGATTACATCCAAGACAAAAAATCACTCAAAAAAGTAAGAAAAAAAGTTGCAAAATTTACATGAGATACATATCTAAGCAATCAAAATAATTTTTTGATTAAAGGACAAATCACCATCTGTTGATGTTTTCACAAGCTTTCATCATATATTGCGGCGAAAGTTGTAGTTGTGGCAGATGACATGGTAGTGTCATGGTTGTCTGAAGAAGAGGTTGTATTGTACATAGATGAATTCTTCACATCAGTACTACTTTCTTCGTTCCTTCTTACTTTGAGGTCCATAAAATCAGAAATTAAGGCAGGTTTGGTTATCTTACTGTCATCAACATTCATTTTTCCAGTGAGCATCTTGACCACAGAAGACATGGATGGCCGTAGCTTTGGCGATTCCTGAGTGCAAAGAAGACCAATCTTCATAAACTGACAAGCCTGCTCAGCATCGAATTCGTCCAGTGATGCATCTACCAGTCCGACCAATTCCTTTCTCTCATAAAGTTCCCAAGTCTGTAAGATCAGAAGCTAAAATAAAAAATCCAGAAATCTCATATGATGCTTTAGAATATGATCACACTTATGCAATGAAATGCCAATGCATAGAAAAAATGTAAAGCTGCAATTCCAGTGTACGAATTAGTCATAACAAAGACTTTCTTCTGAAGAAAAGGAGAACAGACATTGCCCTTTAACATTCTGAGTGAAACTGGAAGAAAACACATTCAGTTACGTTAAATCTACAATATTATTCTTCAGTGGATGCTGATATTAGTCTGAAATCAATATCAAAGGGGAGGATATACTATGAACTTCAAAGATCTTAGATAAATAGCCCAGTATTTTGAACTGAGAGACCCTGCACGTTCCCTCACTCTTAACTACTTTTTTCCCTTACCCCTCTATCTTCTCCCTTTCCTTTTTAAATCCATAAAGGTCATATTTTCCCTACCACTTCCGCTTGATTACCTCACTGGCAATCTGTTACATTAACAATTCCCTCCTTGGGATCTCAACTCTCCTCATTGCTCCACTTTCAGTTTATTATATTAACATGCCCTCAGTGAGGCCTGGACTCTCTGTGCTCCTACATAACATGTGGCTTCCTAACATATTGCTATGAGAATCACCAATGCATATGCCTAGCACAATTAGAGCTAGATGACCATAATTCTGATATCTTTTCAATTTTTACTTTGTGCTTTCAGAAAAAAAAAATTATAAATAGTTTGTTTGTATATCCTTTAACATATGAATATGATTCTGTATTTTACTAGCAGTTCAAACCAAATAAGGAGGTAAACTTCACCGAAGATGAGCACAAACGGTTCAACATTGGGGGCATCAGGTAAATAAATTACCAAATGAATATGATTAACAAAGATTTTGTTAAAATAGATGAAGACGATAAACAAACTGGTTGGAAAAAAATGATTATAGTAAAAGGCATGTGAATTCAATTAGAAGAATGAAACATGCATACCCTCTCTAGAAGAAATTGTTCTTCTATTGGTAATCGCGAGTTTGTGTTACATCTTCCACTAACTATCTCCACAAGGAGGACACCAAAGCTGTAAACATCTGCTTTCCTTGTCAGCTTCCCTCCTATTGCATACTCGGGTGCCAAATAACCTCTGAAATAAATCGTGCATCAGCAAATTTCTGACATAAAATAATAGTTTAGAATTTTTACATGCTTATTATATGTAAACAGCCAAAGAGAAGCACTCTTCCATCTTAAGAAGTGTAAGAGATATAAAAAAAAAATAGTCATATATAATAATATTCCAAAGCAAATATAAAAATGATTCCAGCAACACAAACTGCACAGCTTAGTATCACTGTCAATTATCTTAGGTATTTTGCTTAAATAGATAAATTTGGAAGGCCATATTATGCGTGCAGTGTAGTTTTTGAAAAAAAAAATATTCTAATTGAGGTGCAGTCTCAATTTTGTCATCACTAAAACAGTGATAATTGGTGCTGCGAGAAATATGTCATCATCAGTTGACATTAAAATGGATTGTTACTGTTGATATCTCATATTGACTGAAGATTTGGCTAATGTAATCCTCTTAATGTTTGGCAATCCTCACCTCATAATAATTTTTGTAAGGATGAATTAGACCCTCAACTCAAATTGTACAATGATATATTAGAGTTTGTTCGAAATCAATTATTAGGCGACTCATATTTTTGTCTTCGCTCTGAATGTCTATCCCTAGGCATGAGGGGTGTTGCTTATTATCTACATCTAGTTTAACCTCCAAATGTTCAGTCCTAGATTTTAGGAGTATGTTGAAGGTTGAGATTTCACATCAATAGATATATGACTAATGTAATCCTTATAAGATTTGGACAGTCATTATTTTATTAGCTAGTTTGATAAAGTTAAGTTCTAGGTTCCAATTCCAAGAGTTACATATTAAATGTACAGAATACCATCACTATTAACTATATCCCAAGAATTGTTAACTTCCATGCATAAATCAAAGTTCTTGAATATGAAATTGAGGGGGAGGGATCAACAAGTCTTCAAATTTGGAATTGGGAAGGCTGCTTTGCAGTTTCAAGGGAAAAGAAAACCAGAATAAAAATCTTCCAATTTTTTCAGTGATTGTAATTTACCTACAACACTTACATTGTTCCTGCTACTCGAGTGCTGACATGAGTCATGTTTGCTGGAATAAGCTTTGCGAGACCAAAATCTGAAATTTTGGGCGTAAGATCTTTGTCAAGGAGGATGTTGCTAGCTTTTATATCCCTGTGAACAATATGAGGCCTTACTTCTTCATGAAGGTAAGCCAGTCCACGAGCAATCCCAATGCTTATTTTACATCTTGTTCGCCAATCAAAGTAGATCCTACTGTGACCTCCACCTATAAATAAAGAGAAAAAAATCATTGAAAAAGAAATAGAGCAAGGTTGAGAAAGTCTAAGACTATTTGATAAATCTGTCACAGATGTATAATATGAAACATTCATGTGTCTTCACTTAAGTCTATGCGTTATGCACATTTCCAGCTCAAAAGGCTCGTGTAAGGAGGGGCATGTTAGAGATAGAATGTACAACTATTCATATGTCTTCACCTAACATCTTAAGGTTAAGGGATAGTTGGCTAGTGACAAAAACAAATCCATGTTTAAATCTTTCTTCTCAACTTCTGCCAGAAAGCTTTAGCAAAAGGCTTTCTCCAACAATATTCCAAAAGAATGGATTCTGAGAAATGAGACCACTTTCTACGTTTATTGCTATAAGCATCAGCAGTGAAGAAGAGAAAGTTACCCAAACCAAAAAGAAATCTAGAAAAGAAAAATAATTTACCTAGAAGAGTTTGCGACAGGCTGTTATTCTCAAGGTAATTGTAGACTAATATTCTTTTATTTTTATCCACACTACAACCATATAACTTGACCAAATTTTCATGCTCTATCTCTGAGATCACATTAATCTCTGTCAAGAACTCCTTCACTCCTTGTCTTGAATCAGCTGCAAGAACTTTTATTGCAGCAACTTTTCCATCTTTAAGTTGTCCCTGATCATCCACCATAATAAGTTAATGTTTCATTATCAATTTTGTCCTCCACAAGAAGAAGGAAAAGACAACAATCAGAAAAATAGCTGAGATGATGAATGCAGCGTGGTCTAGTTTACCTTGTAGACAGAACCAAAACCACCCTCTCCGATTTTGTTGGCTTCACAGAAATCGTCAGTGGCATTTCTTAATTCTTTGTGGGAGTACAGCTTAACATTATCAATGCCTGAAATATTTATAAAAAATAAAAAATCAGCTAGCATCTAAGATTCAATTCAGAACCTGATATTCAATTAAAATCTAATATCATAAGTAGACTTTTATGAAAGTACTATATAACAGATAACATATATCTCAATTCAAGAACACAACCATAACACTGGAAAAAAATCAAATTTAAGAAACAACACAATGCCTTCTTTGTAAAACCTACTTTAATAGGTATAATATGTAATCAAGTTACCTTCATCAATTTCTGGATCTTTACTCGCTGAAGAATATGACTTACTGAATAATAAAGGAAAACAAGTCATAGCTGAATGAAGTATAAGGAGCTTCAAATGTCAAATGGTATCACCTGGTTGAACCATCAAAATGTGTTAACGTTTTGAAGAGTAATAAAGTGGGAAGAAAGTACATACAATAATTGAAGATGATAAAAGATAATGCAAAAAATTCACAGGCCTTGCAAGAGCATACAAAAGCACAAATTCTCTTTATCAGTCAAAATGAATCCATGCCCTTTCTTCTCAATCCTTTAATAAGTTCCTCATTTTTATCCATATCATCTCAATCTCAGAATTCAGAGGTTTTACAAATATTGTTGCTTAACACTTGACAATGCAATACTTCAAATGAAAACAAAGCTTTTGACTGTATTTTCCAACTTCTATTCATCTAACCTCTAATTACTATGCATTGCATATCCAGCTACATTATTTTCGGAGTCAAATGTCAATTATCTCCACGCTAATTCAATTTGTATAGCATTTCACAGCTCAAACAACATCAGTAATGAAAAAATGAACTAAATTCAATAATCACAGAAACAGTATGAAGAAACCAAACTCAACCGGGAAAAAAATTTCCAAAAGAAAAAGAAATTGTTCAGAACTACCATCCTCCCCACAAATCAAAAAGATAAAAAGTTTGCAACTTTCCGGGAGAAAAAGGAGAAAGAAAAAAACACCACGAACCCATGATCAAAGGGAACCCAAAAACAAGCCAGAAAAAAATGAATGGAACAAACCTCAGAAGGTGGATCAAACAAGTAAAGAAGAAAAACAAAAGATGAGTTTACAAGTGGTGGAAATACTCAGTTGATAAAGCGTGAAGATTGCGTTGTGTTGTGTGGTTTTGTTGGTTTTATGAGAGGAGGGTCCACCTCATGACCACCATCCTGATGCAACCATAAACCAACGCGTACTCGGTTTGAATTTTCTCTCTCTCCTTTTCGGACAAGACCAAGGCTGCTTCAACCAAACGGTGTTTCATGGTACACCAACCAACCCATGTGTTCTACTCTTTTCACACTGTCAAATTGCTCCTTTTCACACTCTCCATTATGCAGCAGAAACTGTGCAAATCATTTTTTTTTTCTTTCCAAAATATAAATTTAGTAGTTTTTTTTGGGTTCTATGTTTTACGTTGTACCCTTTTTTTATTCTTCACAAAGTTTCAAACATAGTTGCAAAACATGTGATTAAATAGATATTATATAAAAATAACTTACTCGAAGGTTTACGTAATGTTGGGTATGGCGGATTTTGGAGAGAAGGAATGCAAAATCAAAACAATTTCTAATGTTATAATTTAATTCTTAATTTAAACTTAAATTTATCTTTAAGAATATGTTTTAATAATAAAATGGTTTTACAAAACTTAATACTAAATATAATCGCAAGACTTTTTTATATAATAAAAAACCAACATAAATATTAGGTTGTTTCAATAACTAAATTAACGGTGTCTATTTAATTATGAAATGGCTCATTTATCCAAATTTTTAATAACACAAATATCTGTTGTGTTCCACTCTAATATGGATAAAAAAGAATGAAAAAACACAAAAATATCTGTTGTTTTTTATGATGGCATGTGATAACCTGCATTATTGTTTCTGATTTTCTTTCTTTCAGCAAAATTATTTTTTAAAATATATTTTTTATAAAAACTAATACTCTATTAAAGTAGTAAAATGTAAGTCTAATTCAGAATTAATACACTAATATAAAATATAAAAATACTTATAAATTATAATTTAGTTATCTTTTTAGTCAAATTTTTAATATATTTTTTTCATGACAAAAACATCAAATATAAAATTAGAAGGTAACTGATAAATTAAAAAAAAAATATTGTTAAAACATAAAATATCAATTTAACTAAGATGTGAAATTTAAAAATATTATTAAAAAAAATATAAATCATAATAAATTTAACTTAATTTTAACTTATATAAATTCTTAACAAATCTCATATTATATTAAAATAATAAGATTTAAACTTAATTCAACTTCATCAAATAAAACTTGTATTTATTCATTAATTATAATGTAGTTATATCTAATGTGATAACTTATATTTAAATCATTCTTTTTATAAAATTAAAACATTATAATGGATTTTTATAATCATGTAAGGAGTATTGATGGATAAAACAATAATATTTTTCTATAAACATTTTTTTATTTATAAAAATTGAATACATATAAAAAAAGTTTACACATTTGGCTATTATTTTAATCTTTGCAAATTAATCATTCACTTCAAAAAGTACACATCATATCATGTACATACATTTTTTTCCATTATATTTCTACTTCATTTTTTATATATTTTTTAATTTTCTAAACATTGCATGCTATATAGAAACTCGTGTTATTCTTCTTTATTTATTTTCCTCTCCATCTTCTTTTCACCCATGCACCAAACATAAAATATCTTTGACTTGAGAGTTTTAAGTGTTGACATGTTTTGCACTTTAATAATTATGTGTAAGTTTTTCCTTTTTCGAATGACTATACAACAGATACACACATGACATGATACATGAGATTTTTGCCTATACGTGTTTCTCATGTATTTATGAATTATTAGGGTGTGCTTTTTTTTTAAGAAAATATAAAAAAATAAGGTGATTTTATCAATAGTTTAGTAGAAAAGAAAGTGATAAAAAGTAGTGCGTATAAAAAATATTTATTTTATTTATACATACAAATAATTTCTTTTTAATTCATTTTTCTCTTGAATTTTGAAGAATAGTAAAACATATGAATAATTTTTTTTATGTAGTGACATATGATCATTATTATTTGAGTTGTTAAGTTTCATATAAATAATTAATCTGAAAAGTAAGAATTATAATTTACTATTAATTAAAAATAAATAAAAAATCAATGAACAAAAACATCAATAAATTTATTATTTTAAGATTTTGAATTGAAAATAAGAATTTATTTTTATGATTGGTGTAAATAAAGTCTAATATAATTGATAAATAATTGAAATTTCAAATGCATGGGGTTTTTTTAACTTATTAGCCTACCAGTGAAGAAAAAATTGCTAACATCTATTTTGACGATTTATATGCTTTGAAGACACTAATTTTCCAGTCTTGGTGAATAAACTCTCTAAGTCATGTAAAGTAAAATTTAGAATAAATTTATGTTGAAAAAATTGTTTTTTATAAGCACACGACTTAATACATATTTTTAGTTGTTTATCACGACTAATTTCTTTCCATAAATTACGTGCTTTTAAAGGTGAATTGTATATTCCAAACTAGGTTTTCTTCATTAACACTAGGGTTATGATATGTGTTTTCTAACATCCTCTATTTTCTAGTTTTTTAACCCTGTATAATATATATATATATATATATATATATATATATATATATATATATATTATTTTCAATAATTGTTAATATTATTGGTGGGTAGGCTTTGAAATATGAATTGAATCAAAATAAGATCTTTGAAACTTTTTTATCTATTTAAATTTATACTTTTTCCACTTCATTATTTTTTAAATTAAATTAGTATGACAATTTAAAATATAAAGCTTTATACTTGACTTCATTTTACTTTATTTGATTTGGTCTTAACTATTTTTCTATTTATATTTTATTGCATAATTATATGTTAATGAAATATGAGTTTGCAAAAATTAGCCAGGTGTAAAATTTATTTTATAATTTATTACATTCTCTTAGAAGTCAGAAGAATTTAACACATATCTTCATAAAACTTTTCAAACAGCATGATAATTTCTCTATCATTGTACATTTTGATAAAACTTTTGACACAGCAAACCATTTTCTGTATCATTATACATTTTTTATTTTTTGACAATGAAAAAAAATATTTAATAAGAAAAAATAATTTTAACTCGATAAATTCCAAAATTTTATTTCAGAATATCAGAAAAAAATTTATAAGGTGAGGTTTGCACCCACTTATATTCTAATTCCTAGTTGATGTAAGATCTCCAACACCCCCCTTACTGATGACGACCCGGTAGTTGGTGGCCTAATAAGCTCAACAAACTCTTGCTAGAATAAATTTTAAATAGCTCTGATACCATATTGAGAAGTGAACTTTAAGTCTAACTTAACCTTATAAAACTGACTTATAATGTAAGGTTATATACTATGAAATGTCCTAATCTCTAGTCGATGTGGGATTTCCAACAATGTCGGACTGTTTAGTAGAAAAGAAAAATGTTGAATGCATGAAACATGTTCTACCTTATTTTTCAGTGAAGAGTTTTTGTTGATTTTTCTATTTTTAATTTGCAGGAACTAAAGTTGAAGGAATATTACAGCAGTCCACAGATGTTGAGGAAGTAGATTGGGGAGTTCAAGAATCCGAACAAGGTACACACAATTTTCTTAGACATCTTGGCATTCTATTAATTGGTACAAAAATAAAGTTAATTGGGGCTTCGAACAAAGAGCTAGATAAAATTTGGAGGAAAGGAAATCTAGCTTTCATATATCCTGATTATCCAAAATGATAAAATGCACTTAGTTTCAGTTTTAAAGATAAATCCTTAGCTAATATCCATAGGTAATAGTTTATCACCCCAACCCACCAAAGTTATGTACAAATTTTTACAGTCAAACTACTTCAATGTTACATACGAAAAAATTTAGGTACCTTCATTTTACCTACAGATAATAATTCATAGGTAAAATATGTATGTAAGTTCTAATTTATCTATGATCCAAATTCATAAGTAATTATTAGTAGGTAATAACAAATTTTCTTGTAGTAATTCCAATATGCTGAGCATATTCACCCCTAAGAGCAAGATCGGAAATTAGGGTTTAGGACATTTAACAAGCAACTTTGTTAAGCACATTTCAAAGCGAGAGGCAGATTAACTCCAGAGACAAAACTTGAAATTTTTGGCACAAGGTTCAAAAATGACTAGGCAAAATTGAAAACGATCAAGCATATTGAAAATGACTAATTGAATTTCAAAAAGTATTGAGCGAATTTGAAAAGATTGAGTAGATTATGTATGAAAACCTCAAAAATCATCTTTTGCATAATTTTGTTGAGTGAAAACAAGAGGATTGAGTGAATTTTAACCTCTGGAAACTTCTTAAGAAAATAGAATTTAACTCTAACTTAACCTTACAAAATTGGATTGGAAGGTGAGGTTTTCAATTCACTTATACGTTATTATTTGGTCTTATCTTTGGACAATGTGAGATCTCCACCACACCACTTCACGCTGAGAACATCGAGCATGAGAATAGAGGGAGACTCTATAGCAAGTGACACATTAGGCTCCACAAATTTGACTAGGATAGGTTTTGAAAAACTTTGATGTCATATTATAAAGTAGATTTTAAGTCTAACTCGATCTTAAAAATCGACTTAAAAGATGAAGTTTCAACCCACTTATTTGACTTAACTTTACATAATGTGGGTTTTTTAACACACATCTTCATGAGAACATTGAGCATAAAAATAAAAAGAGATCTAATAGTGGATTATGATAGACTCAACGATTACATGATATATATATATATATATATATATATATATATATATATATATATATATATATTGATTTTTCCTGAACTCTAATGTCATATTATGAAAGTGAAATTTAAATATAACTTAACCTTAAAAACCAACTTAGTAAGAAAAAATTTATATCCCATTATATATTATAATTTAAGTATGATGTGATATTCAACAAAACTCAAACATCAAAAGCTTTTGGTTGAGAAAGTTCCAATCTACCTATCACATGCTTTCTCTAGATATCGTTTCTTGCTTTTTGATTTATTCATGTAACGTAAGATCTTGTGTAATAGTATGACATTATTTTTGGAACTCATTCCTAGTATGAAATTGCTTCCCACGGACTTGATATAGTTTCAAACAATTTACCATTACTTTCAATATGAACTTAAACAATATATTCCATAGACTAAAGGGCCAAAAATCTCTAAAACTTTTCTATTCATCACCTTTTGGAATAAGAACCAATAACATATCATTACTTTCTCTTCAAACATTCATGTTGTGTATGGTGCCAAGCAAAACCATTAAGACATAGGCTTCATATTCGTTACCACTATAGACCATCTTTTATCCTTTAGAACTCATATATTATCTTATATTGTCTTCAAATTTCACCAAATTTATGAATGAAAATCATAAAAAGAATTAGGCCAAGATTATATCAATATATAAATATATAGTAAGTTAATTATTTTGAGATCATAAGTATTATAATATATTTAAGGGTTAAATATGTTTTTTATCCATATACTATAACATGAAATTGATTTTTGTTCCTTGTCCAGACTTTAGATAATCCAAGTGCTTGTAATATGAAAATGATTCCTTCTGTGTGTGGAATTGGTTCAACTTGAAGTTTCACTTCATCAATCCATTGGGCATCAGTCTGCAATCAAAACAATAACGAATCTTTTTAAAAAAATATCAATCTTTAAAAAAAAACTAACAATTTTTTTACGTACAAAATGATCAATTGCAATCATTTTCATACTACAACTATCTGGATGATCTAAAGTTTAGACTAAAGACTAAAATCAATTTCGTGTTATAGTAAATTGATAAAAAAACATAATTAACCCTATATTTAAATACATATCTAATTTAAAATCTGATAACAAGAATTGTTTCAAAACTAAAATTTATAAAATCTAAATTAACCTCATGTTTCTTTCTCCTAAAATTACCTTCATGTTTAAATTCTAAAAGTATATTTTACTCTTGATAAACAAATCATTGTTGGCATTGTTGCATATGCCATTGTCGAATTCAACTTGAGAATCTACGTTACATGTCACACACTTTGAAAATAGAATATGGTGGTTGATCAACCATTACTTTTTTAATAATAAAAGCATAAGGTTTCATTTGACTTTCTTACAACAACAAAATTCTTCATAGATATCTTGTGTCTTTGAAAATAACTTTGCTGCTCAACCTTTCAAGTGGAATAACAAAGAAACGTAGAAGCAATATCTTTTACAATTTTGACCCAATACAAAAAGTTTATATAACTCACATTTTAATAATTTTTTATTTATATTTTGACTTCCTAAAGTTTAAAAAATAAGTTTTTGTTTTTATAATCCAGAATTTTATTTAATATTTAAGATCTTAAATTTCATGTTAAATCAAAATATTTTAATGAAGCTCTCTTATAAAATCCACAATCTTGAACTTATTGCCTAATTATAACATGTTTTTTCTTCATCAAATATGTGGAAGAATTGTTTCCATATACAAAGAATATATACCTTACACAGAAACACTTTATACAATAAAAAGAATAAAGAGAGTTACTATATGTTTTTTTATACTTTCTAAGCTAAAATAAATTAAAAAGTGAGAGGAGATTAAATTGAAAATGGGAGAAATAAAAAAAGTTGTAATTAATTTATATCAACGTATGTCTAAGACATGCTTTGTGTGAGATCTCCAAATATCATGTTAGTAAAAAAATTTAAAATCAAATAAAAAAAAACCTAAAATCTTAAATTTTTAAACATGAATATATAATATTATGGTAAGTTTTGTTACAAAGTATATATAAATATAAAGTGAGTGTAAACTTTTCAATTGATTTAATAAAGTGAAAAATGAAGTTTACACTTCCTTATATATAACAGTTCAATGTAAATTTTATTTTTAATTTTATAAAAAAAGTCATTTTTTAATATAACTTAAAATTCATTTCCTACTGAATTTATGTTATGTGGTTAAATAATATTTCTTTAATTATATTATTATCTATTGTGAATTATTTATACAAGGATAAATTGTTACATATATAATATAGATCATAAAAAAATAGTTAATAATAATATTAAAAGAAGAATAGCTAAAAGAAACGTGTTAAAGCTTCATGTGCAAAATATTTTCGTTGACAGAATCAACACGTTGTCGTTTTGAGGAATATCGCGCTTCACGCTTCTTGTCGTCCAACTTTCATGCCGAAGAACGCCGTTTTACATTTATTATTATCTATCGGTTACGTCTTAATTATCTAATAAATTTAAATATTTTTCATTTAAATCTTTATTGAAAAAATTGTTCATATTCAAATTATTTCTTAGCATTGTCTACATTCTCATTTGATTTTATCATGGTCGAAATAATCTATTGTTATATTCTCATCTTTAAGTTGTGGATCTTTTATTTTTAATCCTTTTCAATTTATCAATAAATTCATTTTTAAAAAGAAAAAAAAAAAACAAGTTCACGTATAAATCAAAGGAGAATGAGAAAGAAAGAAATGGATTAATATAAAATAAAAATGAGAAGACGAAAGTAATAATTATAATCTATTTTAATAATTGCAAAAATTAAATAAAATAATTAAATAAAAATAAAATATATTTTAAATACTAAAGAACCAAATATTTTAACGGAATTGGAAATACTAAGTTTATTGAATAGTTAGAACTTAATTTTAATCAAGTTCTATTTTATTTATTATATCATTTCCTCTTTTTTTTATTACATTCTACCTACTTTCTTCATGACGCACTCATTCTAACTTTTCACAATTTTTCTTCCTTTTTTTTAATATCGTTCAGTATCAATATGTCAATATTGACTTTTGTTTAATTCTATTATTTTAAGTACAACAAACTTTTCAATACAAGTATCAGACAAACATTCACTACTACAAATGTCAAAACAAAAAATCTTAATAAGGACATTTCACACAAAATTGTCAAAAAAAAAAGATAATATTTTTATAAATATTTTTAATGTCAATTATACATAAAATTCATAAAGTGTCATTAAAAGTAGGTGTTAAAAAACGATGACGATTCTCTCATAACTCATCGTTTAACAGTACAAACTCTTGAATGGATGATTGAATGGAGAATGCAACTGAATGAAGTGGTGACACCAAATGGTTGAGAGCTGCTATACTTTCTCACTAGCAAACATAATTTGGTGAGTTTCGTTGCCTCTTTGGCCTAGTAAACTTATGAGGATTGGCCAAACCTCCTTTCCCTTCATTACAGCATCAAACTTTCTCAATTGCTCGGTGCTTCCATCACCACTCCATTCTGCTGCATTCTTCATTCAATCATCCATTCAAGAGCTTGGATTGCATTAGGTTGATCAGAGCACACAACAAGTCTTTCAACCAAGCTAAGTCCAAAACTCTACAATTATTTTTCTATTTTAGCACTTGTTCTTGTTTGGTTTGTCCTTGTTCTTCGTGTTTTCTTCAATCTCCACCGTTTAAAATCATTTTCTACAGTTTATAATTCCTTTCCATCACTTAAACATCAAGTTTTCACCGTTTAAATTCAGTGCCACATTCATCAAACATAATCTGGTGAGTTCTGCTGCCTAACCTTGTTGTTTCCTGCATTTGATATGTTGCTTTGGTGTTTTCTTTCAGCTTTTACCGTTTAATATGTCTTGTATGTGATTCCCTTGGTTTATCTTGAGTTTTGTTCAGTTTATTTTCACTTAAAATCAAGTCCACATTGTCCACACATCACCCTGCCAAATTGTGTTGTTCTTGCTATTTTTATTCTTTCAGCTAGTGTTTCTTGTTGTTTGTTGTGTTTAATTCAATGTATGTGTGCATTTAGGTGTTCTTTAGTGTTCCTCATTCTTGCATGTCCATTGTCACGTCCAAATATTGCTTCTTTTTGTCAAAATTATTCATATGTTGCTGTTGTCTACAATGTGTTTGATAAAATTCTCTAGCGCACACAAACTGTTTGCTTAAAGTCTTGCTTTTGTTTTGCCTACTTTTTCGTGTGGTTTGTCTTGTGTACCCAGTCTTGAGTATCCTAACTTGTTATTAGTTCACTGGTGAGTTTCTTGCATATTTTTCTCACTGTTTCTTTCAGTTTTGTCCATTCTTCTTACTTCTATTAGGTTTCTGTTCCATTTCCAGAATTTTATGCTTTACATTCAGTTTGCCAAATTTATCTTGTCCTTAATTTGTATCCAAACCTTGTGAAAATTTTTGTGTAAAACCCTTAACATGTTACCAGTACTCAATAAAAAAGGCACGCCCTAATTTCAATTACAAAAAAGTTATAAATTTTAAAAGTCAAGACGTTTTTCTGTTTGACTCACGTTGGTACTTAAGAAGTCCTTGTGACTCACCTTGCTTTCTTGGGTGAACTTGAAACTTTCTCACTTTTACTTCTTTTACTAAACTTCACCCATAATATTGTTTTACCAAATTCTCTTACTTTGAATTTCTTTTGGAATTCACTCTAGTTGATTTCTTTCAAACAATTGTGAAAAGTTTCTTACAATCAATCATGAGTGGACCATTTCATCAGTTTGGTGTTCATGGCATTATAAATGGTCAAACTCAACATGATATTCGTTTCCAAAATAGACCAACGAACTAAAAACCTTTCTGAGATAAAGGAACTCCTTATACAATATAAACAAACTCAAGAAAGTAAAACACATAGGCCTCAGAGTAAATATAGAGACACTTCACAAAGATCTAGGGGCAAACACGGGGAAAGGTATTATCCAAGCATTGAACATTATAAGCAACCCTATTCTCCAAGTAAAGAGGTATCCTATAATTCCTATATTGTGAAGCAATATTCTAGCTCCTCCTACCTTGGGAAGGATTCCAAAAGGGAAGGTTATTCATCTAAATCACACTCTAGGGAGAAGACTTCTCAAACAGTTTCTTTTGATGATCCTATTGTACCATCTTACACACTTGAAACTTATTTTCCTTCTCCCTCTCTTATATATCCTTTGAATCTTTATGATCATAGTCAGAAACAACAATTTTTTTTAAGTTCTTCCAGTGACAAAGTTTGTTCCACAAATCATGATGATAACAATTCCATTGATACTGGTCTTTCTTTCCATGAAAAAGAAATTTTTGAAACTCCAATTTTGGAATCTAAAAACGAAATCAAACTTAAAGACAATTCCGTTAAAGAAGTGCTATATTAATGTAAAACAAAAATGGAGAGGATGCTTTATTGAATGAAAGAGTTGGCTTTTAAACAGCCTTACAACAACTAGAATCCGAAAAAAGTGTAACCTATGCAACAGCCTACAATACATGGTAAAAGTGGCAAAGGAATAGGTCAACACATCATCCCTTAACACTATCCTAACTACATAAAGCAAAAACAACTTTATATATATAAAAAAAAAACAATTAACTTTAACATCCTCCTTTAAAATGAATGTTTCTAGCAATCAGTTTACTTCTGGTAATGAACACACTCCTAGCAGGTTGCGCAGCTTCACAAAAACATCAAGTTTTAAAGGCTTTTTCATCACATTTGCGATTTTTATTCATGAGTATTGAAGTAGTTGCACAGTTCCATCTTTTGTGAGTTCATGAAGAAAATAGTGTCCTGCTCTCAAAACCTTGGTTTCCATGCATCATAATCCTTATTACATCTTACATATTCCTCAATGCAACTTAGCTAAGACATATTAGGCTTGATCTTCATCCAAACACTTGAGTAACAAGGACTTTTCTATAAAGGCGCCTTTTCTTTGCAGAATTCAAACTACCTCCACCAACAAATCCTCTTGTAATGTTGATGGTCCCTCTGACTTCATTAGGATTTTGCTAGGGTTGTTTTCTCTACTGTTGTTCAGGTTGAGAGTTTGTTATTTACTCAAAGTGATTTCCTCTGCCTCGAACTTGGTGGCTATTGCAAAACCCTCGGCCTTAACCTCCATCATGCCATCCTCCACGCCCTTGGCCTCGCCTAACTTGGTCGTTATGGACGAAACATCCCAGGCCTTGGACCGAATGAGCTCCTTAATTAGATCATGAACTTTGTAGCATTCTTCCATGGTGTGCACCTAATTTTGATGATAATTAGATCTTTTGACTGTGTCGGCAAATGAAAGAGAAGGTGTAGGTTGAGGTAGCCGAACTAGTTCGAGACTAAATGCTTGTTGGATGATGACATCTCCGTTAGCATTGAGAGGAGTGTAATTTTCATATATATTGACATGTATTTTCTGGAAAGTTTTCATATTAGGAGTCACAGTTGTGGATGGAGCCTTCGACTTTTTTCTAATGTCCGAGTTCTCTTCAATACTGATATACTTGGATGCGTGAGTATAATGTGCATCCATATTGGTGGGTGGGTCAACATATAAAGAGTTTAGGAAAATTTCTGGACAAGTGCTACTAAAAGAGCATGCATGGCCACTATCAGGTGCAAATTGAGAATATTAGTGGATGCTTTGGCGATCTAAGTCATATACTGTTGTAGTGGCTCGACATTTCCTTGTGTGATGTGCTGGAGTAAGGTCCAAGTTGTGACCATCAATTTGAAATTGGAAAACCAAGTTAAAAACCTTGCACAAAATGTGTCAAATGAGTCAATGAAATTCTGAGGAAGATATTAATGCCATTTCAGGGTTGATCCCTTAAGAGTAGTGGGGAATAATCGACAATGTACTCCCACATCTTCGGATAAGAGGTTGACCTGGGTGAGACAGGCCTTAACATGTGCCTCTGGGTCAAAGGAATTGTCATACTTTTTAACACACAACCACTTCCATTTGTTAGGAAGTCGGGCCATCATGACTTATGGCTTGAAGGGGTGAAAACCAGTTAGGTTGGCTAGCATTTCTACATTCAATGGGAGAGTCACTACAAATTTAAAGAACATCTGTTGATCACATACTTATGGTTCCCTCTGTGTGGTAGAACCTTTAATGCAACTCTTAGGTTGTGCTAAATTGACGATTCTGCAAACAACTTAGGACTAACTTACGGTTTGAATTTGTTGTTGCATGAGTTCGTAGGTACCCTTTGTGGTCGAGTACCATGTGTCAGTCAATCACTATCAGGACAACGGGATGAGACTCGACAAATTGCTCTAGATGTTGAGGTCGTGCTTGCAAATTTTGCTTGGATCGATGTGTAGTTCAAGCTTGGTGTATTATAATGTGTTGCTATTTGAGAACCTACAACTAGTCATGGTGTTGATTCCATAGAAGTTTCAAGCTCTTTGTCGATCTTGTTATGCATGCTAGCAATGACATTTTGGACATTTTCTTCATTCTTCTGGCGAATAAACTCCACATGGACTTTTAGGGCATCATTGGAAGATGGGTCAATCTCACTATATGATGATGTTTATGCTACAATATGACTTTTGGTGAGTACCATAAGAGTTGTGTTCTATAAATAATTTTACTTAAGCTCCATAGTGGACGTCAAATGTTCTTATCAGGACTGAGCGAGAACTGTTTGAGGTGGATTTGGAGAGGCTATGAGAAAGTTGAGTTGTGGTCAAGATTAATCCTCTAAAGTATAGTAGTCGAGTTTATTAAGAAAGACTTCGATTGAAGATCCACCTGTAAAAGATTTTTCAATACTCAAGTTAATAAGATATAGATAAGTTTTTAGAAGTATTTATTGAGTAAATAAAAGAGATTGAGTTCTTTATAAACTCGTAGACTTAAATTAATATCAAAATATGAGTTGTTATTATATATGAAAGTTTATTATAATAAAATAAATTTTTTATATCTGAGTTGTTTGGATTTATAGGTGGTTTTACATGTGATTTTGCAAATTAGTAATTTCAACATCGTATATTTCGGTATTCGGTATTGAGTGATATATATATATATATATATATATATATATAATTATATAATTATTTTTATATTTATTTTAAGTAAGTGGTTTTGGATTGTGACAATTACTTTTCTTATAAGAATTATTCTAATTATTTATTTTTATATTCATAATTTATTTCCTATTTTTAAAATAATTTTTTTATTGTTATTTTTACTTCCTTTGACCTAGTTACAAAACTCTGTTCCAGAGATATTTTTTCTGGTTTCTAACTTTTTTTCATTAAATAAATTTTTTGTGTGGTTTTATTATTCGTATTTGGTAAACAAAAATTTCAGTAGATTGCAGTATTTTTTGAAACGTTATTAAAAGCAACTCTTTTTTTAACTTCCATTTATTTGATATCTACTTCTATTTTGTTCTTTAACATATTTATTAATTGTTTTTTAATTTTATGCTTTTCATCCACTCATACCACATCATTTTATGACTTTTTTTATTATTTTTCTTACATAAGGTAAATATTATTATTTTTAATCTTTTTAACAAATAAGATATCGACAATAATAAAAAATAAATTTATTATTATCATTAATATTTAAATACTTTTATATTATATCTTATGTCTATATAAAAATACGTTTTTTTTTTGTATATTTTAAATTTCTATAGATATATTGTAAAATATTGTATAGAACTAATAAGAAATCTAAATAAGAAGAAGTATATAATAATTTTAACAAACTAAAACTAATTAAAATAATTTATTTACAAATAAAATATTATAAAAAATTTAAAGCTATTAAGAATTAGAAATATGCTTTTTTTTTTTAAATATCGTATAAATATGTTTAGTTCTATCATTCACATTAATTTAACTAATAAATTCAGTGAACAAACACTCTTAATTTAATAAGTTAGCTACAACTTTTAATTATTAACTAATTTTTTAATTTTTTCCAATGTAACCTAAATAACTGTTAAATATGTAGATATAGGTGTGTGTGTTACTATTTAAATTCAGTTATAACTCCATGGAATAACCATTTTCAGTATAATTTTTTGAAAAACAGAATACATGTTATAAACTGTCTCATAAATTTTCAGAAAAAATAAAAAACTAAGAATTCTTTGCTAAAGATCCAGATGCATTTACTGGTTTGAGCTACCTACCTACCTACCATGCCCATTGTTGCCAAAAGTTTCAGCCAATTAGTTATTGGACCATATCACTTCATCCAATTTCACTGGATAATTCAATTTCACTGGATAAGACAAAAATATTCTTAAAAAAATAGAATTATATTAAGAATTTTTTTATTCAAAATGAATTTTTATTTTATTTTTTAAATTTTTATTTTCAGAACACAATAATCTCTTTTAGATTTTTTAATTCAGAATTATTATGGATTTTTATTTCCAAAATTAATGACATTTTCGAAAATTAAAAAGATATGTATGGATTTAAAAAATAATTGGGTGTAGGAAGAGTTTGCCAAAGTTTCCATTACTTCCTAAACCTTCCCTTTTTCGCTTTACTATGTTTCATATTCAGAATCCGTTTGTAGCAAAGAAACAAAATGATGAGTAAGGTTGCCGTGTTGGGAAGTGGAAGTAAGCACTACACCCACTTCACTTGAAATCAACTCATATCTTTTTTATTTTATTTTATATTTAGTATTTTTTTTGGATTTTAGTGAACTAATTTTGAATAATAATTGTGATAATAATAATGGAATATTGACAGTTTCAGGAGCCGTGTGTGCTTCAACTCTAGCCAAATATGGGGTTTCTGTTACTCTCTTTGAGTCAGCCAGAGGCCCTGGCGGACGTATGTCCCAAAGAAGGTATTTTTAGTAATGTATAGGGTTCCCTCCACCGTTTATTCTAATGGGGTTCTGTGGAATTGTTGTTTAAACCATTGGTATAGCATTTGCAAGATGCCCATTTGATTCAGGGAGATTTTTTATACCTTATCAGTTACATTATATAATTTTCTGTTATCTCTTTGAAAAAGTATTTATTTTTTAAAGGAGAAAAAGGAAACAGATTTGAATTTTCTGATTGCTAAATGTATTTTGTTTGCTCTGAGTATGTGGAATTAGGAAGGTTTGTCCGGGATTATGTTTTGCTTCAGATTGGTAGCATGTAGCTTGATCTCTCTATGAAATCGTTTATTCAATTTTGAGTCCTCTAGTTTGTATTATTTAATATGTTTTATGGATTATTTTATTTTATTTTTTGTGATAATTTGCTGACTGCCATCGCTTAGTCAAAGAAGTGACACTGATATTTAATGGTAGTTTAGTTTAAGGTGTAGCACAGTTAATATTGATTTTTCCTCACTAATTATACTGGATTTTCCTTCTTTAGTTTGGTAATAATTTGAAACAGGATCCTAAATTTTGTCAATTTCTTGCAATCAGGGAGAAAACTGAAGATGGGAAGGAGCTGCATTTTGACCATGGTGCCCCATTTTTCTCGGTTGGCAAGTCTGAAGTCTTACGCCTGGTTGAAGAGTGGGAATCAAGGGGTCTTGTAGCTGAATGGAAAGAAAAGTTTGGCTTCTTTGATTTTCACACCCATGAATTTAACAACATTGAGCAGGTTGACAATTATAATTCATATGCTCAAATTGTTTTATGCAGTATAAGTAGTGTCATGTGTGAAAGACAAGAAATAACACACAAAAAGAGAGGGTTGAATTGCAGCAATTTTCGTTGATCTCTGTTTAGATGCTGTTAGACGATAAATGTAAAAATCGAAAATTTGAGAATTCTTTGTGAAAACTGGTTTTAATTTTTCCTTCCTTCTTTTAGTTAGTTAGACTACAAAATAACTAGTTACACAGCAGAATAACATGCAATGTAAAAGATTTAAGAAAAGAAAAAGTTACTCAGTCTTCTTCCGTCATCATTTGATGAGCTATCATGTTGAGAAGCATTGAATGCATGACATGGAGCATTGAATTCTCTTCTCTTCTCTATGCCACCTCTATGATAGTTGGCAGTACTTATCTTCCTTGGAAGCTGATCCTTTTACACCAAACATTGGTTAAAAGTGCACATTGTACCGGATAGACAGTCGAGTAAAAGTTGAAACTAGTTGTGTCAAAGAAGTTGGAGGTCATTTTAGCTTTAGCCATATCCCAAGACATTTTTGAAAGTTGTAGCTTGGCCCGATCTACTTGGGAGTAAAAGACATTCTCTGATTCTTCAAACTTAAGCTTTGGTATATTCTTCATGCTTGTCAGCTTACTATGTTTTTAGCATATAATCAAAATATGTTTAGGGTGTTGTATTTTTGTTCTAACGTGCTCTTGTATTATTTGTTAGTGGTGTCAATACTTAATTGGAACTTGTTATCATAGTGTCTCTTTCTCTATGTTGTTTAAGGACTTTAGTTCATGTTACATCTTTGATTTCACTATATTTTTGTTTTTTTAAGAGTGTTTGTTTACAAGTTTATCCAAATTGGATCTAGTATCTCCATTGAAAAAGAATTATGTTTACTATCCGCATGCAAAAGTTGGGTTTCATGTTCTCATGACAAATGTAGACTTTTGGCAAAGGTAAGGCGTTGATATATGAAAATATAAATCTTAGAATTTAGACGTTAGAAAACTTATTTTCTGGAAAATTCATGACATTTTACTTCCATTCAAAATGTTATGTACTAATCCAAATTATGTAGATGACTTGTACAAAACCTTGTGTATCTGAGATCAGTTTTACTTGAATAGTGGTTTCTCTGACTGGAATATTTATTAGGTAGGATCAAGCAAGAGATATGTAGGTGTTCCAGGCATGAATGCTATATGCAAATCACTGGGAAGTGAGAATGGTATCAACTTTCTTTTTATTATTTAGTATTGTTGTTCATAGTTGACCATGAAGGCAGTAGAAAGCTTATTCATTACTTTTCTCAAGGTTAGGTGTGGAAAGCAAGTTTGGTGTGGGTATTGGAAGAATTCAATGGTTGCATGATGAGAAAGAGTGGTCATTGACAGGAGTGGATGGGCAAAATCTGGGTCAGTTTAAGGGTCTTGTTGCATCAGACAAGAACATATTTTCTCCACGAATTACAGAAGTAACAGGACGGCTGCCACTACTTGGTATGAGTATGATGGTTTTCTTTTCCTGGCTCTCTTTAATTTTCCATGTTATGTTATTCCTCATTCATTTTATCCTTTTGATGTTTGATGATGAATTGTTTTAATGTTATGCTAGAGAGCATGAATGCAAATGCTTTTGATAAGTTTTTCTTATATTTTGTCATTTTTGCAATAATCTTGAAAGCTAAGAAGGATTAACAATTTCTTGCCAGATTTCGATACCCACACAATGTTTTTCTTGTGACCTGCTAAAGTATGGATTATGTATTGATTATTTTACACTCATGCAAGCGATGCAGATATAAATTTAGTGCCAGAGTTGTCAGAAAAGATGCTCAACCTTTCTGTTAAACCATGTTTCGTTGTAATGCTGGCATTTGCAGAGCCTCTATCAACAGTATGATATAGCCATACAACTCCCAAGCTATTATTGAATTCTATAAGCTTATAATTGGATGTCTCATTTGGTTTTGGATTCGTTTCATCACTCATGCTTGGTTTTGGCAAGATAGTTCTTGATTTCCTTTTCGGTTTTTAGCAACTTGATGTCTTGTTCTTGTGAAAAAGTTATGTAGTTTGATATCTACTAGACAAAACAGCTGAAAAATGAGTTTGGCAAGGTTAATGTGTTCATTTTTATAACCAACGGATTCAAAAGTATATATAAACAGAATAGCTATCATGAAAAACAACTGAAGGTGGCGGTCCAATGTAGTTGAATTAAGGCTTTGCTGAGTTTTCAAATCTTCCATTCAGTACCATTTTTCTGACATAATTGAGGATCTTACTCTACAAAATTCATCTTATGATTCAGATTCCAGTCAAAGCCTTTTCTTTTGAAAATTCTAGAGTTTTAAGCCGGGCTTATTGTGATAGCAGCAAGCCTAGCCGTTCTACTGCAAGGTATGTTGCATTAGTGTTATAAATATACTTTGTAACTAATTTTCCATTGTTAATGTGGTGGTAACTGGTATATCTACAGTGAAAGATGGGTTCTTCATTCTACACCAGAATATGCAGAGAATATAATTGCTCAAACTGGACTCAAGAAGCCCTCAGACATTACACTCAACAAAGTGGCTGAACAGCTTTTGCAAGAATTTCAAAGCACAGGGCTTGTCATATCTCAACCATTTTTCAAGAAAGCTCATAGATGGTAAGTAGCTAAGAATTAATGTACATAGAAGCTCTGAGTTGACTGCAAATTTATCATGCCATGGACATGTGTAATACATCTAGAATTACACTTAGTTGTTAGTGCCTTGAAAGAACTATCTTGAGTTATTTGAGCATTACTATAAGGTAGCATTAGATGGTTATTCTGATCCATTTGCACTTCGTATCCATTAATCTTTTTCTCATCTCAGAAACACGATTGCCTTTACCTCTGGTGGATAATTTTGTATGAATTTTAACGTGAAAACCTTTCTCTTAACAAAGTTTTGATCTATCAAATATCCTTGCATGTATTTTAGGCGCACCTTTGCATGATGATAAGTAGGAAATAACTGGTGTTAAATTAATGGATGAATGCTAGCTTGTCGAAGACCAAGGAATGGCAAAGCAGGCCGAACTAGGCCATCATCATTTAATTGAGGGAGTTAAAATTTTGAACTCACCAATCCGTATTGACCCTACCCACCTAACCCGTCAACCCACGCTGGTCAGAGATAGGTAGGGGTGGGTCGACTTTTAAAGAGGGATCTCATGCTTTTGAAATAAAAATTGGTGGTGGTCAATGTTTTATATAAAATTTTATTTATATTAATTTTTTTATACATCAATTGACTCATTGAAATATTATTGATATTTAATTTATTTTGTTTGATATTAAATCTTCTTTCATTAGAATATTAAAATTTAACTTAATTTTATTGTTCTTTTTTGTATTTTTTTTTGTCTAAAAAGTGATATCAATAATTATAACTAAGTACATCGATCTAAAACAAAAAAAAATAAAAATTGAAAAGTCGCGACCCACCTTATGACGGAACGGATTACTATTTTCAGTTCACACGGTCAGTCCGTCTCGTCCCACTTTGGTGGGCCAACAGCGGAACAGACCAAAACGGGTCGGTTAGATTTATTTTTTATTGATTGGATTTAAACACATGTATGAAAGAGTTCACAACAACTCACATACACTTTAATGATGTTTAAAACAACGTCATTATATTTTAGTTTTCCTTTGTTATCTGCTTAAGCATTAGAAACTGAAGAGAATTTCAATAATAACAATACTGCTGCATGCAATATTTCCTTTTAATGCTTATGATGAGAAAGGTTTTGTTTTTATGTTGCAAAGTTGATTTTGCTTTTACAGGGGGAGTGCATTTCCAGCTGCTAGTGTTGCCCCAGAGGAAAAATGTCTTTGGGATAGAAGCAAGAAACTAGCCATCTGTGGAGACTTCTGTGTCAGTCCTAATGTTGAAGGTGCCATAGATAGTGGTTTGGCAGCTGCATTAAAGCTTAGAGATAATGTCAGTTCTTTATAGTTGGGGCCTTTGTTATCTGAAGTCCTTCTTTGGGTTTGTGTTTTCTGGGAGAATTCATGTTCAAAATTTGTTTTAAGACATCACTGTATTACTAAGCATAATAAGGTAAAGCATCTGTGATGAGCACTAGATGATGGCCAAATCAACTGTATTTGTGAGTTAGTGAGCATGTTATATCTTTTTAGTTGAATAAAACACATTTAAGAAAGCATTGTGACAAGCCCTTTTAGGTAATCATTGTCTAATCAATGAATCCACTTACTGATAAGTAAACTTGGATACTAAAAGTATAAATGAATAATAAATGTTTTGAACAAACAAATGGGGATTTAGACAAATCACTCTTCAAATTAACAGTGATTTGTTTGTTTACACTAATTTTTTTCATAAAATAAAATAAGAAAAGCAATAAAATAAATTAATTTATATATAAATTAAAAAAATAAGAATTAATGTATAATAGTTTTAATTTTAATTAGAAGCTTTTCATTTTGTTTTTTTATTTTATTTTTCTTTCATTGAAGTGGTTATGGATAAAATTGTCTGATCAAATAAAGAATGTGTGTTAACTGGTAATAACAATCACTATTAATTTTAAATAAGCATTTATAAATTTATAATACTAACTTATTAAGGTCACGTGGAAGAGTCTCTGTTGAGAAAAAAAAATAATTACTTTTAATCGGCTAACATAGTTCATCCAGTAACTATTATTTTTTATTTATTTTTTCTTAATCTAATTGTCCAATAAGTATTTTATTTTTATGAGTTAAATCAACAGAAAAGAATAAACGAAGATGAAAAGTAATTTTCATAAATTTATTTTCCAAATAATTTGACTAATCCTCAATAATTTAATTTATATTAAATGAATGTAATTTTCTACAAAATAAATGTTGTGTTAACGGAAGCTAAGGCAAAATGAAACCATTACAACTTTTTTGTTGTTGAAATGAACATCTTTAAGTGCAATTCTGCAGTAATTTCCACCTTAAAACACACACATGTAAAATCTCTCCCTTTTTTTCTCCACCAGAAAAAATGTGTTTTTTTCCTGAGGGGATATCCACTTTTCTTTCATGCAGATGAATTTGAAGATTTTTGTTTGCAGGTGAAAAATTGATCTGGTTCAGATAATGTTTACATTATCATATCCCTGTGTCTGCCACAAATGCCACGCCACGTGTCAGAAAACCAATCACAAATCCTTGGTCACTACTGTTGTTATTATTATTAGTGGCACTTGTTTTGTTTTCCATACCAAAGAAGAAGCATTTGCAGAAGCAGCAACAATTAGTCTCAGCTGAAATGGCCTCCTCAGTGATGGCATCTGTGGCCCTTAAACCTGCCCCTTTCACTGTTGAGAAGTCCTCAGTGAGAGGGCTTCCCTCCCTTTCAAGAAACTCCTCTTTATTCAGAGTTGTGGCCAGTGGTGGCAAGAAGATCAAGACTGACAAGCCTTATGGTTGGATTTCATACATGCACTTCTGAAACATTAAAAACACCCTTTTGTCAATCTTGCTGATTTTTGTGTGAATGTTTGCAGGAATCAATGGTGGCATGAACTTGAGGGATGGACTTGATGCATCTGGCAGAAAAGGAAAGGTTTGTACCTTCATGGCTGTGTTTAATTAGCCTTCTTGGATTGCATCTTAGAACATAAAGTACACACAAAATAAGCAATCTCAGTTGTTTTGAAAAGAAAATGAACTGATACTCAACTATATCATGGTTTGTTGTGTATGTTATGTGCTTGATAGGAAAAACCATATATACTTCAATATGTTCATGATTTGTTGATATTGGCTATTGAGTTTTTTAATCAAGAACTGAACGTGTTTACTTCTGTCTAAGTTTTTGAAGTTATTATTTTATTACATAACTTTAGAGTTAGAGTCTCTCTGACTGATTAAGGAATCTAAAGTTGATTCATTCTTTTGAGATTGTTCTAAGTTTGAAACATGAATTCAGGGAAAGGGTGTGTACCAATATGTTGACAAATACGGTGCTAATGTTGACGGATACAGGTAATAATAAGATCTATATTATTTAAAGTTTAGGATATTGAAAATATAAATTATTTTCATTCATATGTGTAATTAAATTTCTTGTTCAAATTGTATTTATGTATGCAGTCCTATCTATGACACCAAGGACTGGTCTCCAACCGGTGATGTCTACACTGGAGGTAAGAAACATTTAATTTTGGTAACTTAATGTCATTCAAGAAAAATTAGCATGAAAGAGAAAACAAAACAGTCATATCCTTAAACAATATATGTCCAAACTTTCTCAATAGGAAAAACCTGATTGAAAAGAGAAATTATACACACACATGTATTATATATTATATATATAAGTTATAAATTATGAAAATTAGTACCCTTACTCTTAAAGTTGTTGATTTTAGAGAACCCTTGTGCTTTTCTTATTCATTTGTGTTTCAACATCACTAGAGAAGTAGTTTACTATTCTGGTGATGAATAGTTTTTGATAATAAAAGTTGAAAGTAAAAGATATTTTGTTTGTTTTCATAATGCAGGTACGACTGGGTTGGCTATCTGGGCTGTGACTCTACTTGGTCTGCTAGCTGGTGGGGCACTTCTTGTCTACAACACAAGTGCTTTGGCACAATAGACTTTGCAGATCCAAGTTTGTTACAACTTAGTTCATGTACCTATCTAAAATTGAAGAGTTCTTCATCAACTACTTTGTGGATATGTGATGTTCCTTCTCTTCTATAATGCCTGGATGTGAAAATTATTTTTGTTACTATAACCATGCATGCATCTTCGTTGGATGTGTTTGTCTCTTTTTTTCCTTTCAAATGAAACTTGATGAAAATTAAGAGAGACCTTTTTACATAAGGGATGTTAAGAAAGATATTTTCAATAAAATTTAATTAATAAAGAAAAGTGTGACTTGGTTTGTCATGGTTTTTTGTAGTTATACAATGAAAACGTCTAACATTTATCGAACTGTTATGCTTCTATTTTAATTACAATCGTTTTAGAAAATATTTGAGAACGTAAACTTTGATATAAATGTTATGTTTTCAGTTTTACGTTGGGGAAATCACGTTCACTTAGTTTTGTTTTTTGTGATAACGATGAAAGGAATGTTCTGTGGCGTAGTACTATAGTAATTAATTTGTACTCCAATACTGATGTTAATGCTTTTTGAAATCACCTCGCATTGCATTGAAATTGGGTGAAATGAAAGGAAAACCCTGCGTTTGAATTTAAAATTAATCATCAGATATTACAATTATAACTTTGCAAAAATATCACAAGGAATTAGAAATAAAAGGACTTGTGACATGTTAAATTAATCTACAGGAGTAGAATAAAATGAGAATTATTATCATTATTATTTTTATTACTATAGTTACTATTATACATATAAAGTAATTATCATAATACAATGCCTCAAAAGTATTGATTTTATGTTGAAGTAATTGCCTCACTCCAACAAGGAATTTACCAGTAAAGATCTCAAAAAAATCTTCAATAAGAGGTAGGGCGAACGAGCTTGGTTGTGTTAATACAACAGATTATTGAACACAAAAATCAAATGGTTGAGAAGAGTGAGTGGGAACTAAAGACAATCCTAGAGTTCAAAATCAAATTTATATGATGGGAATAATGAACTTGGAAAACAGCCAAAAAAAACATCTATACAAGCTGCCGTAAAACATGCCTTAAGATATAATTAGTTCTCCAACATCTCTGCGCTTTCGTCTATGACATAATTAGTGCAAAATCTTACAAGGGTGTATCCATGATGCTGCAATGCTGCAACTATGGAGCTGCCACAGTGTTTCAATAAGCAAGCTAGTGTTACTTCCTAATGTTGTTTCACTTCCTACTGCTGCAAATATCTCCTTTGCCTGCCACGATAGACACTTGTAAGCATGCAATTACTACTAATCAACAAGTAAATCATACATATAAGGCACGATATTCAGCAATGCTTCACGAATCCTTGTTCAAAACGAAGTGTCAAATAACATGAATTCTGACAGAGAGGTATCAAAAACACAATCTGGCAGGCAGAGATGTTAATGCAACTTTCGTTGAATAAATGCAGAGTGATCCAATCCCAAAAACAGTTCAAGAAAAAACAGTTGATCCCTTCAACGACGAGGTTTGACATTTACATATTTACATTATACAATTTCTAGACTCAAATATAAAAAAAAAATCATATTAAGTTGTAATTTCGTAACTATTTCAAAAATATTTTTATCTTTAAACATTTATACACCAACCATCGTGTTAATAAATTTAATTTTGAAGGTAATTTAGAAAAAAAATCTCTTTATTGTAAGAAAACAAGAACATCAAATAAACTTTATTACAATTCTTAATCTATGTAAAAGTAGCTAATTTAAGCTTTAAAATTGAGTCCAGAGTTAGTACTCTTACGTACATATATCCAAATATACTTGTAAAACCAATAACTACAATTAATTTCTAGGATTCAACTTTTCATCTTCCCATCACTGACAAACAAACCACTTTTAAAAGACATTATGAATGAATCTTTAAACTTCCACAATCTCAATATGTAATCTATATTTTGTTTTTAATTCTATATAATAACGTCTATAAATATAACGTTTACAAAACTGACGATCTGTAATATTATTTTACTCAGTTCTTTATGTTATTATCAACTATAACTATGTGAAATATTAGCTTGCTTTGCATTTTATTATTGTCTCAATAATGAAAAATTATACGAACCAAACCGACCTGTGGATATACACGGGTCTAATTACTAGTAAAAGTAATTAAAGAAAAGAACATCAAGGAAACTCTAGAGTATCGTTGGCACTGAGTTCGAGATAATATTCTGTCAAAACTGAACAGATACCCAAGGTTTAATTCAATAATGTAGGCTAATTACGAATGCAAATGTATCAAATTGAATGACAGAAGATTCTTTCGTGATCAAACAATCATTCAAGCATTATGTATATAAGAGGTATTGGCAGTACGTGTATAAAAACCTTTAATTTCTTGATATCTTATTAGATCTTTTTGACATGCATATTAAATAAAATAAGCTAATTAATGTCTACAGCAATCATGTTTGAGGGGTCCAGAAAGGCTACCTTTTCATTCCCTGCCGCTATCTTCATCACCACCATCAGCTTCCTTAACATCAACAGTGAAACCATACTCCTGATCACAACCCAGGTATGAATCGCACATGAAATAAAGCGCATAGGATTTCCTTCCAGTATCAGCAGGAGCAGCAAACTCCAGTTTGGCTTTTAACTTCCTATGCAGGGAAACCCGTTTAATGGCAAGCAGCAGATTGGTTTTAGTATCACCAACAACAAGCCACCATCCTTCCTCCTTGGCTTTCGGATATCTGGGAGCATCAACGGGTCCTATTTCTGTCTTTCCCTCTAGATCCCGCTCAAGGGTGACCAGTACAGTTACATCCTCCCCAGCTCGAACACTGTCACTGTCCAGGACCTCATATGACAAATCAATATTAGGGAATCGGTTGCAAAATCGGGCAATATCCAACAACTGTGAATCTGACATGCCCAGTAATTCTCGCCTCTCATCATCCTCCATCTCTAATAAATCAAACACAGTTTCAATACTCTTCCCTGGGTTCTCCTGGCATTTTTTAGCCAGATCCTTTGTGAAATGAGGAAGTTGTAGAAGCATGGAATCCCGTTCCCACATTCCCTGTGTTACCATTTGACTGACCTCCATAGTAAGAAGAGCCAGACTCAGCCAACCATTGCTTGATATCACATCTACCATTGCCTGAAGCAGTCTATTTGCAGAAAGAAGCACCTCCTTCTGGTCCAATGCAAGGTTCCCACCTACAAATTGCCTAGAGAAATGGGCCTGTAGCAAGGCATTAGCTTTTACGTGCGGATCTGTAACCTTGGGGTTTTCAAAGGAAAACCTCTGGTGATTAATCAACTTACGAACAACCTCTTCTTCTCCAGGTCGTATTGGAAGCTGAGCATACTCTGAAGCTGAAGACAAAACCTCCAACAGACCCTTCATTTTTGTTTTTGAAGTCACAGATGATGAAAACCTTTCAATTGTAGTGTAACTGATGTAATAATAAGATGCTATCATTCCAAGATTGAGAGGAGAAAGGTCCATATCATCCTCAATAGTAATGCACTTGCTAGCTTCTAAATCACTCAATGTATTTTCCACCATCTCTGAGAGGTGATCAGAAAGATGTCTGTGACTAACTCCTTGCAAATTGTAATAGTTGGGATTCTGTGTGAGTCGTCTGTACATGAATGTCCATGTCAGATAGTCTACAGCATCTTGCTTGTTCTCAATAATTCCAGCAACAATTTCAGCATTCAAGTTATCATGTAAGAAGTGGTGAAGATGGCTTTCAACTGGGAATGCTTCGTATAAAAACTTCTTGTAGTACTCCTTACGAGGAGCATGGCACAAGATGACACATTTACCAGAATTGTCTACCAAAGGTCGGCTGGCATGGCCCATCATCTGCAGGAGATCAGTAACAGGGTAATCTGTCTGTGCATTCTCCCGTCCATCGTAGTACTGTGTGCCCATAACAACTACCAAATGAGCTGACAATGTCACTCCCCAACACATGGAACTATTTAAAACACAAACTTGAATCCAGCCTGCATCAAATAGCTGTGTCACAATGTCATGATCAAGACTGTTCAAGCCCTCATGCAGATATCCCACTCCCTCACGCAAAGTAACTTTCAACATTTCATCTCTAATCTTTTCAAGGAAAGGTTCAAGCTCTTCTGGGGACCGCAACAAAAATGGCTTCTCTCCACTGTCTGCACCTGAGTATGTAATCAGATCCACAGCTGTCAACCGAACATGCTTCCTTGTAGGTACAAATATAAGAGCAGGTTTCCTATTCTTTGCATGTTGAACAATAGCAGTGTAAGTTGGCTTGGTCATTGCCTGCATCCTTGCCTCAAAATTAGCAATATCTACACCTTGAATGTGAATTTCCAAAGGCACTGGACGAACACCAGGGGGGAAATTGAAAAGACCATGGGAGGTAGCTCCAATCCATTCTCCGAGATCTTTTGCATTTGCAAGTGAGGTAGATAAAGCCACAATGCGAATCTTGTTTTCAACCTGACTAGCAATATATCGCATCCTGGAAACAACAACCTCTAAAATGGGACCTCCTTGACCTCCAATCAAG
Source organism: Phaseolus lunatus (assembly GCA_013389735.1). Taxonomy (NCBI): domain Eukaryota; kingdom Viridiplantae; phylum Streptophyta; class Magnoliopsida; order Fabales; family Fabaceae; genus Phaseolus; species Phaseolus lunatus. The sequence continues at coordinate 6,095,541 of CM023861.1, forward strand.
TGGAGCTCATCAATGATGAAAAGACTAACTTGTTGAACCTGTTTCCTCTGTTTCCAGCGGCGGGACAATGCATCCCATTTCTCAGGAGTACTAATAATAATCTGACCTTTCTCAAGCAGTTTCAAGTCAGTTGCAGTTTCTCCAGTCAACTCAACCACCCTCAGTTTTAGACCACCTCCAAATTTCTTCTCCCAATCACGATACCTCTCCTTGGCAAGAGCTTCAATGGGTGCGACATAAACAACGCGCATGACACTATCAGGAACTTTCTGATGATTCCTCAAAATAGCAAATTCTGCACATATTGTCTTACCACTCCCAGTTGGAGCAGCAACTAGGACGTTGTCATCAGAATTATATAGAACTGTGAAGACTTGTGTCTGAACAGGATTAAAATGCTTAAAATCCTGATATAGAGCTTCATATGATGGATTTCGCAGTGCAGTCACAGGAAGTGGTTGCAGATCCAATAGTTCAGTTGGTGGAGGATACTTTTCGGGTAAAATCAGATGTCTGAAAGAAACGGGTAAAACAGTTTGGGACCCAAGCCATTTATCTGAAACCACATGGATAAAGTATTGAGGGGGGAGAGGCTCATAAATTGGCACTGTGAAATTCAGTGTGTGGTCCTCATCAATATACTGCTTTTTCAGCATAAAAAATTCATGGTGAAGAATGTATTCTCCATCGTTATCCTCCACAATCACCCAGAATGGCTCAACATATCCATGAATTCTGTCATCCCATGCAAAATCGGGAGTTATCGTCAGCTCAACTCTCAAAACGGTCCTCGTAATTGGCTGCACATGAGCTGCAAGGTTCAGTTTAGGAAACTGATGGATAAATCTATGAAGTGTCCTTCCCATCTTCGGTGCACGAATGAGTTCACCTATCTCTTGTGATGATAAATCGTAATACCTTTCCCAAGCCAGATCTTTCTTCTCCAACTTCGTTAATAAATCACTTGAAATTCCATTGAATTGACGAAGAGGAGTTTGGACACTCCACATCCTCTTAGTCACCATTTTGCACAAGTTCAAAGCCTTCTCAGCCAATTGCGCCCAGCCACGTTTCAAAACAATCTCAAAGAGAGCCCGTAAAAGGCGTCCAGCGCTCTGAAAAGGAAAGGGGGGAGATAAGAATCATCAACAAGACAAAAAGACATACATTTCCAAATTTAATCAATCAACAAAGGGAATGAATGAAGTCTTACCTGAGTTATAAAGACCATATCAGATGTCAGTGAGAGTCCTTCGAGCTTTAATTGTGAAATGTATGCTTGCAGTAAAACATTGATCTTGGCACTTGGCTCTTCAAGACTTTCCTTGATGGGAATGGGTACACGGTCCAAAAGTTTTGCTAGCTCCATCTTCTCATCCTGCCTTACTGTTACATACTTAAATTCTTCACTCAATGAGAACAAACGGCAAAGCTCTATGTCCCCCATCGTAGGCTTCAAATGCTCATTATATGTGGCTATGGTTCCATGTGTTATGTAGTAGTAGCTAGCAATACGGCCCAAGTCAGTGACCTGGAAATATCCACTCTTCCTATCATACTTCACCAAATTATTTCTATCCAAGATGGTTGCAGCAGTATGGATCTGCAAGATTTCAACAAGATAGATCAATCAATATCCACCAAAATAAATAAAAAAAGACATTATGAACAGGAAATATACAACATAAAACTTCAACAAGGAATATCTGTTAGGATATAAAGAGAAGGACTTTGTTAAGATAGCTAGATTAATGAGTTAGTTCGTTGGTAACAGGAAGAAGAATAGGAGAGACTAATATTTGCTGTGGTCGTAAATTGAGCATTGGCTCTGTGTATGAAGGGAAAACTCGGGGAGAGTTTAATCTCCAATTCATTGTTCTTTTCATCCTATTCGATAAAACCAATTTTTTTCATTCTCATTTCAATTCTTGGTTCCTAACAATATCATTTGAAATTCATTCAGAAAAGATTAGAAGAAATAAAAAAAACTAAACTACTTACGAGGCCAAGAACCTATTGCTAACTAGAATGAGGATTTTTCACAATCAATGTCCATATGGTTCCCTCATCATGCAACTCTACAATAAGAATGACAATGATAAGCACAAACATAACTGAAGCACAACAGATAAAGATCGCTAAAAAACTAATAAATAAGCAAATAAATACAATCACATCAACCTTAGTTCAGATAATTATACTATATAGCGAGAAATTAGAAGAGTGTTGAGATGCGTACCAAATCAGCCCTCCTCTCTTCCAATGTTATATCCCTTATTAGGACGTCAGGTGCTATCCCATATAATGAAGGATTCCTCAGCATACGGACATACAAGTAAGTATATCCAATCCAATTACAAGCTTCCCTAGCATTTTGTACAGTACCAAGAACAATCTCTGCATTCAGCTGATCAGCCAGCTTGGACACAAATTGACTTTCAATAGGAAGTTGTTGGTTCATGAGAGAGAGGTAATACTGCAACTCACTATGACCAGTAACAATTATTCCCTCACCATATGAATCATACTGCGGCCTTCCCGCACGACCCAGCATCTGCATCACATCAAGAGGACTTAATTCAGTCCAGGCCCCCTTTTCAGGATTATAAATCTGTGTCCCTTTAATAATCACTGTATGGGCTGGTAGATTCACACCCCACGCAAGGGTCGCAGTTGATACCAACACTTGAACATGTCCATCGGCAAAAAGATCTTCAACAAGCTGACGATCTGTCCTGGTCATACCAGCATGATGAATTGCAAAACCATATGGCAGAAGATCTTTAAGATCATTGCTTTTCACAAGATCAGTATGAGTTTGAAGAATCTCACGGCTTGCACTATCTTCTTTAAGGAACCTACCAAGAGTGTCCTTTCCCAGTGCAGCATCTCTGATGGCTCTAGCAGTTTTGGCAGTTTCTTTCCTAGAGTGTACAAATATAAGAACTTGATGTTTCCCAGCCACAGCCATAACTTTCTCATAACAGATATCATTCATCAACTGGAACCTCTGAAGTGGCTTCTTCACTGTGATTCCAACATACTGTTGAGAAAGTGGAACAGGTCTGTAGCTATTATCAAAATAAAACAAACCCTTCTTCAGATCAACACGCAAGAACAGTGCGACATCTTCATAATTAGGAAGTGTAGCAGACAGTCCCACCAAACGAATATAGTCCTTTGTGGTTTCAATTTGCCTTACTGTTCTAGCAACTATACTTTCAAGAACAGGTCCTCTGTTATCATGAAGTAGATGAATCTCATCAATGATCAGAAGCTTTACAAGCTGTGTATAAGTTCGGTCTCCCGACTTTCGGGTGATAATATCCCACTTCTCTGGCGTTGTCACTATAATCTGAGTCTCTTCTATCTGTTGCCGGGTTAGAGACTGGTCTCCACTGAGCTCCCTGACTTTAACATCATATTCCTGCAATCTATTGGACAAATTCCCAACTACCTCAGCCACAAGAGCTTTCATAGGTGCAACATAAACAATTTTATAAGCACTATGATCAATAGAGCCATCCTCAGGATTCCTATGCCGTGCAATTTGTTGAAGTATAGTGAGAACTGCAACATTAGTTTTTCCAGCCCCAGTTGGAGCACATAGCAGAAGATTATCGGGCTTGAAAAGTGCAGTCTCATATACCTTGCTCTGCACCCTATTCAACTGTGTCATTCCTTTAAAAGCCGGTTGTGCCCAATCAGGCATAGATGATATTTTCACAAGCTTCTCATTTGGATCAAGCGCTTTAGCTTTCAAAGCAGGCACGTGTATCTCTTCATATCCCTTACTAAGATGCCTGTAAGACCCATCAGGCAGGTCACATTTCTTCTTAGCCATGAAAAAACCACCTTGCGCAAATGCAATGTTTTCAAGATCAAGCATCTGCCGCTGACCCTTCAACCATCCACTCTCCGCATCTCTATCAGCAAGTCCCCTCCTGCCCCTCTCCCTCTCTTTATCCCCATCTCCACCAGTGTCATCCTTCAACCTCCTGGCCTCTTCCCTTATACTCTTCTCCAAGTTCTTCTGCCTCTCCTTCGCAGATGCCCTCGTAGCGTGCAACTGCTCCAAAATCGGCTGCAACTCAGTTCCCTTCATCTCCTCCTCAATCATCTCCCTCTCCTCCTGGTCCTGTGCCCTTGCCAACCGTGTACACCACACAATCTTTAACCTATTCCTAAGCAAAAACTTAATTAGGCTGAACTTATCAAACTCCAGGTGAAACAGAAGTTTGCTCTCCACCTCCCTATCATCCCCCTCAGCCAGAATCTTGAGCACCTCCTCTGCGAGCTTCTGGCACTGCTGCGGATCAATCTGCTGCTCAAAAGCCAGAGAGATTTTCCTCTGAAGCCAATACGCATCAATATCCTGCACATTTAAACTCATCCCTTCATTACCATCTTCCATATCCTCATCATCAATCCCACCACCCATTTGCATAGCGCCAGAACCATTCTGCTCCACCCCCTCCTCCTCCTCTTCCTCCTCATCCTGCACAATATCCAAATCACTCTCCTCATCATCATCCTCATTCTCCTCAAACTCAACAGCAACACCAACATCATCATCAAGGCCCTCCTCACCATCCATAGCCGAATTCCCATTCGGAACATCAGCAGCCTCCTGGAAATCAGTAATCAACTTCCCAATCGAAACAAGCTGGTCAAAAACATGGTTAGGTATGGGATTCAAAAGCTTCTCGATATCTTTCTTCTTGTCAGTGTTCTTAAGAACATCGTTTTTAAGCACAGAAAGGATCTCATCTGCAGCAGCACTGACAATGCTGAGGGGCTGGCCGCCGAGCTGGTGCTGGATGACACTGAGCATGGCCTCATAGGCTGCGCGCGTCTCCTTCGTCTTCGGCTGGTACACGCCGTCGTCGGAGGCGGAGAGAACACTGTCATGCTGAACACGGCGCCGCTTCGAGGGGACGGAGACGGTAGCATCAGCGGCGGCGTCGCGCTCCTTCTTCTTCTTCTTGTTCTTAGCCTTCTCAAGCTTCTCGTCGAGCTCCACCGGGCGACCGCGGTAGGCGCGGTCGCCGAAGCTCTTGGGGTCAATCTTGCCCCAGAGAGACTCGGGCTCGCCGGTGGGCTCGTGCGTGTCGCGCGGCCTAGAGTCGGTGGTGAGAACCAGGCTCGAGTTAGCTCGGTACTCGTACTGCTTGAACCGAGCGTGCGCTTCCGCACCTCCACCTAGGTGCGCCATTTCCAAAACCCTAGAAAAACCTACACGAGCAAAAATGCAAAAGCGTGAAACCCTAAGAAGCAATTGAAGAAGATTTGAAAATTTTAAAGAGTGAAAGAGTACACTAATCAGAAGGTACGAGAGAACACTGTTGCCACTGGTAATGGTGGTAGTGTTGTGAATTGTGAAACGTGATTCTCAGAACGTGATTCTGAGAATTTAGATGCCGTTAACGTATATCCACAAAGAAGAGAGGGAGAAAAACAGACCAAGGGTTTCGGAGGATACACCGAGAATGTTAATTGTAATGAAAAATTAAGGCGGTGATGTTAATGGGCCTAGCCCGTAAACGGACGGGCTTGATTTCGGCTGTCAGACCCGACTGAATTCTTTTAGGCTTCTTCTTCCTGCATCCCTACGTTTTTCTTCCTGCACCCCCACAATTTTGTAAATCCCAAAACTGACCTTCACCTTTTATTTGAAAAAACTAGAGTTTTTTAGGTTATCGGATATCGAGATCCGGGAGTGTACTACAAATTCATCAATTCGAAAGTGAATCATGTTCTTTTCCAAATAAATGGGTGTTTCGAAAGTAAATTGTTGATTTGAATTCGGAAGTTTAATTTTTGTTACAGATTGATGGATCCAGAAGATTTATGGATTCTCCAATCCGAAAGATTTATGGATTTCCCAATTCGAAAGATTTATGGATTTCCCAATCCATAATGCATAAAAATAAATACAGATTTCTCATTCCATAAAACTACCAAATTGCATTGTCCAGAAGAAGAAAGAGTAGTGTGGGTCTTATGTGTATTTTAAAATTTTTAAAAAATAATAGAGATATTTTTATCTTTACATTACATTTTAGGGTGCAGGAAGAAAAACATAAGAGTGCTTTAAGAAGACAATTTTGAAAAATATTTGACAAATTTTCCCACACCTCCACTGTTTTTTCTTGCACCACGGTATAATTTTAAAAAGCTAAATATAACTTTGATATCATATTAAATTGATCAATCCAAACACTTTTTTTTTAATACGGCTTGTCGGTAATTAAAATAAGATTCGAGCTTGTATAAACCGATTTATAAATGATAAAAAACTATTTCTACAATCTATTTTAATTTGAATTTAATTTAAACTAATGAATTATATAAGTCGATATTTAAATAAAAAAATGAATTTTAGAATGGTCATTTCAATATGATTTACGAGAAATTATTATAATTGTTATACTTTTTACATTTTTACATATTTAGTCAAGGATATTGTAGTATCTTCACTATCAATAATTAAAATAAAATAAAAGTACAAAAGCATAAACTATACTTAATACATTATATACATGTTTTTAAACGTTTTTTCAAATACCTAAGTCTATAGAAGCAAATAGAATATATTAAAAAATATTGAATATTGGACTAGACATTTTGGAATTCAAATCTTTTATTATTTTGAATACGTTGTATAATCCGATATTCAAAATAAATAAAAGAAAAAAAGGTGATTGGATTGACCAATTTAATATATTGTTAAGGGTATATTTAACTTTTCAAAATTATATGGAGGTGTAGGAAGGAGCAATGAAGGTGCAGGGAGAAATTGTCAAATATTTTCACTAATAATTAGATCCTTGGCTCATAATTGTTTTTTTACAAGAAAAATTGTAATTTATAAAGAATATTATAAAAAATTTATAATTAAGTTTGTGGTGTTTCTTCTCGCATTCCTACAATTTTTTTTGCACTATACCTACAAACCAACCACTACCATGGAAGCCATGGAAATTGCCCTGTCAAATAAAACTGCAAAGATAATTTGAGTATGTCAAAAAATATGGGAGGTAGAAAGAAAAATATAGGGGTGCAGGAAAAAACACCCTTAAATTTGATTAAACCTAAATAATTTGTTGCATGGTGTTATTCTCTCTGTACGAACACAATAGAGAAAGAGAAACAATAATAATAAAACGCATTCATAAAAAAAAAAATGTACAAAAAACTTTATATCATTAATTATCAAATTGTAAGTATAAACAAGTATAATTAATTATGTTCAAAAAAAAATCTTTATTATGTATTTTCTCCTTTGTTTTTATTTCCACCCAAAACCATTTTCAAAAGCGTATCTATTTCTTAACTCCATTATTATCATTGGTTAATATCTTTTGATTTGTTTAACATGATTCCAACTATGAAGCAACTCTCTTGCAATCCATGTTCTTTTGATACTTATCATGCTCAATCTCTATTTTGCCATCTCTTGCATATACCAAAGGACAAATCAATTAATTTATAAAGATGACCTACAAACTAATAAACCTCAAAGATATTCCAATATAAGGCAATATATAAGTTATTTAATAGGTAATGAAATTGTCCAAAATTACAATTCAAATCTATTAATTTTTAAAATAACTTATTTCTCATTATACATCATTGCTATTATAATGCAATATCATAAATAAAAATATATACACAAAGTATGGATATCTTTTCATCAAATATTATATTGAAATTGCTCAATTCAATATTGTTCAAAAGAGATTTCATTTAATATTTTGAAATCATTTCTTTCCTTACCTGTTCTTGCCGGTTGACTCACCTATCAGTTGACTCCGCGACACTCACACGCCTCCTTCCTCACGTTGATACGTGCTTGATTCTTGCGAAACAATCTGCACCTGCAAAAGAGAAAGGGGGCGTCCTAGAGGCCGTTTGCACTCCGACGCTCAAGTCAATAGTGGGCAAGCAATACCAATGTATTGAGTTTCTCTGTGTTTAGGTCTAGAAACTGCGTACCTTTGTGAAGTATTTTACTGTCCCTTATATAGTCTAGGGTTTACTGCGCCGCTAGCCCTAATTAGGGTTTACTGCGCTGCTAGCCATATTTAGGGTTTACTGGAATACCCTTGCGCCACTATCACCCAATCTTAGGGTAATCTAGCACATAAAGTTTCCTTCTCTAGAGTGCAAACTTTAACAGGGTGACCACCTGGGTGCCTCCTCGTGCACCTAGTCTCTGGGGCCACCTGTTCTGGGAGTGCCTTCCCTGTTCACGTGCCATGCATGTAGCTTTACTGGGAAAACCCTAGTTCTGGTGTGTACTCGTCCCCTCAGGACTCTACACCCAACTGCGCTTTCCCTGCTACCCGCACAGGCTCTTCGTGATCCAGGCCTCTCCCTACCTCTGGGTATTTAACTGGTCATTGGCCCACACTGGGAACCAATCTTAACTGTTCTGGTTACGTTGTTCAAATCACCCAGGACCGATGTCACCTCGCCACACTCTGTTGCCGAGGACTGATCACCCTGCGAAGTGACGAGGACACATCAGCCCTTTCTAGTGACCATCACGCTGATGACTACTCACCCTTCTTTGTGGGAACATGCTGATGACTCACCACCCTTCTCTGTAGGCTGAGGACTAATCACCCCTTTCTGTAGGCTGATGACTCATCGCCCTTCTCTGTAGGCTGATGACTAATCACCTCTCTCTGTAGGCTGATGCTGATGACTCATCACCCTTCTTTGTAGGTTGATGACTAATCACCCCTTTCTGTAGGCTGATGACTAATCACCCCTTTCTGTTCAATACCCCCCTGTGGGGTCCACTCCACGTGACTTTGGCCCATGCTGTGGGACCCAGCTGACGTCCGAGGACTGGTCAGTACATAAGCCACCCAGTCTCAAGCTGTTAACTTGTTTCAGCGAAGAGACTAAGTGATGGGCGAGGACTGGTCGGTACACAAGCCCCCCTAGTCTCGAGCTGTTAACTTGTTTCAGCGAAGAGACTAAGTCATTGACTCGGGCGACCTATGTGGCTCTGCGCATAAGTACGTGAACAGTGCGCTGAAAGGACACTTCACCAACTCCCCTTTCATCCGCTAACACGTGGCTGCATCAACGGTCCGAGATTCATAACGTTTGCGCTCCCTAGGGCTACGTTAAACCTCTTCAAAACCCCGCGTCACTTTACTGTTTCATCACTTTGCATTCCCACTTTCTGTAAACTGTATCTTCCAGCGCACGCTCTCCTCCTCTCACCAAGCTTTTCGAACTTCTCCGCCCTCGCTCAACCAAAGGTATGATTTTTATGTCTTCTCCACCTTCATGACATAATCTCTGTTCTCCATATTGCATGCTGCTGTTCTGGGCCTGTGTGTGGTTTATGCATTCTAGGGTTTTGTTCTTCTTTTCTGGGTTCGTTCTACCTTCGAGTCTTCGTCCACCATTGTTTTCTTCTGAGCCTTTTTCTTTTCTTGCCTCTCATTTGTTTAGATTCGAGATGGCCAGAACCAAAACTACCTCCAACCCTCCTCCAACCGTAGCGGTCGATTACAGGGCCCTCTACCCATGGGCTTCTAAGGATCTTCTTGCTGAGACCTCCAAACTCACATCCTGCGAGGATCTTCGCAAGCACAGGGATGATGAAAATGAGATCAAAGGACGTGTCTTTGGCAGGAAGACTGACGTGTACGTCTCTGTGCGACCCTGTACCGAAAACGATCCCGTGTGCGCCGATGATCGCTACAACAACAGGGAACCGTTCTTCTTCTTCTACGCCACCATCTTCAAACGAGTCAAAGTCTGCCTTCCTTTCACTGGGTTCGAGAGGGCTTTGCTCACAGAATTAAATGTGGCGCCTGCCCAACTGCACCCCAACAGTTGGGCCTTTATCAGGGCGTTCTCCGTCCTTTGCAATAATCTAGGGTTCACCCCCTCTGTCGACGTCTTTCTTTACTTCTTCGAGGCGAAGAGCCCCGGCAAGAGGCTTTGGGTGAGCCTGAATGGGGTGGCAGGGAGAGTCCTACTCACTCTCTTCTCGTAGTCGTACAAGAACTTCAAGGGAAGGTTCTTTCGAGTCTGCTGCAGCTCCTACGACCCCACCATGCTCGATAGGTTCCCATTATATTGGGTGGGGGAGTTGAAGTTCAAGAAACCACGCAGGCTCGAGGAGTTGACTGTCCTTGACCAAGAACTCTGCCAGACCATTTCCAGCAGGGGCGTGGTGTTTGACTCCACCCAGCTGATTAGGCATGAATACGACGCTGAGACTCTCAATGTATACATTGGTACATCAACTTCATCTTGCATTTAACTGTTCACATACCTAATGCCTTGTCTTTCTCATCCTTTCCTATTGTTCACTGCAGGCATGGTGCTCAGCGCTGACAAGAAGAAAAGGCTGGCGGATGTGCTGAATCGCCACAATGCTAGCGGTTCAGCTCCTGCAGGTCCTTCATCACCCGCGGGTGCTGCCCTAGAACCCATTGCTGAAAAGTCCAAGAGGACGGCCCCTGTGGAGGTTTCTGATGACGAGGACACCTGTTCCGGCCTTGTCTTCAAAAGGAAAAGGGTGGGGACAGCCGCGGAGGTCTCTTCAGCCACAGAAAGGCACCCTTCATCCTTTAGGGAGCACCCTCCCAGCACTTCATCCCCTCCTGAGCCAATCTTAACGCTTGAGGGGGGTGGGGAGAGTGCTCCTCCTTCTGGCCAGATGCCTTCTGCCCCAGAATTGCCTTCTCTGCTCCAAAGGTCCCTTGCGCAGATGCCTGGTCGAGCTGCTTTGGAGGCCATGGACAGAAATTCCCTCGAGAACCTCCTCAGTCATGGTCTCGGGGAGTTCCTGGTCGCTTCAAACTCCTTGCTGGTCAAGGGCAACGTTGAGGCGGAGCTGCTTGAGAAGACCGCCCAATTGGAGAAAGAGCTGGAGCAGAAGGATCTCCAACTCCGCCAAGCGACTAAGCGCGAGACTGCCCTTAATCAAGAACTGGGTAGTCTCCATCAATCTGAGAAGGAGACCAAGAAGCTTCTCTTCTCCAAGGGACAGGAGGCCCTCCAGCTTGAAGCTAAAATACTCCCCCTCCACAACAAGATCATCGAACTGGAAGAGCAAGCGGAGGGGGCTCAGGTCAAAATGACCAAGCTGGAGGAGAGGGCTACCGACCGAGAAGTTCAGCTGGGCGAGGTTGAGGAGGAACTTGCCCAACAAATTGAATTGCTGAAGAAGACTGAAACTGAGCTTATTAACGACGCCGTCGACGCCTATGGGGAAGGCTTTGGTGATGCCCTTGCTCAGGTTGCCTGCGTGCATCCTGAGATGGACCTCTCGCGATGCAGGTGGTCGACAGGCAAATAGTGCCCAAATAGGTCCTCTAAGTGATTGTATTTAGTAGCTGAACATCTTGTAATCACCCTCCTTTGTAATATAAATACTTTGTTTTATGCAGCACTTTGCTTGCCTTTGAAATTCTGCTGCTTGTTCATCTATTTGACATGCTTTATATTTGGTGGAACTCACGATCACAAATAATGCACCTGTCAAAAATGAATTTTAAGTAGCACGATTTCTGCTGATTTCACCAACGAACCTTTATTTCAGGCTGGGAGTTCTCACTCGGAGGGGAAAGGTGTCCTTGTGAACTCCCCTTACCACTCACGAGACCTCTAACCCCAACTAATAGGTTCTGACTGACCTCACATCGCCCATGGGCGAGAGAGGATTTAACTGGCCGAACCCTTTCATATTGGAAGTTCTCACTCGAAGTGGAGGTGTTCTCTACGAACCTACCTCTCCACTTACGAGACCTCTAACTCCAAGTGATAGATTCTAACTAACCTCACATCGCTCATAGGCGAGGAGGATTTCTCTGGGCGAACCCTTCTTTCACATTGGAAGTTCTCACTCGAAGTGGAGGTGTTCTCTACGAACCTACCTCTCCACTTACAAGACCTCTAACTCCAAGTGACAGATTCCAACTGACCTCACATTGCTCATAGGCGAGGAGGATTTCTCTGGGCGAACCCTTCTTTCACATTGGAAGTTCTCACTCGAAGTGGAGGTGTTCTCTACGAACCTACCTCTCCACTTACGAGACCTCTAACTCCAAGTGATGGGTTCTAATAACATTGTACAAACACATTAAAAATATATAACTTTAACTAAATTTTATTGGGTGACCTCATTAAAAACCCTTAGAAAGGGAAAAAAGAGTGTCCCCTGTATTGTGTAGTGTACAAGATTACATGGCTTTAACTGAAATAAAACTTCAGGTGGGTCGCATTCCATGTTCGAGGAATCGGACCTCCTTCTAAAGTCTCAAGTCTATATGCTCCATTCCCTAGGGCCTCTGTCACTCTGAAAGGACCAGTCCACTTAGGGGATAGCTTGTTCTCTATCTGGTATGGAGACGCCTTGCGCATGACGAGGTCTGCCACCTGGAACTGCCGAGCTCTCAACTTTGAACTGTGTTTGAGCTCGACTCTCCTCTTCAGCGCCTCAGCTTTGATTCCTGCTTCTTCCCTAGCTTCATCCGAGAGATCAAGATTCACCTTCCTCTCTTCATTGGACTCCTCAGCCACAAAGTTCTGGAAACGTGGCGAGTTCTCCTGGATCTCCATAGGGATCATGGCATCTGAATCATACACCAAACTAAAGGGAGTCTCATTGGTAGTGGACTGGGGAGTAGTATGATAGGCCCATACTATTCTGGGAACCTCCTCAGCCCACCTTCCCTTTGCTTTCTCCAGCCTTCTCTTCAGTCCTCTGAGGAGGACTCGGTTGGCCGACTCGACCTGCCCATTGGTCTGTGGGTGCTCGACTGACGCAAACACTTGCTTGATCCCCAGCTCTGTACATAGTTTCCCCAACTGCTGGCTTGCAAACTGCGTGCCATTGTCAGACACCAAGTGTTTGGGTACCCCGAAGCGGCAGACTATATTCTTCCAAACGAAGTGCTGGATCTTCTATGCCGTAATTTGTGCTACTGGCTCAGCTTCAATTCACTTCGTGAAATATTTTATGGCGACCACGAGGTTCTTCATCTGTCGTACTGCCAAAGGGAAGGGCCCCAAGATGTCTATTCCCCATGTGTGAAACGGCCAAGGGCTGTATATCGACCTGAGCTCTTCTGGTGGCGCCTTAGGCCAATCAGCATGCAACTGGCATTGCTTGCACTGCTGCGCATACCTAGTGCAATCTTCCTCATGGTTGGCCAGTAGTACCCTGCCCGAATGGCTTTAGAGGCCAGAGCTCGACCTCCGATGTGACTACCACAGATACCTTCATGGAGTTCTGCCATTATCCTCACACATTGCTCGCCATGCATGCAGACTAAGATGGGGTGGGTAAACCCATGTCTGTACAACTCGCCTTCAATGAGCGTGTACTTGGACGAGTTTTTCTTTATCCTCTTTGCCTCCGTCGGCTCTGCTGGGAGCATTCCATGCGCTATGTAACGCTTATAGGGCGTCATCCATGTCTCTCCACTCTGTAGCAGGCAGACCTGAGATGACTCTACCTCCATTAGCATGCATGCGTTGACTCGTGGTTTCTTCAAAGTTTCTTGAGTCAATGAGCGATGACTCCTCTTCTCACCATCTGACTGGCTGATCTAATGGACTTCCACCAAGTTATCAGCTATATAAGTACGAGGCGTCCTCAGAGTCTCCTGGATGACTGTCCTCTGTCTGCCCCCCTTGCCTGAGCTGGCGAGTTTGGCCAACAAGTCAGCTCTGGCATTCTGTTCCCTGGGCACGTGTACTAGTTCAAATGATTCAAACGAACTCTTCAATCTTTGGACATACTCCAGGTAAGAGGCCATCTGTGGGTCTTTGGCCTGGTACTCTCCAGCCACTTGACCAGTGATCAACAGTGAGTCACTCTTGGCCATAAGGCTCTGCGCTCCCATTTCCTTAGCCAACAACATCCCAGCGATCAAAGCCTCATACTCTGTCTGGTTATTGCTGGCTTTGAAAGCGAACCGCAGGGCCTGCTCTATCAACAACCCTTTAGGTCCTTCCAGGATAACCCCTGCTCCACTACCTTGCTGATTCGAGGACCCGTCTATTGACAATACCCACTTGAAGCTGGGCCCCTCCTGCTGGCCCTCGGTTGAGGACATCTCGGCTACAAAGTCAGCGTAGACCTGTCCTTTGATCGGGCCCTTGGGTTCATACTGGATGTCAAATTCTGACAACTCGACTGTCCAACGCACCATTCTTCCTGCCACATCAGGCTGCTGCAGGACCTTGCATATCGGTAGATCTGTCATCACCACCACTGTGAAGCTCTGGAAATAGTGGCGAAGTCTCCTGGCTGAGAACACCACTGCTAATGCTGCCTTTTCTAGGGTTTGGTATCTCGTCTCAGGCCCCTGCAACACTTTGCTGACAAAATAAATGGGCTTCTGGCTCTGTTGCTGTTCTTGAACCAAGACAGAACTCACCGTCCTATCTGTAACTGCAAAGTACAGCCGCAGGGGTGTGCCGAGCTAAGGTTTGCACAAGACTGACGGGCTGGCCAGATATTCTTTGAGCTTGAGGAAGGTCTGCTCACATTCTGCAGTCTAGGTGAATCTGCTATTCCTTCTTAGGCATTGGAAATAAGGGTGGCCTTTGTCTCCTCCGACTGACACGAATCTGGAGAGTGCAGCCAACCGACCTGTCAACTGTTGCACTTCTTTGACCGATGTCAGGCTCCTCATGGCTATAATCGCTGCACACTTGTCTGGGTTGGCCTCAATCCCTCTTTTCGTGAGCAAAAACCCAAGGAACTTGCTTGCTTCCACCCCAAAGACGCACTTTTCTGGATTCAACTTCAGCTTGTACTTCGCTATTGTACTAAACAACTCTTCCAAGTCGTTAACATGCTAATCTCGTGCCTGGGACGTCACCACCATGTCATCTACGTAAGCCTGCACATTGTGTCCCAGCATGGGGGCGAGGACCTTGTCCATCAGCCTTTGATATGTGGCACCCGCGTTCTTCAGCCCAAACGGCATGACTGTGTAGCAGTAACAAGACAGCTCTGTCATGAACGCAGTCTTGTTCTCATCCATCGGGTGCATCTTGATCTGATTGTACCCAGAGAAAGCGTCCAAGAAGCTGAGTAACTTGCAGCTCGAGGCACTGTCTACTAGCGCATCTATGTTGGGCAGAGGGTAGGAATCTTTTGGATAGGCCTTGTTGAGATCTGTGAAGTCCACACACATCCTCCACTTCCCATTGGCCTTTTTTACCAGAACGACATTTGCAAGCCACTCAGGGTATTATATTTCCCGTATGTGGCCTGCTTTCAGCAACTTCTGTGTTTCCTCCCTAATTACCTGCCTTCGTTCATCATTGAACTTCCTTCTCCTTTGACGGACTGGTCTGACTTGGGGATTCAGTGTCAAGCGATGGCATAGAAAATCAGGGTCAATGTCTGGCATGTCTGAGGGGGACCTAGCGAAAGCGTCCAGATGCTTTCCTATAACTCCCGCCACCTGGTCTTGGGTCTCCTGAGACAGGGATTTACCCAGCTTGAAGATCTTCCCCCCGATCTCCTTCTCCATGACCTCCTCTGCCGGTTCAGGTCGCCTCGCCCGGGCGACCTCTGCTCGGGTGACCCCGAAGTCACCTCGGGGCATATCTGCTTCGTTGACACCTCCTCCCGATGGTGAGGTGGTCACCATGCAGACTCCCCTCTTTGTCTTGAGGCTATTCTCATAGCACCTTTTAGCCTCTTTTTGATCTGACTTGATGGTTACCACCATCCCCTCCAACGAGGGCAACTTCATCTTCATGTGCCTCGTGGACACCACAGCCCCTAGCCTGTTCAGGGCCAGTCTGCCCAGCAGTATGTTGTAGACAGATGGGACGCTCACCACAAGGTACCTGATGTTCTCTGTGCGGGATGTCAATCCATCAGTGAAAGTGGTCCTCAGCTCGATGTACCCCCGCACTTCCACTTGGTCTCCTGCGAATCCATACAAACAGCCAACGTAGGGTCGCAGCTGATCTGGAGACAACTGTAACTTGTTGAACGTCGACCAGAACATCACATCGGCCGAGCTTCCTTGATCTACTAACACCCGGTGCACCTTGCGTGCAGCAGTGACAACTGAGATGACCACCGGATCGTTATCATGGGGAATAACATCTCGGCGATGAGCCTTTGTGAAGACGAGGTCGATGTCTGGGAAGTGATCTTCCTCGCAGGTCTCCACTGCCATCATCGAACGTGCATACTTCTTACGTTGCGAAGAAGTGCACCCTCCTCCTGAGAATCCACCTGATATGGTGTGGATCTCACCATGTATGGGCACTTCATGCCCCTGGTCTGTCCTTGGTGCAACGACCGTCTCACCCTCTGATGCCTCCTTCAGGTAGTCATTCAAGAACTCACTCTTCACCAACTCGTCCAATTGGTGGCCCAGGGCCAGGCAATTTCGAATGGGGTGACCAAAGGCCTGATGGAATTCGCACCATGCGTTTTTATTGGGCCCCAACCTCTTGTCACTCTTTGGGGGCATCTTCAACCTTTTTGCCACATTAGGAATGACAATCAGTTCCTTCAGCTCCACCACAAATTCATGCCTAGGGGGCATGTCATCCTTACCTCACGCCCTAGGTTGTGGTTTCCGGGGCTCATAAGGCTTCTGTTTCCCTTGAGCCTTCTTCTTTGTGGTTGCCTCGTGCACCCGCAGCGGTTGAGGCCGACTAGGCGCTCGGGGCCTTAACGAGACTGCGCTTTCTCGCTTCTCGCTGAGCTCTCTCTCGGCGACAATGTGGGCCACAGCATGTCGTTTTATGTCGCCGAAAGTCTTGGGGCGGCTGCGTATCAGAGATTCGCTGAAAGGCCCTGACAATACGCCCTTCCTGAAGGCGTGCACTACCATGTCTTCATCCTTGGTGTGTAACCTTATCACCATCGCCCCAAACCTATTGAGGCAATCTTTAAGGGACTCCCTCTGGTGCTGCCTTACATCGAAAAGATCGTAAGATACTGGTGGAGGGGCCCTGTTGACAAGATATTGCTCCCTAAATAGCGTGGAGAATTGCGCGAAAGACGTGATATGTCCTTCAGGCAAACTCACGAACCATTCTAGCGCAGTTCCTGTTAGTGTGGCCATAAAGAGCTTACAGTGCACTGCGTCGGACCCTCCTGACAACATCATCTGCGTATGGAAAGCAGTGAGATGCGTTTCAGGATCCTCTTTCCCGGTGAACACGGTCTTAGGCCCTACAAAGGTGGCTGGGACCACCGTGTTCATAATCGCCAGGGAGAAAGGCATAGGAAATGCCCTTGGGGGCACTGGTGGGGCTCGATCATCTTCCCCACGATCTCCAGCTTGTTGTATGTGTTGCAAATTCAAGCGTAGCTCCTCATTCGCTCGGTGCAACTCTTCATTTCTGGCCTGTGAGGCGGCCAGGTCTTCCTACATACGCGCCTGGTGCGCTCTGGACTCCGCCACCATCTCCTGGAGGGCGCCCATCATTTCCATAAGCTGTTGCATAGTAACGTTGTCGCCTCCATTTGGTGGAACGGACCCGTGTCTTGTATTCCTGGTTTTTTCTCTCATTCTCGTGTATGGGACCTTGTTTTACTCCGGCCCCACGGTGGGCGCCAAATGTTCTTGCCAGTTGACTCGCCTATCAGTTGACTCCGCGACACTCACACGCCTCCTTCCTCACGTTAATACGTGCTTGATTCTTGCGAAACAATCTGCACCTGCAAAAGAGAAAGGGGGCGCCCTAGAGGTCGTTTGCACTCCGACGCTCAAGTCAATAGTGGGCAAGCAACACCAATGTATTGAGTTTCTCTGTGTTTAGGTCTAGAAACTGCGTACCTTTGTGAAGTATTTTACTGTCCCTTATATAGTCTAGGGTTTACTGCGCCGCTAGCCCTAATTAGGGTTTACTACGCTGCTAGCCATATTTAAGGTTTACTAGAATACCCTTGCGCCGCTATCACCCAATCTTAGGGTAATCTAGCACATAAGGTTTCCTTCTCTGGAGTGCAAACTTTAACAGGGTGACCACCTGGGTGCCTCCTCGTGCACCTAGTCTCTGAGGCCACCTGTTCTGGGAGTGCCTTCCCTGTTCACGTGCCATGCATGTAGCTTTACTGGGAAAACCCTAGTTCTGGTGTGTACTCGTCCCCTCAGGACTCTACACCCAACTGTGCTTTCCCTGCTACCCGCACAGGCTCTTCGTGATCCAGGTCTCTCCCTACCTCTGGGTATTTAACTAGTCATTGGCCCACACTGGGAACCAATCTTAACTGTTCTAGTTACGTTGTTCAAATCACCCAGGACTGATGTCACCTCGCCACACTCTGTTGCCGAGGACTGATCACCCTGAGAAGTGACGAGGACACATCAGCCCTTTCTAGTGACCATCACGCTGATGACTACTCACCCTTCTTTGTGGGAACATGCTGATGACTCACCACCCTTCTCTGTAGGCTGAGGACTAATCACCCCTTTCTGTAGGCTGATGACTCATCGCCCTTCTCTGTAGGCTGATGACTCATCGCCCTTCTCTGTAGGCTGATGACTAATCACCTCTCTCTGTAGGCTGATGCTGATGACTCATCACCCTTCTTTGTAGGCTGATGACTAATCACTCCTTTCTGTAGGCTGATGACTAATCACCCCTTTCTGTTCAATACCCCCCTGTGGGATCCACTCCACATGGCTTTGGCCCATGCTGTGGGACCCAGCTGACGTCCGAGGACTGGTCAGTACATTACCTATTATATTATGATTTTTTTATGTTAAATCAAAGTTTAACAGATCATTTAATTTAATTTTGACTATGTGATTAATAACAAAGGATAAAACATAATTTTATAAACATCAAGTCTCATTAGATATAAGTGTTTGGTTTGGATAAACAAACGTAAAGATGGTGTTGTTATAGATTCGTCATAGTGAACAGATGTAACTTATATGTTTCATCTAACCAAACAAACACAAACACCTTACTTGCATACTTTATGTAAGGTTTTGCTTGGACAGATGAAGTTGATACGTACTATGAGTATTCACAATTCACATCAAAAGCTTATAATATATGTATTTTATATGTGCAAGAAATGTTCATATTTTTTTTTTATCGACATGTTCATCTCTTTCTCTTATGAGGATCTCACATTGAAGTGTTTATATCAATATCACTTAAAAAGCGTGCTTAAAGCTACACCACACAAACAAATTTTCTGAAAAGGCAGAATCACAGTCTTGCAAAGTCAGCAAGTTGCATCGGGTTTGATGCTTTACTTAAATTTAGAAAGAAGTTATCTATCTTAGGCTTCATAACTCATGTCATGAATCAAAAGAGTTGTGTAAAGAAGTCGCACACATTTAATGTGTCTATGTGATTGGATGTGGTTAGATTCAAGATGAAAAAGATGAAGGGTGCATATATTGAGGATACGAGATAATAAAGTGCATTGCTCTAAGTAAGGAGAACAAAGGTTACACTATATCAAAATGGTAATGAGATGATAGAGTAAACATCACAACTTCACAGAAGGATCCTCAATCTTAAAGGAGATGAAACCACTAGGATCTAAAGGAACTTCATGGAAAACATTAAGAGCATTTTTCAAGCTACCTAGGAGAGTGAGCACAATCATTGTATATGTCAAAATATGCTACCCTCTTGAGATAACAGAATGATCTCAACTAAGAGAGAAAGCCTAAACATTACATTAGTCATCAGACACAATCCTCCTTACTCATCAGACCCAATCCTCCTTACTCATCAGACCCAATGATCAATAGATAATTACCAAACCTTCAAATCTTAGCCAATAGTGGTAGTTTGACAAAGAATACTCAGTTTAGCTAGGAGTGACTTGAATAAAGAATACTCATATAGGGGTCTGCCTAAAGTGGCTACAATCTGAACGAATACTGAGTTAGCTAGGAGTGACTAGGTGCAAAGAATACTCAGGGTTAGCTAAGAGCGACTTGAGAAAAAAAATACTTAGTTAAGTCAAGAACGACTTATGTCAATAATACTCAAGGGGTTAACCAGGAGTGTCTACAAGCCCAAAGAATACTTAGTTACGTCAAGAATGACTTGTGCCAAGAATACTCAAGGACTTAGCTAGGAGTAGCTACGAGTCCAAAGAATACTCAATGTATACTTCGTACTATTAGTCTAACTAGTTGAACTTATATGGTTGGTCAAGACTAGACGTAGTTTGTTGCGACAAACAAACCAGTATAAATTGCCATGTGCAATATCTCTCTCTCTCTCTCTCTTAACTCACTTATATTTCACGTTTTCATCATTTGTACTAACCCAAGAAGGAAAGCTAGCTTATGAGTTCATACTCAAAATGTTTTTGCTAAACTATTTTTCAAAATAAATTTTTATCTTATATTTGTATTGGTAGGTCAAACGCTAAAACTATGATTCAATAACTTGTTAAAACAAACACAAATATATGTTAGTCAAGTGATTTAATTGAGTTGCAACTCTGCATCTAGCGTGAACACCTCAACCGAAAGATATAAGGATAATACAATTGGTCAAGTGTGTTCGTTCGATCACATTTATTATAAATTCTCTTTTAAGAAAATTGTCTTATAATTTATCATATGAAGCCTGTTGAGAAACACTTGTTAAAAGACATCTTTTTAAGCATGCATTTGTTTAATGAATTATCCTAGGTCAAATTAGAATATGAAGTATTACGTCAGACGCAAGAATGATAGTCTAGGTTTTTGTTAAAATATGAGAAAATAACATAGATAAATTATTCACTTAAGTTAGTCAAGTGCGTCTAATTTATGGTAAGTTGGTCGAACCTCTAACCTTTCATAGCTAACCATATCTGCTCCAAACTTCCTTCCTTCCATAAATTCCAATCCAATTCACATTCAAACCTTAATTCAAGCTAGAAGATGGAGTCATCATGTGGTATCTATAATTGTGGTTCAAAGAAGTTAAGTGCGATCTTCTTCTAACTTTTTTTTTTCTTCAATTTAGTGTTGTCTATATTTAATTTTCATCGTCTTGAGTAGATTTCAATCATATTTCATCGTTTATTTTGTGTTTAATTGAAGTTTAATTGGTTCAAAATTTAAATTCCGCCTTGAACCATCCATATTTTGTGTTTAGGTATTCATTTGAGTAAATTGTGTGCTTTGTTGTTTTTTTAGTCATTTTTCAATTTCAATCGGTGCATCTTTGTTTAATTTCCATTTCTTTGGTTTTAAATCTGAATTCAAGTCATATCAAGTAATGTATCTCCATAATTGTCATACATTCTAAGTAGTACTTTATTTGAATATTTGGTTGCTTGATTTTGTTTGAGTCCTACATTTATTTTTATTTGTATCAATTCACATGTGCTTTTGGTGTTTTTTTATTTTTGCAAAATTGAGTTCCATACTTGTTAGTAGATCAATAACAAGTTCCTAAAGTTAGATTTTCTGTTATGTCTTGAGTCATCTCTCATAATTTTGTTGAAATTCCTTAGGATTCTTCACTAATCATTTTTTAGATTTTATAGTTTGGCTGAAAAAATTTATTACATGATGAATCTAGAGAATTTTGATAAGCGGTTATGGATCTAAAACAATTAAGGTGTGAGGAATAATTTGTAAAAAAGGCGCATATAAATTCAAAAGGGAAAAATTAACATAAATCTGAAAAGCTAGATGCACATATTGAAAAAGCTCAACGCAACTTCATTTTGCCCAGCACATTGAACCTGAAATGTTTGATTTATCATTATCCGTCCAGTACCGTATTGACCCGAAATCAATGACAAATTACTCCTTGATCTTAAATTTTTAGGATTCAAATTTCAAAATCATACCGTTCTTGGATTAAAAGATATAAATTAGCCAAGTCATATAGCACAATTCCTTAGTTTGATTTTTTGTTCTGAAATCTACTCTAGTTCCTTTCTTTAGGTTTATGAAAATTATGTGCCTACTTTTTTGTGTGTTGTAATTCTAGTTTGTCAATTTCTTCTAAACTTTATGTTTTTTGTCATTTTATAATCCACTTGTGTTGTCCAACTTCAAATTAAGTTTTTCTTGATTTATAATTTTATTGACCTCTAATTGGAGTAGATGGCATATTTGGACATAAAAGGATGATTGGTGAATCTAGCACTTGAAGAATGTGAAGGATTGATTTCCAAGATTGAATCCCCTAAGGAGAGGAAGCAAGTGAAAAGCCAATCACAAAGAGTGACAAATACTTGAAGAGTAGAATAAGGACAAAATTTTGATTGTTTTTCATTTGAGTTGTAATTACAAATCATTTTCTATATTAGTGGATTAACCACTCATTTTAGACAGTGAGTGTGTCTCATATTAGTGGATTAAAATTCCTACACTTTTAGTGTTAGGGTTTCAATTTCTTTCTTTAATTTCTCTTATTTTTTTAGGAAAAATATCTTGATTGTGTTTCCAATAATTTTCTTTAGAGAAAAATTTGTGAAGTGCATTGGAATAGAGTCTGGCTAGGAAGACCTGATACTTAAGTGATCCATAATGATCCACCTCCCTTTCCTGGGAACCTACCTAGTGCATTGAACTTAGTATTTCTCTTAGAAAGTTGTTCTAACACAAGCTTTTAATATGTCTAGACGTTCTTCTCACCATAGTGGCAGTGACTCTAGCTCCTGTAAAAATCTTTTGAAACAAACACTTCAGCTATGGAGAATACAAGATGAGAGACAAAGAGAAGAAGAACAACATGAAAGAGAATATCATCTTGTAATTCTGGAGGAGGTGTTATTAAAAGAAAAAGATTATATAATAAATTAAAATCTTAAATATAAAAGAAGTCATAAGAGTTATAGGTCAGGTGACTCCCCATCTGAAGAAAGGAGCCTCAAGGTTGATGAATACTATTAACTTACACCTAGGTGACCTAAAAGATAAAATAGGAAGTCCGAAGCCAAAAGTTGACTTGCCTCACTTCCATGGGAAGGAAAACATTGAAGTCTACCTCGATTGGGAAATGAAGTTAGAACAATTATTTGTTTGTCACCAAGTTAGTGAAGAAAGAAAACTACCACTAACCACTTTGAGTTTTTAGAGTTGCACAATGTATTGGTGAACTTCCCTAAAGAGAGAAAGACACCTCCATAATGAACTTCCAATTTTATATTGGAATAACCTTAAGATTGCATTGAGGTGTTGCCATATCCCTTATTACTCTAACAGAGAGCTTATGGATAAGCTCCAAACACTACAAAAAAAAAAAATAAATAAAGCATATTATCGACGGTCAAAATCCATAAATAAGACCAAAAACTTATTGGTAAGCACGCATTAGTGACAGAAAAGCGAAGGGCAAAACTTCATCGGTAATATGTTTATCATTAAGTTAGCCGAACCTCATACCTTTCATAGCTCACCATATCTTCTCCAAAATTCCCTCAGTGCTTCCTTCCAAAAATTCCAATCCAATTCACATTCAAACCTTCATGCAAGATAGAAGATGGATCCATCATCCATAGTCATCAGACTTAATGATTAATAGATCATTGAAATACCAAACTCGGATCTTAACAAAGAATGGTTGTTTGGCAAAGAATACTCAGTTTACCCAAAAGTGGCTTGAGTAAAGAATACTCCTTGACAGGGTCAACCAGGAGTGACTGCAATCCAAAAGAATACTCGGTTTGCCAAAAGTGGCTTGGTGTAAGAAATACTCAAGGTTAGCCACGAGTAGCTTAAACGAAGAATATTTAGTTAAGCTAGGAGTGACTTGTGTTAAGAATATTCAAGGTGTTAACCAGTGGTATCTGTAAGGACCTGTAAAATTGAATTGGAATAAAAAGGGATATATTTTAAATAAATTCTAAGTATGTTTCTATTTAAAATAAAAAGGAAGGAAAGTGTAGTTTAGAAGACTATGAGATCGCCTAGTTAGCACATGATCGTCGGTCGCCTACTACACATGATCGCCAGGGCGCGAGGCATGCGGGCATCGCCAGGGCGCGAGGCATGTGGACGTCGCCAGGGCGCGAGAGGCATGCGGGCATCGCCAGGGCGCGAGGCATGTAGACGTCACCAGGGCGCGCGAGGCATGCGGGCAACGCCGGGGCGCGAGGCATGCGGGCAACGCTAGGGCGCGAGAGGCATGCGGGCGTTGTCGGGGCGCGAGGCATGCAGGCATCGCCGGGTTGCGAGAGACATGCGGGCGTCGCCAGGGATAGACATCGGTCGTCTCCCAGGGAGAGACATCGGTCGTCTTCCAGGGAGAGACATCGGTTGTTTGCCAGTTTGAGACCTCAGTGGATAGTCATCGCGCGAGCGGTCATCGGTGGAAGGTTATCGCGCGATGTCGAGTTTCACACAGATAAAGTGGGACCCAGACTCCCAGCATGACACGTCCTGCACGCGCGCCACGTGGACAAAAAGGGTGGTTCAGAATAGTGACATCAGAATGTTGGCATGCACAAGAGACAACAGTGGTCGTACTGTTCAGGGCAGTGGTTGGCATGCACAAGAGACAACAGTGGTCGTACTGTTCAGGGCAGTGGTTGGCAGGCTCAAGAGACAACCGTGGCCGTACTGTTCAGTGAGAACGTACACTCAGGCTTTCCTGCAGAAGGGGTGGTAGCAGCAGCATGCGTGGACTGGTAGGCTTGGATTCAAAAGCCCACTGCGGGAAGGCGAAGAGGGTTACAGTGGCTCAAGAGTGAAAGAGTGTCTGCATCTTCATCCCTCTCTTTTCTCTCCTTCGCGCTGCGACTCAGGCAACCTCCAGCACCGGTGCGACGTGCGACGACTGCCCTTAGAGCACCTGGGAGGTTCTCTGCAAGTTCTACAAACCAGACGCTGAAAACAGAGCTAAGGCATCCTTTAAGCTCGGTGGGTTTTGGAGCTCGTGGTGTTTTGCACAAGTCCAGGTAAGGGAAGCTAGCCTTATTTCCAACGAAAATCCTTATATTCATGATTGAGATGATGGGGGCGACGTGGTCGTCGGTTTTTCAACTGTTATTGTATAATCCTCTGTTTTTGAACGAGATCGCCGGTTTTGGCGTTGTTTTTCGAACTCCCCTGTTTTTGGTGTTATTTGAAGCTGTTTGAGATTTAAACGTGAAATACATGTGATATTCGAAAATCTGAACCTTTGAAATGACTGTTGCTGGGATTTGGATCATTCATTTGAGTGGTATGATGCGTGGAATGTCGTGAATGTGGGATCAAGACATAGTAATTTCAGGAAAGGAAATACCGTGTTGACATTTGGTTATGAAGTGTATTGATCTGTGAGTATCCTGTGAATGAGGCGATCCTGACTCTGCTGAGATAATGGAATCACATAGAGGAAGTTATCCAGTTGGTGAGAGTCGAAGGAGGTTCATATGAATGGGTGAGTTGTGTGAAAAAGAACGAGCTCGGCCTGTTATATGGATTAACCCTGTCATACTGTGAGAGTGATGAATTGAGATCGAGATTGTGTTGATGCGCATGGCTGTGGAAACATTACAGCCAATGAAGTATGACAGGTGCATGTCTCTGGATGCTAAGTTCAACGCACGAGTCTTCCGGAAGTAGTGTCAAGTGTCTTGTGTGATGAGTCAGTGGAAGTCTGACGTGTGAAATGAGAAACATTGTATTGATAGACACTTGATGAATTTTGTGATTTTAACGACCTTTGAGGAATTGTGCAATATGTGTTTTAATTGATGGTTTACATGGGTGTCTTTAATTTGTTCATCTTGATTTTTAAAGTATAATATTTAAACTCTTTTTCAAACGTCTAGCTTACCCTGTGGTGTTTCTTTTGGTGTTGTGTTTGGCTCTTTCTTAAACCTGTGATGATCGTGTATAATTTACACGGGAGCAAATGATGTTGCAGGAAGCAGAGCTCCTCAGTGAGTGGTCGCCGGAAGGAGATCGCCTGTTTCTACTTCTGTTAGGCGATCACCCTTTTGCTGTCTTCTGATAGGAGATCGCCCTCTTCTGATAGGAGATCGCCTGCTTTGTTTTTTTTTTTTTACTATATTTTGTTTATGTTTTCTGGAAAAGTGACCGAATTTGTATTAAACTCCCTGTGAGGAGAAACTACATTTCATATATATAATTTTGTTCACCTCAATCTATTTGTTACCTTTATTTTCATTATATAAACATGAATAGTATTTTGGCGGGATGTTACAGTATCTATAAGCCCAAAGAATACTTAGTTACGTCAAGAATGACTTGTGCCAAGAATACTTAAGAGCTTAGCTTGGAGTGACTATGTGGCCAAAGAATACTCAACGTGTACTTCACACCTTTAGTCTACCTAGTTGAACTTGGATGGTTGGTCAAGAACTAAACATAATCTAATGCGACAAACGAACCAATATAAATTATCATATGCAATCTCTCTCTCTCTCTCTCTCACCTCACTTATATTTCATGTTTTCATCATTTGTACTAATCCAAGAAGGAGAGCTAGTTTGTGAGTGCATACTAAAAATATTTTTGCTAAAGTGTTTTTCAAAACAACCTTTTATATTTTATTAGTAGGTCAGACGCTAAAATTATGATTCAATCACTTGTTAAAACAAACATGAATATAGGTTAGTTAAATGATTCAATTGAGTTGCAACTTTGCATCTAACGTGACCACTTAAACCGAAAGAGATAAGGATAATACAATTGGTTAAGTGTGTTTGTCTAATCATATTTATTATAAAGTCTCTTCAAGAAAATTGTCTTATAATTTATCAGATGAAACTTGTTGAGAAGCACTTATTAAAAGACATCTTTTTAAGCCTTCATTTCTTTAATGATTTATCCTATATCAATTTAGAATATGAAGTACCATGTCAGATGCAAGAATGATAGTTTGACTTTTTGTTAAAATTTAAAAAAAGAACATATATAAATTATTCACTTAAGTCAGTCAAATGCGTCTAATTTAACAATCAAATGGAAGTTTTTAAGTCTGATTATTTTACACATCAAGTCCTTGTCTTAGCTTCATTAATCAAGTAACTTTCATAATTAAAATCATAATTCAACCATTTCTTCTTGTGATTTCTTTGTTTTCCACACTTTGATTATCAAAGTGTTTTAGCCAGAAGTGGTTGGGTCCAAACAATACTCGTGCTTAGCTAGAAGTGATTATGTCAAAATAATACTTGCAATTTTAGCTAGGAATGATTGTGTCCAAAGAATATTTGTAGTTTAGCCAAAAGTGGTTGGGTCCAAATAATAACACTTGCATTGTAACTTGTAGCATTAGTGGAACCTTGATAGTGTTAGTCAAGAATTGGACATAGTTTAGGTTATCAAACAAATCAATATAAAAATTCCTTGTGTAAACACCTCTAATCCCTTATATTTTTATATTGCATGTTATTATATACATATAATCAAAGAATGAAAGCTCTGTGAAAACAAGTTTTTAAAAAGTGTTTTTGACAATGCATTTATCTTGTTAAAGTTGCATCTAACTAGTTTTTTTTAAACAAATCTCTTAAGAAAAATAGCTGGAGAGTGTATTTATCTAACTTAAACTTTGTTTGTTCAAGTCTATCATATTTTTTCACAAAAATTTTTCAAAAAATTTAAATACACCATTCAACTCTTTTATGTACTTAGCTTGTTTTTATAACCTTTTACTGATGTTCATTCATTTTTAAAATATATGTTGTAACTTTCAAATTAACTTGTGAAAAGTACGAATATTCTACTAGTAAAAATTAAAGTCTAAACACAAAACAATCATAATAAAAAATAATAACGAAGATGCTAATATCATTCTCTCATCTATAACGTATATGGATATATATATATATATATATATATATATATATATATATATATTTAATTTCATATGTGCCTTCAAGAAATTGTATACTATATTGTAAGTTAATTATTTGATATTGCAAATATTTTTATTGTCTAATTATATGTTTAGTTTCACCATCACATATAAATGTTTATAATTAAGGGGAACACAAGAGACAATATTCAGCAATGCTTGTGGGAAAGATGTTAGTGACCAATGACAACAGTGAGAGGAGACAATTTAAGGATGTGCAAGTTGAGAGGAAAGAAATGAATAGAGTTGACGACTTTAAGATTTTTAAGATTGACTTTAAGATTGGAAGAAAAAAGTGATGTAGAATGCATGAGAGAAAAACCAAAGATAGATATTATATTAGTTGTACAAGAAATTAAATTTATAAATATTTTTCTCTCTTAACGTATTTTTTAAAGACAAAATCGTAACGAAATTTCGAACTATAAAAATGAATAATACCTCAAATTTGATGATTGACCTAGTGATGTTATGAATTTGAGGTCGGAATAAATATATAATAAAATTTCTAAAATTTATATGAAGTTCCTTCTTATTTTTCTTTCATAGTAGAATTTAATAAAAAAAAATTTCAAATAGTATCTAGGATTTAGAATCCATCATTTCAAAAGAATGACAAGAGATAGACATTAAGCATTGACACCATGGAGAAGCATGTAAGATATATTATGTTAGATGTTGTTGCTCATAAATTGATGGAAAAACAATAACTTTTAGAATTTTAATGACCCAGAACAAAATTTCAGCTCCAAAACAAATAGAACACAGTTTCATTCATTGTATTTTGTGAGTAGGACCAAGTTCATGATAATATAAAAGCACCAAAGTTCCCACACCATACCTAACTCCAATGTTCTGTCTTTTTCCAGGTGCCTAAATCATAGGTACTAGGCACTGCAGGACAAATGCCCTTCTTTTCAAAGGCACCTTACTCTACCATATAGATTCTATGATAGAGTTATTTTTTTATTTATTTAAAGTTTGGAGTTTCAAATATAAAAATATAAATTATTTAAATTATTCTGTACTGTATATTCTTATTTTAGAGAACTAAATAAAAAATGCCAATGTTGTTATTATAAATTAAAGTAAACACAAACAAATTATTATCTGTATTTTAAACAATATATGGTGGTGTTGATTTCTTTCAAAATCTTTTTTGAAAAAACTAATAGTGCTGTTTTTACTAAACTGCTCTTGCATTGATATTGTTTTAATAACTAAAATACTTCACACCACTTGAAAATTCAGGCTACAAGTAATTTAGAAAGAATTCTTCTTTAAATTACAAAGTCACTTTTTAAAAATAAATCCTCAGATGAGATTTATAAACACTAATCTTAACACAGAATTTATTAGGAAGTGAATTTACGGATGGTAAATTGATACTTTCAGTCCAATAAATATTTTCACTACGACTAGGATAGACTGCTAAAATAGATTTGCTAAGATAATAAGATAAACTTTACATGATAATAAAATAATAGAAATTAATTTAGAAATTAATATTTTTTTTAATTTAGTTAATATAGTAATTAATTATTTTTGTCTTTAAAATTGATTTCTATTTAATGATTTTAATAAATGTAATGATAATTTATTTTTCTTTGTGTGAATCCTTTTTCAGTAGAAATTGAATGAAGTGATTTGCTTATGCATCTTGCTTTTAGTGCTATAAAAAATTACTCAACACATGCTTAACATAAAATACAGAGTGAACTTTTGTTTTTGTTTTTTTTTTGTTGGGCTGTTTGTAACTCAATAATTAATAATTTAATTTTGATAAATTAATGATTTTATTTTTCCATTTTCAGAATTTTTTTAAGGCTTAAAGTAAACCAACAATTAAATATCATTAACTGGATCATTTAGTGAATAATGTATTCCAACATCAACATAGAATACCACTAACAAAAACAAAAATAGGGTTACAATAATACACAAGTTGTGACTATTCATCTACCTAGGGTTTGGGGCACTTCTTTTGGAAATTAACATGCCCCTTTTGATTTCTAAAACATGCAATGTTATTTTATTTTGTCTATGGTGATATAGTGATCATAGGCCATTTGTATGTCTATGGAGTTAAGAGATAAACCCTACTAATACCATCTATATCACTCGATTCAAAAGTGCCAAGACTTGTATAAAGTTGTAATTTAATAATGCATTATTTTTAAATTGGTGTGAATTGTTGATAGTTTAAGCATGTGGTCCAATCTTTATAAGTTAGGTTATTAGTTGTTTTCAAAGAATCTCATGCACTTGATGCATGCAGATATACCTAATCTAAGTTTTACTTTCAACGTTATGTTAACTCTTCACACATGCTATAGGAGTAGAGTATCCATGTTTCACATCAAAATCATAGGAAGAAAAATATTATACATCTTCAAAACTTTTCAATCACTTGCAATCGTGTGGATTGAAAAGGAAACTTAACCAATGCTCTCATGTTGTCTAAAAAATATTTGACTACGATTCAATAAATTATTAGTATATAAAGTAATT
Source organism: Phaseolus lunatus (assembly GCA_013389735.1). Taxonomy (NCBI): domain Eukaryota; kingdom Viridiplantae; phylum Streptophyta; class Magnoliopsida; order Fabales; family Fabaceae; genus Phaseolus; species Phaseolus lunatus. Next base: position 6,125,826 of record CM023861.1, read on the forward strand.
TATATTATTAATAAAATTTATAAATCAGTTTTTAAATTGGTATATAATCAACTATCTAGATACTAATTTAGAAATTAGTTTAAAAATTTTATTAACAATATAAAATACTTTAGACATCAATAATTTTTATAATTTCTGAAATAATATGTAATTTAATTAATATAGTAATTAATTATTTTTTATTTTTTAAAATTAATTTTTATTTAATAATTTTATTGTAGTATGAGTTTATCCAAATTTAAACTTAACCTAATTAGAAGGTTAATTAAAAAAGATAGAAATTTTTTAGACTAAGAAAAAAAAGGATTTGAATACCATTTTTAAAACAAAAATCAACCAATAAAAATATTTAGACAAGGCTTATTAAAAGTATTATATTTTTTTCTCAACAAAGAATAAAAAAAATGAAGTACTTCAGAGATGTTCCAATTCTTATACAAAACATCTGGTATAACCTCCTTTTCTAACTTAATTCCCCAAATACCTATTAAAAGTATTATATATCCTGCCTTTGTTGATTATGTGTCACAAGAAATTGAATGTAGAACTTTCAACCTACACTACATTTAAACCAAGTCATAAGAAGTTGATATGTTCACAAAATCATTATCAAAGTTATAATTTAATTCACATATTTTAAGTTAGGAATGATTCACATTTGTTCACTAATTTAAGGAGAAGTAATGGATTTAGTTTAAATGGTGTTGAAATCTAAGGATATGTATTTATTTTGATTCTGTAATGGATATTTCTTTTTTAATTAATTTCCTAATTTTTAACTTCACATTAACTAATTTGTTGTATATAATGTATATTGGTTTCATAGTTGCTGATAAATAAAAAAAACATTGGTTTCATAGTGAAGAAATGCACACATATTATCTCAAACCTTTTGTTTATCATAAAAAAGAAAAATAAAATGAATTTTTCCATAAATTAAATCAGCTTATGCATGTTAAAAATATTAAGAAAATCTATCACACATTTTTTTACATTGGTTATTAACAAATGAATGGACACTTTTTTCGAAAATATATATTTTTAATAATGTTTCTACTGAATTTTAACTAATAATAATAAAGACGTGTTTTTAATATTTTTTTTCAAGGACTAAATGTTATGAAATTGGAAGATTCACTTTGTCTACATGGATAAACTCTTAAGAACAGAGGAACTCTAACAAATTCAGTAAAAAGAAAAAAAAATGATTTATAATATTCTTGCAAAATTAAAATATACCAAGTAGTGTTGTTCATTTGATTTTTTTTTTTTAAACTTACCCATTTTTGCAATTAAAAAATTAAAGTACACTAAATCCATAAATTTTACATACATGTCAATATAAACTATTTGAGTTTGAATATCATGTGTCCAAGCTTTGACTGTAATTATAATATGAGAGAAGATATAAATTTTAATATTTTTTTTTGTGATGAATTAATGTTATTGTAAATTATGTGTATATCTTTTGCATTTGATTTGATGCCAACTCATGTTGAGACATGAAACACTATTGAGGGAGTTTCTACCTAACACTCATCCATTGGAGCTAAATATGGGCAAATAATCTTGTCATTCAAAGCAATGTGTGGTATATTCAAATGAAGGGAACATTTGTAGATAAATATGATTGAGAAAAAAAAACTGTATTATTTATTCATTTACTGAAATACCCTTATCTTGAAATTATTAAGAAGTTGAATTAAAATAAAATAAATATTTATATGCAAAGGTTAAAACATGTATTTATATATTTTGAATAGAAATTTGTAAATAAGAAAAAAAATTACAATCAATATTATGATCTAAAAGCCAATTGTGTTGTTAATTGTTTGTGAAAATTTCATATGTACAAATTTTTTATAATTTTAATTAAAATTGAGAACAATGTTTATAAATAAAAGTTGGTATTTTGTTATTCTCTAATTATAAGTTACATTTAATTTCTTAATCTTTAAGTTAATTGAAAAGTAAGTACACCATGATCATTGATTAACCTATTTCACAATAGTTGTTGTGCTAAAGCTCATTCACATGCTTATTTTTTACCAAATTTAACACCTAACATGTGCCTATAATAAATTTTCATTGTGTGTTTAATCAATTAAGAACAAAATTCAAATCGAGTAACTACTTTATGTTTAATTAATTATAAAAATATGCACAATCGATTATATTCATCATCCTAATTCATTGTGTTAAGGGGTATAATCGATTATAATGAGTCACAACTAATCGATTATAACCCCTTAGTTAAACACAAACAATTTTTTCATATTCAAATGAATGCACCATGCTCACATTCTTGCTTCTTCCATTTTCACAAATGATCATATTATCGTTCAACAATGTACCCATATAATATACATATACATATTTTAAAATCTTAAGGCACATCCAACAATGAACACAATGTCAACCCAACAATAGTCTTTTCATTTCTTAGTCCATACATTTATATTTTTTTAAATGTCCAAATCATACTCGATTATGACCTCTATTATAAATAATTAAACAACATTTCTTAATCTGTTATGAACACATGCAAACTCCTTTCATATAATTCTAGCTTTCACATGAAAGTTATAATTCCAATGCATAGCCACTGGTGATTAGACACCAATGGCCAATCTTTCCACGCAAATCATCACACTTCAAAGGAGATGATTCCTCCCTCCCACTTCCCATTTTTTTGTTTGTAAATTAGTTAAAGTCTTCCCTATCAAACTACTACAATAACTCATGTTTTTTAACCTCTAAATCCTTTAACCGAATGCAACAATCTCATCCAAACACAATGTTAGTGAAACATCCACGCACTTATATATATGGAGCAATTTATTCAATTTTAGATAATTTAATTTTTTTTATGACATTATATTATCTTCTTGAAATAAGAACAACAAATTAAACTATTTAGAGTAATTACATTTACCAAAAAAATAATAAATTTTAATTTTTTTCTCATTATTTATTGTTACAAAAGTATACATCTATACAATTTAATAGGAACAAACAAGAATTTGTTTTTAGGTTTCATAAAAACCACCACCATTTTTGTTATAAATTATATTTATATTAAGGATAAAAGAGTATAAAATTGAAGTATTTTTTTAAAAAAAATTTAAAATAAAATTAGTACATCTTAATAGAAATATTCTAAATATGATTTCTAATTTAAAATTGTACTTGTGTAAAATTAGATACTTATGACGTGATTAATGATAGTTAGAAGACAATTATGATTAAGATCAGTCATGTTCACAACATCCTTTTGTCATTTTAATTAGCATTTTCACGGTCATGATCTCTTTGACAACCACTGTTGTCCTTGTCTTGTTGATGGTAGTGGTGGCGGTCATCTTGAGTTGAGTTACAGTGATATTTAGCCACTATTTCTTTCAATGGAAAGACTGTTCACAAGAAGGGATGAACATTGATATCAGATACACTGATGTGCATAGAAGTTTGAGAAAGGAGATCCGCGTAAACAATGAAAACCATGTTCCTCTCATATGTACAGAATGCTGCAAAGACACATCAACATTGATGGTTTACCTAATTTATTCCCGATTTTGACAAGGTGAAGGCAAAAAAGAAGAAATAGAAAGAACAATGAAAGATTAGATCATATTATAAAATAAAAATATTAAATATATTTATAATAAAAATAAAAATATTATTTATATTAATAATAATAAAATATTATATATATATATATATATATTAATAAAAATAAAAATTATATACATAATTGATTATATGTAATATAGTATATAAATTTGATTATATATTATACATAATGGACAATGTATAAAATTTTTATATATAATTAATTATAATATAATATAATAATAAAATAACAAATTTTATTAATATTAATAATATAATATTTAAATAATAATAATAAAATATAATTAATTTATAAAATAATGATAATATTATAAATAATAACATTAATTAAAATAAAATTTTAAATAATGATAATAAATATTAAATAAATTAAAATAAATAAAATTATTATTAATAATAATAAATTTTTTAATTTTATTTATATCAAATATTTAATAATATTAATAATAATAAATAATAAAATGATGATATAATATTATAGTTATTTATATAAAAAAAATTATACAATATTATTATTAATAATTAAAAAATAAATATAGAAATTAATAAATTATTTTTTTAAATATAAAAAAAATTGTAATCTTAATCTTTTATTAATTAAAAAATTAAAATTTCAATCACACTCATCACATCACTCAAAGATTTATTATTTTTATAAAAAATTTCATATTTAGTGATAAGAAACTTGTGTTTTTTGAAAAAATAATTATTCAATGGTATTAGAAATAATTTACAAAATTTTAATTTAACTCAAATTTACACAAAAATACTTCATATTTTATTGTTCAAATATTTTTATAGACAAGAGTAAATTTGTAAACTTACATTTTACACCTTTTAAAAAATTCAAAATTTTCTCACATTTCCATCACTCACAAATTTCAATAAATATTTCTTACACATTTACTCTAACATACCCTAATTCAAACACAACCACTTTCTTTACACTTTCCTCTCAAATCCTCACACATCTACTCCTTTAAATCCCCATACATCCTCTCCCCAATCCAAACACACCCTTATGATCCATTTGTTTCCAAGCAAAGAAAGGTGCAAATGAAAGCATTGAAAGAAAAGTTGGGAAAACGAAAAACAAAAATATTAGAAATCACGAAAAATAATGTATCTTTATCCTTTCAGACTTTCTTTATTGGTTTGAAGAGATTTGTGAAGAAAGTGAGTTTTTTTTTTTTATAAATTATATATAAAATGATTATATACAAAAATTATGTTTTAATATAAATATAACCGTAATGCTTAATATATATTTTATATTATAATAAAATGAATAATTAAAATGATGAATAAAAAGTAATTTAAAATTTAATTATTAATATGTATTTTTCTTATTTTTTATTAATTTTTAATTTAAAATTTATTTTAATTTTTAAAGTTTTTTATATTTATTTTAAATTTATTATATCTATCAAATCATTAAAAATTTTTCATAAACTTCCTACTCTTTTCCTTAATCCAAAACATCTCATTTTCTACTCTCTATCTTTTTTTTCCATTTCCTTAAATCCATCTTTGATCCAAACAAAACATTACTAATGATGTGAAGAGGGGGTTGAGGTTCATGGTTGGTGAGGGTGGGAGGCAAGTAGACAGGAGTTGGTAACTGGTGAGATAAAAAAATGGTGGAGGAAGTTTATATTAATTGTTGTTAGAAGTCTTCTATGTTTTAGTGAGTTTTTTTTTTTAAATATTTTTTTTAAGTGAAAAAATGGGTAGACTTTTTTGTCTGAGTTTTCCTAATATATTGTTTTAAATTAAGTAATTTTGTGTGTTTATTTAAATAATTTATATTTGCTTATTAAAGAAGTGATAATTTAAAAAAAAAAGCTTATTTTAACTTCAAAGTACATCATATTTACTATTAGTTATATTTGTAATGAAAATATCTTCCCATTGGAGCTTAACTTGAGATCTTAACATTTATTGTGTTATGACCTCACATGCAATATAGATCCACTTGTTTCTTAATAAAACTGTTTGAAAATTGAAAGCACTTTAGATTATTAATTGACTTCAGTTTTAATGTTTTTGGATTGAAAATATTAATGGTCAAGCTGATTAAGTTTTATTTTAAAAAAATTATAGTCTAAATTGTCGGTGGCAGTAATAAATAACTATTTAATAACTCTGACTAACACAACAATTACAATCTATAAATACTTCAATTATTGCCTTATATATCGTATGAATGTGTTTATTTGGTTGTGTGAATTTCCTTCTAGCTATACTTTCCACAATGTGGATCACTAACTTGTGCTAATATTTAATGTAAGCTTTTATTAATTACGGATATTATTAGGATCGAATTTCAAATTTAATACAACATTATCAACTACATACATTTAATGAACTTAATATTAGGATTAAATATATTTTTGTCATGAAATATAATACAAAATTAATTTTTTTTAATCTAAATGTATTTGTAATATAAAAATATTAAAATAAATTCTTTTATACGTAAAATAACAACAAACTTTGAAAAATTCTAATAATCTTTAAAAAAAAATAACAATCATTTTGCATTCAGAAAAGCTCATTTAATTCATTTCTACATTATAAACACGTGTTTAAACTAAAAATAAAAACTAATTCACTTACAGAAAAACTCATTTAAATCATTTTTATACTATAAACACAAGTTTAAACTAAAAAAAAACTAATTTTATGTTATATTATAGGTTAAACTAAAAAAAACTAATTTTATGTTATATTATAGGGACGATTTAACCCATATAACTAAGTTTTACTGTCAGTTTTGCATTTTAAAATTAAACTTATAATGATATATTTTATCACACATTGTTTTATATATTTTATTAATATATTTTTTAATTTTTGTGTATTTTGCCGACATATTAAATGTTGCAAAGAAATTAAATTACAGAAGAAAAATTTTTAAAATAAAATTACAGCAAAGCAAACGTTGTTTTTTTCCTATAACATTGATGTAATTTAATTTTAGCTTCTTTTTTTTTTTGTTATAATACGTCAACACGCTTAATCATTTACCAAATTAGTAATTTGTATTAAAATCATAAAATAAGACGGTAAAATGTGTGAAAAAATTAGATAATAAAATTCATATAATAATAATAATAATAATAATAAATAGATGGCAAGACTGTGAGACCTTTAAATAAGCACCAAATTTATTTATTGGGTTTTTAAAGTGAGTATAAAACGTTATTTTAAGACACATAATATGAAAAAAAATTGAATTTAGAACATGAGATAAAATGTAGGAGAATATATATATATATATGTCCATGTGGTTCTTGATAATGAAATAATCATAAGCATATCAGCATCAAAGACCACTTTCAATTATTAAAATACCATATTATTTAAAATTATATATTTCTTTGATTAATATATCCTTTGTCTTTGTTGAATATCCTTCCATTAATTTATAAAATAGGATCTATAATTGTTAAAAATTGATGAAGAATAGAAGGGTATTAATATATATTGTTTAGTTATTTGATGAAATGTGATAAAAGTGATGTCTTAACATATTTTTAAGTGTAGATGAAAATAAAAATGTGATAGTTGAAGATGTAATTAAGGTGTTTGGTAATGTGGGTTGTTTAAACTTGATGAAAAGAAAAACCTTAGTTAGAAAAATAATGAAAAAAACACCAAACAAGTCAGCGAATCCTTAAGCTGAGATCATGGTGATTTAGTCTTCTCTCATAGTAATTGTCTCTTCCAATTAATCAACCCCACGAAAGGGACACTTTTAAGATCATTAACTTTGCTTTTGTTTTAATGTGTTTGACATTGCACTTCACACAAACTTTCACCTAAACAAATTAAAAATCCAAACCAAATTATTGCTAGGGATTAAAACATTTCAATTCCATGCTGCTATTCTAAGTTACCCACTTTGATTCATACTTTATATTAATCAAATTAGTTATAAAAAATATGAAATTTACTATTAAATTTAGTCCTTTTCTATTAGTTTAAATGATAAAGTTAACATCACATCACATGCAAGCTAAAGTGACCAAATATTATGAATAGATATAATTGCATCAAAGTTTTATTAGTATATGCACACAAAAAATATTTAGTTTACTCTTCATTCATTTCCCTAGTCCATTATTGTGGTGGTTGTGGATTATAAGAATTATAATATATTTTGGTCCATTAAAATGTCACCATGACCAATGATAGCAACACTTTCAACAAGATATGTAATTTGTTTTTTGGAGAGGTTCACAATTGTGCTATAATGTTTCTAATAGCTAGCGTACTCACATAAATTTATTCTAGTATTGTAAGGCTCACCATTTGTCATTTTTTATTTTAGTATATTTTTAATATTTAGTGTATTAACATTACTTTGTTCTAGCAATATACAAACATAAAACTGTTTTTTATCTTCTTAGGTGCTTGTAAAAAAATCTAGTGATATAAAACAAAAGGAAATCCAAAACTAAGAGTTAGAGATTTTATTCTTGATAATTTATTCCATGTCTTTTTCTTATTCAAATACTTCACTTAAATTTAGATTTGAAATATTCTTATTATTAGTCAATGTGAGATCTTCAATACATATTTCTCACGTCGAGACTTACTTGTGTGTGAGACTATATATTTATGCAGATCTTGACGTGAGATTATATGTTTATGAGTGATCCAATAGTATGTAGCTGGATAAAACCAACAAACTCTTGTTATAATAGGTTATAAATGACTATGATACCATATGAAATAAACTTTAAGTTCAACTCAATCTTATAAAATTAACTTTTAAAGTGAGGTTGACTTACATTTATATATTTTAAAATATCATTATCTCAAGTCGCCATGAAATCTCTAACAATTTTATTTAAAATATTATTTGTTTATATAATTTTTTTCAATTTCATCCTTAAAAAAACTTTAAAAACTTTGCAAGAAAGAATGATTTATCCCTAAACAATATAAGGGTTTTAGTGAAAACTTTTTCATTATAAAAATAGAAAAATTGAAAGATATTCAAAACATGTAGCTCAAGGTGGAGTTTAGCAACAAGAAAAAAAATCATCCACTAACTAGAATTAACTACAAATATTTATAAGTTTGAATTACAAGTCCCATTTTCCTAATATATTGGGACACATAATGGAGGATGTGTATCATAGTAATAGCTAAACACCACAGGTAAAAACATGCACTCGCCATCACTTCAAACAATGGATTAATTTCATCTTTAATTTTTTTTTTTATTGTTTTAATTTTTCTTTGCCATGGTGGCTTTGGGGAAGAGGATTTAAGGACTGAAGTCCCACATCAGTAATTGTTCCACATGTGAGGCATCCCCACTTCAGATAGGTAACTCTCTGAGCTTCCTTCTCCAAAGCTTGTAGACCCTTTAAGACTTTGGTTCAGAGGATTCCTTTCCATTTTTGTGATCTGATTCAAAACAGCTTTCAACACTTTTCTGTCACAGGATAAAGGGTCTAAACAGTAACCCAAATTTGGTGCTCCTCCATATGTAGTTGCAGGTAATTTAGGCTCCATGGTGGTCATGTTGTTGAAAATGGGGTTTGCTTGGTTCTGAGAGAAAATGGAGAAGCAGGGCACTTGCTCAAACTCATCTGCATGAGCTTGAGTTTGATCAAAACTAATGTAAGAGTCCATTAATGCAGGAAGAGATGAAGAGCCTGTGTCTTCATAGCAGCTACCCATGCTAGGTTTGGCTGAAACTTCTCTGCTTTTGTAGAACACTCTACACAAAACCCAGTCTTCCTGCATTTACATATTGTGCACATTGTTTAAGCTAAGGTCTTTAACTAATATTGGATTAAGCAAAAAAGTTAAGAAAGTGAAAGGAAAGCAATATGATTGATCCTATAAAAACACAAGCCAAAAACCTTACACATGGAAGAATTTGGTGCTTTCAAAGGCTTACATAAGGGTAAAATAAATAAAAAAATCAAATAGGATCTTCTTAGGTCAGCTACCCCATATATCTTATGTAGTCACATTCTAGCCAATAGCCAAGTGAGACAAAATTTGGTTTTGGCACAGAGCAAAAACATATCCCAAAAAGTCAAAAGTCCTCAAATTTTTTATTGCAAATCACTAGCTGCCTCCCTGATGCATGCAAAGGAAATCAAACAAGGCCCTTGCCAAAAGTCTATGTATAACATAATATTTTATGTATATACTGACCATTCAAAGTGGTTAATGGAAAAACAAGTTCCCATTACTTACTCATTTTGGTCCAATACCAGCTGGTATAAAATGTTGTCACAACTTAACATAAAATATGCATGTAAATAAAACATGTTTAGAGGACACAGAAATTAGATCCTTTTATATATTCAATTACAATACATAATCAGTGTTATCTAATCATAAACTATAGTATATATTAAGTTGTTTAACTTTGCTGATCAAAAAAAAAATTAAGTTGTTTAACTAAGTCATATCAATGATAATATATAATCAGCTGATATATAACATTAGGGTATATATACCTTAGAAGAAGAAACTTTAGGGGGTCCATGGGGACCTTCTATGCGAAACTCATGCATGACCCACTCAGTTTTTCTCCCTTTGGGTGCCCTTCCTTGATAGAACACCAAAGTCTTCCTCATACCAACAAGGGTGCCCTTGCGAAGGATAGGCCTGTCCTTCCCCGTGGCCTTCCAGTACCCTGAGGCAGTGGCACGATTTGTGCGTAACCCTGTTGCATACTTACGGTCTCTTTGTGTATAGAAATACCAGTCTTTCCCACCCACACATGCTGTTTCTGCATAACCATTACAACACAGTATAGTTGTTATTATTATTATTATTATTATCATTAGCAATCTAAGAACACCATTGCCAAATCAATGATACATCATATGCAATTAATAGTGAAAAAAAGTTGTATATTTTGTGTTGTAGAAGTCAACTACATGACTAGTGTTAAAACCATCTGTTAATGTCAACAATATTACATTATTATTACTAAGTTGAAGGAAAAAAGTGATTCAAATGTGTAGAAAAGAAGAGGGGTGCTTATATTTTTGTGGTGATGTATATATAATATCTTCTTGATTTCAGTAAGAAAGAGGAACATGTGCAGTCAGGTCAATAAGGTGTGTCGTGTGTTCAAGTCAACTATGATCAGTTAAAAACAATTGTTCACATTAACAACATTATCTTTTGTTTGTAATATAATCCTAAAATTAAATGAGTACGGTTTTCTTTACTTTGTCTTGTTAGAACAAGGAAATACAAAATTATTAAAAGAAGTTATATACATATTATTCCATTGTACAATAGACTCTATATATAATACTCAGAATCAGAATACAGTAATACAGTTTAAAGAAAAATACAAAAAAACTAAACAGTTCTTCATGAGAAGCAATTATTATTATTTGAATGCAAATTATTCTGGTTACTATTCATACAGACCCTATGTATAAACAGCTTAATTCTCCATTAATTGCTCTTGTTTCTTCTGATTTACCTATCCTTATCAGTTTCTTTTCCTATATGACATGCTTATATAAAATACAAAACTAATTATGTTGATTTCATAATCAAACAGTTGGTATTATTTCTAAAATAATGTAAACTATGAACACATGGCCTAGCACACCAAAGCAATGTTGACCCATCATATCAGGCCCAGAAATCTCTTTTGTCCTTGTTGATAAAAAAAAATGTTATTAAGCACCTCAATAATTATTCATGTAGTACCAAAATAAATAAATACACAGATATTTTAAGGTGCTTTTTTTTAATATTTAGAAATTAAGAAGGATAGAGATCCTTTTTCCAACTTGGAGATAAGGAATTAATTTTTCAGTAAATTATTATTCAGTAGATTAAAGGCAAAAAAGAAAAGCAAATAGGACATGACAGTTAAAGAGAAAATGTAAATTCAACTGTGTTGCTCATGATAAGTCAAATCTCACAGTGTAATTGTTTTTGACATGAAAGTACTATAAACATGGTGAGATCCAGCTAGAATAGTGATAAGGCTTGGGAGTTCAATCACTTTATGACATGTAAGGGGTGATGTTCATGTGCAGGTGTGTTGTTGCAATGAAAATCATTATCTGAATTATTTTGGTGAAAAAATCACTGTCAAACACTTTATAATAGGACAAAATTCAATAAGTCAAATTTTTCAAAACTGAAAAAAGCTATGAAGGTGATGTATATCATCCATTAACCGTTGGATAATATTACAATATATCGCATATAATATATATATATATATATATATATATATATATATATATATATACATGCAGATATATATGATTTTTAGAGCTTCCCATTCAAAGTTTCCAACCTAACTGCGCAGATCCCTTTCAATGAGAGAGCACTGCTTCAGCATCCACAATTTCATATTAACATTTTCATATATAGAATTAATAATTATTAAGTACGGAAGACAAATTCTTTTTTTATTATTAAAATAAACTCCAATATATTTATGTTTATTATATAATATATAGTACAGGATTGCAGCCACCTGTTCCTATCTGTGTGAATGTGGCTGGGGTTGAAATTAAAGTTATGTCCCACAAGAAAATGCAAACTGAAAATAGCGATGTTTTTCCAATTATTAACAAGGAAAATATAGAATTAATATGGATCGTACATCAGACATGAAATTATTGATATACCAGAAAGAAAAAGAGATGAATCTTGTTCTTTCACTAAGCAAACAGGATCATCAGAATATGTCATAATCAGAGGGTTAAAGGATGAAAACTTGATGAAGATGATGATGATGAACCATAATTTTGTGATGAATTGATGTGTAAGAATTAGAGGTATTCTATAATGTCTCACTAGTCACAGATGGCAGCTATATATGTATTGTTTGTTTGGCATGAAAGCACTGAGAAGTGCATGTATAGATTGGGATCTATAACAGCCATTGCAGTTGCTATCATCACCTCACCCCACATAAATGAATTTACCCTCATCACAACAATTCAAAACAATGAAAGTAACAACTCATTTTGTACTTTATCAACCATAATAGGAAACTGGAATGGATCAAGCATGCTGCATGCCCATTATTAGTATCATGTGGGGTGGCTTTGCCCTTCAGTCTGAGATGAAGAAAACTACACAAAATTTCAATCTTTCCCAGTTTCTCTTATGAGAAGAAAAACTAAATCATCATTATAAGAAACATGGCATGTACATATATATGTAGAAAGCAACATGATTATTAATACTTGATATTTGAGAATGCATGATGTAGAGAAGAATAAGAGTACTCACCAGGAATATCCCAAGGTTCACACTTGTTAAGGTCAACATCTATCATGAGAAGGGAATCATTGTGTGTGAGCTTCTTCATCAAGTAATCACAGACAAGCTCTTCATCTCTTGGATGGAACCTGAACCCTGGTGGCAACTTTGCCTCCACCATGCTTATGTTGCTCATGTTTTGGTATGGATAAAGGTGTGTGTGTTAGATAGAAGAAAGAGAAAGATGACAGAGAAAAGAGGTTGAGAGTTGAAGTGAGAAAATTGGAGAAGTATAATAAAGGAAGGAGGAGAAGAAAGGAGTATATATAAATGGAGAGGGATCACAAGTTGCTAAGTCAACATGTAATTGTTTGCATGGGAGAAGGGTAGGATGGTCATTAAATTCTGTGTCTCAACACAATGAATGATGACGTGCACAGCCCAATCACCTCCTTCATTTCTGCCTCTTAACTTATTTTCATCTCTTCACCATTTATGTGCTTCACATTATCACAAATAATACAAAAACATACTTTTTCACACTCCCTAGTTATCCATTCATCAAAATTTACACCTATGTTATTTATTCTTATCAAACATATTTTCTTCCACTTCAATAACACAGAAAATTTAATTAATAAAGGATAATCTTATCTCTTAATTATTAAAATAGATAAATTTTTTAAAAATTATTAAAATGATAAATCGTGTGTCATCTTCATACAATTTTAATTAAAATTTAATTATATTGAAATCGTAATGCATTGACAATACTACAGTTTAAATATACTAAAATCATATCGTCTTGATACGTCTTCTTTGTGAATCATGTTACTTTAACATAATTTAATTGTTTTGATAATTTTTTTATAGACATTTTAATATAAGAGGTAAAATTTTGTCATCATAAAAAATTTCTCAAAATAGCATTATAGATGATGAGAAAGTTTTTTTTTTAATATATTTGAATCATGTTAAAAGAAGTATGGTAAATATCTCTCCCTTACAAAAATAGAGAGATAGATAAAATTTAACTTTAACATGATGACTATAACTCTCACATAAATTTGTGATGAAAAAAAAAAAGAGATAATAATTAGAGAGTTGGCACATAAGCAGCCAGTCTGAAATGAAGAGAGTGGTGATGAGAGATGACATAGGCATCTATTTTAATTTTGTCCACTTCTGCAAGATCTCTCTCCCCTTCTAATAATTTATTTTATTTTATTCTATGTTTTGTTATTTATCTTTGTCACAAACTAATACACTTTTGTTGATATGCTTTGCCCAAACTAGAAATGCATAATCTCTCTCCTTTTGCTTTTGAATTGTATTCATATTGGTTGTTCATAAGCTGGCATCCATAAGAATTTTCTTGAATCACCTTTATTTGGAACAAAGCATAGAGTGATTAATATGATATATTAATTTTGTTTAAGGGTTATGAAGAATAATTTATATGCATATGAAGAAGACACATAGGCTAAAGAGTATTTTGTGCTCAATTTTTATAGGAGGCCAAGGGAGTTAGGATGTTAGGTGATCAATTTCGTCACAAGATTAAAAAAATGCTTTTATTAATTTATTATAATTTATTAATTTATTAATGTATTCAAATCTTGCTGTTAACCCAACACTTCAAAAGGGTTACTCCTCCTAAATTCTCTTAATCAAATATATTACCACGTGTAATTAATTTAATTGGGCATATATAATAAACTCAGATCCTCTTATTTAGTTCAACATATATGCTAAAGAATCTTTTACTAGTTTAAGAAAATTTAAAAATAGTATTTATTTGTAAAAAAAATATATGTTGTCAAACACCCTTAAGAATATATAATTCTAATATACATTTTTTAAGATATAAAGTATATTCCTAATAGAAGGATAAATTTGGTCCTATATAATCTTTTCTCTTAAATTAGAATTTCTTTAGCCTTGTATAATATTTCAAATTTACACTTATTTTCTAGAAGAAAATTTAGCTACTATATTTGGAGCAACTCTTGGGAACAAGATAAAAATCAATCCCTTACTACTGCATTTTTTTTCATAAACCAATTATAATTATTTTATGAAATATTATACCCAACCTTAGGTTAATTAAAAAAACCGTTCGTTTATTTAAAACTAAACATAAGGTTTTATTGAATTAAAGGAGAGGGGGGGTGTCTTATTATAATATTGAAGATACAAATGAAGAAACAAATACCAAACAATGATGCAAGTTAATGGAATAAATTTCTTTATTAAATGCACTTATTTTAATTAAATAAAGTTATGAAGTAATTAAATAAGTTGTTTTGTGATAGATGAAAAACCTTTATTTTAACCCTTCATGCATGTTAAATACCTCATCATGCCTATGAAGGAAGATGCAAAAAACATGCATTATATTTTTTTCAATAATTGAAGATAAAAAGGGTTTGAGGGCTACATTTATCGAACTTATACAATGTAATGCAAAAAAAGTAGCATGTCTATAGTAACAGTGAAAGAAAAACCTTCCCCATCACTAATCCAATAAAAGGTGTAATCCCCTTCACATCTTATAAATTTGTAAAGCAAAATTGTAATAAGATTATAAAATATTTTTCATTTAATTGATTAGTAGGTTCTTAAAAAAAAAATAACGGATCTAATAAATAATATAATATTAAGAAGTGTATTTTAAGTTAAATTAAACTTTATAAAATTAGTTTATAAAAAGAGGTTTAACTATTTATATATTATTGTAAAATATTTTTATCGATTAGTTTATCCGTCGATGCACTATAAGAAAATCATTAAATAGAAATCAATTTTGGAGACCTAATTGATAATTAAAACCTTGATAGCTAATTAAATACCAATTTAAAAACTATTTTACAATAATAAAAATTAATTAAGAAACTTGTAGTCTCTCAAATGATCTTTAATTTAATCATATAATAACTAATTATTTTTTATCTATAAAATCAATTTTTATTCGATGATTTTTTTTAGTGAGGTGAGATTTTTAAATGAAAAAATTAAAACATTACTTCCAACATAAAATCCTAGAAAACAAAAAGTTTCATTAATGTAAAGTGTTTAAGCATATGATTATTATTAGTAGAGTAGCTAGGCTTGGTCTAGGATGATGATGAACATAGAGGCAAGGTGTATAAAGGCACACGTGAATTTGTGTGTTCTTCCAAGTCAACTTAATTGACAAATTCCTGCAACATGATTTCAGATTGAATCCATTAACAGGGAGAGAAGATAATTGAGTCATAAAGGAAATAAGGATATTGATGGTGTAATATAATAAGAAGAAGAATAGTTGAAAAGAGGAAGAGTTTGATAGGGTAGACCAAAACCGTGTGAGATATCACAATCATGTAAAAGAAAAAAACAAGGAATAGTGGAGATTAGGGAATTTGATGACAAGGTTTGGCAGATGAGGCAATTGGTGCAAATTTTGACTATTTCAATTTTTATTTGGTTTTTATTTTTGTGGTTAGGTAAATGCAGGTTCCCCATTTTTAGGTATTGAATTTGGGTGAGAGGGTCACGTGTGTGTCATAAATGTCTCCATGGAAATAGTGAGTTTTCTTTAGCAGTTTAGTGTTGTTGAAGAAGAAGGGTAACATAACATCAAACCCTTCATTGCAATAGTAGTAATCATGTTTTCCCCATTTCAATAAATGATTCTTAATGCAATTATGTTTTAAATTTTTTGAAGATGTTACTTTGACATTTACATAAAACCTTTCAAAATTTCTACATTTCTTTATATATGTTCACATTTCAGTAAAAGATTATTTTTCCTTATACATTTAACACTTATAATCTAAAGCATTTCACTATTGAGTTGTCAACCTATCAAAACTCAACTCAATTATTTTTGCCAGTTTCATAATGGTTTTTAATATTGAAAAACATTGCAAACAAATGTAATTAATGGAATCACCCTTGTCATCTTATAAACTCCAAAAATCTTGACCTTGCACCTTAAGTTCCAACTCTTAACCATGTTTTAGAAATATAAAAAACTAATAAATAATTTTTTACAAAAAATTATTTGTAAACACTTTTAAAAAAAACAAATAAGATCTTCTATAAGTTCTAATTAGTTTATACACAACTTAAAAATGAGAATTTAGAGAAATCATATGAAATTATGCAAATTAGTTTTTTAATTTTAGTTAATGAAAAAAATTATTTAATCTTTTCTTCTTATTTTCTTGTGTTTAAGAAAAAATATTTCATTTATTGTTTTTACCTTTTTATGTTTATTCAAACTTTATAATTATAGGACTTACTCTCTCTTTTTTTCTTTCATATATATTAATTTTTGAGACAATCACATTAAATATATTAATATCAAACACTAATCAATAGGAGTTATTTCTCCTTAAATAGATTTGAATCTTGGTTTATCATGTTGTGTTTTTACCTGTATAAAGAAGAACTATGATTGTTCATCCATCTCCCTAGAGTTTGAATGTAATGTTGTATTCTTAACTTTACCCTTCTTGCTTCTCAATTAGTCGTTTTCCTTCTTCAGTCTCTCTTTTTGGGTTACAGCGTGCAAGGGAAGTATCTGAAACAAGTATTCCGACACTCCAATCAGACATGTCTAAATCAAATTATATGTGAGAGTCAAAAGTTCATTACTCTATATAAATTAAGGGTGTTCATCTATTTATAGTCTTAGTCGTAGGCTTTTACCTACGGGGAAGGTTAAGGCAAATCCAAATAGGCTCATATCTTCTTAATAACACTTAAAAGATATAATTGAGTTCTTTAGTCGCTAATTGTTTTGGTGTGTTTTCTTTAGTTGGGCAAGTGATTGTTTGGGCATGCTTTCTTAGTTGCTAACTACACAGTTTTGCAAAGATGCCAGGTGTCATGAGGATTTTAATCTCTACTCGGTTACTCGGTAGTACATGATGCAATAACATGTCTTGGTAAAGCACTGGCTGTTAGTTAAGTGTTGGACTGAACATATTTTGTGACATGATTGCAGTATAAGGATCCAAAATTTGGAAGTTGTAATATGCATTTTACTAGACTTAACCTACTTATAATACGAATTGAAACTTCATTTGCCATAAAGATTCAAGAATGTTGGCTTGCTGAGCTGTTAAGGGCAAGAAAATATTTAGACAGAAATGCTAAGTTTAAATGTTGAATATAACCTGTCTGAGACTGTATAGAGGAAAAAATATCCTGAATCAAGCTTATAAATTTTTTGAACATGCTATGCTAACTTATTGTTAAATCATGACTGCACAAGAAACCAAACCATGGTCTGAGCTAGGTGATACAACAGTTCCAAATGTGAAGACAAACTCAACATCAATGTACTTGTCTTAATTACTCCAGACCTACCATTTGCATGCGAGCATTATCAGGATGTGATGAGGAACAGTTGTTATAGTTTTGTCAAAGAAGGTAGGCCAAGGCCTTACTATATTAGTGTAGATGTGTGTTCATACATAGTCCATAATAAAATTTCATATTAGAAATGTGAACCATGTTCAACGTTCTGATAAATTTGGTAAAAGACTGCCACACCACTACTTAAAGTTAACACTCACAATAAAAGGCACACACATACTAATAAGACTCTTGTGCACTTGGATATTTCTTGGGAACAGTGCAGAATCTTAGCTACCACAAATAAAACTTCCCAATATCTAATAATCTAATGATAAAATGGGTTGGTTTTCCATGTTGGCCAATCATAAACAGGCATCTAATACACGTTTTGGTGCTTTTGGGCCAAAAGAATCTTGGTTTAAGCAAGGTCTAGATTCTGGAATGTGACAGCAGCCAACAGTGTGACACAAACTAAACTCCCATAAATCATAATAACGATGATTTGATTTCAAAGTCATCATGAGTCAATGCAGTATTTGTGTAGCCAACCATGAATGACATTTAGAATAAAATTTATATGCCATTTCTTGTTGTTGAATCAAAATTAGAGTCTTACATTTATGTGTCTACGGATGAATACTAGTGATCCCAAGGTGGACTGCTTACACGTTTGATGTGGATAGTCAGTATTGAATTAGACTCCTAATGATGATTAGTCTATAACATATACACCAGCAACCCCAAATGACTAATAATGTCATTGGAATATGTTTACTTGTTAAAGTAACAATTTTATCATGTTTTTGATGCAGTGAAAGGTATTTTACTTTACACACAAGTGCATATTAATGCTTCTGTTATTAGTGTTGTCTTCTGCCAATACTTGTGATTTTGGACTGACATAATATTTGAGTTAAAAGTATGATTATATAGGTTGGATGGTATGCAGCTAACACTGGTAATGTGCATAATAAATGTCTGTACTAAATATTAGCTTAACTTACGAAAACAGAACTCTAGTTATGATCAAAGCACTACTAAAAGCACATAAAAAAGTGTTTTTAAACTCAAAAGTGATGACATGGCGTCCAATTTCCAGTTTTGGAGAACAGTGGTGCACATCCATCTGGGAACTGATAAGAACATGGTCATGCATCCAAATCCAATCCGTTAATTTATATTTAATTTTGCCTAGAGTTTTTGAAAAGTCTAATTCACTTGGTGGACCTAAAAACTAAATCCATTGTCTATAACATGCAAATACGGTTACTTTACATTCAAACCTCCATGATGAAAATTTGACTAGTTGATGAGAGTGATGTCGTGCCTATCTGAAACCACTAAGGAGGCTCTCTGGTGTTGATGTGCATATCATCTTGTTTACACTGTAGTTTCAGTCATTCTTCTTTTTGTTGATGGCAACCTTTCATGTCATTTTGCTTGGAATCCCCATCAAAATGAAAGGAAAAACATTGAGCAAAAGCCTAAAACGACAAGGTTGAAGCACGTGGCATGGGTTGTGGCGGTGCCATGTGTAACCAAGCCGCCCACAATTGGAAAGGGAACAAAAGGGTTAGCTCATGGGTAGACGTTTAAACTTTAAACTTGGTGCAATACCAAAACACTCATCATCATTACTCTTGGTCTTCAGAATTACCTTTCCAACATTACAACCACTGTTGACAAAGAAAAAATCACTTATCATCAGTCCCTGCAAATACGGCTTTTGACAGAGAAACCAAGTTGGGTTTAATATTAATCTCTCCTAATTGGGAGGAATCAGTTGAACAAGAATTGACGTGGCTGATCTACACGAGCAGCACACACGAACAATTTTGACTGGCTTTGCAGCTGTTGATAAGGAATTGACGAGACAACTGTTGGATAGGATGGGTGAACTTGAACTCTACAGGGATGAAATTGTCAGATTGTATAGTATTACTGGATAGAACAAACCAAAACTGAATATAAAATGAAAATGATATATAGCAGAAAATAATAAAAGTATATCTTTATTCATTTTTCATTCTGAGAAAAATGAGATCAACTGATAATTTTGTTTTATTCTGTCATGTCAAATAATCAAATGAAAATTTTATTTCATTCAATTCCACTAATTCTCTGTATATACAGGATATAATTGTAATCGTATTAGCCACCTATGGATTTATCCATTTCAAACCATCAACTATCACATCAGAAGAAGAGATCAGGATTCAATGGAATATACCCCTTGGCACATAGCAGCCCAACCAGATTATACAAAATTATCTATGCCACTCGTCCACGTCTTTTTTGTATTTTACTCAGAAATAGTTATTGAACGTATAATCTCTTCCTCATTATTATTATATGACAAAACTGCTGATAGTTCCACTTATTCATGAAATATCTCATTCTAGCTTTCTGCTAATTAGGTAAAGTATTTCTCTAAACTATGTTGCATTTAATTGTAAAGCTTACACAATTTTAACGTTGAAAAATAACACTAGAACTTAGTAATTAAGGAACCATTTAAAGTGTTGAACTTTTTGCTCCCAGCAGATGAGTATCAAAAGAGAACAGATAACGATGTAATTCCTTGGCTAAAAGAATAAAAAGCGTGCTTGATGTAGAAACTTTTAGGGAAGTCAGAAAAATCAATAATATCCAATTAAAGCCAAATGTTTGCTCGCGAATGCTATTGCCTCAGAATGTGTTAACTTTATTTTAGAATACCTTATAACTTTCAAATAGCTAATTTTGGAGTCCTGACTACAACGGCTTAACATGAAAAACCAATAGCAGCTTTTAGCTAACTGGTGTAACTCAAATTATCACAAACTACAGAACCCAACTCCAAGTCCAAACTAACTTGGCACATAAGGTCACATGTTTTATTGTTGTTTCTGACTATACCATTTGATGAGATCCCAAAAGTCCGTCTAACAACTACACAACTGAATTTCTAAAAATTTGAAAGAGAAACTAAAATTTAGACAAATCTGGTAGCACAGTACTGAAGTTGGAAGCAGATAACCAAGGATGTGCAATTTAAAAGGAACAAGTTACTGCAAGAAGAAAAAAAAGTTTGAATGTGTTCATGAACCTACTTTATACAGAAATGGCCATACAAGAGTATAAAGACACGTGAATACCGAAGAACATCGAAGAGTATAAACTATAGAGGAATTAGGGCCATAACTAACAGTTTCCAAAAATACCATACACATTATCCACTATATAGTATTATAATTTTGAGCAGATATTGTTAAAAATGCTTATAACTACTTTAATAATAGGAACTTTGCAAGTAATCAGTCAAACACTCCCTAGTCCGGACCCCACATAAGAAAGACAACAGAAAAACGAGGGCGTATGTTCTGGCAGCTTAAATAATTACAAATATGTACTCAACATGTCTACCAGCTTGACTCTTTTAAGATAATTTATGGGCTAACTACCGACCATTAAGATGATAAATCTCAATACCAAGAAATGCAGCATTTGTGCACTTGATACAACTGTTTCGATTCCACATCCAAAAACGAGCAATGAAGGCAAACAGAAAATGACTAATACATCCTAATTAAATGAATGATATGATTTGTTTTAAACCCAAGTAATTTTAAACTCAGGCGTTTTTTCACTCCCAATGCTCTATACAATTATGGGTGCCCTCAAGTACAGCTAAATAGATAGTTTCAGACTAGACATTTCCATTAGTCTTAGCATTCAAGAAATGAAAAAGAGACACTTAACACGCAGAATTCCATTAAAAATAATGGGTATCTACTACCAAAAAACTAAGTAGCAAAATTTAAGGTAAAAATCTTGAATACAAAAGGAAAACAGCAAAATTAAGCAGTCAACTCACTGAAAGCACCAATTGCTCTCAGCATTCTCCTGCCATTTCCTTGATACTTTCATTAATAGTGAAGCGAAAAATTTGCAATATCGAAATAACTTAATTTTCTAAATCGATCTCCAACAAGCAATATCTAAATGACTCAAGTATATTAAACTTGCCCGGATGCAACATTTTGACCTTTACCCATTCAACAATCATTTTAAACCTCAACTATAGAAATTTTTAACTAGCAAAATAAATAACAAATAGAACCAACAGAAAACACAACCGCCCTAATACATGGTCAAAAACAAAAATGCAGCTGAGGACTCCACAAGCAAAACCACACAGGCTTGCACAGAGCCACAACAAGCAACAGTTTCTTACATCAAACGCTCATAGACAACATCCTCCAACTGACTAAACCTTCTTACTTTTCTTAGCCTTCAAACTTTTCACAGCCCTCACCTTCACTTCCCCTGTTTTCATCTTCTTCAATTCCCCTTTCTTCGTCTTCTTCACACCAGATTCCTCATCCCTAACAACCAATTCACTTCCACTCTTCACCTTTTTCTTCTTCTCCTTGGCACTAGACTCCTTATCCTCAGCAACCAATTCACTTCCAATCTTCCCCTTTTTCCTCTTCTCCTTGATACCAGAAGATTTCTTCAACCTCTTCTCACCACTCAACACACTCGAACCCCCTCTCTTCCTCTTCTCATTCACCTCATCATCACTCGCCAATTCATTTTCATTCTCATCCTCACCACCATTCTCATCCATATACCTAACTTCATGAATCCTCCCCTTCTTCTTCGCCGACTCACGAACCTCCCCGTCCTTTTTATTCTTCTTGTTCTTCTCTTTTATCTCAGCTAGCTCGTTAGCACCCTCAATCCTCAACTTCACATCTGGAACCACCTGATACACCGGTAACGCGACACTCTCCAACATCTTCAAATGCAGCGACCGCACATTCCCCCACTTCTTCGGCACAACCTCCACAATCCCCTCAACCGCAGCCACCACATTCTCCACAATCGAGTCCCTCTCCATCCCCACCTTCGCAACCCTAACCACGCTACACGTGCCGGTCCGCATGAACAGCATCGCGGACGAGCATGCCTTCTCCACCTGCTCCTTCCAGTTACTCTTCTTCAGATCCACCGGCACCGGCAACTTCCTCTTCTTGAAAAACTGCTTCCCGAGTAGCCGAGGAAGCAACGGCACAATACTCTTCTCCGAAAAAAACAAATCGTAGGAATCACAGAGCTTCCGCTTCGCCTCAAAAGCGCGATAATCGGATGCCAGCTTTGACAGTTTGAGGACTTTTGCGATGGGGATGGACTCGGATTGGATCCTGGCCTGGGCCTGCGCCTTGGTCACGCGGGCCTTGTTGGGCCTGTCGTCGAGGATGAGACACTGTTCGGAGAACTCCGAAAGAAGAGAGTGTGGGAGAGGGATCTTGTATGGGTTAACGCGCGATTTCGAGGGAATCTTCTTCAGCGTTACGATGAGGTACAAGAATTCATCATCTTCGTCGAAGAGTTTGGGCTTTTGAGTCTCCGATTGGGAAAGACGCCATTTGAGAAGCGCATCTACGGCTTTCGAGACTGTGGTGGGGTTTAGGTTCTCGGAAGCCATGCGCGAAGGTAGGGTTTAGGGTTTAACAAGAGAGAGTTCAGAGATGAAGAAGAAGAAAAAAAAGAAGAAGAACGAGAATTAGGGTTTTTGTGGTCAGAGTTGGAATATAAGGGGTTTGACTTTTGATTTGGGCCGTTGAATAGTTCCGAACATTGGCCCGAATCTAATTATAATTAAACAGAAAAAGTATTAAAAACAAATAAAATATAGTGAAAATAATTAGGAAAAAGGAATTAAAATAATTTAGGAAGAAAAAAAATATATGACAACTCTATGGGACATGTATTTTTAATCATTATTATTATATTCCTTTTTGGAATATTAATATAACAAATAGTCTAACTTAATGAATTAAAGTATACAAAGATTTATATAACAAAAATAAATTGTGAGTTTCTAAATAAATTAAAATTATTTCGAAAGGTAAATAAGATATAATATATCAAAACTAATCGATAAATAAATAATTTCATGAAATTATCTTATTTATATAAAATAATAAATGCATTAGTTGATTGAGTTATATATATAATCTATTTATTTTAATTAAAAATGATTTTATCTTACCCTGTGAATTAATATTTTATCTTTTTATGAGTGGTGTTAACATTATATGAACTAGAATTAATAGTAAAGAGTGAAAAAAGTAGGGAAATGTGATAAATATAAAATTAACACAGAATTTTGCAAAAAAACTAAAACTGGAAACAACTATATTTAGAGTTAAAGTAGATATTAGAATAAAGAAAAATTGAATGCAATCTTCATATTAGTGCAATGCTTATTGTGTATATGTGACAAGAAAATCATCCATCCATCATCAATCAGTATATTATATAAAAGAAAAACTTTGAGAGATAAAAATCTATAAGCTGGTAATTTTATGGGAAAATTGATTTTCCTAAACAAATTTAAAAGACTTACTTCTTGTCAACAATAAATTAACTTATTAAATAATATTTTTATTATTTAAATTATATAAATAACATATTTTAAATAATTTTATTGTTTAAATTGTAGAAATTTATAATTTCATGCAATTTTATAATATATATATATATATATATTAATTTTTTAATTTATATAATCTAATATAATTTTATACAATTTATATAATATAACTTTATATAACATTACATAATTTTGTTTGATTGGCTAATATTTAAATTCTAAAAATTTATAATTTTATTAAATTTTATAATATGTATATAATATATATTGCTTTTATAATTTTGTAATTTATAACTTTTATATAAGAAAAATTTGCATGTTATATATTACTATAATCAACATGTAAAATTGAAAAAAAAAACATAGAGACCAAAACAAATTCATACTAAAAAAACAAAACAAAAAATCACACTTTCACAGAGAAATTAAATAAAACGAAATTAATGATACTTGTTGTTTAGCAGTCAAATTAAAAATATTTTAGCATAGACTGTTTAACGATATGATAAACCATCTAAGCCAAAGAGGTGATAATATATATAAGGTCAGATGACACTAAGTCGTCTCCTACCAAATTCAATTGTGAATTCAATAAAATAATATTCAAAACCTATTTGCAAGCAATAACAATAAATTAATTTGGGCTTTGTGTCTGTTTAGTAAGAAAATATAATAGACGCTATAAGATGAACGAAAAATAGGTGAGTTTCAAGTTTTTCCACCAATGAATTATTCACAGTTATCTAAACATTATCATCCTTCAATTCTCACACAGGACTAAACTAAATCAAACATGTGTTAATCCAATTCAACTTATCTTATCAGCAAAGCATGTGTTCACTAACGTATTCAATATCCCACTTGTATCCATCAGTTTACTTATGAAATGTTTTTCTTTTACCTCTTGAATCATGCGTCCAAGAGATTAATTAGAAGAATGTGAACCAACCAAGAAATCAAAATTAAAGAAAATAATTTAACCCTCAACATGCATTTGAGAACAACCTCTTACAAAAACCAGATTCCTAAAAGATTAGAAGGTTAAAATAAATTGTGTACTTGTATAAACTGAAAGGGGCCTAGATAGTACCTGGAACTGGAACTAGCAGTAACAATTGTCGTTGATGTCTCGGTCGCTCTTCTTTACTCCTCTCGTACTCGTTCTCTAGTACTTGGTCGCTCCTCCTTACTCTTCTCGTACTTATTTTTTGGTGCTCGATCGCTCTCGATTACTCTTCTCGTACTCGTTCTCTGGTACTCGGTTGCTCATCCTTACTCTTCTCGTATTCGTTCTCTGGTACTCAGTCACTCCTCCTTGGTACTCGGTTGGGAGTTAGCCTACAAAAGGTTCTCCAACAATCAAGTAAGTACTTTATATTAAGAGTGTATGATGTAATTGATCAAAGCGTACCTTACTCCTTTCTAGAAGGCTTATTTATATTGTTTGGTAATGGGCCATTTGACTTCTGGGTTATATTTGGCGCATACCTTAAATACATGAGTGTTAGCTGATTTCTCAGGGTGTCACCGAGATTTTATGGGGTGTGGCCCGGATTTGTAGGGAATTTATAGGATGTTTCCTTACTTGTCATTTATCTGTCAATTTGTTCTTTATTGTGGTTGATCACCCGATCGATGTTAATAATGTCGAGTGACATGGCTCATTCGACTCGTAATGTAGTTGATCACCCGGTCGATCGGTCAATGATGCCGAGTGACATGACTCATTCAACCCCGGCCGGTACAAATTGTTATAGAGAATTGAAAAACAAAACTTTTCATGAAGCAATCCTAGGAGATACCACGAAGCAAGTAAGAACAAGATTTACTTTTCAAAGGAACTTGATTTTATATCTCATTTGAAACCTAAGACCATATATAAAGTGTTTTGTAACTAAGATTGGGTGTGAGCAATGCAGGAAGAGCTCAAGCAATTTCAACAGAATGACGTATAAAAGCTTGTTAAGCTCCAAAAAATAAGTTGCTTATTGGAGATAAATAGGTCCTTCACAACAAGCTCGAAAAACAAGGTAATGTCATGAGGAATTATGTAACTTTAATTGTGTCAAATTCTCAAAATAAAAGTAAGCTTCCCCTAATGTGGTATAGGATTAACCTAGGTCAGTTCGAGGAACAACATGTCATACGAGAATCATTGTATGTATTCTTTCTTTCACAAATTGACAAGTGATAAAGTTGGAATTGAAATTGAAATAAAAAGCAAAATAGAGTGAAGACTAGATCGTTTATTGACAATCATCTAATAGACTGTCTAGCAACACTCGAGAATGTAAAATGCTTAAATGTAAATGATAGAAGATTACATACATGAAATTAAATTGTAATATAAACTAAAAACAAAATAAATTGGACAATTAGTTTGTATGTTCTTAGAAAACTACTTTTAATCGATAGAATTCTGAAAAGAATTTGAAGAAGAAAACACTAAAACAGAGCATCCTCATACATAATTCTCAATTACCTAATTCAATAATTAAATTTAAATTAAATGATAAAATGTAGAACGTAAAAAGTATTTAGAAGAAGAATCGTGAGGAAGTATGGAGAAAAAAATGAAGAACTCATATAAAACTTGAAACAACAAACTATAAACAGAAAATTGAAAACTAAACTACAACTAAAATTGGGCCTAAGTGTCTAATCTACTCGCTATCTAAGTATCTTCCTATGTATATTAAGTATGTTCAACTAATTTCAATTTATATAGTTTCAAAATGTTACAAATGGGTGGATCTTGAATCGGACTCACAAAACTAGTCTAAAACTAACTAAACTAATTGTTCTTCAACTTCTCTCAAGTTGCGTTGACTACACAAAAACATGTACATTGGTCATGTGACTTGAGGCAATATTCATCTTACTCTCATTTTTTTCTCATAACAAATGGATGTTAAGAGTGCAATCCTCAATGGTCACAAAAACAAAGCCTTATATGCTAAAAAACAAAGCCTTATATGCTCTAAGACAAGCTCCTTGAGCTTGATATGAAAAATTAAATTTATTTTTAATTGAAAACAAATTTTCAAGAGGACAAATATATACTACTTTGTTCAGCAAAGATTTCAAGTCTAACTTTCTCATTGTTCAAATTTATGTAAATGATATAATATTTCATGTTACTAAAAGACTTACACGTGAGAAATTTAGTAAATATAGTGAAGATCTTGATTTGTCCGTTACTCTTTGAAAATGTATTCACTCTACCTCATAACCCTCATCCTATTTACAATTTTCTAAGTTACCATTGAATATCTCCTTTTCAATTTTAATATCACTAGACTTAACTTCTCCTTTGCAATTGAAGTGGTAACTTGGTTCATGTAGACTCCTTGTCTTGATAAATGAAATGTTTTCATTTGTATTCTTGAATACATAAAAAAGACTCTAAAGAAGACTCTAAGACAAAAGGTTGTTATATAAAGACAAGGAAAATACTCAAATACCTTGATTTTGTGATGTTGATTAGATAAGATTTCATATAGACATATGTTCCGTTATTGTATATTATGTTTTCATTAGAGACAATATTATTGTTGGAGAAAGAGGAAACAAAATATGGTCACTCGATCTAGTGTTGAAGTCAAGTATAAAGAAAATGTATCACACTTGTAAATTTGTGTGAATAAATAATTCCATCAAAAAATACTTTTTTGTTAATTTCAACAAATAAACATGTATTGTGATAATTAGACACTTATTCATATTGCTTCCAATATGATATTTCATGAAAAAATCTAACATATTAAAATTAATTGTAATTTTGTACGAGAGAAGTTATTGACAAAGAACTAAATCTTTGTAAAGACTTGAAATTTAGTTTATATGTTTTCAAAACTTGTTTTATATATATATATATATATATATATATATATATATATATATGTATATATATATGTATATATATATATATATATGTATATATATATATATGTTATATATATATGTGTATATATATATATATGTATATATATATATATATATATATATATGTATATATATATATGTATATATATATATATATATATATATATATATATATGTATATATACACTGTATATTAGAACATGATAGAGTATTAGAATTGTTAGAACGGATTAACTTTTTAAAATAAGGTAATTTGTCCAAACATCTCTAATAAAAAGTTTTTTTATTGCAGTCTTTATTTTTTAGATTAACCTCTAAATTTTATAGAAATAGAAAACAGTAAAAGAAGATTTACGCACTATTCACCCTCTAAACTAGATTTTCTTGGACAAAATGGTGTTTTAAGAATAATAATTGACTATGCGTGAATGATCATCAATAAATGGATTTTAGTTTATATATTTTTAACTATTTTATTATTATTTTAAAACCAAACATCTCTATTTCTATCTTATTTTTCATATATTTCCCTGCACCCTATTATTCCATTTCCTGTTTGAATCCATCCTATTTAATTTATCGCCAATTTTTTTATCAATGATAAAATAGAAAAGGAATAAACAGTAAATATATTCCTGTTACGTGTTCCAGATAACCTTGAAATAACTTTTTTATAATTGTGATATTTGAGTATACAATTTATGTTTAAAGAATACATTCCTTATTTCATTTGCAACAGACATTCTTGCCCAATCAATCAGTACACAAGTCAATAAAACTTTATACCAGACCGTATTTAAAAAATTCTAAATAACATAAAATTATTTTAAGATCAGTACTGTAAAGTCCATATTTTAAACATATAGATCCATTGAATTCAAAAAGAAAACAATTTTATTATTTAGGGAACCACAGAAAGTGTCAAACAACTTACTTAACAGCAAATGATCACCATAAGTGATTGAAGCAGAGAAAAAAAGCACATGCTATTTTCAATACACATTTTCAGTTTCATACTACTTATTACTTCTAGCAATGTACATTGAAAACACTCACTACGAAATTAGGTCAAAATCCCCAAGCCCACATAGGAAAGACGCCAAAAAGAATGAAAACAGACAAATATTTTGGAATTTCAATAATTAATACAAATCAAATGGGCTTAAAATTTCTCCAAGCTTGCATCATTTAAGTGAATTTACCGAGATAGCTACTCAGAACATTACATATGATTAATGGCAACCAAGTAACTTCTCATGAATCATGATGTTAGACACTCAATAACAACCATTTCTGACAAGGCAGAGGGAAGCAGTCAGCAGCATTGGGTCCTTGTCCCCAATGACCTTGACCTTCACCTGCGAGGATCTTCAGAATCAACAAAAGCTAAAGAAAGTCGGGCATGGAATGATTGCAGCATCATTGCCTTCTCTCATGTGAATTTCGAGTTTCTTTATCTGAGAAGATATTGAGAATCAAACTAGAGAGACTAGCATTAGAGAGGGCATATATCGAGTCATTCCTGCTTGAAGACGGATGCTTCATAGTCTGGACAGAGAACACTGGTATGATTCCTGTCCTGCCACAGAAAGACAGTAATACAGTAATAAAATGAAAGAATACAAAAGACCTGCCATTGGGTAACGCTAATAAATGGCAGGGATACGTGAATGAAATGCGCACGCACTACCTACCTTTCAGCCTCAGGAAGATCTTAAATCTTTGTCAATCTTTTTTGCAATTATGGCCACATTTCTTGGCGATATGTTTGGATCAAATATCGGCAACAAGCAGGCTTCTAGAGCACTGCCTTGCTCTTGAAGAAACAATAACCTATCAAGTAGAATAAGAGTTTCCAAAAGAGGTCCTAAAGCGGCTCTCAGAGACCAATAAGGTCCTACAAGGTCCTGTACATAATTGGTTAGTAAGTACTAGATGCTTTTTACTTTAATTATAGCATAAATGTACGTAACCAAAAAAACATGTGAAATTTTGTTTTCATTAATAGCAGACATCTCTGTAAATGCAGTTCAAACATTATTTTAATTTTACAGAAAACTTTATTTTTTAAGCAAAATTATATGGCCACGATGGTACCAAGAAAACACAATCAATGAACACACGTAAAACATGTTCTACAGTCTGTCTATTTAGAGATTGTGTTTAAATTTATCGTTATTGATTCTTTTAGAATATTAGAGTATCTTGGAAGATAATCGTGTATATGTTTTTTCATATTTCATTATGTGTTTTCTTATTTGATTAAGATTCGGAGTCTGGAATTAGTATGAACAGAAGTTAAGGCTTTGCATCTTGTATCACATCAGTATGCAGAAGATAATATTGTTAGGCTTTATTATCTCTCTTTTCCTCCTCTTCAACCAAAGTTCACATACTTTCAACATGAAAATTTCTCGCGCCTGTGCTGATCCCTATTCCATCGACCTTTTCTGTCATTTTCCTCACCTCTGTTTGCCACTGTCCCATGGCTGTTTAGTTCCTTGGAAAGTGGATTGAGTTTAGTGGTAAAATCTGACTCCCCTCCATGAGGTTTGATGTATGTGAGCGGTTTCTCGGGGTTCTTTGCGGTGGCTGTCTGTAGTTTGTCGTTTTTCCCACTGGCTACTTTTCAATGCTATCATGACTTTGAGGAGGTGAGAAGAATCAGAAAGTTACATCTTTTTCAGCTGATGACGAGTGTAATATTAGTGATGACTTTTTCCCATCAACAACCAGGTTGACTTGTATTAGCTGCAACTTCCCTGGCCTGTCTTAATCCCAAATGCAACATGCCCATATCGTCCTTCTCCAGTAGATGCTGTGGCATCACTCCAGTGTAATTTTAATTCATTTTCTGTTCATGGTGTTTAGTTGTAACAAATTTAAAGCTCAGAAAGCTTTAACTTGGGCAAGAGAGTAAGAATATTAGTAAAATATCTTATATCATTATTGTATCTAGAATATTTTGATGTATCTTTGATGATCTTAGGAATGGTTTCATATTTCATTATGTTCCATGATTTGATTCTTCGTGCAATTAAAAATAGTACTTTATGTTTTGTATCACATCAATGTACACAACTGAACGCCATTCATAGTCCCTTTTATATCTCTTCTCTTCCCCCTCCATGTAAATCTATAAAATTTTAACAAATGAGGATCTGTCAGGTTGTAGCCTTTAAAACGTTTCTTTTTTTCACTCTTTGAACTAAATATTCAACAATGTGCAGCAATTAGATTTTTTCCTAACAAGTCCAACCTTATTAACTAATCCTACTACTTATGTGATGGCACCATAATCCACTTTTGGACTGATATATGGTTGGAAAGACCTTTGGCGGAATTGTTGCATATTCCACATCACTTGCATTTTTATAGCCGCTAGAGATGCTGTTGCGGCTCAAACTATTCGTGATGAAATCATTCCTCAAGATTCTTTCCTTTATAAGTATTATAATTATAGAAATAAGAAGCTAATCCTATATATTAAAGGAAAAGAAAGAATAGGATAAATCCCTTGTGTATATTGAACACATAGGGTTATGTTTATATAAGAAAAATAAACATATGGGCTAAGCCCATTACATAAATATGAAATATTAAACAATAACTATAATATCTCATAATATCTAATAATATCTAATAATATCTAATAATATCTAACACTCCCCCTCAAGCTGGTACATATAGATCATATGTACCCAGCTTGTTACAAATGTAATCAATCCTAGGCCCTCGTAAGGATTTAGTAAAAATATCTGCTAATTGATTATTTGAATTAACAAACTCAGTCTTGATATCTCCCGATATAATCTTTTCTCGAATGAAATGACAATCAATCTCAATATGTTTGGTCCTTTCATGAAAAACTGGATTTGAGCTAATATGAAGAGCAGCCTGATTATCACATATAAGTGTCATTTGAGGGACCTCTCCAAATTGCAATTCTTTAAGTAACTGTTTAAGCCAAATAAGCTCACAAGTAGCTGAGGCCATAGCTCTATATTCTGCCTCTGCACTAGATCTGGCCACAACACTTTGTTTCTTGCTTTTCCAAGAGATCAAGTTATCACCAATGAAGACACAATAACCAGAAGTTGATCTTCTATCAGATGGAGATCCTGCCCAATCAGCATCTGAATAACAAACGACTTTAGTATGGTTATTATGACCATATAACAAACCTTTTCCAGGAGAACCTTTAATGTACTTCAGTATACGAATGACTGCATTCCAATGATCTTCACATGGAGAATTAAGAAATTGACTCACCACACTGACTGCAAAAGAAATATCAGGACGAGTAACAGTGAGATAGTTCAATTTTCCAACTAATCGCCTGTACTTCTCAGGATCTGAAAGAGGCTCCCCCTGATTGGGTAGAAGCTTGACATTGGGATCCATGGGAGTATCAACAGATTTCGAATTCATCAACCCAATTTCCTCCAAAATATCTAATGCATATTTCCTTTGAGAGATAACAATACCATTATCGGATTGTGCTACCTCAATCCCCAAGAAATATCTGAGTTTGTCAAGATCTTTGGTTTGAAAGTGTTGACAAAGGTGTTGTTTTACTTGTGAGATGCCATGGTGATCACTGCCTGTAAGAACAATGTCATCAACATATACTACAAGATAAATACACCCAGCACTCGAGTGACGATAAAAAACTGAATGATCTGCTTCACTGCGAGTCATACCAAACTGTTGAACAACATTACTAAATTTTCCAAACCATGCCCTAGGAGACTGCTTGAGGCCATATAAGGATTTGCGAAGACGACATACCAATCCAGAAGACTCCCCCTGAGCAACAAAACCGGGAGGTTGCTCCATATAAATTTCTTCCTGCAAATCTCCATTAAGGAAGGCATTTTTGACATCCAGTTGATAAAGAGGCCATTGTTGAAGAGCAGCCATAGCTATGAATAAGCGAACAGAAGCCATCTTTGCCACTGGAGAAAAAGTATCACCATAGTCTAAACCAAAAATTTGGGTATAACCCTTAGCCACAAGACGAGCTTTGAGACGATCAATAGTACCATCAGGACCAACTTTGATAGCAAAAATCCACCTGCAACCAACAACAGATTTCCTAGATGGTAAAGGAACAAGTTCCCAAGTTCCATTATTCTGAAGCGCATTCATTTCATCA
Source organism: Phaseolus lunatus (assembly GCA_013389735.1). NCBI lineage: Eukaryota > Viridiplantae > Streptophyta > Magnoliopsida > Fabales > Fabaceae > Phaseolus > Phaseolus lunatus. Next base: position 6,159,509 of record CM023861.1, read on the forward strand.
AGCATGGCCTGACGCCAACCAGGATGAGCTAAGGCATCACCTACAGATTTTGGAATAGATACAGAAGAAATAGACGAAAGACAAGTATAAAAGGGTTGAGATAGTCTATGATAACTCAAAGGAGAGGGATTACGGGTAGCACGTATACCTTTTCGGATAGCAATAGGAAGATCAGGTTCAACTATCGGAGGGTCAACTGTCGGAGCCGGAGGGGGATGAGGTGTTGGCACTAGAAGAGAGTCATCTGATGGACGATGAGACGTTTGACGACGACTATACACCTGAAGAGTTGGTGGCGGTGGTGAATCTTGAGGTGCACTAGGTACAACAAGAGGGATATTAACTTGATTAGATGAAGACATAGAAGGAGAAAGACAAGACTTAAAGTAAAGGGAAGATTCACTGAAAGTGACATCTGCTGAAATAAAATAACGATTTAGAGAAGGTGAGAAACATTTATATCCTTTTTGTGATCTAGTGAACCCTAAAAAGACACATTTGTGTGATTTAGGAGATAATTTATCAAAACCAGGACTAAAATTATGAACAAAGCATGTGGACCCAAAAACTTTGGGAGGTAAAGAGTGGAGAGGGTCATGTGGAAATAAAATAGAATGAGGAATTTTGTTATTTAAAACTGAAGATGGCATTCGATTAATGAGATAACATGCACTAAGAACAGCATCACCCCAAAAACGCTGAGGAACATCACCATGGATTAAAATAGTACGAGTTGTTTCAACAAGATGTCTATTCTTGCGCTCAGCTACCCCATTTTGTTGAGGTGTATAAGCACATGAAGTTTGATGAAGAATACCATGAGAAGCCATAAAATTTTTAAAAGAATGAGAAAGATACTCACGTCCATTATCACTACGCAAAACGCGAATGGAAATTCCAAATTGATTTTTAATTTCATTGTAAAATAGTTGAAATATAGAAAACAACTCAGAACGATTTTTCATTAAAAACACCCAAGTACATCTTGAATAATCATCAATAAAAGTAACAAAATACTGAAATCCTAAATTAGACTTAATACGACTTGGTCCCCAAATGTCAGAGTGAACTAAGGCAAAAGGAGATGAAGCACGTTGTGAGACACTACTAGGAAAAGAACTACGAATGTGTTTGCCTAACTGACGCGACTCACATGATAAACTAGACACATTAGACAAACTTGGAACAAGCTGCTGCATCTTGGCAAGACTAGGATGACCCAATCGAGCATGAATGAGAGATGGAGAATCCATAATCGCGCCAACATGGGCAGAGATCTGTAGGTGATAAAGTCCATGAGACTCACATCCGGTGCCAATCATCCGTCCCGAGCTCCGGTCCTGTACAGAAACAGAATCTTTGGTAAAAGAAATAACACAATCAAGGGAACGAGTGAGACGACTAATGGATAATAAGTTAAATGGAGACCCAGGGACATAAAGAACATTATTAATAGATAAAGAAGGAAAAAGGTTAATAGTACCAACACCATGTGATGGTACCTTATATCCGTTGGCCATGGTAACTGAAGGTAAATAACCCGTAGTAGATAGGGAAGAGAAAAAAGATTTATTACCAGTAATGTGATCTGTGGCACCTGAATCTAGAACCCAAGGGCCAACGGAAGTAGAGTGAGTGAGGCCAACAAAAGATGTACCTGAATGTGCAACAGAAGTTGTGGAACTAGAATTCTGACGATCCTCATACCATTTAAGAAATTCATTGAAAATAGCAGGCTGGCCTGGGGTATCAATTAAAGTATGGTCCACAGTAGAAGGTTGCACAGTAGCAGTGGCAGCGGAAGAAGTTCTAGTGGCAGCGGAAGCGGAAGAAGCCATATAGGACAAAAATTAAATCCAGTCACCAGTCAATTGGCGGTAGCAGCTATTTCGACGGTGGTTCCGGCAGGATTCCGGCGGCGGCTCCGGTGAGATTCCGGCGGCAGCTCCGGTGAGGCGGCAGCGGTGGCAGTTCTGGCAAGGCGGTGGGGCGGTGGCTGGAAAAGTCCAGTGAACAGTGGGTTCACCAATAAAATTTGAACCCTAACCTTATGCTCTAGATACCATATTAAAGGAAAAGAAAGAATAGGATAAATCCCTTGTGTATATTGAACACATAGGGTTATGTTTATATAAGAAAAATAAACATATGGGCTAAGCCCATTACATAAATATGAAATATAAAACAATAACTATAATATCTCATAATATCTAATAATATCTAATAATATCTAACACTATACAATCAGGAATATTCGAATAAGGGGCTGATCTATAAAATCGGAATATTGGAATAAGGAGTTGATCATATATAGTCAACGATATCTAGATTATATACATATTATTAGGAACATCTTTATTTACTCTAGTATCATATCTTTGTTATTAAAAGCTATCAAATCTCTTCAATTTATTATATTGACTTGGTTTTCTCAATATAAATAAAAGCAGCCGTTGTAACATCCAAAATTTTGTTTAGGATATTAGGTAGGAGATTAACTTAGCCTCTCTTAAACATAGTTTCAGAGTACCTTCACTTGGAAAAATCCACTCAGTGGATTCGGTTCCACTTAGCAAAATTCTGCTAACGTGAGTTTTGGAAGTTTTTCTACTAATTTGCCTAGTCATTTTTCAATTCTCTCTGTGCAGGTCAGCTTGGCTCAGCCAACTTTCAGCACCGCACCAAAATTGCCTTTGGAGCAAATCCACTCAGCACATGAAGGTTGCGCCCAATGAATTTTCCCTGGTGAATACCCTTTTTCCAACCTTGCTCTAAGGAGTAAATCCACTCAGCGCATAGGGGCTATGCTTAGCAAATTTTCCCTATTAAATGACTTTTTTTTCCATTCTTGCTCTCAAGAGTGAATATGCTCAGCGCACGAGGGTTGCAACAGCAGATTTAAGTTAGTGGCAATGTAATTTTATAACAATCCGCTCAGCAGTTTGAGATTCACTCAGCAAATTGGCCCCTGCCATTTGAGTATAAATACCCTAAGTTGTCATCCCTCTTTCCTTGCTTCTCGATCATTTCTTCTCTTTTTCTTCAAGTTCTACCAATTAGTTTTCTCCCTAGATGAGTGGTTCTCCTATTTCCATCTTTTTCTTCCTTTTATGGTGAGAAATATAGGGTTATGTGTTATGAAACCCTAAGCCCTAGAATCATTTTCTAAAGAGATATGTTGTCTTTTGAACCTTTCCTATGAAATATTTCTAGAATCATCATTGTTCTTTCATATGAAGATCTGAGTATAGTATTATGTCTTATGAAATGCTTTATGAGAATTGTGGAAAGTTATCTTTGCCTTGAACTTGAAACATAGCTTCTAATGTAATAAAGTTTTAAGTATAGTTCATATTTCACAAGTTCGTACAAAAGAAATTGTAGAGTATGCTTGTAGAAAGCATATCTCTCAGCGCATTTCTATGTCCATCTCTAAATAAGTCTGAGAGGATACGAGAACCCCCTAACTTCAAAATTCTCCAAAGGGGTATAAATATCAGGAATTCATGGCAGAGGAGAGAGACACCTCTCAAAATGTTTGAGCTCAACATTATGCCAACAGGACGGAAAAAAAAATCAAAGACATTTTTTTGAGTCAAGCAAACCTTACTATTTCTTGAGTCAGATTCACTTACTTAAATATATTAGAAATATAATTTCTTTTATTTGTTTTGAAATACCAACTTATGAAATGTTTAATGATAAGCTTATTTGAGTTTATGTTATTTTACCACTTGCCAACTTAATCTGACATAGTTTTTTATATTCAGAATGAACAGGTTCATAAGTAAATTATACAGTATGAAATGTGAAGTAGCTTTTGAGTTTCATGCAACTTATGAGTTGCTTAGTTAGCTTTTTGTAGAGATCTTTGAATTGTTTTCCCTTTAGTAAATTTATACATATAGTTATATAGATTAACATTTAGTTTGGTTTTGTACCATTAGTTCGGGAACATCAATGTATAAGGAATATTATGTTATTTAAATGTTCCTTTATGTAAATTATATTATTCACATTTGTTATTATTTATGTTATGCCCAAATCCTCTCTCTAGTGTTACACCCGTGTTGTCTCAAATACACATTTTCAGCTTAGTGATTAATTCTTATAATTTAATATGGTATGTAGAGCCTTTTTCAAAATTTGTGTTGGCACAATAGACTCACAGTATCCAGTGGATTTTTTTTCTTTCTTTTTTGAGAACTATTCTCCCAGGTTCGCTTTCACTATTTCGACACCCTCTCTAAGTAGTCTTTTTTTATCTTTTTCCACTAGCTTTTCAGAAAAAAAAAGTCTTCCAACACCACATCAACCTTCAAAATAGATTGTCCTTCTTTTCTAGCCATATTGTTAGTGTTGAGAGGATGAATGGGTCTAACTATTCCACTTCCACTATTGAGTCACCTATTGCTCCTATATTCTTGACTGATCCATCTCCAACAACATTTGAAGACTATCAAATGGTGTGCGACACGTCAATCCATTAGTGACACTGCTTTAGTGGCACACACTAAAGAATAATGATATAGTGGAAGTCATGCCTAATCCTTCCTTGACACTATCTCCCCTTCTTTTCCCATTCCTAAGTATTCAGGTGAAGTTTTATCTCACCCAGAGTAGCAACAAATGATGATTGATGAGATGTGTGTGAAAGAAATGGTTAGCTCTAAAAAAGAGGGGTTTGAATAGATTTTCAAAAACACTTTAGAAAACTTTCGTAAGCTTGGTCAAATGTGGCGTGTTTGAAACCTTTTTACAAACTTTTGTAAATGCCTTTAAAAACGGACAACTAAGAGTAGATGACACAAGTAATAGAAAAAGCATTTAACACTTGGTTTATATTGGTTTACCACAATATGAGCTACATGCAATTCTCCTTTGCAACTTGCAAAGGGTTCCTCTAATCACAATGAATTACAAGCATTGTTCTCTGCCACTTCTGGCTTATCTGAGTACACAAAGTCACTCCTAGTGTTAATCAGTCAATCTCCCCTTAAGATTAAGGCCTCTTTAGGCTAAGTACACAATTTCTCTAGGTTACACATCTATAAAGTTGTTTTACAAGGAAAATATCTCGCTTGAGAGGATATTACAAAAGTACACTCCTTGGTTCTAGAGTCTTAACTTTAAGATCATGAAGGATTTACAAGTAAAATTCACTCGAAATGTTTATTACACACGACAATATCTAAAGCAATTAGAAGCTTGAAGGAATATTTTGCATGCAGCTTTTACATGAGATGTAAATGTACACTCATTCATTAACTTTATCTCCTTGGAGAAATTTTCTTGTTTAGACGTCCTAAATTGGACCATTGAAACTTGCATGTTGTGATTTGTCCTTGTGTCAACAGCCTTTCAAAGTCATGTTTGACTTTATTCTGACAACTTTAGTTATTGCACTCAAAGTGTTGTAGAAAGGACAACATTTTTCTCTTTCATTTATCTAAACCTCTAACAACACCATTTTGAGCACACAAAATCTGATGGTTTATGTGTCAAAATCATTCTTCGAATGGTGTTCTTGGTCAACTTATCCCATTTAGATGTTCTTTCATCATAAGATGTGTCTCGCGCTAAGCACTTGTAGTTTGCGCATAAAGTATCCATCTTGCGTCTTCTTTTAAGACTTCAAGAGATATCATCTAACTTTTGTGCATGTCTTGCTTGAAACTTAGCCCAATGTTGATATGTGTCTAGCACTTTTGACCAATCTTCAAAGTCATTGTCAAATACTTGCTTAAACACTTATGTAAACTATTAGACGCACCAAAACATATTATTTTTTATTGTCAAAACATGGGTGTCTTGGCCATGGGATTTAGATTGAGACTTGCGTCTTATCATATAAACTCATTTATGTCTTCACAGTGTGCCCTTCAAAGTACTTAGGAGTTGATTACAAGGTTGTCAAACTCGAGAGTCTACGTAGACTCGTGGGAGGTCAGTAGACTCGACTCGTAGACTCGAATCGTAAACTCATAAGAGTTTACTTTCATATTAAAAAAAATTAATTAATAATAAATAATTACATTTAGTCATGAATAAAAATTATATAACCTCAAAGTCTCAAATAAAAAAATTCATACAAATACTACAAAAGTTAAATTGTTCAAATCATAAAAATTAAATAATTAGAAGTTATAAATTATATTATTTTGCAGCTTAATTAAATAAAAAAAAAATCAAATTTTGAGCCCATCTTCTATTATGCAGCCCAATAAAAGAAAATAGAACCCTAATTCCCTAAATCACACTGCATAACAGTGCAACCCTAATTTCACAGCACACATCTTTAACCTTATATGATGAACGACACTAACCACTTGCAATCCGCAACCACCGCGCGAACCACCTGCAACCTGCAACCACCGCATGAACTGCCACGACTCCGCGACTAACTGCCACCACTGTGCGACCGCTCTGCTCAATCGTCACAACCGCCGCACTCCACAGAAGAAAACGCACCACCTCCGCTCTTCTCCGTGCACTCCACAGAAGAGCAACCAAAAGGAAAATGAAATGCGAAACCCTAAGATCACTTTGTTTCCCCCTTCAGAACGACACCGTTTTGGGTAAAAAGATAACCCAGTTAAACTCGCCTACTCGGACCAGACTTGCGATTTCACTCCGAGTTCGCCGATTTCACTCCGAATTTGCCGAGTTTGCTCAAAAAACAAGTCTACTACCGAGTTAACTCAGTGAGGGCATGTGGATATGTAAACTCGGACGAGTCAACGAGTTGACTCGCGAGTTTGACAACCTTGGTTGATTCTTCTTCCAACTAGCAAATCAATTGTTGGGTGACAGTTATACACTTTTAAAACAGGATCTGATAATAAAATTGATCACTATAAATCTCATCTAATTGCCTAAGGATACACATAAATCTATGATCAAGAATATACATGTTGCTGAATAACATTTATTCGACTTCTCTTTTCCACTACAATTATTCACCAGTAGACATTGTTTCAACTTGACATCAAGAATGCATTTCTACATGATGACCTTGATGAGGATGTCTACATGGAGCAACCACGTGGATTTGTTGTTTAGAATGAGTCTTCTGATATGGTATGTCATCTACGCAGGTTCTATATGGCCTCAAGCAATTAACCCTAGCATGGTTTGAGCGTTTTCATTTTGCCATCCAACAATATGGAATTATAAAAAATGATGTTGATAATTTTCTGTTCTATCATCATTCCCCCCCAAGGATGTATCTATTTCATTGTATATGTGAACAACATTGTTATCAAAAACACTAATAAGGAGGGTATATCCAATTAAAACTATTTTACTCGAAAGTTTCAGACAAATGATCTTGAATACTTGAGTTATTTCCTTGGTACAAAATATGTAGAGTCCAAGGATGGTTTGAGGATTTCTCAGAGAAAATGTTATGATATCATCTTAGAAGGTAGACTTTAAATCTAACTCAACCTTACAAAACTGACTTCCAAGGTAAGGTTTACACTCATTAATATACTATAATTTGATCTTATCTCTAGTTGATCTCCAACATGATCCATGAGGATAAGGAAATGGACACTATCACTCAAAATATGTCTCTCTTCTAACAATTCTCTACCATTGTAAATGTCTTCCTACACTAAGCCTTATTCCTCCATTGGGGCTTTACCAGATTCCTCCTTAAACATCCAAACTATCACAATATGTCACCATAATATACCATTCACCACATGAAATATGAATTAAGTTTCAAAAAGACATAATATTTTAAACCTGACTGATATAAGTAATATTGAAGTAAAAACAATGAACAATATGTAATATAAGTTATTAAACTGTGTAATGCACTCAACATTTTTGCCTCTCATAAAAAGTTAGTCATTCTCAACTGAGCAACCGTTCATTTCAATCAGAGAGACACCAAATTAAAATCCTATTGATTATAACAATATTTTAAAGTAGCAAAAAATAAATGATATACAAGCAACAACAAGAAAACAGCTAAAAGGAAAATACTGTGCTAGACAGGGTAAAGAAAAGATTTACTATCATTAAAATGACAGTAGTTTGAATAACAGAATAAATGAAATTGACATACAGCAAATGGTTCTGCTTCCTTCCATATGCCTTGAAGATTTATATCTTGTGAATGTTTAATTCCAAGATGAGACAATCCAGACCGACAGAAATTCTCAAAATGTAAAAATGTGTCATCAGATTTAATCCCTTCATATCCAGCCCTTTCACTAGGTAATGTCTGTATCTCTGATATCGAGCCCAAAGTCCAGTCTGTAACACATTGAAAACATACAGTTCCAGATCACATTATTTTAATCGAACAAGTGTAAGAACACACCTTAGACTGGTTTTGCAGTTTCAGACAAGGTTTACCAACTTTTATTTATTGAAGAATTAAAAGTTATTAAAGATGAGAGAAACAAGTACAAAGAACAAAATAATGATATCCGCCATTAAGAGAACTAAACAGCCAAGACAAACTAATGAACTAAGTAAAGATGTAGCTGGGATGCTTCAAAAGGGGTTTCCAATCATAACAGCCATAAATCGTAAAAAAGGATACAATTCAAAAATTCAAATACCAGTTTCTGATACTGAAGGAACTTCAGGAGGGAACTTTTGTCTCATGTGGCAAGTTCTTCCTTTAAGATGCAGCTGGGATTCTGCAGATCTCCTCTGATGTCGCCGACGAAGAGCCTTCCCTTTACGCCCAATTGAAGGAGTACTCATCACAATTTCCGGATAATATTTAGAAAGAACCTTCAGAAACAATATTTATTTATAATTAACAGGAGAGGTTGTGAATTAGGGGTAGATCCACTGTTAATAAAGAATCATTGTAAAAACAGGTGTTATATCCACTGATTGCACTAGAATGCATTAATAGAATGAAGATTACTCTTAGAAAGTGGACTTAGTCGTCTAATTCAACCTCACAAAACAGACTTGTACGGTGAGATTTTCACGAACTTATATATTATAATTTGGTCATATCTCTAATCGTTGTGGAATTTCCAACACACTCACACAAAAAACTAGACATCTTGAGCGTGGAAGTAGAGGAGGAGCTTGATAAACAACCCTAATTAGGATAGACTCTAATACCATCTTAGAAAATGAACTTTACATCTAATTCAACCCCCCAAAACTAGCTTGAAAATGAGGGTTGCAAATACTTATATACTATAATTTAGTCATATCTCGTCAATGTGGGCTCTCCAACAAGTATAATATATATAAAACTATTTTTATGCATGCTTTTGTATGTGCATAAACAAGCTACTCATGAGCCCTTAATGTTAAGCTTTAAAGCTTGGGTTCAACTCATAAATAATCTAAGCCTAGTTGAAAGTTTGGGTTTGTTTATTTAACTAACAAATGAGCTTGAACGAGAAATTAACAAATCAAACCCAAGTAGTTCACGAATAGGATGCTCATTTGCAGCTCTATGCAAGACATAATGAAAGATAGAATGAATACAGAATGCATGCCTCTGCATGATTCCATCAATATACGTTAACGAAGGTACAGTAGCTATCTACATTTTTTGCTCAATTTTTATATTAAAAAGTAAGATGAAGAGGATTGAAACGGGAAGTTACAATTTAAAAATACCATATAACAAAACAAAGTTATAATTTGGTACCATTTGAAAAGCACCCCGAAAAGCATGCAACTCAAAGTTGTGAATGCCAGCATGCATGTCCAAGCTCCTCCACCTCTCTGCACTCTACAGGATAAACATAGACAGTGGAGTAAATTGCTCTCATGTTACTTTATAAAGAAAACTTTAACGTCACAAATACAATTAGCAACATAGTAAATTCATAAAACACAGATTGCAGGTAAAAATTGTGACCAATTTACACGCAAGTTGCCTCTTTGCTCCTAAATTAGCTACAATGGAAGGTTAAATATATAATTTAAAGATACTGACATATTTTCTGAAGTACCGCAGTGTTTTTAGATGGCCCAAGGATTCCTAAAGGCATTATGTTCCAAATGAAGTATCTAATTTTAGTTGCTTACATGTAAGTTCTTTCTTGTAAGTCATACATAGGTTGTTTAGTTGAACAAATGTATTTAAGAAGCCCTGAGTGTACGACTCAATCATATCAAATAAAACAGTTACTGTTGGTATAGTAGCTGGTTATTATTTTGCTCTAACTGTTTTAGTTAGTTAGTTGTCTGTTACAACAGACAAAAATACAAAAGAAGGAGGGGTTTAATTGTTTTATCATTGAGTCTCTGTGAGGACAGACAGAATACATAAGGGACAGTTGAATTGTGTGCTGAAAATTTTCAAAGATTTTCACAACATCAGCTCTGATGAAATATGGTCAGACATAGTTTTAACTTGACAGCAGTACTGTCACAAGGTTTGTGTACATATTGTTTAAAAATACTCTCCTTTGATTAGATGCAGTTTGATAATATGCAATTAGAAATAGATGAAGGTAGAGACGGATTTACTCTTGGTATTCATTTGCTGGTTCTTCTGTTAATGAAGACTACATCTAGTTCTTGATCAAGTTCCACTACGCAAACTACTGCTGCAAAAAATACAACCGAGTATTCTTTGGACCTCAACCACTCCTGGCTAAAAATACAAGTATTGTTTGGACCTCAACCACTTCAGGCTGAACACAAGTATTGTTTGGAACTCAGCCACTCTTGGCTACACAATTTTGTTTATACAGAGGGTGTGATCTAAATGATCATAGGTTCGCTAATTTAAAGAGGGTAATGTAGTAAGACAAATACAAGATCAAGAATACTCTTTTAGGTTGCTAATGAACACAACGGTGTCTTCCTCACAAACTAGGGCTTGAGGATTGCTTAAAGATTACAAAAGCATTAAGAGCGTTATTGTAGTTGTCGTCAATCGTCAACCTTTCTTTTTCGAGGGAACTTCTATACATAGAGGTTGAGAAGAAAGAGTCATTGTGAGTGTTGGGAGAAGTTCTTCTTCAAGTTGCATTTGTCCATGTACGGACATAGAGATGCATTAAATGATGTTTATTATGCAGCATTAATTGCATATCTCTTCTTCAAGCAACATAATATAAGACATCGAATCAATAATACATACTTTCATTTTTGTTAAAGAGACTCGGCGAGAAGGTCATGAAGTCTATAATGTGTTAGGTCCTTTTCTGTAAATATGAAACCCATAACTATCAAGAAATTTATTCTTTTTTATTGGTCAGTTGCAGCAAAAGAACTTTTCATTAGCTGCATTTGACTGTTAGAATAGGTCATCTTAAATAGGCTTTATTGAAAAGTTCTTATTTTCTTTGTATTGTAGCTAGTTTCTAGATGTGACCTTTCTTATTCTTTTCTCTCTCCACTCATTTATTGTATCTGAACATCCAATGTCATTATAAACATGATAACCTAAGAGTGGAGAATCAAGCTCTCAAATTCATTCTCTATTCTTTTGTAGGTTTCTCAAGTGACTCTTCTCTCAGTCCTTCTCTACACCTAGGTAAAACCCTAATTAGACACTAATACCCTTTCCCCACATCATCTAAGCTTAGAGTCAAGGTTTGACATCAAATATGCTTCAAACACAATTTTAAAAACCAGACCAAACTGTTTGACCAGTCTCAGAAGGAACCAACCTGGTAACCAGTCTGATCACTACAAAAATAAAAAAATAAAAATATAAAAAAAATAGGGTTATTGTACCTAAACATGTTATTATTGAACAATGTTGTATTTTATTAAAATTTAAACATAAGCACCATGATATATTTATTAGACATTTATATTTATGTTGAAAGTTAAGAACCAATTCCAATTATGTTTTTATTTTAGTTTTTAGTAGTATAAACCTATGATGTTATATATATATATATATATATATATATATATATATATATATATATATATATATATATATATATATATATATATATATTTAATAATTATAACATAATATTAATTTGGGTTTGACCACAATTCAACCACAACTGAACCTTGAATTAGTACCTTAAGAGGTTCAATGGCTGGTTCAATTTTAAAAATAATGGTTTCAAATTCTTAGAAATGGACTTTTAAGTCTAATTCAATCTCGCAAAACCGACTTGGTAAGATGAAGTTTGCATCCACCTATATATTGTAGTTTAGCCATACTTCAAACTGATGTGGAATCTCTAACATATTCCCTCACACCGAGGAGGGTCAGATTGAAGGTGGCACGATAGGCCCAACAAACCTTATCAGGATAGACTCGTATAAGCTTTTTTACCATCTTAAGAAGTGAACTTTAAACCTAACTTAACCTTATAAATCGATTTAGTATTATAAGGTTTGCACCTACCTATATATTATAATTTAGCCATAACTCTTAGTCGATGTACAATCTCCAATATAAATATAAAATGAAACATTATATATGTATTTCTCAAAAACATGCACGATTATAGACTAGTTATATTGTACTTGAATCGTGCACCATGTTTGTAACAAATATGCTCTTTATATGAACTTAGTGGTTTATATTATGCATGATTATGTTCCTTACCTAATTATTCTATACATATAAATCATGCAATAAGTTTTGCAAAGCCTTAATTGTAGTGTACTATATCCAATTTTGCATTGCATGTTCAATGTAGTTAAAGGTGAAAGGCACCAAGGAGTTTTAATGCCTTAAAGCAAGAGGCACCAAAAAGTTCAAGCCTCAATTAAGGAAGGTGTTAATGTTGGGAAAGGGAGTCAAGTAGGAATTCTTCAAGACCAACTTTTATATACTTATTGTTACATTTAATGAAGTAATATCACAGGAATCCGAAATATATTAATATATCCTTATTACCTTGGACAAGGCACGTAATCAAGTGCCAAGAGAGGTTTGTGGAAGTCCCTATGGAGAAAGGGAGTTTCATATTGCACAAATTCAAATAGAGCAATGACACGACTAGGATGAGAACACAAAATGATGTCATAACAGGTTTTCCTAAAACAATAGGACTACACCATGATGTATTCTTTTTGCACACAATACAGTTTTAGCCAAAGAATCAAGAGAGGAAATAAATGAGAAGTACGAGATGTGAAGACGAGTTTGGGAAGAGCATTGCTTTCACATAAGTAGAAAATGAGACGAAATGAAATGTAAGTTTAGCAAGAGCTGAAACATTCCTAGCACAAAGGTAAATGCGCAGAACAAACCTCATCACAAGTTACTGTAATAACGATTGTAGTAATGACTTTCAAAACAGAATTCAATAATTATGTTGTTAGTTAATTTCAAAAACAGAATTTGTTGTATGCTTTTGGGGAATAATGAGAACTTCTCCAGCTTTATGTATCCTCTACAATATTCTTCGAAGTTGTGAGTGAGTGTTTGTGTGGTGTTTGGTGTTGTGTGTTGTGTGTTCCGGGCGAGAAGAGTGTGGGTGTGTTTTCTGTCAAACATAGAACCAGTGAGTGGAGAGAGTTATCAACTTATCATACCAGTTTCAAGTATAACAGGGGTTTCTAGAGTCCGTCATACTAGAAGGGGAGAAATAAAGAGAAAGTAAACCATAGGGATTAATGCACAATGGACAAAATGGAGGAGTAACTAGAGTGTTATCTGTAATTAAAAAAAGGGTATGCTCAAACTTAAATGATAAGTTTACTGCATAGCTATAAGGCCTGTTATATTGTGTAAATAACAGAACTGAATGTTGGGCAGTAAAAGAACAAGAAAATAAACTAGGTGTAGTAGAGATCAATTGTTCGTTAGATGAGCTGATAATTATACGTGACGAGATAGGATTAGGATCAAATATATTAGAAAAAACAGTGGGGTAGCACCTATTGTAGAATAGATGGTAAAGTCTTGCCTTAGGTGTTTCAGCCATGTGCGGAGATGACTGATGGAGGGGGCCTACAGTAAGTGGCACAATAGGTAAAGCCAGAGGGAAACCAAGAAAAACTATAGAAGAAACAATTAAAAAGGATTTATACCAGAAATCAATAACTTGTCTATAGACATGATTTATGACTATTCAGTGTCATTTGATCTATGTAGCTGAACTCACCTAATAAGGAAGCTTGGTTGTATTGTATTTTTTATAAGAAAAACATACATCCATAATAAAAAAACCAGTATGTTCAATTTGACCATTTACCAGCGCCCCCCACCCCCCAAAGAGGGACCACTAAGATCATGTACCTGGCAAGCTAGATCACGTGCCCTTTTTCCAAGTGATAAGCTAGTGGATCTTACAGCATGACTCAATGGAAATCCATACTGAGATTCACCATCCTCAATCCTTTCTTCAGATAATAAATTGTAACAGCAACCGAGACTAACAACAGCTTTAACATCTTTACACTCTAAGAAAGTCCTAATAAAAAATTGAATCCAAGAATTACATGTCTACAGAATACGGATTATATACAATAAAGTAAGATACGAAAACAATGGCAATGTCATAAAACAATTGGTTAATCGTTAATTTTTTTACACAGTAATACCAATAATAAAGTTAACAAAGTAATTAAATGTGAAAAAAAAACAATCAGATGTCGGTCAACTATGACATCATATGCCTATTTTGAGACAACCCTCATTCCAATTAAAGAAACTAGAAACAATAGAGTTCAAAGCACGGTTGAAAGAAAACATTTTGAAACTCACTTTAGCATAGTCACCGAAAGGTCCCCACAGGCATGAAGCCCAGCAAGAACAATTGAAGACTTTTCGTTTGCATTGCTAAGCCAATGTGGTTTCCCTAGATCTTGTTGATTTTCTGCCTTTAACCTGGATTGCTCAACAACATCTCCAGTCAAAGATGTTTCAACCAAGGTTTTTAATGAGTCAGTGGACAGTATGTGACATGTGATTGTCTTCGGCACATTTAAACTCCGCATGCCTGATCTAGAGCAAAATAAATAAACAAAAACAAATTCTCATAATGATAATAATTAACTGCTGGCGTTGAAATAAAAATCACAATGAGGTCAACTTTAAACAACTACAAAAGGCATATCTGAACTGTTATTGTCGTTCCCAACCCCAACATATACTAACATCCCGACATTGATTTCCTTTACTTCAAATAATAAATTCATAATGTGAAAATTAAAACTTACACTAGAAAACTCTGACCTGCAAAATGTTCACTTCTTGTCTTACCATATAGTCAGACATTTCAAGCATCTTTAAGATGGTAAATACTCTCTAATGTAAGGTCACATTTCAGTCAATAAGATGAAGATTGAAGAACATACCCAGATTTTATCATCTGTGATGTATAGTATTTTTTTATTTTTTCAGCCCGTGCATCAGTAACCCTCCCATGATGAGAACATGCATCAATTGCAATGACAGGATGTTGATAATGAAAGGCAAGTACTTGTGCAACATAACCCTAAAAACATAAAGTAATATGCATAACATATTAATAAAAGTAAAAAAAAAATATATATATATATATAGCTTAAATAAGTAAACAAAAAGAAACAAACTCGGGCAACAAAATTGTCCCTAATGCAAGAAAAATTTACAACACTTCTCAATCAATATACAAAATTTCATCTCTGATAAGGACGGATCTGACGAAGACAGTAGAGCAGATAAAAACTATCACTAAATGAAGTCACAAATTGAGCTCGTTGCAAAAAAATAGATTTCCATTTTCAGCACTAAAGGATCTGAAGCAGACTACCAAGCACGAAGTACATATGCCCATTGAATCACTTAATGAAGAGATAATTTATGGTCACTATTCAACCAATATTCCAACTTTAATTTCTGACATTGAGGCAACTAGCACTGCCTCCATGGAATTTAAAAGAAGACAATTACTTAACCATGCAATGTCCCTAGATTTGTCAAACATACCTAAGGTCCGTATCTTGTCTAACAGAACTGTAAGCAAAAGAAAATGAATCTACACCTGACCAGCACCAACATCGGCAACGGCATCAGCTCTCACACTGTTTGCAACTGTACTTATAACAGCGGAAAGAATTTCTACCTGTACACATGAAAATCTTTTTATCTGATCATTGAAATGCAACAAATTTATTGATCAAAAAGAAAATGACATGCACAACTCAAAATTCGTTTGCCTAAAATCTCATCACAGAAAAACACCTTGATTCAAATTCTTTAAGAAGACAATTGTAAAAATTTGATAACCAGGGACTCACTTCATGTTTTTTCTTTACATTCATGCCCTGGGCAAGAACACTGTTAAGCGAAGTCATCTGCAGGCCAGGTAATGCCTGCAAATATAAAACAATACAAGTGAAGTCATTCGCAAATATATAAATAAAGATATTAAAATACAAAACCCTCTCAAGCAGAAATCCTAGAAAATTGTAGCTCGAGTACAAAAAGTATACAAGTACTTTAAGGATTGATATAACCTATCAATTGAAAGATCAATAATACTTAGTCTTAGAATTTAGGTTTGGACCTAACTCAACACCCACAAAACTGAATTATAAGGTGAAGGTTGTCTAAGCTTTATAAGTTCAATTTAAAAACTATCCCTAATTGACGTAGGACTAAATCACGACCCTTGAGGTTGCAAATAAGGCAACCCCCAAAGAGACTGCAACCAAGGTGGAATAGGGTGACTGAAATCAAGATGGTTTTCCAACAATTAGTTGTTTGTCACCAAGTCTTCATTAGCTCAAATGGAAAGTGCAAGAGAAAATTCAGTGTAAACTAATCCAATTGACACTCTCATAATACAAGTAGCACAAAATACATGATAACATGCATAGCCACATAGGAGCCCCAACAGTAAATCTGTAATCAATGGATTCTGTTGCCCGTGATAATATATTAGTAAGAAACAAAACAACCAAACAGAATGAGTAAGCCCTCTTCATTAAATATTTAAATTTGAATCAAGAAGATCTAGCCCAGATTTCCCCAAGGTAAAGGTGAGTAACAAGGAAAAGATTACATACCATGTTCATATCTGCTTGTTCTTGACAAAATACCATAGACCTTAATTTTAGGATGAACTCCTTCAGTGAAGTTGGCCACTCATCCTGCCACCAAATTTTTATTAACATAGAGATAATATCATGAGAACATGTACCCCTCCAAAGTCAGAAAGATGCACAAAATACATCCAATGCTGCAGCATATCAGTCTAAGAAAACCCCCAAAAATAACCATTCACTAAATAAATACCGTGAAAGCCAAATAAATTATTCTGTCCCAAATAAGCAAATAACTTCAGCATAAAATTTGTAGCGACTTGAGATAAATAAAAAGGAAAAGAAAATGTATCAAAGAGCTGAATTCCCCTCTCTTAAGTTTCCATATTTATAATGACCTTGGTAGTTCAGATACAATAAATGAGAGGGAAGTGAAAAGAAAAAGAAAGGTCATATATAGAGTCCTAGGTACGGCACACAGAAACTTTTCAATAAAGCCTATTTAAGACCTATTATAACACTCTCCCTCAAATTGGAGCATACAAATTGTATGTGTCAAGCTTGGAACAAATAAATTCAATTTTAGGTTTCCTTGTTCTGTCACTAATTTCTGATTTGGATCCATAAGACTATTCATTGTCTCTTTTAGGATGTCTAGAGCATATTTCCTTTAAGAAATTCCAACTTCCTTTGATTTTGCTACTTCAATGCCAAAAAAATATTTGAGACATCCAAGATCCTAAAAATGATTGCATGGGTGTTCCTTTAGCTGAGAGATTCTAGCAGCATCATTCCCTATGATGATTATATCATCAACATACACTATTAAGTACACACATTTTTCTAGGGGAGGTATGACAATAGAAAACAAAATTATCTATTTCATTGTGTTTCAGCCCAAAGGCTTGAACAATGTGGCTGAACTTTCCAAACCAAGCACGTGGAAATTTCTTGGGAGCATTCAGAGAGCGACGCAGTTTACAAACCGAACCAGACTCCCCTTGAGCAACAAACCCAAGAGGTTGCTTCATATAGACCTCTTCTTCTAGATTGTCATGCAGAAAAGCTTTTTAAATATCTAATTGATGAAAAGGCCAATGACGAATGGCTGCCATAGCGAGGAAAAGTCTGCCAATAGTAATTTTGGCCATCGGAGAAAAAGTATCATTGTAATCGAGCCAATAGATATAAGTATATAAGCCACCAATTGAGCTTTGAGGTGATCAACTTCACCATTAGGTCCAACTTTAATGGCATGGACCCAACAACAACCAATTGTTTTCTTCTCAAATCGAAAAGGAACTAACTCCCATGTATTGTTATGCTTCAGAGCCTGTATTTCATAAATCATGGCTTGTCGCCATCTAGGATGATGAAGTGCATTTGTTACATTTTTAGAAATAGTAATAGAGGATACAAAAGAAATAGAAAAAAAAAATAGGAAGGAAATAATGTGGTAGTTAAGAAAATTGTAAATAGGATGTGGATTATAAATAGAGCAGGTACCTTTGGGAATGGCAATGAGCCAACTCAAGTCATCATTTTCAGAAGTCGTGATATTAAGTAATGATTGAGAAGGACCTGCTGAAGAGGACACACCTTGGGGCATTGGACTAGTCATTTGGTTCCTATGTTGATAGGTAATAAGAGGTGGTGACAATAGTTCAGGAAGATTCTATATGGAATTCCAGGTGTTAAGAGCAAGAGAAAAAAAGACTCACCTAAAGATACGGGTAGAACATGTTGGACAGTACTAATCCAGCTAAAGAGGGAAGTAACAAGTAGGTTCAAAAAAACATGACACTAGCAGACATATACTACTTCTTGATTTCAAGAGAGTAACATTGATATCCTTTTTGAAGCCGAAAATATCCCAAGAAGACACATTTGATGGCTCTAGCTAAGTTTATCCAAACCTGGAAACTATCATGAACAAAGCATACACAACGAATAACACAGGGAGAAATATGAAAGAGAAAGGAATTTTATTGTCAAGTGAAGAAGAAGGCATATTGCTAATGAAAAAATGTGCAATTAGAATAGCATCACCCTAATGATGAACAGGCATATTTGCACCAAGCAATAAGGTACAAGCAGTTTCAACCAAGTGGATTTTTTCTTTCTACTATACCATTTTGTTGAGGTGTGTGAGGGCAAGTAAACTAGTGTAAAATGTGTGAGCTTAAAAGAGTAGAGAAATCAAAGGAAAAGTACTCTTTGGCATTATTGTTCCATAAAATTTAGATTACTTTACCAATTTGATTTCTTATTTTATTAAGGAAAGACATAAAAATAAACAGAAGTTCAAAATGATCTTTCATTAGATAAATCCAAGTACGTCTGAAAAACTCATCAATGAAAGTAGCAAAATGTCTAAAACCAAAAGATGAGACACGACTTGAACCCCAAATATTAGAATGGATGATAGCAAAAACATAGTTACAACTAGATTCATAATGTTTAGGAAAAGAAGACCTAAAATGTTTTCCAAGTTGACATAATTCACATTCTAAAGCTTGAAGTCTACTAAGCTCAGGAACCATCTTTAATTTTGAGAAGTGACAATGACCTAAGCGTAGTTTAGGAGATGAGGATGCAACGGAAAACACAAATGAGTCAGTACCAAGGTAGTATAAACCTCTAGAATCATGTCCTTCGCCAATCAGCCGACACATACCACGTTTGTGTATAACAAAAGACTTGCCATCAAAAGTTACTAAACAATTCAATGATTTGGTTAATTGACTTAAAGAAATGAGATTGAAGAGACAAGCAAGAACAAAGAGAACAAATTTTGAGTTTAAAGAAGGAAAAAGGGAAACATGATCAATTTCTTAAGAGGCTACTTTAGATTTGTTGGCTAGGGTTAGGAAATGAGGTGTTTTAGGAAAGGAGAGAAAAGAGAACAAAGATGTATTACTAGAAATATGATCAAAAGCACCTGAGTCATTGTCCATGGACTTTAACTCTCCACAAATTGTGAAATGCAAGTTGTTGACAAATTGGGAATCGTAGATGATTGTGCTAGGTTGTTGGATTTCAATTTCAAATATTCCTGATATTCTTCATTAGAGAACTTTGGTTTAACAACTTCAGATTTGGAAATATTAGTTATCTTGTCAGGAAAGTCATGCAAAAGAGCAGCAATTCTCTTGAGTATGACCGTTTCTTTTACAACATGTGCATTAAGGACGTCCTCTATCACCACGCTTTCCTCTAGTGTTACGGCCTCCCCTTCCACCGTTAGATACCATGGTAGAAAACTCAATAGATTCTTGCATATTTCTACTCTTAAGAGTTGGAAGACAAAGGAGTCATGTTGTCAAGCTTTCCATTGAAGGAACTTCTTGACCAGTTAAATTTGGCCTCTAACATAACCAAAATCTGCAAACGATCATAACCATATAAGACTTATTCAACTTTTTATAATCTCATCTAATGAATCAACCTCCAAAAACATCTTCAATTCTTCAACTGCTCATTGAGTTAGGTTCTCATATTTATAATGACATTGATAGTTCAAATACAATAAATAAGAGGGAGGAGAAAAAAATAAAAAAGGTCATCATATCTAGAGTCCTATGTACAGCACATAGTGGCCTTTCAGTAAAGCTTATTCTAACAAACATTAATACCCCAGCCAAAGAATCAAACAAGACAAACAAAGCACAACAAAACGGAGCCTTTTTTCTACCTTACGACTACAACAATGCCAAAGACAAACTACTTTTGTTTGGATCAACTTCTCTAGAAACAATTATAGGAAAAGAAAACAAACAGAAAAAATGTAAAATAAAAAAACTTTATAAGCTAAAATTAGCTAATGCGGAAACTAACTTGTAGAAGTTATCTCACTCTAGTTAACTTCTCCAAAAGATTCTTTTTAATTTATATATGTTAATTTTAGTTTATACAAAAGTTCCTTTCCTTGAGTGATTTTGAAGAACTTAAACCAAACATAGCACAAATGTCATGGAGGAATTTAATTTTAGAAATAAAAGACAACCACATCAGAGCAATAATCAAATTAAGCAAAGCAGCCCATTTTTCAAATACTAAATTTAAACCTGAGCTCTTAAAACGGGATCAGAAAGAAATAATCTATATCAACAAGGCAAGCAAGCATAAACTAATTCAAACAACAAAGGATGTATTTCAGCAAATATTACTAAACAGCAAACCTAAATTGAAGAGAAACAAAAATAAATAAATTAATAAGAAAAAAGAATATTGGATAAAGCAACCTGAACTGCACCAGAAGGTATCAGCAGAAGATTCTGAACAGGTTCACGGCGCAGGCATTCGATCCATTCGGCATCAACATTCTCCCATAGCCTATCCTGAAATTCAATCAGCACCATTTCCTTATACTTAATTAAATTAGAAATTAAAAAAAAATAGTGAAAAATGGAATTCACAGGAACCTTGAAGAAATTGACAACGTGAGCATTGATTAAGGAAGAGTAAGGCGCAAGGAAATGGACAATTTCGTTGATCCATGCCAGGGTCTCGTCGGCACTCTTGCATGAATACCTACACTCACCCATCGGACCCAACACTAACAGAAACAGTGTGTGAGACACTCGTCACTGTCACCGTTTCTCCGTTCCCCTGTTTAGGGTATAGTTTCATGAACTTATTTGAAAAGAGTAACTTTGCTATTCTTCAAAGTGTAACTCACTCATATTTTTTTTTTTAAATGTCTTTGAAAATATCTTTTTCTAGATTTGTTCCATTTTTCTAAAAACAATTACATCAAATAATTATTTATTATTATTTTACTATTTAAATTTAATCATTTATCGTTTTAATTTATAAACTTAATTATTTATAAGTAATTTTAAAAAATAATCTTCTAAATAAGTTTCACTTAAATTTACATTGTGTTTAGATAAGAAAACTTTAGAAGGCAATTTATTTTTAGGAAAATTTTGTAATGTTTTATATAAAAATAAGTAGTATTAACATTGTATCAATAGTTTATCTGATTTCTTATCAAGAATGTAATAGATCTAATATGTGGATTTACTAATTATTAGTATAAAAATTTAATAAAATTATCTAAAATCTTTAAGGGAAAAATATGGGGAAAAAAACTACTTATAGTACTTAAAATTGGTTAGAAATAATATAACTTTATGGATAGATAATATCGTTTAGAATTTGAGGGGAATAAAAAAAATCAAATGCATATTTAACTATGGGCAAATGCACTCAATTTTGAATGCTCTAGTTACAAAACCTTAATAACATACTAAAGTTTTTTTTACTATAACATTTTGGTGTTCACCGTGAAGGAAAGATAACCTTTTTTTTCCTTCATACTGAGGGAAAACATGAAAGATGAGAGAACATGCAACACGAACCCTTATAATGGCAAAGAGGAGGCCCTACCATGGTCAAGATCATGTAGATATTCCAAAATTGACAAGAACAAAATGGCAAACGAGAAAGACATATTAGCATTTAGAAAGGGAGAACGAGGACGCACAACAACACTTGGAGAGTGATAACGTGGATTCTCGTTGAATGGGGGAGGACTCCTTAAGGACACAAGAACAACTTCTTCTCCCTTTTGCACTCGCACTCCCCTACCCTCGTGCTTCCTCCCCTCACCACCACCACCACCCCACTGCCCTCGATACTCCAACCCAGTGCAACACCCAACACTTCTTCCCCCTTTTGCACTCACACTTCCCTCCCCTCGTGCCTCCTCCCCTCACCACCACCACCCATTCGTTGTGCCACACCACCCCCAATATCGCCACCCAACGCAACACCCAACACCCATTTCCCCTTTTGCACTCGCACTCCCCAAACCTCATGTTTCCTCCCCTCACCCCCTCCTTGCATGTGTGTGTAGCTTCCCCTCCCATTCTTCTTTTTTTCTTTAGTTTCTTTTAATATTTTTTTAATTTCTTTTTCTTTGTTTCTACATTCAAAGAGTATGCCTGATTCCTCCCTACCGTGTGGTCTTACTCCAACGATGCCTTTTCTAATTTAAGTTAGTTTTTATTTAATAAGTTTGATAATGAATTACATGACATTTGTATTTGTATGTATTGACTCAAATACACTTAGATTAGATTGACTTCTAAGGTGTATGACCTTCGTCAATTTTGTTTAGATTTTCTGAAATTATAATTCATGTTATATTCTGCTCAACATTTCATATATTTACTTTATTTATATTATATTTTGTGTTGATATTCAGGTGCATATTTGATTATAAAGATTTCGTGTTATCACTTTCATTTTGTGTCACCGTTTTATTTTGTGTTACCTAGAGATTAGTGTGAAATATTTGTAATCATATACACCACCTTAGGGTAGATGATTGATTAGAATGACATCAGGTTTTTATTGAACTTTTTGATATTCAAATTTTATTTTAAATTTATGATTTTTTGTGGAGCTTTTTATATTTAAATTGTTTAAATGTGATTAGAACATGCATTTGAGAATTTTATAGATATACACGATGTGAGGGTAGTAATATTTCATCGCAATTTAATTTTTTTTACCACTTTTAACTACAGTTGTAAGTAGAAATCATTGTTAAAAGTGACAATTTTTTTTCTGCTCGTCGTTAATTCATTTTTATATTGATATTTTTTCTCTAGAATCTTCGTTAAAACTGTTATATCAACAACGATGACGCTCATTGTTGAAAACAACCGTGTTATAACGACAACTTGTTCAACGACCATTTTTAATTGTCGTGTTTAACTATCGTCAAAAATTGTTTTTAATTGTCGTTTAACTGTCATCCACATTTTTTCTTTTGTCAAAGGCACACTAATCAATATTTTCATTAAGTTGCACAATCCTTCATACATTACTTTTCGCTAGGTCATACTAATCAATAAATTGTATCGTTGCGTAGTCCTCCAAACATTCTTTTTCGTTAAACCACATTAATTAACAAAGTGTATCGTTGCACAATCATTCACTTCACATTTCTATTTTTAAATAACTATATTGTTTTTTATCTTTACTTTAAAAATAGAGTTAGAAAATGTCAAAAACAAGTCAAATAAATAAGAAGGGATGGTATTTAAAATTTTAAAAAAATTTATTCTAGTAAAAGGTAATCGACAAAGCTTAATGTTGGGCAAACACACTATCAAACAAGTTTTTTCAAAAAATGCATCTGATGAAGACTTGTCAAACACAATTTTAAACTGATAGATGAATTGTAAAATAAAAACAAATCAAACAGTTTTAAAGAGCAATATAATAAAATTAAAAAAAATAATAAAATAAATAAACAACAATAGTAAAAATAAAGAGGGGATGAAATTAATAAAATAAATAAATAAATTCTAATGAAATATATATATATATATATATATAAATTATTAATATAAAAAAAATATTTTTAAGCGAACCTAATTTTATCTCAAATGTAAGAAATAAGAAAATATATATATATATATATATATGACTACATTTAATGCATGCAATCTTAACTTATAAAATTTGACTTATAAATAGATGGAGTGAAAGAAATTATTATAAAAATATGAAAGAGAGGTAGGATACGTGAGAGAAATAAATTTCGAGCAATGAATTATTAATATCTTTTGTTATTGATCTTAATAAATTAATTTATGTGTGTTTTATTGATTTTTTATTTATTTTGAATTATAAATTGTTTTATTTTTTATTTTTTTTATATATTTATTATTTAATTTATCTTCGATTACACGTTAATATGTTTATTAATTTATAATTATGTCATTTAGTTTATTTCTAATTATGCAGTAGTTTTTCTTATTTATTTATTTATACTCATGCCATTTAATTTATTTTCAACTATGCATTAGTCAAAGTTTATTAATTAATTTATAACTATGTTATTTAATTTATTTTCAATTACTCATTAGTCCTCTTTATTTAACTTATATTTATATAATTTAATTTATCTCTATTACACATTTATCCTCTTTATTAAATTTATATTTATATTATTTAAATTATTTTTAGTTACACATCAGTTCTCTTTATTTATTTATATTTATATTATTTAACTTATCTTCACTTGTTCTGTTTATTAATCTATATTTATATAATTTAATTTATCTCTATTTACACAGTGGTCCTCTTCATTAATTTATATTTGTGTTATTTTATTTATTTGTGATGTATCGATTCATATCTAATTATTTATTTAAAGATATTTTTTATTCATATTTTATTTTGTTTGTTATTTTAAACAATATCCTTCTCTAATTTGAAGAAATGTATAAAAAGTAATAATAAAAATAAAATAAAAGTAAATATTTTTTTATTTAATGAATTTGGTTAAAATAAAACTACTTATATCACTAGTTTAAAAAACCATATAACACCGGTTCTAGGAGACATATAACATCGATTCCATCACCGATCTATGTAGATCTTAGCGATGTAAAATGTCAGTTACATATAACACCGGTGGTAAAAACTAGTGTAATATGTACAAAAATCTGAATAAAATATTAAAAAATATATGCTCCATAAGGCACATATAACACCGGTTGTGGCTCCTAACTAGTGCTATATGTGCTCCAGAGTCACATACTAAACCCTAAACCCAATATCAAAACTTTCAACATTGTCGAGGGTTGATCACCCCCAAACCCAATACCAAGGCGTTCAACATAGAACAATTATCCAATTTAAAACATAATACATTATATTCCAAATACAATATAATAAAACTAACTATCTATATAAATAATTATAAACCAAATAATAATTAAAATTAAAATATTTAAAATAAAAAAACTAACCTTGAGCGTGAACGTGAACAGAGTTGTGGCAGCAGTGGAGGTGACAAAGGCGACGACAAGAAATGAAATAGCAAAGAAGCGTTAACGGAAGAATCTGTTCAACGTGGATGCTCTCACAACGAAGATAACAAAATAAGAGAGAAGCGACGGGGGAGCAGTGAAGGCGGCGCTGGCAGCAACGCTGACAGAAGCCAAATGAACTCTTGAGCAAGAAAACTTAGAATAGCGCGACTAGAGAGTGAGGGTGCAAGACAAGAAAATAGGGTAAAAACACATATTACACCGGTTATGAGTAATAACCAGTGTAATATATCTTTTTATTGACTTAAACTTTTTTTTAGTCTAAAATGACATATAACACCGATTGTGTAGCCCAACTAGTGTTATATGTAATTTTTAAAGCTTTAAAAAAAAATTAATCTGAAAATTACATATAACACCGGTTCCTCTATCCAACCGGTGTCATATGTAGTACCTAGAGTTAAATTTTTCAATTTTTTTTAAACTCTGAGAATGACATATAACACAGGTTGTATAGAGGAATCAGTGTTATATGTCATTTTTAGAAACTTTTTTCTTTTAATCTGGAAATGACATATAACACTGGTTCCTCTATCCAACCGGTGCTATATGTAATCACAGAGATAAAATGTTTAAAAGCCTTTTTTTTTTGCTCTGAGCAGGACATATTACACCAGATGAATAACCCAACTGGTGTAATATGTGCCAAATATTTACAAAAATGTCACCGCATTTTTGTTTATATCAATTCTCATTTAATCGATCTAATATGTCATTGTAAAAAGTGTCATTTGAACTAGTGTATGCTCTATTATTATTTTTATAATTTTTGTATTTGTTTGAATGATGTGTGTATATTATTGGTGAAGACAAATATGACGTATCTTAATGGTCATCATATTATGTGATCCTTGAAAATGACAAAGAGTATGTCAATTAAGAAAGAGTCCTAGGTTTCGTCATAATAAGTTGAGACCATGTTAATGTGTGAGTGTCTGTGTTTTGGAAGTCACAGTTTGGTACACTTCAGGATGAAAGACAAGGACCATCATGGGTTCAAGGAAGTATCTACAAATAGTTCATAATAGCGTCCTAGACTAGGATATTCATAGGAAAACTTTGAACTATCTAATATATGCTTACCATCGCCAAAGTTAACTAGTGAGTATATATCTCTTTTGTGAGCTGATAAAAGGTCAATATTCTCAAGAAAAATATTATGATTGTACCAATGTTTTTGTTCTCGCCAAAACTCGAGGTCGAATGCTTGGAGGTGGTCTCCAAGGTGATCCTTCATAGTTGCAGCTTTGGGATGCTTGAAGATCATAGTGAGATGAGGGAATCTCCACCTGTTGACAATACTCTGATGATTAAGTCAGTGAAAACATAAAATATTTGTATAGTATGTATTGCATAGAATAATTAAATACATATTACACTGATATATTATGTTCTCATTAAATTGATCGTCAGAGTATTGTCAACAGGTGTAGCTTCTCTCATCTCATTGTAATCTTTAAGCATCCTAAAGTTGCAATTACAAAGGATCACCTCGGAGACCACCTCCAAGCGTCCGACCTCGAGTTTTGGTGAGAACAGTTTTTAATGATAAATACTCAACTACCTAATCAGCTCTCAAGTAACTTTATGTTCATAGTGAATCATCAGAAGGGGAATGTGGATCCATATATTTGATAAAGTGAGATTGAGTCTTATAGTTGTAGGTCAAATCCTAGACCGTCATTGTTTATTTCATATGTTAAGTTTATTAATATTGATATTTAAAGCTTACAAAGACATCATTCTTTTTCGTGTTTTCTTTCATACTTAATTATGATACAAGTAGAATCAAAACCTCCTTACTAAGTTCTTTGAGAAAAAAATTGAGAAATTTTATCTAGGATGTTGACTTATGGAGTACTTAGTTTTAATATCTTGGGGAGATATTAAATACATAGAGTCCTTTTATTTTGATGTAAAACTTTTATTATTGTACAAAACTTATATTTTTGTGTGTAATATACTATGAATAATTATAAAGATGTAAAATGTTAAAATTCATACACACAGACTTATATATATATATATATATATATATATATATATATATATATATATATATATATATTATGTTATGATCAATGTTCTTTATAATAAAATATTATTACACAAAAAAATTTACTCTCAATTTTTAATTAAGTAATAATTACTTATATAATAGTCAGGGTGTTACACATGCCTTGTTTTTTGTTAAGGTTCACGAATCAACTTTCTATACCACACATTAGGAATCTTACCAGCACCAATATTTTAATAAAAGTACATTGTTTTGTATGTCCACACTCTAGTGCGTCCATTACGATAAATCTCGTCTATACCGTTTATTTAACAACTCACATGGATCAAATGTACTTGTTACTCAATTAATCTTCAACTATAAATTCTACCATGTACCAAATCAAAAGCATTGAGTAAAAAAACACTATCCACACTAAACATGCAAAGTCGTTTTTCTCACAACAAAGTCATATTCATATTCAAATGGATCAATTTTAAATCACATAGACAAAGAATTATTTTAAATGTTAGCTTGTAAGTCTCAATTTCATTTTGATACAATGATTGAAATGTACGTTAAGTTTACAAGGACTATAAAAGAAATTATGAGGCTTCTAAAATTACCCATTACAAACTCTTCCACAAATCTCAACCTCATCACTTCCACCGAACAAACACTTTAATTCAAAGGACTTATCCAACGATCTACCATAATGGAAAGCCGAAATGGTTATAATCTCATTTATAAATATTGCAACCTCAGAAGAAGGACAATCTAACACAACTAGTCTCTTGATCAGCTATTTCTCCACATGATAAAAGTACTATAGTGGTGATTGCAAACAAGTCACGAAAATCAACTACCTACAATCAATTCAAGTTTTTAATAAAAAACTCATCCACGATTAAGTACAAATCAAAATTGTCGTTGACATTATACAAATGATCAACCATTGAAAGAAAAGATTAAATTTCTTGACTCGAGTGTGCAACATAAAGAATCATGAACTAACATTGAATTGTTTATCCAAATAAAAAAAATTTACGTAAGAGAACACTTGATGAAATAATTTGTAACTTACAAGATAATACCTATATAAACCAACATGACATATCCGCACTTTACTAATATGTATACATTTGATTTCAATTATATTTATATACTATCAATTTCATATACATTTTCTCTATGTACCTTTAACTCTCAAATAAATTAAATTTCAATTAATTTTCATTAAATATTTTTTTTACTAAATATCATGGATATATGTATTTTTTAAATAAGTTTTTTTTTAAAAATATTATTACATAAATTTATTATTATATTTCAAAAATATATATAAAATAAGTTGATTAAATATTTATTACATGGAAATTAAAAATAATTCGTTATTTTTACAATTTTAAATTTTTATTTTATCTTTATGTTTATTATTGATAATTTTTAACTTTTACGACCAACTGGATGACATAAAATACATTCTTTAATATTTATTTAATTTAATTTTATCTTTCTAATGTATTATTAAAAAAAATTTAACAACTCCTTTTAGAAAAAATTCAACATTGAAAAAATGAATTATCATCAAATAAATAGTTACAAAAATAATTAAATTAATAAAAAATTATATTTTACATTTACTTACACAACCGAAATTAATATCTATTTAATTCAAACGACTCTATTCTAATATTTACTTATTTTTTCAGAAGTCCAATTTTAAAATTTTTTTTTTTAAAGAAATTGCAAAAAAAAAATAATCAGGTCACAATTCGATCGTAGAGAACCAAGTTCCAACACGTTTTCTGACGTTGGAAACCACTCTGAACAGTTGAGAATTCAATTATGGAATGGGTAAATAAAGTGCAAAAGGAGTTTAACATTTTGTAGTTCATAAAAATGAAAAAAAAATGTAAAATTAAAGATTTAAGTAAAATGCTGAATTTTATAAAATCTAGAAATAAAACCTAAAAGATAATAAAAACCAAAATTAGAATTTAAGTTTTAAATTTGAAAGAGTATTATTGTTGATGTTAGTTTTGTTCACCAACATGATGATGATGTGGTAATATTGTATCTCTTACCTTTCTTTGCATGTTTCTCTCAATTTCTTCATGTGCAAATTCTTTAATGAACAAACACTACTCACGCATGTCTTCAAACTTTTCCCAACTCAAACTTTTTTAGCCTACAAATTTATTGCATCAACCATATCCATAAATAATAATCATCGCATTAAGTACAAAAGTTGGTTTTCTCATTTCAAGTACAAAAGTTACTTCCATCAACCCACTTTTGACTGGTCAACAAAAGGTTTCATCTTCAAAATCAAGCTTTTCTACTCACAACGTTGTGGGAGAAAATGGTGGCTAGTTCTTAAACCTAATTATGGCTTCACTCATGCTATATCTTTCATGGGGCCAAACCAAACAAACACATGTTTGAGTAGGCTATTGAGCCTAGCTCACATTCACCTTCATTTCATTATAAAACATAGTGAATGTTTAAATTATTTCAACTCTTAAAGTAATACTAAAAAAATTATTAAATAAAAATTAATTTTAAAATAAAAAATAATTAGTTAATATACTGACAAAATTAGATACTATTTTTGACAAAATTAGATACTATTTTTGATGTGGTCCAATTGTTAAATAACTCACAATTTAAAAAAGACTAAGTATAAACTTAACCATTGGGACAAATTATCCTTTTCTTGAAATATAGGAATTGTATTTTTATTTTATTTACTTACAAATGAGTTAAGATTTATAACTAAATTTGTATTTATATACTTTTGGGAAATCAGAATGAAAATGAATATTTTGGCCATTTAAGGGAGAATATTTCTCTGCTAGAGTTTTTCCCTACATCTTAAGATCTTATCAAGAATCCACCAATTCTTGTGACGATCATCCTTATGCTTATCAAACTTTATTTGTGGTGCCTTCTTCTATCCAGGTTTTCATTATTACTATTTTTAATTGATTTCATTCCGTAACCCTAAATTTTCAATTATATTGTTAGTTTTATTTAGAATCATATCAATTTTAAAGACTAAAATATTATTGATATTTAAAGTAATTTTTAATATTAAAAAAAATTATAAACTAGTTTCTAAATTGGTATTTAATTTGCTACCAAAGTTTTATATATCAATTACTAAAACATTGGTAGCTAATTATATATCAATTTATAAATTTTTAATAATAGAAATTACTTTAGATATCAATAATTCTTTTAGCCTTTAAAATATTATCTATTTAATCAATATAGTAATTAATTATTTTTTATTTTTAAGATTGATTTTTATTTAATAATTTTTTTATAGTGTAATATATTACTAAGTTATTGGCGACTTTTTTAAGACACTAAATTTGAAGTAATGTGAGGAAAAGATAAAAACTTGTTTTCCCAAACATGATGTTAAAGTATTGAAAAGAAAAATGAGTGTGAGAAACATGTTTTTGTTCATTGTCCTGAACAAGTGGTATCTTTTGCAATAAGTCCAACTATTTGAACAGAAGACAAAATAATGCAAAGTCACAAATGCTACTTCGAAAAGACCTAAGAGACTCCAAAACCACGCATTTTCAAGTCATTCATTTAACCAATTTCTTACCACTTAGACTTCTCACCTTCTTTTGCTCTCCACTTTCTAATCATCAATAAATGGCTGCTCTCTATTTTCCAATATATATATATATATATATATATATATATATATATATATATATTATAATTTGGTCATATCTCTTGATGTGAGAGTTATAACACATATATATCTAATTCAACCTCACAAAATTGACTTGGTAATTTAATGTTTGCAGCCACCTATGTATTATAATTTAGTCATATCTTTAGATAATCCAATATCTTCACACATCCCCTCAGACTAAGAACATCGAGCATGGAAATAAAGAGAACCTGATAACAAGTAGACTCAACAAGTCTTTATTAAGATGTACTATAAAATCATTTTGAAGTAGTGAAATTTTAAGTCTAACTAAACTTCAGGATTTAGTAAGATAAAGTTTATAATCATCTACATATTATTATTTAGTCTTAACTTTAGTCGATGTGTGATCTCTAACCCACCATTTATGTCAAGAACATTAAGCATGTGCGAATAAAGGGACCCAATAATAAATAACATGATAGGTACATCGTTTATTTATGTTAGAAAAATCATCGAATTCACTCAATTAAAAATTTAAACCAAAAACTCTAATCTCATTCTAGTTATATATTTAAGGAGTATTTACAAAAAATATAAAAACCAATCACATAATTATTGACTAAATATATAATTCAATAATGCTTGGACATAATTAATATAATCAGTACAATTTCTCATTATTTTTGTTCTATTGTTCAAAAACACTTAAACTGAAATAAATTGATATTGACTTACATAAAAAAAATTGAGTTACTCTTAAAAAAAATAATTGAACTGTTATTTTAGTTTAATTTTTAAAAATGTAATTGTTTAAATAAAATTATCTAAACTAAATCGAAGTTATACTTTATAAAATTAAAAAAAAATCTTTAAAGTAATATGTCCAATAATAATAATAATAACAACAACAATTTAAACTATTTATATAGCTCATAATTATTCAAGTTATAATTTAATTTAATTCATTTCATTGCCTAAAAAATTATATAAAACTTCTAAAGTTTATTTTAATTTTATAATAATCTACTTCATATTTTTGTTTCAATTAACTGAGTCAAGAGAGTGATTCAACTCATGACTTAGGACATTTTCACATAAAATAAAAATGGAATGAAATTTTTGTAAAAGCATGGAATAGAAATTTCGTAGAAGTAGTAGCTTCTTGTTGTTAAAACGAAGAAATGAAGAGTTATAAAATGAAAAATGATGTAAAGAAAAAGCGAAAGGAGCTTTATGTATCCATAAATGTCGGAATATTGTCTCTAAAAGTTTATTAAAAGGAATCACTATTCTTGCATTATTACTTTTCCTTTGTCGGAAGCACTTTTCTATCATTATTTTCACTTCCTTTCTCTCCAAATCACCATCATATGTTTTGCAATGTATTGTGTTCTGTGTGATCATCTTCATTTTCACCACCATTATGTTTTTAATAAAAAAAATATAATAAACAATAAATTTATAATTAAATGATGCAAAAAATTATTAAAATAATACTATAGAATGTTGTAGATGGATGTAGAAAAAAATTAAATTGTCAATATATCATAGTTAAAAAATTATTCATGTTCCTTGTAAGATTTGTCTTACACTAAAAATAGGAATTTTAAATATGAAACCTAGACCATATATGTATACATATATTAAGTTTATTATGATTCTTAAGGAAAGAGGTCCCAAAAAACTAAAACTGTTTCACTAAACAAATTAATTTATATCATATAATATAATATTTATAAACATATTCATATAAATGTTAAAATAAATTAAAATTTTATGCAACACCACTCTTTAAATTCTAAGACTAAATAACTAAAATTAAGTTTTTATTAGGATTTTTCTCAATGGAATTAAAATTTGTTAAACGAAAATTTCTCTATTAATCTATTGAGTGAATTTTCATTTTACCGAACAATTTTCTAAAACTTCTCCCATGGTGTTAAGCATAATTAAATCCACTGAACAGATTATGTAGCAAATTTTTTTATCATAATTTGATAAATTTGATCATGTATCAAACAATTACCTACCAATTTAATCAAAATTTCACTAATTCAAGAAATATCCTAATTCAAATGCAAAAAAAATAATCTGCAATTCATACTTTAGTAAAGAACCAAAAATGGAAAAAATTTCCAAAACCATAACACTTCTCCGAACTCACGTAATTTAACAAAATTCAAAGTTTAATTTATGATTTCACATACAACAACTTTAATTCATGATAAATCAAACCAAAGTAAGTTGTTAAAAAAATTCAACAGCCAAAATTCTTTCATTAAAGTAAAATCTAGATCTCAACAAAGTTGAATTAGAATAGCACTTAATCCCTTAAATTTTCATAAGCATCTCATTTCTACAATCTAAAATTATCCCTTTTTTCATAATTTAATATAAAAATTTTGGACAAAATTAGTTTCTCTTGTAAAATGCCTCACCTTCCAAGGAATTGTACTTTTTTTTGAAAAGGGAATGAGTTGAAGATGCTTAAATATTCTTTATGTTGTTTTTAGAAAAGTGAATCTAACAAATAGTCATGCTTAATTAGAGTAAAATTAATTATTTTTGTGTATTTGAGTTTAAATAAAATATATAATTAAAAATTTTGCCTTAATGTGTGTTTGATGTGTCACAATTTTCAATCCATCCAAATAGAAAAATACTTAACTGATGTGTGAACACTTTGAATGACAAAACAAAGTTAATATGCACACAATTTAAAGTTAATTTTTGAAAAAAATGATAAAAAAGCATAACAAAAATTCTTTGGCAAGTTCTCCCTGCACATCCATATCTTCCTCCTACACTTTCATATTTCATTTTAATTCCAATAATACCCTTCTGAATATGATGGAGAGTGTAGTGTCTTCTTTTTGCATTTTCAAGTGGTGGTGACTGGTGGTGAACTTTGGTGGTTGAGATATGTTTTGTGGTGTTTTTATTTATGGTGGTTGTGTTTTTGTTCACTTATTTGTTCATATTTTGGAAAGCAAAAAAACCCAAAAAAACCAACAAGGTGTAAAAATGGAGTATAAAACTAAAAAGAAATTATTTTCGTAATGGAAGAATATCGAATAAAACAAATATTCTCGTCAATCCTCTCATACCTCAAGTGATAAACCTGCTCTCTCAAACACTATGACTGCAGAATAATAGAAGTATTGTGGTTGGAAGAAAGGTATGAGAATGCAAATATGCAACTGAGATTATTTAAAAAGATGAATATATATTTTATTTATAATTATTTAAAATATTTAAAAAAGATTAAAATCAACTTTTCACGATTAATATAGATGCATGGAAAAGTTAGAAAGGTGGTGAAAGAATTTGCCAAATCCTTTAAAACCCATTATTAAAGCCCAATTTTGCACACCCAAGCCCACATCTCTCTTACTAACCTTTTTTAGTTTTAGAAATTGATATAAATAAATAAAGAAAGAAAAAGTGAAAAGTGTTAAAGAAGCAACATGAGACATGCACTTTTTGAAAAAACCCAAAAATGATTGTAGCAGGAAGAAGCAAGAAGCAAGAAGCAGGAGTCAGCAAGTTTTTGATTATTGTGTTAAGTTGGTGAGGTTAAAGATTAGCATGAAGATAGAAGGCAGCAAAATCCATTAACTTATTACCTCAGTGTTCTGCCATGGCTACAACCAAAGAGACATGAGACACGACACTGACATTCATTATCTTATGTTATTTTGTACATTCCGATAATCAGAACTGAATCATATGCCCAATTCTGCATTCTAGCTTCACAATCATAACAAACAAAAGATGGGTTATAAGTGCTTCTAACTCACAAATAAGACAAATGCATAATACCATCAACAACGTTTCAAACAAAACATCTAGAGTTGGTGAAATTCACCTGTCTAAACCCTTTCTCAACCATACTTAAACAAAATCTCTGTTTTAAAATCTTCTTGCTCTGGAAAACACGTGATCAACTCAAATCAAATGCTAGAGCAGTGTTCTTTGTCCATCAATAAAACTTATTTTAATGCATAAGATTCTCTTAACGTTAATGTGTAAGAAAATATTACTAAAGTAAAGGGTATTATTGGTAAAGAATCTTAGATAAACATAACAAAGTCTTAAATAACAAATAATTTAAATGTAACTACATGTATGGTGGGTATATGGTAGTGTCATGTCTCTTTGCTTGCGGTGATGGCAAAAAACCTAGATCATGGCTATTCTTGTATTGTGTCTTCATCATAATCTTTATTCCAACCAAGTCAACACAATAATGAAAAAAATTTCGTGGCTTGCTTGTCACCGTAAAAAGCCTTGAATCTTGTGCATCATTTGTCATGTTAAGTGTTTTGTTTGGATTAGAGAGGGAATATTTGAAGATTTGAATAAGTGAATTTAAAGTAATTTGAGAGAAAAATGTGAAGAAAGTTAGGTTGTTTGGACTAAGATATGTATAGTGGATTTGTGAAGAAAATTTATTGAAGTTTATGAGTGATGCGGTGAGGGTGGAAGAATTTTTAATTTTTTTAATATGTTAAAAATGTAAGTTTACAAATTTATCCTTATCTTTTAAAATAATTGAAAAGAAAAGCAAATAAAATGAGTCTTAGGGTGCTCAAGAGGAACCTTAATGTATTATCACTAAATCCTGGTTGTCATTCCTCATGAATCTATGCATGTGAGAGAGGAAGAATTTCAATTTCCCCTTCATCAACGTATCTATTCGCTTCCATTTCCTCGCATACACCATGATCCAAATGCAAGTCATTCGCGTCCTTCCATCGTCAGCAACCGTGTTTGACTTGATCCCAAACACACTGTTAAACTTGTTTAATTATTGTCGTGTCACCCGTTCAAACTAATGTTAGATTATTCATAAGTATCTAGTCTCACGCATAAAATTTCTATGTCTCGACAACATAAAAGGGGATGTTGAAGATGTCACATTAACTATAGATAATGTCAATTTATCATATATGAGTAAAAGTAATTATCACCTTATAAATTGATTTTTGTGAAAATGATGTAGGTTTAAACTCTACTTAATATTTTATCACACATAGAAAAACATTAAGTTACTTAAAAAATAACACTTGATAAAGATGATTTTCATTTTATGTATTAACTTTTACTAATTCAATCGTTAAGTTAAATTAAAAATTGTTATTAAATGTGATTTTATATTTATAATTATAAATTTTGAAAATTATTTGAAATCTCATTGTACTTTTAAAATATAAATAAACTTTAACTAACTAAAACTTTCAAAATGAATTCAACCCAAACAATTATGTTAAAAAAATTCTCAATCACGTTAAATTAAGAAAAAAATTGTTTAAATTGAATTAAAACATACTTTGGCTTGATCCTTTAGTAGATAAACAAAATAAACTCAAGCAAATTTATTTTATAAACTAGTAATTATATTTTAAAAAATCAAAGTAGTATTATTTTATTAATATATATATATATATATATATTAATTCACATATATTTAAAATTTAATTTATATTACTTAAAATTGATTTTTACAAAGCAATTTTAATTGTAAGTTATTTAAGATATTGACTAAGTAAACACAAATTTATGAAGTGAGCTATAAAATTAAGACAAAATAGCTCATTTAACTACTTTAAAAACAAATATTTATAAAATAAATAAATAAAAGATGAAATATTAATGGTAGTTACCTGCTTAATGGGAGTTTATTTTTATTAGTGAATAAAGATGAATGAAGGTTAATCTTAGAGCAACCTGAATAAATATACTTAGAGTTTCTTGAAGTGTGTTCTTTTAAAAAATAGCAATGCTATTGAAGACATAGTGAATATAAATAGAAACATGTATCTTAATAATAAAGATTTGAACATTGAGACTAAACTCAACTTCATTGATGAATATTGAGACATATGATTGATCCATTTATTTTGAAATTTTGAGTTGTCTATAAGCATAGTACTGTTTTAGATAAGGAGGACCACCCTATTCTATTCTCAGGCACATGTTATTTTTGTATGATACCATTATTTTCCTCATCTAATAACTCATAAAGCATTGGAGTAGTTATGGGGATTTATTCATCCCTATGTGCTTCTACTATCTAAATTCTATTATAATGCTTATGACTAAAATAAATAAATTAGGATAAGATAAAATTTACTTTAAATTTGATCTAAGATTAACATTATGGTGTTCCATTAGGAAGAAATGTGTGATACATATTTGGTATCAAGTGTATTAAAAGAGAGTCATTACTTGACTCTACCATGAAAGCTAAAGTGGCTAAGAAATAACATGTTGTCATTATCAAAAGAATTTGTATGAGAACAAAATTTCACACCCTTATGAAACATACAACTTATGTTTCATTAATTACGTCTCACCAAACATGTAACATTCCTACTTTTAAATAATTATACTAATTATTTTATTCTTATTTTTAAAATAATAATTAAAAAATCTTACGTTTTAATTTTTGTGATTAAATTCATATATATATATATTATTCTATTTAGATAAAGTCTAAACATCGAAAATAAATTAAATTAAGTAGTTTTAAGAAAATTATAAGTAGATAAAATAAAAATAAACAATAAACAATAAGAAGAAGAAAATTTAATTTAAAAAAATTTAATATACATATTTAATTATTAAAATAATCTTCTAATAGATAAGAAACAATAAAAAAATAAGGAGACAAGATTACATTTAATGTATATAATAATGAATTTTAAAAAAAAATAAAAATAAAATAAATAAAATGGAGTGGAAGAGAAGATGAGAATTATATACCTTCTAAAGGCATTTGTAGATCTAATTTTAGTGTGCTCACTTATGGTGTGTTTGTTTCGATGAGGGAGGAGGGAGGGGTATTTTTGTGTTTATTTCAAAGATTTTGAGGGTGGGAGAATAGATGAGGGAGATGGTGGATGATTTTTTTCACTCTTATATTTTATCTAAATCTAAATATCCTTGTACATACATTTTATTATAATATAAAATTAAATATTACATAAATTTATTTATTATTTATAATTTCAAAAATATTTAATTATACTATTAATAATAACATATAATTATAAATAATAAAAATAAAAAAAAAAAAATTATAATATTAATAATATATACATAGTTATATAAAGTAACAAATGAATATAATAATAAATATTATTTTCATAAATTTTAATGAATTTAATAAATTTATTTCAATTTAACACAAAAATATTTTCTATTAAAAATATATAAGTAATTATGGATATTATATATTAAAAAAATTTAATTAATTCAAACCTACACAAAAAAATCATAATTTATTATTCAAATATTTTTTAATAACAAGGATAAATTTGTAACTTTATAATAAACCATCCTCACAAATCCACTCTATCATTCTTCAATCCAAACAACCTCACATATCCTCATACATCCTCCCTAATCTTCACCAATTCAGTCTCTACTCTCCTCACAAATCCACTCCTCAATTCAAACAGATTATTTAATGACTTTTATTTTTAATTATATATTATTTTATTTTCTTTGGTCTTTTATATATATATATATATATTATTTAATTTAACTCCAATTATGCATTGATTTTATTTATTTATATAATTTAATTTATTTTTAGTTATTTTTTATTTATATTTATGCTATCTTTCTTATTTTATTTATTTATATTTATATTATTTATTTTATTTTCCATTATACACAACTTTTATCTTTTTATTTATTTATATTTATGTTATTTAGTTTATTTTTAGTTACGCACTAGTTGTGTTTATTTATTTATAATTATACCATTTAATTTATCTTCAGTTAAGTACTATTCCTGCTTATTTATTTATATTTATATAATTTAATTTATTTTCAGTTATACTAGTTCTATTTACTTGTTTATTTATTTATATTTTTTTAATTTATCAATAGTTACATGATGTCTTTATTATTTATTTATTTATTTATATTTATGTCATTAGTGTATCTCCTAGTCCTATTTATTGATTTATATTTTGTTATTTTATTTTCCTATAATATACTTATCCCTATTTAATTATTTAAAATTCTTGCATTAATTTCAATTTTTTATATATATTTTTTTATAATTTAAAAAAAATATAAAGTAATAATAAAAAAAAGTAAAAGTAATTATTATTTTTATTGAGTTTGGATAAAAGAAAGTTAGCTATATGTTTTATTTTATTTTTATACTTTTATATATGTTTGAATTATGTGTATAAATTATTGGTAAGATGAATATGATTCTACTCATACGATAGGTACATATGAAAGAAAAACATGGAAAATATATATTTTAATAGTTATCATGTTATGTGATTCTTGAAAATGTCAAAGAATATGTCAGTCGATAAATAGTCATAAAATTTATTGCATTGAGTTAAAAACCATGTTAATGTATTAGTCTTTGTGTTTGGAAAGTTACAGTTTGATACACTACGGGATGAAAAGCAGGGACCATGGTGAGGTGTATAAGAAAGTTACCAAGTAGGTGAATATCTAGATAACTCATAATAATATCTTGGATTAGGATATTCATAGGCCAAACTTGGACTACGTGACATCTGTTCAACATCGTCAAGGTTAGGTAGTGAGTATATACTTTTGTGTGGACTGATAAATGGTCCATATTCTCGAGAAAAATAATTATAATTGTATCAATGTTCTTAATGAAAAATACTTAACTGGCTAATTACTTCCAAAATAATTTTTATGTTCATAATGGATCATCATAAGTGGAATATGGATCCATATGTTGATAAAATGAGACTGAGTCTTATGGTTGTAGGTCAACTCATAGATCTTCATTGTCTACATTATGTGTTAAGTTTACTAAAATTAACATTTAAGACTATTTTCCATGTTTTTCTTTCATATGTACCTATCGTATGAGTAGAATCATAACATGTTTAGTAAGAATTGTTTCGGAAAAATCTTGAAAGATCTTCTCTAGAAAGATGACTCGTGGAGAATTTGGAATATTTAAAATATATAGATAATTATATATTGTGATTTAAAACTCTTATTATTGTACTAAACTTATATGGTTTTATAATATATTATAAATAATTATAAAATACTGACACATTTATATATATGAGGTTATGTTATGACTAATGTTGTCTATGAGAAAAATATTATTACAAAAAAATATACTCCCAACTTATAATTAAATAACAATTATTTATATGATAGTTAGGGTGTTATACACATCACGTACTTAAATTTTTTTAACTAATAATTATAGCATTATATAGGGCAGGCAAAACGGGGAGGGCTGCGCGGGCCGGCCCGCAGCCCGCACAAAAAAACGCGGGGCGGGTTCCCTTCTTTAGCCGGCGAACCTGTTTAAGCCCGTCCCGCATAACCCGCTGCCCGTGCGGGCTTACGACGGGGCGGGGCGGGCTAGCCCGTCAGCCCGCGTGAAATTTGACATTTTGTGCTGGCAGTGGCTGGTTGTTGCTGTGCATTTGCGTTTTTCATCAATTGAATTCAATCCCTAATTTCTCCACCACTGTGCCTGAACCCTAAAATCCCAATTCCTATTCTCCTCCACCGCGAACCACCACTGCAACCACCATGACGCGAGCCTCCTCCACTGCGACGCGAGCCTCCTCCACCGCGACGTGAGCCTCCTCCACCGCAAGCCAGCGACGCGAGCCCTCTCCACCACGAGCGCGGCGCAAACCACCGCGAGCCAGCGACGCGAGCACGAGCGTGAACCACCGCGAGCACGAGTGTCCTCCACCGCGAGCACGAGCGTCCTCCGCTGCGAGCGCGAGCCTCCTCCATCGCCAGCGTCCCCACCGTGCGACGCATCCTCCACCGCAAACACCACCATCTTCCTCTAGGTTTTATGCCTTCTTCCTTGATAATCTGTTATGGATTTAAAAAAATGCAGATCCTAGGTATGTAAGTATATGTTAGGTTGTGATTGCATTCTGCCAAATTTGTTGTTCTGTTACTGTAATTGCATAGTTGAAAAAATTGGAATATCTTTGTTATTGTTTCTGTCACTTGAACGCTTTAGATAGGTTCTTATGTTAATGCTATTAATTAATCAGGATTGTTATTTTGCAAATTGGAATGGCTGAAGAGGATAGTAATATTCCCCTTTGTGAAAATGAAATTGAGGAAGATGATTTTGAAAAACAATCTGAAACTGTTGAAGGTCAGAAAAAGAAAAAGAATAAGACTACCACATCTGATTGTTGGAAGTATTTTACTAAGGTTGGGGTGGATAAGGATGGAAAAGAAAGGGCAAGGTGCAATAGTTGCAATAGAATATATCTATCTGGTGGAAGAAAATATGACACTTCTCATTTAAATCGTCATATTATGAAATGTGATAAAAGAAAGACTGAAGATGTGGGTCAAATGATTTTAGATATGCAGGGAAAGTTGAAAGGAAAAAAGATAGATCAAGTTGTACATCGTGAATTGTTGTCTAATCTAATTATTAGACATAATTTGCCTTATAAATTTGTTGAGTATCCCGAACTTAGGACTTGGATAAACTACTTGTGTCCTAATGCAATTATGATTTCTAGAAACACTGTTAAGGCTGATATTGGAAGAATGTATATCAAAGAAAAGATAGTGCTTAAGGAAATGCTTGATTCTATTCCTAGTAAGATATGCTTGACTACTGATTTATGGACATCTATTAATACTGAGTGTTTCATATCATTGACTGCCCATTTTGTTGACCTAAATTGGAAGTTAAATAGCAAGCTACTCAACTTTTGTCATATGCCTCCCCCTCATACAGGTTTTGAGTTGTCTAAGAAAATTTATGAATTTTTACAAGATTGGGGATTAGAGAAAAAAATATTTTCTATCACTTTGGATAATGCTTCTGCTAATGATGTTCTCCAAAATACTTTAAGAAGCCAACTTCTTTTACAAAATGGTTTGATATGTGGTGGTGAATTCTTCCATGTTCGTTGTTGTGCACATATATTAAATTTGATTGTTCAAGAAGGATTAAAGGTGCTTGGTGAGGCT
Source organism: Phaseolus lunatus (assembly GCA_013389735.1). Taxonomy (NCBI): domain Eukaryota; kingdom Viridiplantae; phylum Streptophyta; class Magnoliopsida; order Fabales; family Fabaceae; genus Phaseolus; species Phaseolus lunatus. Next base: position 6,201,942 of record CM023861.1, read on the forward strand.
TTGAACCAAATTAGAAATAACATCAAATATGTGAGGGGTTCAGAGAGTAGAATGGTCAAATTCAAATAATGCCTTGAAAAGTTTAGTGATATTGATGCGTCATGTGGTTTGTGTCTTGATGTCCCTACAAGGTGGAACTCAACTTACTTGATGCTTAAAAGTGCTCTTAAATATCAACGTGTTTTTGGAAGTTTACACTTGGTTGATGAATCTTATAAATATTTCCCTTCAGAGGAAGATTGGAAGAGAGCAGAAAAAATTTGTAAGTTCTTGTTACCCTTTTATGATATCACTACCTTGATTTCTGCTACAAGTTATCCAACTTCCAACTTGTATTTTTTACAAGTTTGGAAAATTCAAAGCTTGTTGATGGAAAACGTGAAAGATGAAGATGCACTAATTAAGAATATGGCTGAATTGATGCTGATCAAATTTGAAAAATACTGGGATGAATATAGTGTTGTACTTGCATTTGGTGCAATTTTAGACCCAAGGATGAAGTTAGAAACATTGAGTTTTTGCTTTGAAAAGATTGATTCATTGACTTGGGAGCTGAAAGTGGAAAACATCAAGCAAAAGTTATACAAACTTTTTGCCGAATATTCTAGCAAAGGTTTGAGAAGAACATCAAATACTCTAAAGCGTAAGCAAGGACAATCTTCATCCTCGTCTACTTCTAAACCAATTCTTTTTGATGTAAGTTGCTTACTTGAATGTACTTCATTTAATCTTTTAGTTTTTGTTGTGCTTGCCCCATGTTACTAACTTATTACATCTATAATAGGAATTAAAAATGCGCAAGCTTCAAGTAGCTAATCAAAGTGGAAGAACACAACTTGACACTTATTTGAATGAACCAACTTTGGATTTTGATTTTTTGGAGCATATGGATGTTTTAGAGTGGTGGAAAAATAATAGTCAACGCTTTTCGGATCTTGCTTTAATGGCTAGAGATTTGTTGAGTATTCCTATAACCACAGTTGCATCAGAATCTGCATTTAGCATTGGTTCTCGAATTCTTAACAAGTATAGGAATTCTCTTTTGCCTGAAAATGTGGAAGCAATTATTTGTACTTCTAGTTGGAAGCATGGTTTTTCTGAGGGTAATTTAATTATTTTAACCTATCCTATTGTTATTGTATTACTTTTTGAAGCATGTATTTTCTGAAGGTAAATTCATTCTTTCATTTTCATTGTTCAAATGTATGCAGATGATGGAAAAGATTATAATTATCAAAAAGTCGAAGATGAAAGTTCTTCTAAGGTTGCATCTAATGTTCTTGATGTGGAAGAAGATGATATAATAGCTACTGCATAACAAGTGTTTGATGTGGTAACTGCTTTTTATTGTTAATCGATGTCATTTGCTTATTCAGTGTTGTTTTTTAGTTCATTAAAACTCTTGTAACTATTGATGATGTGTACTATGAATGATTTTTGGCCATCTTGTGTTATCAATTTCAGGATTTGTGAGGTGTATTTGTTTGTCATATTTTCTTGTACACCATAGGCTTGATTAATTCACAATTTTAGATTGCATCAATTCCCAGAAACTTGATTTATGTTTGAAATAGCCAATTTGTAAAAGTTAAGCGGGCCGGCCCGCAAGCTCGCGAGCCACGAAAACTGGCCCGCATTGTGTATGCGGGACGGGCCAACCCGGTCCGCATTTGGCGGGCTTAAGCGGGTCGGGCCTAAGCGGGCCGGGCTGGCCCGCTTTGCCACCCCTAGAATTATACGCTGCAACTTGAATTCTATGTGTTTAGTTATTTTGTATAGAGAATTACACATGACCACAAATATGAGAGTATAGACAATGAGCGAATGTGTGTCATTATTATAATCATGAACTTGACATCATATGTCATACATCATGTTCATTTCCAACATTCAACTGACTTTCCTATTAGTGTGCAAATGGAGCCAAGGTTAAGTAAACTTTAGGAACATGTCTCACAATGATCTAATTAGGTATAAAGTAAAGATAAATTATATTTAAGGTAATCAAGTACCACTTATAACAAAACAATATGTCATATTCTTCTTTATTTCTTCACTTAATGATATTTTTTGTTAAAATTTTGATTATAAACCTCATTTTATTGCAATTTTTATGGACTTTTGGAGCTATCAATGTCGATCCAAGCCTATAAGGATGAATAATAATGGACATAATGCACCACAATAATTTGTTTTGCAATTGTTAATGATATCAATATGATAGGTAAGGTTATATTTCAGTATACTATATGAAGTCCCTTCCTTGCCTAACAATTTGGACAAGTTACAAAAAGTTGACATTTGAGAATGAGTTGATGAGAGCTGGGTAACAAAACATGCCTGATGGATTGATGTATGGAATAACAAACATAAACTAATGCTAATTGATAATTTGATGAAAGAACTTTTATTCTACACACATAAATACATGAAATGGTAGATAACTAATTTCATCTATCTCTTTCTATGTCACAACTACTTCAATATCTAAGTAACCAACATCCTAGACAAACTCCACCACCCACACTCAAAATTGATAACTCCCCTCCCTCATTATTTTTGGGTTCCTCAAAAACATTCATGTACAACTCCTAAATATATGATTTCTTCATTATAATCGATTATGGATGACAAATGACATTCATTTGTATCAAGTTCTAATGTTCATATGTCAAATTTATTTTCAATAACTATTAAAACACTAACTATAATCCATACTTATATGTAATTCCTTAGGGCATTTTTAGATTCAAGTGAACAATTCTACTCCTCAGTTTCCAAACTACGATACACACTAATACATGAGCACAAAAGTTATGAGGTTTTCGTGTTGATGGCCAACAATACCCCTTACCCAAAGAACAACCCCAATCAAACAATAATCCCAATTCAAAGAACAACCAACCCAACACATAACATGTCATTTTCATTATGAAATTCAATGTCATTATGGAAACTAAAAATTCAAAAATATAATAATAATGTTTATACTCAATATTAACTTTACTGTATAACAAATTATTCTAAATCTTAATTTTATATCTGTAATATATTGTTTTTATACCACTTAAAAATTATAAAATTATATATATATATATATATATATATATATATATATATATATATATATAACATTGTAGTTGTAATTTAATATATTCGAAAATATAAATAAGAATTCATTATTTGAAAATTATGTTAATACAACATTAATAAAAATATTTGAAATGTTAAAGGTTTATTTTAAAATATGAAATTTAAAATGTTGATTTAAATTATTATATAATAAATTAATTTTTTAATAATTATTAATTTAACTTGTACCTAATTATGTTAATATTAATAATTAATATTAGTAATTTAAATATATGTGAATAAGTATTTAAATTAAATTTAATTACTACTTCATTGTTATAACAAATTTAACGATTTATATAAATTATTAATAAAAAAATTGGTAATTAATTCTTATTAATAATTTTAATTTTTATAAAAATAGATAGATATTAAAAATATATTGAAGAATTGAAAAAAAATTATTGTCACACACTTTGTTATATTATAAAGAATAGTTCTAAAATCCTCATATCAAATTCAAATCATAAAGAAGTGTTATAACTAAATTTAGTGGGTCTTTATCATGATTTATTTATTTTATAAATATCATTTGTAAAGAACTATAAATAATTTTAGAGTAAAAATGATATAATTAAAATGACACCTGAATATTGTATTATTAAAGTGAAAAGTGTATATAAATAAAAATTTCAGTTATTCAAGTTTCATTTTAAAAGAAACAACATCTCTCTAAAAAACTTTATTTTTTTTTCCTTCCTCAACCTTTTCTCTAACTTTTTGAGCCCATTCTTCATTAGACTAACGATCCAAGTTTGCCATTTGATTCTTGACAACGAATACTACCAAACTATCTGATCATAATTTTAGTTAGAGTAAGTTCATTTTTGCTCATTTTTATTTGGGGTTTTGAACTTTTTAGTTTTGTTTTTGTTGTATGTTTTGCATGTAGTGTTTTTAGCTTCAAGATTAGTTATTGTTAGTTCAGAGTCTAAGTAATATAGTTGGATCATTGATTAGGACTTTGTGGTGCAAGTTAAGCTATCATTGGGCTATGCAGGATTGAAGCTCTTTCTAAGCACACCTACTCAAAGTTAAGTAACTAGTTTTATTTTTGAATAAAATCCTGGGAAGATCTGGATGTGGGGTGCTCTCGACCCCAAATCAGTTAAGCGTTTTTTCCTGCGCTTAAAGCGGATTTTAAATGCAGAGTTAGCGGAGATCTCAATCTAAAATCTGCTTAGTGAATTTTCCATGCGCTCAATGAATTTAAATTGCAGTTTTTGGGGCTATCAGCCTCAAATCCGCTCAGCCAAATTTCATGCGCTTAGGGAATTCGAGATATAGTTTTTGTGTGTTTTCTGCCTCAAATGCGCTTAACCAATTTTTGATGCGCTCAACCAATTTTCTTGGGCTCAAGTCAATCTTAATTGGCTTAAGTCATTTTGACAACATTTGTCATTTTTGCTTAAATACCTTTTATTTCTCAACTATAAGTTATAAAATTCAATTAAATCTTTTGAAAATTTATTGATTTGTAAATTAGAAGTGATTACAACATTTAAAGATCTATATTTGATTAAAATTATGCAACTTAAGTGTTTAAACTAATTTAGTCATTTGATTTGTGAAATTTAATGTTATGTGACTATTGTTGATATTTCTTAACAAGTTTAAAGTATAATTTTTTGTATGATAAAATGATATGTTGATGAATGAGATGAAGTATGAAATTATGTCAAAATGTGACTAAGACATAGTATTTTCAGGAAAGAAAATACTGTACTGAGATTGTTAGGAAAGCGTATGGACTTGTGATGTACTCTGGAAATGGATGATTCTGACTCTACTAGTATCTTAAAATCATATAGATGAAGAGTATTAGGTAACGAGAGTTGAAAGAGGTTCATATAATTGAGTTTAAGGTTTGAAAGAAGAGTAGATCATATGAATTTACCCATGTCATATAAGGATGAATTTCTTAAAGGGGAGACCATGTTGTGATTAGAACATAGTAATATGACAGGTGCAAGTCTCCGAGTGCTAATTTCAATACATTGGTCTTCTGGAAGTAGAGTCAAGTAATTGTGTATGTTAAGTGGATTTTGACATGAGTAATACGAGTTATGATAGACACTTGATTGCTTTGTTAAAATGCATGAAAGTAATGAATTGTGCGTTTGTGATTTAAAGTTACATTTATATTCAAAATTTAAAAAATTGCTAGCTTACTCTATTGTTTGTATTATGTTTGTTTTTCCTTATTGTGATTGTAGTGTTCGATTGGTTTCGGTTTAATTTCTGACCTATTATTGTTTTTTCTGAGGAACAACGTAGCTCGATAGAGCACCGAACAACATGCATTTTATATTTGTCTTTTATAAACATGTCTGATTTTTTGGGCTTTTTGTTAAATTGATATTATTCCATTTAAGATACACCAGAAATAAATAATTGAGTGACTTAAGTTCCGGGGAGTTGCTGATGAATCTGTTATAACCCCACCAAAAAGGGGGATTGGATGACTCCATGAAAAGGGAGATCGGAAGACACTATAAAGGTGAAAAAGACATTATAGGTAAGGATAAATTTATAATACTTAACAATAAATTTTTAATACTTAACGATAACTGTTAATAATTGATATTTTTAGTCAACCGGTGGAGCTCTTATCTTCTCCTTGTGATCACTAAACAGTTGAGACGGCGGTTACAAGGAAGTCTTCTCAAAGACCACCTCCAAGCACCTGACCACCAATTTGGCGAAAACAATGATAATTATGTATTACACAATAATAGATGATTTTGCAGATGATAGAGCTCCATAAAGAATATATTAAATATTTTTATTTTTGTGACTTTTTTTTTTTGATATATGTAAATATTAGATTCTATATGAAGAATGATGTATTCTAAAATAATACATTGTTGATATGTATGTACCATATATTTTAATTTTAATTAGATTTTTACATGCATAATAATATAGTATTTAAAGAATATAATTAGGGACGTTACAACATTCTTAACTTTTTTTTCTCTACTTTTATGTTATATTTTTAATATTTTTTAATGATTATTGACTGTAAACAATACTATTTTACTAAATTGACATAAATACTACACAAAATAATTAAGCTTGACATAAAAAGTTAGAAGTTGAAAAAATATACAAGTATGAATATTAAAGCAACTTTAAATTAATAATGATATATTAAAATTTTATAATAATAATCTTTATTATAAATTATTATATTCATTACTAAATTAAATTTATTAATAACCATAAATGTATAACGTTATACTATATTTATCAATATATTTATAATACTATTTACAGTTGAAATGTATTTCAAATATTTTTTAACTACTATTTTTATAATTAATGCTACATTTATAAATTTATTAGCAATACGAAATCTAAATTAATAATAATAATAAAATTATTATTTTTAATATACAAAAATAATAAAATTATGAAATTTAAATTTATTATTAATAATTCATATGGAAAATAATTTATATTCACATTAATTATAATTTTTAGTTTTTTTATTATTTCTAAGCTACAATAATGTTAAAATAGTTATTAATTTTATTATTGTTTATATATAGATATATTGTAACACTTTTAATAATACTAAAAAGTTTAAGTTAAATAGTAATTAAAACCTTAATATTTTAAAAATTTTAATTAATTTTAAATTAACTTGATTTTAAGATAATCATAAATTATTATTATTATTATTAATTTTATTTACAATTTTGTAATATTTTAAAACTTTATAGATATATATTTTTTAAATTATAAAAGATATCTTAGATATAGCTTTTAATAGTATCTACATAATAAGAGTTGAAGGGTTGTGGATAAGAGCAGTGGGACAAGGTTCCCAAATCAAAATTGACTCATCAAACAAAGTATCAGATAAGCTTAACAATCTTCCAACACAATTTCTACAAATAAATACTAAATTCCCTCATTTTTTCTAAATAAAGAAAAGTGTTTCATTGGGTTAATTTTTCTTTAATTTGGTTTCTTTCATAAAAAAATTGCATAATATTTTAATAATTTTGAATTCATAAAATATGTGATAGAGAATATATAATAAAAATATTTGTTGGGTTGGTAGAAATGATTAAGCTAAAAGAGAGAGTTAACTATTAATTTTGTAATAGAAAATAAAAAGTGAAGTTTTTAATTTTGTGTAGAAAGAAGAGAGAGAGAGAGAAGAGGGAGACACGTGGCCCTAGTTTCCATGTAGGCGGAGAGAACTGTTATATATGCGTCTCCTTCTGCCACTCACCATTGCTAACCTTAACCTTAACCTTCACCTTCACCTTCACCTTCACCATCACCAACACACTCTCTGTTATCTTCTTCTTCTTCTTCTTCTTCTTCTCCTTGTTTCGTTCATTCATTCCACAACCTCTCACACAAAAAACACACCCTTGCATGATCCTCTCACAATGGCTTCCGCCTGCGTCAACAACATAGCAATCTCGCCGGAAACCACCTTCCTCGACCTCCCTCCCTGGCTCACGCCTCGCGGATCCGAGCCCGAACCCGACTTCGAGTTCCCCCTCGATCCCCCCGCTACCATGCTCCCCGCGGACCAGCTCTTCTCCGACGGCAAACTAGTCCCTCTCCACCTCAAAACCCCCACCATCGCCACAACCGTCACCACCTTCCAAACCCTAACCCTAACCAACGCCGCAACAACCACCATCTCCCCTCAAACCCCCAAAACCCCTTCCTACACCGCCGCCACCACCGCTACCGACCCCTATGTCTTCTCCCCCAAAGCCCCCCGCTGCTCCTCCCGCTGGAAAGACCTTCTCGGTCTTAAAAAACTCTACCCCACCACCACCCTTACCAAACCCTCCCCCTGCACCACTTCCAAATCTCTAAAAAACCTCCTTCACCGCAAAACGGTTTCGTCTTCTACCAACTGCGAAAATGCGCCACTCCTCATAAACTCATCCGACGCCGAATCCCTCTCCATCTCCTCTCGCCTCTCTCTCTCCTCCTCCTCCTCTAGCCACGACCACGACGACCTCCCCCGCCTCTCGCTAGATTCCGAAAAATCAAACCCTAACCCCAATATGACCTCAAACATAACTCCTAACCTCAACCAGATCTCGATCCACCGAAACCCTAACCCTAGAATCCGATTAGTCAAACCCCGCGCCGGGTCCTTCGACTCCAACAAAACCGTTTTGGATCAGCCTTCCCGCCCTGGGAGGAGTCCGATCCGGAGAGAATCCGAAACGGTGGGGTGCAGGGGAGTTTCCGTGGACAGCCCTAGAATGAACTCTTCCGGGAAAATCGTGTTCCAGAGCTTGGAACGAAGCTCGAGTTCTCCTAGCACGTTCAACGGTGGACCCCGCTTCAAGCACCGTGGCATGGAGCGCTCTTATTCTGCTAACGTCAGAGTCACGCCCGTTCTCAACGTCCCCGTTTGCTCCCTCCGTGGCGCGTCCAAATCCGGTTCGGTTTTCGGGTTCAGGCAACTGTTTTCTTCGCCGCAGAAGAAAGAAACTACGGGGAGTATCAGGGGGCACCACCAAAGTGGTAGGAGTAATCGGAATTGACGTAAATACCCTTCTTTAGAGGAAGAAAAAGGGTAACATATTATTGACTAGGCCTTTTTGTTTTTGGCTTTTTTCACCCTTTTTGCCGCTTGATCAATCAATCTCTCTCTGTTCTGTTTTTATCTAATCCCGGAATGGAAATATTGCAGGAAGAGGCATGGTGTTGATTGGGGGTTTGGTTGGTTCATTTAATTTGATTTTCTTAAAGTTTTAGGTTCATTAATGTAAATACGCGAGGTGGGGTTCGATGGATTTTTAGATGCCCTTGTTGTTTTCTTAGCTTGATGATAATTGATAAAAGATCCCGTTACTGTGGCTGAAACAGTGAGCTCTTTGGTTTCTTACGGCGCTTTTATTTTTATTTTTTAAATTGATAGTGGGAAAGTAAAAAGTGTTTTTTTTTAAAATTTATTAAAATGTTTCTAGATCTATGGTGGTAACATGTTGAGTTTATCTCGTGCGTCTGTTTGTGGGTTTTGTTTTTTGGTTATTTTTTTTTCTTTGTTGTCAAGTGTTTTGGGAAATGATGCTAAAAATGCAATCAGAGGTGTCATCTCTGCTGAATTATTATTTGCACGTCAGTCTGATCCCAAACCTTTCATGGCTTACTATGAAGTTTTAATTAAATCTAAGTGACAAATTATTGTCTATTTTTAATCTATGATGTGTTATGTATGGGTATATTATGTTTTCTTTTCTTGGGTGGAATTAGTATGAGGGTGGTCCACGTGTGACGTTCATGGAAGATTGAATAGGGTGGGGGCAGGGTTGTTTTCTTTTAATCAAGATGTGTGTACTTTGATCTTGGAGATGGGATGAGTTTCCCAGAAGGGATTATGATCCTTGAATGAATAATCTAACACGATTTCACTATTAAATTTGCCCTTTGTGTGCGTCCGAGATATTGATGGAGGGGTGGAACAGAACACCCACAATTTGGGTCATCTATGTTTGTTGTCCGTCAGGGTTTTATGGTTTTGTTGGATGAAGTTGTTTGTTCAGTTGATGATGGATTCGTTGGATGAGAAGATCTGAGTCATGGACATGATGGGGTCCCTTGGTAATTAGATATGGTAGGACCATTTCCTGTTTGCTAGAAGCAATTTGATATTTGGTATAAGCAAAGTGCATAATTGAGGGAAAGGATATGTTGAAAAGTTGAATGGCTTTGGACCCCTTCCCCTTTTCCATCCTTTATGGTGATAGTAATGCTCCTAGTTCCGTGGTACTATCACGCCTCTTCCTCACTTTCAAATTATATTCATTCATGGGGATTAAACTCCTAATTAGTTTGGACCCTTTGTCTCGGTTCATCATCCATTTATCCCCATTTCCAAATCCCAAACTTCATCCATGGATAATAAGTCAAGATATATGTATGTATGTATATATATATAGATATATATATATATATATATATATATATATTTATATATATATTTCACACACATCTTGTACTCCACTAGTACCAGGGAGGCTGTGATCAAACAAAGAACTCTTGAGCAACGGAAACGAAAAGTGTAACAACCAAGGAGATATAAAATGATGATTTTTATTTTGTTTTTGTAGTAGTTAGGAATAGGCTAAAATCACGTGGCTAACATGTTGCCATACTCTTAGCCTACATTAGCCACCCTAAAAGCCAAAAGCCATGTGAAGAGAGTTTAATTCTCTAAATAAAAACTAAAATGAATGTCTCTGTTTGGGTATCGGATGTGAATGACTTTTATTTATTAAACTGGATTAACTATTAGCATTTCTCATCAACACTTGTAATTTGGAACGAGTAAAGCAATGAAGGAACTAAAACATGGGCGTGGAAATTGAAAGAATAATTTTACAGGGATAACTAATCCAATGAATTGTTTTGTACCAATTATGATTATTGTGGGTAAAAAAGAAAATGTTATTAATGTGGAAATGATAGACTTGAGTAGGTATTGCACAAAATTCAGTTGTGGTTGTTGTTGAAGTGGCGTCCCATCTCTCACCTGCGCGCATGCTCTGGGGTTCTGTGTCTATGACTCTTAACTTTGATTTGACATTTTTTCATTCAAGCCCTGGCATAGCATTCTACACCTATTCATCTCGCAGATAACACCGTGCTCCAAGAATATACTTCCTCCATATACATATAAATAATTATACCTCCTTTCAACCAATAAATGTAAAAGTGTTCATAATACTATATTTTAAACCTATTTTATGACTTCCAAGGTCTGATACCATATTGCTTTTGATGTTCAGGAAAATCAATATTTTTATTTATAGGCAATTATTAACAAATGAAATCTAAATTATAAAATAGGCCTAAAACTAATATTTGAAAGGTAGGGGGTGCATCATGGCATGCTATCCAGAGTTTCTAGTTTGGAGCAATTTGTTGCACCCCATAGCATAGCATAGAAATGAAGAAAAGCACGAAAACCTGAAAACCCTACCTAGGCAGCATTGCAGGCATGATGAGCCATCTTGCACCTTTTTAATTTCTTTTTATATATATTTAGGCTTTTTCGTCCATACTCAGATTTTGATGCATCTGATATGATATGATATGGGTGAGCTGTGTTGACCAGTCCTAAGCGAGTAGTCCCCATTATAATACCACATTTGTTCCCATTAGAGTTTGGGCTTTGTGACAACGTGAAAATGGATGCACCTACCAACACTTCTTTTTATAGTCATGCTGCCTGTGTCTGTTTACTGTGTCCCAATGCAGCATCGCAAGGCTACTTCTGTCTATTCACATGTGGAGGGAAGTGCAAGGGCCAAGTCCTTGTAGTTGTAGTTGTAATTGTAGCAGTGTTAGTAGTAGGGTCACGTGCCCCAAACTGATTCCCTAAATCCAAATAACCCCTAGATTCTTGCCATATTTTGCTAGTTTATTCGTATTCTTAATTAATTTCATTATGAAAGCCAGCCAGCCAGCCAGGTCAGGATTGTGTGACGTGACTTATAATAGTTTGGTTGTTTTGGTTAGTGAGCTCAACTTTGTCATTACTTTCTCTCCTTTGCTTTATATGGAGGAGATGAGGATGGATACGTGCAATCATTTCTATCTTGCGAGGTAAATCAGCTGAAAAGCAACCCCAGGTTAATTAATGAAAGCCCCCCCATTAATTAAATACCACTAGACCTTTAGTAGTATTATTCAATAGGAGGGAGGGGGTGAGTGTATTTAAAGCATGATCTCCTTCTTCTGATTTTCTGTGTCTCATAAAGAAAACAATATGTTTGTTGAATAATAAGAGAGCCTGCAAAAGGCTGATGGGAGAGTTTTGGGGCATCAAAGAGAGAACGTGCTTATGTACAGTTGGGTCTCTGCACAGATTCCCCCTCATCCAATCCCTTTTACCCTATCATATGCATCACTGCAAACCCCAACCCCCCCTCCCCTCCTCTCTCTCTTGCATAGGGAGTGGGTCACTGGGACAGTGCACAAAAGGGATGACAAAAGGAGGGTGCTGTTGCTAAAATGCTAACGGCTATAAAAAGGGAGAGTATCTAAAGATGAGGGCAGACACAAATAACAAATCATTTCTGTATAGTGAAGATAAAATTGTTAAAAAAGAGGGAAGATATGCTTAAATTAATCACTCGACTCATCATTTCATATCAATTATCAGTATTAGTCCCTCTACTTTTTGACATGAATTAAATTTGAGGGAAGAGATGACTGACTTGGGAACATATCTCTGTCCTCATCTTCATCAACATTGCAGGTCCCCCTTGTAAGATTGAAGAGCAGGTGAGAGGATGGATGTTTTAGAAATAGAATAATGCTACTACACCTGTGAAGTCCGTACTACAGTGTGGGGGCATGTGAACTACTGGAGTTTACATCACAGTATCTTCATGAGCTGGACTGCCAAGGATAATTTGTTGTTGTTATGTTAGAACATGTCATAAAAACTGCAATGGGTTTGGGTCCCTTTGGAATTTAGTACTGCATGCATTGGACAACTTTTTACGGTTTTACTGTACCTCAATCAGAAGGACCTTTGGTTGGAGTTGAGATGTTATGTTATTTTCCTTTCTTTCTTTCCTTTTCTTCTTCACTCAGTGGTGCAGCAAAACGACAACAGCAAACAAAGGCATGATTCTGGCCACTTGCTTCGGGAAATGAGATCTGGTAATGCTTGGCAAATTTTGCATGTGTTACCATATCGTTCCAATCTTGAGCATTTATATATAAACATTGCACGTCTTGAATATATTACGATACATCACCTTCTACGCATCTAGATGGTGCAGTGCATGGTGGACCCAATAGTTCAATGGAATTGGGTTGCATTTGCAGACTCAGTTTCACAAGTTTAAAGAATTAAACGGCCCGATATACTACCAACAAACAAAGTATGCTAATTTAGATGGGGACCTGTTAAGTAACCCCACCATGCGCTTCCTGTTTTTCTAATTTTTTTTTCCCATTTCCTAAATGCAGGAAATGACTACTTGTAAATACTATCGGAGGTGATAGAATATTCAAAATCTTATATTTGTTAATAATCTAAAATTTATCATCTAATACACGTTTTCAGTTTAAAATAAGAATTCCTTAATGAATGAGATGGATTTTTACTTGAGACTTTGAACACGAAATGATAATTAATAAAAGGTAACCTAAATACAGCTTGTAACTGTATTCCTATTCTGAAGTCCTTACTCCTTAACTGGCACTAAGCTGGTATGTGCTTGAAAAGAAGAATTCAATTTAAGGGTGCATTACATAGGTAGTACATGAGGTGCTTATTCTGACGACATTTCACCTAGCACTTCAGTGGTTGTTTTTCTCTGCAAAATTGCACACAAAATAAGTTGGTACCATGAATATGAATACAAAAGAAGGTTGAAAGTATGCATATTATTAATTAAATCAATTCTAACTAATGAAATACAGGTCATTCATCATACAAAACTATTTATCCAGCTACTAACCACTGTAATTAAAAAAGAATCACTATCTTGTCTGCTTGTTACGAAATATCTTATGCAAAATGCAAGCTCGACCTTCCTGTCAACTACAAAGGCATGGCGTTCACTTTGGCAGTTATCAATATTCTAATTCAGATTGTCAGATGCTAGGACTTCTGATCACTTGTCCAGTAGTCAATCCTAATCAGCTCAAGGTGCCTAGCTTTTTTTTTTTTTGCAGGGATAGTTCCTCAAGTCTTTTGGTTCTTGTCAGAATCATACAGTAGACATCATAACTAATAGGGTTGCCAAAATCTTCAGTGGCCCTAGAAGCAGATTTAAGCATACGGTGGATACTGACCACTTTCCTTATCAGGCCAGAGCAGCCGTGATGCTTCTGGTCTACCCAATAAGATAACCATCACAATGACTCCATGATTGATCTGGAATATGCCAGCTAGAGTGATTGATCCCAGTTCTCTCATGGCAAGTGTGTGTGGGTTCAACAGTTCCTCTTAAAGCCTAAAGGGTAAAACTCGATTCTAAAGTAATGAAAAAGTTGTCAGGAAGCTTTCTCCAACTAAGAGGAAAGCAGGTCACAGCTATGTGCTAGGCTAAGAAGAGGAATCCTCAAGTCGTACACAATGATGCAAACTGATGTAGTTCAGCTTATAACTTGTTAGCATGAAAGTGATGAAAGACAAGAATTATCAACTTCAAATATAAGTATTAGTTTTTCATGGTTTTTAATTGGAAGGGAGCTTTTACTGATTCATTTGATAGAGGAACAAGTTTGTACCCAAGGTTCCAGCATAGCTGACAAGACTACACTGACGGTTGTCAAGCTAGTAAACCTGGACATGTTATTCTCCGACAACTTAACACAAGCACAGAGGCACAAGCTAGTTGAGATGATAAAAGCAAAAAACAATTATATTAATCAAAATAATAAGGAGATTTAACTAAAGCAAAAAAAAATTCCTGCCATATAACAGCACATATTTAAAATCATTTGACCAGAGTCACTTCTCCCCTGTTAAAAGTAAGGAAGAAAATTACAATACGTTCGATCAGCTCACATTCTTCAATTTTAGATTTTGCTATGATGAAATATGTAACAGTGACTGGTAAATTCAGCTGGAACCTTTCCGATATAGATTGTTGACAATAAATGGTCAGAAAGTTTATAAGTGAAAATTTTATATAAACATTGCACAGTGAAATAAAACTGTAAACTGACTAAAGGGAGATCATATATAAGGGGGGATACCCGCTAAAAGCAAAAAATCCAATACTCAGTTACTAATTATTAGAAAACAACCACAAAATAAAGTCTCTGGAGATATATCTATACCATGAGTAGTACCAATAGATATCATGCGATCTATATTATCAATCCGCCCTTGTATGGACTTTAGAAGTGAATTCAGGGATGAAACTCTTTTTCTAACACTAGAAATCTTGGCAGCATGCTGCATTATGAATGGCAAAGGTGCATCTTCAAGCAACTGATCAAGTTCTGCCAAAGAAAAGATGAATTTCAGGTCAGCAAACTGGACACCTAGTGTAATAAGAAATTAAGACATCTTAAAGTAATAGGAGATTTTTTGTTTGAGCATTAAGACTAAGAATAACTGAAGTACTGAACTGAAATCATAGCATGTTAGCTAAGGAAAAACTGGTATACCATAGCCACAAGTTTGACATACTAATGAAGACAACAGGGAGACTACCAGAGAACTAGAATTTTGTCATCATGCAGATAAGTACATAGGTTGGTTGTCTTGGGGAGGAGTGTAGTTTATTTTATTTTGTATAGTCAGTGGAATATCTAATTGGCTTTATGCACATCTAACTTTGTGGCTCTGTTTTCCATACTTCATAGTAAAACAACAGTCTTTTCTGGAGGCTAAGCAAAGCATCTTTCACAAAATGTGCTACATTATACCATATAGATGCTTTCACTGAGATGGAATGAAGTCTGCTCTAGAGTTTTAAAATAAAATGTTTAAACCAAGGCATTAATTCAA
Source organism: Phaseolus lunatus (assembly GCA_013389735.1). NCBI lineage: Eukaryota > Viridiplantae > Streptophyta > Magnoliopsida > Fabales > Fabaceae > Phaseolus > Phaseolus lunatus. The sequence goes on from CM023861.1 coordinate 6,217,552, forward strand.
ATTAATATTAACTTTTCCGAGTAAAACATTCCCCACCGGGAGGCCTATGAAATCAACCCTTTACAGAACTTTGCCCATATATGGACCACATAGTTCGCTGGCATAACAACATAAAAAAATATTTAATACCAGAATTGTCCGGTGCAAATAGTAATTTAAGAAAGAAAAAGCTGGAAACAAATTGCCCATCTGGAGCATATAACTTTCCGGCTTAACTTGCTTATTTCAGTATATGCATCATACCAAATTAATAACAGAATCATAATGCAAACATTAATCTGAGAGTGTCCAATAATTTTATCTACCAGCACCATAAAATAAATCCTTCTTCCAACAGCAACTACAGCAAGCCAATGCCTAAAATTAGCATGAAGTTTGCAAATCTACAAAAAAAGGCTGAGACTAGAACTGCTGTGCAATTTTAGATACTGTGCGATGAACAAAAACTTAACCACAGAAATCAAAATCCCGTGCACCTGCAGTACACTAGACAATGCATCTTTATGAACTGCACATTGAGCTGCAAAGGTGGGATTAATATGGGAGAAGATTCACGTGTTGAAGCCAGGGTCTTCCTGAAGACTGAATGTAAAAGCTTATATAAGGCATATTTACCTGGAAAAGGTGACAGTATTGGTGGGAACTTTAAGAGCTTATTGTATTATTATGATGAGATAAAACTTGTCACCCTTATACTTGAGTACTTGACACTGTCATTCCTTAGGTTAAGCAACACCTGAGTGATTTTTCAGATATCAAAATCTTCTGTGATCACTGGATAGGTTCTATATCAGTTCATAACTTATTGACACCAGATTTCTGCAGAATTTTAATTTGACCTGTGAAGTCTAAACTAATTTCTCAAATTTGTCTGTCACAAGTTCAATATAACATTTTATGTTTCCTGTTTTTTTAAAGGAAATATTAGTGTTTCTGCCTAACTAAACAAATCGGATTGTAAGGTAAGGATTACACCCCATTTATATATTATAATTCGGCCTTATTCCTAGTTGATGTGAGATCTCCAACAAGACAATAACAAACAATACTTCTTCTCAACATGGCTTTTCCAAGTTTCCAAAAATATAAGGCTTAGAAAGATTGTGGCTAAAAGTTATGACCAAGTACTAAAGGTGCTTACTTTCCTTACTCAAGACTCTGGTTTAAGTTATTTCCAACTCATCTGGAGAGACAAACCTAAGACCCACATGCAAAATTGTGGGATCAACTGTTCTCTCTCTTGACTGTATAGCAAAGTAGTAGTCAATAGGGCACTATAGTGGCAACATGGAGCAGCCTTGGGTCACTACAGGATTAGTGGAGCAGTTTTCAGTACTGGCTGTCTGCCACAGCTGAAAACTGATGACAAAATTGCATTATTTCACTGTGTGCCAGTGATGGGATTCAGAAACCTTGTTCAAAGCTTTATTCATGCTGCATGAATTGCTCTCTCACCTGTTTTGACACAAACTACTGAGTTCTTGCTGGATTATTTTTAGTAGGGTTGTTCATGGTTTGGTTTTTAGACCAAAAAATGATTTGAACCAAACATAACAATATATAGGGTTCAATATGGTTTGATTTGAAGGCAGTTTTGAATCCAAACTAAAACAAACTGATATTTTGGGGTTCAAATTGACTTTTGATCTTCAACATAACAACTAACAAATTAGAGTAGAATCTGATAACTAATTGAATTATGATTAACCCTTGACCATTTTATTTACATAGCCATAAGTAATATAGTAAAAGACAACATATGATAATAATTGTATTACAAACTCTTGGAGAATCTGAACGAGAGAAATTTTATTAATTGTTCAACAATCAATGAAATGAATGTTACAAGTATTTATAGTGTTTGCACAGTTCAGCAGCTGTGTGTTACCGCCTAGCACTGTTAGCTAATATGAATATTACAAGGGACAATTCTACACTAACAATTTTCAGCTAGACAGTGTACATTAACATTCAATAAAGCAGCTGGACAGTTGTACACTAACATACAAGTAAACAGATGGTCAGCTGTACACTAACAAAAAGGCAAACAGCTGGACAGCTGTACACTAACAATTCTTACTAACATTGAGTTTGCTTTGAAGAAAATGTAAATCAAGCTTAAGATAGCAGCTTTGTTAGAGCATCTGCCCACTGATCAAGAGCAGGAATATGATATATACAAAGTTGCTTGGCCAGAACCTTCTTTCGCACAAAAAAAACATCAATCTCCATGTGTGTTTAGTACGATTATGAAAAACTGGATTAAGAGCAATGGCTACACCACTTTGATTGTCACATAAAAGTACTGGAGTAGTGTAGGGAATTTGCAGTTCTGTAAGCAGAGTAGAATCCTATGAAAGTTCAATAGAGGTTTGAGCCAAACTTCTATATTTTGCCTTAGTACTAGAACAAGCAATAACTTGTTTGCGAGACCACCAAGATATTAAATTAGGACCAAGAAAAAACGGCTACTCCTGAAGTAGAACTTCTATCATCAACCTCTGATGCTTGATCAACATCACAAAATGCTTTTAATGATAACGAATGATCAAGAGATGCAGGTTGAAAATGTAATCCACGAGACAAAATTCCTTGAAGACACCTTTAAGACACCGTAATATGCGTTTCACCACCACCCAGTGAGAATCAAGAGGTTTAGCCATGAATTGACAAACTTTGTTCACAGCAAAGCTTATTTCTGGTCTAGTTACTTTCGCATACTGCAAAGCACCCACCAGTGAGCGATACAAAGTTGGATTAGAAAACAGATCAACACCAAGCTTGGAAAGTTTGCAATTAGAAACCATAGGAGAAGAAATTGAATGAGCTTCAGCCATATGTTTTTTATGAAGTAAGTCTCGAATATATTTGGTTTGCGTCATGAGAATATATTTATTAGATAAATACTTAACTTCAAGACCAAGAAAATAATCAAGCTGACCAAGTTGTTCCAAGGATAAAGTTGCATGAAGCTTTGCTGTAATCAATTGAATAAGAATAGGCGAGTTAGCAATTATTATAAGTCATCTACATAGACCAAAAAATATAAAACCTGCAACTGTTTTATGTAAGAATCAAGAGGTTTAGCCATGAATTGACAAACTTTCTGCAGCAAGGTAAGACTCACATCAACAATATGTCTGTGTTTCCTCTCAACAACATCATTTTGAAGATGTGTATGAGGAAAAACAAGTCTATAATTTATACTGCAACAAGTTAAGAGACTCGTAAAAGGTCTATATTCTCCACCCCAATCAGACTGAATGTTTATAATTTTGAAACCAAGCTGTAACTCAACTAGCTGTTTAAAATTCTGAAAAACAAACGTGTCACTCTTAGATTTTATTGGAAATATCCAAGTATATCTAGAACAAGCATCAACAAATGAAACATAATATTTGTACCCTGCATAAGAGGTAAAATGTGCAGGTCCCTAAAGATCAGTAAACACAAGTTTTAAGGGAGAATAAACAGATTTTGAGGCATGAGATGACAACTTATTTGATTTACCAACGCAACAGGATGAGCAAAAATAAGAATAAACTTTATTGGACAAAAAAATTTTGCAATGTTTCAATACAATTTGCATAATATGACTATTTGGATGACCAAGTCTACTGTGCAACATATGAATACTGTTATTTACAGTACACAGATTATTTAGACCAGACTTATGAGTGAAACACTTGGAAGATGACGACAACTGAAATGACTGCAATAGAGGGTGAAACTGGAGATTATTGAGTGAATAAAGTCCATCAACACCAACAACGCCTTGAAGAAGAACTTTATTCGTCCCCTGAGATTTAACAAGACACCTGTCAGGAAGAAACTCAGAAAACAGAATTATCTTTGGCAAATTGACTAACACTTAACAGATTTTTGGTGATAGAAGGACCATGTAACAAATTGTTTAGTTTTAGAATGCCATGTAAATCATAAGGTGAGACAAAAAAAGAGACACCAGCACCACAAATACTCAAAACTGCACCGTTGCCTATGAAAATCTGGTCAGGACCATCAAAATGTTGAAGTTGCTTTATTTTCTGAGATTCACCAGTAACATGGAAACTTGCTCCAGAATCTGGTATCCATGATGTATAGACTTTATCAGCATTGCGCTAGGTTGAGTGTTATGCCCAGACTTATTAGGATTTATCCATGTATTTGATGTCTTATATGAGCCAGCCGAATAAGGAATATATTGTTGTGTGGTCGGATCAATAAAACACAGTGACTCATAAGGTTGATATGAAACATCAGACCTGAAATGACAAACATTGGCTGTATGACCAAACTTAAGACAAATCTAACACTAAAAATTGGCAAACTTGCCACCACCACGAACCTCTACCAGAAGCAGTAGCACCAGCACGAGAAGAAGTTCCTTTACGAGAGCCTCCACGACCACATCCATAGGAGGTGTAAGTGTAATTCAGTGATGGTGATACTTAAGTCTGTGTCTCCTGAACATAACGAGTGAGACATGTCTCATGACCATAAAGGTGTACACTGACATACAAGCAAACAGATGGTCAACTGTACACTAACAAAAAAGGACAACAAGTGTACACTAACAATTCTTACTAACACAAACCTATTATTAAAAAGTGGACTTTAAGCTTAATTTAACTTTTCAAAATCAATTTAATAAGGTGGGGTTTACACCTTCTTTATATATTATAATTTAATCATATCTCTAGATAATGTGAGATTCCCAAAACCTATTATAAAAAAGAAGTATATAATGAATAATTCTGGTCAATTAGTCATATATTGTCAATGTCATTCTCCAACCACATGGAATCACATACTATCATTAAAAATTTCAAAATACCATTAGATAATGCTACAAATAAATATAAGCATATTGTTAGTGTGGTTTGGTTTAGTTTAGTTTTAACAGTAGGTGCAAAAACCAATCTAAACCACAATTAAAAAGTTGTTCGTTTTACAGTTTTGGTTTGATCAAATTTTAACTATTTTTTGTCTGGTTTGGAAGTTCAAAAACTGTTTGGTTCCACTTTTTACATCCCTAATTTCAAGCCAAGCATTTTTCAGCACAGCTAGGCTTACCCACTTTTCTGTTTTGCACATACTCTGTTTCGTCAATTGCTTGCACTTCCTTTATTGCTTTCATTTCTCACGAAGGTCTTAAGGTTCTTGCCCTTCCCTGCTTCTGTTCTGTCACTTAACCCTGTTTATTTTTTCTTGTGTCCTCCTCCTTAGTACTGCTTAGTATACTGATCACCCCTCAGTTCTATCTGTGTTTGGTGCTGAATTATTGTTTTTTTTTTTAAAACTTCAATTTCACCCTGAAGCAATCATAGTATCATTTGCTCAGAAGCTCACACTTGATTTCTTGAATTTTGTTATGATTGACTTATGTGTTTAGCTTAAGACTGCGAATTTTGATTATTAAATATAGATATCTTTGACTTTGTCGTCTCTTATTTTTGAGCATTAATATATGTCTGGTATAAATTATTTACCTTGTATCAATATTGGGATCATGTTATCCACTATCTCATTATAGTGCTTGCGAGGATGGTTTCTATGTGCTGCTACTCATTATGGTGTTTGTGAGGATGATTGCTAAGTGCTGCTATTCGGTATTAACAATGAGCAAAACCTCACTTGTATTTGTTGTATATCCACAAAAGTGCATATTCCGGTATTAGTTCCATCTGTACAATGAGCTTCTTTGGGACACTAGTAAGTTGAACACAATAATGTTACAGTTTAGTACTAGAGTTACCACTCCAAATGTTATAAGTAAGTAGAACACAACGAATTTCTCCGCCTGAGCAATCTACCTGATCAGCTTACTCACAATATTCACACAATTTGACACGGACCTCAATTCACCAAGTAAGCTGAGTTAATGTTTGGATTAGATTAGCTTATTTTTAAGGTCGGCCGAACCAAAAAGAACCTGTTACCAAACATGCTCTAGGCCTATGCCCACAACCACAAGCAAAGTTTGTTCAATTTCCAAAAGCCATAACATATCTCACTCATACACTACTAACGTTAACCGTCCAAAGACAGTAAAAAAATTCAGAAAAGTATTACGAATGGAAAAGAAGAAGAAAACTACAATTACACATAAGAGCCTTATATGATATTTTTGTTTGGGTGAACCAGTGTATCCTCGTGCGAGGGGCTGAGGAAGGACTAATCCCTCGAAATACTGAGATCCCTTATAGAGGTTGAATAACAAATATATTTCAAATGTGCATACTAGGTACCAAACCTTTGACTGCGTGCTTAAGGGACAAGGCTAAGGAACTATTGGTACACAAGAGCCTTATATTCAACTAACTATAACCAACCATCTAACTAACTCCAATTTTCAACCAATTCAACAGATATCTATAACAACAAAAAGGAAAATAAAAAAACTACTCGCGATAACTGCTTGTAAATTGAATCTTTCTCATAAACAAATGACAGTGGAAAACCTGGCACAATGTCGTTAAAAAAAATGAAGAAACAGAGAGAGAAACCTCCGGTGAGACGATCGAGGACGGAAGAGAGGTGGTCCTGGCTTCGGAGAGTTTGGTCAGCTCTGCAATCGAAATCGGTAATCACCGCAGAGAGCATGGAAGACAAGCCTCTGGCCAACACGTCGGAGCTCTGGCGGAGGGAATCGTCGGCGACGGGAGCGTGGGAAGTGGAAGGCTCCGTCTCGACGACGGGGCTGTCGTTTTCCTGGGCTTCCATAGTGGTTTGATTGAGTAGGGTGCAGGGAGGGAAGTGATGGCGTGACAGAGAGGGAATGTGAAGAGTCGCTCGTATCGTGCCCTCAACCACATTCGCTCATCACTTTCCTTTTCCATGTCTTCCTGCATTGTTTAAAGAGGAAAAAAAATAATAAGGTTTTGGAGTAAACCAACATTTCTAAACTAACACAAATAAAAATTCACTTATTTATTTATTTATATAAAATCTTTAAATTACTTTGAATGTAGTTTGTAGACACATTTTTTTTAATATATTGATCATTTATACATATTTGGTACTTATTTTTATAATTATCTTACCTTTATCATTTCTCATATATTTTATTTTGTTTTATTTATTCACAACTCATAGTGTTTACTTAAACAAATTATATGATGATTCTTCCACTTTTAAAGATTTTGTATAAGTATATTTGTTTTTCATTTTTTTTATTTGAAAATTTCATTCTTTTGAAGATTTAGTTCGTATATTTTGAAAATACTCAGGAGTTCTTTTAGAGATATAATGTCAATTTCTTGGACATTTTAAAGATTGTTATTTCACTATGTTTGATGAAATTGTGTAAAATTTTATTAATGTGATCATATTTATCTTAATGTATGACAAGTGAACAAAGTTAATTTAATATGGTTTGAAACCTATTGAATATTGTAAATTTTTCTTCACTTTCATATTGAAGAGTTCATATGGTTGGATAAGTAGATTGAGTTTATTTCTTTTTACTTCAATGAAATCCTCACATGTGATCATAATATTGTCCTACACTTCTTTGACTCCTCAAAATGCATAAACATTTGAGTGCTTCTCTTTTAACAATGCACACACAATGCATTTTTTAGCCTTTGAGTTGAGTAGGTATCTTTGTTTGTGCTTGGACACGAAAGGGAACAAATCCGAAGGAAATGATAGGGAATGAAAGCCAAATTAGATTAATGATAGACTAGAGCTAAGGCATGAAAGTGAACAAATGCGAAGAAAAAGGAAAGATAAATATGTGTGACATTCGTTCGTAAGTCTCTAAAGTTCTAGCATGACAATGGTTAGAACACCCAACAAGATTTGAGGGGAGAAGGATAATGGATGAGGTGACAATGGTTAGAACACATGACATTTCATATGTCTAAATCAATTGAGGCATATAATTTTTCTAGTTACCAAAACAAGTAAAGGTGTTGATTTATAGGTTGAAGTTTAAGAGTTTTCCCTTTATTGAGTTGGGAAGCTTTTAAAAGAGTTTTTTTTTTTTTTTTGAAAAACAAGCTACTTCTAGGCAATTGAGTTAACCTAAATTATTTTTTACTTTTTTTTTAAATGTTGAACATATGTTATAATTTGTTATTGTGTGAATTTTTGGATTTAAAGTAAGAATTAAATTTGGTTGGAATTGAGTTTTAAGTTGTTGGGTTTTGCAGGTTCAAATTCTAAATCATTTATCTAAAATTGAGTTTGCATTAATATATAAAATCTATTTAACATTAGTTTCTTCAATCTTTCAACATCAATTTTAGAACCAATGTTAATGAGTGTGTAGTTGGAAGTATGAACTTTCAACACCACTTTAATAATCAATATTGAAAGTCACTTTCAACATTAGATCATGATTACAATTGTTGTTGAAACTAACACAATCACCTTTCAACATTGATTAATATAAATCTAATGTTGAAAGTGTTTTTTTTAAAAGGAATCACCTGCTTTGGAGTTAGCCCACCTTAACTAGGGAAATTCAACATAAATACACACAACACACAAATGTGAAACTTAATTTTTAGAAGAAAGTAAGATTGTGTCACATGTCCTATGCTTATAATCACATCTCTTATGCTTAACATTTAACTACATAATGAATGTGTGAAATAAAAAGCAAAATAAAAAGCATTGAAAAATGATTACAATTACCTTAGGAAATATCCATTGCACAATCTTAATATGACTAATGTGTTCCACTGAATATATTATGTCCATTCATATCATTAAGGATGGAAATGTTATTAAATAATCATTGATATGTTACTATGAATATAAAACACAATTAAAGTAAATATTTTATAATTTACCCTACATTATGAATTTCAACTTTAAGGCAAGCCTTTTATGTAAGGAGTATAACCAAACGAAAACAATTTTCTTTGAATACATACAATGAGTTGTTAATGATTACTACAATAGAAAAATAATATGTTAGATTAAAATGAAAAAATTATGAATAAAGTATAAGTAAGTGTGACTTACTTGTGGTAGTATGGTCCAAGGAAATTTGTTGAATGCAACTTTGACACTTGTTTGTTTTATTTTCAAATTTTTGATTGGATTATGGCTCCAAAAATCTAAAGACATTGTCGGAGCCTTGTCCAAAGCACCTAGGTTGTATCCATTTTGTTAATGTAGGCATAGTTTTACAACAACACTTTGTTGTTGGGGACATCCTTTCGAAATGCTCTCACTGTCACATCACCAAAGCTAGTTAAACAAATTGAACAACAAATAGTTACGAGGTTGAGGTCACGAATAACTGAGCAGGTCACCCAAAATGTCATGCTAGAAATGTCTTTATTTGATCCTTCCACACCACACACTCCTTACAAGCACCTTAAACTCACTCCTTTAGCTCCTTATGTCAACATAAAAGAGAGTTGTGCAGTTGCAAACCCCTCAAGGAAGGAGACTCACATTAACACCAATAGACGACGTAAGTTATATATTAATGAGGGTTGTATATGGTTGGTGGCCTTAGGCACTTTTTCATGAAAGGGAGGTTCAACCATTCACTCCATATCATTGACAAAATATTATGTAGATTATCTTAGGATTGTTAGTGAAAATTTTTAAAATGGCAAAGCTTGAATGGATGTACCACTAATGAAGTTCTAGTTGGTAGAAGCCTAGAAAATTTTCATTTCTTAGCCTTGACATGTAGTTAGGATACTAAGGTATATTCTTAATTATATATATGTTTTATTAATATTAAGAATCATTTGTATGTATAGTTCATAATTATTAATTAATTATTATTTTTGGCTAGGAGACAAAGGAACCTCAAAGGATCCTATTATGAGTTGGTAGCCCTTAACCTATGACTTCTCAATTCTTTTTTTCAGGTACAATGGGATGTTTCTTTAAGTGGGATCATGAATAAAAACATGTCATTATACATAAACTGCAATGATGCACTTAAAATCGTTTTGGGTAACATGTATCTCAATTTTTTGTCTTATTGTTATGGAATATGTAAGTACATACATTCATCCTTTAGAATATCAATTTTAATATCTTTATTGTATCATGATAGAAATATTTTGTATTATAGGTTTCTACATTAGTTGACTATTGCATAAGGCTTTAACAATGTATTTATATGATGGAATGTAAAATGGCACACCATATAGGGCAAGTAGTTGGGTCAAAATTTGAAAGTAGTTATGTTAGGATAGTTGGTGGTCCTTACACTTTAGCTTATGTCCCAAGAGATATTTGAACGTTGATGTTTACATGAGTATTCTTGAGGGCAGATGTAGGAGACAATCTCTATAAAATAAACTCAAACTTCAAGAATATTCTTTGATTTTATGTTAGTTTGGAGTTTGTAATGAGCTTATCATTTGATCTTTCATTTCTTTATCAGGTGTTCTGATTGATCTTTGTGATACTCTTTTCATCTGACATTCATCAATGTTTATCAGATGAAGTGAAAGGTCTTCTCAATGTTCTTTCATATGTATGACATCTTAGATTTTGTGTTGAACTTATTATCTGATCATCATCGATTTTTCATCAAATGAATTGGTTAGTCTTGTATGAGTTCTTTGCCTGATATTATCAATACATATAAGACGAAGTAGAAGTTCAACATAATGTTCTACCATTTGTCAAATGAAGCACTTTCTTTTGTATGATCTATTCTTTAGTGTTTGTCATACGCAACTTTTTGCTTTATTATTTTTAAGCATTAAATCAACAGCACAAGATGTTGTATTTTTGTTCTAACCATCTCCCCTTTTTTATAATGCTTAAAACAATAATATTTGCATAAATTTCTATAAAGAGCAACATACCAGATCATCTCAATATTTTTCAACAAAACCATTTCTCATTGTTCATATGATGTCTTTATGATACATTTGTCATTTTGAACATATGATATGGTTTTTCTTTGAACTGCATGGATGGATAGCTTTTCTGAAAACATTCTCTTTGAGTTGTATCAATAACTTATCAACAAAAGACATTTTATTGGATGTTCCCCCTTAACTTGTGTGTCCACTCCTTTGCTGAGAAGCTCCCATTGGGCTTGTGCAATTCCTTATTGTGAGCATCTCTTCCCAAACTCCTCTTGACATACATTTAATCAACCGGGGATAGACCTATCAAAAGTCTACTAGATTTTCCCATTTGATTTATTTTCCTTCAGGTAGTTTGTCCATTTGATTTGGGTTCTTTAGGCATCAACTTGATAGACAAGCTTAATTCTATTCTCATGAATTGAATTCTTCAACCTTTGTTTTTTATAGATCTTTCCTTACATTTTTGGGTTCATACTGATTTAACCATCAAGACTCATTTTGTAGGGAGATTTGACATTGTCTTCATCATCTTTCTCTTTTATAACTTATTTTTCAAGTTGAGAAGAATTGAGTCTTTACTCCCTTTGAGTAGTTTGATCAAGATATATGGACTTAGATGATTCTTCATTTGAAGTGTTGACTCCTTCTATATTTTGATTTTCATTTGATCCCTTTGTAGTATAAATAGGTTATCCTTCTTCTATTCTTTGTCATTTTGATTTTCATATATGTCCATCTGTAACACCAATATCAATATAATATCTCCTATCAATTTTTGTTCATTTTTTATTCAAATATACTTATTTGATCCTTAGGTTAGAAGTAAGAATAAGCACAATAAAAAACACAAAGATAAAAAAGCAATTTTATTTTTCATCAAAATAGAAGGTTTTAAACTTGTGTCTTTAAAAAATGCTTATACACATTTGGTAATTTTTCTTACTATTCCCATAGGTGCTTTAAAACCTTAAGTTTTCTTTTCTAAGGTGATTTTCACTCTTTCTTGCAAAGTTCTATTATGTTTTTTTTTTTTCACCCTAATTATGTTGAGGTATTCTCAAAGAAAATAATTCTGATGTAAGTTATAGAATCTAATAAAACACTTACAACTCTCTTTTCTTCAAACTTTGTATTATAGCTTCCTCTAACACTTGTGAGATAAAAAAATTTGCTTCACCTGTATTCTCTTTGCAAATCAAACTTCACACATAAAACTTATTTTTGTGAATAAAAATAAAGAAATATTTGTTCCTCTAAATGAAACATTGTTGATGTTCAAACTCCACATCTCTTTTTTGAGAATAAAAGAATTTAAAAAAAAATAAAAATTTTCAGAAATGATAATATATATACATATATATAATATTATTATATTAGTTCAACTTTATATTGTTGTATCATAATTTATTGTGATAAAAATTAATAAGATAAAATAATTGTATTACTATACAACTTTTTTAAGGATGATAAATAAACTTGTCTTTGTGGATATTATCGAAATCATTAATTTTGAAAGAGAATACATGTAGTGACTATATATGTATATATACTTAATATTTTAAAATTGAATATAAGAACAAAGATGAATACGTAGATATTTATCATGTTCATCTCTCTATACTCATCGCATCTAAAACAATGTATTCACTTTTTTTCTTGTTTTTAGTTTTATAACTTATTTTTAGTTATACATTTTATTATTTTTACTTTTTTATAATTATTAAACTTTTATTCAATTGTTATTTGATGCTTTTATTAATATTCATATAATTATTTTTTAAAATATTTGATATTGAATATATATGTATATATATATATATATATATATAATTTTAATATTAAATATATAACAGTATTATATTTTTATTGTAATTTTTATTTTTATAAAAAAATATTTAATTAATATTTAAACAGTAACAAGTGAATATAAACATAAATATATATACATAATTTGATATTTATTCAAGTATTTATTTTTAATATATGATAATAAAAAAATATTGTTATATTAAATATTTGATAATATTAATATTATTATTTATTGAATATTTAGAGCTGTATGAATGTGAATACAAACAGGAATACAAGTATACCATTTCAAGATGGAAATAGAAAGGAGATAAATGGATATAAGACACAAAATTCACGGGGATAATTTTTTCAAAAATGAGATAGTAAAATTTTTATTAATAAATATACATTTTTTTCTTCTAAATTTACCATGGTATAATAACAACCCTATGTTAATATATGAGATTGGACCACATTAAACAAAAGAAAAACAGAAAAAAATAAAAGAATTTACATACATATATATCTCAACATTTTATTATATTTAAATATATTAAAAATATTTTAGACGAACCTAAAAGAAATTCTTCTCTTATAATTTTTTAAAAACTCTTATCATCTTTCACTCTTTCTAGATGTGACCTCCTCTCTCTAATGATGTGTTTATATTGGAGAATGTGACTTCATCTCTCTCTAATGGTATGTTTGAATTTGAAGGTAGATATGTGAAGATTTGAGGAAAAAATTGAGATTTTTTGAATTAAAATATATTAAAGTAAATTTGTGAAAAAAATTTATTGAAGTTTCTCAGGAATCTCTAATGATATATATGTTTAGATTGAGGAGTTGTGTGTAAATTTGAAGGAATTAATGTACGAAAATTTGAGAAAAAAATGAAGTTGTTTAGATTGAAATATGTTAAAGTAGATTTGTTAGAAAAAAATTATTAAAGTTTATGAATGATGTGATGATTGTAATTAAATTTTTCATTTTTTAAAAATATATAAAATGTCAATTTACAAATTTAATAGATATAACAAATTTATAAAAAGATTATGAAATAATTTAATATAAAAGAATTTAGAAATATAGATTAGAATTAAAATAAATTTAAATTAAAAAATTAATATTAAATATTAATAAAAATACATATTAATGATTAAAATTTAAATTAATCTTTTATTTTTTATTTTCATTATTTATTTTATTATAATATAAAAATAAATATTATTAATTAAAAAAATTATAAATGTGAAATATATATATATATATATATATATTAAAATATAATTTTTATATATAATCAGTATATAATTTATTGATTTTTATAAAAAATAATGTATAATTAAATTTTGTTAGTAAATCTCTTCATGAAGGTAAAAGAAATTTTATGCGATGAAGATGAAACCGATTTCTTTTTTGTTCTTTTTAATATCTCGTTTCTCGTTTTTTTAAATTTTAATTAGAAGAAAGTTTTAAGTGATGAAGATGCAACTGCTTTTTTCTTTGTGATTTTTAAGTGATGAAGATGAAATTGACTTCTTATTCGTACTTTTAAAGGTTGTATTTGAATGAAAAAAATGTATAAAAATTTGAGGAAGTGAATGTGTAAAAATTTAAAAAAAAAAATATGAAGAAAATAAATGTGTTTAAATTTGAGTATTCTAGAGTAAATATGTAAAAAATATTTATTAAAGTTTGTCAATATATGATGGTTATAAAGGAATCTTAAATTTTTTAAAAAGTATAAAATTTAAGATAAAAAATTTAAGATAAAAAATTTAACTTTTTCTTTAAAAGTATTTGAATAATAAAATATGAGTTATTTTTATGTTGATTTTGAGTTTATTTAAATATTTAATAATCAAATATATAAAAATAGTAATTTTTTATATAAAACTAAATAATTTAAATATTTATAAATTTCAAAAGTATAATTAAAAAATAATTTTGTATTAAATATAAATAGTATTATTATATTTATAAAAATAATAATAATTTTTATATAATTTATTTATTATAAATAACTATATATATGTTATATTAACATTTTATTTTATTATTAATTTTATTAATTATTATTTCATTTTATTAATAATATCAATAAATGTTTATTAGTTAAATTTATGTAATAATTCATTTATATTTAAATAATTTTAATATTATTTAATATTATTTTATTTATATTATATTATGTTATATATATTAACTATAGAATGAGAAAAAGAGTGATATATCACTTTCATGTAAAGAAAAAAATAAGGTTAAAATGAGAAAAATACATTTGTTTATGTAACTTTTTGCAAAGTTCTTTGTATTTAAGGGTAGATTTGGAAAATACTGTTCACATTGATCCATCCCTTTCTCTTCCACACACATCAGTGGATCCAAATAAAGAATATCAGTATACTTTCATCAATGTAAATATTGTTTCCTTTGAAGGGAACTGACCCTATATTGTTGTTGTAGACAGAAGTGAGAGTACATCTTATTTGGATAAGGTAATGGACAGGTGCGATCGCAAAAATGGATAGATGGGTGATTGAAGGTGTCTCACCATTGCAAAAAAAAATAGGAAAAAAATAGGAAAAGAGAAGAGAAAGTTACTTAAAAGTGTATAAAATAACTTTTGTGCCCTCACTTTTCATACATTTTTAAAACTTTTTAATATTAAAATTTAATTTTTTTTACGCATGATTATGTAGTATGTTATAAACAATTCATAATCGATTATCCACTAATTTTAAAAACATAATCAATTATATAGTGTGTTATAAATGAGATATAATTATTTATTTATAATCAATTATGTAGTATGGTATAAATGAAATATAACTGATTATCTACTAGTTTTGAAAATGATTATTTAGCATATTATAAATAAAACATAAATTAATTATCCATAATCAATTATGTAATAGGTTAAAAAAAGACATAATCAATTATCGAATGCTTTTAAAAGTATAATCAATTATGTAGTATGTTATAAGTAAGACATAATCAATTATTCTCATGAGACGCACGTCGTTGAATTTATTTTTTTTTAAAAATGGTTAATTTGTTTAAACATATGTAAATATTGAATTTATTACTATTATAAAAAATTATTATAAAATTAATAATATTATTTAAATTCTATAAAAATATTTTCTAATCTTATTTTGTAAAACTATAAATATTTAAATTATTTATTTTTATTTAAAAATTTTAAATTTTTAATAATTTTCTATCTAAACATTTTACGAATATCTCAAAATTTTATTTTAAATACTCATTTAATTTTAAAATATATTAAATTTTTTATAATAATAAGTAAAATCATCATTAATACTAATACTTATATAAATAACATATATATATATATAAAATAATATAATACAAATAAAATAATCATGATTATTACATAATTTAAGTAACAAATTATTTTAAATTAATAAAATATTATTTTAATATAACAAAAAAATATTTTAAATATTTTATTTTCATTTTACATTATTTTATTATTTTATTTATAAATTTATATTATTTAAATTAATTAAAATATACACAAAATTAATTCATATTTTTTTATACACAAAATAAAATTCTAATCTTAGATTTTATACTATTAAAAATAATTTATATTATTCTTACAACTGATTTTATTTTTTAATTTTTTATATACAATAATAAAAAATAAATTTATAGTCTTACAACCATTATATTAAATACAATTTTCTCATACATCCTAACATATTCCCATTTTTTTACACTCTTTTCAAATTTTCACATTCTCATATTTTCCCTATTCAATCAATCCGAACACCCAATCCAAAGAAAGCATGATGAAGATGCTTCTTCTTGCTTTATTTTAATATTTTGTTTTCGTTTTTTCCTACTTTCATTACAATCTTTTCATAATTAATATTTCGTTTCTCGTTTTTCAACTTTATTGCAATCTTTCCATTTTCGTGCTTCTTAAGTTAATATTTCGTTTCTCGTTTTTTCCACTTTATTGAGAAGGTATAAAAAGTTTTCTATACTGAATAATTAAATAATGGTTTTTTATTACTCCATCCATGTTTCATAATCACTTCATATATGTTTGTTAATAATCACTTCAAATGTTTGTTCACTTCAAATGTTTGTTAATGAGATTTCACCGTGTTACTTTTCACATCTTCCATGAATATTTACAAACCTTTCACCTCTTATATATTATAATTGGTTACGTAAGAAACTAAAATAAAACCAAACAACCATGCCCAAACATCACATGAAAACGTCTCAACAAAATTTCTACTTCATTAGAAAAACCAAAACATGCCATAAGTTTCACTGGTGAAAATCAAAACCAGAAAGAAACCACACATAAAAGTTTTTAAGAAACCTAGGAGCCCCTGGTGAATTCTGCAGAACCTGCTTCTGGTGTGTCACGTTTTTGCATCTGAGATTGATTATTATTATTATCAGTGTTTGAATCCTTTGCTGCTGCTGCTGCTGTATCACTCTTTGCAATATTGCGTGCATTTGCATACATGTCAACTGGTTGAGAGTCAGAGATCTTTCCTCCTTCAAGGGGAGTGCCATTAACATACGCCACCCTCACTGCTTCATCCTCTGAAACCCTTGCCTGTGCTGTTCCATACTTTATGTCATCTTTGCTCTTCGCCATGATTGCTTGCAACTGCAACTTATCTTTGGTGGCTGTGAATGTCAAGATTTGAGTGATGAGATGATGGGTGAAATGGGGTGGATTTATTGCCCTAAGTGCTGTCTTACGTGGCTTCCTCTTGGCATGCTTATGTGACAAGTGTGTGTAAACAAGGTTGAGGATGCAGTTAATGGTGACATGTGGTAGATGAGGGAGAGAACTAGAATGTGTGTCAAAATTCCAAAATTTCTCAGTTTCTTCTCCAACTACAAAAATCTGGGTGAGATCAAATTATTATGAAAAACAATTTTTCAATATTCAATATAAAAAACATAAACATGTCTTTATTTTTATTTTTCTTTAATCTATAATAGGATTTTAGTTTTTTTTTTATTCTTGTAATTTTAAAAATTATAAATTTTAATTTGTAAGTTTAAACACTAGTTTTTAATTTGGGGGTAACTTACCACAGTTAATCCATTTGCTCGTTAGTAAATAACGTTTGTTTAAGGTGTGGGATTTGTATTTTGTGGAATTACATCTGCATGCAGGAGCTTTATAAGCAGAAAATATTGATATTATGAAAATTAGTTTTAATATTCAAAATGATTTATAGAATAAATAAATAAATAAAAATGAATTGTAATTGAATTAAAAAGTGCATTTTCATTTTTTTAACAATATATAACTTTACCACTTCTTATCGTAAGAATAAAAGTAAATAAAAATAAGATATTATATATTTTTTCAGATATCTAGGAACGTCCTTTTTAATTATCATAACAAATATGAAAATATTATATTTTTAAGTTAACATTCTTGTCATAATATTTTAAATGTTGAAATATATATAGTTTAGTCTTGCTTTATATTTTTTAATAAAAGATTTCATACTTACATTATATTTATAGATCTTCTCGTCCTTAATAATAGGGTTATTTATAACTAAATCGATAAAAAAAAATTATAATAAAAAATTAATTAACTAAAATCAAGTCTTTTTAAATTATTTTGGACTTTTTTACATAATCAAATAGTTTGATTTATTTTAGAGTTATAAAGACTTTAGTAATCCATTCGATGATTTGAGATCCGTTAACAAATTGGTCCTCTTAGTTAAGTATAAATAGTTCCAAGTTATTATTTTTATATATTTTACATAAATGAAAGTTGAGAATTAAGAGAGAAAATATTTTCTCAACACCCACATGGAATCAAGAGATTTTTCTTTCTTCCTCATCCTCTTCAAGTTCTCCCGATCAATTTTCTAGTTTTCTTCCAAGGTGAGAGTGATTTTTCTATTTCCATAATTTTCCTCATATGCTCAGTAGATGATGACCTTTCTCAGCTTTGAGATTTCCCTGGTGCTTAGTGCTTCCTTGGCTCGTTCAGACTTTGAGCTCCAAATGCACCCTCCTCTAGAATGATTATGCTCAACATCATTATCTCACACTCAGTGCTTTGAAATGCAGTTTTAAGGTGTTGTGTCTCATTTCTACTCAGTGTCAGCTCCCTACACTAGAGTGGAATTCCCTAGGCTCAACAAATTCACTCAATTGTCTTTTGCTCCTTTTCTACAAAAATCAATTAAGTAATTAATCAATAATTTCACATTAGTTCACTGAATTTAATCATGCTGCAATTCTAAATGGGTAGATTTCTCTTTTTATAATATTCAATTCATAATATTTAAGTGCCTAAATGAAGTAGATTAACAAGTAAATTTGGCATTTATCAATTGTAGAAAACATATCACTCAAAGAGCATTATAATGTCTGTCTTTAAATAATTATGAGAGAATATGAAAGATTTTTAAGTTCTGAGAGATATAAATATTGAGAATTCATGGCACAAAGGAGAAAGACGCCTCTTAAAATGTTTAAGCTCAACATTATGTCAGTAGGATGGAAAAAGAAAAGTTAAAGGGACTTTTAGAAACAATCAAAGCTTATTCTTGAGTTAAATTCAATTACTTAGATATATTTGAGATGTAATTTCATTTATTGCTTTTGAAATACCAATTTGTGAAATGTTTAATGATTATCTTATACATTATATGTTATGTTACCACTCACCAAGTTAATCTCACATAGTTTTATATATTCTAGATAAACAAGTTCAAAAGTAAGTTATACCGTATGAAATAATTTTGGAGTTTCATGCATCTTTTGAGTTGCTTAGTTAGCTTTTTGTAAAAATCTTTGTATTAATGATGTAAAATTATTGAGCCACCACATTGTTGGTTAAAAGGAATGTGGAAGATAAAGTTTTTTTAGAGGTAGAATCAATATTTGAAGAATTTTAATAATTTTTTTCTTCTTTTTAGTCTTGTAAAAATATAAATATTAGGAGTAGAAAATGTAGATTAAGGTTTTCTTTGTGTAGAATATTGGAATTATTATATTTTTCATATAGATGTATACAAAAAGTGTATCAATGTATAATATACAAGGTAAAAATAAGGCAATAGTTTAGTATAATTATTGATAGATAAGCACAACATATGGAGTAGCGAATTATATGGAGCATATCTCTCCAATCTGATTGTATATAAATAGTAGGCATGCGTTGAATGAATATATAAAAATATCTTTTCCATAATATGGTATCAGAGCACAATTTCTTGTGACTCTACAAAAAATTTTCTACCTTTTTTTTTTCTCGACAACCATGTATGTTGAAAACTTCAAAGACGCAGTTACGGACATCAAATCCATACTACGTACATCATTCAGATCAACTCGAACACCTACTTGAATGACTCAAACTACCCAACGTGGAGCAAATCAATGACTCATGCAATTTTTCAGATACAAAAAACCATTGCCACAATTACTCAAGGTACGATTTTTGTTTTATCATATTCCATAAAAATCAAAAGCCTTTGGAACGAGTTAGACACATATTGCTCATCCTCGTCTTGTAATCAAATGGAAGCACAAAATAACGAGAAGGAAGAAGATCGTTTAATGCAATTTCTTATAGGTCTCAATATAAAGGTGTCCAATCTAATATTTTGATGATGTCTCCCTTGCCTAACATTCGATAGGCATATTCATTAATTATATAAGAAGAGACATAACAACGATGATTAGTTCGGATAACCATGATGTTTACACAAACGCAACAGGTTTTCTCATGAACTAATACTTCTGTAAATTTTGACTTCACAAAACCATGGATTTTGGACAGTGATGCAACTAATCATATTGTTTCAAATTCATAATTATTTATTAATTCAACTCCATCACTAGTTTCTTTAGTAAATCTTCCTACAGGCTCAACAACCCTAATCACGTCCAAAGGGCCCATCCAATTTAATAGAAATATCAAATTAGAGCATGTTTTATGTGTCCCTTCTTTTCATTTAAATCTTATTTCAACAAGTAAACTCAAAAAAATATTTTCTTACTTACAAATGGCTATATCCTGCAGGATTTGGCTACGGGGAGGATAATTGATTCAAGTGAACAAAAAGGTGGTCTTTATTACATGAAACCTTCAAAAAAATTGCCTAACTTTTTTCATGTTTTCAGCAACACGAATCTCTGGCATATTAGATTTGGCCTTCGTCTTCATCTCATTTAAAATTGGCATCTTTATTATTTTCTTTCAATATGCCTACTCATAATAACAACAATATTTGTCTTATTGCTAAACAAACAAGATTGCCTATTTTACTTTCGGTGTAATAAATATGCAGCGTCCATTTGATTTGTTTCATTGTGATATTCGGGGTCCTCATAAATCACCTACTTATTCAAATGTACAATTTTTTTTAACCATCATCGATGACTTCACCAAATACACTTGGATTTTTTTGATGCAACACAAATCAGATACTCAACGTCTACTATAATCTTTCATTACATTTGTTTATACACAATGACACATCCATGTTAAAGTCATCCAAACAGATAATGGTACGAAATTTCTTTCCACACTACAAGAAAAAAGGTTTTAACGAAGGTTATTTAGTGAAAGTTAATATAACCTCAGGAATATATCTAATTAACATAGGGTTTTTTAACCATCGTTAAGTACCAAAGGTCTATTCTAAAACTTCAGTAAAATAATGGAAGTTTTTTTATCCTTAGTTAAGTTTCAAAGGTTCGTTCTAAAACTTCAGCAAAATAACGAAAGTTTTTTTAACCTTCATTAAGTCTCAAAGATTTATTCTAAAACCTCACCAAAATAATAGAGGTTTTTTTAACTTTCATTAAGTTCCAAAAGTTTATTGTAAAACCTCAGCAAAATAACGAAAGTTTTTTTTAACAATGGACTAGTTTTAATGTGTATGTTGGAAATTCCCTCACATCATGGAAATCAAAGAAGGAAGGAACAATATCAAATAATTCATGTGAAGCTTAATAGAGGACAATGACCATTGTTACATGTGAAATTCAATTGTTAACTTATCTTTTTAAAGATTTCAAAGTTCCTTTTGAGCAATCATCTCTTTATAATGTGACAATGACTCAACAAGATACATTGCAGCAAATCTAATATTTCTCGAGCATACGAAACACATAGAAATAAATTATTAAGGAAAAATTGAAGAAGAATCTCATCCATTTGCTTTCATTTTCACCACAAAGCAACTAAATGGCATTTATATCAAAGCCTTAAGTCCTCACTCATTCAAGAATATTTGTTTCAAGTTGGGTCTCATTAATATATGTTCTCCTAACGGGGATACCAAAGGATATGGATACAAGATTTTTAGAAGGAAACTACTATCAATTTTTTCTTTTCTAATTCTTAGTTACAACTGTCTAACTTTTATTTTGTCTTTTATGATTCTAGCCTTTTACATTCTCTTTATTTAGTTGGGGTGCTTGTATATATTTTTACCCTCTGCTTTAATCTCAATAAAAAAAACAAAAGAAATATTTATTCTCATATCCTTTGTTTTCATTTTTCTCTTTTGATCCTCTATTATTTTTTTTTATAATAATACCCAAATTATTTTTCACTTAAGTTTCCAAATAATCAATAATTAGTTCATCTGTATGCATTCAAGTGATTAACTTTGCATGATACAAATAAATTCTTGAATCCATAACATTTTTTGAACATTCATTTGGATTCTTGGGTTTTAGCAAATCACATGGGACCAACATTCAAAAATGAACAATGTCCAACATTTGTCATGTTAAGTTCTTAGGATCCATATAAACATTCAAGAACTAAAATGCAAATGAAGTTCTTAGACACATTTGTTTCTCTTCTTAAAATAAAGAATAATAAATTATATTTATTGTATGTAATATTAAGTTTTGTAATACATATCGATTGTTAAAGCACCATCCAATAAATGATTGCAAATATATGTTGATGATCTTATCAAGACAAACCACACCAACAATCTCAATTTACAAGTAACAAACAACGAATCCATATAAAAAATACATGCACAATTGTAAGAATCAAAACTAGTTTGTTTGAAGAGAACCTCCAAAGCCATGGATTATTATGGAACTTCATTATGGTAGCAAACAAAGAAATTGCATCAAAGCATTAGCGTAAAACACGGTTTAGCATCAAATTGACGAATAAAACTCAAGCATTAGTTGGGATTTTCAAATTTTATGTAGGCAAGTTCACAACAGTACCAACTGCCAACCATCTTTCCAAATAATCAATAATGAATTTATTTCGTAGAATTAACAGATGAGAAATTAAT
The DNA here is from genome assembly GCA_013389735.1 of Phaseolus lunatus. NCBI lineage: Eukaryota > Viridiplantae > Streptophyta > Magnoliopsida > Fabales > Fabaceae > Phaseolus > Phaseolus lunatus. The sequence goes on from CM023861.1 coordinate 6,240,470, forward strand.
GTCCACTGAAACTAGTATGAATTTGTCCTGAAATACAGGTTCAATGACTGAAAGAAATAAAAGAAAAATGTAAATAAATGGTTTGGGAAAATAAGAAAAACTTACAATTAATAACCATATATGTTTGCTAAGATACAAATATTCATAAAAAATCATATATAAACTTACACAGACCAGCTTTGAAAAATAAAGGACTAAAAAGGTAAGAAGCATGAAACCATCCATAAGACTAATTAACTTGTTTGAGAAATATATAAACATATCCATCCAATTTGTGTTTTACCTCAATATATATATTATCAGCACCTCAATAGATATATGATACGTCTGATTCAATACAATTAAACATCAGCCTAACCTAAGTTAAAACGTTGAGAAATTTATAAAAAAAATTACTTAAGAACTCAATCTATAAATACATTTCTATAAATTACAAGTAGATTACCAAATAATTTAGAATGATAAAGTTTAGCAAATAATAATATAACAAAGGTAATGAAATGAGGAAAACCAAAGGTTGAAAGGTTACTAATTAGGGATGATAAAATGGGTTAACCTAACTCATTCAATCTAATCCATCATTGGTCCGTCAAAAGTAGGACAACGCTAGCGGGCTAGAAATAGGAATCTACTTCATCATAGGATGAATTCGTAGGCTGACTTACTACTTTTCAATTTTTTCAATTTTTTTTTCTATTTTTGTAACTTTTTTTTATCGTAGATCTATTTATAATCATTAATATCACTTTTTGGATAATAAAAAAATTAAATTAAATTTTAATATACTAATGAAAGAAGGTTTAATACCTAACAAAATAAAATAAATTACCAACAATTCAATGAATCAAATGAAGTATAAAATAATAATGTAAATAAAATTTTATATAAAAAATTGACCATCATCAATTTTTATTCAAAAGACATGAAATTTATCTTTAAAAGTGTCAAAAATTAAAAAGGATGGATTGGCCAATATGTAACCCGCCGGATTGGCAAAATAGGCAGACCGAACCAATATAAGTTGACGGATTCAAAAAGTTAATATGTTTCACATAAATAAGATAGGTCGGTCCGTAGAATTCAACCCATTTTATCATCCCTACTAATCATAGTAACTTTCTGAAAAATAACATGATTTTTCTCAAAAATGTTTAAATAAGTAAAAACAGTTTACAAAAGAAACAAAAAAGTGGAGAAAGATAAATGTTTAAAAAATAAATAAAAATAAACAAATTAATGTTGGTCAAAGTACAATTCTTTTAATGAATAAAAAATAATCTATAAATGTAATGTTTTAAATTTTTAAGAAAAATGAGAATAATATGTGGAAAAATCAAACAGTATACTTGAAAATAAAATAAAAAATAGCTATAAAACGATAATAGTATAATTTTAAACATTATCATATGCAATAAAAGTTAGTCCAAGGTCCAATAAAGATAGATTCAATGATAAATCATAAGTTGATTTTAAAACGGATTACAAAAACTAAAAAAATACACTATAAACTCCTCCACTCCTTCACTCGAAGTAATGCACAGAAATAAAGTTTGAGATAGCACCACAAGTCTTGATTATTTTATTTTATTTTATTTTATTTTATTTTATTTATTTTTTTGATCGGCAACCACTTGATGAATGCATGATGAAAGCACAGTGCAAGCAACCACGTTAAGACATTTTCTTGGGAGGAATTTGATTTTTTGCTATGAATCTCTGACATGGGCATGTTGGCTGACCAAACCGCTGTAGAACCTAAAAAGTTTTAAAGATCATATCCAACAAGTCTTGACAAGAAAACAGCCTGATTCAAATAATCACCACAAGTCTTGACAAGAACAATTTCCATTTCTGAAGTGATGGAACCTCAAGGAGTCTCTAACGATAATTGTCACGCCAACATCCTTAGAAATGTACTTAATGACATTGTGACAGTCACCGCAAATTCTCAAATTCTTAAAAACCCGTATAGATGACTGTCCATTCAAATTAAGAATCCCAAATGCAACAGCAAGCCTCTCACTGTGGCTGCAAAGGCTCGCAGCTTTTTCCTCTTGGTCAACATCTTGCAGAACATAATCAGTGTCAGGCTTATATCCTGCCAATTTCATTTTCTCATCTAACTCGTCCAAAAAGTCATAGATTTTATCACTCTCCATGTTATTTTTGTCTCCAACAACAAAAGTGTAAACTCTATTTCCCACTTGAAGCCAACTACAGCCTGGAGTTTTTGTAATTCCTCTTTCTTTCATCAATATTCTGGCTTTTGAAGCTTCACTCCACAATTTGGCTGTGACAAGGATGTTGAATAATGAAACATAATTTCCAGGGTTGTTGGGTTCAATCTCAAATAATTTACTGGCTGAAACTTTTGCCAACTCCACATTCTTATAAACTCTACAAGCACCAAGAAGTGCTCCCCAAGCACTGGCAGTTGGCTCCATAGGCATTCTCTGTATAAACTCGTATGCCTCATCAAGCCGACCAGCACGGCTGAAGACATCAACCATGCATGCATAGTGATTAGCATCAGGTTCTACTTGATGATCCCTACCCATTGAATTAAAGATCTGGAGTCCTTCCTCTACCAGCCTTGAGTGGCTACAACCAGACAGAACACCAGTAAAAGTAACAGAATTGGGCCTCATCCCTGACTGAAGCATGCTCTCAAATAGCAAAAGCACTTCTTTTCCATTCCCATGCATTGCATTAGCAATTATCATCGTGTTCCAAGCAACAACATCTTTTCTGTGCATCATACCAAATACATTCCTTGAAAGATTCAAGTCACCACATTTAGCATACATGTATAACACTGCCGTCAGGGTTGTTAAGTCCCAAACTAACCAATGCCTAAAGACATAGCAATGTACCTCCTTGCCCATCCTCAAGCTTTCTAAAATAGAGCAAGCCGGTAAGAAACTACTAATTGTAATTTGATTAGGTTTAAATCCCATGCTTTGCATCTTCCTAAGCATCTCCACTGCCTCATCCGTTTGCCCATTTTCCATGCAGCCCCCAATAACAGCATTCCATGTAGCTTCATCTGCTTTGACTCCTTTGCTCCTCATTTGGGAAAACAGGGCAAGACCCTTCTCATATTCTTTGTTTGTGAAGTATGCCGTTAAAACTCCATTCCAAGACACAACATCTCGATGAGGCATCAAATCAAATACTAATCTAGCCGGTTTAAAACTTAAACATCTAGCATACATGCTCACAAGAGCACTGCAGACAAACACATTTTCCATCATCTCATGTCTCATTGCAAATCCATGAATAGCCCTTCCAGACTTCAAATCTTTCAATTCCGAGCACGCTGGCAAAATGCTAGACACTGTCACTGAATTTGGCTTCACCCCTTTCCGTCCCATTTCGTGAAAAACAGCTAGACCTTGTCTAGGCAATCCGCAATTGACATAGCATGAAGACATGCAGGTCCAAGAAACCACATCTTTCACAACCAAATCATCAAAAACCCGCCTTGCACCTTCAGTGCATTTACACTTCCCATAGGCATGAATCAATGCATTGCCCAAGAAAACATCAGAAATCACCCCACATCGAATGGCATCGTCATGAACCTGCTTGACTCTCAAGACATCACCAGAGGCGCCAGAGGCCTTGGCAACAGCAAGAAACACCGAATTCTGGGGTTTGATCCCACGTGCCCAAAGAGAAGCATAGAGCCTTATGGCCTCATGTGGAAGTCCATAAGTAGTGAGAGCTGAAATTAATGTATAACAAGTGGTCGGGTCTGGTTGAGGAATATTATCAAACAGTTGTTGGGCACGCCTGAAATCACCGACATTCAAAGCTGCCTTGACGAGTCTGTGACCCAAGTGAGATGAGAGCTTAGTGGGCACAGACGGAGCCACCTTTGTTGAAACCATCCATAGATTTCTACAAAAGACTAATTAACTTGTTTCAGAAATATAGAAACATATGCAAGCAATTTGTATTTTACCTCAATAGATATATGTTATACGACTGGATTTGTCTGTTTCAATACAATTGAACGTCAAAATAAACAATGCTAAAACTTGGACAAATTTATAAAAAAACAATTCAGCGCAAAAATCACACAAGTAATCAAACTATAAATACATTTTTACTTTAGCAAACTTGTTAAATTACCCAAGCCTTATTTGTAATATTAAGAAATATAAATAAATAAAAAAACTACAGAGGGATTAATACTATAAAAATGTCGTTAAGTTGAAAATAATAAAATTTTAAAATGACGATATTTGAGAAAAACATTTAAAATTAGGAAACAATTTTAAAAATATCCATGACAGAGGTGAAAGTATAAAAATTGCCAATACTAATGATGTTTATAATAAAATGTAACGTAAAAAAGCAAGGTGTAAAAAAGATTGTTAAAAAAATTTGAAAAAAAAGTTTGAAAATACAGTGATGTTTATAAATATATGAAATATTTTGTCCGGGATAAGTTAATAAAAATAACAATCACTTTTACAGTAAAATAGAATTTTAAAAAGAATATAATAAGGTCTAAATTCAAAGTTGACAAAAATATATAAAAGTGTATTGTTTGGAAAAGTAAAAATATCATAAACAATAACAAATTATAATATTTCTATAAAATCATTTAAATATGTAAAAGTAATGTTTAAAAAATAAAATGCTGAGAAGTATAAACAAATGCTTCAAAAACATAAAAGTAAAAAGAGTAATGCTACGAATACAGGATAGAATTGAAAAAATAAAATTTAAAATTTATGATATTGAATAAAATATGTAAAATGCATGCAATAAAGTTAAATGTTTAAAGAAATAAAATAATATAAACCCGTATAGTATAAAAAAATTGAAAATAAGAATAGGTATTGTTTTTAAAATAAAGTAAAATTAAAAAAAAAACTATATATATAAAAACATTTAAAAAGGTAAAAATAATATTGATGTTTATAAATATATGAAATATTTTGTGCGGGATAAGTTAATAAAAATTATATAGTGTAAAAAATATTGAAAATAAAATAGGTATTTTTTTAAAATAAAGTAAAATTTAAAAAAAAAATCAAAAAGCTCTATTTACATAAAAACATTTAAAAATGTAAAAATAATTTTAAAATAAGTCAAGTAAAAGGTTGAGATGGATAAGTCCATAATGAAAAAAAATAAGAATGTGGATAAGAGAGTATATTTTACTCACTTTTTATTTGATCGAGATAGACACAATCATTCAAAATTCAAAAACTAACTTCCCAATTTCAAGCAACAATCTTCCCATCACGAACAGAACAATTTGATTTCACTAAAAAGAACAACAAATATCAAAACAATTATCGCAGTCTCACGATAGTCTCGGCAATCCCACAATCTAAACATTTAGGACAATTATCGCAGACGCATAAGAGTTCAATGTTCTACAAGACAGAAAAACTAAACATTAATCACAGGAAGCATGTTCATTTAGGATAATTTTGAAGTTTTCATCATATCTAATATTTGGTGCATGTCTAATAATATTATTGTGTTATCTTGTTTTGTTCTTAATATTAATTAAATAATAATAATGATTGACAGTGGTAAAGGCACAATAACAATATTAATGCTGTTAGTGTAGGACATCAATAATAGTAATAGTGTCAATTACAACGCCATAATATATAATAGTAATAATAGGAATTACACTAATGATACTAATGAAGTAGTAATAATAATAATAATAATAATAATAATAATAATATAATAGGATTTAAATTTATTTTTAGATATAAGAGTGCTGATAAATTAACTTTTCTTTTCTTATTATTTATAAGTATCAAGTAAGCAATAATTTAAATCCCGAGGATGTATTATGATATTTAACTAGACGACTGATATTGTTGTAATTGTAATTTTTTTTTGGGTGATATGGCTTATCATCAGAAACAATATACATTTTAATAATAAAGATATTAATGTGACTCAAGCCTTCTAATTAATTATGGCACTACGGCTTTTAGCTTCTATTTTGAGGTTTAATGGAATGGAAGAGTTTAAGGTCAGTAAGTGTTTTGGTTTTTCTAATCATCCTTCTAAAGTTGAGAGGATTAATGAAGTAATTTACTTTCTCTTTGTTTTGAATTTGTCAGATGCAATACAAATAGAGTTGTTAGGGATTATCCTGCTCATATTACTAGTTCTTGTATTTTCATGGGATTAACCTATCAAGCATTTTGAGTGAAGTTAGAAAACAGGACAATGCAGATTTAAGATTACAAAAAGATACAGATGAACCATGGAAAAGTACTAACCTTAGAGGTGCACAAACTCTTGTAGTAATCTTATAGAAAATGTGTCATCAGACAGATACATAAAGCAAATCCTAGCAATTTATAAAGGACATAACTACCATCACTTATTCAAACATGTTGTGGGAGTGTAATTGTTGCCTACACAGTAATTCAAAATCAAATCTCAAATTTATCCTAAAATGTTAGGTCACATGCTCTCCTCATCTATGAATTCTATTTTGAAAAACATTTCGCGAGCCTGAAAAAGGAATCGAATGAGAGAGCGATAATGCGAATAAAAAGAAGGGTTGGGGGTAGTTACTTTGAGGGAATCGGAGGCGCTTTTGAGTTGGATTTCGAGCTGCATCATGGTGCTGGCCTAGTCGGAGCGGATGACAACGGCCAAGGCTCGAAGCGTGGCGAGAGAGAGTGGGCGCCGATGATATTCTTGAAAACTGTGACGAGAACCTTGTTTGGTTTGTGAGAATGCACGAAGCTTTCCACAAGAACGAGAGAGGGATTTACCCACAATTATCCAGATTTTTTTCATTCCTAATCATAATAATTCAACTAAACTATTAGTACAAACTAAAAATTTACAAGTTAAAAACTTTTGAACACATTATTCTTAACGTAAAAACCTAATCACTAATTCTAAAATAATTCAATGACTTGGAGACTAATTCATTCTATATTATTTTGACCTAAACTTGTGTTTGGTTAGGGAGTTCACAGAGTGAGATGAGAGAAACAAATTCAAATAGCCCATTATTTCTTAGCTCCTCCAATATTGACATTAAAATATTGGTTTAGTAAATAAAATATGTTTAGTATATTTATGCTTTGTCGTGAAAAGACTAGTTGGTTAACTAATAAAAATCTAATTAGATGTAATTTTTAAAATAACTATTATAACTTATCAATTACTATTAGATGCTATTGCAAGAGAAATTATAAGAATATATTCTTCTTATTACACTCTTTTTTATCATAGTTATAATCCATTTATTTTCTATTTATAGTTGATAATGAAAAAGGGTTGGTTGGTCGAATGTGAAAATAACCATCTCAGAAAAAAAAAAACAGAAACTATTTGTGTTAGGATAACACGATAAAACGAGGTTGTGGTGCGAACGTAGCTGACGCTGCTGAATGAAAATCCTCAGTGGTTGGTACCTTTCTCTCTTTCTCTTTTACTCTCACTTTCTCACTTGTTAATTCTAGCCAGGGATCAATCTTCACTGTGAACCCTGTGAAATTAGTTTCAAGATACCTATTACAAGCAGAACCTATGCACAATGTTTCTTAATTTTCGTTCTATTTGCGAAACTTGACCAACTAGGACTCATTCACCATCGTTATACGTCATTTTCCTACTTCAATCATGGCTTCACTGCTGAATACAGTGTCACCAGCTGCAAATTTATCCCCCAAAACAAAACGACCCACTTGTGGCGGTTTCTGGCACTCCCAGGTTCCGAATCTCCACACGTTTTCCCTCAACAAGGGTTTTTCTAGGGTTTCGGCTTCGACCCAGATTGCCATTGCCCCAAAAGATACGGTTTTTAATCTCCCCAAATGGAGAGGTGGGAGGAATGACCCTAGGGGTAAAGAGCTGAGGGTCTATGATGCATTTCTCCATTTAGAGTATTTGGTGGGTAAGGGCCAAAAGCCAGAAGTGACTCAAGCAACTCAGCTTTTGTATGATCTTTGCAAGTTTAACAAAGCTAGAAAGGCTGTGAAGGTAATGGATATGATGGTTGATTCAGGTATTATGCCTGATGCAGCCTCTTATACATACTTGCTCAATTTTCTGTGCAAGAGAGGCAATGTTGGGTATGCACTTCAGTTGGTTGAGAAGATGGAGGGGCATGGTTTTCCAACTACTACTGTTACCTATAACACTCTTGTTAAAGGCCTTTGCATGCACGGCAACTTGAACCAGAGCTTGCAGCTCTTGGATAAGTTGACAAAGAAGGGCTTGGTCCCGAATGCATTCACATTTTCTTTCCTTCTGGAAGCGGCGTATAAGGAAAGGGGAGTGGATGAGGCCAGGAAACTTCTTGATGAGATAATTGCCAAGGGTGGAAAGCCTAATTTGGTTAGTTACAATGTGCTGTTAACTGGATTGTGCAAGGAAGAGAGAACTGAAGATGCTATCAGGCTTTTCAGGGAATTGCCTGCAAAAGGGTTCACTCCTAGTGTTGTGAGTTACAACATTTTGCTGAGGAGTTTGTGCTATGAAGAGCGGTGGGAGGAAGCGAACGAACTTCTTGCAGAGATGGATAAAGAGGACCAGTCTCCCTCGGTGGTTACTTACAACATATTGATTACTTCACTTTCATTTCATGGAAGAACAGAACAAGCTTTCCAGGTTTTGGATGAAATGACAAGGAGTGGGTTCAAGGTGAGTGCTACTAGCTATAATCCGATTGTTGCCCGCCTCTGCAAGGAAGGGAAAGTGGATCTTGTTGTTCAATGTATAGACCAAATGATTCAACGACGTTGTAATCCTAATGATGGAACGTACTGTGCTGTTGCAATGCTGTGTGAGCAAGCTAAGGTGCAGGAGGCTTTCTTTATAATCCAAAGCTTGGGTAATAAACAAAGCAACCCTATGCATGATTTTTACAAAAACGTGATCGCAAGCCTGTGTAGGAAAGGGAACACATATGCAGCCTTTCAGATGTTATACGAAATGACAAAGTATGGATTTACTCCAGATTCCTTTACCTATTCATCTATGATCAGAGGAATGTGTAGGGAAGGAATGCTAGATGAGGCCCTTAAGATATTCAGGATTTTGGAAGAAAATGACCACATTCCTAATATTGATAACTACAACGCACTTATACTTGGATTTTGCAAAGCTCGGAGAACAGACATGTCAATAGAGATATTTCTGATGATGGTTAACAAAGGATGTGTGCCTAATGAGAATACCTATACCATTCTTGTGGAAGGGCTTGCTTTTGAAGAGGAGACAGATATAGCTGCAGACCTGTTGAAAGAGTTGTGTGGGAGAGAGGTTCTGAGCCAAAGTACTGTTGAAAGGCTTTGTATGCAATTCGACTTCAAGGAATTAATAGCAGCAGAGTAGTGATATATACCCCCTAACTCACAGTAAGTAGCCATATCTGCCTTCAGAAATGAATGGAGTTTTCTCAGTTTGTTTGTCCCTAGATTGTTGATTAGGTAAAACAACTTCCCTAATACTTGGAATTTTGATTGAATATAATGTCTAGAGATGAATAATGAAAAGGCTCAAGCAGATAATACAATGCTGATTGCATTTTCTCCCTTGCTTTAGAATTAACCTATTTTGGCGATTTGAGTTCTTTGAGTGATTTGTATTATCCATTTGTAGATTTGTTTCTTGGTTACAAAATACTTTCCGTGGCATTTTTATTGCGTTGTGAATGTATGCCTACCCTCTCCAGTGAAAACATTTCACTTATTGCAAGCTATAAATTCTAAATCCCAGAGGCTACTAACTCACTATTCCTTACTTACCATTATTTCCTTATGTGCTTTTGAATTTCCCTTTTGGCATATCCTAATTGAGTATGCAGGAGTAAATAGTACATACATTGAGTAAGATGATCTAGACTCTTAGTTACTAACATATCTTTCTTGTGCCTATTTTCTCTACATTAATCGTTTGGAACTTTCGGTTTGTTGAAGGAGTATTACACATTGACATTATGTTCCTCCTTGGCACTTTAGATATCAATATATCATGAAAAAGGTTAAAGATTATGTAAAATATATCTGTGTAAACTCTTCAAGACTGATACGGATCATCGACTTCAGGCAAAACACAAGTTTATGATTGTTAGAATTGTTTTCATTAGTATAAATATTCTGACTGTGTTTATTCCAAGGATCATTATAAATATTTGAGAATATAAACTTGGATGGAAATGTATCGTTTTCATGTCGAGTTGTGAAAGGATAGTTCCTGGTATTATTTATGTCTGGAAAAGTAATACTTAGATGGGGTGTTTTTACTACAAATAAAAGTTTTAGGATTTCAAGAATCTGAAATTGAGATCATTTTTATTTTAATGTGTTTTTTTAAATGGTATATTCAGGAATAGCATGGTTCTGAGAATGTCCTTTTTATGCAAACAATTACTTCTGTAAAAGGTGAGAATATAACATTTTTCAGAAAGAAAAAATTATTGCGATATATATTTAATATAAAAGTATAATTATATAATATATATTACAAAAAACATTTAAGTAATAAAATATTTTAAAACATGTGGACTGATGATATCAAAAACAATTTTTAAAGTACAGTACTAGTTAATTGTTTATAAAAATAATAGTTATTAAAATTATGTAAAAATTACTCTGAAATTTTTTAACGAATACAAGTTTATAAATTATATGTTCTTCTCTTTTAATTTGGTATTTAAAGAGTTCAGTGCTCTTTTAATCTTCTGTAAAATCAATGTTATCCTTTCCATTTAAATCACACTGACAACTTTAAGACCGCATTTGGACCGAAAAAGGTAACAACAAATTTTTTTAATAAATTATAAAGGACTAAATTAAACCCCTTAATTTTTGCAAATAAAAACTTCAAAAAACCGTAATTGATCCTGAAAAAATATAATTATATATAAGTATATTTGTGAATTTATGAATAAGAAACTTGTTAAGATATTTTTATTACTAGAATTATATACATATGACTATTGAGGGCTCTAGAGAGAAAGAACGCCCAAATGCGATTGAAAGTTAATGAACTCAATTTAAAAAAGAGGGGACCTCTTATTAAGTTTAAGTGAAAAAAACAACAGATATAAGTTTAAGATATAAGTGTTATAAAATCTTTCTTAGAGTATGGTATAAAACGTAAGACGCAAATCATAAATAAAATCCTAGGTTATAAAAACAACTATTTAAAAACATCAACAATCAAATAAATGTAATTCATTTGATTTGCTTCTTGCATTGAAAAATGCAATTTATAATCTATATTTTGTGACATGACTAAGCAACTCACTAAATTTAGTTTTAATAGAACAAACCCTAAAGAATTTATACAACTTCCAACTTTATATATTTTTAATTTAAACTTAATTATTCTATACAATACAATGTATTCTTCCAATGAACATAATAATGGTTTTTGTTCTTTTTAAGCAATTTTAAAATCCCACGTAAGACTACTCTTATAATGAAAATGACCATCTTCTAAGTGGCCTTTAAATATGATTTACATATGCGAAAAATTAGCAGGTGTAAAGCATATAATATTGGAACCAGGTGCAAAATTTAAACCATATTAATAAATTCAATTTTAATTTTAAATACAATAATTTGATATATGAATAAATATAAATAGTAATATATAAATACATATTAAAAAATTAATATTACTTCTAAAATAATAATTATTTTATAAAAGAGATGAACCTGACAAAAAGACAACCTTGTCATAAATTGAAAGCTGAAAATTATAGGCCAATTTTGTTGGCTGCACAGCCCAACTCATGAAGTTAGCTCTATTTTAGCATCTCTATAAAATGATCAAAATTTCAGGTAACTCTTAAAATAAAATACTACTAATATATATAAGCTATTCGGGTAAACCAAGAAGTATACAAAAACAGTACATAATTAGATTCCATAAAAACACTCATCATAACAACTTAACCCACTCAATAGTCTTAATGCAGTAATGCTAAACTGAGTCGTGAGATACGCCTCCCCTCCCAACTAGACCTCATGATCATTCGAGCCATAACAACCTAAAATGCCATGAAGATAGGAAGGAAAGCTCATCTAACTCCTGCTCAAGCACCTACTTAGATCTTTGTCTCATCTTTCGGCGCTTCCTCTTCAACCTCCTCATGCGCTTCTTCTTCCACTGATACATTGCAACATTATGTTAGTCTGATACAAAAGGGCAAAACAGAAACTTGTTGCAACAGCCATAGTAGGTTCAGTACATATATATCCTGAACAGAATGACACGAAACAATTGTGCATAGTACATATGAAGCAAATGTCTATAGGCCTTTATCCAACATAAATGCAGTACCCCTTCAGGATTTAAATCCTCGCAGTCAGAGAATCAACTTAAAGAAATAAAGAGGTGATGATTTCACACAATTTAGAAGAGCTAAATTCCTTCCTTTACCACTCTCCACAATGCCAAAACCCTAACCTTTCCTTTACAAAGCATTCGGCATTGGTGAAGTGAAAGGGAGGGTAGGACAAGATAGAAATCTATTAGTTTTACATCGTTTGCCAAAGACCTACATTATTAGAATGTGTTCACAAAATTTGTTGACAAAACTATCCTTGAAATTTTACTTACTCCCCCCTTCATTATCAGGAATTACCGTATTACAGTATATACTATTACTTTCTTTCCCCTTCCTTTGCACTAAAAGGATACCCTCTCTAGCCTTCCCCTCCCCTGCTTTGAAATTTGAACCAAACATGTAAAACAATCAGGTGCTTTTGACAGAAAATGCATAAAACAAAATTCACTAGCCAATTCGGAGAATGGGATTCAAGAATCGTTGATTAACCTAAATGTGTTCCTCATGAACACAATTTCACCGGCCTCTTAATGTCTCACTACACAAAATTCCTGTCATTTGAGAAATTAGACAAGCATCCAGAGGTTGTACCACAAGGGAACCCAAGAAACGATACCCATGTATTGAACAACACCTAATCCAGTCGAATCAAAATTCAAAACTAATCTAATCATTTTCAAATGCGATACTCAATGCAATTCACTTTCTACCCAACAAGGCACTTGCGAAAACCAAAACCAACAAACAATATCCCCTTTTCAATTTCCATAATCAAACAGTGCATCGAATTCCTTCAAATCAAATACAACAACAAACTGCAAATATCATACTAGTCCATTTCCAAGGAATACATCAGCAATTCAGGAAGGAAAAAAAAGCCCATGCAAAATCAATATTGAACAAAAAAAAAACACATCAGACAATCAAATGAAACATCCTAATTCCTGAGAACAAAGACATATTCATAATTATACTCAGATCCTAAAAAACTCAGTACACATAAAATATAAATAAAATAAAATAAGCATCATATAAACATGAATAATGAAAGGAAATGCGTTTAACCTTAGCTCTCATCTTGAACAACGAAAACTCTCAAGCTTTTCTCTCAAAAGATGTCGATTTTCTGCAGGAGATGATCCTGAATGTGAACCTGTGGCGACAAAAACCCTTGTTCTAGTATTTATAGCGATATGCGCGAAGCCCTAACTCTCTTTATGGGTCGGGTCGGGTCGGGTTATGTAAGGGTATAATTGTAATAATGAAAAATATATTTGAGGCAAAGTTAAAAAAATAAAAATTTAAAAATTGGATGAGATAAGTTGAGAACTTTCTCTCCCCCTTCTTTCAATAATAAAAATAACTTTTGGTGAAAACTACTTATTAAGTTAAAATAGAAAATCCTTTCACCAATAACAAAAACTAAAAATAATCATAACTTTATTATTATTATATAACTTCTTTTTTATATACAAATTCTTACCATTGTATTCTTTAGAGTAACCATTTTTCTAAATTAAAATAACTATCAATAATAATAAAAGCTACCTACAAAATAAATAAAATTTATCTAGCAAAATTATCAAAATTATTTATTTAATTTTTATAATTTGTATACAATTTTTTTTATGAATAATAATATACTTTATTATAATAAACATATGTACCATTATCTATATTATTATATAAAGAAAATACATTATTTAGTAATTTATGTTATCTTTTAATTGGATAATTATACCATCTAATAAATAAATAAAATTGTTTACAGAAATAATTGAATAGTTTTTTATTTTAAAATAATTAAATAACTTTTTATTTTAAAAAATAGACTACATAGTTTTTTAATACTATTTTATAAAATTATAAATATTTTTTTAAATTGTATATTTTTTAATTAATTATTCAAAAAATAAAAAATTATACATATTTTGATGTAATAAAAATGTTAAGTATGTTTGCTAGATATTATTATTTAAGTTCAGTCTAACAGCTAAAATATTTATTATTGACAAAATAGTTTTATTTGCTGTATATTTAGATTAATTTGTAAAATATAATTTTTTTTACTTTGTTACTGAATAATTATTCACTCCACTCTCCAAATTGTGGGACAATCATGTGGTGAAAATTTGTATTTGACTATTTCTGAATGTGTTGGACATATGATAGTTATATTACCTTCAAAATATTAATATTTATATTTAAGTTAAACTTAATACATTTAATTTAAATATATATATATAATATAATATATAATATGAACTACACTTATTACAATCAAAAAATTATTAAATATCAACTAATTTAAATACAAAATAATTAAACAATTTATACATTATTTTATAAATTACAAATTATTAATATTTAAAATAATTTTTATGATTAATAAAAAATTATAATATAATTAGGTACTATTTTTAGTAACTAGTGATTATAAAAAATACTTGTTTATTTAAAGATAAATTTTTAATCTCTCATTAAGATGTAACTAAAAATAATTTTTTAAGTCATTTTTAATTTATTTTAGAGATTAATTTTTGGTCATTAAAAATAATAAAATTAAAAACTTTTATTTTTCTAATTATCATATCATTCATTATATACTTAAATTTTTTATCAATATTATCTAGATTTAGATAGTGATTCTGATTCTAGATAACTAGATTCTATAAAATTGTAAATCAATTTTTTTTTTTAATTTCAAATTTTAAATTCAAATTTTTTTTTTGTTTCATTTTTTAATTGAATATTTTTTTCTCCTCAACTTCTAATTTTTTTTTTTCGTACTTTTTTCTACTCCCCGCTTATCTTAACAATATCTTTGAGCTTCAAGTCAACTTGTGATTAGTTCATCCTCTCATACAAACAAACACTTTTCTTTGGTTTTTTCTAATTGTATGTTCTTATGCATTCTATGATAATTTCAATTCTCACTCTTCTCTAATTTTCTGGTTGTCCTTTCTTTTCGTGAAAGAGCATGGCTATAGAGTATCAAGGATGAGTAGGATAAACACTCTAGAGTATCAAGGATGAGTAGGATAAACACTCTAGCTATATCTTATGTTTCTCTTAGAGCATTAAGGATCTCTAATGGAAATGCATCATCGTGCATTCTATACGTTATGCATCTCGTGCCTTTCATATCTCCTCATGGCTATCTCCTAATGACATCTTAGGATTCATTATTCCTCTCATATTTCTCTCAATTCTCCTCCTTTTAACTTCAATACATATCTTCTTACTAACAAATTAGTGATTCATTGTTTTTAATTTCGCATTGGCACAAATCGAAATTATGGATGACATTTGTTGAGGTTTCCTTATTTTGTATTTTGTTATTTATGAATTAAGAGTAATGTTTGTTGAGGTTTTTGTACTTTCTATTTTTTAGATTCTTATTTTCTTATTGTACACTCTACTATGATTCGATGTGTGTATATATATCCATGTGAAAGGGAATTGTGAGTAGTTATTGAATATTCATCTAATTCATGGAATATTTGGGATTCAACTGTGTTTAAGAAAGCATAAGGTATCTAATTTATTGTAGCAATTATGGGTAATGTTTGTTAGGCCTTATGTATTTTCTTTTCTTCCATATTCTTATCTACTTGTACACTTTGATCTGGTTCATTGTGTGTGTCTACATTTATGTGAAAGGACATTGTGAGTAGTTGTTGTATATTCGCCTAATCCTTGAAATATTGGGATTCAAATGTGTAATGGTGTTAAGAATTAATTATTAAGTTGATATTTGTTGAGGGAAAGACGGATACATAAGTAAATTGTAATTGGATACACTAAAATATGTAGTGACCTTCTTATATTTATTATTATGTCAAGGTTAAGTACATAAAACATATGTGTCAAGGTTGTATATACACTTAAATTGTTTATTTTTAGCAATGAGCCTTGACACTCCACTGAAACAAAAACATAAATTATAATTATCTCTAATGCAAAAGGCAATTCAAAATCCTAATTGAAGAAGCAAATAGGGAGAGCACACACCTAACTCATTCACCCACACAATCACACAAACATCCCATGTGCATGGAAGTTTATAACACATTAAGGAGTCTTTAATTGAGAGATGTGAAACTTGAATACATGAGGTGATGAAAATTTCAAGTGCAACCACATTTTACACTCTTTAGTGTCACATCACCAAAAGCATTTAGTGTGAGGAGCCTCTTTATTTATAAATAAAGCTCCCATCCCTTCTAACTCACTTTGAATTGGAATGAGAATCGATGTTGCAATTTTTTCAGTCTTCTTGTTCTTCAAATCAAAGTCTTGAAAATGAGAGTATTTTTCTCCTAGGTTATCCATAGAGGGATCTTCCTAGGAGGTGAGTGCCTCTCTAGTTTCTCTTAAGAAACTTAGAGAAATTGAAAGTTCTTTTGTTAAGTCTTCCGCTGCCACTTAGAGAATGCTTCCATCAAGCAATTAATAAATTAGAACAATGAAATCCCATAAATAAGTGGGCACTTACACGGGATGAAGGTAAAGAATGGGGTCACTTGATGACTAACTTTGTTGAATCCATCAGTCTAGTCCTAAATAAAGGATACTTCTGATATCTTCCATAATGATTGCTATATATGTAAGTGTAACAAATTTTTCACATAAAGAGGAAGGGAAGTGATCACAATGATTAATATTGATCATGTCTATTATGAAGTTACATTAGAGACACTAAAAGATGCTCACTCAAAATCAAACACTCATAGAGTGCTTGAATTTGACAAAAGTAACACGAGGTTATTGGTTGAGGAGATGATTAACGCAAGAAAGGTTCAATCAATTGGAATTTTTTTTCGTTCGACAAGAAGAAAGATGATGCAATTGTGGCAAGTTCGAGAAAATTTACCTATCATGTTCTCATGTGCTTGTTGCATGCAAACCTGTCCACCACAACTTCGACATATACATCAATCATTTGTACATGTTCGATGAAGTTAATAAAGTTTATCACAATTTGTTTTGGAAGCTCTTACACAAAGATTATTGGTCAACATATGAAGGCTCACAAGTTCGCCCCAATCTAATAATCAGAAGAAGTTTCAAAGATTATCCAAAACCATCAAAAACTATAACTTAAATGAACATCAAGAAACAAGGTCACCCAAGATGATACTCATACGGTCAAATACCAAGACACACAAGAAATAATTGTCTCAACAATCTTGACTTTCAAGACTCAACTTCATAATAATTTTGTTGTTTTTTTAATGTGATTGACATAAAAAACACATGGACATAATTTTAATTCAAATCCAAATTTAAATCTCTTTAGATCTTCATTTTTATTTATTTAATTATATTTAAATCCTTATTATATTATTAATTTACAATTTTTTTTAAAATAACAATGAATGTTTTAATCTCTTTCATAATATTTATTAAACACAAATGCTATTTATCCACATTTTCATATATTATAAATATAATCATGCAATAAAAATAATTTTATTTGATAATTTTATCATTAATTTTTGAGATATGAACTTTTATTTATTATTTTAAAAAATTAACTATTATTTTTTTTCATTTTAATTACTTATTTTATCCATTTCAAAGCTTTCTTCATTATCTGTTTTTTAACTAAAAAACAATATTAATATTACATATTTTATACCTTACATATTACTTTTTGGGAGCTACCAAATTTATTTAATTTCTTCTAAAATAAATAAATTAATATTTATTCATTTATTTATTTTTCTCATCTTTCTGGTTTCTACGAATACAGAGTTTGTAAAAGAAGGGGAGTTTGTAGCGGTGTTCAAACTTCCACAGCTGAACTGACACCTTCTCTGTGCAACACACACAACAAGATTCAATTTCTTCTTCCACTTTGATTCTCATTTTCTCTCTATTTTTTCCCCCGAATTCTCTAATAATAGGAAGAGACCATGAAATCTGGCAGAGACAAAGAGAAACAGAACAATCGTTGCATCAGTTCGCATATGCAGACCCTCCATCGCCGTCTTCTCCACACCCTAAACCTTGGCAACAGGTCTTAACTCCCACCCCACTTTCCTCTAATTTTTTATTCCGTCATCTTTTCATTAAATTTTCTGTCTTTTTGATGTTTGACGAAGTGGGGCCTGAAAGTGATTGAATTGTGTTTTTCATTTCGTGGGTTGTTGTTCGTGTTGTGATTTTATTCTTTATGACTGTTCTTTGTGAATGCAGACATTTTGATGAGAAGACAAATAGGTGGAGGTGGCAGTGCGCCAACATTGAAGTGCAGAAAAATGTATTACGATCAATTGGTGCCTTTCTTGATTCCTTATCGGGAGATGCACGTGCAGCACGTCATGCTGTTGTTAAGGTGTATAGTTTGCTTCCTTTTCTTTTTGGGATTTTAAGTCTAGTAAGTAACACATATGAACCTGAATTAGGAGTTTTATTCCAGTTCATTAGACTTTCTAAATGAAATGTACATATCTATACTTGTGAAACTTATAGATCTTTTTATGAATTTGCTTGAGTCAATTGCACTCAGCACACTTACGAAGTTAAGATTATATTTATGTCGGTGAATTAATTACAATGAATTATTACTAGTAGAAATAAATAAATCGAAGAAAGCATTGCACTGGGGCAGTTTGGTCTGAGAAAAAAAATTATGTTTTCATTTTTATTTTCACTTTGTTTCCTGTTTTTCTGATCTTTATACAAGAAAAGGTGAAAACAAAAAAAAAACATAGGTTGTTTTTACGTGTCCGGTATTTTGAAAACAGTAGACATAGTGAAAACAGATAATGTTTTCACAGACCAAACAGATACTTTTTGAAAATAGTTACTAATGCAAATTCCTACTCATAATTTGTGTAGAATGATTTGATATAAATAAATTGGTCTGATATTTTCAAATAACAATGAAGTATGTGCTTTCCTAAATTGCTTTACTTCTTCAGGAATCTGTTCCTGATATTTTGGGAGCATTATTATGGATTCTTCAATGCAAAAGTGAGGCCTTACTAAGCATGGCATCAACTGTTGCAGTGAAGTTAGTTAGTGTTCTGCCTAATCCATTATTGCAATCACATACGTTGGATCTTGTTTATTGTCTATCATCCTTGCTATCTTCACATCAAGAAGTTGCTATACCCTGTGCTACCGCTTTGAATTTTGTAATCTCAAATTTGAGTGCTACAAGTGAGAAGGAAGTTATGGAAGCACTGAAAGAAATGGAGACTTCCCTTCAAATTGTTGGAAATATAAAAGATTTTGCCAAAGGTGCAAAGAAAATTGAGTATTTTGAAGAGATGACTTTACTTTTGAGCACTATACTGTGGCGCTGGCCTCCGTCTAGGTTCCCTGTTTGTAATGATGTAATACTTATGAAAGGTTTAGCAAACATCCATACAAAGACAGATAGTTCTACTAAACTTGCACTTCTAAAGTTGTACACGTCTATAGGTATTAAAATATCACTCTGCTCTCCATTACAACCGAAACACTTTTCCTTGTTATCATCTATTCTCTAGACCAACTATTTTCTATTGTTGTTACCAGCTTTATGTGATTCTGCAGCAAGAAAACTTATAGAGGATGAAGAAGTATTTCCACTAATGTTTGTGCAGGCAATGGGAAAATCAAACCCCCATGCTATTCGGATAGAGGGGTTTAGGCTTGCTCAATGCCTATTGGTAACATTTCATTGCTCTATAAGATGACCAATGTAATATAAAGTATTGCTCCTAACAAAGATTGGTTTTTATCTGTCCAGAGATCCCAAGATAATTGTTTAAAAGTGGTTGGTTTGTGTGGTGAAGCTCTTGTTGAGGCCATAATTTGTGGAATGACAGAAACTAGGCTGAGTTCTAAAAAAATTGGAAACAACCATGGGTCTTTGTCAGTGGAAGCATGCCAGTTGGCTCTAATAACTCGTTGGGCAGGTGATCATCATACCAATTTTTGGAAACAAGGAATTGACAGAGTCCTTCTTAATCTTCTGATTGAAAATATTCAAGACCAATTGTTTGAACCTGTCTTGTCATTGGAAAAACAAATATATATGGCAAAAGAGGGATTGAAAGCCAATTATCATCTTGATATTAGGAGTTATCTTTGGGACATTCTTGGGTGGCTTACAATTCATTGTGGAGAAAATTTAAACCCTTGTACTCGTGGTAGTGAGCTCTGCATCAACTTACTAATTACATGTGCATGGTAAATTGTATTCCTTCTATTATCATTTCTTGATGGATTTAACATGTGTATAAACATTAAGATAATAACATATCCTATGTCTCAGTTTCTTGCTACTGCTGTTGATTATATTTCTGAAAATTTTCAGCTGACCTTTTATTTCACCTGTTGATGCTTGCCAAATTCACTAATTCTAATTTTCCCTTTCTCTATAGCTTGAGTTTTGTGGATACACTTGAAAAATGGTGCAGAATTTGTCAAAAGGATATTGATGATCATTTTCAAAGTGAACCAGTATTAAGGGCTGTTCTAATGATGATTCATTCTCCATGCAATTCCATCTCCTCACACACTAGATTCTTATTATCAGATGTACTAAAGGTGAAAGGCATGCCATGTTTGAAAAGCTTACTACATACTCTAGATTATACATCATCCCTGGAAAGCTATGGATCATTTGATAAACTTCAACTGGTTGTTAATTTAATTGGGTTTACTTGTCTTTCAAGTTTACCACAGTACCAAAGATGTATCATTGAGAGCAAAGGGATAAGGGTGATTGTTCTTCTTCTGAAACGATGCTTAGATAATGACATTCATATTGAAAGGAAGAGCTTTACTCCTCATTTGCATACAACATGCCATGAAAGGTCTTGTTGCTGTTTTGACAAAGGAGATTGGGAAGGTTCCAATGTTCTCTTATTTTATAGTTTGTTGGGCTTAACTGAAATTCTTCATCAGTGTGACCTTTTACGAGAGAATCCTCATCAATTTTCTAGAGAGGTGACAAACATTAGTCCACAGTTAGTTAGCAAACTTCAAGAGATCTGTACAAGCAACTCTTTCAGTCCTGGTGTGAGATGGTATGTTTCTTATCTTCTAACTTATTTTGGATATTACGGTTTCCCAACTGAATTAGCCAAAAGGATTGGGAAATCTCTCAATACGGAAGAATACTCAGATATGAAGCTTGTTGTAGCAAATGGGGAATCTCTGAGTGTTCATGCTGTTATTCTTGCTGTTCGATGTCCATCACTACTGCCTCCTCAATTATTACCTTGTAGGAAGAGTTCTAAAGAGATAGCAGATAATTTTGTTAGAGAGACCATGAGAGAAGTTCGATTATCTTCTCATGTTGATTATGAAGCATTGGTATTATTGTTGGAATATGTGTACTTGGGATGCTTACATGCCAGTGAAGAAACAGCAAAGAAGCTAAAAATTCTCGCTAAGCGCTGCAATCTACAACCTTTGTTCCAAATGCTTCACAGACATTGTCCAAAGTGGGGCTTACCTTTCCCCAGCTTCAATCTTACTTCATCTTTTGGTTTAGCTGGAAGTTGTTTTTCGTATGGTTTGCTTCTTGATAAACTTCTTATAAATATCTTGAAATTGCTCATGATTGTTGTAATCTTGCATTTTCTTTTTCATTTATGTCCATTTCCATCTTTCATTCCCACACAATTCAGTGTATTAATTCACATATACTTATATAGCAGCCTTTCAATTTAATAGTTTGTTAGATTGATTCCGTGCTTTTAAAATGAGTTAATTTTCTGAAAAGACTATTGAAGTTGGACGCAGTTGCTAAATGCAATTGTATTATCAAGTATACTGAGGCAACTATTAGTTAAATATACTAATTGGAGCTTTCTTAGTGATTAAATATTTACGGACTTTGTGGTTTTAGGGTAATTGAAATGTTTATACTTTCTATGCAATGAGAAATAGTAACATTGGCATTGCTAACATTTGTTTGCAAAGTTTGGGATAGAAATTCTGAATTTTCTCAATCTATTTTCAGGGATGTCATATTGGCAGCTAAATCAAACGAGCTTGTTGGGTGGACATGCAATATTTGTTCTAACACAGTACCCCATATGCATGTTCACAAAGTTATATTGCAGTCTGGTTGTGATTATCTACAAGGTTTGTTCCGGTCAGGAATGCAAGAAAGGTGATTATTGATCAAGATATTGATAATTGATCTATTTTACAGTTTTTCTGATTTACAAATGATGAAAAGCTTTGCGTTTTATTCAAACTGTAGCTCATGAAAATTGAACATGTACATGGTCAAAAGTCAAAAGGCAGACATGCATGGGTGTCTACTACTTATTCTTTGTTGACCAACATCTATGTAACCTGTTATTGGTTAAACTCTGATCAAGGCTGATAGAACACTTGAGCAGAATGTAGGTGAAAAAGAGAGCAGAATAGAAGGGTGCTGAGTTGGCAAATTCTATTAAGAGAGTGTAGGATGGGAATATAGGAGAATGTGGGATAGTAGGAGTCAGTTAGGAGCATACACTCTGGTCTTGCTGTAATGAGCTTAGTCTCTGGTTTTCATTAAATATTTCAGTATATTTTCTTGAGAGTTCTAATAATTGGTCCAACCTACTGGATTCAATTTCCCAATGCCCCCAAAAGTGACAAACAAAGTTTAGTTTTTGGAGGATTTCAGAGTCTTTGCTCATTGAAATGGCAAGTTGTGGGGAGAAGTTTCACCACTTACACCAATGGCCCAAGAGGCAATTTAATTTAATTTTGGGAGATGATGAGGTCACAAATAGCAAAGGAGAGGAAGATTTGGAGTGTAGAACTTTGAGTCTGTGTTGGTTGTTTCATGGTATCCTTGATGATGTAACAACTATGTGGATTGAAGGAATATTGAAGGGGTCACAGTAATGAGATGGTGGATAGTGGGGCATTGCATAACTTCATTTCTCCATAAGTAATGATTTTTCTCGAGATCCTTGTTACGACTCATGAAATGGGAATACGGTTGGGTGATAGTCACAAGGGTACGACTAAAGGTATTTGTTCCAATCTTTGCATTCAATTGGAGGGAATTGACATCACTACAGATGCTTAGTCTTGATTTGGATGTGACCATGGGGGTGTTGTGGTTGAAAGAATAGGAAAAGTGGAAATGAATTGGGGAAAAATGACTTTGAAATTTGTGCACCATGAAAGTCCACTTTTACTACAAGGGTTTTCTACTAATGGTGTGAGGTTTGTTAGGGGTCCAAAATCTTTTCAGTTTTGAAGGAAGCCAATGATGGAAAACTTGAAAATGGGGGATGAGTTGCAAATGTATTTATGACAACTGTTGATCCAAACTTAAACTCATTTCAGCGGAAAGAAATTCTGGATGGATGTTTTAGAAGAATTTCTAGGAGTGTTCAAGAAGGTGATGGGGTTACCCCGAAAGGGGATATTGAACATGTGATTGAATTGGAAGTTGGTAAGGGTCTGTGAATGTTAGCTTGTACCATTATCCACTTCTGCACAAAATGAGATTGAAAATCAGGTTACTGATTTACTACAGCAGGGAGCAATTGACATAGCTCAAATCTGTGATATTGGTTAAGCAAAAAGACTCTTCTCAGCTTATGTGTTTTTAGTAAGGTAATAATTCTTGACAAGTATCTCATCCTTGTAGTGGGTGAACTTTTAGATGAATTAAATGAAACTTGTTATTTCTCAACATTGGATCTCAAATCTGATTATCAAATTCAAGTGTGAGAACATGACATCCATAAAATGGCATTCAGGACGTATGAATTTGGCTTGATGAATGCTTCAACTACTTTTCAATCTACAAATTTTTAAAACTTATTTGAGGAGGTTGGTGTGTGTCTATTTTTTTGACATCCTTGTGTATGGCAAGTGTATTTATTGCACATTCAGCAAGTGTTACAATTGTTGCAGAATAATTACTATGTAGCCAACAAGAAGTAATACACCTTTTGGAGGAAAAAAGTGGAGAATTTGGGTCATTATCCAGAGTTAATATTAAGAAGTGAGTTTAAATTTAACTCATTCTCACAAAATTGACTTATAAGATGTAGATTGCATCCACTTATACACTGTAAATTTGTAGTCGATGCGGGATTTCTAACACATTTCTCTCACGTCGAGGTGCGTGGGACTAGACATTTGTATAGAAGCCCGATAGCGGGTGACACGATAGGTACATCAAATCTCACTAGGATAGACTCTTATACCATATTAAGAAGTGAGTTTAAACCTAACTCTTTCTTACAAAACTGACTTGTAAAGTGAGGATTGTCCCCATTTATAGACTGTAAATTGATCTTATCTTTAGTCGATGTAAGATATCCAACATACCCTCTCAAGTCAAGACATTGACATTTCATGCGTGAGACTAGATACTTATGGTTGGTCCGATAGCAACTTGATAGCAGGTGGCAGGATAGACCCAACAAATTTCGCTAGGATAGAGTCTAATATAATATTTGGAAGTGAGTTTAAGTCTAATTCATCCCCACAAAATTGACTTGTAAGATGAGAATTACCCCCACCTATATATTATAAATTGGTAGTTGATGTGGGATCTCCAACACACCTCTCATGCTGAGGCATGAACATCTCGTGCGTGGGACTAGATAATTGTGGGTGGTTTCGTAGCGGTCCAATAGCTGGGGGCACAATAGGCCCATCAAACCTCACTAGAATAGACTCTGATGTTGTATTAGAAAGTGAGTTTAAGTCTAACTTATCCTAACAAAATCGGCTTATAAGGTGAGGATTGTCCCATTTATATACTACAAATTGACCCTATCTCTATTTTATATGGGATCTTCAATAGTTACCATGAATTCTACTAAAGTCATAAGTGTGCTAGAGTGACCAGTCCTTCATAATGTCAAAGGTTGAAGAGGGTTTTCGGGGTTTACCAGTTATTATAGGAAGTTCATGTATAGGTATGGGAAATTAGCTTAGCCATTGATTGAGCTAACTAAGAAGGATGGTTTTTGTTGGGGTACAAATCCTCTCTCAGTATTTGAAGCCTTAAAAGAGGCTCTTACTTTTGCTCCGATATTTGCTCTTCTTGACTTTTATGAAATTGAGTACAATGCTTGTGATAAAGGAATTGGAGTTGTGCTAATGTAAGGGGGCAGACCTATTTCTATTTTTGTAAGGCTCTTCTCAATAAAAATTTATCAAACTTAGTATAAGAGAGAATTAATGGCTTTGGTACTATAAGTTCAACATTTGAGGTATTATCTCACTGGCAGAAATTTTGTTGTCTTAACACATCAGAAGAGACTAAGAACTTACTGCAACAAAGAGTGGTTAGTTGTAATCAACAACTCTGGATTTCAAAGCTACTGGGTTACAATTTTGAGGTGGTTTATAAACTAGGTCCAGAAAACAAGGCGGTGATGCCTTGTTGCATGTTCATGGGGAGAGAGATTGCTGTTTGCTTCCTCCCATTTGGGAACAAGGATAAGAGTTGCGACATGAAGTACTAGCTGATCCAGCTAAAACGCATTATGGAAGACTTGAAACGTGAAGCAGTGCTAGACCTGGGTTTAGCTTACAAAGAGACATTATACAGCATAAAGGAAAGCTAGTAATTTCCTCATCCCTGCTTTAATTCCTTTACTTTTGAAAGAATTTCACACTACGCATATGGGGATACTCTGGGCTTTTGAGGACATATAAAAGGATAACAGGAAGCTTATATTGGCTTGGTATGAAGAAGAGGATTCAAGAATTTGTGAGAGGATGTGATACTTATCATTGTCAACAGTACGATGCTGCCTCACCTATAGGTTACTACAACCTTTACTGTTATCCTAGTAGTGATTGATCATCTGTCTAAATTTGCACATTTTATTTACTTAAACATCCATATGCAGGAAAGAGTGTTGCTGTTGTGTTTGCTTGAGAAGTGGTGAGGTTACCTAGAATCCAAACTCCATCCTTAGTGATCGAGACCCATTTGTCTGTTTTTTGGCAGGAATTGTTCAAGGTGCAGAGATATTGAAAATGCCATCCCCCTACCATCCAGAAATTGACATACAAACGGAAGTGATAAATAGATGCTTGGAAACTTATTTACTTTGGTTTACTTCAAAGCAACCTAGAAGTTGGTCAAAGTGGTTTACTTGGGCTGAATTTTAGAATTATACTACATATCATATCTCCACTGTTATGACCCCATTTATGGTTGTTTATGGAAGAAAACCACCATCAGTTATGGTATTCTTTCCGGGTGAAAGTAGAAGCTGTGGCACAAGATTTACAGGACAGGGATGAAGCTTTGTTGTTTGAAGTATAATTTGAGTAAATCATAAGAACAAATGAAAAAATATGCTGACAAAAGGCGTTGGATGCAGTCATTTGAAGTGGGGGAGTGGGTATGAGCGAACAATCTGTGGCATGTTGCATTAATTGAAAGCTCTCCACTTGATTTTACGGTCCATTTGAGGTGATCGAAAAAGTTAGGAGAGTTGGCTTATAAATAGCAGTTGCCTCCTTATAAGGTCCATTCTGTGTTTCACGTGTCTCAACTAAGAAGGGCTATTGGAGAGTACACTGCAGAGGCCAATCTGCCATCTGAATTGGAGGTGGAACCTGATGACCACATTGAACCTAAGCATGTTTTGAGCAGTAGAATTGTTATACAGAACAATTGCCCCATCAAACAATTTTTGGTGCAATGGAAGGTTTGCTATTGAGGATGCTACATGGGAAGAGGAGCATAGTTTGTGCAGTCAATTTGCTCATCTCAACCTAGAGGACAAGGTTGCTCCGTTAGTGGGAGGAAGTGATAGAACACTGGACCAGATTGTAGGCCAAAATGTTGAGAGACCCAAAACTTGGTAAGTGTAAACGGGTAGAAAGAAGAGAGCAGAATAGAAGGGTTCAGAGTTGGCAAATTCTGTTAGGGGAGTGTAGAATGGGAATATAGGAGAGTGGGATAGTGGAATCACTTAAGATTTGGGTTTGTGTTCAGCAAGAAGATTATTCTCTTAGGAGCCTAGGCTCTGGTCTCGTTGTAAGGAGCCCAGGCTCTGTTTTTCATTAAATAATATGCCCTTTTCAGTATATTTATTGAGAGTTCTATCAAAAGCCTGATAAGAACCTTGGAGTCCAAGGACTTCTAAACACTGCACTAAAACTTCTAACGTGGGACTCAACTCTCACCACACCTTGCATTTATATGTCAAGATTGATATGTTTTTTTTTCACAAATATATTCTAACTATCCTTTGGAAACTCACTAATGGTATTCTTGAGCCCTTGGTTGGAAGTGGCATGCAATCATGTCTGTTATCATGATGGTTTGCATTGTTATCTTCTTCCATGTTAACTTCATTTCAACTCTCAAGTTTGTCAAGGATATCCTTGGAAATCAGGTGCAAGAATTTTTCATTTCTAATGAGACACTTTGCAGGCCTCTTTGCTTTAATTTTTGTTTCCTTCTACACTTGGACTCTGTCTCCTATGGGTCTCTCTTAAATATTATTCATTCATTGTTGCAGTCATTCACAAGTAATAAAAGTTGATATTAGCTGGCAAGCATTGATTAAACTCGTGCAGTGGTTTTATTCTGATGAGCTGCCTGATCCTCCCTCTGGATGCTTGTGGGATAATATGGATGATAAAGAAAAGCTATTTAATCTACAACCATATGTGGAGCTTTATTGGCTTTCTGAGTTCTGGATTTTGGAAAATATTCAGGAAGCTTGCTGGAATGTTATTATGTCTTGTCTTGATTCTTCCTGGCGGTTGTCCATTAAAATAATCAAAATGGCTTATAATTTATCTTTGTGGAAGTTAGTTGATATCGCGGCAAATCTCATGGCTCCTTCATATCGTCTATTACGAGATTCTGGTGAACTAGAAGAATTTGATGATGCGCTAGTTCACTTGATTTATTCTGCTTCTATTCAACTTAACTAAGAAAGCAAAAATTGCTTTAGGTGATTCAATACTCAAGACGATTCATGGCGCAGGAGATTCTCGAGGCATATACTAACTCTTTGTAGGAGCTACAAATTGTCTAGTATGGTATGCTGACATTTCTGTCTCTTTTTTTTAATTTTCTAGGTTCTAAAATTACTTCTAGAATTTTGATATGAATCCCATAACTTTTTGTTTTCTGCTTTTTCATTAAAATCTGAAAAGCAAAATCCGCTTAGTTAGGGACATTAAAAAATTTCTATACCATGTGCTATTCTTCCTTCCGTTTCCTTGACAGTAATTATTTTTCATTTTACTCTTGCTTACTGGTTTTTCTGAGCTGACAGCTCTATACCCTCTTTTTTAAAATGAGTGAAAGAAAAGCTATATTCGAACAAAGGTTTATGACCAGGTGATTTGTTAATTCCTGTTGGTCTCTTCTATATATTGATTGTAGGCATCAGAAGGACCTGGGATGAGGCTTGCTCCATGATTCAAAGCAAGTAAAACAATTTGTTGTGGTGGAGGTTAGAGAAAACTTGTTGCTCGTTGAAGAAATCTAATGTTTGGTCAGTTTAGAATGCTCGTATCACTTGGTAGTTCCTTAAAAATAATTTATCATAGTCAATTTGTATTTGCTCCCTCCTTTCTCTTCCTTTTGAGGTGCTTTCTTGGATTTAAATTGCAGTTGAAGATGCAATCCATGTCATTTGATTTCTGTTCATAAACCATTAGTTCAAAGCTCAGTCTGCAAATCATTTTAAGTAATTCATGAGTTCCTCCATCTAATTATTGGTAGGCATCTCTTTTATTTTGAAAACACATTCTAACTAATTGTGTTCTTATGTTACTAGTAGGTATTCCTAATGCAAACAATCTGCTCTGAGAAATTTTCCATCCCGGTCCAAGTAAATGATTACTTTGAACACTTTCTCGTCTTTTAACAACTGACAAGAAATTATTTTGTTTTTCATGAACTCTTTCCAAAACTTCTTCACACTAAGAGGATTCCTATCACTAATTATCTCTACTGTGCTCCATGTACTTGTTCATACAATCAATGATGACCCAAACAACTAGTATCCTTTCCTCGGCCGTAAAAACAAAAATTTTGGTACCTGTGTTTAGCTGCTTCTTCTGCTGTTCAAGCTCGCGACACTTCCCAAGAGTTTTTTGGAGCAAAAAGGTACATTCTTGGCTTTTGCAGTTGCTGACATTCTTGACAGCAGCCATGTAACTAAACTAATATTCTTAGTCAACATTTTCCCCTCAGCTTTTCTTTGAAATGTGATTTCTTGCGTATGTGCCAAACTTTGAGCTTCTCTCATGGTTCTTGGCTTGAACAAACAGACTAAGCCAGCATATTCTTCCCACAGACTAGGCATGTAAGCATCAACAAGGTATTCTTAAGATGAGCAAGGTTCACAGAAAATTGCATCAAATTCATCATTATTAAATTCTGCCAAGGTGCCACGACGTAGTAGACACATCAAAACTTGAAAGTGATCTTCTTGGTGGCATGTATGATGGAGCCCTACTCTCCGATCACCTCCAAGATTGTTGGAGGCATTGTCTCCTTTACATAATAGTTACTCAAGCTGATTTTAAATGTTCTCCACCATGTGTGACACTGTATCCCAACACCATATATGATATTAGCCTCATGGATTATTTTGTATTTCATCTTTCATTCTTTATTGTTGTTGAGTTAGCCATGTTTACGTCCTTCAGAAAAATTAACGTTATGTGCAGAGGTTTTTGAACTTCTCGTGAGATATCCTCTTATTTTATTTGCATTTGAAATATTTTTCATAATTTTCGAGATGCTTTAAACTTCAATTTTTTATGCTTTAGATTATATCAAGTATGTACTGGATTGAACTGCTTTGAGATATTATTTTACTAATTGATTAAATCATATTATCTGTAGTTTATAAAAAAATTACATTATTATTTACAAAACATTTTTTTTACTAAACCACTGTATATTATGAAAACAAGTATTATAACATTTAAAAAATATAATATAATTTTTTTATATCATAAATTATAAATAAATATGATTTAATCTTATGAAAACACAACACCAATACTCAGTTAATTAACCTGTATTTCTAAAACAGTTTTTTTTTTCTTTTTATGGAGGTACTTTAAATGGAAGATTCTAATTAGCACCCTTGTGATCAGTAGGAAGCATCCAATTAAAATTAGTGATGTTTCTTCCACCATTTGTTCTCAATGGTTGATGAGCGCCCTCTAGTTGGAAGAGTATAGAAGAGAAGAAGACACATAATTTTAGCTATGACTTGTTTAGTGGTTATTTGTTTATCAGTAATGGTATTGTTATAGTAGAATAGTGTTTCTTTAATTTTTATATTATGTATTAGGAGTGGTAATTGATAAATTTAATAAGAATGGTTCTTGGTTTATGTGGTTGTCATAAATTTAATGTAACTAGTATTGTTATAAATTTCATTGATATAATATGTATCTAATCATTATAGAATCTTAATTATCGTAATGAATATTATTATTTTGTTATTATGAATATATTTTAGCATATTTTTTATTTTATTTCTACGGCAATTATAATTATAGTAAATATAGTAAAGGATGCTGTAGATGAATAAGAAAAAAAAATTAGCCTTTATATAAATGATATAATAATTTATTGTATATATTACAAGTTTATTAATATTTTTTTTAGTATTGTATTATATTTAATATTAATTTAAATTTTATTATTACTTGATGGGAGTTGTTGTTTTGGTAGTTTAATAATAGAGGAAATTACAATGATGCGAGGGATGCAAGCTATTGCATCTGGTAACCCTTTTTTTATACCTACAAAACGTCTTAATTGTTATGGTATACCTTCTTTATTCGAAAAAACAACTTCAACAACGTATATTTGTGCATTCTACCTTTACACATTAAGTATGGTTGCTCCATGAGTGAAAAATGCTAAAATTGTTTAAAGTTGCAGCACCTCCATTATTGTCGCTTTCATTTTTTCAGTCAATTTGAGAGAGCGCGAGGCTTGAAGCGGGTTGAAAAAAGCAATGCAGTGAAGGTAAGTTCCTTTTTTTCTGTTTTGATGGCACCATTTTTGTAGCTTAATTTACTTTTTTGTTTCAATTAGATTGTACAATTTGGTGTGTATATGGATCCAGGGTATACATATCAAATTATAGGAAATGAATACCAAAATGTACAATTCAGTATGTTTTACTAGATCTGGGATATATATACCAGAATGTACAATTTGGTATTTATTATTGGATTCAAGATATACATATCGAATTGTACAATCTGGTATTCATTTTCTAATAACATACCGAGTTTACCATTCGGTATTCGTTTGTTAATAATATAACGAATTTTACAATTCGGTATATGTTTCGATAGTGTTTACTTAGTTCTACAATTTGGTTTACATTTTTTATTTTTTAAATTAATTTTTGAAACTTGTTTATTGTTATATTATTTTTTGTTTTGTGAAATATTATTTGGAATATTATTTACTTTGTAAAGATGACTAAAATCAGATGTGGTGGATCATAGGATGATGGTAGGTAGAGATTCGTAGAGCTCATGGTGAAGTTGTTGATCATAATGGACCTGTTGTAGTTAATGCACAAAAGAACCTGATCTGAAGGATTTTTTTAGAGGATCTTTAGACTTGTTTGTGTTAGTTAGTTTTGTAGATTATGTGGCTTTGAGACTATGAGATTGTGAGGTAAGTGTTAATAAGTTTAGTATTTTTTTTTTTGTAATTTTGATCTATTTTAATTTGCATATGTTTTAAATATTGAAATTTTTGTTTCCTTAGGATCGAAGAGAACTTAAGTTGGCCTCTCATAGTCGGAAGTTAAGTAAATTTAAGTTGCCTCATTTTAATGTTTAGCCATATGTGGCTCATTCTGGATTGTTGCCTTTGTTCAACATTATTTATGAGGTTGTCAATAAGGGCTTGGTTTTAGCCTTTGTCAAGAGGTGAAAATATGATACAAACATGTTCCTCCTTTTCATTGATGAGATTTTCGTTATTGTTATAAGTTTTCATTGTGGGACAATTTTCGATGTACATGCAGTTGGAATATGCTGGAACTTCGACTACTTTGGTGGAGTTGCTTGGAGTCTCGACGGATGCTGCTACAACTGAGATGAGATAGTGTTGAGGTGCACATGTGCGGCTCAGTTGGCTGAGAGACATGTACTGGGACTCTTGCATGCGACATAGTTGGGAGTGTGCAGGCAGGGCATATTTGTTGCATCTTGTTGGATGCACAATATTTGTTGATAAAAGTGTAACATTGATTTTAGTGTCATACTTAAGTTATTCATAAACTTACGCATGTGCAGTGGATACTCCCCAGGAGTTGTCGTACTCGCATATTTGTACGACCACCTTGGAAGTGCTAGTTTGCACAGACAAAGAAATTAAAAGCTATGCATCTTTGATTCAAGTATGTAACATGTCAATTTTCTTAAGTTAATTATGTTATAGTTGTGTGTAATTAATATGTGATTAATTACATAGGCATGGATATTCCTTGAAATGGGAAGGGGGGATGTAGTTCCACATATGACGAGTTATCTCTGTAGGCAGTCGGATATGTTGATGGATGACATATCTACAGTGTTGGGGAAGTTCGTGTGCTGCTGGATGGGTTTTTCGGGTAACATGGACCCTTTATGAGGATCACCTGAGTAGGCCTTTTGAGGCTATTTCATTTTTTGCAGGTTACATTCAATTTGGCTCCGTTTGTCAGCGACACTTGCCAGAGCATGTCTTGCGCCAGTATGGGTACAACCAGACTATCCCATGAGCTCCGATCCTTTATGGTGTTGGTATGCACAACGTCATAGATAATAAAAATGATTATAATCAAGCAAAAGAAAATACATTAATAACAAAATGCATATAAAAAAAGCTTAATTTAGTCCACATCACATGAACTTCACCCAGTGGTATGATATCTAGGTCATATCTATGGTAAACCATGTGTAGTTCTTAAAACACAGTCACATCGCTCACAAATCGCATGTGTTTCGCACAATCAAACTATTCGACAATATGATTCAAAGCAAGTTTAGATATGAAGCCTACCAGTCTTTTATACAAAGTTACATTGAATGTGTATCCTACCACATGTAGACTATTTTAAAGGAAGCATTTATTTCATTTCGTTGCAATGTGATGACATTGTTCACGTCATTCCAACATGTGCACAAGTCTCCCATACTACTTAGCAATATGTGTTTAAGATTCCAATGAGCAACTTCAACACTACATATGACAAAAAAAAAATATGAAAAATAATTGCATTAGTTTAAGGTTTACCGTTGTTACAAACATGCAAATTAGCTAAACTTACATATTTGAGGTTGTATTTCTCAAATACATGACCTTATCAGTCCATCTCTTTACAAACTTTTTTTTATGTTGTCTCACCCATGTGTTGTTCATATACTCAACTAATAAAGACCAAGGTGAACAAATATTTTCAAAATGTTAACATTGAGCACAATCAATGACAACCTCCCAAACATCCATGTCCCAAGCCTCAAAATTAGCAACCAACGTTTTACACTTTGCTTTCACATTCTTATTAATGTGAAAACGGCAAAGAATATGAAAACATTTAGGAGACACAATAGCAAGTGCATTTGCCAAAGCATGGTCTCTATTAGTAACAATTACTTCCAAGGTTGACATTCAATATAAAAAATAACCATTTAAATTTTTCTATAGTCCATATGAAATTGTTTCGACTTTTGCAATCTGATGTACAAGAAGAAAATTTAAATAAAAAATGTAAATGGAAACCATGAAAAAACAAACAAACAACTCACGTCACCAACTAACCTTCACCGCCTCCAGCAGTCACCTCCGACAGACACCTCCAACCACAACCACCAAGAACCGCGCACAAACACCAACTACATGAAGAACAACTGTAAGGACTGAGAAAAATAGTCTTAGAATAGAAGTAGTACAATTAAAATGGTACTTGAATATTTTATTATTAAATTTAAAATAGCATATAAATAGAAATTCAGTTATTCAAGTTTCATTTTAAAAAATTATCATCTCTCTAAAAACTCATTTTTCCTTTCCTTTGTCTTCTCTCTAAGATTCTGATCTCCTTGCTCATCAATTTGACGATCGAAGTTCGTCATTAGGCTCCTGGCAACAAAGACTACAAGACTGTCTGATCAAAATATCTAATAGAGTAAGTTCATTTTTACTCTTCTCCTTGAGTCAAATTTTGAACTTTTTAGGTTTGTCTCTGCCTAGGCTTTGCATGTGACGTTTTTAGCTTCAAGTTTAATTTCTGTTAGCTTAAGGTCCTAGTGACATAGTTAGATTTTTATCACGACTTTGTGATGCAGGTTAAGTTACCTTTAGGTTTTTGGTAAATTTGGAGCTCTTAGTGAGAGTATCTACGCAATTTTTGATAAGGAAAACTAGTTTAAATTGTCAATAGAATCCTAGGCTAGAAGATCTGGATGTGGGGGTGACGTAGTCACCAGTTCCAAATTTTACTTGTAGGATTGATTGTTTATGACTAATGCAGAATATTGTTTGAAATAAAATGTGAATATGTTAATTTTTTATATTTATGATTTATGATAAATGATTTTGTTTGAATCTGAAAAAATTGGTTGATTTGTATGGTTGATATAATGTAAGTTACTTTTGAAGTGAAATGAGTTATTGAAATTGTTTTTGTTTGACTATGAATGATGAAATTAGGCATAATTATGCAGATTTCTCTGCATATCTCATTCAGACGAGAATAAAATAGAAAGATGAGGTGCTCTTAGGTTTGTTTTCACCCAAGCAAGAATAAATCTTGCTCATGCAAGATCTGGGAGCAAGAGAATTTTCGCTTGAGCGAGACCAATTCTTACTCAAGCGAGATGATTTTCTCTCAAGCTAGATTATGTAAAAAATAAAAAATAAATAATAAAAATACTTAAAACTGAAATTTTTATCTTTGCTTTTAAAAGGTTGGTTTATTTCTATTTTATAGTTTTACATATAAATTATGTAAAATTTTGTTTCATGTATATTTAATTGAAAAATCCTTTGATTAGATATTTATATGATTATTGGATGAATTTTTGTGTGGTTTGAAATTCTAACCTTTGGTATGATTTAATTGTGTGATTTTGGATATTATGAGATGTGGAATATGAATCTTAATTAAGACATAGTATTTTCAGGAAAGAAAATATTGTGTTAAGATTGTTTAGGATGTGCATTAACTAGGGATTCATCTAGAAGGAGATATCTTGACTCTCTTGAGATAATGGAATCATATAGAGGAAGTTATTCAGGTGGTGAGAGTCGAAGGAGATTCATATAAATGGGTAAATTGTTTGAACTGTTATATGAGTTAACCCTGTCATACTAGAAAAAAGATGATATTGAGATTATTTATGCGCATAGCTGCGTGGATTTCACAGTGAGATAGTATGACAGGTGCAAATCTCTAATTCTAAGTTAATGCAAGAGTCTTCTGAAAGTAGAGCCAAAATATCTATGTGATGTGAGTTAATAGAAGTCTGACATGAAAATGATGAATTATGATTTATGATAGACACTTGATGGTTATGTGGAAATGCATGAGAATTAATGACTTTATGTGGATATTTAAAGTTATATTTATATTATATTTTAAAATAGCTAGTTTATCTTTTACTTTGTTTTATGATTGCTTTCTTTAATTTATGATGATCGTGTATTTACACGAAAGCAGATGATGTTATAAGTGATAGAGTTCCTCAGTGAGAAGCTCGATGATGAAAATGTTTATTTTCTTTTGAACATTTGTATTAATTTTGTGTAAATATTTAAAGTCCTATGAAGAAGGATATGTTTTGAAACACTATATGAAAGAGTTATAAACATATTTGTATTATTTTATATATTTATTTTGATATTTCATACAAATTAAGGTTATTAGATATGAAAAATAAAATATAGGGATGTTACAACAACTCACCCACTCAATCAAAACCCTAACATATATTGCCAAGAGTACATTTGGTATTTAAAAATTATATGGAGATGTAGGGAACATTTGCCAAATATTTTCCATGCGCATGTGTAGCTCTTTTTCTTCTTCAATATTTTGGTTTGAATTTTTTTTATGGATTATGAAAGATAGTGGAAGCATGTAAGAAGTGTAGCAGTGTCACAGTTTGGATATGGAAATTATGAGTTTGATTTTAAGTAAAATTAGGCCAACACACTAGTTTTTAAGATGAGGTTGAGTTAACACTATTAAGATAAATCTAGAAATTTGTTTAGGAAGAAGATAATTCTAAAAAGAACTTTAACAAGAAAAATGTCACAAAATTAGACTCCAATTTTGTACTCAATTCAAAGCCAAAACAAAATTTCAATGAAAAGATTTCACTAACAAAACATTTCAAGTTAAACATTATATTTAAAATTTAATAGCTGCAAAATATAATTAATGAACAGTTACATAAATAATTATTTATTTTCAACATATGACACATATACTGTAAAATAACGCAACGAAATTCCGTCATTTAGTCTTCTTTATCTTCATATATTCAGTCATTGACTATTCAATACCAAATGCTTGTGTATCTCCAAGGTTAATAACTTCAAGGTTTTTCATTTTATTTAATAATCTCTTTGTACCCAATTTTCTAGTGGGTGTTTGTTATGCATTATATAAACTAGTAATGAAGATACTATTCAACTAGAACCAATCACTCCAATAGCATACTGAAATGAAGAAAAAAAATTAAGCTGAAAAGGCATATTAGTTGAATATGCAACTTAGAGATATCAAAAATATGAATTAATGAATATCTATAGCTAACTAGTTGCATTCAATTAATTAAAATGACAAAAAATTACGAAAAATTATATTTTTCATTACCTTTTACACAAAGCAATTCCTTTGCATTTTGTCCAATGAAATCCTTGGCAATATGCATAATATTTCAGGTAATAAAATTATTTTGTTCTTGTAATAAATAAATTTAAAAACATTTGAAAGAAAAAGAAATAAGAAGTTTTTATTTACATCAAATGATTCAATTAATTCTGAAAGAAGTATTGTTTGAGTCTTCAACAAATCATCTTATAATGTAGAAATCTTAAATTTTGGATCATTGAGAGATACCATCACATTTTCAAACTCATAAGTGTATTCTTCTATAACTAAACAATGAAACTTTAAATTTAATGTTTTCTTAAGTATTGGAAAAAAGATTAATGTTTTCTAACAATGCAATTTTTTTTCTCTAAAATAACCTGATTCTCATTAGCGTATAACGTTTGATCATTGAGAAGAATATTAATATTAACAAAATTTAATGCATTATTAAGATGGATATAATAATGTTTATTCCTATTTTAAACCGTTTGAACTTTATATACGTTTTTAATATATTTTAACTCGCTATCGACAATAATTTTGTTTTATTTCTTTAGTAGTTATATATTTTTATTTTGCTTGCTTAAAATTCACTTAAAGCAAAAAATGCATATTGGTGTTATGATATCAAGTTGGTGTAAATATAAATGGCAAAGAGACGGAACCAATGCAGAGTATGAATTTTTTTTTGTCTCTTTACTATTCTAATTAAATAATTTTTATAAAAAATAAAAACCATTGCAAGAAAAGTTAATATAAATTTTGTAAATTATATAATAAATTAAAAATGTTTTAATAACTTAAATGAGTATTAGAACAGATATAAGAGATAAATATGCCATATTCATTTTTATCCATATTTTTAAATTATCTCCATATTCAATTTAAAAAAATAGTTACACCTACTCTCTCTATTCTCTCAATGCAATAATTCTTTATCAAAATCAAGATAAATTCAAATAATAACCATATAAATGAGTTCATTTATCCCTAAATATAAAATTGATTTTGTCAAAGAAATGTTGTTCTAAAATAGGTGAATGAATTAAATAATTTGAATGCTAACTTTTTAGGATGAATATATAACATGAGTTTTAAAATGTGAATGAATTCAATGAATGAGAAATGTGAATGATTTTTTAGTTGAATAATTTATTCTCACTTATTAATATACTTATTAATACATTAGATGTGTTTGATGAAACACTGAAATGTTTCTAATAGTTTTAGCGGAGGAATAACCCCAGACTTGAGGGGATTTATATAAATAAAAATAATTAAGTTGAGAACTTTTAAAATATATGAATAATAAAAAGGCTATTATGTATTAATTATGAAACAAATTGGTCTTGAACCGTTTTAAAAACTAAACCTGAAAAATATGCAGTGGTTTTTGATTAATTAGGAAAGAAATGGTAAATAAATAAATATAAGAAATCTAAAGAGAAGTTGAGAGGAGAGAAA
The DNA here is from genome assembly GCA_013389735.1 of Phaseolus lunatus. Lineage (NCBI taxonomy): Eukaryota > Viridiplantae > Streptophyta > Magnoliopsida > Fabales > Fabaceae > Phaseolus > Phaseolus lunatus. The sequence goes on from CM023861.1 coordinate 6,279,071, forward strand.
ATTTAGCAATGCATTACAGAAGCAATAATAGCATACAAAACTAGGGTATAAGCCAATGGAAAAGGAGAGGAAACAGAAACCAAGAAACAAGGTTAACATAATTTATTCTTAAGCATGCCAAGAACACCTTGTCGACTGGTTATAATGCTAGTTCAAATTGGAGATGTGACGTGTATATAAAGGTAGATAAGGAGTATGAACACAACCACAATCCCATGGCTGAGGGAATGATGTGATAATAAAGAAACATGGGAATCCAACTTAACACCTAAAACTTGACATACTACCCATTACTGTGCTCTAGAGAAACAAGAAAGTGAGCAACAATAAGCTCCCCTGTCAAAAGAAAAAAAGGCAAGACAAGAGGAACAAATCAAGCCAAGTCTATCATAATACACAACGGGCCTGATTGTAAATTTATCACAATGCTACATGGCATTACCGCAACATATCAAGATACCAAGGTTGTCCTGATCCTTCCACATGAGGCTGCTCCAAAGTAAATAGAACACAAGGTTGTCCCTATGAAATTTTGCCATTCAACACCTCCTCGGATGAATGTGTTCAATTATCTAATTAACTCAGCACTGACTCTGAGTTCACATGGTGACCGTGGCCCCCAGAATTACCATTAAATCCAACAACAGGTATAGAGCGCTGAGCAAAATCAAGTAGTAGTTTTTTCTGGCGGTCATCAGTGTGAGGTAGACTTGCACGTAAGAGCTCAACTGGCATTTCCTTACTAATAGCTTTAGCAGCATCTGCACCAATGGCAGCCATATTTGGTGTCCCTTGTATAAGGAATGATTGCATTACACCATCATATTTACTCACACAATACTTGGTGAGAAGGCCAAAGAATTCATCAAATGTAGCCTGCCAAAGTGAACGGTTTGCAATATTATAATTGCTAGCAGCATGAGGATCAGTTAGAAGCTCAGTTGCCCTTTCAAGCACGGATACTAGAATAAGGGAAGCCCCATCTCCGGCCGAACTTCCAAGTGGACGTAGGGGAGGTGGATCAGAAGTACAAACAGCTGCTGCTAGACAAGCACTGATGGAACTTAGATCCATTTCACGGATGCATCTTGAAACAACCCTGGCAAGGTTATTAATAGTCTCTGCTGGAGCTGGATCAGAGGGAAGATTACCAAATAAAAACCTTAAATGCCGAAAGATGGCCATGCAGACTATCCGCATTAGATCACCACCAGGAAAAAGCAGTTGAAGGTACCTAGCAAGTAGCTTTCTACCCTTGGGTAGAGAAACTATCCTGAGAAAAACAAAGTCATCTTTTGCGGCAAGTGTAACTGTACGTCCATTCTTTCCCAGTGGATCAACTAACTGAAGTGAGGCGGCAAGTCCTTCCAGAAGACCCTGTCGTTTCCGTTTTAACTGAAGACCACCATCTTGAAGCTGATTAAACTGTAGGAAACGATCAATATCATCCACATCAAGAAGAAGATAAATACCATCTTCAATCGTGACCCTAGCTGCAAGCATTGGTTCCTGTTCGAGGGGTTTCTCTGAAATGCTTTGCTCAGGACTACCTGCATTAGAGGAATTTGGAGGATCAACTTCCAGTAGAGGACGGGGCCTGCGAATTGATGAGAATGGAACCCTCCCTAGAGCATCAACCTGAAGAAAAGCATGAGGTTCAGCATTAGAGGAGGGTCGTAGAGGAAGTTCCCTTATTTGAGCTGGACTAAAGTGGTGCCTCAATTTAGCACCAGAAGACTTTTTTGCAAGACAACCTTGGTGGTAATAATCATCAACGTATGGATCATTGCTGTGTGTTGCTGCAAGCTGCATTCTAAGAATATTCTCAATTTCCTCAGTTGTCATGTGCTTGGATCTAAATCTAGGCCATCCACTATTGCCTCTAAGGCCACTTGTATCAAAACCATGTGGGGAAAACCGGAGATTTGGCCTACCTATTTGAGCTGATTTTGGCATTTGATCCCTCTGTTCCATCAGCCCAAGCATCTGATCATACTTGTTAATCATGGGTAAACCTGAGGAAATATTGGGATGATCTCCAGGATATAACCCGGCCTGGTTTACCAATTGATTCTGCATTCTCTGACTAAGGGAACCAGTAGGGAATTGGCGCATGTTTCCACCAAAAGGAGGCCCATGATTTATTCCACTCAACTGTAATGCAGGATTGGAGAAATGAGAACGATTTTGAGGTGACAGTGCCATCTGAGCTCCCATAGCATGATAGGGAATGTTTAAGTGCCCTGTATTATGACTTGGAGAAGCTTGCTGAGATCTACCACTGGGTGGAGGATACGAAGTAAATGAAGAGTTAGGTACCAAAATTGGTTCACTAGAAAAATGAGGAAATTCCTGCTGCTTCTCAGGATATAAAGATGTTCTATGCAATGGCCTCGTTTCTTGTAAGTGTGCAATTGTGGAATGTGGTTGCGATGACCATCGTTTTCCATCATGAGTAGTTTCAGCACCATACATATGCTGATCAAACCAGTTGGGAGCCGATTCACCAGGTTGGAGCTGGTGATGTTGTTGCTGCCTTGGCTGCTCAGGATATGAGGATGTTCTGTACAAGCCCTTTGGTTCATGTAACTGAGAAAGAGAAGAATGAGGTTGCGATGACATTCTTCTTCCATCCAGAGAACCCTCATTATCATAAGCGTTCTGTTCATACCAGCTAAGAACATCATCCTTCTGTGCCCTTTCAGCTGCAGAATCTGAATAAAATATAAGATGATAAATAATTCAGTTTAGTGAAAAAGTTTGCATACACTGTGAACAAAAGAAGAAACGGAATGTGAACTCAAAGACACACAACACCTCATCTTAATTCATCAATCTTCAAAGATGGATTTTAGAGACAACACAGTCTGATGATATATCATATCTAGTAAACAACTGTGCTCTGCCTCAGCTATTTATAAGATTACTCGGTGAACCAAGGAACCAACTCTACAGCCTAAACATATTCAAGCTTGCAGCCTTTGCCCAACTCCTTTATTTATTCTGAAGTTTTTCTACTAAAAGAGTACCACATGATCAATAATCATGCAGCAAAAACCCTCACCTCCTTTCCATTGACATAGAAAGGTTGGATCATGTTATTACAGGTTCTATATGCATGCTTGCACAGTTGCAAACATAAATTACATTTTTAAATGCATATGCATGTTCATGATTTAAGTTTTGGTGATGGAGTTTTATATATATTCAAACAATCCTAAACTTCTAAAAAACCAGATGTATAGTGTAATACGAAATCACAGTGATTTGGGGGAGAAATTTGAACTATATGGATATAGAAAATAGACGGAGAAAGATAAAAAGTGGCAAAGAGCACAAGAGGAAATTCTGGAACACTCTGCTAGCTATTTTTCAGTTTCATTACTTTGTTCCATTGTATATCCACCACAAAAGTACTGAATTGATATTACACTAATGTCAGCATCCACAGAACAAAACAGTATATTCATCACGAGTGTTTTAATACAGTCCAATTTGTATGGTATGGGAGCTCTAAATCATGGTAGATGTAAATGATGCATATGAGGATGAAAGCTTCAAGGTGTATATTAGAAATAAAAATGGTGAGCTAAACTTTATATATTTCTCAACATTCTAATGTATCTAATCAACAAGCTATTACAGAGTCCATAGGAAATTAGCCACCTTATAAGAACTTGATCAGGTGTTTCCTCCATGTTAGTGTGGTGTGTCAATTTATGCAGTCTCCTAATTTATCATCAGAGTGTAATGGAACAATTTATGAGACAAATTTAGGTATGCTATGAGCCAAGGATTGTTACATGAGAACAAAGGGAATGCTTAAATTGAGGGACAACAGTAGATTAGGCTGGTATGCTGGTCAATACCAGGTCTACCATCAGATGTTGCATTTCTGTTGGCAATAACCTTGTATTCTGGACAAATTAGAGCTAAAATGTGGTTTCTAGATCCAGTGCAGAGACTGAATAACAAGCTATGGCAATGTCTTATATGGAGTGGGCAATACAGTTACTTCATGAGATAAAAGTTTCAAAACGTAGATTATATTAAGTTCCATTTTTGACAATCAAGCAGCTTCACCCAAATCGTGAGTAGGATTTCCTCAAGCAAATCAGCTTTTTTTCACTTTTCAAGTTAAACAAACACCACTCCAAATTAACCTATTCCAACTTCCAAGTATTAATCCTAACACCTTTTTGCTTACACTTCATATAAACAACTACCATGTAAAAGATGGCCTCGGTACAATGGAAATATATTACAAAATGTTAAATACATATAAAATTAAAATCCATGAAAAAGGGGCATTGTTATGATGAAAAAAAAAACAGAAAATCATTTACAATTGCTTTACTCACTCTGTCTCGATCCTTGTTCACCAATAAATTCTGTGCTTTTTGGTCCACTTACAACCTTGTTCAACTGAAATTAAACCCAAAAATGCACTTTATCTTTGTATCAACATGCACAAAGCAAAATATGATCACATACATGAGAATTATATCAAAATTATAAAAGAAACTGAATTATAAAGCTAAGCACACAAGTAACACAGAAAAAAAGATTAAAAACTATTTGTTGTGTTGGAGAAAGAAATCACCAATTTAGCTAACAAATACATTTCAATAACCCTGAAATATCCAAGGAATCAAGCAAAGTAGAGTAGCCTTTCATTTGACCAACTATTCACTTTCTTTTTTCTAGTTTTCTTTTTCTAAAGTCCCATAGGTCTAAATTCCCTGCATACATGTTTGCATAACATAATTTTCTCACACATTTTTATCCCAGTAATAGTGAAAAAATCTAGTGGACATTTTGTCCAATTGTCCAATATTTCTTGCTAAACTAATTCATTTAACCAAGGGTAGGAAACCTTAATAGTCAGTTCACCAAGCTTTTTGCAAAGGTTATAAACAGATTGAAGTTGCATGATCCACGCCAGACTGATACATAGGAATGACACAGAAGTTGGATTTAAAAGCAGAAGAGATGTTGGCATACTGCTAATGATTTCTCTCATTTGCCAAGAAGGAAGTTGTAACACGGAAATAGAAAATAAAGATGAGAAAAATAATATATACAAGAAATTTGGTGGGGTACAACCTAGAGAGACCTCCATCCACAGGCCAAACAAGGAAAACTCATATTGACAAAAGGAAATTAAAGTGAGCAACCAATGTAATGACTTAGAGTAGGTACATTTTCATCTTCACTGTACCTAATTGTCAGTCTAGTCCCTCCACTTTTACCAAAGTCCCCATGAAAAACAGAGGAAATTAAAGTGAGCAACCACTGTAATGACTAAGAGTAGGTACATTTTCATCTTCACTGTACCTAATTGTCAGTCTAGTCCCTCCACCTTTACCAAAGTCCCCATGAAAAACAGTTCCTCCATCTTGGGACAGATCACATGTTGGACCAGGCCAAGATGAAATGCATGAACTCTATAACGGAATAAAACATGATTTACTGTTTTCCTATCCCATACAAAACTCAGTTTCATTATCTCCACCCCACCCCCACACACACACGTACTCATCTCCTAATACTACTACCGAATTTCCTTTTGTTTCATTGTGGAACTTTCCTAGAAGTTTTCTAGGTTGTTGTCTCGAATATATCTAACCAGGTGAACTTATTGCTTTCCTGTTTCCGTCCTGCATGATTCTATCAAACTTTAGCAGCACCTGAAAATGGTCCAAGATTCTATATGTAGTATCTATATTGATTATTTCTTCAAGGGATCAACTTATTGTGAACATTTTAAAGTTAGAATTTGGTATCAGAATCAGATAATGCTAATCTCAAGGGCACGGTATTAGAAAAATATGGATTATTGCTCATTTTAACATTCAAAAAAAGAATTCTTTATCTTAGTCAATAAAAATTCTAACACATCAAATGAGAATATTGAGAAACAGGACCAAACCAATTTCTTGCTTAAACTTTTTGTCACAGGAACATCGAGAGATTTTAAGAAAACAAATAAAGCTGAACTATGCGGTAAAATAGAGGTTCAGAAATATTAACAGAAAAAAAAAATACTTCTTTGTCTAACACAAGCCTTAACTGACTTATTTGAATCAGTACAGGGTTACTTTGTTCATCCTACAAAATGATAAATTCCATATATAATATAATATATATAATATAAATAATAAAATAAATAATTCATCAATTCTTTAATGAATGCAAGCAAATTGAGATAATATCATGACAATATTTCAGTTACTTATCTAATAAAAATATCAAGCATTCAAGGAGAGAATATCATAATTTAACAGCCTTACCTTCCAAAAAGTAGTACTGAGATCATCAATGTCAGAAAGAGATTTTAAATCCTCAGCCTGCAAATTGAAAGAAGTGAGTTGATAATAGCATCATATGATTAAGATTCAATTACGAGTAACAGTTAATACCCATTGATTTTAGGACTGGTGGGGAAGGTAGCAGAGATTCTGCCAACATTTATATTTCAAATTATTCTTGGACCAAAATTTGAAGTTAAAGTTGAAAGAATTATGGACATTAACCTCTTCTCTGTTGACAATGAACTCCCCATTAGACTCAAGCAAATCGTCATCATCTTCTAACCCTCCCAGCTCAACTTCTTGGACAGCACTCTCCGAACCAAAAAATGCATATTGTGATGCATCAAAAACAGCACCTAAATGTTTTTTCAACCATTAGAACTATGTAACATGAAAAGTATAGGATGCACTGGTGATAGCACAATATCAAGTCAAGAAAGTTGTAAAACAATTATTTAAATATGTAAGACACCAAACATTGCATCAAGTCAAAATATACACAAGTAAGACACCGAAAATAATATCAAGTCAAAGAAAATATACACTGGTAAGACATCACACCAATTTCAAAATGTAAAGCTGAGAAAAACTCTCATAATAATCCTAATGGAAATGAGTCATTCATCGAAAGTGCAACAAGTCTTTCACTATAATAGAAAAAATATAAATAAAAAAAATATTCCTATAACAAAGCATTGACACGTGGAAAAATAGCTCTTAACTCAGCACCATCTGGATTTGCACAAAAAAAACAGCCCTGAATCAACTACCAGTGTAAAGCAGATAGAGAACCATTACACAGTCACCAAACAGTCTGGTCATCAACTGCAGCAGTCAATAGCAACATACCCCAAAAGACGGCAACAAAAAAATCCAATTCATATGAAATAATCAGCATATTAAACTTTCTATAATTCATAACACTAACAGAAGGTTTTGGTCCAGCTACCCAGCATTCCATGTAAGAACTCAGAACCTGAAGCTTAAAAGGCTACTGTGTGTGAACTGAAGACAACAACCAACAAACAATAGAAATGCAAAAGAACTCCATAACAATAATAGCCAGTAATATTGGGTCAATTTTATTATAATTGAAATCAAATTAGTGGATAAAACAGACCAGATCTACATGAACAAACTGAATAAATAAAAACATACCAACAAACACCCATCAACATAAGGTTAAGATAGAAAATAAATTGAATCCCAAAAGATGAAGCAAACCTGTGGAAACATTCCCCAGTTGCCTAAGATCCTCTGTGTTGGGAACTCCCCCAACATCACCCCCAGTTCCAAACCCATCCATATCCACCATGAAAAGAAAGCGAAAACAAAACCCAGAAAGAAAAACAAAAGATTCAAAGAGAAAAGAGAATCCAATACAAAAAAGATTGAAACTTTAAACACTATATCTTTCTCAGTAAAACTTGAAACTTAAACCGAAGGAAAAGAGGAAAACGAAGAAGAATATCCTTCCAAACAATTGAGCACATGAAAAGGATTATAATTTGGATCAAAGACAAGGAGAAGAAAAGGAGGAAGAGGATAAAAGAAAGAGAGAGAAAGAAAGGGCAACCCTACAAATACAAAGGAGATACAGATATGAGATTTATTTCAGAAATTTGTGTGCAGAAGAACCCTAAAACCGGAACCCGAATGCGACTACTCTATAATTATTTTCTAAACAACAGTTGCCAATGCAGATTTATTTATATTATATTTGCATTCTAACAAAATTTACACTAATAGTTAGTATCTGTTAAACTTTTTATTACATTGATAAAATATTATTATTTTTATAAATAACTAGCGAAATTTTTTTATGAAAATAAAACATATGTAATTTTAATTTTGTAAAACTAGTATTAAAAACTTATATAGTAGTAATTTTTAAAAAAATATTTAATTATTTTAAAATAAACAAAAGTTATTCCATTATTTATTTTATTAAAGAAAATATTTTTAATACTTGTTAGAGATAAAATTGTTCAGTTAAAAATAAATCAATAACATTAATAAAGATATTATTTTCTTTAGACCTAGATTCTTATTGTCTGATTGTTTGAGTAACCCTTTTTCAAACTGAAATAATTATCTTACCATTTTATGGTTTCAGTAATCATTCTTTAAACTAAAATAACTATTTGTATATAAAAATTTACCTACACAATGAATAAAAAATATTTAAAAAACTATCAAAATTATTTATATTTATTTTTAATTGAACAAATTTACCTTTTAATAAATAAAAATAATTTATTTATTTATTCAATAAATTAAATAATTAAATAATTTTTTTAAATAGTGAATATATAATTTTTTAATATTTTTACAAAATTATATATCTTTTTAAATGATATTATATTTTAATTAATTACTTATAAAAATTATTAAAAAAATTATATATTTTTTAATCTAATAAAAATGTGAATACATGTGCATGTGTATTGTTAGTATAAATAATTTTTGGTAATTTTTTATAGGTAATTATTTTAGTTTAAAAAAACAATAACTCAAAGGTTAAAATAGTAAGAAATTTAATATACTAAATAAAAAATATCTTTATCAATGTTATAGATTAATGTTAGAGAATAAATTATTTAATTAAATAAATAAATAAAATGTTTTTTATTTATTAAAAGATAAATTGTGTAATTTAAAAAGGACATAAAAAGTTATCAAATAATAGTAAAGATTAATATAATATTGAATGTCAATTAATTTTTTTAAAAATAGGTATAGATTTGAGTTTTTTAATGAATTTGAGTCTTTTAGTTTTTTTATAAAAGGGAATATATAAATAAATAAATAGGTATAATGTTATTTTAAAAAATTATTTGGCTAAATTCATTATTTATTATTTTTATAAGAAATATTCACATTGATTGAATACAATATGAGAGTGAATAATATCTTATTTTTTAAACTAAATATATGGATGAAATAGGTATCTACATATATCTCTTTATATTGGTATCTACATATATCTCTTTATATCGGTTTCTATTTTAAATCATTAAAACACTCATAATTTATTAGTATTTTAATTTTATGAATTAGATATGACCAATGTTTATTTTTAAATATAAATAAAAAGATAAATAAACTCATCTCTATGATATTATATGAATCATATCAAATTTAATGAAAAATTATCCTATTAATATTGATATAGTACGGATAAAATATGTGTAATACCTATTTTTTAATTTGAGTATGGAAGAGATGGATATATCGAGTCCCCCATCTCAATCTCTATATTCGTTCTAAATCATTAAAACACTCATTTTGTTAAATAACCTTAAAACTTATATTTCATACTCTCTTTTATCTTTAATTTTCTGACCTTCTTTTTTTTCTTCCATACCACATTTTTTTTTCATTCCCCTCACTATTCAAAGTCACTAAGTTGCTTAATGTATTTTTTCTCTTATATCAAATTTGATTACACTTTTTTTTTCATTTTTGAGATTTTGTTCAAATAATGTATTAGTTTTAAAGAAACACTAACATCAGTTTCATTTAAGTAAATAGTAAGTAAATAGTTTACGGGACACACGTCTTTATTATTTCTACTCTTTTTAAACATTTTTATTTAGTTTATTTTTTTACATGGGAATGTTTCACTTGTAATTTTATATGTTGAAGTGGATACATAAAAAGTTTATCTTCTTATGTTATATTTCACCCTTAGTTTTGTTTCATTTAATAACTTTGTTTTGCTAATAAAATTTATTCTCTCATTGATTAGACTAGTTATCTAGTAAGTGTACTAATAATTTTAAGATATTTTTATTTTTCATCATAACCTTGACTAATTTTTATTTTTTTTTTATCAAATGGTGTATTGATTTTAGAAAATGTTATCCTAAATTTCATTGAAATAATACATGTTTACACTTATACATTATTATTTAATTTTCATCTAATTATTACTTGATATTGTGATTTAATATTTATATAATTATAATTTATTTATTGATACTTGATATTAAAACAATAATATATATATAGGATGTTCATTGAATTTTAGAAATAAAATTCATATATTTATTGATACTTAACATTGAAAAAAATAAAATGCACATATTTTAATTTAATTTTTATTACAGTTTATAAAGGCATACGTTAAAATATTGATTAATAAAAATACATATGATATATATTTAGTATTATTTACTGAAAGTATATATTATATACAAATATTTATTAGAATTGTATAGGAAGACATATTTTAGAAATATATATTATACACTTTTTATTAAATAATATAAGTTAACTAGAATTTTAGAACACACATTTTATACAAAATTTATTTAAGTTAGATTGTAGTTAATATATGTTATTTTTTTAATAATAGTGTTATTAAAATTTTATGTTATTTGATTTTTATTGATTTACAGGTTTTAACTACTCATGTTTTTATTGTGGTATTTGGTATATGTTAAACGAATTTTAATTAGGTTTGGGAGTATCCAAAATTGTATTCTTTGATTTTTGGAAATTGTACCTAAGTGTTACATTGCGAAAATTTCGTCATATATTGTGTAATATATTACATTAAGTGAATTATAGTTTTTCATTTAAGATTTAATGTGAAAATTCAGTACTACCTTCAATTTGAACTATTTTTATGTTTATTTTATTGAAAACAAGAAGAATGAGTAAAACAATCATTTTTATTAGATATTGAATTGCTAAGTAGAATAATTTAGAAATGTTTTTTTTAATAGTTCATGAATATATTATATCTCGTGAAATTGTAGGTCATTGCGCTTTTATATATTTTTTTATGCATATTTAGCTGTAATTTATTTGACCTATTAAGTGACATATTAAAATATTAGAAGAGTATATAAACAATCCATATCATCCTAAAAATATTTATTCTAAAAGGATACATTGTTCAGTAAGCAATTGAGTTTTATACATAATATATATTAGAAGGAGAAGGAGTTGTAGGCATTCCAAAGACTTAACACAGAGAAATAAATAAATATAAAAATATACAAGGTGTAATAATACTTTTGCAAGATTGAGATGAAGTCCTTCAAACACATTTGTCATTAATGAACAATATTGATGATGTTTTTCATTACATAGATGCAAAAACAAAACATTGTTGAAGTAAAATATCCTTATGCCAATGAAAAGTAGTTGTTGAATAACATAACAAGACCTTTTTTTCAAATGGTCTAAAGTTGAATGTTGAAAATTTAGAATGGGCATAGAGACCTAAATTTGATATCATAACATGAACTATGTATGATATTGTCAAGGAAAAAAGTCCAACACCCTAAGATTTTGGTTAAGTGTTGAAAATAGCTAAATATAAAACATTACCATATTTCTTTTGTAAGAAAATAGTTTTGTTCAAACGGTACATTATATAAGACGCAAATATTTTGTTTGACAAATGATACAATATTATGCAATATTATTTTTCGTATGACATGAAACAAATATGTTAAGACAATGAACGCATAGAAGTGAGTCAATATCATACCTCACAAAAACATATATGTTTATTCTATGTTGTAAGGATCATCCACTAAAGAGATTTCTTAAAGATGCAAGCTAAACTCAACTCGATATTTCTTGGAGTTCACGCTAAAATTGTTTTTCTTATGCAGTCCCCTAACTTTGGAGAGGCTACGTACTTTGTACTAATCTGCATGAATAAACAAAGTCAAGCAAAGACATATTATCCAATAAGAGATAAGCACATCCAACTAGTGGGAAGATTATTAAAAGAAAAAGGAAGCATTTAATGCTACATGGAGTGCATTTTAAGTATCCTACTGAAACAAGTTCACTAGACGAAAAAATAAATCCAAAAGAGATGAAGTTGCTCAACGACCATAAACAAATTCATAATAACTACTTTATTCAAAGCCTATATAAAACAACTGAAGAAGAAGAAAAAGAAGAAGAAGGAGAAACTACGTTGTATAGTGCAAAAATGTTGTCAAATTCTTTGTGCCTATTAAGTGCTTCATAAAAAACACTATTTGTGTTTAGTCAGCTAACTAGAAGAGTGATCAAATTCTATACAAATGATCAAATGACTATCATCTTTAGTGAGCATCAATATAACCTATTGATCACCACATAAAATATATTTGCATCTTAACCAGGAGTGACTGTTGATAAAAAATACTCAATTATTATCACGAATGAATGTTGTTAAAGAAATACATGTTTAAATCAATAGTGGCTTGTGAAAGTATACTTGGTTAAGTTAAAAGAGGATTGTAAAAATAATTATTGAACTAAGTCAATCATGAGTTGTTGAGAGTTGAAAGAATACTCATTATGTAAGGTATGACTTGTGTTAATATTAATCATTAAATCAATAGTGGATTGTGTCAAGAATACTCATTAAGTTAAAAGTGAATTGTGTCAATAATACTCAATAGGTTAGCCGATAGTGACTACGAGTCCAAAATAAAACTCAAGGGATTAGTTAGGAGTGACTACGAGTTAAAAATACTCGCATTGCATTTTGTAACATTAATAGGCTTAATGGAACTCAATTAGTTGATTGAGAGTTGAATGTAGTTTGACATTCAAACGAACCAATATAATAATACACTTTGCAATCTCTTTCTATATCTTTCTACTTTGCATGTTGTTTTCTTTTATCTTCACTAACTTATAAATAGAGTCACTATAAATTACAAATAACTAAAACATGTTTAGATAAGTAATTAAGTTAAATTGAAAAGCTTCATCTAACATGCTTCATTAGATGCAACTATCATCAACTGATCATTGAAAATATAAAACTATCATTTGAATATTCCCTATGACACAATATTTGCGAAAAAAAACTATGAGTTTTTAAAAATACTATTCAACCATTCCTTTTACGTTGTGTTTGTATCCATATATTTACTGTGCTTGATGATGGGAATGCGAAATTGTTTGAGTTTGGTTCCAACAATTCCCGGTGATTTGGAAGAGAGAAAAGGTGTGAGATGTCTTCCTCACCTTGATGCACAAAAAGTAAAGGAAATACATGTGTGCATGTGTGAGTTCTCGTTTTTGCCCTCAAATTCATCTATGCATGGTGGTGTGTGTTATTATTAAGAGATTCCATGTACGAAGAAAACCATATATGATGCGTTGTGTGATTTATTGAGGTAAGGTTTAATGGTGTTTGGTGCCCTCTATTGTTGTCTATTACCTATTTTATGTGCAAATCCATTTTACAATTAAAACTACGAGATAATCGATTACTTTATCAACATAACCGATCATACGTGTTTTTTTAAAGACAATTGATTGTCTTCGTATTATTTCATGTGTCTTACTCGATTATGTTTGTAAAAATGGTGGATAATTATTATTCACTATGCCATATGCCTTAATCGATTATATTTGTAAAATGGTGGATAATCAATTATACATTATTGGCATAATCGATTATGTGTGTGCTTTGAGTTGTTATGTGTTTGTTTGTTGTCTACTAGAGTTATTTATAAATTTTACTTATTTCAAATTTTTATTGAATATTAAATATTATAGAATTTGTATTTATTTAGAATTTTGAATATTTTATAAATTTTAGATTTTGATTTAAATAGGACATTAAATTTAGAATTTATATTTATTTATAATTTTGAATATTTAAAAATTTTATATATTTCACATTTTATTTATATAGGACATTAAATATGTAAGATTTATTTATTTAAAATTTTGAATCTTTTAAAAATTTTATATATTTTTTATTTTTATTTAATAGGCATTAAATATTTAGAATTTATATTTATTTAAAATTTTGAATATTTTAAGAATTTTATATATTTTATATTTTATTTAAATAAGACATTAAATATTTAGAATGTATAATTATTGAAGATTTTGAATATTTTAGTAATTTTATATATTTTAGATTTTTATTTTAAAAAAATATTAAATATTTAGTATTGTATTTATTTAGGATTTTTAATATTTAAACTTTTTTTAATATATTTTATATATTTTTTTAAATTAGACATTAAATATTTAAATTTGTATTCATTTAAAATTTTAAATATTTTAATAATAAGATAAATATGTAAAATTATATTTTACATTTCTAAAAAATTCTATTTTCTTTTCTATCACCACACAAACTTCAATTAACAATTTTCATAAATTTATTCTAATTTGTCAATCCAAAATCCTCACACTTATATTTTTATAACTGAGATAAATTCCTTCTAAATCTAAACATATAATTAGTATTTTTTCTGTTTTTAAAGATATTAGTATATGTTTACCCACTTTGCTAACTTAAACTAAAACAATTTAATGATAATTTAACGAAGTTATTTTGGAGAATAAATTTAAGAGGTTGGTAAAGAGAAAATGAGATGTAAAAAATGTGAACAAATTAATAAGAAAAAAAAAAAAACACAAATGAAAATTGTATGACTCTAGCATCTACGAATTAGGGATGAGTTTGTAGCCGAGGCCAAAACAGAAAACCATTGTTATCTCTTGAACCCTAAATCCCTCATTCTCGCAACTACCAAGACCAACCATTCTTACTCAAAATCCCCTATGAACCATTGTTATCTCTTAAGCCCTAAATACCCAAATTCACAAACCATTCTCACTATTTGAGCCTCAAATCTAGAGATCATTGAACCATTGTCACTCTTGGAGCCCCAAATCCCCAAATCGACACACCAGTCTCAGTTTTGAGTCCAAAGTTCACCCAAATGTACAAACCATTTTCGCATTAGAACCCTATTTTAGCGTTAATGTTTTTAGTGGAGCCTTAGCGTAGCGATTGTTATATCATAGTGGACACTCGCATTGCATGTCAGGAGCTGCTGTTTAAACTCCCTACATTGTCGCTGTGGGTCTTTGTGGTTACATTCGTCGTTGTGGGTCTCTGTGGTTGTAAGTATGGTGCTGCTAGCTAGAACACTGTTTGTTAGTGAGCCCTTTTTTATTTTCTTTTGTTTTGCCCCTGTTTTTCTGGTGATTGGTTAACTTCAATATAATAGCATGAGTTTCACTCTCTTTCTGGTGATTGACGGTATGTTTTTCTCACCCCTTTTACCTAGTAACAAAGACACAGACAGAAAGAGAGTGATGTACGAGTGAAATGCGAAAAGGAATAATAATAAATATTAAGGGAAAGAAGAAGGAACTTAAATATAGAGACAAGGGGTTTTGAAACTTATGAAATAGGAAATGCATGTTTCATTTATATGTTTTGTTGAAAATTAAGAATTGTTGATCTATTGTATTTAAATTGTGGCAGTGTATTTTATATTTCTTAATATTTATATAACTTTTATAATTAGTTATTTAGTGCAGTATTATAATTTTGTGGGTATTTAAGGAATTTGATAGTTAGGAGGAGTAGTGTCTCCAGGATAACTTAATATTCATATTCTGCTGAGGCCAGGACTTCATTATGAAAGTGTTGTTTTATGATTTAGTCAAAGTGTATATGAAGTCTACTTCTACGTTATGAAACCGGGCATCTTCAAATGTATAATAACATGACATTAATGTAGATTGAGAAACAAATAAATATAGTAGAGAGTATTCAGGACTGCATATGTAGCACATAAGAAGTATCTTGTCCAATGCAGTTAAAGTCGTGAGTAAAATCGCAAAATCGTACGGTGCAGCGAGTTTGGAGGCCAAACTGAGGTGACTCGGACGGTGGATCGACGCTAGAGCGGATCGTACCGCGTTGCAGCGCAGCTCGGTGGATCGCTGCATCAGAGGCTGTCGTCGAGCTGCCTCGTACCCTAATGCGGCATGTTGTTTGCCCTAAATTTTTTTAACCTAGTGTGGCCCAGTGCGGCCCAAATCATATTTTTGAGTGAATGAAGCGGGAAAGAGTAGAGTGGAGAGTGAAAGTTAGTGAAAAAAGAGTCACAATCAGAAACCCTAAAGAGAGAACAAGCATCGCACAACAGAACTCCATTGACCCCACTGTCGCGCTCGCGTTCTCCGTCGTTTGCCATCACCGCCGCTCGCAAATGTCATTGCCGCCGCATGGAAGTGAAGAGCTGCAGCAGCGGCTGCCCAAAATAAACCCTAAAACCTAATTTAAACATTTGGGCCTTGGCCCAGTTTTAATATCCAATCTATTGCAACTCTAATTCAAATTAAGTCATTTATTTTGTATAGGAAGAGCAACAATATTAATTTAAAATCATAAATTTATTTGGATCTTAACCCATTTAAAATATTATAAGTTCTCAATAATTTTAGTTCAAATTAGATTTCTAATCTTTTCTTTAATTTATCTATAAATAAATATATATATTTATAATACTATAAACATATATTATAACACTATAAATATATATTATAATACTATTAGTAACTCTTACGAGTCGAGTTATGATTATCGAGTTACGATCTTTTATCTCCTCTCCGATCCTCTTACGAGTTACGAGTTTGACTACATTGATCTTGTCTTTCCCACTAGCTTTTCCTCTATAAGAACCCAAAATTTGGAATTCTTGACCCATTTTGACCACATTAATCGCTTTGATTATGTTGAGATTCCAAACTTAAAGCGGGTAAAAAGGCGGGAGCTAAACGCTTAAGCAAGGAAAAAGTTGAAACTTGCAAGGGAAAGGAAGACAATGTAGATGTGTACGAGAAGCAAAGATGCTTTGCCTCTTTGCTATTGTATGTAGAAAAAAATCAAACTATCAATGGTTATATATAGGTAAAAAATGAGGAGATTGTAGGGTGCAATGTTGTCAAGATCGCGAGTTAGATCGGAAATCTCACGATCTTGCAATCTTTTTAGGCAAAAACGAGCTAGATCGAAGGTGGGATCTTAACCTGTTAAAATTTCGATTTAACCAGTTGTTTATGTTATATAAACAAGAGCCAAGATGTAAGCAATGTAAGCAGCAGAAATATAACCAATTGATATTTCGTATTTATTGGTTGTTTATGACAAGATAGAGAGATTTACACAGATCAATTATACTGGTTCACTCCTTTCAGAGCTACATCCAGTTCCTAGAAACACACTGGGCAATCCACTATTTGTAATACAAAACAGATTACAAGTTTTTACAATTACAAAGATAAGATCTTCTCACTCAATATCACACACACAACCTTTGTAATACAAACCAAACTAGAACAACCCTGCTTTTGCAGATTAACTGTTTTCACACCCTATTACAATCAAACAAATACAAGAAATGAATAAGGAATAGAGTACGCCTGAATCACGAATTCTAAAACACTTCTTGATCAGAACAGAAGTTATTGAGTAATCTTGAAGACTTTCTTTGCAAAACTTTCTCAACACAGACTTTCAAATCTCTCTCTCTGATTTTTGTAAAAGATTTGTGTATTTCGTTTTTCTCAAAGAGAGGAGAGAGTCTCAATTTATAAGACTTCAGTAGGAGCCTGTTAAGGACGAGCTAAGACAGTTAGAGAGCCAGCTGTAATTGGCCATAACTGATTTTCAAAAAACAGTTTGAAATTCAAATTTCAACCGACTAAAATATCGAGATAACCGATTGAATTAGTTATAGCGGTTTGTGAAGTTAGTTTGAAAATCCCTAAGACAGTCCATGATTAGAACAATCGGTTAAACCAAGATTATGACCGATTGTTTTATCATAGTTTTCAAAAACACATTTTCTCTTTTAAAAACAGATTGCTTAGCTTAAGTTTATGATCCAAGAGTGAACTTACAAATTCTAAAACACACTAAAAAGGGCTAAACTATAGTAGCAACTTTAGCAACCAAGCTCATCACAAAATCTTTAGGATTCTGGGTTCATCAAAGCCTTGATTCAACATTTCATCCATGTTTAGAGCAGAGGTTATGATTTTCTTGGCTATGGAGTCATATTGAGCCTTCTTCCTTTCAATTTCACTCCAATTAGACCAAGGCTTTTTGACAGTTTCTTCTTTGACAACCTGCATTGGCACAAAAGGTCCATTGACCACTGCATCCCAAATACCCATGTCAATAGATTCCATGAAAATTTTCATTCTAATTTTTCAGAATGCATAATTCAATCCACCAAACATAGGAGATATATTAATAGACACACCTTTAGCAAAAGACATTTTAAACTCATACATAATGCACAAACTTGAGTAAAATACAAGTCCTAGCTCTTGATACCAATTGTTGGACCTATTAGTGTCTAAGTTAAAGAGAAGTGTTAAAGGCACACCAGAACGGATTGGAGAAGTGTTATACCTCCCTGCAGCTTAATACCTGAACTTGTAGCAGCTTAATACCTGAACTTGGAGCAACTTATTAAGCCTGATCTAACATGCAGCAGCTTGCATGAGCTATTCTTCAACTAATAGCAACTTGTATGAGCTATTCTTCTCCCCCTTTGGATTCATCAAACCAATGTAGTCAAACTCGTAACTCGTAAGAGTATCGGAGAGGAAATAAAAGATCGTAACTCGAGAATCGTAACTCGACTCGTAAGAGTTACTAATAGTATTATAATATATATTTATAGTATTATAAATATATATTTATTTATAGATAAATTAAAGAAAAGAATAGAAATCTAATTTAAACTAAAATTATTGAGAACTTATAATATTTTAAATGGGTTAAGATCCAAATAAATTTAGGATTTTAAATTAATACTGTTGCTCTTCCTATACAAAATAAATGACTTAATTTGAATTAGGGTTGCAATAGATTGGATATTAAAACTGGGCCAAGCCCAAATGTTTCAATTAGGAGGTTTTAGGGTTTATTTTGGGCAGCAGCTACTGCAGCTCTTCACTTCCATGCGGCGGCAATGACGTTCGCGAGCGGCGGTGATGGCAAACAGCGGAGAATGCAAGCACGACAGCGGGGCCGGTGGAGTTCTGCTGTGCGATGCTTGTTCTCTCTTTAGGGTTTCTGATTGTGACTCTTTTTTCACTAACTTTCACTCTCCACTCTACTCTTTCCCGCTTCACTCACTCAGAAATATGATTTGGGCCACGCTAGGTTAAAAAAATTTAGGGCAAACAACATGCCGCATTAGGGTACGAGGCAGCTCGACGACAGCCTCCGATGCAGCGATCCACCGAGCTGCGCGGCGACGCGGTACGATCCGCTCTGGCGCCAATCCGCCGTCCGAGTCACCTCGGTTTGGCCTCCAAACTCGCTGCATCGTACGATTTTGCGATTTTACTCGCGATTTTAACTACATTGCATCAAACAACATTGGATCACAGCAAAGAGAAAAACACATAATAGTCATACATAACAGTTCAAAATAGTGTCTTAAGATGCTATTACAGTCCAGAAATTTAAACATAACTTGTGCAGGAAATATAAAACAGATTGTTCAACCAGATATAGAATGAGATATTTTTGAAAAGAAATCGCTTTTGCTTGTAGTAAAGCTCTGCTAGCTGTTCCTGAACTCCTTCAATCTGGTAGTCTAGGTGCTGAAACCTAGCTTGGGTTATCTCAATGTAGGTTTTTTGGTCATCTGGGAGTGTGTCAAGACGATGAAGAACTTGTCTTTCAAACATAGACATAGTTCACCTCTATATCCAGGAGCATGATAAGCAACAAGTGCATTATAGTTTGTAGCAACAATGTCATCATGCATACATGGTGGTGTTGGTGAATCTGCCCTTGGATGCATAAATGGTTATGCATAGATGATCGAGCTGGTGATTCCACCCTGTGTGATGATGAGTGAGGCATCTCATAGCAGGATTGTTCTACTGCTTGTACAGTCTCATCTTCCATAGGAACAACATCTTCTTCATCTTCATTGTTGTGGTTGGAGGCACCATGTTCCATTCTTGGAGCAGTTACTCTTCGAAAAACCAATGTGTCACCTTCCTTTAGGAAGCCCATCTTGATAAGAGTGGAGTTGTCTATCTCATTGATGGCTTTAATTGGCTCATTTCTCTCATTGGTGGTATCAATCTCAAAACAGTCGATTAGTTTGGAAATAAAAATGGCATAAGGAAACCTATAATTAGTTAATCTTTTGGATTTTAGCATATGCTCTGTCAAGACGAATATCCAATTGATTTTGATACAATTCATGATGCAATAAAGTATAATCAAATCTTCCTCATGCAGTGTAGCATGGTTACTACCTCTAGGTGTAATCTGCCAGGCAATTACATAAGCTAGAATCCTAGGAGTGAGATTTAGATTACCTGCATGAAATCTATTGGCAGATTGAGTATGATCTCTCACAGCTTTTATAGAATTATACCTTATTAAACTCTTGAATTCTAGTAGTGTTTTCCTTACCAACTTTTAGTCCAGAGTATTTGATTCCAGCAACATTGTTCCACACTCACTTGTTATCTTCGGTTTGACCCCTTTTACATAAGAAACCTAATTCTTTCCATCTAGGGTCAAATTTATGTAGAACACTTTCACCAAATCTGGATAAACATTTCCAGTCATTTCTAGAAAATGCTTAAGCCTCTGGTGCTTGCGGAAGGATCTCGGTTCTGTTAGATTTTCACTTTTCAGCCATGAAAATTCAAGAACCTTGGGTAGGAAAAGGTATTCGAAATCAAATGAGTCAAATGCTTCTAACTACACCTGTTTTGGTTGTGGCAAGGCAGGGCATATCAAGATTGATTGTCCAAACAATCAAGTGAAGGAAAAACCAACCAGCAAGAAGGTTGATAAAAGCAAAGGAAAAAGGGCCTATATTTCATGGGAAGATAATGAAGTGTCCTCTACATGTGATTCCTGAACTGGAAGTGAAGAAGCAAATCTTTCCTTCATGGTAAAGGATGAAGGATCAATCTCTGATTCGGTAAGTGATTTTTCTACTGACTCTGAGAGCTATGATCAGTTGCTAATTGCATTTAAAGAGACACATGATGAAGCAAATAGGCTGGCTGTAATGTGTAATAAGTTGAGAAATGCAAATAATCATCTTGAACCTAAGGTGAAGTCTCTTGAGGAAGAGTTGTACAAAGCTAAAACTGAACTTGTTAGTCTTGAGTTGACATGTCTGCATGCATTCATTAAAACCTGTGAAAACTGAAAAAAATTGGAAAAACAGGTTGAGTATTTGCTGAAAACATTATCTAATTTCACCAAAGGAAGAGAAAATCTTGAAACTATACTAGGTTCACAGATTGCTGTTTTTAACAAGAATGGGCTTGGATATAATCCTGTAAAAAAGAACAATGTCAAAAAGCTTTCCAGTTTTTTTGTTCCTGCAAAAACTACTTTTTCTTCTTTTAACAGCTCAAATACAATGCACTCTGTTTCGTGTTTTTATTGCTTGAAATTTGGACATACATCTAGATCATGCAGAGTTAGAAAGTACCTTGTTCCAAAAGGACTAGTCAAATGGCTTCCTAAAGAAAGGTGATAATCTGACTGGATCCAACACTAAAGGGTACCATATATACTTTTGATGTTTATTTTGCAGAAAAGCAGCAAAAAACCAAACTAGTAGTATTTGGACAGTGGCTGCTCAAAACACATGACTGGAGATCTTACACAATTTTCAGAATTGAATCTCAAAGCAGAAGGGCATATTACCTATGGGGACAATAACAGGGGAAGGATACTTGGAAGAGGAAATGTAGGAACCAAATGATTAACTTTAATTGAAAATGTGCTATACATGGAAGGATTGAAACACAGCCTCCTGAGCATTAGTCAGTTGTGTGACAAGGGTTAATCTCAGATAAGGAGTTTGTAAGGTGTCGTTCACAGGTAAAAGTGTAAATAACATCTATCTCTTAGATATCATGAACAATTATTGGTCTTGATAAATTATCTACACACTAATGTATCTTTTTAGGATTCACTAACTAAAAGATATAAATGATTATCTCCTTCTCTTAACCACTATTTCTTTTTAGGAAGTGTCACATTTACTGAGTCTTCCCTTTACTTTAAGTCTCTTCCTTCTCCTTTTCCATTTCCATCTAATTAAGTCAATATTCCAATTGTCTGTCATCTTCTTGTTGTGTCTAGTGCACCTAAAGATCCCCTACCTCTACTAACCCTTCAGGTGTATAGTCATTGACCGATTTTCCATCGTGTACTAGATGAATCTCTTCCAGTGCCAAGTCCATCGCCACTGACTTTGACAGTTGAACCTTATTCACATTGCCATTCGTAAAGGTGTACACTCTACCCATAATCTCTCTGCTCATTATACTGCTTTGAGTTACCATAGTTTATCTCAACCTTTTTATACATGCATCTTTGGTTGGTGTCAGACCTTCTTGATGAAATAAGTGCTTTTCATAATAGTGGAACTTGGGAACTCTTTTCTTTACCTTAGAAATTTGTTGTTGGTTGTAGGTAAAATTTTACTATCGAAGTTGGTCCTGATGGTACTATTGTTTGTCTCTAAACTTGCATTGTGACCAAAGGTTATACACAAATTTTTTGTTTGAATTATGGTGATACTTTATCTCTAGTGACAAAGATAACTTTTGTTCGCTTATCAATAATTATGATTGCTCTTCAATGATAATCTCTTTATCAACTGAATGTCAAAAATGTTTTTCTTAATTAGATTTTTAGGAAGGACTTTATATGGTACAACCTCTAAGTTTTGTTGCTCTGGGGGAGTCTTTTGGATTGATGTCTTCTCCACAAATCTTTATATATAACCTCAAACAGCCTCTTAGGGCTTAGTTTGGAAAATTTAGCAATGTTCTTCAACAATTTTTTATGACTTGTAGTTTTTTATTGTCACTTGAGTGCTGGGTGTATCTATCTAGTAGTATATGTTGATGACATTGTTCTTACGGGCAATGATCACCATGACATAGCAACACCTTTGTCACCACTTTCAAACCAAAAATCTTAGCAAACTCAAATATTTCTTGGAGACTGAGGTAGCAAAATTCAACAATGGTATTGCTATCTCTCAAAAGAAGCATGCATTGGATATTTTGGAGAAATTTGGGTTAATAAATTCAAAATTTGTTCACACACCCATGGATACTTCATATTAGTTGGATTGATCGCATTAGTTGGAAAATTGAACTATCTTATTGTTACTTGTTTTGACATTTCCTTTGTAGTTGTTGGAGATTTTACATTAATTAGAGAAAATTATGATATTTTATAATTTATAAGTGGATGCAAACCTCACCTTATAAACCGATTTTATGAGATTGAATTAGGTTTAAAGTTTAATTCTTAATATGGTATCAAAGTCATTTTGAACCTATCATAGCGAACAAACCTCACCTTAAATGTTAGCTTTATAAGGTTGAGTTAGACTTAAAGTCCATTTCTTAATATGGTATCATAGTCATTTAGAATCTTTTCTAATTAGTGTTTGTTGAACTTATTAGGCCATCCGTTTTCGGACAGTTATCGGATGACCCATAATATATAATCCTTCACACGAGTTGGTAGTCTTGGTATGAGGGGAGTGTTGAAGATCCCAAATTGACTAGAGATTAAGACATAATTTATAAATGAGTGCAATATCTCATCTTATAAGTCGATTTTATGAGATTGAGTTTAGCTTAAAGTTCACTTCTTAATAGTAGTTAGTATGGTGAGTCAGTTTCTTAATTTTTCGTGTGTAAATCTTTTTGCAGTCATTCGTATATTGAAGTACATTAAAGTAAAGGTTTGCTATATGGTCGCAATAATCATACTATATTTGTCTGTTATTTAGATGCTACTTGGGCAAGATCTCCTTCTAATAAAATATCCACTTTCGAGTGTTATGTCTTTATTTGTGATAAATGTGTTGTGGCAAGATCTAGTGCATAAGCAGAATATGGAGCTATGGTGTTAGTTACTTATGAGCTTATTTGACTTAAACAATTACTGAAAGAATTGTAATTTGTAGAAATCACCCAAATGACCCTTGTATGTGACAATTAGGTTGCTTTTCATATTATCTCAAATTTTGTCTTTCATGAAAGGATTAAGCATATTGAGATTAATTGTCATTTTATTTGACAAAAAATTGTATTTAGAGAGGTCAAAATTAAGTTTGCTAATTCAAATGATCAATTAACAAATATTTTCACTAAATCTTTACAGGAATTGGAAAATAATTATATTTGTAACAAGTTTGGTACATACGATTTAAATGCACCAACTTGAGGAAGAGTGTTAAATGTAACGAGCTTAGTCCATACTTTTGCATGTTTCTTATAAAAATACATAACAGTGTGTGTATAAAACACGAGATCAATCCGATACCTCTTTTTTACTTTACTTTCACAATAAGATTAAAAATGTTGTTTTTAACCTTAATGTTGATAGTGCCCCTGGTCCTATTGGTTTTCGGGGAGCTTTCTTTCATGCTTTCTAGGACATTGTGGGGTCTAATGTTTGTAGTGCTGCAAAACAACTCTTTTCTCTAGGTCTTATTGGGATGAATTCCAATGTTGTTTCACTTATCCCCAAGTTCTCGGGGGGTGATTCTATTAGAGACATCAGACCTATTGTAGTGGCTAATTTCTGGTTCAAAATTATCTCTAAAATTTTGGTTGGCAAATTGACTCCTATTGCTAGTTGGATCATTTCCCTTAATCAGAATGAGTTTGTCAAAGGGAGACATATTAGGACTACATATGTATTACTTTTGAAGGTATTAATTTGTCCAAAAGAATGAAAGGTGGTAATGTGCCTTTAAGATTGATATCTCTAAAGCCTTTGATACCCTCATTTGGGACTTTCTTATCTTGGTGTTGAAGCTATTTGGATTTCATTGCACTTTTATTAATTGGTACAGAAAATCCTTCATTTTGCTTCTCTCTCTAAGTAATCTGGATGGTTACTTTTCTTGTGGTTGTGGGGTTAGACGAAGAGATTCTTTATCTTCTTTGCTATTTTGTCTTGCTGAAGATGTTCTCAGCAAGGGATCTCTCATCTTGTTAATACTATTAACATAATGCCTATGGCCAGTCTGAAAGGGGTTATCTTTCTTACTCATGTTTTATGTGCTGATGATATTTTTGAAGAACTCTTTCTAGTGAAATGCATTTTCTTCATGAATATGGTTTAGCCTAGAGGCAATGGATCAACACTGACAAAAGCCTTTTTTTTCTTTGTTGATGACTCATTCTTTTAATAGGAAAGTTAAGTTGTACCCTTTAACTACTTAAGGGTTCCCATTTTTGTTGGAGCTCTTAAGACTAAATTCCTTTAGCCTCTTGAGAATAAAATCATAATCAAACTCGCAATGTGGTAAGATAAAACTCTTACTATAATGGGCAAAGTGCAATTGGTGAATTCTATTATATATGATTTTTGTCTTATAGCTTTCAAGTGTGTAGATGGGCATCTAATTTGCTTTGGCAATTTGACAAACGGATCAAAAATTTTATCTGGACTGGGGACATAAACAAGCAAGGTCTTGTTACTGTTAAATGGGCTAAAGTTTGCTGTCCCAAATCTTGATGGTGGTTTACAAGTTTATAATTTCTAGGTAGAGAATAAATCCTATCTTCTTAATTTTGCTTATAATTTCTAGGTAGAGAAGCCTATCTTTTTTTTATGAAAGCTAGATTTTTCAAAACCAAATATCTTAAAAATTCTTCCTGTTATTCTTCTTCTATCTGGCTAGGTATAAATGATTGGTATGACATTATTTTGCAACACACTTTTTGGACTCTTGGTATATGTGAACATATAAATTTTTGGAATGATCGTTGGTGTTCTGAACAATGTATTTCTATGCTTGCGGTGGTTCCTTATATGAAAATAATTAATCTTTGTGCCAATGTTGCTCAAGGTTGGAATAGAAATAACTCTTCTGGGGATCTTTCTTCAGCTCTATGTAACTTGCTTGGTTTACAAAACTTACCTAACATTGTTTTGATGGATTCTGATGATATTCCTAATTGGGTTTTAGAGGATTTTTGGACAACTCACAGAAAAGGTTGCTAGGAATTTTTTCTCTGTCAATAACTCTCCTTGTGCTTGGGGTAATCTTAGGTCTAATTCTGTTCCCTCTACTAAAACTTTAGTCTTGTGGAAGGTGCTTCAAAACATATTACTTGTTGATAAGGAGTTGCAACATAGGAGTTTATTCATATTATGTGTTATTTGTGTGGGCAACAAGAGGAGACTGCTTCTCACCTCTTTTTTTAGTGTTCTTCTGCTTTGCAAATATGGAGTTGTTTTCAGCAGGTTTTTTCTGAATTAAATTATCTTTCTATACATAGTTTAGTTGTTTCTTGTAAGGCTGCAGGGAGTGCTTTGGTCAACTCCCTATGTTTCACTTAAAATAATTTTGTATGGGTTTGTTTTGTTTTTCCTTTACATAGGCTTGATCTAGCAGGTTGACTTAGGTTCTTTCAATAGTTAATTCATCATTGATTTTTATGATATTAATATCGTTTCAATTTTTAGAATCAAACTTAATCAAACAAGTTTTGATCAAACTCAACATAATCTCTATCAATAATATATTTAGTGTCTCACTCATCTCCAATCGTTTACTCATGAAACATTTATCTTCTTCCTCTTGAACTAAACGAACAAGAGATTGATTAGAACTAAGCGAACTAACAACGAACTCTAATTAAATAAAAGAATTGATTACCAACAAGCTATCAAAAATAATTCTTTTGACGAAAATCATATTTCAAAAAGACTAACAATAAAACATAAACTACTAAAGTAAATTGAAGAACAAAACTTTATTGAACAGAAACCTCAAAATTCATTGTGAAATCACAAGAGAATCAATCCAAAAGAGTTTAGCTTTTTATACGAACGCAAAACGTAGGAGTTACAATGAAGAAAATAAGAAACCTATTATGTTCTATTTTTCCAATGCGTTCCATTATGAAGACTTCACGATTTCTCCTTAAAGTTTGCATCTTTTTATAAATTTCTTTGCTTCGAAGATCTCGAAATAATATTTCAATTCATATTGTTCATAGTTTCTTAGTTTCTGAATTCCCCAAATTCTTGGATTTTGTTTCCAATTTTATCTCAAATTCTACGTATTTTTTTTGCAGAAATCCAATTCTGTTTGAGATATTGTAGATTTTATTATCTAATTCTTCTTCTCAGATATCATTTTGTGTGATTTGGCCCACTTGTAACAATAGATGTGTCCTTGAGACTGTCTACTCTAAGAGATATTAAATCGTCTATTATGACTAAAACGCAAGATTAGCAAAAACAACCGCTAAAGCCAAATAAATCCAGTTAGATGAATCTATTTAAAATAATAGATTTATTCATGATTATAGTCCAAGAATCTATGATTAAAGCTATTAAGTGTGAGTAAAATCACATACTCATCATGCTTCATGTGTGTTGACCAAAGTTTGACTTGGTCTACTAGGAATTTGTTAAATTCGGTTATGATAATGCTTTTTCTTTCAAATTCTGCAAAAGCATAAAAGTAACATGATAATGAATTAATGATAGCAAATCAATAAAAATAATAACTGTATTAAGATAAATAAATCAATAAATCTAAACTACGAAAATATAAGAAATGTGTAAATATAATTATATTTTACTTTATACATTGTCTTATCATATTCTAAATTTTAAAAAAGTATTATTATGTGTATATATTGTATGTTATCGAATCCCTATGCAAATATAGTTCCTCACCCTTTTTTCAAGCTACTAACTCTCTCATTGTACATGATAACATTTTATCTTTTATACATACATTTAAATAATAAACAAATATTCAAGGACGACAAGTATAAGTTGTTAACCCTTTACATCTGTTGAAATAAGCTAAAAAGTGTTGTTTCTGTTTTGCTTTCTTTTTCTTTTTACATCTTGTCAGGTTGGGAGCCAGTTGGAATCTGTCAATTTTCTTGAGCACAATTGTAATGTTTGTTACCTTTTGCCTTGTACATCACATCGTACACTTATTTGAGTGATTGTTTTAGCTGGTTCTTTTACTCTTCTGTTAATAAAATCTTGATGATGTGGGCAGGTACGTGCACTGGGTGCCGTTGGCTTTGTCTTGATATCCTCTTTCTTAATAAAGGAAAACATACTAGCTTTGGTAATCAATTCTAGAACTATCTCCTAATCATTTTATCTTTTAAAATAACTGTCACTTGTGTTTTTTCTCTTCCTTTTATTTTGGGGGAAATGTGGCTTGTAGATCACCATTAACATCCATGCTTCTCTCACATTTGTTCTCGCAGCTTCTGGTGTTAATTCTATACCTTCAATGAACGTGATATATACCCTATTTGGCACTTTGGTATGTCCCTTCTCTACTGAGTCTGTTCTTGGGTCATTAAAATACTGATGTGTTTTTTTCTTTCAGGTTTTGATCAATAGTAGATGTTTCATGTTCTTGCTCCACCTGTTGTATTCTGTTTTCCTTACTAGAATAGGGATGGAGTCTTCACTAAGGTTGCCAAGATGGCTGGAGAAAACCATCTGATGCCATATGTGCTCTAAGGTGCTACATAATTTTCAATTAAAATGTTATTTGTCACTTTTGGGGTTTGAGAAGGGATGGATTGGTGCTGTTGTATATTATTTATAATGGGATAGCCATTCAACATACTATAGAGATAAATGATAGGATCTGAATCAGATTGTAGACCAAAATAATCTTTATTTATGGAAAATAGTGTTACACTCCAAGTATTCAAGAGACCTAGTGCTCTCTCAAAGAGTTCTCAAATCCAAAGACAACTCTCCCTCTAATTTGTAGGCAACTTCCAAGTAGCTATGAGCCTCAACTCAATCCCTTGACAACTCTCCTAACTATCATAAAATGATGAATACTGTTAGTAAAGTTGTTAGGCTTGATTTTGTTCACTCTAATGGTTTATGCAAATTTACGTATCACCATCTTTTTAACAATTTGATTTTTTAGTGATATATTTAGACTCTGCTTGGGGAGAATAAAAATTTGTTCATTAAAATTTTAATACGATGTTGTATCCCAAAAATACAAAGAAATAAAATGATTAGATTATGTGTTGAAAAAAACCATGATGTCTATTGGTATATATTTCAGTTATATTTGATCTATCTACAATCTATTGTACAATGTAGGGTTGGTTTGGTAGATGGGTGCATTGTTGATAGCTCCTTATATATATGTCCTCGACTGGCAAAGTATTCTCATGATATGGAAATATTTTACAATATGCTTGAATCATTTTTTATTGAGTTGGTGGAGGACATTTATAGGATACTTAATTTATGTCTCTGATTAAATCTGTAAAGTTGAACTTGTGATTTGAATTGATCTAGGTTTCCTATAAGGCAGCATGGTGTCTTATTTATTTATATTATTGTTGTTATTATTATTATTGTTATTAATAATATTATTGTTAATATTATTATAATTATTACCTATGCTTGACAATGTTGAATTTATTGTGTCTCTGATTTATGCTGAGGTTACATGGTTGGGTACTAAATCTGTTCATGTCTGAATTATATGAAAAAGAAGCTTGATCAGCCCCTTCAACACATAAGCCCCAGTGGTCTCTATGATTAACTCACCATGAATTAGTGTTTTTGGTTATGTGAGTATATCTCCCTTAATGTGTTGGATGGAGTATTCATTCTTAGAGTTGTCACTTTGACCCATGACACATGGGTCAAGTCCAATCCACTCCTAAATTAAATCTTTTTTATTGCTCCACCAATGAGTAGGTTGAAAAAAAGTCTCAAAGCCCCCACCTAAAGTGAGTTCAAATTAGGGCCAAATTGGGTCTGGCCCACTAAAAGACTTCAATTAATTTCTAAATATTTTCCATTAATTATTAATTGGTCTTTAATTAATTTTTACTTCTTGCAACTTAATTATAAGGTTAATGCTTAACCTAACAAGTTCGATTAGGCCAACCCAATCCTACTTGAGTTTGATCCGAGATTGTCAAGTGGTCGAATTTGACTTGGTCCAATGAGGAATTCATTATACTTGATTTGATGTAGACTCAACATGACTCTGCTTGACATGAGTAGACTCAATTGTACATAATGTTGGTTTGGCTTGACTTGGCCCAATATCGACCCAACTTGACTTGTCTCAATGTGGGCTTGAGGTGGTCTTGACATGACTTGGTACTTAACTTGGCTTGATGAGGACCCAACTAGACTTGGTTAAGATGTGCTAACTCGACTTGGCTTGAGGTGGGCTTGACACTGCTCTACTTAATGTTTATCTATGTCTACTTGATTCGGTATGGACTCGACTCTACTTGAATTGATGTAGGCCAGTTACAACTTGGCTTGGCGTGATTCTGACTCAACTTGGTCCAACCTGGGCCTGACTTGATTTGTCTTGATGTGGACCCGACTTGACTTGATCAAGGTGGGTCCAATTTAACTTAACCCAAGATGAGCCCCAATTCCCAAAGCTCCCACCTAAAGTGAGTTAGGGTCTGAGTCCACTACAAGACTTTAATTAACTTCTAAATACTTCCCCGAATTGTTCGAGTCCTTAAAATATTCTAAATTACAAATTGATCCCCAAATATTTTGCGTTAGTTATTACGTAAAAAAAAAAGAAGAAAAAAATATGCATGAGTGACTTAAGAAGGATTGACTTGGAAAATTGAAGTCCAAGGAAAGGTTCAACTTTGGAGTCAACATGCAACTCTTAGAGAAGTCAAAACTCTAATTGAAGAAGCATGAAGAGAGTTAACCACGACCTCCCACAAGTCCATATGGCTATGCATCCTTCTAATGAGCATTGGAGCTTATAAACACATTAAAAGCTTATAAACACATTAAAAGAACTTGAAATGAGTAATGTGAGACTTGGTTTCAAGGAGGCTACGAAAATTAGAAGTACAATTGCACTTTGTACTAGTAACTCAATTTGAGAATGAATAAGAATTGAAGTTGCATAATAGTTTGTCTTCATGTTCTTAAAAGTGTGGACATCTCAAGTTTCTCTCTTGAAAATTGGAAAAAAGTTTAAAGTTCCTATGTGAATCTCTGAATCAATTTTGTATTGAGTTTCTTTTTGAAAATAGCACATCATTTGATCTGCCTATAATACTAGCTAAAGGGTTGTCCTCAAATATTAAGAATGATGACCAACTATCACATAAACTAGAACGAGCATCAATTCAACTCCCAGCCAATAAGAAGACGGTGAAAAAAAATTAAAGTTTTGTGTAATGTGGTGTTTATGTTTCAAAATTGTTCATATTTTTTTGTATTGTGAGAATTATGTTCAATGTAATTTATGCACAAGAGTAACATATATAATTATATTTAAAGTGACGTATACAAAAGTATACTATATTAAAATAGTTATAATCTTAAATTTAGGAACAATTTACCAACTTTTATATTTAAATTTGTTGACTAAAGATGCGAAAGGAGACTATGATAATCTAATCTACCTATAAAAGTATAAAAAAAAAACTAAATTTGAAAAGAATATATAGTTTTAAACTTAAATAAACCAAATTATAAACATTCAAACTTTATTTTAGAAAAAATGGATTAAAAATAGAGTAATACAATCCAACTATTTAGATTTAGATCTATAAAATCCAAATTAGTCTATTTTTTTACAAAATATGAATTTGAATTCAGTTTTTTAGAATTTGATTGGAATTGAATTTAATTCCAATTATTTAGACTTAGATAAGATTTTTCAAAATCAAATTCATACATATAATAACTAAATACTAAACATGAATTATGAGATTGTATAAGATAGTGTCATTATTAACCTGCATTGGTAATGTTAAAGGAAGGTCATAATTTATTTATATTAATATGAATCAATATTTGACATTTCACCTTTTAGAATTGAAATAAGTAATAAATTTAGTCGATTAAATTTTTTTCCTAACAACCTTTGTGGCCATTTTAAATATTCAAATTTATTATTCAAAATAATACTTAAGTTAAATTTGTAAACAGTAAAACATATTTTAGTACAAATTAATTTGTTATTATTAAATTACATGTAGAAAGGTAACATGCTGTAGGTAAGAAACAAAGCAAATGACATTAAAAACTTCACATCATTTTAACCAAGATGTCAATGTAATTTCAAAACACAATTATAAATTATAATAAAAACATATAACATAATCATTATTTCAAAACGTAATAGTAATACACTTCTAGCACACCTAACATATAACCATCCCAAAATACACATTGTAGTTTACTGAAGAAAATACTGAAATATAAAATTAAAAATTTCTAAAGCAATTATGATGCAACCATTCTCTTTAAATACCCAAAAAGTAGAATTCATAATTAAGTTTTTTAATCAAATTTTTAATTATCATTTCAAATACATTAGGCAATTTTAAATTTTAGCTTTCAATTTATATTAAAATTATTCCATATACTCTATATACACCATCGATTTAATAAAGGCACAAAAATATGTAACAGAGACAACAATTAAAAAAATTGATGAAGGATATTTAAAAAAGAAACTTTACTATAAAGACTACAGAGTTAATTACAACATGAAATAAAATGAAAGGTTAGAAGCAAATATTCATTAAACCTACCTGGTCAATATAGGTACCAAGCAGCCATTTGGCAAAAATCCATCTAAAGGGAATCACCACATATTTTGAACCATCCATCATCACAATGGCCACTTAATTTCATTTCCCCCCCCCCATATATTTCACTATAGGAAAAGGAGAATGTGAGCATTGACCATCAGCAAATTTCCAAAGAAAATAATGCCAAAGACAAACAGTAAAGAAAAAGGAAACTAAATACTCTTAAGTTAGGGAATACATAAGAACACATATCTACAAATTGACAAGTCAAGTGAAAAAAATAAATTATGCAACAAGTTCAACATGACTTATTCTTCACCAGTGTTCCTTTGAATTTCAGCATGCTAGCTGGTCAACCTGTGGTGTCTCAGTGAAATTTGCACACCCTCAATGGCCCATATGGTTTTCAGTAGAATGGTTCTATCACACATCATCATCCATTCCCACCCTTCTATATATAACAGGAAACATGGGAACCAAATAAGTACCTAAACCTGTACATGCTAACAACTACTGTGTCCCTACCAGCCACACATAGTAACAATTATATAAGCTCCTCTGTCAAGAGAAAAAGAAAAGACAAGAGGAACAGATCAAGCCTGGTCCATCGTTAAGGGCCAGATTGCAAATTTATCACAAAGCTGCACATTATGACAAGCAGACAACTAAGGCGAGGTAGACGCCTATGTCATAGATGAATCACACTTTCCACATTTAAGATTGCTCCAGAAGTATTTGAACATATGCAAGGTTGTCCTTACAACATTGGTGAGATCATCAACCTGAAAACCAGTATCAGGAGGTGAACTTCTCATGTATTTCTCTATCAACTTAACACTGTTTCTGAATTCACATGACCTCCATTACCCCCAGTGTTGCTGTTAAATCCAACCACAGGAATGGAGTGTTGAGCAAAATCCAGTAATAACTTTCTCTGGCGCTCATCAGTGTGAGGGAGACTAGCACGCAAGAGTTCAACAGGCATTTCTCTACTAATAGCTTTGGCAGCGTCTGGTCCAACATCATCCACATTCGAGGTACTTTGTATGAGCATGGATTGCATGATACTATGATATTTATTCATGCAATACTTGGTGAGAAGGCCAAAGAATTCATCAAATGAGGCCTGCCAAAATGAACGATTACCCATGTTGTAGTTGCAAGCAGCATGTGGATCAGTTAGAAGTTCAGTTGCCCTCTCAAGAACAGATATTAATATAAGAGAAGCACCGTCTCCAGAGGTGCTTCCAATGGGGCGTAGAGGAGGCTGCTCCGCAGAACAAACAACTGCAGCAAGACAGGCACTAAGAGCACCAAGATCCATTCCTCGCACACATTGGCAAACAACCTTGGCAAGATTATTTGTAGTCTCTGAAGCTGACAGATCTGAGGGGAGACCACCAAATAAGAATCTTAAATGACGAAAGACTGTCATGCAGACTATCCTCATAAGCTCACTGCCGGGAGGAAGCAACTGAAGATACTTTGCAAGGAGCTTACGCCCCTTAGGAATAGATACTAACCGTAAGAAAACAAGGTCATCCTTAGCAGCAAGTCCAACTTTGTGTCCATTCTTTCCCAGTGGGTCAACAAGTTGAAGTGAAGTTGCTAGTCCTTCCAACAGGACTAGCCTTCTTCGTCTTAATTGTGTTCCACCATCCTGTGGCTGATTGAACTGTAGGTACCGATCAATATCATCCACATCCAGGAGAAGACAAAGACCATCCTCAATTGTAACTCTGGCAGCAAACCTAGGTTCCTGCTCAAGGGGCTTCTCTGAAATATTTTGATCAGAGCTTATAGAAGAGTTTGGAGGATCAACCTCAAGTAGAGGGCGAGGACAACGAATAGAAGAAAATGAAACTCTCCCTAGGGCATCAACCTGCACAAATGCATGTGGCTCAGCATTAGCACGGGTTCGTGGAGGAATTTCCCTTATCTGGGTTGGGCAAAATGGATGTTTTAACTTAGTCACAGAAGGTTTTTTTGCCAGACAAGCTTGGTGGTAGTAGTCATCTACGTATGGGTCATTACTATGAGTCACAGCATGCTGCATTCTAAGAATGCTTTCAATTTCATCACTTGTCATGTACTTGGACCGGAACTGAAATGAAGCACTATCACTCTTTTGGCTGGCATCAGAACCATGCTGGGAATAACGAAGACTGTGTTTACCTTTATGAGTTGATTTTGGTCTATGATCTCTACCATCAGCAAGACCAAGCACATGTTCATATTTGCTAATTACAGATGAGCCAGAGGAAAGGTGGGGATTGAATAGATGAGACTGGTAGCCTGATAAGTAGCCTGCAGAACGCTGAACAGGATGGTGCAATCTATGCTGCTGCTGTAATTGAGTCATTAAGTGAGGAGATACTGATCCGTTATGAAGGTGCAATTGTTGTTGTAACATATTATTAAGGAGATTTGAATGATCTCCAGGATACAACCCTGCCTGGTTGACCAATTGATTCTGTAATCGCTGAGTAAGATGGGAACCAGTAGGAAATTGGCGTGTGTTTCCACCAAAATGTGACCCAAGATTTAAAGCACCTGACTGTAGTGCAGAATTGGAGAAATGAGAACGATTTTGAGATGACAATGCCATCTGAGCAGCTCCAGTATGATAAGGAATGTTTAAGTGTCCTGTACTGTGGCTGGGAGAAGCCATCTGGGATAGACCACCAGGGGGAGGATAAGAAGTAAAAGAAGACTTTGGTACCAAAATTGGTTCACTAGAAAAACGAGGAAGCTCCTGTTGCTTGTCAGGATATGAAGATGTTCTGTACAAAGGCTTTGAGTCTGGTAAATGTGGAATGGAGGAATGTGGCTGTGATGACCACCGTTTACCATCATGATCATGAGCAGTTTCTGTATCGTAAATATGCTGATCAAGCCAGTTAGGAACTGGTTCACTAGAGCAATGTTGGAGGTGGTAGTGTTGTTCTTGCCTTTGCTGCTCGGGATATGAAGATGTTCTGTACAAGGGCTTTGAATCCTGCAAATGGGCTAGGGAAGAATGGGGCTGTGATGACCATCTTTTGCCATCTGTAGAACCTTCACTATCATAAGGATTCTGATCAAACCAGTTAACACTATCTTCCCTTTGTGACCATTCAGATGTAGAATCTGGTTACAGCACAAGAATAGCAAAAAATCAGCCAACTGAAAAAATATTGCATATATTGAAAAAGTTGGAATAGAGTGGAGGAGCTAAAATGCCAGGAATACATAGTAAACTTGATTACAGGACACACGTAACCCTATCTCAAAGACAAATATTATGAAGTGGATTTTACTCTCAAAGCACAAATATTATGAAGTGGATTTTACACACGCACGCATGTAATATCAGACCTTCTGAAAATTCATGGTACTAACGGGAATCCCTCTGATGAAATATGACAAATAGCTTACAACTAGATCCCCTTCAACAATATTAGTGTGTTGACTACGTTACACAAGAAAGCACAGAACAGTTACAATATATTCAGTTACCATCAATTAGTCAGAGGAAGTTTTCTACCAAAAATCCATAAGTTAAGCATAAACTTGAAGCAGAAAACCCAGCCCCCTATCCATTAGCAGAGAATAGTTGTACACACACACACGCTATCACAAGTTGTAAATATATGGTTTGTATTCATGGTTTTATACATCTAAATGCATATGAAGTTAGCTTACAAGTTGCACTCTCATTGTTTCCTAACTTAAGGTAATTTCCTATATTCGTTTATTGAAAAATTATATAAATTGTTGGTGTGTTTGTATGATTGAGCAACCATACTAAAACACTCTTTAGAAGCAACATAAAATAACTACATGACTATAATACTATACTACAATTCTTAAAATTATAAATAAATTTGCTTACATGCACCAATTATTTTCTCAGAAAATGATGACCAACATATAATAAAAAAATGTTTACTCACTTTCTCTTGATCCTCGTTCACCAATAACTCCTGCACTTCTTGGTCCACTCACGAACTTGTTCAACTGAAATGAAATTTTATAATAAAATAAAAAAGATTCTTAATCTTCGTATTGATATGCATTCGGCAGAATTATAAACTACAGTACCTGCGAAACTGAATAATAAAATCAAGTACACGGGCATATATCAAGAGGAAATCAAACAACCACAGCATTTGAGATAACTTTTTAGTTGATCCAAAAACATTCAAACTAGTTTGAACAAAAGGATGCAAGCTAATCATATTAACGTTTCATTTAACTACCTCTTCCACTTTTCCTCTTTCTTTGATGAAGTAGAAAACAGCTACATTGTAAAAATGAATCTTACCAACTACCTCAAATTAGCTGTCAGGAAGGGTAAGAAGGGAACAGAAAAAACTAGCACGATGCACGGAGAATCTTAGAAATCCAGTAGCACAAATATCTTTAGCCAACATCTTCGGAAACTAAGTCTAGAGTCCCTACCAATTACATACTAGCATATTATAAATTTTCACCCACATTTCTAAATTTTGAGTAATGATTGACATCCTTGGTCCAACCTGTGCCCAAGGAGGAACACATATAAAACACAAAAAGCCTCAATATTTAAAAGAATTATTTGAAGATACTGATGAAACAGGGAGAAGTATATAAGTACATGGACAGTCGCAGAACCTTACATACATACATACATGCATATATATATATGTGTGTGTGTGTGTGTGTGTGTGAGAGAGAGAGAGAGAGAGAGAGACATTTATACGTTAGGATCCAGTTGCAATGAGATAACATTCGAAATACAAGATTCTAATGTGGAGAGGAATGAGTGCATGACAGTTGCACACACGTAGATATATGGGACATTTAGGATCCAATTGCAAGGTATGAGACTTGAGTTTACATTGCAAGTACAGGATTCAAATGTGGACTTTATAAGGCCTTGGGCTCTCCAGCTATAATATCTAGCTTTTGTGGTGTGCTTCAACCAAGGTTAAATGATAAGAACAATTTCCATTTCATCTTAAGAATGTGAAAACTGAAAACTATAAATTTTAACCATATAATATTACATAGATAGTCAACATTAAAAATTAGTGATGTAACAATTTAAAAAGTGCAGTTATCTTTTAATGCTGATCTTTCAAATAATTTGTCTATATTCATTGTTTCCCTTTCTTGCAATAACCACACTAACTACATAGTTAAGCATGTTTAAGTCCGTTATTTTACTTTTCATCATATTATCAATCTTGTAAAATAATCTAAAAGATCAAACTCTATGACAAAAATATGAGTGGCTGCACAATTCCAATCACTTTTAATTAGAAAGTGAACTTTCAATCTAACTCAATCTAACAAAATCAGTTTATAAGGAAAGTTTTGCACTTACTTATATACTGTAATTTTGCATTATCTCTAGTTGATGCGGGACCTCCAACACAACCCCTAATGTCAAGGACTAGACATCTCGAACATGGGACTTGATATTTGAGGGTGGTCTGATAGCAGGTGACACAAAAGTCCAACAAACCTCGTGATATAAATAAGGATAAGGAAGAGTTTGTTGAAGAAAGAGAATAGGAGCTAAGAAGAATAAACACAAGAAGCATTACAAAAAAGAATAAAGAAGAAATAAAAGGGAGATCCTAGGAAGGCTAACAAGAGGAAGACTCAAAGCTTTGGAGGTGGAGATTGGAGGACTTGTACATGACTAGTTTCTTAGTCTTTAGATGAACTTGACAAAAGTTAGAACCTCGTGCTTTGAACTTGAGACACCTTGGATAAATTTTAGAGAGTTAGAAGTGTCTTTTGGAACTTCTAAACTACCACATGTCACTTTCAAGTGCACATGGGGTACTTTAACTCTTCCATTTGACCTTTCAAG
Source organism: Phaseolus lunatus (assembly GCA_013389735.1). Classification (NCBI taxonomy): domain Eukaryota; kingdom Viridiplantae; phylum Streptophyta; class Magnoliopsida; order Fabales; family Fabaceae; genus Phaseolus; species Phaseolus lunatus. The sequence goes on from CM023861.1 coordinate 6,317,633, forward strand.
CTTTCAAGAGTCTTCTTGTGTCCATTGGAGCTCTCTTAGGTGCCTCCCATGTGACTTCTCCTCAAGTCATCATTACTTTTCAAAGAGTCACCATTACTCCCCATAGATTCAAGGAACTACCCATGTGCACTCCGTAATTTCAAGGGATTAACAATTACTAATCATGCTTAGTGGAGTTAACTCTTGATTAGCAAAGTTAACTCAATATATAAGGGAGTCTCCTCCATTTGTAAGCTCACCTTTGAATGTTGAATGAAAATCTCTTTGTGAGTTCATATTTGAGTCTCAAGAGTTCTCTTCTCTTGCTTTGGTTCTTATCTTGATAAGTTTTCTCAAGTGGTGGAGAATCATCATGCACTTATCCTTTGATTCTTCATTGATGGTGGCGTGTTCTTCATTCTCTTGTCTCAATCCATTTGTGTTTTCATTTCATTACTTGTTCTTCTTTTACATCGAAACTAATGCAAATCAAATGGTTTTCTCCATGAAACTCTTTGCTTCCCCAATGCTTAATGAATATCCTAGGAGTTTCTCTTCTTCAACACCTCTTGAGTTGATCAAGATCTTTCCAACCTTCTAAGTTTTACATCACTTCACTAGGACAAGCTCTAATACAATATTAGTAAGTGGGTTTATACCTAATTCAAAATCAAAAAAACAGCTAGTAAGATGAAATTTGCACCCAACTTATATATTATGATTTGGCCATATCACTAGTCAACATGGGATCTCCAACATTTTTCCTCCTCTCCCCACTTAGAGGGGCATTTGGTTGAAGGAAAAGGTTTTCATACCTAGGAATTGGGAATTATGAATCATGGAAATTATTATGATCTCTAGGAATGACAAAATTTTGTTTGGTTGGTGAAAAGTATTTCAAGGAATATCAGTCAAGTTTTATTTGAAATCAAAAGGTAATGTGTTATCTTTATTAAAGTTTTTATTTTGTTGCAGCATTAAATTATTTAATAAAAGTACTATAGTATTTTTTATGTAAAATTTGTATTTTTACATGAGGAAGTTAATTTCCCACGTCCCACCATGAGATTCCTTTTGTGGGAAACTCAGCTCAAAACCATTCTTGGAAAACCTTGTTTCCCAGGAATGTTATCTTACAAAAAGTAAATCAAAATGAGGAACATATTATCCTAACTTGTCTAGGGAAACTAAATTTTCACTTTTATAAACACCCCCTTTTAAATTAATTAAAATATTTAAAAAAGGATTTTTCCACCAAGTCACAAGCCATTGTTAGTTTCTTTCAGTTCTTTTAACTATCCGACCTTCAGATTAAATCACAAGTACAAATTGTCATCATGATGTAAGGTAATACATTTTTTTCTTACACTATGGTTGAAGAGGAGGCCAAGAGAAAGAGGGGGGTAAAGGGACCCTTGTTTGGTTATTAAGGGTAGTAGAAGAGAGAAAATAATAGTATGATACAGTCAGAAGCTTACAAATATTAATGGAAGGAGGGAAGGTAAATAAAACTTCAAAGATAATTACCATTAGTTTGAGAGGAGAAATAGGATGTCTTTTTGTGGGACCCGCCAGAAAAAGCTACACTCCATTTGGAGTTTAAATTTAATAATTTTAAAACAGGATAAAAAGGTTCACACTATTTTCATTCTTTAGTCCACTCATCCAAACAATATAACTTCTTTCCACTTCTTTCTTATTTTTCATCCATCCAAACAACACATTTTTTCTACTTAGTTTCCCTACTATTTCTATCCTTGTTTCTTTTCTCTGTATTACACGTCTAAATCAGACAGGATTAAATTTCTAAACAAACAAGATCAAATGAAAAGGTTCCCTCCCTTCCCATCCATTTCCCATAGAACCAGACACTGTTGGATTTGCCTTCTATTCTGTTTATTAAATTAATATCAAATTTGATTTCAATCTTCCATTGATTTATTAAAATTACTTTAAATATGCCTTTATAAGTTAATGATTTGAATTTCTTTTAATTTGCTGCACAAAATGTGCCATTATTATTCATAAAATGGGAAAACGGAAGAACTAAGATAACTTTCAGCAATGAAGCTTTTGAAACAAGATAGACTGAAATAAAATGGAAAAATAATTGCTTACGATTGTTTGATTACCCATGTTGAGCGGATTACTAAGAAGATAAAAAAAATAATTTTGTGATGAATATTATGATATTAAGGATCGGAGTGATCAACTTTGACAAAGCTAGGTTGTCAGTAGCACCCTATAGAACCATTGCAGCCACTGTAGCATCACTGTTTAATGTCCATTTGCCATGGCCATTGCAGCCACTATAGTGGAGCAGCCTGTCACATGTAATTTGGTTGCAGAAGTGGGGTCCAAAATATGGCCTTATACATTTGGTTTTAAATTTTAACATTGCATGGGGTATTTAGTGATTTTCAACTTTTTTTTAAAAGAAAACAGTACAGTTTCTGTCATATCTGAAATAAACAGATCCCTTTGTAAGATGCTCTGTCTCTTGTGTGTAATTTGGGCTTTTCACCCATGTTTACCAGCCAGCACCTGTATTTTGTTACAAACACCTGGCAGTTTACAGTGAATCCAGTCTCTGTTTTTGTTTTCCCATCTCTTTGTTTTGCTTCTCCTCAGTTGCTTTGTTTTTCTGCTTACTGTTTGGCAGGTCAGGAACCCACTTTATTTCCCCTTACTTTCTTTTTTCTTTTCTTCTTATGCATTGTTGATTTTTACAATGTATAAAACTCAGGCTAGTTACTGACTGGATCAATGGTTTACTAGTTGAGTCAATGACTCATTGGTTAAATTGCACAAACTAGCTATTATAAATAGCTTAGGTATATGTCTTATCATTGCCAGATACACATTAAATAGCTATTTTAGGCACAGTGGAGGAACTTCCTATTGCAAGCCACATAGTCTTGGTTTGATTCCTGTTTGAATAAATAGTCTTAAATAAAACGTATTGTAAAGGTGCTGTGTGCTTTGTGTTATACCTAGTTCCTAGATATATCTTATCATATTCTCTTCTCTTCCCTCTCATACACTGTATCCAATGTATCCAAAGTTATTATAAATATGAGCTCCTAAGAGAGGGAAATTCACTCTCTCAAATTCATTCTAATTCTTTGTATTTTTCTCAAGTTGGTATCAGAGCAGGTCAATCCCACTCTGCCTGTCTATGTCCGCCAAAGGAATTGTTTATCCGTCACTGTTTGCGCCGTCCGCCACCGACAATTCCTATGAATGTCATTTTGCACTCCTCAAACGTAAGCAGTTACCACGCTGTGCACTATCCCACTCTAGCATCTATGTGATAAAGTATCATGTAATAATCTCTTATTAAAAAATTTAAGAAGTCATCAAATTTTATTTATTTTGGTGCTTCGGATGTTTTAAATTCATGTTCAGTCTCTTAAATTACAAAAAACTTCATGATTTTTGTGTATTATTAATCAATTATTTAATATGTATAAAAGTTCAGAATAGCAGTTACCACGCTGTGCACTATCCCACTCTAGCATCTATGTGATAAAGTATAATGTAATAATCTCTTATTAAAAAATTTAAGAAGTCATCAAATTTTATTTATTTTGGTGCTTCGGATGTTTTAAATTCATGTTCAGTCTCTTAAATTACAAAAAACTTCATGATTTTTGTGTATTATTAATCAATTATTTAATATGTATAAAAGTTCAGAATAGCAGTCACCACGCTGTGCACTATCCCACTCTAGCATCTATGTGATAAAGTTTAATGTAATAATCTCTTATTAAAAAATTTAAGAAGTCATCAAATTTTATTTATTTTGGTGCTTCGGATGTTTTCTGGAACCGTCCCTGATCTGGGGTGCAAAACATATCATGAAATCAGCTCTATACATCCTGCTCAGACTAAAAAACTAATGAAAGAAAACCAAGATAACACAGCCGGTTACTTTTAACATTATTTCTTTTTCTTCAGTTTTGACGAAAGAATATGTCAAGTAAAGTAATACACTACCAAACAACTTATAAACAGTTCAACCAACATATACGGAAAATTCACTATGATCAATGAAGATTAAAAAGGGCAGTCTGCAAACAAAAACAGATAAAACTGTACAATCAAGGAAGCCCAGGGTTCATCCCCCAAATCATGCCTCAACTCATATATTTGAAGCATTGCATCAATCATACAACAGAAGCACAACTTTATAAAAACATTATAAATAAAAAAACACAGCTTATCTATTTTTAAATGAATGCACATAAATTATCATCATCACAACAGTTGTGACATATATCTGATAAAAGTATCAAGCAGTAACAGAAAGTATGGTGATCGTAATTTAACAAGCTTACCTTCAAAAAAGTGGTAGTAAGATCATCAATATCAGAAAGAGATCTCACATCCTCAGCCTGCAGAGTGAAAGTACAAGTTAGTTGATATGAAATTATACCATTGTGTCTGTAAAGCGCTGCTGGACTAAAAGTATAAGCACAACATGTTTGTACCAAAAAATTTATAGCCACAGAATTTAAAAATTTAAATTACAAACAAAAATAGTCATAAGAACTAAGAAGATTGAAAATTGTGTAACCAACATCTTCTCCATTGAAAAAGAACTCCTCTTCGTTAGAATCAAGAGTAGGCAAACGGTCATTATCTTCTAACCCTCCCAACTCGACTTCTTTACCGAAGAATGCATACTGCGATGCATCAAAAACTGCACCTTCTGCAAGACAAATAATTCCAGTCAAGTAACTACCAATATCTTAGAACATATATTAGAGATAAGCTCAACACTGATTAATTAAAATAAATAGATCCATTGCAATAGACATAGCCAGGGGAAATGGCAAAAATCATTGCAAGTACAACAAATTTTTTCACTCCAAAAATTCAGAAGACATCAATGCAACTAATATACTAAAACCCCAATCATCGACAAGAATAAGCAAACGCACTACACAAAAAAGATAGAGATTATATAGTCATGTAATACAATGCTGAATCAACTAAAGTAGCCAGCAACAGCAAAAACCTTAACATAACAAGAAAAATTCCTCCAAAAAAGGAAACATAAAAGGCTTCATCATTAAGCTTCCATGAGCTGAAGCTAAAAACCAAAAAATCACTTTGAAATGCAGCCTATAAATCCCCATAATTCAAACTAAACCACAGGCTAAAACACCCCAGATCTACAAGACCAAGCAGAATCAAACAACACAGAAACGAACACCCATTAAAGAAAAACGTAAGAGAAAACGAGATTTGAATCCCAGAAGACGAAGCAAACCTGAGGTAACATTCCCCAATTCTCTAAGATTCTCTGTGATGGGAGCGCCATCAACGCCACCCCCAGCTCCAAACCCATCCATATCCACCATAAAAACGAAGGAAGATGAAACCCCCAGACAGAGAAACCCGCGAAAGATCGAAGATTTACAGAGAAAATGAGAATTAGAGGACCCAATGTGAAAAGGGTTCTTCAATCCCGAAACCCCTTCTCCTTTCTTATGTTTTCTGAGAGTGTTTGAGAACGTTTGAACGAAGGAAAAGGGGGAGAAGAAGATCTGTGCTGATAATTTAGCACATGGGAAAAGAGAAGAACAAAAAAGGGAGTTGGGATTTGGATCAAAGAGAAAACAGAAGAAGGAGAGAGACAAAGAGAGGAGAGAGACAAAGACTGAGAGGAACCCTACAAACGAGATATTATTGATCCAAATTTATTACAGAAATTGTTCTTTGCTTTTGTTTTTATTTTATTTTATTTGTTTACGTAAAAGTAGAATAAGACTGAGATATTTTGGCTATTTTTATTTTTATAATTAACGTTTGGACAATTAAAAATATTTATGAACAAAATTTGAGAATAACATTGGAAATTGTAGATGAATTCTTGTTTTTTTTTTTTAAATTTATAATGTTAATCCTGTCTAATTTTTAGTATATGATTTTTTTTTAATGATATTAATTTCTTATTTTATAAAAATCATAATTTTGATATGATTTTAAATTTTAAATAGATTTATTTTTTATTTTTATGTTTTTGAATCATATAATATATTAAACGTGTATGTGTGTATATATATATATATATATATATATATATATATATATATATATATATATATATATATATTCTTTTATTGGTTTTATCTTGTTCCTTAATTAATTTTAAAATGTAATATTAATGAAATATTATTAACAGCTTCTCTTTTTAGAGGATCATACAATGGGTGTCATTAAATTAAGACCTAATTTTGTAAGACTTTCTTATTAGACTATGCTGACGTCACACAAAATGTGCATAAATATTAATTAAAGGATATTATCAATTATACACAAACAATATATGTATTGTTTACCTAATTAATAATATCCTTTAATTATTAAGGGAATGAATATGAGGTAAGATTTTTCAAAAGACTCTAAGAAGAAGACAACACCAAAAGTTAAGCAGAAAATATAGACTAAGATAAAAATGAAATTAAAATTTAATTTTAAATTTTGAATTATGAGGGTAAGAAAATAATACACTTTATCAAATAGTAGTTATTATATTTATAATGTCATATTTATTATGAATATAAACAATTTTAAAATGATAATTTAATATACACATTACAAAGTTATTTATTTTATAACATGATATTTAAAATTATTATAGACACTTTTATAAACATCACTCATTCATTCTCATATACAATATAATAATAATTAAATATATTTACAATATTTATTGATACAGGATTATTATATATTAAATAAAATAAAATAATTTAAAAATCATAATTAATGAATCATTAAGCCATTTTCACATATTACAAATAATGTATAATTTTTAAGACTTATGAAAAAAAGATTTTTTTTTTTAATTTGAATGACTTTTAATACATAGATCATGCAATATAAAATATTTTTAAAAATTTAATGGTTATATTTCATAATAAATATATAATTTTGGTAAAAAATCAAATAAAATTTCTGACGATTTTGGTAAATTAATAATGAAAAAAATAAGAAATAAGGAAGCTATTACAATAATAAATGTATTTTGATAACATCACAATAAATAAAAAAGAATAATTTTTTTTAGTTATATGCATAGTTATTTAAAATGTTTAAAATTTTGTTAATAATGAAAATATGCTACTAAATATTATTGTAAAAATTCCCTCAAAAACTTTTTTTGTATAAAAATGTGAATTATATACGTAAAATAACCTAATACAAATTATATTATATGAAAAATGTGTAAAAATTAAGGAAAAAAATCATATTAAAATCTGTTAATAATTAGTAATAATTGTACTTTTTTCATATGTATTTATACAGTTTTGGTGATTCATTGTTCATATGTATTTATACAGTTTTGGTGATTCATTTTTCATATGTATTAATATATATGTAATCAAACATGATTCGATAATGATTTGCCTAAGATGTGAAATTTGTTGGTTGCTTAGTCTAAATCAAAGTTGAAAAAAACCAACCACAAATTGAAGATCAATTTTATGCGAACAATGAAAGTTATCGCGACAAATAATTATAATATTCTAGTTAACCATTTTTTAATTTCTTTCTCTTAATCAAATTATACATGGCCAAGATGATGGCTACTTATTTGGTTAGTTTCTTAATAAAATTTAAATGTATAACCTATGTTTAGATAACTTTTGAATAGAAAAGTTATTTTTGCATGTGTTTATTTGTTGGTGTTTGAAGATGAAATTGATCATATTGTAAGAAAGATAATATAAAAAAAAATATTTTTTTTAAATATTAAAAGATGTAAGAAAAAATCATGTTGATGTGGAGATTGTTGAAATAGACATTATAATATTATAATTATAGTTTATGTTGAAATTCCGTTTATTACAATAAAAAAAAAAAAACACAGTCTACTCTCAAAAATCCATTTTAATTATTTTCTTATTACAAACATTTTTATAGTTTAAAGTTTATCGACGAAAATTAATTTCGTGTGTTATAATATGAGTAAAAAATATATATTTAACTGAATATAATATTTAGATAACTTTTGGATAGTTACTTTTCTCTTTTTTTTTGCATGTTTTAATTTGTTAGTATTTTGAAGATGTTCATATTGTGGAGAAAGTTAACATTAAAAAAAATATGATTGATATTATCCTTGAATATTTGCAGTAAGGGGTTTCCACAAACTTGTATAATATTATTTTTACATGTGTTGCATTCATTTGTTTGTTTTCTATTCTACGAATTATAATATTTGTTATAGATAACTTTGTCCCATTTTAATAAATTGAATAATCAACTCATCTGCACTCTTCAGGGTCTTTTTGTTGACCAAATGTTTAACTATCTAAACATTGGTGATATCGTTGTTATTTTGCATTTGAAACTTGCGAAAAAATAAATATATTGTAAATTTTATCTTTTAAATTAATTATTGCATTCAATCTGTAAATTATAGTAGTGATATGAATGTTATTTCTAAGCCTGTAGATAGATATTTATTTGTTAATTCGAATTTCAAATGTATACAGTGATATTAAATTAATTAACCATAGAGCAAGAGTTAAACACAGTATTATTTTGATTAATTGTTGAAAATATAAAATAAAATTATGTCTCTATTGTTTATGAGATGAATAATTTTAATAATAAAACAAAATATGTATGTATTATTTATAAGACGACTATTTTTAACAATAGATCATATAAATTTTCATTGTTTATGAGATAAATAATTTTAATAATAAAACAAAACATGTATGTATTATTTATAAAACGATTATTTTTAACAATAGATCATATAAATTCTCATTGTTTATGAGATGAATAATTTTAATAATAAAACAAAACATGTATGTATTATTTATAAAACGATTATTTTTAACAATAGATATATAAGTTCTCATTGTTTATGAGATGAATAATTTTAATAATAAAATAAAACATGTATGTATTATTTATAAGATGACTATTTTTAACAATAGATTATATAAGTTCTCAGATAATATAATATTATGTAGTCTTTCTTTATTTTTAATCAGGGATAACAACGAGACGATATGAGTGTTGGTTTGATTATTTTATCATCATTTTTGAAATAAAAATTTATTTTCATCCTTATTCTAAAATAAATAAATAAAAATCATTCTTATTTTCGTATTCAATGGATATGAATTTTTTATCCCATCCACATTTCTATTGAGAAAGAGGTATACATGTACTCGTTTCCTTATCCTTCCAAATATTAATTAAATAATATTTTATAAAAAAAATGACACTAAAGAAAACATGATATTATCAAGTATTCAGTATCAAAATGATACACATTCAGTATTCAATATCAAGAAATAAATTATAATTATATAAATAGCGAATTAGAGTATCAAATAAAAATTTGATAAAGGTCAAATAATTATAAAAAATAAATAAAAGATCAAATATATGATCAAGAAATATGTTACGAAATTAAGGACAAAAAAAGTTAATACAAATTTATAAGTTACCTAATAAATTAAAGGTGTTTTAGTAATTTCAAACGGAGATGAATGATTTCCATTGTCGTATGTGAAAACAAAAATAGTAAGTTTTTTTTTTAAATTTTGTAATATAGAGCTCAACCTAGATTGATTCTTAGAGGACACATGATAAATTGCATTCAATATTTGGGATATTTCCATACAAATAAAAATTGAGGTTTAGGGGTTCAAAAACATAAAACGTAACTTGTAAAACAAAATTAAATATCAAAATCGAAATTCCATGAGATTAAAATAGATAAATCCTTATATTCAAACAACAAAATAATTCAAAAGTCATAGTTATTTAAAAATTATATCCAAGTTTGAATAGTTAATCGATTCAATTAAACAATTAAAATGATTCGTACAAATTAAAATATTAATATCATTCAATACAATTTGTATTCAATTATGAAATTAAGATTCAATTGATTCCTAATTCTGAATTCTAATTTAAGAAATGCAAATTGATATCACAAAGAAAAATTGAAATTAGGGAAGAGAAGAAGAACAAACTCAAATCAACGAACAATTGGTGCAAAACTCAATTCGTATTATTTGATGTTGATTTGTGAATTGATCCTTAGAGATTTAGTTTTCCATTAGAAAATAACTAAAATGCAACAAAAGAATAATAGAAGAATATGAAGATAGATAGAAAAGAAGTAAAACTAAATTATGGAGGTCCATTCAGCCATCACCAATTCATGCTAAGAGAAATGCACAAGAGGGAACAGAAATACATAAATATCGTTCTTTTAAGCCTTGTAAATACATGTATAGATTAGTCTAGGTTTTTACAATCTTGTACTTTGGGCTAAACTATTTTGCAACTTTGTATTACGAGTTAACTAGAGTAAAATGAAGTGCCTAAATTACAGAGGAGGGGTTTGCTTCAAACCCTAAACCTACGATTAAGCTGATGTCTAACCTTAACCCTAGGAGAAGCTTGCACTCCAAATTAGGGTTTGGGAAGGCTTAGGCAGTAAGTTAGGGGTTCTAGCTTAGCTTTTCGTGCAAACTAGGGTTAAAAACATGGCTTGCAAGCTTCCTCCAAATAGGATGTAAAATTTATACCTTGATATTGTAATGAAATGTTGTTCAATTTATTCCAGCCTTTCTCTTTGAGTCTCAACTCTTTTGCTATCATTTTGCCTAGAGAACTAGCTTGAATGTTGTCTAATCTCTTTAAAGCAACCTAATCTCCTTTTGCACACAACTCACGGTCATTCCTCCACAAATTATCTTCCATTTTTTGTTGCATCCTCCATCAAATTGCCAATTCAACTGAAGAACAAGCATGTAGCCAAGGAGATCTTCATCACTAAACCCCTCAAAAAATTGTGCAAGTGATTTATATATATGTTTTGAGTAGAATTAAGTCTCAAATAGGATCTAAACCTAAACCCTAAATTTTCAAACTCTGGAAAAAATAATGGGTCTAATCTGGCTTTGATTAGGTCTAGAAACCCAATTAAAAACGTATAAGCTAAAACAGGTAAAATCAAACTTGTAAAGTTCTATTTACAAATATTCAACAAATTTGTCTCAACTTCTAAAAAATATAAAAAATAATAGAGGAGTCCAAATTCAACAATCCATATGTCCATTTTAATCCACGAAAATGTAGAATCTAATGCAACTAGAATTAGGCAAAAATGTTGTATACAAAAAAATTTATGGGCGAAATAGTGAATAAAGGTTAGATAAAGCAAATGGAAAATGCAATCATTGTAAGTAAAGTTATGAATTTATGCACAAAATATGTGTTATCAAATTTTCCACACTTAAGCTTTTGTACTTCCAAGCAAGAGTAAACACAAAAGAAGAAAACAAGAAAAAAAATTACTTACTAGATCCTAAAAGAAGAAAAAAATTAAGCAAAAGGGAAAATGATATCATACATCCACTTAATCTAAGTTAAAATCAATATTAATACACTTGACATTGGCCTAGGTGAAAATAAAAATATTGAGGTGTCTCTTAATTTTTTAATATAAAGAACAACCGACACTACAAAAAAACCATTAAATAGAAACAAATTTTAGAGACTAAAAATAATTAATTGCTATATTGACTATAAATTAGAGACCATTTTAGAGACTAAAAATATTTTTGATTTCTAAATTAGTTTTTATTATTGTTAAATAGTTTCTAAATTGATATTTAATTAGTTACCAATATTTTAACTACCAATTATTTAGATTATAAATTTGGTAGCAAAAATCTTGGTAGCTAATTAGATACCAATTTAGAAACTATTTAACAATAATAGAAACTAATTTAGAAACCAAAAATTTTTTTAGTCTCTAAAATGATTTCTAATTTAATCAATATAACAACTAATTATTGTTTGTCTCTAAAATTGATTTTTATTTAGGAATTTTCTTGTAGTGCTATATTGATTCTTAAAGGACACATGATAAATTGGATTCAATATTTGGGATTTTTCCATACAAATAAAAATTGAGGGCTAGGGGTTTAAAAACACAAGACATAAATTGTAAAACAAAATTAAATATCAAAAGCAAAATTCAAGAAGTTTAAAATAGATCAATACTCAAATGCAAACAACATATTCAAACAACCACACAATTTGAAAATCATGGTTTTCTAAAGTGTAGAATCCAATGCAATTAGAATAAGCCAAAAATTACATCTACAATGGTTGAAATGGTGAGCAAAGGTCACATGAGTTAAAAATGCAAAGTTAAAGCGATTACGTAAAATGAACCAATTTATTACTAATGAAAGAAAATGAACTAAAAATTGAAATTAAAACAAATAAAAAGTGCAATCATTGTGTAATAAAGTTATAAATGTGTGTACAAAATATGTGTTATCAACAGGTATAAGGATGAAGATTAGTATTGGGATGGATATGAGGCGAATATGTACATACACATTCATGTCCCAATACCCAATTTAAAAAATTGGATATTATCCATAACTACAAAAAAACGTGTATGTAGTGACGGTTATTTTTGTATAAACTGGCGTTTATAACCGCCACATTTTACATCTGTGGCGGTACCGCGTACCGCCAACATTCTTGCCGCCACAAAGTTTAATGTGGCGGTCAAGTGAGAACCGTTGTAGCAGGCGCCATATTATACATTGTATAATGTGGCGGTTTTAAACGTGTAATTTACGGCAGTTACAAATGTCATAATTTTCAAACTGGTAAACCAATTCCAACATAAACTGTGGCAGTTATAAACGCCACTTAATACGGTATAGTATGGCGTTTATGATAACCTTTATGACTGTCATAATTCAAATATTAAATATTTAATTTTATTTTTAATACTTTTAATAATTTATTTTATTCTGTTTTATAATTTAATTTCATATTATAATTAAATTTCATATTTTAATTAAATTTTATATTATAATTAAATTTTATATTATAATTAAATTTCATAATATTATTTAATTTCATATTATAATTAAATTTCAATACACAATTAAGTTTCATAATATAATTAAATTCTAATATAAATTAATTTCATAATATAATTACTTCATAATATAATTAAAATTGAGAGATACAATAATCAAAAGATGACTTCATTCATTCATTTAAAGAACAGAGTTGAAAATGTCAAACTAATCCAAACAAGTAAATTAAATTGTCAAAATATAAATTGTTTCACTTTCTAAACATATTACAACTATAACTCCAATCCTAATTTGTCTTACTGCCTCCACTTGATCTTATATTCTGGTTTGATGATGGAGCATCACTTCCAACATCTGGTGCTTGAAATAAGTTAAAATATGTTCAAAATTAACTGACCATTTTTAAAAAAGATATGAAAACAATATTAGAATAAAATTTTAAGTATATAATTTAGACATCATTAATAGATGGTTGTACCAAATTTGTTGCCATTGAAGCCAAATGTTCTGGCACGTCTGGTCTAGAAGCAATGTAGGCTAGCAGAGTATGCATTTGGCTTTTTACAGTTGCAAGTTCAGTTGCCATCTAGTCCACCTTTTCTTCAACATTTGTTGAAGACCCACCACTAGAGGAACCATGAGTCATATTGCTTAACCTTGTTGTGGACTTCCTGAAAGCAAGGGTTGGACAAGCTCCATATGAAAGTCCTCTGACCCTCCCTGGATGCTCCTTTCCAAAAATGACACCAATTGGATCATTTGGAGATATGTCTGATGCAGTGTCTGGATTTTGCAACATTAACTCATCAATTTTTTCCTACATAAAAAGGGAAGCAACCAACATTAACAAAGAAACACAGTCCATGTAGAAAAACAATAACAATAATAAAGAAATACTATTTATCAAATCCAAAACTTCGTGCATTTATAATCCAAGGAACTAGGAAATCTGCAATCTTTTATAAAGAAAATATGTTCCTAAAACAGTCCAAAACAATGTCAAAAATAGTCCAAGACAACATCCAAAATAGCCCAAAACAATCCAAAACAGTCCAAAAATATATATACCCATTGTAGTCCAAAAATAGTCCAAGACAGTATTCAAAATAGCCCAAAATAGTCCAAAACAATATATAACCATGGCAGAGTTAATATGTTCCTAAAACAGTGTCCAAAATAGTCCAAGACAGTATCCAAAATAGCCCAAAATAGTCCAAAACAATATATAACCATGGCAGAGTCAATATGGTCCTAAAACAGTCCAAAACAATGTAAAAAATAGTTCAAGACAATATCCAAAATAGCTCAAAATAGTCCAAAACAGTATATACCCATGGCAGAGACAATATGTTCCCAAAAAAATGTCAAAAATAGTCCAAGACAGCATCCAAAATGGCCCAAAACAATCCAAAATAGTCCAAAACAATATATACCCATGACAGAGACAATATGGTCCTAAAACAGTCCAAAACAATGTAAAAAATAGTCCAAGACAGCATCCACAAGAGCCTAAAACAATCCAAAACAGTGTATACCCATGACAGAGACAATATGTTCCCAAAACAGTCCAAAAACAATGTAAAATATAGTCCAAGACAACATCCACAACAGCCTAAAACAGTCCAAAATAGTATATACCCATGGCAGAGACAATATCTTCCCAAAACAGTGTCCAAAATAGTCCAATACATTATCCAAAATAGCCCAAAACTGATATGTTATTAGAACTTACCCCAATGTCCATAGCTTCATCATTAACATATGTGCCATTCTTCCTCTTGTGTGTGATCTTCCACATCTCAGCTCAGCCAATTTCCCTACCAGTTTCAATTTTCTATACATTCCAAAAAACGATAATATAATTACAAAAATTCATAATATATTATAAATAAAAAAATATATGCCAAATTCACAAAACTGTATTTAAGTAAATATACCAAATTATCCCTCCTTCTTAACAATGGCATAGCACCACCAGTGTGAGGAATAGTCTGTTTCTTTCTTATATCTCTATTCCTATTACATAGTTTCTACAAAGTAAAATAAAATCAGTTTTTGCAAATATAAAATCAAGCTTAGTGAAAATACATGAAATGAAAAGTATGTACCACTGTGGAAGGCTTGAGACGATAATCCACAAATATAGCCCACTGCTCCATGCTAAGACCATCTGGAATATTCTTTATTAGGTCATTTCTGCTTAACAGTGGGTCATAGAATTCATTCCAGAGCTTACATCTATACTCCCTCCATAATTTGCCAATTTTGAACATAACATCTCTTTTAGCGAGGTCTTCATTTACCTTGAAGCAAAAACGAGTCTTCAAATAATATAACAATTAGTCCATATATATATATTGAAAAAAAGAATTAAGAATGTACATATTTAATGTTGTATTGAATGTAGGGTCAATTACCTTCAGTGCACTCTCCCATATAGTATCCTTGTAAGTATCAGGCACAAATGACCAATTTTCAAAACTTATAGGCAACAATATATGATTTCCTGCTAGTTGTCCACAAACTCCAGCAAGCAAACCACATGCTTCTCCAATGGGTTGAAAGTTGTCATCATAGTCGACAACCACACGTATTCCACTGGGCAAGTTATGAGCATCCCTAACCTTGAGCTTCATTTTCTGAGTAACTCCATGCTCATCTACAAAGTATAAAACATTAAGGTATCTGCAATGAAAGTAATTAAATTAAAAGAAAAACACAATAGCAAAATTAACATATCTTTACCTATAGTATCAACAAACCAATAGTGGTTTGACTGCCTGCCTTTTCTTGGTGGCACCCTTTTTGCTTCAGATTCTGATGTATGTGGTTGTGCAGGCTGAGGGGTATGTGGTTCTGCAGACTCATATGCATGTGGCGGTGTAGAGTCAGATGTATGTGGTAGTGTAGAGTTAGATGTATGTGGTAGTGTAGACTCAGACGTATGTGGTAGTGCAGAATTAGATGTGTGTGGTTGTGCAGATTGTGAGATTGGTGGTTGAGCAGACTTAGTTTGTGGTAGTGCTGCTGATTCAAAGGTAGGTTGTAAATTTCGTGGTTGTGCAGATTGTGAGATTTGTGGTGGTGTATGTCCAGATGCTTGTGGTAAAGGAGATCCAAAATGTGGTTGAGCAGATTCAATTATTTGTTGACGTGTACTTTGAGGCGTGTCATTAAGTTGAACATAGTTCCCCACAGATGTTTCTGAACTATGTCCACCAATTGCCTTAAGCATGTTCTTAATTTTCTTAGGCCTGGGCATATCTGCACATAAAAAGGAAAGAATGAAGAACAAAAACAAGATATAACAGTGCATATCAAAGTACATAATCAAATACATGTGCAATTGACATTAACCATACATGTGCAGTTTTATTAACAGACCAAGCTTATTATTACTCTGACATTGACTCATATTCATGAAGTTCATTATCATTGTTGTCCTCGTTTAATAACTCATCATCATCATCATCATCTTCATCATCCCTAAATAATGGAAAATCTTCAGACTCGCTGAAAAACTGATTTAAGTCTTGTTGTGGACATGGTTCCACTTCACAAACTTCATTATGTCCTTCTTCCATATCATACAAGTCTCGTGGTTTCAAGTGGATGACAATTTTCCAATCCTTGTTAACTTCATCATTAACATAATATACCATTTCAGCCTGTGAAGCTTCAATATACGGATCATGCTCCTCACGATCTCCCACGTGAATTAATCTTGAAAAATTAACCGAAGTGAAACCCCACGGATCCTTTCTAAGCCCCCTATCCCTTGTGGTGTCAGCCCATTTACATTTGAACAATGTCACTTTAAAACGACCATAGTAATTAAGCTCAATTATATCTTCTAATTTTCCATAGTATGCCAAATCCGCTTCCCTAATGTTTTGATCTGCCCTACTTGCAACACATGATGTTGATGAAGTTAAGTAAACTCCACTATTTTGGGTTTTTAACCCATGTTCTCGACTTTCGGTCCTAAATTTGAATCCATTTACATTGTAGGCAGAAAATCTTCTAGCATGTGGAGTTGGACCTTGAGATAGATACTTAAGATCATCTGACACTGTACTTGAAATGTCTGGGTTATTAATCTACAAAAATAAGGATTGAATGTGTGAAGATATGTTACAAATTTTAATCAAACAATTATGAAAAGATATTCTACGTACCCTTTGAGGAAACCAATTAATGAAATCCTTATTAACACTCCTTTCTATCTCTGTATTTGAAATTCTTCTCCCTCTAGACCTCCTTCGCAAATGACCTTTAAATTCCCTATGAAAATATTCATAACTAACGTGTTACTAATGACTCAATTAAAGAAACAATTTGAATATAATTAAATTTATAGTTGTGTTAACACTCACTCAATGAAAGGGGTGACTTCAGGGCAATTAAATAACACATATCGATGTGCTTGAGTTCTTTGCATGGTTGACAACTGAAAAGTTGAAGAGGCACTTACTACTCTACCAATTGGTGGGAAAATAGTACTCAATTGTGGCATATCTTTATTACAAGAATCATCCACACGTGAAGGTCTATTAGTTCTTGTCTCAACCCCTTCCATATATTCAGAGCTAAAGGTCAGAACCTCTTCAGCCAGGTATCCTTCAGCAATGGAACCTTCAGGTTGTGCCTTGTTTCGAACATATGATTTCAAATGTCCCAAATACCTATAAAATAATTTTGCAATTAGGATAATCAAACATGACGGTTAAGAACATTTGAACTCTATGTGCGCCAAAAACATTTACCTTTCTATAGGATACATCCAACGATAATGAACTGGGCCTCCAAGTTTGGCCTCACCAACTAAGTGACAAGTTAAATGCACCATAATTGTAAAAAAGGTAGGAGGGAACAACATTTCCATGTGGCAAAGAGTTTCAATGATGCGGGACTGAAGTTTATCAAGTTCGGTTTGACTTAAACTTTTGCCACATAATTGTCGAAAAAATGAACATAGTTCTACTACCACTGCAGTCACATTGTTTGGTAAAACATTACGTATGGCAATGGGTAGTAAATGTTCCATAAGAATATGACAATCATGACTCTTGAGGCCAAAAATCTTTCCAACTTTCAAATCAATACACCTTGAAATATTACTTGAGCATCCATCTGGCATTTTGACATCTTTCAGTGTTTGTAAAAACGTCTTTTTCTTTGCTTTTGACAATGAAAACAAACTTGGCCGAAATCTTCCTCTTTCATCTGGCCAAAGTTCCTTCCTTGTACCCATTTCTTTAAGTACCTTTCGGGCTTTTAAATTATCTTTTGATTTCTTAGGGTCATTGAGTAACGTATACAAAACATTGTCACAAACATTTTTCTCAATATGCATGACATCTAGACAATGGCGTAACAAGTTCGTCTCCCAATAAGGAAGGTCAAAAAATATACTTCTCTTTTTCCATTGTTCAACTCCAACAACTTCAACAACATTCTTTCCCCGACCCCTTTTACTTGTATGAATAGGTTCTAATGGTTTTCCAAATGTAACATTGACACCCTGAACTTGTTCAAATATGTCTGACCCTGACAAATGTTTTGGTGCTTCCCTTAGTTCATTTCTTCCGTCAAAAAGAGAACGACTCAGTCTGAATCTGTGGTCTTTATGTAAAAATCGACGGTGTCCCATAAAGCTGTATTTGCCCCTATACAACAAAGAAGACTCAGTGTCAAAGTTACAAGTTGGGCAAGCAAGACCAGTGTGCGTGTTCCATCCAGATAAATTTCCTAGGCCAGGGAAGTCACTAATTGTCCACAACAAAGCCGCTCGCAATGTAAACATTTCTTTTTTCGAATAATCAAATGTTTGCACTCCATCAAACCAAAGCTCCTTTAATTCTTTTATGAGTGGTTGTAAGTATACATCAACGTCGTTTCCAGTCATTTGTTTTCCAGGAATTATCATGGATAGGATGAAATAGGTTTGCTTCATACACTCCCAAGGAGGACGATTGTATGGGATGAGGACCACTGGCCATATACTATAGCTTGTACTCATGGTTCCGAAAGGGTTGAAGCCATCACTAGCTAAGCCCAGTCGTACATTTCGAGGATCATTTGCAAATTCTGGATGTAATAGATCAAATGCTTTCCAAGCCTCAGAATCTCTAGGATGCCTCATCAACCCATCCTGGTTATCCTTTGATACATGCCATGTCATAGATTCAGTTGTCTTAGAACTCATAAACAATCGTTGCAATCTTGACTTTAATGGAAAGTAACGCAAGATTTTTGCATATTGTTTCTTATCTTTATCTTTCCACTTAGATGTGTTGCACCGTTTACATTCTTCTAAGCTTTCATTCTCTTCACCCCAATATAGCATGCAATCTTTTGGACAAGCTGGTATTTTGACATAATTAAGACCAAGTTTGTTAATCACATTCTTGGCCTCATAAAATGAGTTAGGAAACTTAGCATGTTCAAATGCGTCCTTTAGCAAGTCCAGAATCATGGTCATTGCTTTATCACTCATTCTACGCATGCATTTTATATGATACAACTTCAAAATGAATGATAACTTTGAATACTTGGTACAACCTTCATATAATGGTTCGTTATTGTCCTTCAACAACTCATCAAAGTTTGTATTTCTTTCACCATGCAGCATATGATCTTGTGCACCATCATCTTGAGTACCCTCATCAATGTGATCATCGCCATGCCCCACAAACCCAAATGCATCATTCAACATGTCTTCCATTGGATTACGAGATTGTATGAAATCTTCAATGACATGCGCACTTGTAACAGCCAGAGACTCATTTCCACTTAGTCCTTCACCGTGCATATACCAAGTTTGGTAGTTTGGAGGAAAAGTGCTACATGTTAAGTGTTCTTGAACTACATCCCTTGTTTGCCACTTTTTGAAACCACACTTTGAACATGGACACTTTATGACAACACCATTAGCATTTCCAAATGCAAATTCCAAAAATTCATTCAAACCATTTGCATATTCAATGGTGTTTCGTGGTTTAGAAATCCAACTTTTATCAATTGGCATGACTACAAAACAAAACACCATAACAAAAAAATTGCTTATATACATGCATTAACTACATGAAATAGTTAACTGCAACCTACATTTACCAAATTTTATGGATCATACAAACAAAAATTTAAATTTGCAAGTACTTCGATCATAGAAGCACATCATCCAGTACCCTTAAAAACAGATCTGGATGCTTGAATATAAAAACGACGGTTCCAGACCAGAACCGTCTTTATAAGTGCCTTTTTTTTTTAAAAAAATATTTTTTTATTTTATTATACCTTCCTGCATGAATATCAAGTTTCCAGAATACACCAAATTTGCAGAACAACAATACACATAACATCATAATTTAAAACCTCAAAATACCTAAAAAATGGAAAAACAATACAAAAAAATGGAAAAATGATAGTAAATGATGGATTTTGGGAATTTTGGTTCGGCCAATCCCCTTTTGGGGATTAGCTAAGGGCTTCGTTACCTCCTTTCGAACAACTTTCATTTTTTATGCGTCTCCATCCGACTTCTCTATCAAAAGTTATGGCCGTTTGAAGTTTTCCCATACTACTTTCAAAAAAACTACAAAAATGTCACCGCTTCTTTTATAACGACGGTTCCCTATGAACCGTCTTTGACGTAAAATGCATATTTTATACTATATATTAATCTATTATGTTACTTTTGTATAACCACATATTATGACATAGTTATACTATTCTAAGAGGGAAATCTGTACATACCTCCTCAAATCTTCTAGTAATTGATTGAGTATGATTCAATATATCCTCAAAACCCACTTTATCAGCATGTGTCAAACCTCCAGAAGCCTTTTGGAAGCCAGTAGCATTTCCATTGTAAAAGTTTGAATACGTCACAGGGGCAACAAATGGATTGGCACCAAAATAATTATCACCCAGAGTGTGCTTTCTAAGACCAAAATAAACATAAAAAGTAACCAGATAAAACAACTCAGATCAGAAAGCATAAAATAAAATATTGCATCAATAAATCAAAAGACATAAATGGAACTAGTACAAAGATTACAACAATATACTCTCACAATTAATCAGGCAAGCTTCCAAAAACATATCAGTAATCAAGTGTCTAAATAAACATCAGTATATGACACCCAAAAATTAATAGTATGGAACCAGCTTTTAAAAATGAGGAAAAATAGTCCTTTAAAGTGTGAAGAAACAGGGGTAAGCGGTAAGAAAGATGGGTTCACATTTCTGAAGCAGAAATGCATAAGATGGGTTCACTTTCGCTGCACAGTGGAGTACTTTATTAGAGTTCTTCTCTATGAACAAGTGTGTTTTCAATATCTGGCTACAACTAATCATACATAATGTCCAAATCGTAAACCCTAAAAAACAAAATCAGAAAACATACCTCGCAACAAGCACTGGGAATGAGAACGACTGTAGGGAGAACGAATGCGGGAAGAAGAACGAATGCGACTAAAAACCCTAAATCGAGAGTGAGGGTTTAAGTGAGAGAACGAAAAGAGATGGTGAGTGAGGGTTTACGAAGGGAACGATTGCAGTGAGAGTGAGAGTGAGGGCGAGGGTTTACAAAATGGGTTGTGAAGGAAACCGAATGTGGTGACGGTGAAAGTGAGGGTTTACAACAGTGAGGGTCTGAGGGTTAGAGAAAGAGTCTGAAAGAGGAACGAAATGAGGAAAACAAAGGTTGAGTCAAAGGATATTTTCCAAGAGTGAAAGCGGGGACTGAAATGCACTTTGGGAAAGATGAAGGCTATGAAGGGAATGAAAAGCGGGAGAAATTTTATTTCGAAGGCTAAGTATGGCGGTTCTAAATGCCATATTTCGAAGGAAGATTATGGCGTTTGTGAAACTGTGGTATTATATTGGTAATTGTGGCGGTTTTTAATAACCGCCACAACATACACTTTTTTTTGTAATGATACCCATACATGTACTCAATGTGGGTATTCCCCATCAAAATCAGGATGGGTTCAGAGAATACCCACATGGATGAATTCATTTGTCATTCTTACACCTAATAAAACATTTATATGCTCAAATGATACGCGCATAGTCTAAGTTAACCTTGTATTACAAAGAACATATGTATGATTATTCTCTGGTGCAAGAAATGTTTATTGCTTACGTCTAACCAAAGTGATTCGTTTAAAGATAAGCCACATCAAATGGTCTCTTAGATAAAAAGGTTAAAGTTGTTTTCTTCAACAACTTCCTGATACAAAGAGCATTTCAATTATGGCTAAACTATTTGTCGTGTATGATATGCATTTTTACCATATGTTAGTGAAAAAGGATATGCTACTTAGGGAGATGAGTACTGTTAGGGATTAAGGATGTTGTGTATAGAAGAAGAGTAATTAAAGTTGCATGTAGTGTATCTAATGCACACCCATATTTAAGTTTATTAGATGTAGAAAAGACATTTAAGTAAGCTACTACTTAACGAAAAAAATGAGTTTTGGCATGGGAATCCGGATTTAGCAACATTAGTATGCTAGGAAGTTTGTGTTAAAAAGGTGCACAAAAATTCAAAAAGGAAGAAAATGATAAATCTAAAAAAAGCCAGATGCTAAGACTGAAAGAGCATTGCACAAAACACCAACACCCAATGTGTTGAGTCTCATTGTTTGATTTGTTTTGTTTAGGTCTAGTGCCATTTTGGTGTGAATTTTTTTATGAATGTCTTCTGGTTTATCTTATGTTGTGAGTATAAAAATTTCAAGGGGGAATCATTTTGGAATCAAAAGAAATAAATCAGCCAAACATTAGTGTTAAGAACTTTAGTTTTTGATTTTTTTTTTGTTTTGAAATCTATTCTAGTGCTTTTCTTTAGGATTTTTGAATTTGTATGCCTAATTTTGTTGTGTTACTTAATTTTTACTTTGTCACATTTCTTTTAAATCCTTGAGTTTTTCAATCTTTACTCCATTTGAGTTAAACTTTTAAAATTAAACTTTTGTTATTTTACTTGAGGAAATTGTCTTGTTGAGTTGAGGCTAATTTTTCTCATTGATGCACTTATGAAAGACCAAGATAGATGAGCTCACATTGAATGGATAGACAATTGAAGTTGAAGCAAAAGAGAGTTGGAGTAAATTGGAACCAACAAACACAAAAACAACACCATTTGAGCTATATAGTTCACGGAATTCCACTGTATTGTGTCACGAAACCTTTGTATATTTGTGTTAATTTCCTTTTTTGCTGTTTTGGAAAATGCTTTGGAGCATTCCCATTAAATTTGTGTAATAGTAGACGCTCACTTAGTGTGGAAGTGTTTCAAGTGACTCCAAATGTCATTTCACTTAAGATTTTAAACTAGTTTACTTTGTTTTCATTGCAGCTTTATTCTTTTGTTTTTGTTATTGATTTGTAACTCTTCGTGACACTTAGGAATCTCTCTAAATCATTAATGGACCTTCCTTCGGTTATATAGGACTCTTTAATACACACACAATTAGGAATATTTTTTTTTTTAAGTTTCTTTAAAAGAAAACTAGTGAAAACTATATGAGGAAACTCTGGCTAGGAAAGAGTTGGTTCTTAAGTAGTCTTAGTGACTCACTTCTCTTTCTTGGGAGTGAACTTAGAGAAACTTTTACTCTTTGAACTTTTGAGAAACTTGCATCTTTAAAAACCTTTTTGTGAAAATCATTTATCACTCTTTGCTGAATTAAATCTTTGTGAAAATCTTTTAGTTTTTCATTCAACAATGAGTGATCATTCTCATCATTCCTCAAGAGTGCATGGTAGTACTAGGGATCCTAGGGAGGAATTAAATTTGAGAGATGAGGTCACGAGGTTGAGAGAAAACGTAGGAAAAAGATAAAGAAATAACAAAAATAAGGGACATGTTTGCTCAATTAATGAGAATCAAGATAGGGTTAAGAGCAAACAAGATGAGGGGTCTAGTCATAAAAGAAATTAAAGTTATGACCCTTAGTCCTAGAGAAGGGGTGTGTACTTGTAGTAATCCTTGCTATAATGATTCCTATCATGAACAAAATATAAATGGTGATAAGCTTTCAGAACAAGTTTAATATATTTATAATTTTCCCTTGCATTTATGTGGCGGTTAATAAAAGAATGAAAAAAACAAAAATATTTATCTTTTAATCCATATCTCTTAACCATTAAATCAATTCAAGTGCATTGGTTTAACTAATATAAAATATTTATTTGTACTTTATATAAAAAAAAATTATAAAAATATTTGTTTTTTAATAAGGAAAGGAAAAAAATGGTCATTGAATTTGACTCATTAAATATAGTCACGACGACCGAGCATTACAAAAAACTGTTGCCGATCAAATCAAGGAAACAAAATATTAAATATCTTCTTATTTAATCTCTTATTTATTTTTTTAAATAACGATTGTGTATATTTTTAAATTAAAATTTTTATTTTAATTATTATAAAAGCGTAAAGTAATAAATAAATTATATGATAAAAATTAAAAGTAGTTTATTTATACAGTAAATAAAAGAATAGGGGAGTATTATTTTGAAAAATATTATACTTTCTCTTTTTTATTTTTTAATTAAAATAAAAGTTGTGTTTTAGCAACATTAAAAAAAGTTGGGAATAATGAGAAATGATGTATGGAGGGAAGGAAAATTCGGACTATTTATTGTGAAGGATAATTGTGACAATTCAAAATGACACATTCTGAAGGATAATTATGACGGTTATTTAGACGTCGTATTATACGGAAATTTGTGACGGTTATTAATAACCGTCATATTAAAACTGTCATTTTATACACGATTTTTTGTAGTGTCAATCACCCCCTAAACATTATCATAAGCCTAGAAATCATCCTCATTATACAAAACCTAAAGTAGACCTCTTTTTTTTTTTGTCAAAAATAAAAATTTTGAGGAATATTTAGTATGGGAGGGGAAGGTTGAGAAACTTCTTGAATGCCACCAAGTATATGAAGATAGATAAGTATTCATAGCTACTTTAAGTTTTCAAGAATATGTCATGTCTTAGTGGAAACAAAGGCAATACAAAGTTTCAATTAGGAGAAAATTGAAATTAATGAATTGGCGTGAATTGAAGGCATGTATAAGAAGAAGATAAAAACTACCTTCATAAGAGAAAAATAAAAGGATTACAAAAGAAATGAAAGAGCTTGTAAAATATAAAGAAATTTTATAGACGGGGAAAATAAGTTTACAAGAGAGATAGAGTTTAGAGAAAAAGTGCAAGCTCTTATGAGAAGAAAAAAAGAAAAGAGAAAATTGTTTATCTCTCCTAAGACAAGAGTTTAGAAAGATAAAGTTTAGACAAGAAAAAATAGACAAAAAGATTGAGGAAAGAAGAGAGAGAAGAAAAACTTTTGAACTCCTCTTTTTTAACTAAATCATATGTTGAGTTGCCAACAAAAATTAAGCAATTTCAAGAAATATGGCAACCACATAGGATTTAGAAACAAACACATAAAAATAAAATTAGTTCTAAAGACATGTACTTTTGTCTTTTAATTGATAAGAAGTATATGACCTTTAGAATTCAAACCTTGCTTAATTATTTCTTGAAGAACCTTGTTCTTCTTGACCTTTCTATATATATGCCACTTGATCTATTTGGTGTTTATTACAAGTGGGTGTTTGATCCTGGAGGAAAAACATTAACCTTAAACAATAATAAGGTTGTTGTCTTGAAACAACAATACAGATCTGAGGACAAGTCCTTCTCAAAAGGGAGGGAATGATGGAAACTCATCCAACCACAACATCCACATAATATGGAGGATGAAGACCTAACACTTTTTTCAAGGTCTTCATAACATATATGGGCCTTATTAGGTTCTTGTCTATCTTTTGTAGGCCTAATAAGAAGGACAACTTTGGGATGAAGAAATGTATAGAGTATTTCAGAAAAAACCTCCATACCATGAAAGAATAATAGAGCCTTGGTCAAAGAACTAGAAGAAGATTAGAACTCAGCTAACTTCAACAGGGACAATTCATCATCATTTTTTGGGTCAAGCTTTAGTTTAAATCATCGTATAGGATTCCATGGGCCATGTATTAGGTATAGTAGTGTAGAATAATTGAGCCTTGTATTTTGGGCCAAGTAGAATAGGACTTTGTGCCTTGTATTTGGGTCACGGGTGCAACAGGGTTAGAATATGATGACATAAACCATCTATATTTACATTTGGACTTCTTCAAGCCTAAGGTAAACCCTAAACGTTAAATAGGAGATGCACACTAAAGGAGGATTAAATTAACATGTGCTATACACGGGAGAAGGCATGAAGAGTGCGACTAGCCACATGACACTTCCTCAATGGAGAAGATTTTCACTAATGAAGAGGTGACACTTGTCAACCTCTCATTTTAGAGGATCAAAGCACGTGGAAAGCATGAGCTCCACTTGACACACTCTTGTTGGCTCTTCTAGATCTAAGGTTATAATTTGAATTTGAATTTTTGAATTTTGACTCTCTTTTGGGTTGACCCTAGCACTATAAATAGGTGTGCAAGCCTCCTGTAAAAATAACTTTGATTTAAGTAGTAAAATGTTGTCTAAATGTTGAGACACTTCTACTTGTCAAAGTTCACTCTATGTTAGCACATCTAGTTGTGACTAGCCTAGACACCTCTAGAAGTTGGCCTCACCTCTTCTAGTCCTTCACTTCCACGGTTCATTTCAACATTCCTCACACAAATTCAGACCTCATTCATCTTCTAAATCATCTCCAACAATCTGCAACACAGTGGAAACACAAAATCAAGCAATGCTGCAAAGTAGAATTGCATCAACTAGTCTCTATTTATAGAGTTCTAAATCCTTACAAATGGGGGGACATTTTCTCTAACAAAAATCGGGCACCAAAAATAAGTTATTTGTCTTCAACTTCTTCCATCATCAAGATTTCTTTCAGTCTTCATGGTTTAAGTATCTTCATCAAAGTTCCACATGTCAAAGTCCAATTCGAAAATGTTCCTATAAAAATCATGAGAAACTATTAGACAATTTATGCAAAAGTTAAGGTGAAAAAGATATTTTTTTTCCCATTATTGTTAAAACTCTAATTTTCTACATAAAATACAAATCTAAACTAAGAATAGAAAATTAGAACAAAAGAAACATCTGGGAGATGCAATTAGTCTAGAAAAATATGAGAAAATTGAGAGTTATCACTTCCCATGTGGACACAACACACTTTTACAGTAAAAACTTTAGTATAATTTTTTATATAGGTGTTCCTCTCACACTATGGACGCAACCACACCCTTTAGTCTAACCTTTAGTGCAATTTTCTATGAGTATGTCTCTCACATTGATTTGTATTCAATCAATTTTTTTATACTAGCACACCTTTCATACATTTGTGAACACAACTACACCTTTTTGGTTGAATCTCTTATGCATTTTATCTACAAGTGTGCCTCTCACACCCTTATGAACTCAACCACACTCATATAGGTGAACATTTGACTCAATTTTCTGCATTAGCACAAATTTCACACCCATGAGGACGTAAATGTACCTTTGTGCAAAACCCTTTAAGGCAATTTTTTCTACAAGCGCACCTCTCACACCCAAATTATTTTACAAGGAAGGTGAACTAGATAAAAATTGGTAAAAAATTTGACTTCATAATTCATAAAGTTCTTTCTTATTAAACATTACATACGATATTTATATTTGTTCATATGTTAACATTTATCTACATTTGTCACGTAAAATACTTATAGATGATAAAATATAAAAAACATGTTTACTAATACACATGATAAAGTGCAACTAACTAATTTCACATTTGGCATGCTCAATCATAACTTGAATTTTAAAAATAGCTAAAATTATTTATTTTGGTATATTACAAAATTTATTTTGTCTTGTATGTAACAATTTGTCAACTTTTCTATCACTAGATATTTGACCTTTATTTGTTTATCATTGAGCATGTTTAACTCAACTTCAAACCTTAAAAATCTCTAGTTCAACTTCATACCTTGTAAATTTTTTCATTGACATGCATACAAACATAGCTTGGTTATATGAATCGAGCATGATTAAGTCGAGTTCATGCCTTGAACTTCTCTAGCTTGACTTTACACCTTGAGCATTTGTAACTCGAATCCATAGCTTAAGCAATTCTTTATTGATAAGGATGAAAACTTGTTTATCTTGGCTTAACATATAAAACCTTTATTTGAAAACATGCCAAATACACAATAAGGGAGGGTTGAATTGTGTAAATTTTGTAATGTATTTAAACTTTTTGAAAATTTCGCACAAGTTAGACGATAGTTTTATATGATACATGATTTGTCAAAAACTTTTCTAAAATTAGTTTGTAAAACTCTCATTTTTTTTAGTTAGTGCAAAGCGATAATATGCAATGAACAAGAGATA
This sequence comes from Phaseolus lunatus, assembly GCA_013389735.1. Taxonomy (NCBI): domain Eukaryota; kingdom Viridiplantae; phylum Streptophyta; class Magnoliopsida; order Fabales; family Fabaceae; genus Phaseolus; species Phaseolus lunatus. The sequence goes on from CM023861.1 coordinate 6,345,920, forward strand.
AAGGAAAAGAATGATTTACGCTTGGATTTTTATATAGCTTTGTCTGATATTGTAGATTATGTCTAGTTCTTAATCAACTGATTGAGTTGCACTAAGTATATTAACGTTGCGAATATACAAACCAATATTATTTGGAACACAACCACTCCTAGCTAAAATTCCTAAGTATTCTTCGAAATGCAACCACTCCTAACCCACTGAGTATTATTTGGAACACAATCATTCTTGGCTAAGATGAAGTATTATTTGGACAACAACCACTTATGGTTAAGACCAAAAGGTTTACAAAGAAAGTGATATAAAATTATCACTATATAGATCATTAAAAGAGAGGTTTTGCCTTACGATAGCTAAAATATTGGTTCACTCTTTTAGGTTGATCTTGAATACAAACATTGTTCTTCATTAAAACTATGAATGCTAAGAATAACTTTCGTCAAGTTTCCTTATTCAAAGAGATCTTTTATATATAGAGCTTGGGAAGAAAATAGTTCTTGCACATCCTTTGTATTAGTTGTGAAGTTTCAAGACTCATTAAATGTTCTTGACTTAGCATTAAATGTGTGACTTCTTTCACAATATCTCTCAATCATGACAAAGCTTCACATGTCAAGGCAGGTGATTTCTCTTGATCTTTTGAGAAAAAACATATGATCTGACACAATTGACTGACTCGATAGTACTAATATCCCTTTTTTTTAATAGAAAAGTTGATTGCATAAGGTAGTTTTCAACATCTTAAAAGAATGAAGAAGCATATAAGAAGCATATAGACTCCATAAACATAAAATAAGCATTTATTAAAATTTGACATGTATTATAAAATATTTTAGACTTGCATTGACCAAAATATACTTATTTTTTTTTCAAATAAAAACTTATCAAATAAAGTATGTGCACACCACTTTACCTTTGTCAGATGAAGAACAATTTAAACATTATTTGCATCTATTTAGCCACACAATTTGCACATATTAGGTTAGATTAAATACTTTGCATCCGACATATTCCAAAATTATGTTTTATGCACGGTGTAAACTAAATAAACGGTATTACCTCACACGTGAACATCTCTCTATGCTTGAGCCTCATCTCTTCAGAATACTTATTTTTTTAATAAAAAAAAGTCTTTTATAACGTTTTTATGTTATTTAAAAAATATTTAAGTTTAAGAAAAAAAAGTAACAAACACTTGTAAGTTGCCCCCACTTTAAGGAAAGGGTGTTTTATACGCGGGAATAATAAAAGAATTATTTCGTTTCTAATTTTCACTAAATAAATAGTAAAAAAAAAAACACTTTTATTTCAACTTATTTCTCATTCTTTTTCTTTTCATTTCAGCAAAGAAACTTACTAGTGAGAAAATGGAAGAGAGAGAAATTGATGAATATGAGTTTTGTATCTTCAATTTATAGAGTTGTTTCACTTCTATAGTGAGACATGAAAATGATTAAAAAATGACAAAAGCCATGAATAGTTGAATTTACAGTCATAAGGTTGAGTCCATTCTTTTGGCATAATGGTAGAGATAACTGGGGTCGGTAATTAACTAATTGTAAAGGACAATTCCAACTTAATACAATAATTTATTTAGTTTTAGTTTTTTTAAGAGCAATTTTTTTAGATATAATTTTATTTGAAACACGTTTAAATATAAAATATAAATAAGTAAAACGATTAATTTACTCCCTCCATTCAATTTTCTTTCATATTAGTTTTACAACTAACATAAATAAATCTCTAAAAAAAATAAAAAATTCATTTAAATTTCTATTTTTTATTTATTTTAATCTCTACACATGTGTCACTATTATCACCTGTAGACTATACAAACCAAAACAAAAAAATGAGTTAATTTAAAAAATTAGAAAAATGTATTAATAATCCGATCAAAAGTCACAAAACATGCAATAATAATTCAGTAATTAATAAAAGAATCTAAAGGAGAAATAATTCAACTTTCATCATTATTTTTTAAAACGTCACAAAAAATAAAATAAGACACGCGCGCACACACCAAACTATACTATACACACTACAAAGAGACACTGAGCTTACTTTACTTTTACCCCATTCCTATGCAGCTTCATGGGATTGAACTGCAATCACCACTTAGCACCCTTCAAACACCCTCACAATTCTGCAACTTTCTCTGCAGATTCTCATTCCATCTCCCCTTTTGGGTGAACTAGCCGTCTCAATGAGGCTCTTCCAGTTTCCACTCTGCTCCTGAACTGGTATCTCTCACCTTCTCTCTCTCCTGTTTTTTTTTTGGGTAACTGGGGTTCTGTAGAAACCTGAAAAATCTTTGCTTTATGCGTTTGATTGTTGAACTGAAGAGTACCCTTGTTGAGATTTTTAGAGACTGAGCAGGGGATGCAACAAGGGCATGCCTTTTGTGCTCCAACAACCTTGATTTGTCTGTTGGAGGAATAAAAACTCGTGCTTTTCTTTTTTGTGGATGAAGTATGTTCTTGGACTTGAAACATGTTCCTTTGCTCTGTTTCGCTGCTTGAAACTTTGTCTTTGTATAATTGTTGTTGTAATTGTTGCTGTTGGTCATCATGGTGTGTAGCTGAATTTAAAATTTCCATTTGCTCCAATCTAAGAGTTGGAAGGGATGTGGGTGCCAGATTATGTTCCCAATCCCATTTTATCATCCATGACTCGTGTGTGCTCCCGAATGTGAGTAATACTAATTATTTTACCATTCTTCTGTCAGGTTTTAAATGCTTTAATTTTGTGGCTTGTTGATTTTTAAATGAGTTTGTTTTCTTATATTGAGTGGGAATATCAAACTTCTGTTGATGTTATTCATGGTAGTGTCTGTCACTCTTGTTTGTTTTTCTGATTATGTGGTGTGGTTAAGTTTTATTCAAAGCAATATTAGTTTCGTTCATATTATTGAACATAGACATTATATATATAGAGTGTTATTTTTTTTTACCTTATGTTTATATAAAAAATCACTTCAGGTTAATTGAAAGATGGAGCGCACCAGGCTAAACATGAGAGGCCGTTGCTCTGGTTCAACTCCCTCAGAAGAATCTGCTTTGGATCTTGAAAGAAACTGTTGCAGTCATTCTAATCTGCCTTCCCTTAGCCCACCAACGCTTCAACCCTTTGCTTCAGCTGGACAGCATTGTGAGAGCAGTGCTGCTTACTTCTCATGGCCAAGCCGCTTGAATGATGCTGCTGAAGAAAGAGCAAACTACTTTTTAAATCTACAAAAGGGGGTGCTGCCTGAAACCCCTGGTCGGTTGCCAAAGGGGCATCAGGCCACCACATTACTTGAACTTATGACAATCAGGGCATTTCACAGCAAGATACTACGTTGTTACAGCCTTGGAACAGCAATTGGTTTTCGCATACGACAAGGTGTATTAACAGATATTCCTGCCATTCTAGTGTTTGTTTCCAGGAAAGTTCACAAGCAATGGCTAAGTCCAATCCAGTGCCTACCTACTGCTCTTGAGGTTCTCAAAGATTTTCAAATTGAACCTCCCTGATTCAAATTTGGAGTTTGAAATATTTATATATCATGAATAGCTGTTAAGTTGTTCTCTTAGGCCTGCTGATGCTTTTAAAATCCATGTTTAATTTCTGAACTAGGGCCCTGGTGGAGTATGGTGTGATGTGGATGTGGTGGAGTTTTCTTATTTTGGTGCACCTGAGCCAGTTCCAAAAGAACAGCTGTACACAGAGATTGTAGATGACTTGCGTGGGGGTGATCCATGCATCGGTTCAGGATCTCAGGTGTTTCTGGGCTTTATTAGTTAATGTTTCCTATGGAAGGACCATTCCAGTTTACAAAAGATTAGCTGAGTCAATTACTATTGCATATATGTGATGATTAAAGGACTTTCCATTTAGAAACCACAGTGTAACTACTATCCTTTAATTTTATCAAAGAACTTATTCATTTGCTTTGGTGGTTTGTTGCAGTCAGAGTCTTGTCTGCGTGAGTCTAGCTTTGCAGTTTATGCTTGCAAATTCAACAAAGCATATTAAGTTTTCTGAAGACTAACTTTAATCATATTCTAATTGACTGTCTTTTATTAATCTCATTATTTGACTTTCTCTGGCCAGATCTATGGCCTGAATTAGCAATAAATTTTGGAAAACCAGAAATACGGACCTTGTGATTTTGTTGGTCTATGAAAGCAGTCGTTTTAGATATTTGAAGAGTTAAATTAGTATGATCCTCAATCCCCTATGATTTTCGATTTAATTTGTATGTTGTATCCATATCCGATACTTACATATTGGTAAAGTATCCCAACCCTTGAAATACCAATTCTTCAGTGATATCTATATGCGAAGTCCAAGGCTTTAAGCATTTTATGTAAATCCAGTATAGAAAACATGTATGTATAATGTAGAAACATACAAAGACCACCCACCCCTTGATGAAACAAAATTGGAAATTGTTCTCTTTATGAATGGCTTCAAGAAAGCAATGAGATTGGTAGTACTGTTCTTATATAATTTATGGTGACAATGAGATTGGTAGTGAATCATAGGAAGTAATTTATGATGACAATGATTTATAATTTACTTTAGTAATGTCTTGGTATTTTTTAATTTGGATTTGCAAAATTGTAATTTTATATTCATAATGTCTTGAAATTTTATACATTTTTTTAATATGAATGTTAGATGTATCATATCCTATCCTATATATTTTTAGAATAATTGTATTGTATCTGATGCATGCATTGTATCTTTTCATCATAGTTAGTTACAATATCTCATTCTTGCCTGGATCTATATTATGATGTAGAAATTCAATGTGTATGATAAATTAAACTATTGAACTCTCAGCTGACCATAATCCATCTGATAAGTCAAATTTGTGAAGAAATTGTTAAATATTAAGCCATTTCTTGGCCTCCACAAAATTAGATTGTTCAAGATTGTTGCAAGACTTTCCTTCACATATTTCATCTACCTTTTGTGTTCTTAAGTGAGCTGAATGTCAACATTCTAAGTCATCCATCATTATCATAAAATACCTCTCTTGTTATGTGAGAACAGTTCACTTGATGTCTTCAGAAATTGTTGCAGTTCATAGAAGCATCTCTAGTAGCAAATTTCTGTATGCTTCTCTTGATCAATATATTGGACCTCTAACCACTTACTTTCTTAAGTTCAGGTGGCAAACCAAGAGACATATGGAACTTTGGGTGCCATCGTGAAAAGCCAAACAGGCAGTCGACAAGTTGGTTTTCTCACAAACCGTCATGTAGCAGTTGATCTAGACTATCCAAATCAAAAGATGTTTCATCCTCTTCCACCCACTTTGGGGCCTGGGGTTTATCTTGGTGCAGTAGAGAGAGCAACTTCATTTATAACGGATGAGCTTTGGTATGGCATATTTGCTGGAATAAATCCAGGTAACATAGTTTTAGGATTCTGATTGATTTAATTGGTTTACTTACATTTTGTTCCCCGTGTATACTCCACAGTCCTCAGTCATCATGATGTGTTTTTCTTGCAGAGACTTTTGTGAGAGCTGATGGTGCATTCATTCCTTTTGCTGATGACTTTGACATGTCCACTGTTACTACTTCAGTGAGGGGTGTTGGAGATATTGGTGATGTGAAAATAATTGACCTACAGGCTCCAATTAGTAGCCTTATTGGAAAACAAGTGGTGAAGGTTGGAAGAAGCTCCGGCTTGACTACAGGAGTTGTTTTGGCTTATGCCCTAGAGTACAATGATGAGAAAGGCATATGCTTTCTTACGGATCTTCTTGTTGTTGGTGAAAACCAACAAACTTTTGACCTTGAAGGAGACAGTGGAAGCCTCATCATGTTAAAAGGTGACAATGGTGAGAAACCACGGCCAATTGGGATAATATGGGGAGGAACTGCTAACAGGGGCCGCCTTAAGTTAAAAGTTGGGCAACCTCCTGAGAATTGGACTAGTGGGGTGGATCTAGGGCGACTTCTCAATCTACTTGAACTTGATTTGATAACAACTGATGAAGGACTTCAAGGTTTTTCACTCCTTTCCTAATTGTCTTGGGTTCCTCTGTTTATTTTCTTGTCTTTTAAATTTAGCATTCTCAAATATGGGATTAGAATTTACCTTAGGGTGCTGTAATATAAATTGAGCTTAAAAGAAGTCCACAAAAACATCTGGTGTTGATGGTAATTTTAGCGGTGATTGAAGGGATATTGGTGACCTTAATAGGGTTAGTTTCTTTATTTGCATGTCTAAAACCAACTACATAAATAATTTTCTTAAGACCGTTTACTATATTACTATGGCACTGCTTATTTGCAATGAAGATGGTGTTAAAATATGGACACAAACTCGTAGGAATAATATGGAGACAGGTCTGAAAAGATTGTTCTTTATATTGATTAGGATTATTTTCTGCTGTTGTTTCTTGTAGTGGCAGTACAAGAACAAAGAGCTGTGTCAGCCACAGTAATCGGCTCTACCGTAGGTGATTCTTCGCCTCCTGATGGCATACTTACAAAAGAGAAAGCTGAAGACAAATATGAACCACTTGGTCTTCAAATTCAGTCTATTCCCATAGGAGTTGCACCTAGCAGCCAAGATATGAAACCATCAATCATGGAGACTGAATTTAAATTAGAAGATGGAATCAAGGTTGGTCCCAGTATCGAACACCAGTTCATCCCGAGCTTCATCGGCCGGTCTCCGTTGCACAAGAACAGCATACATGACAGAGCTGCAACAGAGAACTTGTCTTCATTGAGGACTAACTGTGATGAAGATTTGTGTGTTTCTCTGCAGCTTGGTGACAATGAGGCAAAGAGAAGGCGCTCTGAAGCCTCAACTAGTACTGAAGAGCCTCAGTGAAACAAGCATTATTTTCAATAGCTGCAAAAAAACTGACTTATAATTTTAATCACCCCGGAATGTATTGTTTATGACCACTGTGGTACTGTGTTTATGCTTAGCTGCTCTGAAAATTGTCAATTATGTGACTATGGGCAATGATTTATGGTCTTGAAGGGCCATTTAGTTTCTGAAAATGCCTGAATTTCTGAACTAAAGTATGTCACTTTTCAATTAATGTGTGCATACTTTGCCAGTTAACTGCTACCTCACATTCCATGCCACTCAATTATTTATATACTGTGATGAACCGATGGCTTGAGTTGGATTTTTATCATGTGTTACTTCCCCCTTTCTGCATAATATAAAATTAGGATAATTTCAAAAGAATTTCTTTTATTAGATTGGTTACCAAAAGTGTTCTCACTAAATTGCTTGTTTCAAACCCAAGTTGCAACCTATCTTTCCAAGGACGATTTCTTTCTGCACCTCCATGATAGTTATAAAAGTTTCAAAAATATTCATTCTAGATTCTAAAACTATAATGCAAAAAAAATTATAAATTTTAACTTTAATTTTAACTTACAGATTCTTATATTGTAGGAAATCTTTGGATTTTATGTTTTGAAATTAAAAATATATTTAATAAAAAAGTTTGGAATGTTGGAAGAAAGTCCAATACAGAATACAAAATTTGCATTTTGAATTTTGAAATCTATAATGTAAATTTTGTGTTATAGATTATGCAATATACATAGTTCGGATTGCACAATTCTGAAAATTAATTTAGATTTTGGCTTATATATTTCAAAGATACATAGTTCAGATTATAGAATTCTGAAAATGAATTTAGATTTTGACTTATATATTTCATAATATACATTGTTCGGATTGCATAATTCTGAAAATTAATTTAGATTTTGGCTTATATATTTCAAAGATATATAGTTCGGATTGTAGAATTCTGAAAATGAATTTAGATTTTTGACTTATATATTTCATAATGTAAATTTTGTATTCTGATCACACAATTTAAAATAAAAAAATTATAAATTTTAATTTATGGATTCTTATGTGGTAGGAAATCTTTGGATTTTATATTCTGAAATTAAAAAAATATATAATAAAAAAGGTTTGGAATATTGTTTATTATGAAAAACTGGTACGAATGTTGTTTTAAAAAATGCAAAGGGACATGTTTAATTATAAAAAAATGTTTTCTTTTTCTGTAATTGTAATAAAAAAAAGCAATTTATGTTTTGTAAGAATAATTTATTTCAACCACTTTTTTTTTTTTTTCAAAATCACTTTATTTTAAAGTTTGAAACTCACTTTATATTATGTCGGATTGATGAGAATATTATAATTTTACTTCGAGTTATTGATTTATTTTCCAAATACAACTTGTGTAAATGCATTTGGTCATTATATTTATACTGTTTGGTTTACGATAGAAAATAGGATGAAACAGAATATAATATAATAATGCTGAATGGATTGAGATTAATTCAAAATGTCATTCTCATTTGGATGTTTTATGATAAGAAGAAACACAAATTTCTTTTTATCATTAAAAATAGGTTGTTATTTTCTTAATTCTCACATTATCTTTATTTTAAAACATTTAATATTTTATTTATTTTATGTCCTTACACATTAATTCATTACAATCATGGAATCGAGAGATAAATACTGTAAGAAATTATTAAATAAACAACACATATCCTATTTTAATTATATATATAAATCAATTCATTCTATTTTTTTTTCCGAAGATAAACTGATATATTTAAATTATAAGTCAGATATACGAATATTTTATCTTATTTATATGAAAATCTTGATTCAAATCTTTCGATATTGGATAAAAGTTGTCTCTTTCTTTCATTTAATAAGGTTTTTTTTTATTATTTTAATTGGAATAATCTTTTTTCTCAAAAAAAAAAAAGGATTTCGACTTTTTTTTCAAAAAGAAATCTAAGAATTTTCTTGTTCCTATGTAATTTATATGTATAAGAATATCAATCTATCTTTCTTTTTCTACGTAACAAATCCTCTAAGTTACTATTAAAACATTTTCATGTTTTTTTTTAGTGAATTTTTTTCTATGAAAAAATAAAACATCTTGTAGAAGTATGTACAAAGAATTGTTCATGTAACTTATTTTTCTTTAAGGATACTTTCATCCATTATGTTAGATATCAAGGGAAATCATATATATATATATATATATATATATATATATATATATATATATATATATATATATATATATAATTAGTTAGTTAGAATTGTGGAGGGAAGATGAACAAGAATTAAAAGGAGAATTAAAAGGAGAAGGAGCCCTCTCAAATCGATTCACTTTAGCTTGGATTTGAAAGGGAATTTTTTCAATTTCTAATATATTTATAGATATTAAATTTAAATTGATAGTATTTTAAACTATTTTATTTATAAATATTTATTTAAATAAATCAATTCAAATTTATTAAATTTTAATTTTATTTTTTAGATAAAGTATTTTAATTGTCATCAAATTCAATTACATTATTAATACATAAAATTATTTACATGCTAAACAATTATAGTTAGTATTGGTTAAAAAAAAATCAATCAATATTTAGAAAATTTAAAATAAAGTTTTGACAAATAATAACATTCAATTCCATAATAAATAAAAATCACACATTAAAAAAATTTATGAACGGACGTCAATAAAAATAAATTATAGTTCACATACATAAAAAAATACTATCAAGTCGATAACAAAAGAAATTCTAACAATTTAAATAAAAATATATATCAATATCAGTATTAAAAACCTATTCGACATCAAAGTAATACATGTTATAGTTTATTCATATCCTTAAGTACGTTTATTTATTAAACATGATTTTTTCGAAAATCTAATTAGAAATAGTAATGATAAAATATGCATAATTGTAAAATTAACTAAGACATAATAAACATAAAATGAAAAAAAAAATACTTAATCATAAAATTGTGTCACACAAATATTTTTTACATCTACTTTAATATTTTCCTATAAACTAAAAATATAGTTTTAAAAATATTATATTTTAATTTTAATTTTTTTAATCATGATATAGGTAAAATTTTACGATCGCAACACTTTTAGCATTAGAAGAAAGATTCGTAAACTGAAAATTGTAAGTCTTAAATAGATGACGTCTTCTATTTTTACAATACAAAATTATGAGATTTTATTATAGATATAGATGAAAACAAAAAATCGTTTTGAGTGAGGGGAAAGAAAAAGTAATATTTATTGGCTCAAAAAAGGGGAACAATTTTCTAGAAAAAGGGATAGGATTAGGTTGTATGTTAAAGGCGAAGGTGGGCATTCAAGTGGTGACATTGTGGCTCACGTGTGATTAGTGTTATGATGAAATACCCTTATATTTAAACATTGTAGTCTCATAAAGTAAATAACTTAGAGAATAAATTAGTAATCTTTTATTAGTTTTGGAATCTTTTTATTTTTTTAGGGTATGAAGAAATAAATATGACATTGCAAGTTTACCATGGGAAAATTGGTGTGTGAGCCTATGATAAAATATTTGTGTTCACTAAATAATATAAACTTAGACGACAAGTAGTTTTATTTATGGCAGAAAACGAGAGAAATCGAGAGAAATCTAAAAGGAAGGATTGAATTATGTTTCCAAAATTTTTGCAAATTTCTAAAAATATTTTCTGATATTGTGTAATTGATGATATTTTTCTATTGGACGCATGATCTGTCTAAACCTTTTTTGAAACGTTAAGTCTAAAAGATTCTTCCTTCTTATGTCAATGTAGATAATATAACATATAATATAATATTTTTATATTGAGTTGTCTAATAACATAGACTGCGTTCAATTCTTGACCAACTAGACAAGTTTCACTAGGCAAACTACTACTACAAAGTATAAATGATCATTCTTTCGGATCATAGTCACTCTTGACTAACCTTGCACAAGTATTTTTTTGGATTGTAGCTACTTCTAGCTAACTCGTTAAATATTATTTGACACTCAGTCACTCATGGCTAAAAATTCTGAGTATTCTTTTGGATCGTAGTCACTCTTAGTTGACCCTGCACGAGTATTCTTTCAACAACAAGTCACTCCTGACTCAACATAAGTAATCTTTAAACAACAAATCTCTCATTGTTTAAGACACAGCTAATGTCTCTGTGATCAATGGATCACTTGATTCGCTCACTAAAGAAGGGGTAATGACTTTCGATGTTTACAAGGTTAAACTCTCTTTACTAGTTTGCTAAAATGAACATAAAAATGTTCTTTTCAAAGCTTTAGGGCATAAAATATATTGGTAGGGCTTCATAACTTTTTTAAATCTCTCTTTCTTTTTCTTCTGCATGAAAGATGGCTTTATATAGGCATGGAAGAAAAAGAATTGTTCCAAATCCTTTTATGGCTGTTAACTCAGCTTCAAACTTACTTGAATGACTTCCTTGCATCTGATGAACTTTGACGAAGAAGATGCGTTTAGTGTGCTATATGCATGCATTTAATGTACTTTTCTTCTTCAAGCAACATTTCGATAGCTGGTTGAACTTATTAGGTCTTGATTAAAGAACCTTTGTCTAAATATATGTAAAGACACATCTGTATAGTCTTTTCCAAAATTGACAAAGCAAGTAGCAGGGAGTTAGTGAAGCAAAACATTTTTAGTGTGAGTAGATGTGATAAAAGTGTGAGTTCGTGAAGTATGATGTTAGCTTAAAAACTATGTGCATATTTTCTTAGGTTGTATATACTTAATAGACGTAAAAACAAGATAGACTAAACACTTACATCTTTCATGATCTATTTGTTTGTGTCTCATAAACTAGGTACGACCATGGTTTATGTTTTGTTGTTTTCAACACTTAATCAAAATCATGGGTGTTGGACTTTTCCTTAACAATTTCTCCCTTTTTGATGGTGCTTAAAATAGTAAAGTTTAAACATGATGTTTTCTAAAACAAGGTTCACCAGATCAAGTTTTCTTAAAACATTTTTCAGCACTAAACAAACTTTGATAAATGTAAATATGGAAGTGTGAGTTTGACACATGATCAAGTTTCAACACTAAATATAGGTTCACCAGATCAAGTTTTTTTAAAACATTTTTCAACACTAAACAAACTCTGATATATGTAAATATGGAAGTGTGAGTTTGATACGTGATCAAACCTGTTGAATCATATATTGAATTCTCATTAGTCTAATCATATAAAAAAGATATAATCTTTATCATTCGGTTAAAAATTTAATTCAGAAATGATTACAATAATAGTCCAAGGCATAAGGCAATCAATTTCAGTACAAAGTTTTACAGTATAAAAACCTATTATTTTGTTCAATCAAACATATTTAACTTTATATGCTAGTCTGTTACATTTTATCACAAGAATAAAATAGCAAAAAGAAAAGAAACAAAAAATTTTGAACTTGATTTTCGCTTCAACTCTTCAAGCTTTGCTCCCTTTGAACTTGATATTTACTTTTATTTGATAGTTACCCATTTACATGCACTCCCCTCTTCTTGATTTTATTTTCTCCCCCTCGTTTTACCTTTCTCCTCATTTTTAAGCACTAGAAATAAAGGGGCAAACAATTATCTGACAAAGTCTTCCAACTTTTCATCATCAAATGATAAAACTCGTGGATTTAAAGAAGTTGTTAGCATTATTGGTTTAGGCTTGAGGTTGAGAAAAAGGTACTCATGGCTTTCCATTTAGCAACTTCCCTGAGATTTTGAGCACGATCTTTTAGTGCAAAATGAAGCAAAGCACTGATCGTGTCTAAGGCGACCTTGAGATATAAGATCTCATTAAGGACAAAAAATGTCTGTCTTATAGGTTTAGGGAAGAACACAATGGAGCACATTGGCAAGACAACTATGAACACCTATTGCGTCTGAAAGGGATGGAAGTACATCCTTGTAGTCCAACTTAACTTGGCTCGAGAAGGTGGATACAACAAATTTGCAAAGGGAGTTTTTGGCAAAGTGAGGGGTTGAGTTGATTTCAAAGAGTCTAAAGGTGTGAGAAGACAATGCATAGAACTGATGTATTCATTTGAGATCACGAGCAGACCAAAACTTTGATATTTATCCATCATATTTAACATTTCTAACTTGGTTAATTTGATTGGGAGGTCCGAGCAAGACGATGGGGAACAATATCTTCTCCATCTACTCATTCCTTCTATTTTCCTTTGTATGATGAAAAAGGCATGTAAGTGTGTTGCCTATCCAACTTCAGAAAGAACCTAATTTTCTATGTAATGTTGGGATGTATAGATCCATAAGCAAAGATTCTGCTCAAGGAACAAATGTTGTACAACTTAATGTGTTGTACCATTTATGACGTTCATGCAACAACACCTTAAGCATCATTTGAAGTTCAAACGAATGCACATGATCCTTCCATTTATTATAGTTATCACTTCATTTTATATGGATAAGGTCAAGTACATATGAGACTTGTTTGCAAGTTAGTCTTGGGGTGAATCCAATGGAGAAGTAAGCTTCCTTACAAGTTGAGTAAGATTAATGTATCTCTAGTATCAGAAATGATCATGGAACGAAGTTTGAAAATGGAGAATTTCAAATGTTTTTAAAATCAATAGGTGTACACCACGATTTCTCTTTACCAAAAAACCTCAACAAAATGGGGTTGTGGAAAGAACAAAACTCTTTAGGAGATGACTAGAACCATGTTCTATGAAAACTCTCTACTAAAGCATTTATGAGCAAAGGCTGTTAACATTATTGCTTTGTACAAAATAGAATACTTATAAGATCTATTTTAGAAAAGACTTCCTATGAACAGTGGAGAATTAGGAAACCCAATATAAATTATTTTCATGTTTTTGGTTGTACATGTTTTATCCTTAACACTAAGGATCAAATTGGGACATTTGATTCTGAGATTGACAAAGGAACATTCATTGGTTACTTTGAAAGATCAAAGGGTTATAGAGTATATAACTTTCAAACTTTGATCACAAATGAAACCAAAAACGTAAAATTTAATAATATCTCTCAAATTGATAGGAGACTGTCATATCTTGATTACGAATTTACAAATATGAATATCAATAAGTCAACAATCAAAAGAGTAGATAAAGGATCACATGCTAATGCAATTAGAGGATCAAATGCATACAAGGAATTACACAAAGATTCATCTCCAAGCAAAGGTTTATCTGAACCTTCTCATCAAAGTCAATCTTTTTAGAAAGAGTGGAGATATGTCTCATAACATCCTGAAGATAAGATCTTAGGAGAGAGAAATGATGGCATAAGGACCAGATCTTTCATTCAGAAATGAGATGTTGTGTTTATCTCAAACTAATGCCCAAGGAAATAAAGGAAGCCTCACCAATTGAAATCTTAATTAGAAGTGCTTAATTGTAGTAAGTTGTATAGATAAAAAGACATGTAAATTGTGTAAAATGTGTACAAAAGCGAGTGAGAGACATGCCAAAAACCTCATACTACAACTACAAATGAAGATGAAGAAGAAAAGAAGGGAATTGAAGAAATTCTTCCAGAAAGCCAAGCTTAAAAGGGCAGAGCAACAAAGACAATTTGTCCAGCACATGTAGAATGGCTCACTAAATTAAGTCAAGAGAGTAAGCTCCATGGGAAACACTCAAAATGCTAAGCGCATTTACATATGTTGAGCAGATTGACGCGTTTACATCAAAGGATTCCAGAGACCAAATGGTTGAGCGAAGTAACATACTTAAGCACGAGGAAACTTAGTTTTTGCTAAAAAATGGCTAAAGCCAACATGCACCAAGTTTGGGAAGAAGGAGATTTCGCTTGAAGCTTAAGCCAAGCCAATCTTGCTTCATGATTAAAAAACCTGTTGGAGAGGATTTGGAGCAAATCTTTGAGAAATCCTTAACTCATGGTATTTTACGGAGATTTTTAAACCCATGATATTTAATGAGGATTTTGAAACTTTTGTTAAATATTGACTTTTCCTGGGGTTTAAAAAAACCCCGAAGAACACGTTCTCAAGGGATCATTTGGTAGGAAAAATTGCAACTTCAGGTAAATGACTTAATGGAAGTTTTAACCTTTGGTAATATAAAATAAATCTCTGTTAAAACTGTTTTTTCTTGTAGTGTATCAGGTAAAAAGATGAATAAATATATGCTTTAATATTTAAAAGAGTAGAAATAAAATAAAATAATGTTAAAAATGATGATTTTTTTCATTTATTTTTAGACATATTACCATTTTTTAACTTTCATTTTGTTTCACATTCATTTTCATTGTTTTATCAAAAACTTACAATAAATATTGTAGCTTATATTCAAAATAGTAATATTTAGGATATAAGTCATACATAATATATAGGACTTAAATTTTGAGTCTTATAAAAAAATCATCACGAGAATGTGTTATAAGATATGAGATGGTTTTAATTTAAAATTCTAATTATTAAAAAATGAAAAAAATAAAATTTTATTTTGAAAAATGTTGTAATTATATTAAATATAAATAAAAAACATAAAAAATAAAAGTCTAATAAAATTATTTAATTAAAACTATCTTATACAAGAAAATACATAAAGTAAAGTAAAATTTGATATCAATCCATGATAAATTAAATAATATATTTTAAATATTTGTATCGTTTAAATTACATAAATAATATATTTTAAATAATTTTATTGTTTAAATTATAGAAATTTATAAATTTATAAATTTTACACAATTGTATAATTTATATAATTTTTTATATAAAAATATAATTTCATAATTTAATATAACAATTTTAATCATTTGATAGTTTTATAATTTTTCATGTAATATAATTCTAGACAATTAATATAATTTTATGTAATATTACATTGTTTTGTATAATTTTATAATTTAATTCAACATTATAATTGTATGTAAAATATTTTTATATAATTCTATGTAAAAATATATAATTTTATAATTATATGTAGTTTTTTATAATTTAAATATCAACCTAATTATTTATTTATAATTTTATGTCTATCATTTTATTTATTTTAACTTATTTAATTGTGTAATAAAAGTAGTTAGCAAATCCTTTAACCAACAGAATACACACTATACTCACTCGTGTTATCAAACATTCATTCTTCACTCTCTTACCTTCCCTTTTTATCTTTCATTTCTTTCAAGTTTTCGTTCACACCTTAGCTTGGTTTGGAGGAGCTAGGGTTTATAGAGGGTTTCCTCCTTCCTCTCTGCAACAATGGCGAAACCTGGGCGAGGTCGTCGCTCTCCCTCCGGTTCAGTCTCCGCCTCTTCCTCTCGCTCCTCATCCCCCTCCTCCTCTCGCTCATCTCGTTCTCGCTCCCGTTCTCCTTCGCGCTCCAGATCCTTCTCATCCTCCTCCTCCTCTCCCTCCCGCAGCACCCGTAGCCGCAGCCCTCCGCCGCAGAGGCGCAAAAGGTACGGTTGATTTCTTCGATCGGAGCGTCGAAGGAACTCCACATTCTATAATTTGTGTCTGACGCATGCGCTGTTCTCTTAGCTGCTTATTAGATCTTTATTGTTATCTTTTATTCCCCTGCGGTGTTGACTTTTGTGTGCTGTGTGATTGAAAGATACGTGGAAATTGAGTTTAATGGAGTCTTGCGGTCTTGTTTATTGTTCATTCTGTTTTCCCTTTTTGAAGAGGATTAATGGGCAGTGTTTTAAATTATGGTTGATGTGTGTATGTATGTATGCTGCATCAATTGTGGCTGCAATGTGCTTGTGGTGATTCTATAAATCTTGATTTTGCGGGGTTGTGGACCTGTTGATAAGGGTCTCTTCGATTTTCTTTTTGCTGTTTGTGTTTTATGAGTTGTGCGCTGTGATTTAGTGCTACTTTTTTTCATTGTTTTGTCCTACAGTCCAGCTGAAGCCGCAGCAGCAGCAGTTAGGCGTGGTCGATCACCTCCACCTCAATCAAAGAGAGCTTCACCTCCCCCAAGGTACTTTGATTTTACTTGTTATAGTTATTGGATATGTTGTCAGTTATTATTTCAATGTATAATTTGAATGCTATTGCAATTGTGAATATTGTTAAAGTTGGGATGTGTTCCTTATTAAAGTTAACATGGTATAACAAGTCGGTAAGGTGCAAATTAGTATTGGGAAAACGAAGCTGAGGAGTTTTTTTGTTCTCTCTGGTATTAGCAGTCTAATGTTCCTTTTGTCCATATACTTCAGATCATTGTTATAATAATATATTTAAACTTTGGTGTTTCACTTCATAATGTTAAATTCTATTGGGTTATCTATATGTGATCCTTCTAAAGTTAATCTATTCACATATTTCTTCACTTTTATTATTTGAACTTCTTGCTTATGTACTTATCTCCGTTGTCTGAACTCAGGAAACCTTCTCCTGTACGCGAATCACTTGTTCTTCATGTGGAAAAGCTCAGCAGAAATGTCAATGAGGGTCATTTGAAGGAAATTTTCAGTACGTTTAATTTATTCCACCTTCTACTTCTATCCTACATTTACATTTTAAATGCAGTATGTTGGCTACTTGTGGTTTCCAAATACTTGGGAAGTGAGTTATTAATTGATAATGCATATTTACTTATTTCTACTTTCTAGTTTTATCTTACATTTACATTCTGAATGCAATATAAGCGGCTACTTGTGGTAATCAAATTCCTGGGAAAAGATTTATTAATTGGCAATGCATGTTTACTTATTCCTACCTTTTAGTTTTATGTTGCTTTTACATGGTGAATGCAATATGTTATAGGCTACTTATGTTTGCCAAATACTTGGGAATAGCTATTGTTTGGCAATTTAGCTAATCGGTCTGGTCCAATGGCTTTAAGCAATGTCTTGTGAGGGCAGCATCTATGAATTAAGCCCAGTCCAACTTCTCTTTTTGTTTCATTTTTATTTATGTGACCTCATTAAACCTTACTTTCAAGCATCGAGACTTCAATATTTGTAATATTAATATTATCAACAGTTAAGGCATATTGGCCTGATATCTTATTGCATAATTAAGAGGCATGTTAGTGGCCTTAAGGAACTAATATCAGTAATTCAGAGAAATCTTTTAAGTAATATTTATAACTTGAAGTGCTCTTATACACTTTTATTGACCTTTTAGTAATCCAGCCTTGTGCATTATTTTTCAGGTAACTTTGGTGAGGTTGTAAGTGTGGAGTTGGCAATGGATCGAACTGTAAGTTTATATTTACTTTAACAGCATAGTTACAGAATTTAGTGCGGTATGGGATTTTCATTCCTTTCATCTCATTTCTAGGTCAATCTTCCAAAGGGATATGGATATGTGCAGTTCAAGACAAGAGAGGATGCTGAAAAAGCATTATTGTTCATGGATGGTGTAGGTTTCTGTGACTGGTGTGGTATGATTTCCATAATCAAGCTTGCTGGCTGCTACATTTGTAAATTGAAGCCTTTATTTTTTAATGCAGGCCCAAATAGATGGCAATGTCATCAAGGCAAGATTTACTTTACCTCCTAGGCAGAAAGTTTCACCACCCCCAAAGGCTTCTGTCGCTGCTCCAAAGAGAGACACCCCCAGGACTGATAATGCTAGTGCAGATGTTGACAAGGATGGGCCAAAGCGTCAGAGAGAATGTATATATGTGATGTGTTGGACATTTTTTTGGTTTCTAATTATCGTACTGGTCATTTTTTATGTATATTGAACTTTAGTTTTCAATTCCAGCTCCTCGAAGAAAGCCTCCATCACCACGGAGGAGATCTCCTGTACCTCGAAGAGCTGGTTCTCCAAGACGACCAGATTCTCCTCGCCGCCGTGCAGATTCTCCTGTTCGTCGCCGATTAGACTCTCCTTATCGTCGTGGAGGAGACACCCCTCCTAGGAGGCGGCCTGTGTCACCTGGAAGAGGTCGTTCTCCATCTCCACCAAGACGCCTTAGATCCCCTGCAAGGTTGGCTTTCAAAGTTGCAACTTTGGTTAACTGTTTCTATAGTCTGGTCTACTCATTTATATATAACCTCTTTAGGATCTCACCTAGAAGGATGCGTGGAAGCCCAGGGAGGCGACGTTCACCTCCTCCTCCTCCTCGGCGCCGGTAGCTTTCTTTAATAGTTATTTTCATCAATTATCACTTTGCATTTTGTGATAGACTACATATTTCCCTTGATTGCCTAAAAAAGTGAAATTTGTACTCTAGATCACCACCACCTAGACGAGCTCGCAGTCCTCCTAGAAGGTCTCCAATTGGTCGTAGACGCACTCGCTCTCCAATACGTAGGTCGGCACGTTCACGGTCAAGGTCATTCTCACCTCGCAGGTATTTCTCTTTACTGCTTATGTTTCAGTAGTCAGGTTGTTAAAATGAGCTGCTGTATACTTTTTTGTTCCCTATATTATTTCTTAAATTTTGTAATTTGTTTGCTTTTTGCATAATTGGATATTTAGACTGAAGGAAAAAAATAATGAGATGCTTAATGCGAATGGAAAATATAATGCTTGGACTTGGTGGATTTTTTGTTATCCAGATCCTTTTGACTGATCATACATGCTCTTGATGAAATTTAGCTTGGCCCTTAGACTTGCATTTGCTGAAAAATGTTATTTCACAGAATATTTTCAATGTTGTTCAACATCTTGCAAAGTATGCAAGAGATACTTGTTATACTTTTATTGTGTGTTTGAATGCAAAGTATTTGAGCACTTCGTGAACTTTATTTCCTTGACAGAGGTAGGCCACCTGTTAGGCGTGGGAGGTCATCATCATACTCAGATTCACCAAGTCCACGCAAGGTATGTGTTCTTCTCTCGTTTATATGGATGGTGTTATCTTTACTTGGAATAGTCTATGGCTTAGTCCTTCATAACTTTGGCAGGTTTCCCGGAGATCAAAGAGTCGTAGCCCAAGAAGGTAATTATATTATTTGGTATAATGTTGTCTTGTTAAATATTTTTTTTCCTGTCTCTTTCAGTAACATTTATTATTTGTTTACTTGGGAAGATTCATTTGATTTTGTTTCACTGCACTGATCCATTGTTTGATGTGTTTTTCTTTACCAACTTCCAAATTACTTCAATCATTTATGGTTTAAAAGCAAGATTAGAATAATTTATTAATGATTTTCACTGGTGACCCTCTTGTTAAAAATTTTGCATGGTGAAGGATTTGTTTTTAAAAAAAGACGCATTGAAATATAATATAAATGAAACATCACCTACTCCATTGAAAGGTCAAAACTTAGTATGTAAGATAATATGGAAGCAGATTAACTGATATGGTTTGGATTCCAGTCAGAAAATTGTTTTTCCATATTTAGGCCCTGAAATTTGTCACCTTGCTTGCCATCAATGCTTCACAAATGGCACATGGATGCTATCTTAAGCAGACAGAGATATGCTTCATGTAAATAGGATTGACTAATCTTTTCCGGAAATCTTATCACTTTGTCTTCTTCGGTCTTATTAATACTGATTTTAGATAATTATTTCAAGTGCACGTCTCAAGAGCAAACTATTTGTAGATTTTCATATAAGGATATTGATAAGCAATGTTGGCTTTAAAGTTTAACTTGGAAACTGCTTAGGTGATTGCTATGATGTAATCTATAATTTATTTTTGTTGTATTGAATTGTATCTTAGTAGTTCATTTCAGTCCTTTGCTAATGTAAATATATTTCCTAATGGGTAGGCCTTTGAGAGGAAGAGGAAGTAGCAATAGTAGCAGCAGCAGTTCACCACCACCACCACCAGCTCGCAAACCATAGATATTTCATGTACATCTATTGTCTCTTCCTGTTGATGTGTATTTATCGAGATTCTGTAGTACCAGCTGAGTTCTAGCTCGATGTGATTGGGATATATTTACTTTTCGTTGTTGTCTACTAACACATTTTTTGTTATTAGCACTTAAAATTGTTTTGGAAACTAATCCTTCTGTTCATTTTCGTTTGAACCACCCTACTTTGTTTCGTTGCTAAAAAATGCATAATAACTCAGGAGATAATAGTGCTTTAATGTATTGGAGCTGATAATCTCTATAAATTGTGGAATTCCATGTAAATGATAGTTTCTTTAGAAATTTGAGTATGCAAATAAAGTAGTAAATGTTCAATGTGATCTGGTTTCTTGGCATTAGCATGAAATGCAAGACTTAGGCAAGCTTGATTTATCTTTAAACAAAATACTATGTTTTTTTCAGACCATGATGTGTCTGTGAAGGGAATTTTGAGAAAACAAGCGATACATGCAGTTTCAAGTTCGAAAAAACAATTAAGATTGTTTGTTAATATTTATACTTTTTGAAGTAATATTTATACTTTTTGAAGGAAGCCGGCGTTAAATTTTGAGTGATTAAAATATAATTGGGTGATTGAGTTTGCAAATAAACCAAAAATTAGTATAATTACACTGGATGTTACATTGTAAGTTTTGCTAATTTATTTTTAGTAAGATTTGTACTAGGTTAGTTGGTATTGGCCTAACATGTTTATTACTTTATAAATTTGTTCATGGTAGTACACATTCAGAAATTTAACATAATTGGAATGGAATTGGTGTTGAAATATAAAAATCTTGACATTCATATTCAGAGTGTAAGTTTAACCTTATGTGAAACGTAAAAACGAAGTTAGAAAGAAGAATCCTGAAGGTAAGAAGAATCCTGAAGGGTAAACCTTCGTAGTCAACATGTAGTTGCAATTTTCCTATAATTGGAGTGTTACACTTAGTTTCAATTTAGTGATTATTATTTATGTGGATTATTTTATTTTAGTTGCTTATCCTTGCTTATTTTAGTTTGTTACTCTTTGGTGGTGTTTTTAAATTTTTATTTAAATAGTACATTAAATATTTATATATATTTAAAATTTTAAATATTTAAGAAATTTTATATATTTCAGATTTTTATTTAAAATAGATTATTAAATAATTTAGGATTTGTAAGTTTTAAATATTTTAAATATTTTAGAAATTTTAGATTTTTATTTAAATAAGTTATTAAATAATTTAAAATTTGTTAAAATTTTAAATATTTTGAAATTTTTATACATTTCAAATTTTTATTTAAGTAGAACATTAAATATTTAGAATTTATATTTATTTAAGATTTTGAATGTTTTAAATTTTATTATATATATTTATATCTTACTTAAATAAAATATTAAATAATTTAGGATTTGTATTTATTTAGAATTTTGAATATTTTAAATATTTTGTATATTCAAATTTTTATTTAGATATGATATTAAATAATTTAAAATTTAATTTAATTTATATTTTTTATTTAAGTAAAACATTAAATAATTTAGAATTTATATTTATTTTAAATTTTAAATAATTTTGAAAATTTATTTATTTCATATTTTTATTTAAATAGGATATTAAATAATTTAAAATTTATATTTATTTGAATATTTTAAAAAATTTATATATTTAAATTTTTTATTTAAATAGAACAATAAATACTTTTTATATCATACATATGTTCCAAAAATTTCACATAATTCATATTTTTTTCAAATTTAATTCTTGCATAGTACAAAAAATAATATTTTAATTAAAAATAATTATAATTTACAAATAAATAAATGAAATAAAATTTTTAATAATTTTAAATAGAAGGATAAATTATAGTCTTACATTTTTATCAATTAGAAAAATATAATTTTAATCACACTCATCATCACATTAATAAGATACTTCATAAAAACAATATTAAATATTAACACTTTTTATAATAATAATAATAGAGAGAAGAGATAGAGGAGAAGTAAGAAACAGAAGAGAGGAAGAGAGCGACAAGAACAAAATGAAGTGAACAGAAATACTTTTCTTAAATATTCTTAAATTATATAATTTAAAAGTTGAAAGTGTTTATTAGATCACGCAATCTAAAAGTTATTTTTGGATTGAAAAATTTGAAAGTAATTTTCTATTTTCAAACTTTTCCTTCTTGTATTCAACAAATTTAAACAATAAGTACTTAATCAGTGACATGAAATAACCAAAATGTCATATGTAATTTTTAAATAAACGTGGGTGCAACTCAAAATGTATTATGAATTTGGTATCTCATAATACATATATGGATCTTCGTTTCTAAAATACTTTTCCAAATTTGGGAATCTTTTCTTTGGAACATGTTTACAAATTTTGTTTTTTGAGAAGTATTTTTTTATTTAAGAATTTCTTTTTCATAATGAAATTTTAGTTTTTCAGTTGTATTATGGAATTTCATTTACAGATATAAAAAATCTATTATAAATATCCTTTTCTGAAATGTATTTTTTAATTTTAGATTTTCAATTAAGAATGAGGGGCAATTTTGGAATTTCAAAAGTTGACTGGGTGCGAGTCTAAAATCATTGGGTGCAAGAAGCAATTGCCACTTCCACATTATGAAATCCAGAAGCAAAAAAAAGACTTCTAAATTGTACAATCCATGATGTGAATTGATTTTAGATTGACACATTTTTGATGTTTCACTTTTGTTTATGCTTTTTGGATTATCAAAATATGGTGAGAACTCAAAAAGATTGTTATTGAACATGAACTTAACCAAGTGACTAAGTAAGTGTGAATGTTCTCTTCTACAGAGAAAAAAAGAAAAAAACAATATAAGGTGGAAATGATGATTGCGGAAATGAAACAAAACAAGATGGCAAAGACAAATATAATGACTGAATTATAAAAGAGGAAAAGATAAGCAAATGGAACAATGAATAGGCATAATTGAAGAAAGGAAAAGATGAAGAGAAAGGAAGTTTATGGAAAATGGAGCAAAGGAACACGCCACTTGAAATTGGGGAAAGTTCCAAGAAGAGTGGGAAAGAGTTGCCATTTGGAGGATGCTCTCACAAGATAAGATCCAAACTTTAGGAGAAGTACTAACTTAAGCAGAGTTTTCTTACTATTCAAATTTAATGTGTGAGGCAAGACACTCTATTTATAGGAGAGAGTGCTTTGGAGAACAAGAGTGAGAGGGGTATGAGCGACATTATGGAGAGACTTCTAGAAACTAGGTCTAGTCTAGCTAATGTTGCACCATGTGTAATGCTTGTAGAAGGTAGGTTAAAGAGTGATGTAATGCGCAACATATGGGAGTGGGATGGGTTTGGCACAAACCCAAGTTATACTGAGTACACCCTAATCTAGCTTATTCTCCTATTTGGGGTCCAAAGTGAGTCAAACTTATTTACGTAATCTTTTCTTGTAAAAAGACTAGAAGGAAGAACAACTGATATTCCGGTCCATATATGACTCTTTTTTTGCTGAGGCTGTTTTGAGATTTGGTGGGGTCTTCTCTTATATGCTGAGATGACTGACTTAGATATGAAGTGTTTGTGGTGTCCTTGGTCATTTGCTTGTCGAGTTGGATTGTATCAATCCATTAACTTTTTTTAAGAAAAAAAAAATTTTAGATTATATAATCCAAAAGTTAAAAATGACTTTTGGACTGTCCAATCTAGAAAACACTTTTAACTTTTAAATTGTATAAGGTAAACTGATTTTTTTTTTATATTTATAGGAGTGAAGTAAAAATGTATGGAAATGGAAAAGAAATGACTTGATATAAACTGAGAATTTCTTTATGCACCCCCATAATTCTATAAATCTAAAAAAACTCTTATGAATCCACGTTTTATTTCAATTCCCAATTGTGGAATCTAGAGACTTTGCAGATTATGCAATTTAGAATACAAATTTTTATATTTCAAATTGTACAATCTGAAATACAAATTTTATATTCTAGATTTTTTCGTGAACGTGTTCAACAACGCCTCTTCACTTGGTGCATCTTCCTACTCATTTTCAAGTGGTTGATATCTTAACTAAACCACTTTTTAGAACGTCCATTGTTAGGTTAAGAAATAAACTTATGAGAGATTTAATCCTACCATAAGTTTAAGGAGAAAGTTACATGATGTATGATTCTAGCATTAAACAGTCCTTATGTTATAACGTTAAATGATCTCTATGTTCTAGTGTTAGATTGTCCCTGTTCTAGTGTTCAATGATCCCTATGTTCCAACGTTAGACCGTCCCAGTTTCAGTGTTATATAGTCCCTGTGTTTTAGCGTTAGACGGTCCCTATTCTAACATTAGATGGTCATTGTGCTTTAACACTAAATGATTTATGTATTATAGTGTTTACGGTTCATGTTCTAGTGTTAAACACTTGTTGTTTTACAAAATGTTAGATTATGAAAGAAGGTTTCTCTATAACTAAGAAGAAATACATTTTTATAATATTATACGTATTCAATATATATCTTCTTCTTCATTTTGCTTTTGCTTCTTCTTTTTCCCTTTTTCCTTGTTTTTTCACATTGTATTTTTTTATTTCAGATTGTCCAATATAAAATATAAAAAAATTATAATTCGAATTATGCATATGTATTTGAAAGTAGAAGACATGACTCTCTTTGGTTTTAGAGGGAGGAAAAAAAAGTTCTAAAAATATGCAACAATGTCTGAATGTTTGAAGAATCACAGCGTTTTACATACACCGTTAACCACACTAACAATAGGTGAGGAAGATGAAGAAGGGGTGAGGAAGATGAAGAAAGGGTGAGGAAGATGAAAATGGTAATTTTACCATCCCCATGGAGGTGCAGGATTAAACCATGGGGGTTGGAGGAAGAAATTCCCATCTAAACTTGGATCTATATTTCGGCCCAATACATTTCCTCATCTGTCAGTGCCACCGTGTGTCTTTCTCTCTCTAGGTTTCAGTTTTCCCAGCAATTTCTGTTTAGGTTTTCCATTTTGAAGCTTCGTTCGAAGAACATTCATTCCCAAATTGGTCTCTCCCTTAGCGATCACTGCTTCTGAAATTGAACAAGTTGAACATTTGCAGAATGGCAAAGAAGGCAGACACAACGAGGTAACATTTGGGTAATCACAGAATTATACAAGAAAACTTTCTTCTGACATAATTTTATTCAATATCTTGAAGCTTTAATTTTGTTGTTTGTCAATATCTTAGAGCTTTATTAACTCCAATTTTACTGAAAATTGATTCAATTTCAAATACTCATTTGGTTATTATTGATACAGTCAAGTTCCTATGTTTATGCAGTGTGTGTATGATCATAGTAGTGTCTCCTGTATCAGTAGTTTAGTAGAAGAATTGATAATTCAGGTCCTAGCCAGAGCTTTGGACCTGCTATTATTTGTCTTTATCTGAACTCAATTTAATGTTCTCTGTTTTCTGCACTGTGGTGTCAGAATTTGAAAACTCATATGATGGTTTCGTTGGTTTGCCTCCCAGTTTATCCTGAATTTGCCTTTGATCATATGGATTTTTGTGCTGTTGTTTTGCTTACAAGTCTAAATTTCCAGATGAAGCATTGCTTATGAATTTGTCGGATTTTATGTTTTTTTTCATGTGCTGAAAGTTTGGTTGGTTCTTCTTGTCTAGACTAAGGTAGCAGGTAGAGTAAGGGATTTCATGGCAGGCAGTGGCCTGCAATCTTTGGGTCGTGTGAAGCTTAGTGATTTAGTCCCTTCCGACGGGCTACCGTCTGATTCTTATAAAATATCAGTTTCAATTTTGTCACAATCTCTGGCTCAGTTTTCTGCGGTCATCATCCAGTTTCCAGCAAGTGACGGTGCTCTTCTGAGATCTGGTTTAGAATCTGCTCGCCTCTATTTTCATCAAAGGGAAACATACCCACCTGAAGATATAATCCATAATAGCGAGTCTCGCGAGTGGTGCAAAACATCTGGTTATTATGCAGATCCTCATTTGTGGCAAGAAACGTATGACTATAGACCTGGATTGACTCCTTCAGAACCTAATAATTCCATTGAGTTACCCCCGGCAGGTTTGCCAGACATATTTGCCTCATTTGGAAAAGCAGCAAGGGATATTTTGGATGCAATTAGTTACCATTTGAATTTGCGCAGCTCTCCATTTGTAGAAATACTGGATAATGTTCCCCTGAGAAATAGGGAAATTTCATCTTCAGTCTTGTCTGTTTGCTGTCACGCAAGGCCATCATTTCAGGGGCCACAGCATCATAATATAACCACTCAAGAGGATGGCCAATTGATTATGTATCCTGACCATGATCACCAGGTGGATAAAAGTTTGCTATCACTTGTCAAGTCTGACAGGGCAGGTCTACATGTAAGAGACTTTCAAGGCCGATGGATTCTTGTGGATGGAGATCTGGGACCTCAAGAAGCTATTGTTTATCCAGGGCTTGCTCTTTATCAAGCAACGGCAGGATATGTAAACCCTGCATTGCACAAAACTGAGATTAATATGGAGGCTAATATGTATGGACGATGTTCTTTAGCATTCAAACTTTTGCCTAAATCAATGACCAACTTGGATTGTTCTGAAATGCGAGCGGCAGGTTTTGGAATTGAAGCTCAGTTCCAGCTTCCTGTCCCAGTGGATGATTTTATGCAAAGATCTCTTCCAACAGATCATCTCTTTAACCGGCCTAGTTTCCAGTGCTTCAATTTCCAACCAACTCATGATGGTATGTCACATTCTAATTATATTTTGGTAAGGTTTGTTGTATACTAGTATAGGAAGACAAGTCACTTTGATTGTATTCCTCAAAACTTCATTTAGGAACATGCTTAATTTTGGATGATGCCTGTGTTAATTAGTGATATCGTTAGCTTTCAAGAGTTCTGATAATAATTCGGAGAAAAGTTACCATTCCTTTTTCTATTATCAACTTAGATTGTGATGAAACACATTATATTCCGTTCTCTCCTAATCATTCAAGGAACTAGAATGAATTTTAAAGCTTTCTTTTTTTCCTGCTGGGTGGGGAATGAATGTCACAACAAAGTATTTGGCTGCTAGAAGAATGTGCGGAACATTTATCCTTTTTTTTATGTGAGGGATGTAGGTATCTTACACACTACAGGAGTGCATGATGGTTTATTTAATTTTCCTTTATTCGAAAATCCCAATATTGCCTGATTCTCAGGAATATTACTATGTTAGAGAAAATAGGAAATTAAATTAAAATGATAAAACAACTTTATTTTCTTTATATCATATAGTATGACCAAGCCTCTCAAATATGACCTTACTTTATGTTTTGTAGTGTATCAGCTCCCAACACAAGTTAGGTGACAAGATGGTAACATGTTCATTTTCTTTTGGGAAAATGCTTATCTTCTTAAGTAAGAATAAGGAAAAGGTCCAGAATTCACAGGGTTTGCACTTAGATTGTTTTTCTGGCAGAACATTACCTTTTTCACTTCCTAATCGTTTGAAGTTTGAACAAAATTTTCCATATTTGGTGTTTCATGAGAATTTTTCTGTTTCATGAGTATGGCTGTATTGTGATTGAATTAGTGTCAATTCTACTTTGAGCTTTTGTGGAAATGCTTATTTGCTTAGGTAAGAATAAGGAAAAGGTCCAGAATTCATGAAGTTTGCAGTTAGATTGTTTTTCTGGCAAATCTGAGAATTTTTCTGTTTCATGAGTATGATTTATTGTGATTGACTTAGTGTCAATTCTACTTTGAGCTTTTGTGAAAATGCTTATTTGCTGAAGAATAAGGAAAAGGTCAAGAATTCATAAAGTTTGCACTTAGATTATTTTTCTGGCATAACTGTATCTTTTTTTCTTCCTGATTTTTTGAAGTTCAAAAAAAAATTTCTGTATTTGGTTTTTCATGCGATTTTTTTTGTTTCATGGGTATGACTGTATTGAGATTGAATTAGTGTCAATTCTACTTTGAGAGTAGTCCTTAGTGGAAAGTTTTTAACAGCAGGTCCTTGGATCGATGAAATGCTGGTACAGGATCTATGAAGACTTTGATGCGGAGAAGGAAGCAAAATCCCAAAAGCAAGCCCTTGCCACCTTCCAAGAGGTTAAGGCTTGAGGCACAGAGAGTTTTGAAAGAAAGGGTCCAGGATATTGCAGATACGAAAGGCATCAAGCTGCGGTTCTGTAATCTCAAGGAATGTGAAAGTCACATTCACAGTGTAGATAGCCCATGTGCAAGTATACGAATGGAGATAGGGTGGCCTCTTGGTGTTCCTTTTGTCCATCCCCATGATTTACCTAACAAGGCAAAGCTGGGTTTTCTTGAAGCATATGAACCTGGTTGGACAGAAGCCCATCAAAACTCAGACAGGCTAGTCAACACTCAGCTAACTTTAACTGTAACTCCTTTTTGCAAGTTTCATGTCTATATGACTATTCACATGCTTCATTTTATCTAAAACTGTCTGGTAAAATAGTTGTGGTGTATCTAAAGCTGAAAATATGCGTAATTTTTTCAGGGTGATGAAAAGGTTAAGGGAAGCTGAAGCTTAACATAAATGATTAATTTAAACAATTGTAGTTTCATTACCTAATCAATGTGTTCAATGCTATGATTAGCAACATCATGAATGTTAAGCCCTTTTAATTACATATTGAAAGAACCATGGAGATTGCCAATCCTTTGAAATATCCTTTTGTTGAAGGACTGCGAGCCTGTGGTCCTTTACCCTTCACTTCCTTTTGTGTTTACTTGGTTACTTAACTTGGAATGAATCAAATTCCCATATCTTATATAGCAATGTTTGAGACATAAAGTACGTAGGT
Source organism: Phaseolus lunatus (assembly GCA_013389735.1). Taxonomy (NCBI): domain Eukaryota; kingdom Viridiplantae; phylum Streptophyta; class Magnoliopsida; order Fabales; family Fabaceae; genus Phaseolus; species Phaseolus lunatus. The sequence goes on from CM023861.1 coordinate 6,375,309, forward strand.
TATGTAATGTGAAAAATAAAAAAACAAGATGCGGAAGCTTGTTGATGGGCACCTGAAATCTAGTTATATAAGGATCAGTGGTTGAGAGAAGAGGCAGAAATAATGTTGTGGTAGTGTAACTTAGATATAATGATATGCATTGCCTTGATTCTAGGAATTTGTAGAATAGTACACTATTCTCATGCATTTGTTTTACGTATAGGTCCACTAGCATCTACGCAGTTCACTCTATGTTAATTTATGATTAATTTAACAAAATAAGTTTAACAGAATATGTTCATATTTTGGTGTTTGCAGGAATCAGTCCCCCTGATTTCCGACGTATGGGAGACATATGATCAAGTTGTGAAGATAGGCCTATATCAAGAGGGCTCTGAACCTATTTGTAGCTAGGTTTTAGAGTTTTATGCCTGGTGTCTATATATGCAACTTTTGAAACAGATGAATGAAAGAAACGTGCTCTGCTTTGAATTCCATAGATGTTTGTTGTACATTTCTTAGAGACTCTTTTGGATTATTAGACGCCAATCCAATCAAAATGAAGGGTAGACTCAGCTCTAAAGCTGATGGAGGTGTTGCTGGCTACTATCAATCAACCATATATGAAATGAAGAATACAATTTACAGATCAATAGAGCAACTATTTTAACCTGGAGGAATGCAATGGCTGTCAAATCGCAACAAGTTTGGTTGGAACTTTCTATCCTTGAGTTATGTCAAGCTACCGGGAAGTGTAAACATGATAGCTTTATGTGGTGAAATAGCGTTGTAGCCTTTTCTTTTCATTGTAGATAGAGCTGCATTTTGTGCCATGTTCAGCTATAGCTTGACCTGTTTACTTATTTTGCATTATTATAATTGTGAAAAATTAGAGGCTGGGCATATCAAGAGGCAATATATCTCTTTCTCATTCAGTGTCTGTATTTATATCACTTTAAAATAATATAATTTACAAAATACAAAAGTAAATAATTTGTTAGGATAAAAGTTGAGTTAAGCTACTGTTTTATGCCTTATAATTTAGTTGAAGGGTTATAGGATTACTTTTGAGTATAGGTATCTTATCAAACAGTGAAATTAATTTAATAGAAGATAAAATTGCTTAATTTAAAATATTACAAAAATATTTATAAAAAATTCTATTAGCCCAACGTCTACAAAAGTGAAACAACCCTCTCACGTTGTGTTCAATTTACTGTTATTTCGATTTTTTTATGAAACCAAATATTTAGTTAGTGCAACATTCAGAGTGTGATGAGAATTCTTTACAATGGTTTTAGAGTCAAATTCTTAATTCAGTTTTCAGTACACCTCTTGTTTCAAAGATAAAATTATGTCACTTCAATCACATGCAACACTAATTTTCAGTTCATTCAACTAAATAATGGAATTATTGAAGTGTTTATTATGTCTTGATAAAATTCCTCAACAAGTTTGAATAGTTATAAAGCCTTCAAGCTTTTAGTCTTTTGATTAGGTTTCCTTAAATAATTAGGATGTAGTAGATAATTATAATATCATATTTGTAATCAATTATTTAATACATTAATAAAATATAATTTTTTATTTTCAATCCATTCAGACCAATCAATTACTTTCCTTAGAACTACTACTACTACTATAATCACCAACCTTATATACATCATCTCCACTATTATTGTCATCTTCTTAATAATTATCATTGTGTTGTCACCATTCTATTTGTGATTGTCAATATCATCATCATCATTATCATAACAATCATTACTACTTCCATCATCAAAATTATTATTATCATACCATGATTATCATAACAATCATTACTACTTTCATTCTCTAAATTATTATTATCATAATGTATTACTACTTTTGTTATAGTTGTTATTACTAAATAATCATCACAATTATCATTACTATACTACCATCCTGATCATCAACACAATAACTTATTATTTAATATTTATCACTATACTTAACAAATATTAGATATGATTAACGTTTATCCTGCTTTTATTATATTATATTCTCTATCTTTTCCTTGTATCATATCCTAACTACTAAAAGAACCCTTATTGTATTAATTACTTGAAACCTGCAACAAGTAACAAAACTTGTTCTCTTAATTATTTTGCTAAGTCAATAAAATTTTAACCAACGTCCACACAAGCTTTTAAGGTTGCTCGTTTACCACCCTTCAAACAAAAATGAGTACATAGATCAAGATCACTCTAATAACTAATATAAAATATTCGGAAATTTTACCTTTTAGTCCAAAGAAATAGGAGAAGAAGAGAGTAAAAGGTTCCTTTAAATCATCATTTTCTTGTCCTCTTTCTCTTGCTTTAAATATAGAAGAAAAAGAATACAAGATTTCACAAACCCTACCTAATCAAACTAGCCGATATAAAATTTCAAGATAGAAATCAACAATTTGTCTCTATTCCCATTTGCAAAAGATTTTTGAGAGGAATTACCACTCTAATGTAAAAATTCAGAAAAAAGACTTCCGTATGCAACGAAATTGTGCCTTTTCGCTTCCCCATTCAGTGATTCTCCACTCTCATCCCAGCTAAAAGAAAGCTCAAAGTCTCCTGCTGATAACTCATGAACAAACCAAAGCTGGCAGTGATTAGTGGACTTCTCCAAGCTGGTCATAAATATCTTGATCATCCTGAGTTTTTTCAATTACCAGCAAACCAAAGGTGCTGTCAACTGCGAAATGGTGGTTGATTTTCAAAAGGAAGCTCCACTGGTGTTGCATTACCATAAAACTCTTCCAAATTGTAGAAAGCTCTTTGTGGGGGAAGGAAGATGTGTACAACAGCATCACCTGTAACCAATAAACAATCACACAGTACTTAACAAGATTACCAAACCAAGCCTAATCCAGAACTAGTGAAGCAACTGTTTCCATTAATTAATTGACTGACACACACATAGGCCAAGTGAACTCTTGAGCTGTGCATTTATATAGGCTTTTTGTATTCGGACACAATTTTTGTTGGTTGGCTAAACCGGCTGTGGTGGGATCAAAGAGGGTAGAATCTTCTCTAGGTATGCTGTATTTAGGCTTCTGATTATGCATCATGTTGGAGTACAATGTATTTAACAAGTTTTGTCTGTCTTGTTGAAGTGCAACAGCCAACTTCAAGGGATTCTTCGGGGTAAATGCAGACAATTAAAGGGCTTTACTGTATTGATGTACTCCTGCTTTCTGCAGCAGGTTCTGTTCTTTGTTAATTTTCAGGTGGATATTTTATCCTTCAAGAAAAAACAGTTCCTCCCTTTCTAGAAGTTTTCTTCTTTTCATCATAAAAGAAACTGGGTAGAAATTTAAGATATAGAACTTAAGAAACATGTTTTTTAGTAAAATAATACCCATCTGGGTCAACTTGAGTGGCAGGCAGCACTACATGGCACCTGTTAAAAGGGAGGTTGGAATGCGATGGCATTGGCCTGTACAGCTTTATTCTTAACTGATAAAAGAAATTCTATAAGCAGGTTACTATTATAATTTAAAATCACTGACCGAAGTCCAACAAGGTCCATGAGTTCGGCTTTGTATCTCCTGTTGGAAATTTTCCATATTTCTTCTCAGCTTGATCTCTCATTCTGGACCTAAAATGCAATATCAACAAAAATGAAATCCTCAAACATTGCCTTCTCAATATAAAAATATCAATGACAAAGCCCTTACCCAATAGCATCGATCTGGGGACGAGAAAATGCTGTAACTATGATAAAAAATCGGGTCCAGTAAACAAGTGGCTTCACAAACAAGACCTTAATATCTGCTGCCTTAACCTCACTTGCAACCGTAGCCAAATCCACAGCAACTATAAATGACACTTAACAATTAGATAGTACTTGAGGCTCGGTATATTTCTCCTTCTTTTAAATAGTTTTGTATAAGCAGAAAGTAACCGAACTAGTTTTTCTAACAGAAGAAGACACTTATATTAGTATTCAGGGAAAAAATAACATGATCTTACAGAAGGATTCTAAGGTACAGAGCAATTAAACAGAAAAGTAAAAAGCAATGCACCCAACTGAGAAGTCATATTTACAAATTAGGTCTTAGAAGAGAGGATTTTCTACTTAGAAACACACACAAAGAAAATTCACTCAAGTATTAATTAAAATTAAAATTGACCCAGTAAAATTTCTTTGTATATGTTTAATGTTCTAAAACTATACATTAACTGTGTTCACACATATGAAGTAATATTCTTACAAACAGAATCTACTTACTCATCAATTAAGACAGAATGACATAGAACTGAGTGCATGGCCCAATCCAAGCATAACAGGAATATGGTGGAGAGGGGCCATGGAGGCATGCTAAGTAGCATGATTTGTTCATAAGCACACATGGAAACAATTACATTTATCTGTTAAACAACCATATCAATAAAAATCTTTCATCAACATATAGATATGTCAAACAATTCAAAATATCAAACAAGCTTAGTCCAGTAACAAAGTTGGAGCTTAGGTTGTTTATTTAAACGAGGCTCCAATCAACCACCAAAGGTGAAGGCAGATCAGGGTATTTATGGGTATCCACTTCCCTTTACAACCCCACGGCGGCAGAATATTCTTAGTTTCTTCTGCATTAATTTATCCCACCTTTATTCTCAATTTATGTTACAAAACTGCCAGACAACCATACAAAACCTTGTTCTACCAGAAATTTTATGTTTTACAGCTGCATATGTATCCATGTACATGGGGAACAAACCCTAAAAAAAATAGGCTATTAAGGGGAAAGAACCATGCACTTCAATACATCACCGACCATCCATAATACCCAAGTTCCTATCATAGCACCACTCATAAGAGCTGACGTCTCACTGCTTTCATTCTACAGTACTTCATTCAACTCCCTGTTGGTCAGAACCCACCGTAGGTAGCTCTTTATGAGATACCAACAACTAGCTCTGATACCAATTGATAAGTACTCATAAAACTTGGAAACTCAAGCTCAAAAGCTAGCAATTAAGTGGGGAAGAACAAAAACACTTAAATACTCGACCAAACATTCCATATTACTCAATGTGTGACATAAGGACACCATAATAACCAAGTTCCTATCACTGCCTCACCTCCAAAAATTGTATATATTTTTCAATCTCTAAGTAATATGCCTACCTATAAACCATAGAAATGAACTTGTACCCTTTTAATATTGCTATTCCTAAATTGCTTTACAAGATTATTCAGTAATTTATCATCCTTCAGATAATCAGACAAACGAATCTTCTTAAAGAAACCTGATATAATCCAAAAGGTTGGAAAAGACAGATTGTAATGTAAACAAGGTGGAAATAAATTCTTTGATAAAAATTCTTTTCAGCTTACATGACAGGCTTTCAGCATCATCATCAATCTCTGCGCTAGCAGGCTTTTTGTCTTTTCTACTAAATACCACTTTTCCATACTTATTAATTAAATCTTCATACATGTCATCTGTGTCTTCATTTACATCCTGCAAAGTACACAACTTTTGTTACTTACGTGCCCTTAATGATGATCATCAACTGCAATTCACATGACAAACTTTACAGAAGTATCTAAATTTTAGAAAGGGAGTCAGTTGAAATTTGATGTTATAAATCCATTCAGCACACAAATAAATAAAAATGTGTAAAACAGTCCCATAAAAGACCATGGATCCTATATTCTCAATTTTAGCAGTTAAGATCCAAGTGAGTTCATAAGGTACACTGTTTTCAAAACTAGAATATATCACGATAAATAGCATTGCCTCTAAGAATCAGCACAACCAAAGCAAGAAAAGATTGATAACAACAGAATGAAATTCCTACATAATCCTCCTTAACACCATATTTGGATCACCAGTGATGAGGGGAATGGAAAAAGAAATGTGGTGAAGATGACAAGGTTCAATTGTTGTCACGAAGATAAAGGACATGGAGATTAATCCTCTCTTTTTTCCTCAAAAAGCAGTTTTTCCCCCCAGAAAAATCAGGGTTAAATAGGGGAACTAAACTTATATAATTGAAAACTTCAAAGTAAGTAATTGCATGCCTAAGTCAACATTATATGAAGGTAAGCTTTCAAATTTTCAATACCTCAATCTTCAGAGAAGAAAAAACTTAGTTGTTCCTTAGGTACCGATGATGTTTTCCAACCAAAATTGGAGTTTCACATCAATAATTGTCATAATAAAGGTTGGTAATCAACATTAGTTAATAAGGTAAAACTCCAATTCAAACAAGACAAGGATACTTGTATCTAAGTCTTTTCCTTCCTTGGAACCCAAAATTCAAACTCAACCCAGAAGATTTATAAAGTGCTGCAATGTTATCCAAACTGTAACTGGACTTTAAGCATGATATTATGCAGCTATGTTAAATTAACCAACATTTTTTTTAAAAAAAAAGAAGGAAATTGCAAAGAATAATATTTATTGTACCGAGAAAAAGTTGTCTTCGGTTTCTTTACCGAATGCGAAGCTCGAAAGTGAGTTTCGCTTCTTGGATTTGAAACCATCGATGGTGTGTTGCTGTAAAGGAAGCTCCTTTATGCACGAACGGCTGAAAATCTTTCTGGGTCTGGAAGAACACTTGGTTTCGAGATGACCCAGTTCGCCGGAAAAAGCTACCATCACGACGGTGCCGGCACCGGCGAGAGACAAGACAGTGGACGATGGTAGCATTTGTCGCGGCAAAAAGAGATATTTACGAAACAAAAAGATAGGGAAATGAACTGAGTAAGGACGTCGCTGTATTATTGTAATTTCGATCATTTATCTATAAGTTATTATTGAAATAGTTTACACATTTCTTTTCTTTTTACACGTTTTATTTTACAATTTTATTTTTTATGATATTAAAATATAACAAATTTAATAATTATTTATTTTAAATTAAAAATTTAAATTTTAAAAATTTAGAAAAATTTGAATTTTAAAAAAATAATTTCTTACAATTTTATTCTTTAAATAATTACTTTTCTAAATTCAATAATACTTCACCATAAAAAATCACCCACATAATAAAAAATTACATACAACAAAATATTTTTTTATAATTATTTTTAGTAAATGTATTTTTTATAATTTAATAATATTTTTTATTTCAATAGTTATTATAATAATAATATTTTTGTCAAGAAAATTGTACCGTATTTAAATTATTCATCTTTTAATTAAAAAATTATTTATTTAATAAATAAATAATTTATATTTTAAAATAACTAAATAACTTATCTTTTCAGAACTAACTATTATATATATATATATATATATAATTAATCATTAAACCTCAGCTAATGTATAAACATTTAAGAAAATGTTTTCTTTCATTAAGTATTTGGAACACATAACATATTCATTTTACATTTGTTCTATTGTACGTTCTTTATTGTAAAGCATTCTAAATTTGTTTGAAGCATTGCGTTTTGATTTAATCTTGATTTATATGAATTCACATAATTAAAAAAGGAGTTTCGAAATCATTTGAATATATATAAATTAAAAATATTAAATATGGAAATTTCTTTGTCAAATAATTGTTTAATGCGTGTTCATTTGTTATGTTGACTTAATAATCTTCTAATACGTTCATGACTTTCAACATTTAGTGTTCGAACGTTAGATTTCTCTAATATTATGTATCAAGCTTAGTCCATTGAACTCTTCTTGTCTACCATTTGTGAGACCTTCGTATAGCTCTTTCATGTTTGAACATTGTCTGATGTGTTCTTCTAGTTCTTCTGAGACATCTTCTGTCACTTGTATTGTTGGCCTTGCTAATTGTGAATAGGAGTTTTGGTTCATTTCATTCTCCATGTTCAGTGAAGGCATCGTCTATCACTTCTTCATATTGACATTGTCTAGTGCTTTCATTGAAGTCAAACTTCTTGTTTCCTAGAGTCACTTATGAGTCACTTTAACGTCTAATGATTTTTTCTTATCTTCTCTGGATGATCTAAACTTGGATTAACATTTGTTTACTAGAGTTCTTTGATCATCTGTCACACTTAGTGTTTGACATCGTCTAACACTTTGTGTAATCATCATCTTTATTCTTTGTTGAGACAATCGTCTCGCATTCATTCTCTGCAACGTCTAGTACTTATCTAGTAAGTTCAACCTTTTGATAACTTCTACTCTCAATTTTAATGTTCCTCAAGCACGTCTAATGCTTTTAGTTTCAGTATTGCTTGTCATGTTCTTATGACTATTCAACCATATCATCTATTGAGCTTTCATGATTGTCTAATTGGTTCAATCAATCCTAGAACGTCTAATAAGTCTTTAGCTAATTTTGCACACTTAGAAACTTTGTTAGAGATCATAATACTTCTTATAGTTTATGTTATCATCAAAACATGTAGACTCTCAATCACAAGACGTCTAATGGGTATTGGATCATTTAGCTGGTTATGGACCATCTAGCATCTTAACAAAGACCATGATCAAACCTTCTAATGCAAGTCATCTAACAAGTTGAGCATAATAGTGATTGTCTAGGAAGTCTAACATAAAGAGTTTGTCTAACATGTTTAACACAGTAAGACCATCTAGCACATTTTGTACAATGAGGCCACCTAACAGGTGAATCAGTGTGAGACCTTCTAGCATGTTAAAAATTGTTGAGTTTGACTTAACTCTTTTTTGAACATAGTGATTGCGGTAATACTACATGACCGTCTAACTGGTTTAATCTCAATAAATCGCTTTATGTGTTTCATTCTAATTCTGCACATGAAGTAGCTTTATTACAAGCTTTCACATACCTTATAGTTCTTGTTATTATCAAATACTTCATAGACGTGTTTATCCTCATAAAATCGTCTAGTGGGGTATTAGACCATTTAATAGTGATTAGGTCATCCGGTGCCTTAACAATGATATCTGAATGGAACAATATCATATGTGGTTTGGTGTATGGACGGTTTACCCATGATAGAGCTGCTATAGAGGGTTTGTAGATGTTGATTCTGTAGGCAGTGTTGATATTAGAAAGTCATATACTAGACTAATTGTATCTCCTAGAAGTTTCTTTTGTTTTTATTTTCAGTTTTTAGATTAGATTTATATTTTCTACACAAAAATTAGGATTTTTACAAAACATTATAAAAAATACATTTTTTAGCTAAAATTAAGATCTTTAACATGTAGAACTTTAATGAAGATACTTAAAGCATAAAGACTGGAAAAACCTAAGCCTTAATAGTTAAAATCAACAAAACAAAGTATTAGAAAATCAAAGGTTAATGGTCAACGAAGCAATAGATAGTAAAAAAATCTCGACATTAGAAGATAGTAACTTAGGAAATTTTAGATTGTAGTTTTCTAGGCCCGATTTTAGTTAGAAAAAGGCCTACCCTTTTGTAAAGTTTTGAAACTCTATAAATAGAGATTAGTTGTAGAAGTAGAGACACAATACTTAGGTACAACAGTAGTTAGTTTAGTTTTTAGTTTTCTATTAATAGTTTTCGTCGTTTTAAGTTATACGCAAGTTCTTCATTCTCTCGCATTTCTTTTTCCCTTTACTTTTCACATTGCTTTACATTATGCAATTTACCTTTGGAAATGAATTGAATTCTAGAATTGGGTAACAATGAACTCAAAATCATGTTTGACGATGCTTAGTTTTAATTGTTTTCTCTTCAAATTCATTTTGAAATTCTATTTTCGATTGAAAATGATTTTCTAAGAACATAAAAATCAATTGATTCTATGTTTTCTTCATCAATAAGGAATCCAGAGTTAGGTCTTTTGCATTTGAAGTTGAAGATAACTTAACCATGATTTTTGTTCATTATTTCACATTCCTAGAGTGAATTTCGTTTTCTTTTCTGTAATTCTTTTTAATTCTTATTTGTTAATGTTTATGTACCTTACCTCTCCAATTTATGCACTTAATTCAATTTAGTTTCATTTCAATTCAATTGAAATTTACATTTCTAGTCATGCTCAGTTTTACATTATCAGTTTCTATGTTTCTGCAATTTACGATTTCTAACATTTATTTTCTTGGAATTTAAACTTTTGTTGTTCCTTTATTTCAATTTACATTTCTGTCATTTTATTTACCATTAGATGCCCTCTTCTATTTTTTTTCATAAGTATAATCATTAGACAATCTAATAGATGATTGTCTACTAGATGGTCTAATAGTAGTACTTAGTCTTTTTCTTTACATATTTTCATTCACATTTAGCTTTTTTGTTTAGAATTAGACTTTCGTTTTGATTCGATTTGCATTCTGGTAGTCATTAAATCATTTTACATAGTTTTCCTTTAAGCGTCTACGACACTCTCAGTTTCTCAATTCTTTACTGCAATTTTAATTTTTGTCCATTCAATTTGTGTTTTTAGTTTACATTTGACTTTACTTTCTAATTGATTACATTCTGCCATTTACTTTCGAGCTCTTTACATTCCAAGTGTTGATGGACGTATTCTGTACTTTGTTTTACATCTTCTTTCGTTTACGATTCAAATCCCCCCAAATTTAATTTGTGAAGAACATTAAACAATAGATTCAATCAACATGTTTTCTCTTGAATTCGATCTAGGTTGACCCTATATTACATTAGGAAAAAACTTAGTTTTTGTTTGAAAATTGAACACGACTAAACCAATTATCAAAGAATCCCACAAATGTATTTACAAAGTCCTTGGCAAAGATCAAGGTTCAAATGGTGCTTGAAGTAAATTAATTTTTTGTTTTAAGACAAAGAAAGATGATGTTGGGAGCTCTTCCATGATTTAGAGTCAGGATAGAGAATTATAATGATTAACTCTAAATCATGTGCAATAGATGATTTGCTGAAGAGTTCAACTAAATGATTAAATTGTTTAATGGAAGAGATCAGAAGACTATCTACTAAAGATCGTTTAGTAGTATTGAAACTAGTTAGATTTTCTAGTGCGTTATGTTTTAATTGTTTTAACAATTTTGATTTCTTTAAGTGATTTTCTATTATTTCTTTAATTTAAGTCATATATATATATATATATATATATATATATATATATATATATATATATATATATATATATATATATATATATATATATATATATATATATATATATATATATATATATATATATATATACACGATACATTTAGCTTTAAATTACGTGTATAAAACCTTTTAATGTTAATAAAAAATATATATTTTTTCAATTATATCCTTATGTGTTTTCTTATTTATTATTAATGAGAACTCAACATATAATAAATATGGTATGCAAGTTGTTCCTTTGTTTTATGTACTAAAATATAATAAGATTTTAGTGATTTGGTTGTTATTTAGTTATTTTAGTGATTTGGTGGTTTTTTAATTTGGAGTATAAGCTCACACTACAAATGTTTTGAGGGTTACGAGAGTTTGTGTTGACTTACAATTTAATTTGATAGTATCCTAGTAATATATATATATATATATATATATATATATATATATATATATATATTCAAAACAAAATCATTTAAAAGAATAAGAAAGTTAGAAAAATAATAAGTTTTTTAAATTATAAAATAATATAGATAATATGAAGAGTTAAAACTAAAATCATACACATTTTTGGTAATGGGAGAAATGCACAACATATTTTTAATGTCATCATTATTCTTTTTAAGAAAGAATTCATATTTTAAAATTAAAAAATGTTAACAACACACAATTTTTAATTAAGATTTATTAGATACCACTTCATATTTAATAAACTTTTTCTGGTTTAGTTAATTTTAATATTATATACATTTAACTTTTGCAAATACCCAATTAAAAGTTTACTTAATCCACAAATTAGTATTCGTATTGAAAATCTTACAAACCTTAATGCTTCTAAGGATATAGAAAGCAAAGCCAATTGAATAAATTAAAAGAAATATAAAAAAAACATTATTTTTTTATAAACACTAGTTTTTCTCTCCGTTACGTCTCTCCATTTTCTTTTCATTGTCTTCAATAAAATAAAACTTATTTGCTCCATCCAATCAAACTTTCCATAAAAAAAAAAAAAAACAGATCTGATGTTCATAGTTGAAGTTAAAGATATTCTAAATACATATTTTTAAAATTTTTCATAATATTTTTCAAAAATAAAATTATAAAAAAATTTAAAATTCCAAAACTAATACTACCTTAAACATATTATTAATCCTAATAATATCATTTCAAAAACTTAAACTTAGATACGAAACATTAACCCTCATTTTCTTAAACCTTAGAGTAGAAGTTTGTTTCTGTATGACTTAAGTTCGGAACAAAAAATCTTAGAAAGAGTCTAAGATGTTGCCTTATCCATAAATATTGAGTTGCTTTTTAAAAAAAAGTGACATTCTCTGAGTCATAGGTTTATGTGGTGCAAAATGTGAACTAAGTGCTTAAAAAAAAAAGACCAATGACGAGGAAGCAGTCAAGAAAGACCATATATGTCTGAGACAAAACTACGCGTGGAAGTTGAGAATTTGGAACAACAGAGAATGAAAAAGACTTTTCATAAATCGTGGCAACCGCCAAACAACCCATCTGGCACAGAACCTTCATACTGCAAAAACCATCTTCCTTTTCTTCTTTATAATAATAACATCAACGCGTTTCTATATTTCCCGCACGTAATTTCCTTTTCCATCGCATTAAGTAATCATATCCCCACATAAATCTATATATATAGATATATATATACACTACACATGCATATTTCATTCATACTTTCCAACTTCACAATCTCTTAAACCCTTTGCTAGTAACTTCATCATATTCATCATGAATCACTTCAACAATCAGCAAGAGGCCCCTGGTAAGTTTTTGCTGCATCATTCAGCATAATGTTGTATTTTGGCACCACAAACCAGTTTTTACATAAACTTGAAGTTAATTTGTTAATTTCTATGTGAAAATATGAACATTTTTCTTATTATGATGCTGCAGTATCATATCAAGCACAGGTTCAGGCCTATTCTTCAGCTCCATATGTTAGTGCCCCACCACCTATGGGATATCCTTCCAAGGATGAACAAACAACTGTAGGGTACCCTCAACAAAGGGTTCCAGAGGAAACCAGGAGCAAGGGTGATGGATTTTGGAAAGGATGGTAAAAACTATGAAAACACACTTTAATTAAACCTTTCAAATAGTTCTGCATATCAGGAACATGCACCAAAGCTTTCTTTTAACATCTCTTTTCCTTCTTTACTTGCAGTTGTGCTGCTTTATGTTGCTGCTGGGTCCTGGATTGTTGCTTCTGATTGAATCGTGGCACAGATTTGTGCTTGTCACCATGTTTTTTTATCATTTACAGTTTCCTCTTGTATTTTTTGTAGTTTGTGCAAAATAAGACCTTTGTCCTCTAGGACATGTATTTTTTTTTATCCCTTCGGGGTTGTTGTTCTTTTACTTTGTACATGATGCATTTAGTTACTATTATAAGATTTTTTTGTTAATAAAAGATAAAGATTATTGAGTTTGAGAAAGTTCAAAGGATTTGCGTTACTTGGTGTTTCAATTTCAATCGCCTTTGTTGAGTATATGGATCATAAAGAAAGAATAATTAACCGTTAAACTAATTTTTGTCTACTATGCCAATTAGAATTTTAGTATCCAACTCCTTCTGTAAACATTAGTTATATATATATAAACATTAGTTATATATATATATATATATATATATATATATATATATATATATATATATATATATATATAAGATTTTATAATGATTTAATACGTTTTATTTTGCTTTATTTAAAATGAAAATATCTTCTTATTAGATTTATCTAATATCTTTAGTTTTACAACAATGTGGTATTATTGATGAGAAGTCATCTTAATAATGATTCAATCTCAATATCAGATAAGGAGATATGTAATGACACTCGGTTAAGAAGGGCATTAAGTTCTACACCTAAATAATTTAAAAAGGTTTTCTAATATAATTTGAAAATCTAATTTTAGTCTTTGAAATTTATATTTTAGAATGCACAATCTAAGATTAAAAAAATGTTTTCTAATTGTATATTTTAGATTAATTTTTTTATTTTGAATTATGTATTTAGGAATATATATATATATATATATATATATATATATATATTTTTTTTTTTTTTGAATTCTAGAATACAAAATATGTTTAAATCTTTGTATTTTACATTTCAAAATATAAAATTCTAAAATATAAAATATGTATTTCAGAATACATAATCCAATATAAAAGATGTTTTCTTACATTACTGAAATATTTTCAAATCTTATTTGATAATATTAAATTATATAAAATAATTATTTTTATGAGAATATTGACTTTTTTAGGAAGTTTTTGTATTTTGAATGTAAAACCGAACATCTCAAAAAACTGCACTGATGACTTTTCTAAAGCAAGTTTACCGTGTTTTTAGAAGTAATAACTTGTTTCTAAGTACGGATATTGAACTCATAAGGAACTGTTGAATAATCAAGTAAAAGATTCACTAAATAAAAACAAAATAATAAAGTTTGTTGAGAGTTGTTATAATTACAATGATTAAAAAGAAACAAGTCAAATAGTTTGTTGGTTCAATTGGGAAAATAGGGATTGGGTTCATCCTTCTTACTCTTTTGTATATTGATTAACATGATAATATTATATCCTTTGATTGATATTGATACTCGTATAAAAATCATTTATATCGATTCCTCACATATAAAATTATTAAGAGAGTCTCCTACCTAAATATTAATCTCTCGCATATTTATCATTATTGTACCGTCCCAGAACTATTAAGGGGCGACTTGTGTACCGTCCCAGGAGGTTGGTAGGAATTGGGCCGAGTGCTTAGCCTATGTTGCCGCTCATTAGACTGACCAATCTGATGGCCAAGCAGAACAATAGACATCAGCCTTTGCGCCTAGCGAGATTGGCTCAAGGCTGGGGGGCTGTGTACTGTCCCGGGAGGTTGGTAAGAATTAGGTCGACCTGCTTAGCCAATCTTGTAACCCATTGATCGATCTGATGGCCCAAGACATGGTGGGTCAAGCTCAACATTGTTAATACGCACCAAGGGGATTGGGAGAAGGAATCCACGTCAGGGTTGAGAAGTGTTGTTGATAAAGAGTGATTAAGAGCTTTGAAGATTCCAAATTCAAGGTGTTTGATGAAAGGCTAAAGTTGTTGCTGTGTGTGGGTGGGATCTGGGGTAGATTTATGTGTAATCCACTCCTTGTTTGAATCTAGAACTGATGTGATTTAAAAACCTTTTTACAACGGAATGTTTTTCAACTAAGTGAAAAATAACCTGTTGTTTTATCGAATCAACCGATTGTTTTCCTCTTAGAAGGTTTTGAAAAAGGTTGAAAGTTGTTTGACTTGGTTGACTTAGCTGTCAAACCAAATCAATCGGTTGTTTCGTGATTTCAACTGATTATTTCTTTGAAAATCCTAACAGAATTCAATTTTGATTTGTGAATCTCTCTTAAATGATTTCTAACTGAATACGCTCCTATTTTAAATGTTTTTAATCATTCTTTGGAGTATAAATAGTTGGTTATACACTCCTGGAATGTAAGAAACAGTTTTGACAAATCATTGTGCAAATTTGATTCCAAGTTTTCAAGATTCACATCAAGTTTTGGATTTTCAAGTGTATGGAATATGATTGGGTTGTACTTATGATCTTTAAGCTTTGTAATACCAGGTGTATTCTATTCTCTTTTTTCTTGATTACTGTATTTTTGTAATTGGGTGTAAGTGCTGAATCAGAGGGTGTTCTGATTTCTGTGGTTTGGTGTGCCAAAGGGAGTGTATTTCTTGAAGGGTTCAAGGTCACTTCTTTGGTGGTTTGTGTTGTAATCTAGTTTTGATTGCATAGTAGGAACCTAGAAGTTTCTAGGGACTGGATATAGCTCTTGGGATAAGAGTGAACTAGTATAAACTGCTTGTGTGCCTTTCTCTTGCTCTAATCTCTTTTCAATTCTGTTTTTAAGCTGTTTTAAATTCTGCTGGTATAAACAACCGATTGAATCGAAGAAACAACTGGTTGTTTTTCTGTGTTTCACTTTAAAACAGATTGTGTTCTTGGCTAACTTGGTTCCTTTTCTGGATTTCTTCACTGAGATTCATTAAACCTTCAAAAGTTTTCGAAAATCTCTTTTAAACAATTCACCCCCCTCTTGTTTAAAGGTCATATATTCTAACAAGCGTAACTTTCACATATGATGAATGACCCGCTTAATATCCATGATTACTCTATAAATGCTTACATAAATTTAATGACTAACTGTCAATTGTCTTTCGGAAGTGACAGCCTTGAGCGGCACACCCGCGTGCTTTGTACTTTAAATGCCAAATTTTCCCGCATCCATGAACCTGCTCCGACGTTGGATAATCACTCGGCAACCGATGACCCTTGTCTAATGAAAATCAATGCTCTCGGTCGGACACTTGCCGAACATGTGGCTACCCTGAACAGTGTATCATGTTAGCTTTCTGGTCGCGTGACTAGTCAAGAAGCAAAAACTCCTTCACATAGCTCGACCATGAGCCAACACCTGAAGCGGACTCCCAAAAAAACTAACCTTGGTCGGTGCTTGACTGATGTGTGCCAACAAGGAACTTCACTCGGAAATGAGTGTCGACGTGTGCTGACGTATGTTGCCAAGGAAGTTCGCTCGGAAACAAGTGTAGATGTGTATCGACGTGTGCTGACGTGTTCCGACGTGTGCTGACATATGTCACCAAGAAAGTTTGCTCGAAAACGTGTGTCAACTGTGTGCAAACTTATGCCGACGTGTGCCGATGTATGTCGCCAAGGAAGTTCGCTCGGAAAAGAAAAAAAGCACTTAAGCCTTTGCGCCTCATTGACTTGACTCAAGGCTAGGGGGCTGTGTACCGTCCCGTATTTGGTAGGCATTTTGCTGAGCTCACTGAAGGCCCATACGGGAAGAGCAACAGCACGAGCTGCTGACATGGGCCATAAGCCGACCTCACAGACCCACAATCATGGCCATTTGGGCCTCAGCCCAGTACCACATGACACCAGCAATAGACGACCCGTTTAAGGAAAGTTTAACGTTTTTCCTACTCACACATGTCCCCGATAATGTAATAAATATGAATACCATGTCCTTGATAACGTAATAAATATTATCCTCAATATCCCTAATTATGTTGTTTAAATATTCCGATTTATATACATGATATTCAGATTTTATGAAAAGTTACCGTAATATGACACATTAACACCTGGAGGAATCAGAGTAAAAGATCCAAGCCCATGAAGGCTTATAAATAGACAATTATCCATAGGGAGTATCTCAACTCACATCTTTGCACTATATTCACTATATACTTAGTATTTTATGTTCATACTAACTTGAGCGTCGGAGTGTCATTGCAAGGAGGAGCCCCTCGTCTTCTCTAGAGGTTGGATTACTGAAGTAGGAGATGAAACCACCAAGAGCTCATCCGTATTTTGACTGACCTCGAGTCGATGAGAATAATTACGATTAGACGTTGATAGTCATTAACATTTTAAATCTATTCCTAACATTCAAATATGTTAAGCATTATCATTTGGGTCATAAACTTAGAAGTACTTTCCAGTCAAATCTAAGGGTCTTATCATGGTAAACAAACATTACAAACAAATTGATAATATCAATCATCAATCAAGAACATAATATTATATTTAAATATCACCTCAAAACATAAGAGTTTGAACAGATTACTCTCAATCCCAAAGGATAGAATGAATTAACCACTCATGTTGGTTGTTACAAGCATGGAGAGCAAGAAAAGAAGATCCAAGATGTTTCTCCTTAACGGCTGCCTCCTCTAAGGTTTCTAACACCTTCTATTCTCCCAATTGGATTCCAATCCACTTGATGATGTTTAGGTTTGTGCCCAAGCCTCATATTTAACCTAGTTGGGCTTGGGCTAAGTGACTTCTCGCCTGGGTGAGATTGAGCTCGCTTGGGCGAGATCCTCTAAGGGCGTCTGGCTTGGATGAGTGATGGTGCATTCCAACTTTCCTTTTTTAGCTTTGTATATTCGCCTTTTACCCTTTCATCTATATTCATCCCTAGAATCCTTAAATTAACACAAATTTGAAAATAAATCGTTCTTATTCAAATTAAAATCACAAAATATGTAAAAATGTATAAATTCATAAATTAGGGTTTATGTTATAGTTATTTTATCAATTAATATTTATAAGTGTCTGTATTTTAATATGAAATATTACTGAAATCTGACACTTATTAATATCTTAATTGTCTTGATGATTTTTGAACGAAATATATCTTTTAAGATAATATAAATTATTTTATGTATTTATACACCTCAACAATCAAAATGAAATCAATATTTAATTTTTTTTTCAAAAACATAGTGTTAAATGTCAAAGATTTTGAAAAAATAGATATGATTTATTACATATTTAATTTGATTTTGAAATTAATTTTTGAGAAATAAATCTCAGTAAAAATATGATCTTCTTCAACGTTTCAAACTTATATAGACTTAGAAGGTTTTTAAAAATATAGTTTCTGAAATAGAAGGTTTTTCAAATTATGTTTATGAAATTAAAATGAATATGTTTTGATATACCCATTTTGTTTTAATGATGATTATTATTGAATATGATGTTCAAATTGTTTTTTGGAAATTGTCTAGAACACAAAGGATGCAAAGTAAGATCAAAACCAAAGTTTTCTCTTAGCATGTCTAACGGAAATCAAAGGTGTTATAGTAAGATATTTGTGCAAACACTGAGAAAAGAGAAATCAAGCTTCAATGATTAAAGATATACCAATATAGAAATATTTCAAAGTTCAACAAATGTTCAAAATGTGTTAAAACCTCCAGATAAGAAGTTTCCTCTTAAAGTGTTTAATACGAAAAAGCGATGAAAGAGCAATATGAGATTTATAGAAAGCTCAAGTGCAAAAGTTTCAAGCTTCAAAGTTCAACATCATACAAATATAGAAGTATTTCAAAGAGCCACGTTATCATATAAATTCTCAAGACAGGTAAGAAATCCTCACAGCAGAAGTTTCCTTTTGGAGCGTTTAATGCTAAAATGATGAAGTAAATAGCGAGATTTATGCAATCCTAGAGATTTGAAATTAGAGATTCCACATTCAAATTCATACAATAATAGAAAGTATTCAAATTACAACACACACCTTAGACGTGCAAAATTTTTTAGTGAAAGAGTATGCTTTTGGAGCGTCTAAAGTCTAAATGATGAAGTGCAAGTTACAAGCTTCAACAATCATCTTTTTGAAAGTTACATAAAACCTTAGAAAATGAACAAAAAACATAGAAAAACATTATACAAGAACATCAATAGAAATACAATTTGTGGGAGTGTGAAAGAAAGTTTGGTTTGTACATATTATATCTGCTATATAGAGCGTCTAGTGATTTGGGTTGTGTTGTTATCCTTTGTAAATTCTTCACTATGTGAAGTATAGCTAGTGAACTTTGATTATTCTCTCTTTTGAGATTGCTTTTCTCATATCTTGAGAGGTCTTAGTCTCATGGGAGATTAAAAATAATTTACCTTGAGATCAAGTGTAAAATACTTGTACTTGGAGAGGTGTAAAATACTTGTTCCTTGAGAGGTGTTAAAACTCATTAGTGAAAAACTCGTTAGTAGTTTGCTTAAGAGAACTGAATGTAGCCCAAGTGGTAGGGTGAACCAATATAAAATTTGTGTATACTTTTCTCTTCTTTTTGCTTATTAAACGCTATTTTGTATCAATTTACGACTTGAGTTCAGACTCCATTCAATCTCCTTTTGGAAGCCAACTGCATATTCACTCTACAAAATCATAAAATAAATACAAGTGAAAATACTCCTATACAATTTGTACAATACTAAGAAGAAAGTCCTAGTGTTTCTACTCTTCAAATGTAGAGTCCTCTTCCTTGAAGCTTCATCTTCTTCTCTCCTTTTAGCTAATGGTTCTGTGACTAGATGTTTTCATCATACCCTCCCTCTTAAAAATGATTTGAAAGAAAAATAAGAAAAGTGTTTCTAATGGGAAAGGTAAAGAAAAAATGCCCTCCATTATTTTTGAAAAATTAAGACTTTTTTCTCCATGAAAAATTAAGGGTCATTGTTTTGAAAAGATATTTTTCTCGATTATATTTTTTTCATTGCTTTGTGTAATGCAACAACGAAAGAAAGTGATTTTTAATAGACTTTTTAAAAAAGTTAAAATCATTTCCTTTTTGGGAAGAAGAGTTCAAGATTGTGCAATTCCTCTTAAAAGATTCTTTACAACTTGAGAATTTTATGTTTAACTTTTCCTCTTTCCTAAATTTTTCTAACAATTATTTTTCTCTACACTTTTTTTCTTTCTTTTCCTCTTTTTCTCTCTTTTTATCCTCCTTTTTTTCTTTCTTTTCTTTCTCCTCTAATTTGGACCTTGAAGGCAAGCTCACTCTTGTCGGGCAAGGTAATGGGTCATTGCATTCTGCACCCCCACATATTGATGTTGTACGCTCATGAAAATTGAATTCCAATTTTACTCTTAAGAAATATGTATTCTAAATTGTGCACTCCATAATGTATTTCTAGATTACACATTTTGGATTTGGAAATGCATTCCAAAATGTGCATTTCGAAATGTATTAATACATTACGGATTTGCATATTCTGGATCCAAACATCTTATTTTGCATATTCTTACATGTATCCTCTAAATTGTTTTTTAGTGTTTATAAGTTTCTTCTTGATAATGGTGTAAATGTATTGCTAGAACATATTCTAAAATGTATTATCAGATTGTCCAATACATTCTAGATTGTATATTTCGAAAGATATTTTGTGTAATCCATAATGTATTTTTTTATGGACAAATTTGTTATTTCAATCCTTGTAGGAATGCATGTCTAAAAACATTTGGGTGCAAAATGCAATGCTCAAGGTAACCCCAAAATATGGCCAAGTTATAAGTGACGAGACTATGCCTAGAAGCTAGTGAGGTCCAATATGGATAGTCCGAAACATGAGAGGAAGAAGCCTACTCGACTTGGAGTTTTGTTATTAGACTGCTTTTTCCTGCACCTCCATACCTTCTTGTGTCACCCCTATACGAAATGTGAAAATATCTTTCTATCCTTTTTGTGCCACCCCCATACATTAATCCAAAAGATTTTTTGGATCCGAAAGTGTTCTTTAAATTTATTAGGGGTGGCAAAGCGGGGCGGACCGTCCAGGTCGGCCCCCGGTAAAAAACACAGGACAGGCTGAACTTTCTAACTCGTTGACCCGCATTAGCCCGCACCGCATAACCTGCGGCTCGCACGGGCCAGCCGCGGGGCGAGCTGGCCCGCTAGCCTGCAAGAAAAAAATAAATAAATAATTGACTTGGCAGCAATGGTCCAATGGAGGAGTGACAACTTTGAGTGAAAGAAAATTAGGTTTTCTCTCAAAACACAACCCAGTGGAGGAGTGACAACTTTGAGTGAAAGAAAATTAGGTTTTCATTCAAAACACAACGCAGCTACGATGTTCCAGAAAACGCACACAACACACGACGCACTCTCTTTTGCAGCACCGCCGCTTGCTCCGGTTGTGACTCCGCACGGCTTCGCCGGCAACTATTGCTGCTTGCGTCGTTTCGCTACTGCCTCCACTCCTCGTCCATGTTTTAAAAAAAAAAAGGCCGACCTACAAGCTCGTGGGCCAACCCGCATGCAGGGCAGGCCCACCTGGCCCACATTTTGCGGGCCTATGCGAGGTGAGCTGGCCCGCTTTGCCACCCCTAAAATTTATAAAATCCAGAAGTCTTTTTTGAATTTGAGATAAGTCTATGGATTATGTAATCCGGAAGCTACTCATGCATATGAAAAAATATTTATGGATTACATAATCCAGAAGCTAATCTCATATAAAGAATTTCAAATTATGTAATCCGAAAGCTAATCATGCATATGAAAAAAAGGCTTCCAAATTACATAATCCGAAAACTAATCTCATTTATAGAAAAGGCTTCTAGATTATGTAATACAAAAACTAATCACAAAACTTTCGGATTACATAATCCAAAAGCTAATTACAAATCTAGAAAAATTTCCAGATTATGTAATCCAGAATATTAAAAATAATATTTTTGGAATACAAAAACTTATGTGGATGGTAGAAGAAGATATGGAGGTGCAGGAAGGAGTCTTGTTATTATTTCCAAATTGTTGTAACATCCCTTAATTTCCATTTTAATTTATCATGTATCACGGTAACCATTGGAACTCTATTTGAAATTAGTCGGAACAAAAAAAATTACAGAATGAATTATTTTCCAGCTTTTTTTCTCTTTGCTTGTGGAGCTGACCCTTCCTCAAAAAGAGAATGTTGTTTGGCCTTAACAAATTACTACACATATACCCTTACTCCTGAGTTCGAACTTAATTCTTCAATCAAAATTATAACATTTACGAACGACCTACATTTCAAGATGGATTTTGTGCCCCTAATAAGCACATCCCAAGACCAATTATGTAGTAATGAACAATACCCCATGATTTGGACTATATTTAGAAGAAATAACCTTGGATCATGTCTTAATCTTTATAATTAATTTACTTAAACATTCTCTGTACTGTAGCTTAGCCATTATGCTATTGATTAGCATGTTGATGTCTCAAGTATAACTGTAACTAAAGGTTAAGACCCAGGTCTTAAGGTACGGAATTGCATCCGTACACCTTCAGAAACCTATGCACCATACTAAGCACGTTCTATTATCTGATGATGAGTAACAGAGTCCAGTATTGTTCAGCCATTGCTTCAATATAACGTGCTGGAGGACCAGCACACTGAACTTCAATAATAGGTACATGGGCAAAATAAAACAATACCAATGTGAAAACAAAAATAGACAATAATCAAAACGTTTTCTTCCCCACCTCACAAAAATGGTTCCCAAGAATTGTCTCCTTTCCCACATATCTAAATTGTTCTAGCTGGTGTAGGTGTGTCTTGTCTGCGTTCAATTGAGATGGGGGGCAGCAGGGACGTCAAGGGTGATTCCTGCTTGGATTTGGCCCCATCCAATAAGACGCCAATGCTTCTCAACACGTCGACTAAGTGCTATCTTCTCACCCTTGCTAGTGCACACAGGGGATGTAAGTTGCAACTTTGCCAAGTCATTCTTCACAGCAATTACTCTTGCCCCCGTTGACATTGATCCTATGTTCAACATTAGCATCTCTCCTTTCGCCAGCTTCGATACCTTCCCCTGTCTCTCAGACCCTTTTGTTCGGACCCCAAGAAGCCGTCTAAGCAGGAAAAAGTTTACCTGCAAGACCAATACAGAATAAGGTTGAGAAAATTTGATTTTTAGTTCAACTCATCTTATGGATTGCAAAACTCAAACTTGATGATAACTCATTAATGGCAGCAAGCACAGATGAATAATTACGAATAACTTACCTCGAGTTCAACAAAAACCTCGGGTAGTGATCCAACCTCTCCTAGAACTTGACCTACCAACCTATCAGCACGTGTCAATGTGGGATCCATTGTTGTCCCAACACCAATTAGGCCTCCAGGTACAGCAAATTGAAGCTCATTTTGTTCAGCATACAATGAAACTATTCTTGAGTATATTGGTGTGCACCGGATATTTCCACTCTCATCTTTAACAACAATCCCAGGTCGAACTTCAATGAATTGATTCACCTTCAAAACACCCTGTAAAGAAAAGTGTCAGGTGAGTCTGACCGAGGTCTTTTAAGCCACGCCGCAAAAATACCAGACAAGGTTTATTTCATTCCTTGATTTCCGAATAAAAATAGCAAGTATTAAACATTATATAAATTATGCATTTCAGACATCATTAGTGATTTTAATATCTGCAAGTCATGCAACAGTGCAAATCAAGTATGACATAGGAAATTGACCAATAGACTTACCCGTAGAATGCTTCCACCAGCTACACCTCCTTTTATTTCATCAACCTCAAAACCAGGTTTATTGACATCAAATGACCGGATTACAATCATGTTAGGTGGAGAAACGAAGTTCCTCTCAGGGATTGGGATCTTCTTCACAATATACTCGCACACAACATCAATATTATACTTTAACTGTGCTGAAATAGGTACTACTGGTGCACCATCAGCAACAGTTCCCTGGTAAATCACAAAATAGGGGGGAAATTTTCATGTAGGCTAATGAAAAGGAATTCACTTGTGTAAAATAAATCTCCTTAAAGAAAACTTACCTGTATAAACTTTGAAATTGCTTCATGCTGATTGATTGCCACATTTTCTTGAATCAAGTCAACCTTGTTCTGAAGGATTATTATATGCTGTAGACGCATAATTTCCACAGCAGCTAAGTGCTCAGAGGTTTGTGGTTGTGGACAGCTTTCATTAGCAGCTATGAGTAGTAAAGCTCCATCCATGATTGCTGCTCCATTAAGCATAGTAGCCATGAGAATATCGTGTCCCTATAGATATTGGTAAAGTAAAAAGAAATATCACATACATGTAAAAACAAGCTAAAATATATATTAAATGATTTAGCCATTTGATTGAAGACATGTAGTTACATTGCTTATAAAAAGAATACCCAAGAGTAAAAGTAAAAAATATATATGAAGAAATCTTAGGCGCTCTTTGCAGCCCTTTTAGTTATTTGGTTAGTGAGCTGATTAAAGTGGGCAAGGTGATATTTAAATAAGATAATGGAAGATTAGCAAGGATATATTTAGATTTGAAAAAAAATTCAGAAAGGGAACAAACCAGAACTCTTGAATGCCACCAATACAACAGTTTTCTATCAACAAACGACAGAATTAGTTGTATCCCACTAAGTAAGGTCAGTTACATAGATCGCACAATGTTGTTGGACTCAGTTAGAAACCAAAATTCTCAAGGATATTATTCACTATGAGATCCCTTTTCTTAATGTCTTTGGTCTCCCTATACCTCTTTTCACAAGGCTAAAAAAAGAATGCAACGTGATCTACTCTCATAAGCAGTACTTCCAATTACTTTCTTTGCATAATCCAAACCACTTTCAAAAATTGTTATTTTTCCTTGATGAGTCATACCAATATATCTCCTTCTTGTGGCCACATTATATTTCTACAATAAACACAAATTTTCAATATTCTGAACCGGTACCTATTGTGCTCCTTGAGCATCACATTTATCTTACTATATAACATTGAATGTATACTATTACCACTTCTATAGCAATATTAGTGTAACTACAGCCAGTAATGACTAACATAGATGGGGGGATTACATCTATAAGTAAAGAGCAAGAGATCTCTCTTGCTCATCAAGAACACCTAAGAATTTTTCATTTTGTGTATATTCATACATACATCATGCACATACACACACGATACCCCACATATTCCTCCCATTTAAGGAGAGAAAATATGCCAAGGAGAGATGATGTATATAAGTAAACATGTCTCAATATTATATCTAACCAAATGTGCAGGTATCTCCAATATTATAGCTAAAATAAAATCTAATCAAATTATGCATTATGCATTAAGCAGTCCGAAATAATAATGCAGGTCCAGGACTTCACCGGACAATCCACAAATGAAACATGTCTCAGCAATTTCATCTTGCTGTTTTCAAACCCCGGCACGTCACACATAGGACTATCTTCTTTCCCACTTCCATAAGCCCTGTAAGAAACAATTGATCAACTCACCAAAAGCTAAAATAACCTGATATCATAATGGCAAATGTAAAAATAAGCACCCACTTATAGCACATAGGCCTTGAACACCGTTCATCTTCACACTTGTATATTTTTGCATTTGCATACCCAAGCTTGATTGTAATGTTACGCTCCAACTCATTTTTGAAACGCACAGTCTGCACAACATTCATGGAAACAATAGGTCAATAGTTTAAATATCCAAATATAAAGGGAAATGTGTGTTAACAATAAAACATGGCTTGTTTATTTGTAATCCTGTTTTTTAAAACAGAAGAACAAAAAGAATGTTGTGCTAACAAAAAGAAGGTAACAAATATTGATCTAAATGCAGCTAAATAACCCCATATAACCTCTAGGAAGAGATAGCCACTTCCAATCAAGAGAACCCAAATCTGGCTTTCAAATACAAATAGAATTTATCCATGACAGACTATAATATACATATTGAAAGAAACCCACTAGCCAGGTTTTACAAGCTGCATGTACCCACGTACTTAGGTTGACTAAAATATAAAAGTCATCAGCAATAACGATAGAGTTAAGATGATGAGTAAATACTCTTCTTAACCCTCTACTCCGCAATAAAAGAAGAGCATTGGGAAAAATCTAAGTCTTACATAAATTAGAAAGTAACAAAATAAAGTATATAAATGGAGACAATTTTCATCTTATAAGCCAATTTTGTAGAATTGAATTAGGCTTAAACCATTTCGTAAAAGTCTATCCTAAATCCATTTAAAGGGTCACTCACTATGGCACACACGTACCAAGCCCATTAATACTAGACATGAGAGAGGTATTGGGAAAACCTCAAGTCTCATCAACTAAAGATAATGTCAAAATAAAATATATAAATGAGACAATACTCACCTTATAAACAGTTTTGTAGTTTTATGTTAAACCTAAATCACTTTGTAAGAAAGAGAAACGTTCCAAGACAAAGGAATACCTGGACACCTGATATTGCTTTCACAACTGTTGACTTGCCATGTGCCACATGACCAATAGTGCCTGTCAGGATGCAATTCAATACATCAATATCAACCGTTACAGATGGAAGAGAAGCTTACACAACTTAAGTTGTACAGTTTAATTTTCATGTGGCATCAACGTAAAGATTTCTACACAGCCAACCAATTAGAAATCACCCTATGTATGACTTTTAAGATATTTTTTACATAACATCGCAATCTATGATTGGATAATAATATTAACAACTTGTGCACCATCATTGCATTTCAATTACATTCTAAGTGCTAAAGCACAAAATGTGCGAAAATATTACCAATATTAATAGTAGCTTGCCGAGATATGACTTCTGGAGAAAGTGGATGCAACTTTGTCACATCCAGCTTACTCAGGTCTTGCTCCATCAAACCCTTCCGCGACATTTTGGCAGCTTTCAATGGGATCTTAAGTGGTGAAACTGATTTATGACTTGAAAACTAAATTATCTGCATGTATATATAACACGGGATGACAAAAAACCTGCATCAGAATCTACCATTTCTTTACTTGTTCTTGAAATATGTAAGTAATATATTAGACAGAATCCAATTCTCTATTGTCTTAACCTACCACAACCCCTCATCGGGTAAAATATGTATACTTCACGCAGATTCATTATTTTCTCAACAAATAAAATGAAATATTTCAAAGTGTGTCCAAACAAAATAATATTGTTCTACGTTTTTTGGTATAATTTTCTAATATAACAAAATGGTACACAGAAACCCCTTCAGATTTGTGGCATTTATGAATATATTGTTCAACTTTCAGTCCAGGCAGCAAAGCCCTACAAGTAAAATGTTCCTTCACACAATCTTTTTTACAAGAAACATGAGTAGATTGCCGGATTGAGAGTGAGCGTAAAGATGAATTTGCTACAAATTTTTTTGAAGTTTTTTCAAAATACACATGAATGAATATAATTCTCCTTTTTCATAGTTTCAATTACCAACAGCGATTAACACATTGCGCAACAACATAGTTGATCACCACTAGTTTTAACTTCTGACAAAATCATGGCCTCAAAATAACATCTAACAATGTGCTCCAATTCTACCACAGTTTTACTGAGAAGACATCATTATAGTCTTTAAATGTTCTGAAAAAATTCATTGACCAAATGTCATAGCCACTAATAACACTCTTTTCACATTCACCCATAACCTTCATAGCCCATTGTTAACAACTCATACTACCCAGATCCTCTCCACCAATAAGGCAATAACTCACACCTACTGGCTTATGTATCCATATCTATTAGGCGCAGTTTCTTATGTAATTTTCGGATGATAGAAGCATTTAGAGCAGTATAAATAACAAAAAGATAATAGATAAGGAAAAGGAAGCTCAAGGAAGCAAAAATTCAAAATGAAATCAATAAATTTAGACAAAACCTTCAACTAAAGCAGCAACTATATCTTCGCATCCCATTTCCTTCAGAACAATTCTTAGGAACAAAAGGTACAGAGGAAATTTACTACTGTGTGGTAGGTACTGCAGAATGTTCAAGCATGCTAGTATTCCACACAAAAATTAGGGTGATAAAATAAGAAAATAAAAAAAAATCAAATTACCGATTAGTGGAGTGTAGGAGTAGGTGAGTGGAGAGTGACTAAATTTGGCCTCGAAAACAGAGTCCAAATCGCATTCTCCTTCGAAATTGATTTTCTCTCCGAAAATGGAAGCTCCGACAACATGTTTTCCTTCGCATTCAGAGAAACATGTAAGCCACTGGGTCTTGGGCCTGTAAATTATTTTGGGCTTCTAATATGGGCTGCAACAATTTAAGGTAGGGAAATTATACCTGCAACTCCATATTTTCTTCTCACATATTTGTATTTTGAAAAATATTCAAATTATTCTTTGATATTTTTTAATTTTGAATGTAGAAATCAGACTTTCTAAATTATAGAATCTAAAAATTAAAATTTGTGATTCTTTATTATTTCAAAATACAAATTTTACATTCTGGAATGTGCAATTCAAAATACAAAATTCCAGAATGTAAATTTTGTATTTTGGATTATGCAATCTTGTATTTTGGAATATACAATTTGAAATACAAATTTTTTATTTTGGATTGCACAATTTAGAATACAAAATTGTATTCTAAATTATAGAATGTAGAATGAATAATTTTGGTAATTTTAAAAGTATAGGGGTCTAGGAAGAAATCATGGGGGTGTAGGAAGAAATCCCCTTTAATGTATATTTAGAAATTTGGATGTTTAGTCCTTCTACATATAAGATACTTTGAATACAGATTAAAGAGCATATTCCTATTGACCCAATACTTGTTTACCTTAATTGACTCTACCGAAGGCTACTTTTTGGCCTTTATATTGTGGAGGTCTAAGAATATAGACTTAGTGCTCGTTATGTGTTGAGAGTAGTCACTATCAAGAAATTGACTTTGTTTATGATCTTTTCCCATACAACAAATCTAAAATGGGAATTATGAGCTATTTAGGTACAGAAGTCCTTTTGGGTCATTTCTTATTAGTTTTGTGTACTTGTTTTCTATGTTTGTATTTGTCAGGTGTATGTCCAAATTTTCCACAATTCCGAAAATTACTTTCAAATGATTTCAAAAAGATATTTTTATTTTCTTTTGTCTTTATCACATCATATCCAGATCCGAACATCTCATATTCATGTCTCAATTTTGCAAAGAGAAGATGTAGAACTCTCAGCAAATTTTTGAAAATCATGTTTCTTGTCTTTGCAAAAGTTCTGAATTTTTAGCATTTGTCTTTTGTGTCTATGTAAGAGATACTATTTTTTCACTAGTTGTAACTTTATTATCATTTTCCAAACTTAAAGTTTTAAATTTTTGTTTGAGCACTAGATATTTTTTAGAAATAGAGTTACTACTGTTGAGGAGATCCTTAAGAGATATATCATTATTCTCATCTTCGTCAAACAATGAAAACAACGAGTCATATGCAATATCAAGATAAGAATCAGATTTAAATGGTACCTTTTTTTATCAGGTTTAAGGTTACTTATATTTTTCGTGAAAGGAATGCGTGTGCTGATAAGTTGACTAATTTAGGATTTATACATAGAGAATCATATCATTGGTATAATAGGCTTCCATCTAGTCTGTTCTTAGAATTCTTTATGAATAGGTATAGTCTACTTATGTATTGTTTTTGTTAACATATGGGTTTTGGTCTAGCCCCCCCCCCTATATTATTATATTTTCTTTATATTTTCTTCTTTTAATAATACTTTTTTTCATGTGATGACAAATGATTGTTGTTACTTGAGGTGTTAGCCTAGCTGAGATATCAAGTTGCATAGTGATGCTTAACATGAAAACTTTATATAAAAAAAAATGGTACCTCTTTTATATCTGCCATAAGATAGAGGTTGGCATGTTTGTTTGTGCTAGAATTTGATCCCGAGTTTGAGTCTTCTCAATTAGCCATCAGACATTTCTTGTTTGAGTCATGTTTTTTTCTCAAATTTGGATTCTACAATCTATAATACAAATTTGTATTCTCGATTGTAGAATCCATAATGGATAATTTCGATATTTTTGAAAGTATGGAATGGAGGAAGAAATCCCCTTTAATGTATACTTAGAAATTTGGATATTTTATTCCTTCTACATATAAGATATTTTGAATATAGACTAAATAACATACTCCCACTAATCCAATACCGGTTATCTTACCTTTTTTGGCTATATCGAAGGCTACTTTTCTGCCTTTATGTTTTAGAGGTCTAGGAATGTAGACTTGATGCTTGTCATGTGTCACAAACAGTCACTATCTATAAACTGACTTTGTTCTTAATAGTTTCCATACAACAAATATGCAATGGCAATTCAGAGCTCTTTAGGTACCAAAATCCTTTTGCGCCCTTTCTTATATGTGTAATTATTTTATATGCTTGCATTGTCAGGTGTATGCCTAGATTTTCCACTGTTTCGACAATTACTTTTAAATGATTTCATAAATATATTTTTCTTTTCTTTTGTCTTTATCACATTATATTCTCAGATGCATGTCTCAATTTTGCAAAGAGAAGATTTAGAGCTCTTAGCAAATTTTGAAACTCATTTTTATCGCATGTTTCTTATCTTTGGAACAATTCTAATTTTTCAGCATTTTTCTTTCGTGTGTTTGTTTAAGAGATAATATCCTTTCACTAGTTTGTTAATTGATCCCTCTTGAGTTTATCATTTTCAAACTTAAAGTTTTAAATTTTTGTTTGATCTCAAGATATTTTTCAGAAATAGAGTTACAACTATTGAGGAGATCCTTAAAAGATATATCACTATTCTCATCTTCGTCAGATGATGAGAACAATTATTCAAATGCAATATCAAGTTAAGAATCATATTTAAATGATACATTTTCTATATATGTCATAATATAGAGGTTGACATGTTCTTATGTGCTAGAATTTGATCCTGAGTTTGAGTCTTCTCAATTACCCATCAGACGTTTCTTGTTTGAGTTATGCTTTCTTCTTAGCTTGGGATACTCATTTCTCATGTGTCCAAGCTTATTGCACTTAAAGTAGACAATGTCCTGTGCAAATTCTTCATCCTTCTGCCTATATGAACTTTCTTTTCTTTTGATAGGATATCTTATATTTTTTTGCCCTCTTCTTTTAAGCAATTGCTTCAACCTTTTGGATATGAAGGAGACCTCATCGTCAGTTGAATAATCTGATTCCTCTCCAGATATATTTCCTTTATTTTCTCTTCGGTTGGTGATTTTTTATCTCGAGGAAGATTTGGCTTGTAGTTCTTTTTCTACTACTATTATTGCTTCATTTTGTTCTTTGTCACGAACTCTTAGAATCCCAAGAAGTTCACCCCAAGTAAGTTTTTTTTTATGTCTTTAGCCTTAGTGATGACGGTTGTTTTGGATTCACAGATCTTGGGCATGTTGTCAAAGAAATTCATATTTATTTGTGTTTTGGAGATGTTTGGCTTGCCTTTCATTCATTCTTCACCTTCACTATCTTTATATAGCTTTTTTAATCTGTCATTTGATACCTGAATTGGTTAATTCTGGATTTTGCAATATCTTCATGTTTTTCATGTTAGGTGCTCAAAATAGAAAATTTGGATTTACTTACACAAATTTATTTAATAAAAGATGAATTTTAAATATATACGAAAAATAAGGACGAACGGAGTTATTATGCAAATTTAAATCTTTTCATTTATAAACATAAAATCTCTTTGATTGAACACATTTTTAGTATATATTTCATTTAACAATTATAAGCAAAATCTATTACTTATTCAACATTTTTATTAGATTGTCTAACATGAATAAACCTCTAGACCCTCGAATAATCTACTCTACACAACAACTGTACAAATCATTCTTATAACCAAATAAGATAAATACAATATCCATTCTGAATTTTTGTAATAAACTTAACAAGTTTTATCATATCATCTAATAAAAATATGACCTAGTCTATCATTAACTTAACCACAAAGAGAAAGATTTTTTTAGCACCAATAAATAACATTTAGGGTTTTATGTGATGAAACAATATTTGAGTTCTCCCAAAACGTCACTTGGAAGCATCACGTTGTTTGAAGGAACAATAATTAAATTTTCTCGTTTCAAGCAATCAAGTATTGGATCAAATCGTCTTACATGTTGGTATAAGATGAAGGCTCTTTCTCACAAAACTTATGTTTGGTTTGATTGATATCCAATAACCATGAGCAAAGGACACCTCATGAGACAATATTTCTATATTTAGGGAAATACCTTATATGTTATCCAAAATGACATTATCATCATCAACACAATCCATTACCCAAAAAAGAGTTTCTTATTAATCTTTTTAACACATAAATAATCACAAGCTCTTAGGACAAAATAATAATAACTTTTACTACTTCAGGTTAGAGATTCTTAGATATCTTTAACGCCAACATATTCTTATTAAATTCTTAATATATATAAATTAAAATTGTATAATTAAAATATATTAAAGACTAAAATAACATTGTTATGACAATAAGAAAAACTTAATTCACTAAATTGAAATTAGAATTATAGAATCACGCAATTATAATTTTCTTAGGACGAGCAATTAAATTTAATACCCATAAAATTCATAAATTTTCAAAGTCAACATTCAAAAGTACAAGAGAAATAAAGTAACAGCTTCCATTAAATGGATACATATATATATATATATATATATATATATATATATATATACATACATATATATATATATATATATATATATATATATAAGTATGGAGGAAGAAAATGATCCTTATTCTTCTAGCACTACAAAGAATACAATACAAATAATAGAACGAAAGAAAAAATCTGCTATCAGGCACAAATCTATGACGTGATTCAATCAGAAGCAACAATCCAGGACCCAGCAGCAACATAAAGCAGCACAACTGCAGGAAAAGAAAGTGAAATTAAGCAAAGTTTATTGAATGTTATGAAAAGAAGAAGTAAATTTGATAGGTGTAGTATGAACTTACCATCCCTTCCAGAAGCCATCACCCCTGCTTGTGGTTTCCTCTGGAACCCTTTGTTGAGGGTACCCTACAGAACCATCCTTAGAGGGATAACCCATAGGTGGTGGGGCAGTCACATATTGAGCTGAAGAATACACCTGACCCTGTGGTGCATATGATACTGCAGCAAAATAAAATCATATCATCAAACTTGATCAAGAAAAAAAAGAT
Source organism: Phaseolus lunatus (assembly GCA_013389735.1). NCBI lineage: Eukaryota > Viridiplantae > Streptophyta > Magnoliopsida > Fabales > Fabaceae > Phaseolus > Phaseolus lunatus. Next base: position 6,408,672 of record CM023861.1, read on the forward strand.
TCAGATTTGAAAACCAGTGTTCAATTCACAAGAACTTACCAGGGGTTTCTTGGTGGTTGCTGGATTGATTCATGTTGTTGATGAAGTTTTGTTTTTTCAGGTTTTTTCTGGTTTCAGAATGAAGAGAAGAGGGTGAAAATGAATGGTATGTGATGAGAAACAAAGGAAGCAAATGAGATATATATATAAGGTTGATGGGGCTACGAGTATGAATCTTAACGCAGTTGAAGATTTCGTGCGCGTTCATTGACGTGTGGGACAAACGCGTTCAAAGGGAGAAAGGAAAAAGACGTGTTTGAATTTGGAGTTTCTAAGAAAGTGCATTGTGTGTTTGGCACGCGAATTAACGCGCGTGACCTGCTACATTTAATAACTCCTTTCTAGATGTGGATTGAGCCGTCGTATAAATTTTGGACCAAGTAGATTGAATGTTTTTCCTAAATATATTTTGAATTTATCTCTTATGATTTCTATTAGTATTTTACAGATTTTAAAAATTAATTTAATTTTTGATTTCAACAGTTTAAAATGTGGATTTGGCATATATGCTTCTTTATTTCAATATGTGACTCTTTAATCATTTATGAGTTGATTTACAGTTAAAAAATCATTTAATAAAAATTATTTACGGCTATTTTTTTGTCTTTCAAATTTTTGTTACTGTTTAATATTTTTTTTAATGATTAAAATATTAAGTCTTTGCATATTTGTATTCATATCTTTTAATTTTTAAAAATATGTTTGAAACACATTATATATAAGTATATATATATATATATATATATATATAATACTTGACAAAAATAATAACTTTAAATTTTTTAAAATATTAAAAATATATAAAAAAAATTACTTATTTTATAAAATAATTTCAAATTTTCAAAAATAAAAAGTAAAGATTTTTTGTATAAAATAAAAAAATGTATTTATTTTTAAGTAACTAAAAAAGCATTTAAATCTTATGTTTTAATACCAAAGTAAAACAACATTTTTTGACAAGCTAAATATTTAGAAAGGAGTTCGTTTTCTGTACATTAAGAAAAGGATAAAGTAAAAAAAAAAAAAAACTGACACTCTTGACAACCCGAAATTATTTTACAACTATAAGTTTTAAATTAAAAAATTATTATGATACTCTTTTTTTCACCCACATTCTATTTCATGAATTCTTGTCTGTTAAAAAAGTATATTTCAATGGTTATGAAATGGTGTTCGGTTTTTAAATAAAATTTTTCAGAAAAAAAAGAAGTAATCTTATTAGTTGAAGGGTATGTTTAAGTTGAGTATGTTACATTGAAATTGAAAATCTGGATTGATATAAAACAATCATATACAAAGTATATGTCGTAAAATAAATTATTAAAAAGGTCTAGAAATTTAAAAAAATGAAGTTATGTAAATTAATAAAATTTAAAGAAATTATATGATACAGTTTACAAATTTGACAGTTTTTTATTTTTAATTTACGACAAGATAAATTCAACTTTATAGAAAGCTTCATATGTTGTATATGAACGCATAGAAAATATGACTTATATTATATTATTCCACCAAAGTAGTAAGTCATCATAGGTTTTGATAATAAATTAATAATTGTTTTTGGAAAGGTTTAGATTAAAAGCACATCTCCCTAAGTGTATGTCATGTTGTGTCTAGATATGTTTGGCAACATGAAATGGATAATGGTTTCCAAGATCATGCAGAATGGATGAGAAGGCATCTATATATATACAAATTCAATAAACATAAAAATAAATTTTTGTCATGTATTAGTAGCAAAAAATTCTTAAAAAATTAAAACAAAAAATGAAATTTATCAAAAAAAAAAATTATGACAAACACATGACTCTATGTATGTCATGGATCAGTCACTAAGTGAGTCGTGTCTTAATTTAAAGAAGTGATATGTAATTAGAGTTATTACATGAGTATGAATTTTTTTTAAAAAAAAACAGAGAAAGTTGTCACCATAATTTATTATAGAAAACTATGACAAAACCAAAAAAAGAGAGGTTTGTGAAATTGGATTTAGGTCTATAAGTCGATTACATGCAGGGAAGATGTTAACTCCCTACAACACTTGTCCTAAGACGGTACCTCAATTAAATATGCAAAATAAATGTGATTTTTTAGAATGTTTATTTTTTTTCCAAAACAGAAACAAAAATGCATGCAAACATAATAGTTTTTTTTATTTGGACTTGGATTAACCTTGATACTACACATTTTCATTCAAAGTGGAAAATTGGGGTTTACGTAGCACTAAAGGTTAAAGATGTTTTTGAAAAATAATTAAGTTTGTGCTAATGTGAGCTAGGCTTTGCTAGTTGAAACTGGGCATTTGAAAAAGTGAACCTGGGCATATAAAAAAATAAACTTGAAAATAATTGACTTTGCTCCTATGTATTTCTATTCATAATGGAAAATCAGGGACGACGTAGTTCTTAAGATAAAAAAATATTTTTGAAAAAATGAAATTTGTGCTATGGTGATATGGGTTTTGCTAGTTGAAACTAGGCTTTTGTAAAAGTGGACCCAACAAAGATTGACCTCGCTCCTATGTATTTTCATTCACAATGGGAAGATCGGGGATCACATAGTTCTTAAGGTTAAAGATGTTTCCAACAAAAATGAAGTTTGTGCTAGTGTGATCTGGAATTTGCAAGTTGAAACTGGGTTTTTGAAAAAGTGAATCCGACAAAAATTAATCTTACTCCTACGTATTCTCATTCACAATGGAAAATCAAAGATCACATAGTTCTTAAGGTAAAAAAGATGTTAATATGTGTTGATATATTTTATTTTTAAAATTTTTATATTTAGGATTTTATATTTTTTTTATAATTTATGTTGTTGAGAGTATGAGATAATGTGAGCGATTATGCTCAAGACTCTTTACGACTCACACTGTATGTAGAGACAGTGTAAACTATACACCAATATTGTTGATTGTTTGCATGAATTTTATTTTAAAAATATATATTTTTAAAGTTTATCAAAAAATAATATTAAATAATAAATTATGTATACGATCATACAATTACTTAAATGAATTATTTTTATTAAATATTAGAGGACATATGTGATCATACAGATATCTAAAATCTATTTGAGAATATAGATGTTGAACAAGAATAATTATTTCTTTGTCAAAAAAATGCATTTTAAATAATAAGCACTAGGTATAAGACAACATATATGGTCATAGGGATACCTAAACAACTTTTTAAGTATAAAAGGTAGTGTAAACCACACGATTATATTAAATGAGTAGGTACAAACCAAACAAAACTATATATATATAAAATTAAGATTAGAATGGTGGTGAAAATATAAAAAAAAAAAGAGCTTATAAACCAAGGCCCAAAATTTAGAATACTCATGGTGAAAAAAACAAAATAAAAAAAGTAGCTTTCACGTGAATGCTTCTTCTTCTTGCACCACCATATTTTTCTTCCTACACCCCTACAATTTTAAATATCGTCAAAATTGACCTTGACCTATTATTTGGAAAGGGGCACCGTGCTGGACTTTCTTTATCACTATTCATCTTCATCACTGAATATCAACTGCTGGTGGAGGGTCTTTGTATATTTAGGCAAATGCATCTACCTGCAAGCCCTCAACTAAATGTATCCTAAAAATAATGCAATCCACTCGAAAGGATGCACCGCTCTATGCTTTTCATAGGGCATCCATTGAACAACACCTACACAAAGGCTATCTAATTACATCCGAATAGATGCAAGTATGGACAACCTACTCCCGACCACATATTTCATACACCGCAGCTCATCCTCAACATAGTCATCCCGAAGCTGTTAATGTCCAATAGTCGAAAGTGCTCGTATATCCACGATGCCAATAACTTGACATACCCAGCTAACTGTCTAGTATTTGCATAGTAACCATCTCCCAACTACTCATACATGTGGGTCAAAGCAGCTGCTGCCCACGAGTATCCCCTGATGTGCCTCAAATCTACAAATAATCCCAAGTAGGATACATTAACCGACGTAGCACTCTTATCTGCAAAGATGGTGCAACCTACCAGGTGTAGCAAATATGCCCGTGCAGCCACGGTCCACTGTCTCCTGGTACATGCATCCTCATACACCTCCCTCAACCAGCTTAGACAAACATGTCCACCCTAACAATGGTGACTCTTAGCAGCTGTTACTCCTCGATCTACATGAAGTGAATCAACGAGAAAATCGGTCGCTGCAACTGTATCTAAGCTCAGGTACGTGTAAAATTGTCTGATAATAGGGAGGTGCAACAAATTAGACACATCATCCAATGTGATAGTCAACTCACCTACAGGCAGATGAAAGGAATTTGTCTATGCGTGCCACCTTTCTACAAAGGCACACAACAATCCTTTGTCTATTGTGTCATAGCTAGCCCCATCAAGCCCAGCTAAACCTGAAAACTCTACTGCAGGTAGTATCCCAGGATGAGAAGCACTCATCTTATTCATTTTCGGCCATGAGACACCAATTTTAACTCTCTTCAATGCTAATTTAACCAACCAAAATCATATAAAATATACAATTTAATCAAGCAAAATCATATCAAATTAACAATGAATAAGTATCATATTACAATATATTTACTTACAACACCATTCCATAATTGCATGACCACATGGTCTTCATAACTGTCTACAGTGTCCCATCTAGTGGACCTCTGGGATAACCTTCACCTTCTACTTCAAGTGGGCCTTCATCCTCCACCTCCATTTGGGGTTCAGCTTCTTCGGGTTCAACATGTTTTGCATCGTCATGTTCAACATGTTCTTCATCTTCATTAACATGTCTTCTTCTTCTTCTAACAGAGGTTGTGGGACATAGACGATCACTTTATGAACCTCCTCCCCTAGTCTTCACCATTCATGTTCAATTACACCGTTCAAGTTAAACCAAATTACAAACTAATGAATGAGTGCATACTAACCCAACCCCACAACTCCTCTAGTTCGACTCAATACAATTTTGGTTTACTAATTTGAGCCAACACAAACACGAAACAACAAATTAGTATTTCAGAAACATCAATCCGGAACAATCCCAGAACCACAAATCTGGAACATTCCTAGAACCACAAATTCGAGATTTTACCGGAAGCATAAATCCAGGATTTTACCAGATTTCATAAGCCGAAATTCATTTGTATTCTGTAATCCAAAATTCTAGTAGATTCTATAATCTAGAATGTGAAAAAGCACTTACAAAAACAAAAATCCATAGAAAAAATGGATGTACAGATCCAAAAACAAAAAAAATTACTTACCTTTGCTAAGAGCACTCTAAATCACCAAGAGATGTATGAGATTGAAAGGAGAATGGAGTTTTTCTTGGAGGTGGCACTGTTGCGCAAGAAGAAGACGAAGACGGTTTTGCGCAAGAAGAACATTGATTTGCGCTTTCTAGGGTTTTTATTAGGTTAGGGTATTTTTGGAATTTTAAATATTAATAAGGGCTATTTAATCTTTGCATAAGAATGTGGGGGTGCAAGAAGAAAAACGTGGGGGTGCAAGAAGAAACTGCCTCACGTGAATTACAAAGGGCATTTGGGCCACACAAATTGGTAAATGAATGGGTAAGAAAAAAAAAATATACTAATTGTGGACCTCATATGGTCTTTTACGTGATCTTCCTGAGGATGATTCTCCCTACACCCAATCAATTTTGATTGGCACCCAATTGTCCATGCAAAAAGACTAAAGTGTCCTTAATAAAATGAAAATTAGATTAAGTTAAATGTGCACCCAATCCAGCACCCAACCCAGCAGCAGTCACCGTTCAAAACTCTTTCTTCTCTAGGCGCCATTTTTTGTTCATTGAGGCAGCGGAAGATTCACCTTCAAGGAGCCCTTCATCGGACACCAACCCAGGAGCGAACGACGTCCATTGTTGTGGTCATTTAGGCATCATCGATGAGGATCTTGGACGACGACAGAGAATGAAGCCATCGAAGAAGAGAAGACACGCAAAAGGTGAGTTTTCTCGTTGCCTATGGGTTCTGGATAATTTTAATCGGAAGTGTGTTTTGACTTGTAGATATTCTTATCCAGACGGTGGTTTTTTGGTTGTGGATGTGTGTTATCCGGAAATGTCATTTTATGCTGCGGATGCCTATGTCCAAAAGCTTTTTTTTACAGTGCTTAGTTATGGAACACATAACTATTCCAGATGTGTATATCCAGATTTCAAAATCTAATTCTGAATAATTTTATCCGAAAATCATTTTTCTATTACGGACATGTGCGTCCGAAACTCAACTTTCTCTACCCCTCAGCACCATTTTTCAAAATAAAGAAGACAAGGACAATATGGGGTTTTAAAACTTTCGTTGGGTGCAACGAAGCAATTGCCTCTTCCTAATTCTCCACTTCTAATTGCATGCAATTGTTCACCAATTTATACCAAATCGTGGGTCCCATTCCATTTTTCAAGATTGGTACCAAATGGTGCCCCACATGGAAATAACCCCTGATAGGTACGAGAATTGCAGGCGCATAGCAAATGAGTCCCTCATGCAACAAAATGTAGATGAATGGTAAAAGAATTTTTCAAAGCCAACAAAGTTTCCCCACACACACATAAATGCAGTCCTAAAGAGGTTGTTAAGTTTTCCAAGTCTCTGTTTGTTACTAAAGCTCTAGATGATGGTGTTGCAACTCTCACACAACAACAACACTATTGGCTTATTTGTAACCATTATTTAAGGTGATGGAGGGTGGTGTAGGGTGTAGAGATGGTGGCTAGGTGAGGAAGAGAGGTGGTTGCTGCTATCTATTTAATTTTTCATTCATGTACATAACTGATGACTTTTTACGGCAAGTGCACCGTGTTGTCAGAAGTAATAATTGTCCCTAAGGACGGATATCGATCCCACAAGGAACAGTGAATTATCAAGTACAATAATCGCTAAATATAGAACAAAACAATTAAAAGTGTGTTGAAAGTGGTTGTGTTGGCGATGATCAATAAGAAAACAGACAAAGAATTTGTTGCTTCAAGTTGGAAAAATAGGGAATTAGGTTTCATCTCTCTCACTCTCATGTATTTTGATTAGCATGTCAATATTAAGTTCTTTAATTGAAATTGATGTCCGTATAAAAATCATTTATATCGATTCCTCGCATATAAAATTCTTAAGAATGTTCCCTGACTATCGATCCCTCGCATAATTATAAGAACAACTTAGAACGAAGCTCAGACATTAATAGCAATTAACATTTCAAGTCTATTCCTAGCACTCAAATATGTTAAGTATTGTTATTTAGGTCAGACTCCTAAAAATACTTTCCAGTCAGATTTAAGATTCTCAATTTGTCACGAAAAATTAAAAGTAAAACAACAATACCAATAATCAATCAAGAACTGAATATTTTAATATAAGATATCACCTCAATACATAAGAGTTCGAGCAGATTACTCCCAATCCCAAAGGGTAGAATTAGCCATGCATACTTCTAGCACCTTCCATTCTCCCAATTGGTTTACGATTCACTTTATGGTGTTTTCCTCTCAATCTGACACACTAGTGATGTGCCTCTAGTCCCCTATTTAACCTAATTTACTAGGGTTGAGTGACTTCTTGGGTCACACTTATGGGCTTAATAATAAAAACATAAAATAGCCCAATCAATCTGACACATTCTTGTTGTTGAGTTGGACTTTTTTCTCTCTCTTTTGCACATTTTGGGCCTTCCAGCTTTCTTCTTTTAACGTATATCATTCTTCTTTAATCCAAATCTCCATTCTTCTATAAAAACCTACAATTAACACCAAATTTAGAAATAAAATGCTCTTATTCAATTAAAATCATAAAAAATGTAAAAAGGTATAAATTCATAAATTAGGGATTATTTTATATGTCAATTAGCAATTAATACTTATAAATGCCTATATTTTAATATGAAATATTACATAAATTAGGCACTTATCACTCTCCCCAACTTAGAATCTTGCTTGTCCTCAAGCAAAGTAAATGAATATATTTGAATTTAAATATTAAAACTGCTTAATTCACTAAACAACAGATTAAATTAGAAACTTATGATGCTTCCAAATTCAAATATAGAAAAATATAGACACAATCAACTTCCAGGATCAAATCAAAACAAATAAATGACAATTCATCAAGGAATATCTTCTCATATGCTCACAGGTAAGTGTTTTTCTCTATTTTCAGTGAATCATAACAAATCACAGTTGCTTTTCATCTCATCTTCAAATCACAATCATATTAGAAACATGAATCTTGAGGTCTTTTCCAAGGTTGTAATGAGGTTGGGCTTCCAAAAAGTATTGGTTTTTCAGATAACAAAATGCACATCTTAAAGAAGAAGAACATACCTACAATTTAAATATAGCACATATGTGTTATCTAATCACCATTTTCTTTTGAGTTCACACTTTTTCTCATTTTTTTTTCTTATTCATGATTTTCAACATGAATTTTTTTTTTTGAGATATATTTTTTTTTCTCTTTGAGATTTTTTTTTCTCTTTCATCAATAGGAATAGATTCTTCCTATTTTCAAATTTTTGAACTTCCACAATTAGAACCAACCATTACCTTTTCTATATTTATAGCATCTATGTTCTCCTTCCTTAAATATGCCAAAGGTTAGGAATATATATCATCAAAGGTTAAGGTGCAATAATAACAAAAATTCTTGGCTCAAAGGGGATATATAAAAAATTTGAATTCTAATAAGATCAAGGTTGGCTATTTGGCCCTAGGTTCCTAATTAACACAAATGCCTCAATCATCTTCATGCTCTTTTATGATGTAACAAAAAATAAAAATTAAGCAACCACAACTGACAATTCATCAGTAAAACTCTCAAAATTTTTTAAGGTTCACACACTCTCTTGGTTTAATCGGTCTCATTCCTTTTTGTTTTGTCATTCTTTGTTCTAATCAATCATCTTGTTAAATTTTCATGTATCACAATTTCAACTACATTTGAATAGAGATTCAATCATATTTTCTTTTCTAACCTGTGTCTAATTCATCTCACTATTTAATATTTAAACATAAATTCTTTTTTTTCCACAATTCAAAATTAATATTCTAGTTCTTTTTTATTTGAAAAAAAATAAACTAGAAAACAAACAAATTAAAACTAAAATTTATTCAAGAAAGATAATTCAAGACCTAAAACTAACAAAAACAGCAAATTTATTCAAAATACAAAATAAGCAATTAAAACAAACTAAGCAAGTAAACAGAAAACAAAATAACTGAAAAATAAAATAAAAACTAACAGAAAATAAAATTCAAATAATTGATAAAAAGAAAAGAGAATTAGAAAGATAAAACCATATTTTTGCTCAATCCTCTCTTCTTAAGATGTCATCCAGCTTTTTGTTAAAATTTTTATCTATAATCTTGCTTCATTTGCTGGATCTGTCCCCCTGAATAATAGAACCTGTCCCCAGGTCAAAATACATAACCTGCAAAATGATTAGGAGGCATATAGGATTTTTATTTTTAATTTTTTTTTATTATTTTAAATAAAATCAACAAAGGTAATAAAACAACATAAAACTAAAATGAGGATTGGGTTGCCTCCCAGTAAGCGCTCTTTTAATGTCATATAGCTTGACAAAAGTTTTTATCAAGGGGGATTATTCCGTTTGACCAGAGCTCTTGTTATCACTTTCGTTTTTCTTGTATATGGCTCTTCCACTTCAATTTTTCCATCCAACTTTAATTCCTTAATGACCCACAATTTCTTTGTCTTCTTCATTCTTTTCCCCCTACCTGCAGTGAGCATGATAGGCTGTCTTGGCCAATATTCATCTTCTTCCACTAGCTTCCCTTGATTGTTCCGGTCTCCTTTTGCCTCTAACTTTTGATGACGAGTAACTTTCTCCTTTGACTTTAAGCCCTCCAACTGCTCACCATCTTTTTGATATTTCCTCTTGTTTCCCATTCTTATCTGTAATATAGTTAGTTACATCATCAAAAAGATTAAATCTTACCTCTTCATCATGAGACCTTACTCTAAGTTCTCCTTTATCAACATCCACTGCGATTTTAGCAGTATTCATAAAAGGTCTACCGAGAATCAAAGGGACCTCCTTATCTTCTTTCATGTCCAAGATAACAAAATCTACTGGGAACATGAATTTGTCTACTTTCATGATGACATCTTCCACCACACCATAAGGATGTTTTACAATTCTGTCCGCCAATTGTAACTGTATTTTGGTGGGTTTAACCTCCTAGTCACTTATCTGTCTTAACATGGTTAGTGGCATCAAATTTATACTTGATCCCAAGTCCAACAAGGCATTACCCACAAATAAATCACCAATTGACACAGAAATAGTAAAACTCCCTGGATCCTTGAATTTCTTTGGCAAGTTTTTTAGCTTCAAAAAACTGCTTCCAGCTTCCGACTCTATATTTCTATCTTCAAAACAACATATCTTCCTTGTAATTCCATCAAAGAATATCTTTTTCTCCAGCCATCCTGCAAAATAATTTTTTGGAAGTAATTTATCATAAAATAATCCTTTCTTTTCTTTTTTTACCTGCATAGGAGAATGAGATAATTCTTTTGAAACTCTACTCTCTACAACTTCACATTTTTCTCCCTCTTTTCTATTTTCTCCTTTTTCTTTCTCATCTTTCACCATCTCACCATCTCCCTCTCTTGTTTCTTTATCACCATCAGTAGTGATTTTATTACAATGCTCCTTAGGGTTGGTTGAAGTGTTGGCTGAGAATTGGCCACTTTGTCCGTCTACAAGTTGTGCAATTTGTGCCACTTGTTTGGCTATCTGTCCTATCTAAGTCTCCATACTCCTAATCGTAGCCATGCTATTGTCCTGCACACTCACAATCTTTGCCAAGGTGTCTTCAACTTTATTCATCCTGTCAGGTATGAATGGATAATTAGATTGATGTTATTGTTGGAAAGGCCCTTTCTTGTTGGATGAATTATAGTCTTGTTTCCACCCAAAATTTTGATTTTGATTATTTTTCCAACCTTGCGAATAATTGTTGGAAAAACCGCCTTGCCTTCCTTGATTGCCCATATAATTTACCTCAGCTTCATGTGAGTTGATCTGAAAAGAACAGTGACCATTAGGATGATCACCTCCACAAAAATCACACCTGCTAGGTATATTCTGACTTTGGGATGATTGAACAACATGCAACTTTTGGGGTAGTTTGGCCATCTGTGCAGTCAGTTGCTCAATCTGCTGCGTTAGAATCTTATTTTGAGCCAACAATGCATCTGCAGTATTTAACTCCAATAATCCTCTCTTTTGATGACCTTGTCTGTCATGTTGAGCTTGATAGTCAGTTGTGGCCAAAGCTTCAATAATCCTCGTTGCTTGATCTGCATCAACAACCATCATTGTACCACCAACTGCGGCATCTAGAAGCATTTTCGTATCAGATTTGAGACCATTAATAAATATGCTCAGTTGAGCAATATCTTCAAACCCATGATTTGGGCATTTTCTCAGCATCATCTTAAATCTTTCCCATGTCTCACAAAAAGATTCCTCTGTCTGAACATAGAGATTTCAGACTTGGCTTTAATGTAACAAGAAATTGGGAAAAATCTCTGTAAAAATTTTTCCTCCACATCCTTCCATCTGGTTAAGCTCTGATTAGGATATGATTTAAGCCACTCTTTTGCTTTTCCTGCCAAAGAAAAAGGAAATAGACGCATATATATACCTTCCACATCACCTGTTGGAAAACCCATAGTTCCCACCAATTCATAAAAGTTAGCCAAATGTGTATGGGGGTCCTCATGGTCCATCCCTGTGAATTGATTGGTACTAATGAAGGTGAGGAATGCTGGTTTCATCTCCAAAGTCCTATTAGTAACAGGTATAGCAATGCTAGAAAAGTGACTAGCTCCCTGATGTGTGATGTAATCTCCAAGAGTCTTCTTAGGAAGTGATGTTTCCTCCGCCATGTTGTTCTCCTCCTGAAAAATGTGATTAGAAAATATCTTCTTGATTATCTCTTGTCTTTAATTTTCGGTTTCTTCTAGCTACCTTCTCAATTTTTGCTTCAAATAGCAATTGGTCTTTTGGAATCCGACCTCTCAATATCATATAAAAGCAGCTAATGCAAGGGTTAGCAAGAAAAATTCACAAGCAGTAACCAAAAATTTGTTTTTAAATTTTGTTGTTGTTGTTTTTTTTTTTAAAAAAAAGTCAAAAATAAACAAAAATTTAAATAGCTAACTAAAATAAAATCAATAACTACCTAAACTATTTTATAAAGCTTAAAAAATAAAATAAAATAAAATAAAAACTTTCGTAAATAAAAACTAAAGACAAAATAAAATAAAACAATAAAAAAATAATGTATTTAAAACTAACAAATAAATACTAGAAAAATAAAAACAACTAACTAACTTACTTTAAAAATACTACGTATTTAAAAATAAAAACTAAACTAAAATAAAATAAAATATAAAAAAATCAAAAGAAAAATCAAAATAAATCTAAAAATAACAGAAACAAATAAAAATAATTAAAAATAATAATAAATGAGAATTAAAACAATAAAAACAGAATAACAAACTACTTAAAAAGAAATGAAAAGAAATCAAAACAATTAAAATATTTTATAGATAAAGAAAAAATTACGTAAAATAAAAAATAAGAATGAAATAAAAGAAAATAATAAAACTAAAAAATATAAAACAGAAACTAATAATTATAAATAACTAATAAATAAAAACTACTGTAACACCTCGAAAATACATCTAACTATTATAATACACGTTCTACATATTTCTATACAAACTTAGAAATTTTCAAAATATTTCTATTACAAAATTATGACTTATAGAAATACAAATATTAATGATATAAGGTTCAAAACTACATCCTAAAACCCTCCAGACCCTCTGACACCTGTATGATCATCTACTCGTGTACGTAGTACAGTCATTGCAGTTCAAACACAACAAGAAAAGCAAGGGTAAGCTAGTGAAAATAAGGTTTTATAATACACACAATTAAATAAAAAATAAAATAAAATTTCATGGATCAATTTCTCAGTTATTCAACTTTCTTCAAAACCCAACATAAAACAATCACGTAGATCTCACATGGATCTACACATCCAAGATAATCAACAAACAACATCTTCCGGAAGACTCGTATTAAGTAAGTCCCACCAGAGACTAACACCTGATCCAAAGATTACCAGCGAATCCAACATAAAGGGTCAGGGTAAGTTCAATACAATCCAAGCCGTGCATCTCATATGTCACGGTGTGCATGAACTCCTCCATCAGCTTCTCACCACCTGATATCTTAGTCTATGTGACTTAGATCATCAGTGAAGCTCGGAGATCTCTGTTACCACATAAGTATCAATACTTAATACACAGCAAACATCACTCCATACATTATCCCAAATGTATGAATTCAATTCCATATCATTTTCATCATATAATATCATTCAAAACATAATTCACAATATTCAAAAGTCTATTTGACATAAAAAAAAAAAACAACACTTAAATACTAAACCATCAAAATCTAATATTTTTACAAGTTTAAATAATATATAAACAAATAACACAACACGTCCCCTCCATATTCAAATCTTCTAGCCTAGGGTGCTATTAAAAAATTAGATTTAGCTTCCCTTACCTTAATTGTTGGCTTTCCAAGCAACTTCTAGAATTTTATTTCCCATAGTCTAGATAAGCTTCAAGATTTACGGGCCTAATGCAAGTTATCCAAATATTACCAAATTTTAGTATGAGCTTAATCAAGTTGAGAGAAATATTTTTCTCAACTGGTCCCACTAAGATTGATGACTAAATCATAGAGAAAAACAAATAATAAGGAAACTTTAGAGTAAAAATGAACTTACTCTGTTTGAAAATCTGATCGGGTAGAAATGTAGCCTGAGTCCTCAGCTACAGCATGGCGTAATCAGATTTTGGAATAGATGATATATGGGAGAGAAGTTGAAGAGAGAAGGGAGAGGGAGAGAGAAAAAGAAAAAAAAAAGAAAGAAAAAGGTGGTGGGGGGTGGGGTTCTGTGACACCTTTCTTTTCTTTTCTTTTTTTACGTTCTTACATTATCTCCAACTACAAAAATTTTCGTCCTCGAAAATTAGCTACCAAGAAATATTAAGATATAATTATCTTATCTTTTCCTTTATTCCTCAAGTGTAATCACAACATTTGAGATTTCATCATACTTTGACTATGTCAATTTTTCTACCAAGAAGTTACTTTACTTGAGAACCCAAAATTTTGATTGACTTCACTTTAACAGAAAGATCTTTTATTTAACTAAATCAGAAAATAGATGACAATTGCAATCAATTATATATATTTTCTTAGTTACGATACATGAAGGACATGATGAATGTTGGCTAACAAAAGAGATAAACGATTTTATAAGCAGTAGAACCTATTCTCTTGGGAATCTAGTAAAGATCTATGAACTTTAGACTCGTTTTCTTATATATGATTGTTCTCTTTACACCAAGGAATGACGTAAATATCAGAAAATCATGATTACTCATAGAGAAACTTAAAGGTCTTCTTCATTTATCTGCATCAGATGTCTGCCTGATTGAAGCTTTTTTAATCATCATAGTTCTCAAATTTTGACTCACAGTTGCTGATAACTGAAGTGATGAAAAATACACTGAATTTTTTTTTTTTACTAGCTTCCTCCTTGTGTATATCAATGAATGTTTCAATGTCTTTTACCTCCATCTTAAACAAACGATCTAGGTCAACTTCATGATCTTTGAGTATTTTGCAATATTTTTGTTAAAAGATTCTTGTCAAATTGCCTAAGAGATTTTCATGTGACCTAACTCAATGATCCACGACTTTGTTGTATTCTAACATGAACATATACATTTCACACCAACCTCTCCGCAAGCATATCTCTAATAACACTCATGTTATCCAATCCAAGCTTATACTAATATAAGCAACACCAAATTCCAAAAAAATGGAATGCATAGAACCTTGACATATGTATAACTAAATCAAAATGGATTATTCTCATATTTATTTGGAAAACCTCTTTTAATTTCTAGTGGTCATATGTGGGTGTCAACATCACTAGCTCATTTTGCTCTTCAATTTCGAGCAATAACATTCTCATATTTAGAAGGACGTGCAACATCAATTACTAAAAAAATCTCTACTTAGAACTAAGAGTAATATCTACCAACATCTCACTCCACCCAATACCATGTGCAAAAGGGTTCATTCTCACCATTACGAAAAGGTAAGAATAACACATCCAAACACAACTTCCTTAACATTAGTTACAATACCCAATGTCACCTCTTCACCACTTTTGTCAAACTAAGACCTCTTATCTCACCCAACTATCCGTATAACCTCAAGCATATCATTCCCTTCCATAGGTAGAACGTGCATAATCTTCATTAATCAATTCCATATTACTCATAGAGTCATTTTTCTTCACTGTATGTGACAAGTAGATGATAAAACTCATGGAAATATTATTTCACTCACATCCCGGGAACATCAAACTATGTTAACATACTTCCTAGTCATATAACTTGTTCGGTCCTTGATTTTTGACAAGATAAACAAGTAGTTACATACTTGACTATATCTTCCTTCATACCATTTCACCGAATAGGCTTCCT
Organism: Phaseolus lunatus; assembly: GCA_013389735.1. Taxonomy (NCBI): domain Eukaryota; kingdom Viridiplantae; phylum Streptophyta; class Magnoliopsida; order Fabales; family Fabaceae; genus Phaseolus; species Phaseolus lunatus. The sequence continues at coordinate 6,424,338 of CM023861.1, forward strand.
TAAATCTCAATACCCTTGAGTCATACTTAGATGTCATTGAATGCTTTCGTGACTCTTAGATAACCCATCTGCTTCAATTTTTCAACCTTGGCGCACATATTTTGTTTCTAAATCTTAATATACCATTTGTTTCTCACAAAGAACTCTTTAGTTTCATCAGTACATAATAATCTTATAATAATCTTCATATTCAATTTCACCAATTTCCTTACTCTCACTTCTTCTAGAAACTTGTTAGTTATAACAAATGTACTACAACTTCTTAATTTAAATTATTGAAACTTTCCCTCAACTCCAACCATACAATCTTAAGTGTTGATACTTAAGTTTTCTCATGACTTTAACTATATGCAACAATAATTCCTTTCCTAGGATAGTACTTCCACTAAAATTAATAATCTTTCAAAACTCCGTCCATCATCTCCAAAAGAAATTATGCATCATTCATTACTCGGTCTGCCACAATCTAGATTTCATTATGTACTCTCATTGTCTGTGGAAAAGGAAACACACATATAACAACGCAAATTTATTACTACCTAGTCACGTCTAATGGTTGTAACATTATCCCAAGTCTTTGATACTCCACTTTAGTCTTTTATAGGTCAGACAAACAAGGACCTATGGAGACACTTCCTCTTTATGTTGAACCATCACAAAACTTGTTCAAATATTATCTTAGTTATGCGTGATTCACATTAAATCATTTTTATATCTTTTATACTAGATTATATTCTCTAACCTCTTGTTTGCAAATACAACCAACTTATCTTAAACCTCATAATTCCCCTTACTTCCATAATGAAATTCTCAATCCACTTAGTTCTTAACTCTCTATTAATTTGAGTCTTTAACCATTACGTCAGACACTTGAAATATTTCCTTGCTCATGACAGTTTCAACCAAATTTTCCTTCCCTATATGATACACAAACTTGGAATCTTACTCCCTTAATAATTTTACCAATCTCTCTTATCCCGTGTCTAGTCTTTTCTGATCAAACAAGTATTTAAGATTCTTACAGTATTGAATGTAACTAATCAACCTCCTGTAACAATCAATTAAATCCATAAAACTTTCTCTTTCCATGCTAGCCTTGTAACGACATACTCACTTCTACTGATCATATTTGAATTTATAGGTTGTCTTATACACATCTTCACTTTTTACTTAAAGTTTTGGATACTTGGATCTCATGCCAACTTGGGAAACATTGATGTTTCATGCAACTTGATCCATCATACTATCATCCCTCAACAATCTCATTTATTTTTCAAAAATCCACACATAATCTAGATTCCTCATCATTCTTCTTCACTGACAATATTAATATTCCTTATAGTAGCATACTTGATCCAACAATCTATTTTCTCCAATTTAATTTTTCAACTTTGCTACTCAGATGAAATCATTTTATAAGGTGTCATTACCACCAACCTTGCTCAAGCACTAGACCAAGGAAAATTTCACTTTTATCTTTGAATACAACCTTGACACTTACTCTGAAAAACTGTGTATAAAACTCCACTCTTCCGAAGTACTACTTGTCAAACATGTATTATTTATCTCTATTTGAAGTCAGATTATGAAACAAGTTACCCTAATTTGTGACCCGTTCCATACTCGTTATGCAACTACTCATTCCATATTATTCCAATTTAAAGATTTCACATTTCTATTCATCACAATTAAAAAGAATGTGATGAACATAAAGTCAATTCATCCCCAAAGATTATATCTAGGTCCTCCAAAGACAGACGTCTCAAACTCACTTAGAATTTGAGTCCATCGGTTATAACAACCACCTACCGTGTATATATTAAAAAAAATATTACACTAAAACAAATGTTGGTGTAAAACTATTAGTTGAAAAGACCTCTTTAAAACTTGCAACCAAACACTTACACTGATTAAATTTATTTCCCTAAAATAAACATGTATTCAATATTAAATTCACATAATATAGAAATAATCATCCCAAAACATATACAAAAAAAATATACTTTACTTTTAGAATTAAGATAGAAAATCATCTTGATTTAGTTATGAGTGTTCACCCTCACCACTCTATCAAGATTCTTTTCATTCTTAATACTTTCAGCTTTATTCATAATAACTACTTTGACTCAAGCACAAACAAGATTTCAAGTAAACAACTTTATTAAACATCCTATTAGACACTTTTATCTAAGTCTTGAAGCTAGACTTGAACAAAAATCTACACGCAGGAGAAACACAATAAACCCACTACCCTCAGGTTATCCTAAGGATGAATCGCTCTGATACCATTAAATGTAACACCTCGAAAATACATCTAACTATTATAATACACGTTCTACATATTTCTATACAAACTTAGAAATTTTCAAAATATTTCTATTACAAAATTATGACTTATAGAAATACAAATATTAACGATATAAGGTTCAAAACTACATCCTAAAACCCTCCAGACCCTCTAACACCTGTATGATCATCTGCTCGTGTACGTAGTACAGTCATTGCAGTTCAAACACAACAAGAAAAGCAAGGGTAAGCTAGTGAAAATAAGGTTTTATAATACACATAATTAAATAAAAAAGAAAATAAAATTTCATGGATCAATTTCTCAGTTATTCAACTTTCTTCAAAACCCAACATAAAACAATCACGTAGATCTCACATGGATCTACACATCCAAGATAATCAACAAACAACATCTTCTGGAAGACTCGTATTAAGTAAGTCCCACCAAATACTAACACCTGATCCAAAGATTACCAGCGAATCCAACATAAAGGGTCAGGGTAAGTTCAATACAATCCAAGCCGTGCATCTCATATGTCACGGTGTGCATGAACTCCTCCATCAGCTTCTCACCACCTGATATCTTAGTCTATGTGACTTAGATCATCAGTGAAGCTCGGAGATCTCTGTTACCACATAGGTATCAATACTTAATACACAACAAACATCACTCCATACATTATCCCAAATGTATGAATTCAATTCCATATCATTTTCATCATATAATATCATTCAAAACATAATTCACAATATTCAAAAGTCTATTTGACATAAAAAAAAAACAACACTTAAATACTAAACCATCAAAATCTAATATTTTTACAAGTTTAAATAATATATAAACAAATAACACAACACGTCCCCTCCATATTCAAATCTTCTAGCCTAGGGTGCTATTAAAAAATTAGATTTAGCTTCCCTTACCTTAATTGCTGGCTTTCCAAGCAACTTCTAGAATTTTATTTCCCATAGTCTAGATAAGCTTCAAGATTTATGGGCCTAATGCAAGTTATCCAAATATTACCAAATTTTAGTATGAGCTTAATCAAGTTGAGAGAAATACTTTTCTCAACTGGTCCCACTAAGATTGATGACTAAATCATAGAGAAAAACAAATAATAAGGAAACTTTAGAGTAAAAATGAACTTACTCTGTTTGAAAATCTGATCGGGTATAAATGTAGCCTGAGTCCTCAGCTACAGCATGGCGTAATCAGATTTTGGAATAGATGATATATGGGAGAGAAGTTGAAGAGAGAAGGGAGAGGGAGAGAGAAAAAGAAAAAAAAATGAAAGAAAAAGGTGGTGGGGGGTGGGGTTCTGTGACACCTTTCTTTTCTTTTCTTTTTTTACGTTCTTACAACTACTTACCTAAATAAAACTACGTAACTAAACCTAAGAAAAAAAAACTAAAATAAAATATAATAAAACAAAAACAAAATCAAAATCAAATCAAATTAAAACAATTAAAATATTCACAATATTTAGGAAATTATACTCAATAACTCAAATTTGTTCTCCAGCAACGGCGCCAAAAACTTGATGACTTTTTGCGGCAAGTGCACCGCGTTGTCAGAAGTAATAATTGTCCCTAAGGACGGATATCGATCCCACAAGGAACAGTGAATTATCAAGTACAATAATTGCTAAATATAGAACAAAACAATTAAAAGTGTGTTGAAAGTGGTTGTGTTGGCGATGATCAATAAGAAAACAGACAAAGAATTTGTTGCTTCAAGCTGGAAAAATAGGAATTAGGTTTCATCTCTCTCACTCTCATGTATTTTGATTAGCATGTCAATATTAAGTTCTTTAATTGAAATTGATGCTCGTATAAAAATCATTTATATCGATTCCTTGCATATAAAATTCTTAAGAATGTTCCCTAACTATCGATCCCTCGCATAATTATAAGAACAACTTAGAACGAAGCTCAGACATTAATAGCAATTAACATTTCAAGTCTATTCCTAGCACTCAAATATGTTAAGTATTGTTATTTAGGTCAGAATCCTAAAAATACTTTCCAGTCAGATTTAAGATTCTCAATTTGTCACAAAAAATTAAAAGTAAAACAACAATACCAATAATCAATCAAGAACTGAATATTTTAATATAAGATATCACCTTAATACATAAGAGTTCGAGCAGATTACTCCCAATCCCAAAGGGTAGAATTAGCCATGCATACTTCTAGCATCTTCCATTCTCCCAATTGGTTTACAATTTACTCTATGGTGTTTTCCTCTCAATCTGGCACACTAGGGTTGTGCCTCTAGTCCCCTATTTAACCTAATTTGCTAGGGTTGAGTGACTTCTTGGGTCACACTTATGGGCTTAATAATAAAAACATAAAAATAGCCTAATCAATCTGACACATTCTTGTTGTTGAGTTGGACTTTTTTCTCTCTCTTTTGCATATTTTGGGCCTTCCAGCTTTCTTCGGTTAACATATATCATTCTTCTTTAATCCAAATCTCCATTCTTCTATAAAAACCTACAATTAACACCAAATTTAGGAATAAAATGCTCTTATTCAATTAAAATCATAAAAAATGTAAAAAGGTATAAATTCATAAATTAGGGATTATTTTATATGTAAATTAGCAATTAATACTTATAAATGCCTATATTTTAATATGAAATATTACAAAAATTAGGCACTTATCAATAACCCCTTTCACCTTTCATTATCCTTTTCCTTTTTGTTGGGTTCTTCGTGTGATGTGTTTATTTGTGAAGAGAAGTTCTGTGTGAGGGATGAGCCGAAATGAATGGATGGGAGTAGGAAAACCGTGGCCAGTGCAAAAAATAAGAGTAGTGCGAATGAGTGTCTGTGAGAGTGAGTTTTGAGATAACTAATTTGCATAAGTTTTTTGTTAGATTTTCTATTTTTTATATTAAGGCTTTTTTGCTTATATTGATCTTTGTATTTTTTAAACAACTTTTCCAATAAACAGATTCATTTTCAAAAGTAAAATAAGTTAATTGTCTAACCAGTGTTGTGGCCTCCATCTTCTTCTTCTCCCTTTCTTATTTCACTGCATCAATGGCTTATATGGAGGACATGATTTTCCTTTACTCATTGATGGCCTTGGAGTACCTTCATGTTTCAGTTGTTCTGAAACTTTAATCTTTTTTGTGGTTTCGTCCTTGCCTTTAATTTTACATGTGTGCTCTTACATATGTATTACCATCTTCTAAATGGTATCAAAGCAGGCCACATGCTCTCCTTCTTCTACATTTACTCTTCTTGTTCTTTGTTCAATGAAATCACCAATATCAGAAAAATTTTCTATTGTTGATCAATGTTTAAATCCACCAGCCCATATTATTTACAACTTGGATAAAATCTAAGATTGATTCTTGTTTCTTCCCCACTTAATGAAACTAACTATCACACTTTGAGAAAAAAAAATATATAAAAAAAGTTCTTTTATCCAAGAACAAATTAAAGTTTGTTAGTGGGAGTATTTCAAAATCAAATAACAATGATCCTAATTTTGATGCTTGGGAAAGATGTAATGTTACGATTCTATCTTGGATTATAAGAACTCTAACACCTTAAATTGTTGAGAGTGTTGTATACATTGTGGCTAAAAATCTATGGAAAGATTTAAAATAAATATTTTCTTCTAAAGGAGATTATTTTCAGATCTCAAACTTGCTTTAGGAGGTTCACTCTATGAAAAATGGAGAAAGAAATGTCACTTAATTTTGGGAGGAGATTGAATCTCTAAGAGCTCTACCAAGTTATATATGTGATATCTCTTGCAGTTGTGCTTTGTTTAAGATTAATGTTTAATATAGAGAATTTGAATATGTTTTGTGTTTTCTAAAGAGCCTTAGTGAAATTTATAATACTGTCAAAACTCAAATTCTCCTTATGGAGCCTCTTTCATACATAAGCAAAGTCTTTTCCTTGGTGATTCAGCAAGAGAGTCAACTCACAAGTCCTATCGAAATAAAGGTACTTCTCAACACAGCTGAGAAACAAAAACAACAAGAACAAGGTTCTCGGCAACCACAACATTAGAATAATAAAAAGAATTTTTGGATACCACAAGAAAAAGGAAATGGCTAGCATGATCAAGGTAGAGGCAGAGGCAGAGAAAGGTCCAATAATCAAGGTAAACAACTGATGAAACCCTGATTGATAGAGCATCCACTGAGCTAGTCCAACCTTCTAGAAGGATGACCAGGAGCATGACATAGGACCTAGGGCTAGGTCAGACTCATTCCATAGCCAGTGACCTAGAGCTCATTATGCCTTAGAGAATTACTAGGAGCAAAGCACAAATTATTGGACCTAATCACCAACTATTTTCTCTGCTTTGTATTTGTGTAAAATATGATTTAAATATATAGCATAAATTGGACTTGTGCCAAGCTCAAATTAAACCTAACTTCTAGAAAGAGCCCTCATGGCCGCCCAAGTCACACTTCTCACATTAAGCACATGCTTAAATGTGAGAAGCATGACTCTCCTAGATCCACTATTAGTGGTGCCTAATTAGGGGCATAATTAGGCTTAGTTTGAATTTGAATTTCCCTCCCTTTGCTAATTCACATGACACCTTAGACTATAAATAGAGTTCATTGCTTCAAGTAATTCACATTAGATTTTGAGTAAAGAAACTCTATTGGAGTGAATCTCTAAGTAGCTATTATTCTTTTAAGTCTTATCTTGGCAAAGAATGCTTCAAGTGGCGACTCCCTTCCTTACTCATCTTCGAGCTCTCATCCCCCAAGTGGCGTGAATTCTTCCATCCTTCCCTCTCCATGAGTGCTACAATCGCATAAGCTTTCCATTCTCTAATCTCTTTCAATTCTCTTTGAATATTTTTAAAATCTCTCTTATGTTGAATGTAATTATGTGTCCAATTATTCTTTGTGTGTGTCTTTTTTGTTTTACTCTTTGAAGAGAACATTCACACTTAACCACTTAGTTAAGTCTGTGTCTAGTGACAATCCTCACAGAGTCTTCACCATATTCTGTAATCAAAATTCTAATCCAAGAAAAACCAAAAACTCAATGTGTGTATTTACTAAATCAACTGACATCATCAATTCTCTTATTATCATAAATTGAATCATATTGTGGATGAATGTTACTCTAAATATGGATATCCTCCATGGTATAAACAAAAGAATGAACAATTTCCTACCTATCAATATAAGACGTGTAATTTCAATGTAAAGAATGATCCTTTACAACATAGTTTCAATGAAGAAGATAAACAAGAAAGGAACTCATTCACAACAGAACATATGTAAAGACTTTTACAACTCTTAAAACCATCAACATCAATCATAACATCAGTCAAATTCAAAGGTACAATGGTGATTCTCTTGCACGAAAAACACATACAACAGGTAAGGTTTCATGGATCCTTGACACTGGTGTTACAAACGACATTACTTGTCTTAAAGAACATTTTGTTACTTTCTATAAAATTAAACCTATTAATTTAAAATTACCTAATGGTTCTTTCATCATTGCTTATCATGCTCAGATTGTGTAATTTTCCAAAAAAATTATCATTTTCAATGTTATGTATATACTTGAATTCTACTTTAACATCATTTCAGTACAAAGATTGATTGAAGATTTAAACTGCGAACTAACTTTTTCTCTTAAGAAATGCTTGATTCAAGACAATAGTTCATGCAAGATGATTAGACAAGCTGATCTTTACCAAGGATTATATTATCTTCATGATTTCAAGCCATCCTCAAGAACAAAAACTTTTCTATTAATTATGTTCTTAATTGTAAAGAATATAATGTGGATCATTGGCATTACAGATTAGGACATTCTGGTAGCAAAACCATTACTTACATTTATAAAAATATTTCCTTATGTGAATTTTGGTTCTAACATTGCTTGTGATATTTGTCATTTTGCAAAACAACAAAAACGTCATGGCTTTTAAAATTATAACCTTTCTAGTAGTTGGAATTAGGATGTGCCTTTTTTACTGAGCATTGGTAACATGTTAAGGTAGTTACAAAAAAAAAATTTAAAAGAGTTGGATATGAATTGAGGTCAACATATATTTTCAAAACTAAGTGTAAATCATATAATTCTGGAAAATGAACAGAAACCTAAAGGAATCAAGGAACAATTTACAAAACTTCAAGAAATAAGTGCAAAATTATAAAAAAAAAATTCACTAATGAACTAATAGCAAGTAACAAGACTCAAGAATAGGGAAACACAACACATACCAAAGCAAAGACTCAGTAAAAACAGAAAAAGAACTTTTATCAAACAGTTGGTGTGCACTAGAGAAATTTAGCAAACACAGTGCATACAACAACAACACATGACTAAGTTTGACAAGATTAGGCAATATTTGGATGTGACAATTGACATTCAAAGGTTAGAAACAGAAGATAACACCTAATGTCTCACAAAAACAGAATTAAACACAAGAAATAACAAGAACACATGCTGAATTAAAAGAAAACAACAAAACATGTATTGTGTGGACAGGTTGGGTTGCAGAAAGTGTTTGATGGATCTTGAAAAAAAAATTGTACAAAACACAATATTAACCAAGGAAATGAAAGAAAACACACATTAAACGATGAGCAACAAGAAATGAGTAAAAACAATTGATTAAATTGCCTAAAACAGCAATAACAAACTGCAACAGTGAAGAACAAAAATAGTGCTAGATAGTTTTGCATGTAGATGAAACTTTGAGCAATTTGAAGCAAAATTAACCGAACAAAAGGCAATGTAAACTGATTAAATTGTGTATAAGAGATAGTAAATGGTGACACATAACAGAAAACAGAAAATTAACTGATTAAAATGAGGAAAACGACAAGAACAACTGAAAATAGTGAAGAACAGAGAGGTTTAGTAGCGGACCATGCAACAAAGTGTTTGATGAAGATTTGAACGAAAATAAACGGTAGAACTTGATGTTTAATCGGTGGAAATGAATTATAAATAGTAGCAATTGATTTTAAATGGTGGAAACTGAAGAAAACAAGAATAACACTCAAGAACAAGGACAAACCGAACATGAACAAGTGCTAAAACAAAAAAATTTGTAGAATTTTGACTTAGCTTGGCCGAAGAATCTTTGGTGTGCTCTGATCCACCTGATGTAGTCCAAGCTCTTGAGTGGAGGATTGAATGGAGAATGTAGCGGAATGGAGTGATGATGGAGGCACCGAACGGAGGAGAGGTGTTAGGTTTTGGAAGTTTGATGGTGCAATAAAGGGGAAGGAGGTTTGGCCAATCTTCCTAAGTTCACTAGGCCAAAGAGGCTCACTAGCCGTAGAGATTTGGGAGAGAATGATTGTTTCAATTTAGAACTATTCATTCTTTTGATTGCAAATCTGAATACATCGATGTATTGTAGGGTATTTATAGATGAAGGTAGCTTGCTCCTTAAGCTACTATAACTCTAGTTAAGTAGACTTAACTATGGTGAGTATGATGACTTAAGGAAGTCGTGTGTACTCTTCTAAGGTGTTCTAGAAGCCCTTACTTGTGTGAAAAGTTAGGGTTTCTAGAGTATTTCATCTATAAAATACTCTAAGGGAAATATAAATCCTATACACATTATTTCTACTATCGATACAAATAGTTCATCTGTCTTTTATTCTTGTGTATGGTGGTTTTGGATGGTCCTCCATCACAAATTGTTAGGTCAAAGTTGAAAATAGCTTGTGTTAGGAGAGTTGGCAGATGTTACAACTTTTGTTCTAATCCCAAGATATATTTAAAGATTAAAGGAGGTATGTTGAGATTGCATTTTTGCATGGAAACTTGGAGGAGGCCATCTAAATAAAACAACTATAGGGATTTGAGAAAGAAGGCAAGAAGGATTACTTTGTAAGTTAAATAGATCCTTGTATGGTTTGGAACAATTTACAAGACAACAAAACAAGAGAATTGAGAACTTCATTGTAAGCATTAGTTTGGAAAGAAGCAAGTATAGTACTTGTAAAAACCGAACTAAAAGATAATGGTGTTTATAATGCGTCTAATATTTATAAAATATACTAAGATTAGAGTGTCTATTGTTATTATTGTTAATGTGTTGATGTTTCAGTTTGTAAGTATTGTATATACATGTATTAAATTATTACATTATTATGTTGTAATCTTTATAATAATAAATTTTATTATAGACATAGATTAAAATTTATTAATATTTCAATTGAATTACATTTTTTTTTCTCTTAGTTCTTTTTTATTTTTTCTTTCATCTACCTTATACCATTTAATTATAATTTATTTTGTTATCAAGAATGTATTTATGTGATAGATAAATTAAAAATAAATTTTATTGCTACTTCATAATATTAACAATGTTAATTATTATCAATCCTTGAATTAACACATTACGAGTAAATACGATAAATTATAGATAAAAGATACAAGCGTGACAAAAATTTCAAGTTAACAAAATGAAAATCTAACCACTCTCTAGTTCACAACTTGGCTAAAAATTTCTTCTCTTTACCATTTTTATAAAAAAAAATAATGATGAATTATCAATTTTTTATATTAATAATTAGAAAGTATTACTTTAACCATTTACATACACCGTTAGAAAAGTAATTGATTAATCTAAAAGTGAAATTAGTAACTTCATTTAATTTAAACTTACATTAAGATACATTTAAATTCCTAATAATAATTATTAATGTTCATAAAATGTTGTTAATAATTTTATTTTGAATTATTACTAATAATTATTTATATAAATTATATAAAATATATTTGAAGTAATTAATTAATTATTTAAAATATTATATTTTATTATAAAAATATTTTTTCAAATTATTAATGCTAATATAGTTCTACTATTGTTAATAAAAAAATTGTAATTTATTATTTATGAAAGTGAAACTTAAATAATTGAAACTTAGACTTAACACAAACATAAATTAAATAAAAAGAATAACAAAAAATTACTGCATTAGATAAAAAAGAGTAAACATAAATAAATTTTCAGAAAATTAAAATATTGAAATATATTGAAATTATTAAAATTAATTTTAGTATTACAACTTTTATTTACTAACTGATATTAATTATACATATTAAGAGAGTAATTAAATTTAATTATCAAAATATTTATTTAAAATTATTTTTAAAATTATTAAATAAATTTTTAAAATAAAAAAATTGCATAGAAATCTATGTCCATCAATGTATACAGAAAATATTAGATTAATATATTTAGAAGACGTGTTCTAGGGAGTCATTTCATTTCATGAATACAAAAATTGTCAAATGTAGTAAATAAATTTGGTGGGGCCCACTGCGATATTTTGCGTGTCAAATAAAATGCAATCTTATCTAAAATTGGGTAAAAAAAGTCAACAAGTAGTTACGTATACACTAGTCCATATAACTACTATTTTTTTTTTATCTCATTTATAATAAATATTACACCTTTTATATATATTTTTTATTTATTAATGTATTTTCTAAAAGTATCTTAGCACTAATTTTTGACATTTAGTTATACCATCAACATATTTTTATTTTATAAAATTATTACTTAAAAAAGTAAATAAAATTTAACACATTCAACTACTAATTTAATATATATAGGTTATGTTAATTTTCCTATAGATAAACATGAAAGTATATTTTCTATTATTAATTTTTATGAAGTAACTGACCACATTCAACCATTAATAATTCATCATGAATGAATTTGCATATATAGATTCATCATTCCTCTTATTGATTCACTTTCCAAATATAACAACAACATCAACATATAAATTCCCTTCACATAAATAAAATTGTTCTACCATAACACAAGTAGCCTCATTAAACAAACATAAAATTAATTTCTAAAGAAAATAACAAAAGACAGATAGCACAATCTCAACAATCCATGAAGAGCATTAAATCAGAGACAACAATCCAGGGCACAGCAACAGCACAACCCAGCACAACTGCAAAAAAAAAAAATACATGAGAAATCAAAATACATAGAAAGTCCTCTAATAAATATATTATCAAAAAAATTATTAAAAAATCAAATACAAATTTCATGAATACATTTTACTTCAAAATCAAATTATAATAAATACTAGAACAACTTTTAACCACTACATCAACAATTTTTTATTTTATTCTTGTACTAGTTAGTCATTAGAAAGGTATATTGACAAAATATTTGAGTATAATTTCTAATAAAATTAATTCAATTAACACAAACTTTTAATTTATAAAACTCTTCCATTTGTATCCATAATATAAAATAGAATTTGGGTATAAATTATTAACTCACCATCCTTTCCAGAAACCATCACCCCTGGAAGTGGTTTTGACTGGAACAGTTTGTTGAACAGAATCATTATCTTTGGTGGGATAACCCACTGGTGGTGGTGGAGCTGCAAGGTTGCTCTGATCCATTGGGTTTGCAGTCACTGATATGATGAAAAAAATATAATTAATTATATATAATTTAAAAAAATTATTTTTTCTATAAAAATGAATAATTTTGCTTGTGAATATAAAACATGGATTTTTAATCAGCACATGATCATGATAAAAAAAATGAAAAATATGAAAGACTTACCAGGAGTTTGTTGTTGGTTACTCATGGTTAGAACTTAGATGAAGTTGATCTTAGTTTTTTTTGCAGTGAGAGAGAGAAAAGAGAGATTGGGATTAAGTGATTGTGTGAGGGATTGGGAAGTTATGTGTATATATAGATTCTTCAACAGCTACCATTACTTTACTGAATAAAGAAAAGCGCGTTTTAGGTGGCAGCGAAAAATAAAGACAAAAGCATTAAGTTTGCTTTCATACCTTGTTAAATCTCATTTAATATATTTTACATACTTTAAGAACAATAATAAATACACAACTTATTAAATAGTTTTCATCTTTTGATAAATATACTTTCTTATAGATTCTAAATAAATATATTAATTAATACTCATTCTTTCTACATTGAAAACTTCACACCTCTCCTCAACTATTAATATTAAAAATAAAAATTACAAATTTTTTATCAGCAAATTAATTAAATTGAGACATTTTAAGGATACCTGAACTCTTATACAAACATCTTATATCTTAGTTCCATGTTCAAATAGAAACATATAACACAAACAAACAAAATTGGCTCTCTAATAGATATGAATCTCACCTTGCAAAAAACATCACCTAGCAATTTTTTATAGATATTATGCATACTAGAGGCTCAACACACCAATCAGAATACAAAAAACCTACCTCGCAGATTTTGGATAGCACCCATGACCATACTTTAAGCTGCATTATTATGAAAATTTCAATATAATTTATCACATCGCTTTTAAAGATCTTCTTATTCTTATGATTTCACAATTCAGCTACCACGACTATCCACACAATTTCATATCTGATTAACATTTTTATTTATCTCACTAATCTTAAAGTCTTAAAATTTAAAAAATACATTTTTAACGATAGGTCGAAATCACCCAATCCCCTCTTAATACAAAGATTACATATAATAATTTGTTTAAAATTATATTTAACATGCTTTCTTAATTATATAAAATATTTTTCTAGGAAATTTAACTAAAAGGTGCAGCAGCCCTTGAAACTACCGTCACCTAAAGGCACAAAGTTTTGGGGTATGTTCTGTCTGCGCTTACCAAAGCTCTAATTACTTCTTCAAAGTTAGTTTCCTTCTTGTTGACATTATTTTTTTTTATAACTTTTCTTTGTTTCAAAAACATAAATTTTTAAAATTTTCCTTTATATAAAAATATTATTATTTTTAATTATTAATTATTTTAAATAATGTTCTCACAAAAGTTAGAAGGGTGATTTAACTTAACACGTTCTTAGAAAGTTAATAGAGTCTTTTTTTTTATTTCTTAATTAAATATATTCAATAAATATTTTTTTAATTTAAATATATGTCAATACAGATGTCTTTTTAATATATTTTTTAAAATGAAAATCAATTTGATTATTCTAAAATGCCATTTTATTTCTGTATAGTTAGATTCACTTATAAGTAATTATAGAACCCAACAACTAATATTTAAATAAAAAATAGCTACCATCATGGTAAAAAATCACACTATCAAAAGTGAATTTAATAAGCTACTCAAACTTTAAAAAAAAATATCTTTCATTTTTTCTAGTTTTAGTAGAATAATACAAATTTCATCATGCTTGATTATAATAGTGTTTTACAATATTTGTAAAATTCTGTAGTTTGTATACCTAACAAATATAATGTGATAAATTATATAAAACTGTGACTCCAAATTGGAAATAATATTTTTAAAATTAAATGGGCTAAAATTTCTATAAAAAAAATTAAAAGATAAAACATCGAAACCAATCTTAAAAAGTATAATTCAACCTCAATATTATAAGAAAAATATGATGCTTCCACATGTTCTTTTTTGTGTGCAAGAATATATCCTTTATAATATGTATGAAATATTTATATGATATAGTTCAAACACGTCATTTGTATTTGTTTTAATAGAGTTCAAAGAGAAGCTTCCTTCTCAGAGAAGATATTTCTGACTTTATGGAAGGATCCACTTATTGTTACTTGCATGTGTTAAGAAGATAATCACAATGATAAGACCTGGGACTTGAAAAAATTTCATTAAAACATTATTAAATAAATATTGGTCATATAATTTTTATGTATAAATTATAAAAAGAAAAGAGTGCAAGTATTTTGATAGTTTTGTAAGGGTAGTATTTTTAAAGATTTAATTGTCATTTCACAAAGGCTTAACATAATATTAATTACTATTATTATTTATATTTATATTTTTTACTTAATTTTTAATTATTTTAATAAATACATAATTATTATGATGTAAAATTAGAAAGAATAAAATAAAGAATTTATAAATATTTTATTAAAGTCAACAAAATTTATCTATGCATTGAAGCATGACTTCATGAACGTGTGGTTGGTATAACCATTAGTTGAAAAGGATAAAAAAAAATTACACAATTTAATATTATAATTTTTTTTTACTTTTAATGTTGTTTCTCTCAAAATTTTAATTTTAAACTATCTAAGTATTAAAAATAGGAAAATTTTAATTTTGGCAAAAATAATTTGGCGTATTCACAAATATTTTGCATTTATGTTAATTTTCAGAAAAAAAATGATATATAATATACCATTATGTAATATATATATATATATATATATATATATATATTAAAATATTAATAATAGATTTGAATATAAAATTTTAAAATTTCATGAGAGTAACTAAATTATTTAAAATTAGAAAATTTTTAATTTTACCTTAAAATTTTGTATATTATCAAATTATATGTCTTTTCTTCTATTTGTATTCTCTTCTTAATTGATTTTGGTTGAAGTGTTTTCAACTTTACTAAGAATGAGATATTTTTGGGATGATATATTTTTTGTTGATGTTGATTAGTGTACTGTATTAATGTTTATAAGAGTTATTTTTATTTAAATTTTTATGACTATTATTGTTGTTGTTGTCACTATTAATTCTCATTCAATATTGATTAAGTGTAGTTTAACAACAAAGTGTAATCATGAATATGCGTTTTGTCTATAAGACAAAGGTCTTCCAAATAGATAATGTAAAACACAAGTTTTATGTATGAGAGGTGTTGTAGCATATTGTGTTCTCTTGCTTTGTCTGATCAGCAAAGTCTTAATTAAATGGTATGCACATAGTCTTAAGTTAACAGGGTAGTTCATGAAATTTTTTATATGCTTATTTTATGTTGTAGGGAATGTTTTCATATTCAAGTTTACTAAGATCTCTTAAAGCTCCTATTTACATCAATGATCTCATGAAAGATGCACTAAAGTAGCTTTAGGTCACGCATACTGACATGCCTCTTTGTCAACCTTGGAAAGGCTATCTATTGTGTACAATCTTTTGCTTTACATTGTTTTGGTGAAATCATTCTGATATAGGCATGATAAGCCATGCCAATTATCGTAATGCTTCTTGAAGAAGAGATAAACATTTAATGCTGCATGGAGCACATTTAATGTCTCTCTACATCTTTGGATAGATGCAAACTTGAAGGTGAAGACCTAAGTGAGGTTTCTCAATGAGCAGAAGGGATTTGAAATTACTACTTTCTTTGATACTCTATATAAAGGAATATCTCTTTTTGGAGATAAGCAAGAAGTGATCTAGAGTTGTTGAAATGCTATCAATATTCACACTCAAAGCTTTATGTGCCATAAGCTTCGCAAGAACACAATTTATGTTCATTAGAAAAACATAAGAGTGTATAACCCTTCTATCCCTCAGAAGATGTTACCTCCCTATCTAGTGAGCAAAATCATGTGATCTTTTGGATCACCTTTCTTTATAAAATTATTTTTTTCAAGAGTGGTTGTGTTCCAAAAAATACTAAAGTTGGACAGGAGTGGTTGTTGTTCCAAACAATATTATGGGTTGTCGTCAATAAGGAGGAATTTAGTGCTTAAATAATACCTGGATTGTCTAACTAGGAGTGGCTAAGTTCCAAACAATACTCTATTGTATATTTGCAATGTTAGTCTGCTCAGTAAAACTTGGTCAATTAATCAAAAGGTAGACGTAGTATGCTTTTTTAGAAAAACCAGTATAAAATCATACAATATAAATCCTTTTTTTTTTTCCTTAAGCTCAAATATATTTCTTGTTATTAAATTTGAACTAACAAAGGAATGAGATATTTTAAAAATTATGTTTTTGAAAAGATTTTGACAGTTCGTTTGTCAAGTTAAAAACTTACATCTATTTGGACAATATCAAACACATCTTTATGCAAAACTACAAAAAGTTTTAATACATAATTCAACACATTCTTCTTGTGTATTTGACATGTTTTTCATAGTTGTTATCACAACTCAACATCGAAATGGTTGAGTGCCTAACAATGTCTACAAGTAAGTATCTAATAAGTATGGCTAGAATGGAAGGATAGTTGATCGCAGAAGGAGAATACCTTACAAGTCCTCCAACCTTTCTCGGAGAAGACTTTTCTTATTGACAAGATTGGACGGAGATTTATGTGAAGTCAAGACACTATCTGCTATGGCAAATCATCACCAGAAGAGATATCATGATCGATACTCCTGAAGAAGATTGGGACCAAGACGAGTTCAGTTCTGTGAGGTTTGACAACAAATCTAGGTACACTTCAATTCATTAATTATCTAAGAATTAATATAAGAATGAGTGTAGGTTGAAAAAGCTAAGGAAATAAGGGAATCCCTCAAAATAAACTGTGAAGGAAACAAAGACATTTAGCTAATGAAAGTTGTTAAGCTTTCATGCCAATATGAATCGTTCAGCATGAAGGATGGTCAGATGACTGATGATATGCTTGGAAGGATTCAAATCCTCTTGAACGAGCTTAAAGCCTAGGGAAAAACCTTCGCAAAGGTGTAGATAAACCTGAAGTTGATGGACAACATGTCAAAGGTATGGGAGCCCAAGATAACGACCATTTTAGAGGGTTGCGATCTTAAGAAGCTCACTTGGGACAAGCTTCTCAGAATCTTGAGGGTACATGAAATACAATTATAGGATATAGATAAGGAGGAAGATACAAAAATAATTGACAAAGCGTTTCAGGCTAAGTTGAACCAAGTATAGGTCAATCGTAAGAAGACTAGAGGTCTTAATGCACTAAAAGAATCATGCATGTCTGAGGTTGAGTTTACGAAGCATGCATGTCTGAAGTTGAGTCCAAAAACTCAACCAATGAGGAAATCTTACTTATGTCTAGAAAGTTTAAGAAGATGCCTAAACGAAATGGACTAGGAAACAAAAGGCTTTCTCACAAAAAAGAAAATAAAGCTTCATTCGCATGAAGAAAGATGAAGACTCACAAAAAATTATTTGTTATTAATGCAAAAAGTTTGGCCACATGAGTACTAAGGGTCCTGAGCTAAAGAAGAAGCCAAGGTTTAAGAAGAAGAGTCTGATGACCACATGGGAACACTCAAATTTAGCATCAAACTTAGAGTTAGATGTTGAGCAAGCCAACCTCTACCTGATGGCAGATGCATAAGAAGAGCTCATTTTCAACCTTAAGTCCTATTTTGATACAAATTTAGACTCATCATTTTCATCATGGGATAAAGATGATGAGAATGATCTTTCTTACAATATCTTTTTAAAAGATGCAACTCAATATCTGAACAATACTCAAAATTGAAATAAAAGTTCAAAATATTTGGTTTCTAAAAATAAAAAACTTAAAAGAGATCAAGTTGCCACAAATGAGAAGATATCAAAACTGGAACAATCCAAAAGGTCAAATCTTGAAAAGATTAAAAGTTTGAGAGAACAAGTTGCATGTTGTAAGCCTAATTTCCAAAAAAAAAAAAAATTGAAAGCTCTAAACCTCTAAATCTTATATTTTCAACTTCCTATGCATATGATAAGTCTGGTCTAGGGTACAATCTAAAAGGTAAGAGAAAAAATAAATATTTTTCTAAAACTGTTAAGGGTTCTTGCCAAAACTAAGGGAAGTATGGACATGCAAGTATAAGATGTAAACAAAAAAGACAAAAACTTAAGGCTAATAGGAAAGGACCTAAGAAGATTTGGGTAACAAAACATGTGATGATCCCTATTGTGGATTTGTTGTATGGGAAAAAGCCAAAGACTAAGTTGGTTCCTTGAGAGTGGATGCTTGTTACATATGACGAGCACAATGTCTACATTTCTCCACCTAAAAAGACATGACAGAGACAAAGTTTCCTTGGAGGGTATCAACAAAGGTAAAATGTCAGGGATTGGTTCTATTGGAATTTTTTCCCTTATCTCAATAAAAAAACATTTTACATGTTGTAGGACTAGAGTATAGCCTATTGAGCATAAGTCAATTTCCTGATAGTGGTTATATGACCTCTTTGAATAAAGACCAATAAATACTCATCGCCCATGGTCAGATGGAGCACTTGCCATCAAATAGTCATGTTATATCCTTAACACCAAGGATAAGTTGGTAAGTGCTCCATCTGATAGACATTGTAACACATTGTGTTCTTTTGCTTCATCTAAAAAATGAAGTCTTAATCCAACAATATACTCACAGTCTTAAGTTAATATGGTACTTCACAAATTCTTTATAAGTTTATTGTTTTTGGGAATGATTTCATATTGAAGTCTACCAAAAATATCTCTTAAAGCTTCTATCTACATTAAAGATCTCATTAAGAATGCGCTAAAGCATTTTTACGCCAACATGCATCCTTTCATGTTTTTTTTTTTGTCAATCCTGGAAAGGCTATTTGTCGTGTACAATCTTTTGCTTCACATTAGTTTGGGTAAAAGCACTATGATCTAGGCCTAATAATTCATGCCAACTATCAAGATGTTTCAAGAAGGAGAGATAAACATTTAATGTTGATGGAGTGCCTTCAATGCATCTTTACATCTTTGTGAGGACAGGCACAAGCTTGAAGGTGAAGACCTAAGTAAGTTTCTCAACGGGGAGAAGGGATTTGCAACTACTTTCTTCAACACTCTATATTTAGCAGCCTATCTTTTTGAAGATAAGCAAGAGGTGATCTAAAATTTTCAAAACATTGTCAATATTCACGTTTAGAGCTTTCTTTGCCTTAAGCTTCACAAGAACAGTATTTGTGTTCATTGGCAAATTAGAAAAGTATATAACCCTTGTATCTGTTGAAAGACGTTAACTCTCTTTCTAGTGAGCATAACCATGTGATCTTTTAAATCACCCTTCTTTGCAAAATCTTTTTTTACAAGAGTGGTTGGATTCCAAAAAATACTCAAGTCTTAGCGATGAGTGGTTGTTGTTCTAAAATATACTCTAGATTGTTGGCAAGGAGTGTCTAAGTGTTTAAACAATACTCAGGTTGTATAGCCGAGAGTGACTGAGTTCTAAACAATACTCAGTTGTATCTTTGTAGCACTAGTATATTTGGTGAAACTTGGTCAATTAATCTAGAACTGGACGCAAACTGTTTTTTCAAGTGAACCAGTATAAAAACATACAACATAAATCCTTATTTTCTTTAAGCTCAATTATATTGCATGTTATTAAATTTGAATTAAGAATAAAAGAGCTTTTAAAAAATAAGTTCTTGAAAAGATTTTGATAGACTGTGTTAGAAACTTGTGTTTGTTTGACACCATTAAACATAACTATGCAAGAACGAAAAAAAATAGTTAAATATACAATTCAACTATTCTTTCTTGTTTATTCAACATGTTTTTCACAATGACCAATATCAATTAGGAAAAAATTCAACCGACTTTAATTAGAAAGTCGAAAGAAAAAAAATTCAAAATAACCAATGTTAAAAAAAACTCTAATCAATGTTAATCCAAATAATTATGATTAAAAAATCAATCTTGACGGTGTGAATCGAGAACAAACTTCATCAAAATTTAATTGAACAAATCTTGACAAACTTTGATTGAAGAATTATTTTAACAAAGATAAACTAGAAAAGATCATCAATATTGATATTTTTAAATTATTAAAAAAAATTCATAATAAAATACTTTAAAAAAAATTGTATGATATTTAAAATATTTTATCTAAATAAAGAAATTAAAACTCAATCAATTTGAATAACTTAATCCAAACAAAACATTTAAAAAACAAAATAATATGAAATAAGATAATGCAAATTTATTTAAATGTGGTAAGAAATGTAAAATTCATATCCAACTATAAAGTAAAGATCCTTGAAAATGTATAGCCAACTCTAAACTAAAATTTAGTTTCATAACTAATCTAAATGACTGAAGCTTGTAAGAATGTATAAATAAATTGTAAATAAATTATTCTAATGATATGCACAAGTGTTTATGTCAGAAAATAAATTAAAAAAATTAATAAAGATTCACATATCTCTTAATGGTCAAATGCAATGTTACATTTGAAACACCAATAAAAAACTAACCAAAAAAAATTGACATGCAGACAGGCCTGGTGAGTGTGGCCCAGATAAGCCCTTATTAGTTAGGGAAGGCTACCCTATTCTATTCTCTATATCAAATATATTCAATTTGTACTTTCGAAAGGAATGGAATAAAACCCTTTTTTTTATTCTTTTTGGTCCAACATAAACCAACTCCTTTGTCTTGTTCCTTTTTTTTTTATTTTATTTTAATTATAAAGGGGTCAAAACATGAGTGCTTAAATAGTGTTAAAATGCATTTTTGTTAAGCTGTCAAAATAATTGTGAAGAAACCTAAATCATTGTGATTTTTGACCAGAGAGTTTAGTTGTCACATAATTGCAAAAAGTAATCTAGATAAGAGAAATAAATATTGTTCAATTATTATAACGTTCACAAGAACAGTGACCTGAAAATAATTTAAAATATAATATATAATTATATTTATATGTTTCATTTTATAGAAAAAGTTGCCCTCGTATGAGATTATATATGTTAATTGATATTTGCCATATTTTTAACTTTAAAATAAATACATAGTTTTTATACTTTGAATAAAGTGATATTCATATTCCTTACCTTATATAAAAATAAAAAAAATTTGTGAAAATAAAAAAAAAATGTGTAACGCCCCTTATCATCCACTCATACATATATAATATGAAATAACATTGAAATAAAAGATTATCAAAATTAACATATGTATATATATTATAAGATACATCCACCTCATACAATGTATTTCAAAATAATATCCCTTCTCTAGAGAATTTTAATACATAACCATCCAGTGTTTCCAATAAAACAAAATACAGCATAAGAACAGGCGATCTCCTTGCCCAACCACTCATTGAGGAGCTCTACTACCTGCAACATCATCTGCTCCCGTGTAAATTACACACAATCATCACAGTTTTAAAGGAAACAACCACAAAACAAAATAAGGGGTAAGCTAGCTATTCAAAAAAAACTTGAAGTACGAAACTTTAAAATCAACATAAATCAGCTTTTAAACACCCACATAAAATCCATCTTCTTTCTCATTCATATCACACAACCATCAAGTGTCTATCAACAATTTTCAATATTCATCTTTCTCACGTCAGAATTCCCACTGACTCACAACACATAGACACTTGACTCTACTTCCGGAAGACTCGTGCGTTGACTCAGACTCAGAGATTTGCACCTGTCATACTACACCACTGTGAATCCACACAGGGTCGCTGTGAATCCACACAGCCATGCGCATAAATAAATCTCAATATCATCACTCTCCCAGTATGACAGGGTTAATTCATAGAACAAGTCAAGTTAGTTATCTTTCAAACAACTTACCCATTCATATGAACCTCCTTCGACTCTCAACACCTGAATAACTTCATCTATGTGATTCCATTATCTCAGGAGAGTCAGGATATCTCCTTCTAGACAAGTCCCTAGTCAATGCACATTACACACGATCTTACACAGTATTTTCTTTCCTGAAAATACTATGCCTTGATCCCACATTCACAACATTCAATGCATCATACAACACGTAAATGGACGGTTCCAAATCACAGCAACAATCAAAACCAAGTTCAGAATTTCGAAAATCATATACAGTTCACATTTCAATATCAGACAATTTCAATTCGTCACTAAAACAGGGGATTTCGAAACAAACATTAGAACCGGCGATCACGTCACCCAAATTTCAGAATCTTCTAGCCTAAGGTTTTTATTGAACGAATGCTAGCTTCCCTTACCTAGACTTACGTAAAAACTCACTAAGAGCTCCAAACCCACCGAGACTTAAGGATACCTTAACTCTGTTTTAGGCGTTCTGATTGGAAACTTGCAGAGTCACTTGCCCGGAGTCCAAAGGCAGTCACCGGCCGTCAACTGGTGAGCGAAGGTGCGCGAACGTATAGAGAAGGAGAGAAAGGAAACAGGGAACCAAAACTCAACTCACTCGATTTCTCTCTACTCAAGCAGCATTCGAACATTGCCTATCAGAGTAAATTTTGAACTTAAGCCACCTTGCCCAGCAATGCCGCTGCCACCACCTACTCTGCAGGAAAGCTTGCGTGCACATTTCCTCTGACAGAACTGGCACGTGATGTCTCTGTGCGTACCAACTTTGGGTTTCCTGCCTTACCAACTCTCTGATGCCAACTATTCTAAAACACCCTTTCTGTCTACGTGTCGCACATGCAGAACGTTCTCGCTGGGAGCCTGGGTCCCACCTTAACACGTGTAGCAGGGAGCCCCGATGACCATACAGCGATGACCATCCACCATCCACCGATGACTGATGTGTCTCTCATCCCGGCGATGATTGATGTGCCTCTCATTCCGGCGATGAATGATGCGCCTCTCATCCCGGCAATGACTGATGCGCCTCTCATCTCGGCGATGACTGATGTGCCTCTCATTCCGGCGATGACTGATGCGCCTCTCATTCCGACGATGACTGATGTGCCTCTCATTCCGACGATGACTGATGTGCCTCTCATTTCGGCGATGACTGATGTGCCTCTCATTCCGGCGATGACTGATGTGCCTCTCATTCCGGCGATGACTGATGCGCCTCTCATTCCGGCGATGACTGATGCGCCTCTCATTCCGGCGATGACTGATGCGCCTCTCATTCCGGCGATGACTGATGCGCCTCTTATTCCGACGATGACTGATGTCCGATGACACATCGTCACACCCTGCTGAAGGTTCATCAACCCACCACTCCGCGTCTAAGTTATCACCTCCACATGGCCTGGTGATGTCGGTAGTTTCCTTGCCCGAGGACAGGTCGGTACTAACTCCTCGCGCACGAATGCATGCAACACTAAGGACAAACTCTTATGCCCCCCGCATAGAGTTTCGCATACATAGCGTATCTAAGGTGCAAATCACACCTTAATACGTGTGATTTTTGGAACCCCCTATGGTCCCCCGACCTACCTCTACCAGCTGACCTCAGACCTTGGGCGACGTCCGAGGTCTTACCACCATGAAACTTCTATTACAAGCTCTTTTCATTTTAAATAATAACATCTTCAGAAATTATTTAAATATAACACTTTTATTCCAATTAAATTTTTTTCTAGGTCCTTACAAAATGTAAATATAAAAATTAAAGGACTTTTATAAGAAAAAGTAAACAATTTTTTTATTACATATTAACAATGTCAAAAAATTACCCTGTAATCCAATTATAACATATAAAAATATTTAAAAGTTAGGTTGAAGATCCTACGTTGATTAGAGACAAAGACAATTCATAATATACAAGTGAGTGCAAATCTTACCTTATAAGCTAGTTTTAGACTTTTTTTTCCTACATTCCTATGTTTTTCTTCTTGCATCCCTACAAATTTATAACTCTCAAAACTGGTCTTGATCTTTTATTTGAAAAAGGGCATCGTGGTTCAGTTTATATGGTACTGTTCATCTTCTTCATTTATATCAAGTGTTGGTGGAGAGTCATTTTAGCTGTGCGGAGCAAGGTGGAGGAGTGAGTTGCGCTGCCGAAGTCTTGTTTGGCTTCTAAAGGTAAGAATTAAGTTTTTTTAGGAACATTGGTGGTTAAGGCGTTTTTGTTGTTACTGGAAATCGGGATCTAAGGGTGTGCTACAGATTCATCAATCTGGAACTGAATCATTTTGTTTTCCGGATGAGGGGTGTTCTAGAAACAAATTTTGCATAAATTGTTGATTTCTGAATTGCTGAATCCAGAAGCCTAATTTCTGTTACAGATTGATGAATCTGGAATGCTTTTCATTAACTAGGTTATAATTATTTAATATTAAATACAAGCTTAGTGTCTATTTTTATATCTCTTAAGGAGACACAAATTATCTTTCATTATTTTTAATTTTACATATTTTAAATATTTGTATAGAATATGTTTAATCAATACTAACATATATAATTATTTTATTTTTGCATTAGAGTCATTTTCTAAGTCTAATAATATTTATTGTATGATTGACTCTATGCTTTGATAACTAATCAATAGCTTCTAGTGGATGCATTTTATACGTCCTACGATATTGAAATCTTTCATCCACCTCTCAAGTGCATTGAATAATTAATGTCACATCTATTCTCTTACATAACACATTACTTCAAAGTCAAATTTTATTTCTAACTAAGGCATTTTTCCATGGGAAGACAAACATATAAAAAATAAAATAAAAAGTGTTATGATTCGACATTCAAATTATTTTTACTACAAGAAAATATTAAATATAAAATAATTTTTTTTAAAAATAATTAATTACTATATTAATTAAGTTAAATATTATTTTATAAACTAAACATTGATACCTACCATAATTTCTATTAATAATCAAAATTTATAAAATAATTTTTAAATTAATATATAATGTTACCAAATTTTTAACTATTATTTACTTTAAATTCTAAATTAGTTAAAAAAAATAGTTTAAAATATAAAATAATTACAAGTTACTTTGACAGTTAATATTAAATAGAAATTTAAAATCTAATTTATAATTTTTTATTAATAACATAAACTATTTTAGATATTAATAATTTTTTAATTTATAAAATAACATCTAATTTAATCAATATAATAAATAATTATTTTATCTCTAAAATTAGTTATTATTTATTGATTTTTTATAATATTTGCTTATATGATATCCTTGACTTCATTTCAGAATTTACAAAGTAGTATTTTCTTTCTTTTTATAAAAATTAATATTCAAGATATTCATTTTTTGAACTCGTTGAAATCATATGAAATATATTATGGGTTAAGAAATTTGGGTGCTACAAAATACAGTTCTAGAATATTTGGCACCTAACTTTTGTAAGGCTATTATGTTTTGTATTTGGAGACATTATGCTATATTTGGTGTAAAATATTATTATGTGAAAGATGTTTCTAGTAGCTTCCTTTAAATTTATTATGCCCCCATTGATTTCCTTTAATGGAATTTTCTCGTTCACATTGCCTCATGTAGCATATATCAGATTTTTGTTAACAGAGATCGTCACTTTGTCACTGCTATATAAGAATAATTGAAAGGTAGAAGCTCTTTCTATTCTAGAATAAACCTGTTTTGATATTTAAATCTTGGAATCTATTGACTAGCCTTTTTTTATTATACTATTCTCTTATACTTAAATATTATTAATTATGAATGACTAATTATAGATTGGATTAAGATATAATAAACAGAAATGATTAATTATGGATAGGATTAAGATGTAATTTTGAGTAGTGTGTAGAAGATAAAAGTAAGAAACTAGTATAAAAATGAAGATTCTGATTTGAGAGTTGTGACCACAACTGGATAAATCTCTTAGATGTATAGGAAATTTGGGTAGTTGTGTGTCATGAAAGAGTTTGTAATTTTTTCCAAAATAATTGTATGAGAAGGTTTGTAGTTTTGTCAGAAAAATTGTATGAGAATGTTTGAAGTTTTTCCGAGAAAAAATACATGTTGACTAAAAATACTTTTTTTGTGTATTTATGGATGTAGGCTTTTAGGTGTCAAACCATGTTAAATTTCTTGTGTGCTTTTATTTAAATTTTATGCTCTTATTTGTGGGTGTGCTTCCACTAGAAGAGATTATTTCCTATTGTGTGATTCCCAATAATAGTATAAGAGGTTCTAATCGAGGAGGAAGAGGAGTGATGTGACATAAGTAGAGTTAACAATTCGTATTGGGCATTTGGAGAGAGCGACAATTATTTGGAAGTTGTCGAAAACGACTTTAAGGTGCAAGAAGATGAGCACCGACGATGGGGAAGGAGTATTGTTGTCAATGAGATGGTGTAGGTCACTAGTGGCGAGAGCGGTTCAAACAAATTTGTTGGAAGAATGTTAGATGTTCCTTTTAGAGCATGAAGAAAAAAAAGAAGATTGATGTTGAAACTTCATTGTAGAGTTACTCTCTTTATATGTGACACTTTTGGTAAAGGTGAGAATTCAGGGAAATCTCACATTGAGTAATGTGAAGAATAGAAAAGTAGGTAACTACTATAAAAATGAAGAGTTTATTTTAGAGTTGTCACCACAACTCAATATGTCTCTTGGGTATGAGGGACTTGGGTAGTTGTGTGTCATGAAAGAGTTTGAAATTATTTCGAGAAAAACTACATGAAAAGGTTTGTAGCTTTTTCCAAAAAATATTGTATGAGAAGATTTGTAGTTTTTGCCAAAAAAATTGCATGTTGAGTACCAATACTTTTGTTGAGTATTCATGGATGTACACCTTGATATGTCAAACCACGTTAAATTTATTATATGCTTTTATTTAAATTTTATGCTCTTAGTTATGGTTGTGTTTATACTAGAAGAGACTATTTTCCTATTGTGTGGTTCCCAACAATTTTCTATGCTTATAACACAATGTAGAATTACTAATGTTAATTAGTTTCAATGTTCAATTTCTTAATTACTTATTTTTTTTATCATTTGTGATACTTATTTTATTTTCCTAAACATATGTTCGTCGATAAATACCGATAATGATTTCTTACAAGTATCCATTGATTACTTTTTACCTATACCGTAATATCAATGAATATTAATAACAAAATTGTTACTTACCATCGAATCTATGCTATTGAAATTTTGAAATTTTTTTGTAGTGTTGTTTATTGAAACCAATCAAAAACTTTTTTGTCTTAGCATTAATACTCCATCATTCAAGTTCACTTTGAACTTGGTAGCTTTCATGTTCTTATAATGCTCATCAATACTTTATGACTCCTGATGAAGCCTTTAGAGCATGTAGCTTCTTCTTGTAGTAAAATCAATCAAATCTCTCACACATGCAGTTCCTAAGATCATTCCAAGTGTTTATGGACATTTTCATGACTCATCCATAGTCCATTAGAGTTTTGTTTCACCGTGACATACACTACAAAAAAAATCACTTTTAAAGCAACCACCAAATCAGTTGAAAAAGAAAATGCAAAAGCTTCAATGTTCATTGTGTCCTAAGCTCCAAACCTTCCATGCCCTTTCCAAGTTGAGAGCTGGAAATCACTTTCTAAGCCAAGAAGCTCTCCACGGAAGCAAGTAGAAAATTTGGTAATAAAATAATTTGGAGATTTTGATGAAGTTGGAGGCAAGTAGAAAATGGCTTTGTGCAATAAATTGAAATTTTATTTCGCTACCGAAAAAAAATCTATGGTTAAAATTCATGTAATTCGGTCATTATTTTGATGGCTAAAATTAACAATTTCCTTTAGCAACCAAAAAGGTATCAATCGCTAAACAACAAACAACTTCAGTCGCTAAGTCGATCATGGAAACCAACACTTTAATTTTCTTCAATACAATTATCGATTTAGTGACTGAGTGTTTTGTCGCTTCCACATTTGGTCTTTATTTTGGTCGTTAAACACATTAATATCACTAACAACTCATTCAGTCATTATTTTGGTCGCTAATTTGAGACTAATTTCAATCGGTGGCTATTTCTGTCACGGTTTGCTACTACTCTATTTCGATGACTAAAATCGATGGCTAAATTTGTATTTTCTTATAATGATAATACAATCCTCTAAAATAACGAGTATGCTCTAAAAGGATGGAATTAAATAAAACTCTTAAGATATTTTCACAAAACTTTTAGAAAGATATATATAAGTAAAAAATTTGATGCAACGGTGTAGATAAAAACATTATCCCTTTCCAACTTAAATTATTTGTTGTTATCAAAACACTTGGAATAAATAGTTCTGGTCTTGTTAAGACTAAATTGTCAAATACGGACACTTAAGAGTAACTATACCGACCAATCCTCGAACACCGAGAACAATTAATAATGGTGAGTCATGTCAGCTGGGTCCCACAGCGCGGGCCAGAGCCACATGGGATGGGTCCTACAGGTAGTATGGACTGGTGAGATGATTAGTCATCAGCGTTTCGACCAGAGTGGACTGATGGTGTCCTCGTCAGTCAGCAGGATGACAAGTCCTCGGCAACAGAGTGCGACGAGGTGACATCGGCCTTAGTTGTTTTGAACAGCAGAACTAGAATATCTAAGGTGGGTTCCGAAATAAGACCAGTCATCAGCAGAATGCCCAGAAGAGGGAGAGGCCTAAGGCCTAAGTCATAAAACATCCATGCATGTGGCGAGGAAAGCACAGTTAGCTGCAAAGTCTTGAAGGGTTGAGTGCCCATTAGGATTAGGGTTTCCAAGTGAGGCTGCATGCATGGCACGTGAACAGCGAAGGCACTCCTAGGACAGGTGGCGCCAGAGATTAGGTGCACGAGGAGGTACCCAGGTGGCTATCCTGTTAGAGTTTGTACTCCAGTTAAGGAAAGCCTTACGTGCTAGATCACCCTAAGTCTAGGTGATAGCGGCGCAATGGTATTCCTGTAAACCCTAAATATGGTTAGCGGCGCAGAGGAAACCCTAGACTCTATAAAGGGTAGTGAAATACTTCGCAAAGGTACGCAGTTTTTAGACCTAACACCAATACTGAATACACTTGGTGTGCTTGCCCCAATTTTTGACTTGAGCGTCAGAGTGCAAACGGCCTCTAGGGCGCCCCTTTCTATCTTATAGGTGCAGGTTATTTCTTCTTTCCTACTCCCTCTGGCTGATAGTCAACAGGGTCGACTTCATGATCGATAACAGCGTGTGCCTTGTGAGTACGCAAGGTGTCTGCACTCGTAGGACAGCTCACTGACCATTCCTTAACTAAGCTTGCATCCATGACGTCCTCAGTGCTTTCAGCAGCCTACTGCTTCCTCTTTTGGTACCTGGTTGTGATCTTCTTCTATGGTGCCATATCTTAGGCTCCAAAGATAGAGACTTAAAATGTTGCACAGTCGACGATTGAATTTCGTCTAAAGTCACATCCATCTTTCAAAGGATCTCCTTGTTACCAGCAAGCGATCCGTTAATCATCTCTTGAATAGCATTTGCTACATTCTTCATGTCATTGACATTCTGTTCGCTCTTCAGGGTGTATCCAAACAGTATTAGGTCGAAGTTGTAAGGGTTGCACTGTCCGGCAAGCATTGACATCACCAGGCAGGTCTACTGGTCCAGAGTCAAGTTCTTCTTTGCGACTGTTGCCCAATCCATCACCATTGTTCTTGCCTGAGACAATGCAGTTGATGTTAGGGTTGTTATCAGCTCTTTGGTTTCCTTTATCGTCTTTTCCATGTTCTTTGACGACATCATCAGCCTGTTGCCTGACTTGGTGGTTTTCTGAACTGGATCATCATTGTCTCGCTTACTCTTAGAGTCTACTGACTCAACATGTACAATTCACCGGAATTGTTATCATCAGCAGCAAACTCCCCAATGAAAGAGTCGATGGGGTTTTCCTCAGCAACCACAGGTCGTGAGTTTAGAGGTCTCGACCAATAGCTCCTCCGAGGCCCAGGAGTAAAGGGCCCTGTAGTCAATGGCAGGAGGAGGGTTGGAGGTAGTTCTGGTTCTGGCCATCTCGAATCTAAAACAAATGAGAGGCAGGGAGAAGGAGAAAAGGGTTCAAAAGAAAGTGATGGTGTGAACAAATGGCGGACAAAGACTCGCAGAAGAAGAACGAAAACAAGAAAGAAGAACAGAAACCCTAAAATGCAGAAATCATAAATAAACCCAGAGCAGTTATATCATGTAAAGGGTAGCAGAATCATAAACGAAGGCAGGAAGAAAAATAAAAATCATACCTTTGAGTAAGCGAAGACGAGGGGTTGCAAGAGTTGGAGTAGAGTGGAAACGTTCGAGAGAAGATAGTGATTATGGAGGTTTAAGTGAAAAGTGATGAAACATTGTTGAGGCGCAGGGTTTTGAAGGGGTTTAACATAGGCAAGGCAGCGAAAACGTTAAAAAGCCCCAACCGTTGATCTAACCACGTGTCCGCAAATAAAGGGGGGGTTGGTGAGATGTCCCTTCAGCGCGCTGTTCATGTCCTTTCGCTTAGTGCCACGTAGGTCACCCGAGCCGATGACTTAGTCTCTTCGCTGAACAAGTTAACAGCTCGAGACTGGGGGGTTTATGTACCGACCAGTCCTCGGACACCGAGAACAACTAGTAATGGTGAGCCATGTCAGCTGGATCCCACAGCGCGGGCCAGAGCCACGTGGGATGGGTCCCATAAGTAGTATGGACTGGTGAGATGATTAGTCATCAGCGTTTCGACCAAAGTGGACTGATGTGTTCTCGTCAGTCAGCAGGATGACAAGTCCTCGGCAACAGAGTGTGACGAGGTGACATCGGCCTTAGTTGTTTTGAATAGCAGAACTAGAACATCTAAGGTGGGTCCCGAAATAAGACCAGTCATTAGCAGAATGCCCAGAAGAGGGAGAGGCCTAAGGCCTAAGTCACAAAACATCCATGCATGTGGCGTGGAAAGCACAATTAGGTGCAGAGTCTTGAAGGGTTGAGTGCCCATCAGGATTTGGGTTTCCAAGTGAGGTTGCATGCATGGCACGTGAACAGCGAAGGCACTCCCAGGACAGGTGGCGCCAGAGATTAGGTGCACGAGGAGGTACCCAGGTGGCCATCCTGTTAGAGTTTGCACTCCAGTTAAGGAAAGTCTTATGTGCTAGATCACCCTAAGTCTGGGTGATAGCGGCACAAGGGTATTCCTGTAAACCCTAAATATGGGTAGTGGCGCAGAGGAAACCCTAGACTATATAAAGGGTAGTGAAATACTTCGCAAATGTACGCAGTTTTTAGACCTAACACAGATACTGAATACACTTGGTGTGCTTGCCCCAATTTTTGACTTGAGCGTCGGAGTGCAAACGGCCTCTAGGGCGCCCTTTCTATCTTGCAGGTGCAGGTTGTTTCGAGACAGCAAAGCATAATTCAAGGTGAGAGAAGGAGGCGTGTGATTGTCGTAGAGTCAATCGACATGATAGTCAACCGGCAAGAACAATAACTATTTGGGTCTAACATCCTTAAATTATAAAAATGCTAAATTAACCTTAATTGTCTTGTATAAAACATATTCATTAAAAAATTATTTTTCTTTAACTTTTATTTCTAAATATTTCTCATTAAACTTCGAAATTTTGATATTTGGGTAAGTTACTTTGGTAGAAAAAAAATCGTGTTGTTCCAGTCGCTTAAGCCTTTAAATTCTTAAGTTATATTATTTTTTTCTCCAATAGAAGGAAGACATTCTTGAAGACTTTCTTCTTGTCATTTCTAAACATCCATTTTCTTCTTTAAAGTGTCTCTTTTCTTCTTCAAACCTTTCTCCCTTTCTTAGTACATTTGTTTTCTATCTTCTTCTAATTGCTTATTTTCTTCTTCAAATATTTTCTTCTCTTCTTCAATCTTATTACTTATGGATTTTTCTTTTTTCAAAACTTCAGTATGCACCATGAAAATTGCGATCCTTAGTGAGATATCACACACACACACACACAACATCAGTGAATTTTATATCCAACCATGTTTATCATACTTATAATTTGTCCTTGAACAAAAAAAAAAAAAATGTTGTTGAAAGAGGATAGATTTGATATGTGGTTGAAGTAAAATAAAATGCAAAAATATTATAATAATTATTATTTTTGTTGTGAATTAAAAAATGAGTATTAGTAGCCTTGCAAATTTATTTGAGATAATTATTTTAATTCATATATACAAAGAGAATATTACTTTTGTTTTAATATTTTATCCTCTCGTAGAATTTTTTCTCCTAGTCAAAACAAGGAAATTCAGCCCATATTTAAGGCTAGCAATGAAAGTTATATATTTATAAGCAGGCCATGCTAACCAAATCTAGAAAGGTAATTTCTTCCTGCACTTCCATGCTTTCTTCAACACCTCCATAAAAATGTAAAAGGACAATTTTACCCTTATAAATTTTTTATATTCTAGATTTTAGAGTTTAGAATGTATTTTTTAAGTTTAAAAATACATTTTGAACACTAAAATTTGATTTATATTCTAAATTCTAGAATTTAAGAGATATTTTCGAATTTAGAAAATATATTTTAAACTTTGAAATTTAGAATACAAAATTATATTCTAAATTCTATACAATTCATAAAGTATTTCAAACCCAAAAAATACATTTTAAACTCTAAAAGTCATAATATAATTTTGTATTTTAAATTATATAATTAATAATGTCTATGGATTATAAAATTCAGATATTAAAAACAAACAAACCGTGCATCTTTTGAGGAAGGGTATTTTTTAAAATTAAAAATTTATGGAGGTTAAGAAAGAAACTATTGAAGTGGAGGAAGAAATTGCCTCTAGAAAGTGTATAAGCATGTCCATATCCAAAAGTGAATGGGCCCAAAATTAAAAAGGCTAAGGACACTTTTTATTTGCACCACCTCGTGTTTTAAGTATACTTCCCTTCTATGTTTTTGTCTCTTCCAAGTACCATTTTTCCATAAAATACATTCTGATTATTGAAAAAAAGTGAACTATTCAATTTTATTTTTTTTAATTTTAAAATTTCAAAGAAATTTTTTTTAAGAGCATATTTTAAAATAATAGAAAATAGAAGTATACTAATAAAATTGACAAATCTAATTAATAATAGTAGAAGTTTTGTTAGGATTGGATTTTTCAATTTAAATTTAAGTGAACTCCCCGAATCTTACTTAAAATTTAAATGGTAATTTCATTACTTTTTTATTTTTTATTTTTTCCAGCATCTATTTTTAAAAAAAGTAATCATATGCTTAATGAAGTATTGATTTTAAATTTAATTTAATTAAGCTCAAGAGAAAGTTTAATAAGTATAATAGTTTGTTTTAGTTTTTTAATATAAAAATAATAACTTGCAAATAGTTTAGTTCCGCTTAATACTAAAATTAATTAGATTAGTTTAACTTTTTAATACTACTTTGTAGTTCAGTTTAACTAAGTTAAGAAGAGAATATATTTATTCTCATGTGGTAAAATAAGAGAATCTTTATTACTATTAATTTTTCTACCTGGCTAATATTGTTAGATTTTATGTGAATAAGCTTGATGTTAATTACCCACTGAAATTAATATAGTATAGATATCATGACAATTTTGTTAAGGTGCATGTCAACTAAATCATCTCAACCTATACAATATTAATTTTTTTTATAAAATTTTCATGTTAAACATTATTATGACAACATTAATTATTAATTTAAATTTAATATAAATTTATTTTACATTAAATTCGAGAATATCCAAAAGAACAAGTATAATTAAAACATATTTTAATAGGTTCCAGTTTTGCAATCGATACATTTTAAAATCCACAAAATTTATAAAAACCAAATATCAATCACTTTTGAATATTTATGTCAACTCTACTTATTTTCAATGCATCATAAACTAAATTCCGTTAATATTCAATTTGACAGAAAAATATGTAGGAGAGTTCCAAATAATATTTGAAGTTGATTTCCGATCTTCTTTATAAGATAAAAATGAAATTCTTATAACTTATTGAATACGAATATATAGGATTATTTTATCAAATAAAATGTCAATTAATCTATAGTTGATATTTGTATTGGCAAATAAGTGTTAAGTTAGGGATCTTGCACCAATCCATAACTTTTTTCAATGAAGAAAATTCTTCAAAGCATGAGATCTTAACTAACCAAAACAACAGGGGAAATCTCTAGCTGTTAATGGACAATGTTTATGGAAGAAAATGCCACATAAAATATCAAATTTGTTCAAGAACTTGAGTTTTCATACCTTTTTTCAAACAAAGTTCACATCAAAGTGTGGTTCATAATCCATTTTAAATTGAAGTTGTTGCGTATGACATCATCCCGAAAGGTGTTCTATGGGATATCAATGTTATTGATGGTATTGAGGATGTTTACAGAACTTAGTATACTAAATTATTTTTAGAATGTAGTGTATGATGGTTATTGATGTTGTTACTAGTCGAGTAAATGTCTTCCAATAATAAGGTAAACATTTTGTTATGTTAGTTAATTTGTTGTTGTGTATTTGAACTAATATGTAATAATTGTTTGGGCATATATAAGGGTAAATCGTGCTTGTTTCATGAGAAATGGAAAAGAAGCAACTTAAAGATTATGACCACTAAAATCATATTTTGTGACCCAAGAAAGAAAAATACAACCATTTTTTAGAGAAGATTTTTTTTTTCCTGGTTTGTTTGTTATCTTCCTCTATTTCTTAGATGCATCATTGTTTGAGCAGTGAAATTACTTGAACCAACCAAATTCATTTATATTTACTCTCGGTTATAGGGATGAATAACACAACAATTATCATATTTTTACATTCCTAATATTTTTAGAGTTTGATGATTATGGACTTTTAATGTTAAGGCTTTCACACTATTGTATTGTTGAGTATCGAGATAATCATGCATTATACTGTACTGTCGAGCATCGAGAAGCCAATAGACAAGATATTTAAGTGTGTTATCGAATGTCGTGATTACGAGTGTAAGGATCGAGAAAATTAGTCTTAGAGTAGAAATTATACAATTAAAATAACATCTGAATATTTTATTATTAAAGTGAAAAGAGTATATAAATAGAAATTCAGTTATTCAGGTTTCATTTTATAAGAACCACAATTTTTCTAAAACTTTTCTTCTTCTTTTTTTCTGCTTTCTTTCTAAGATTCTGACCTCCTTGTTCATCTGTTTGACGATCGGAGTCTGCCATTAGACTCTTGGTAGCGAACACTACAAGACTGCCTAATCAAAATATTTGATAGAGTAAGTTCATTTTTGCTCTTCTCTTTGATTCAAGTTTTGAACTTTTTAGGTTTATCTCTGTCTAGGTTTTGCATATGACTCTTTTAGCTTCTGGATTAATCTTTGTTAACTCAGGGTCTTAGTAATATAGTTAGATTTTTTTATCAGGACTATGTGGTGCATGTTAAATTACCCTTAAGCTTTTGGTAGTTTTGGAGCTCTTAGTGAGCATCAACTCAAGGAAGCTAATTTTAATTTTTCAATAGAACCCTGGGCTAGAAGATCTGGATGTGGGGGTGATGTGGTCACCAGTCTCATATTTTCTCGCAAGATTTTTTTTTTTTTAGTATATTAGAAGTTAATTGAGATTAGAATGTGAAATGGTAGATATGGTAGATGTTATATAATTACATTGTTTTTTATTTGAATAAGTAAATGAAGGTATTTAAATAGTTTGATGAATCATTTAAAGGATAATGTTGTTGAGTATTGGTTGTTTAATTTTGATTTAGAGATATTGAATATATGGTATTATAGATTTATAGAATAGCTATATTAAAGTAATTATCCAACTTTAGCAGGGGATTTGTTACTTTGGTTTAGTATATTTGATAAAATAACAATTTGAATGGAAATTTTTTTGGTGAAAATGTGAAATAAAATAGATTTTATAAACTATTTTCTACATATCTCGCTCAAGCGAGAAGATTTTCGCTTGAATGAGAATATGAGGTTCTTTCAAGTCCATTTTCTTTTAAACAAGATGGAATCTCGTTCAAGCAAAAATGGGATAAATTCTGAGATGTTTTTTGGCCCATTTTCACTCAATTTTGTTTAAGCGAAAATAGGGAAATTAAGGGGTTGATTTTGGTTCAATTTCGTTCAAACGAGAATTTTTTCGCTCAAGCTAGTTTAAGAAAAAACTTCAAATTTTATTTTTGCTTTTGAAAGCCTAGTTTATTATTGTTTGTTGTTTTTAAGTGAAAATTCTAAATTTTATTTAAAAATATGATTAAAGAAACTTAGTTATGTGTTTAAGTGAATTTTGAGATATAATTTTATTGTTTAGAAAATTTCAAATATAATGTGATGGAATGGTGTATTGATGTGTAATAAAAGTATGCAATGAGTTAAAAGTGTGATCAAGACATAGTATTTTCAAGAAAGGAAATATCGTGTTGAGATTGTTATTAGGGTGTATTGATTAGTGAGTATCCTATGAATGAAATGACCATGACTCTACTCATATAATGGAATCATATAGATGGAGTTATTCAGTTGGTGAGAGTCAAAAGAGGTTCATTTGACTGAGTCTGAGGTTTGAAAGAACTAATCAGAGCAAATCATATGGGTTTACCTTGTCATATGAGATAATGAGATAATGAGATATTGAGATGATTATGCACATGACTGTGTGGATTTCACATTAAGTAGTATGACAGGTACAGGTGTTTGGATGCTAATTTCAATACACGAGTCTTCTGGAAGTAGAGTCAAGTGTCTGAGTATGTGAGCCTGTAGATATCTGACAGGAGTAATGTGGATGATGAATGTCATAGACAGTTGATGATTTTGTGCAAATTATGAGAATTTGATGGATTTTGCTTGTTATTAAAAGTTAAATTTATATTAGAATTCTTAAAAATAGCTAGTTTATCATGTGTTTGTTTTTGTGTTTGTTTTTTTTTAATCTGTGATAATCATGTTAATTTATACAGGTTTAGATGAGGTTGCAAGTAATAGAGCTCATCAGTGAGTAGTTGGAGGATGAGATGACTTTAGTTTAAATATTTTGTTCTTTTTTTTAAACTTTTGTGTATATATTTTGAGATACAATATGAGATAGTTATATATGTTCTATATATGCTAATTAGATATTGCATGCATTTTTTTTTATTAAATATGGATAAAAATAAGAATGTTATAACGAGATTCTATGGTGTACTATTTGAGTGTCTAAGATGTTGATATCTTGTAATGTACTACTCTAGTGTCCAAGATGTCGAGGTCCAACTCAATATCCTAACATCTCGGTAACATACACGACAAACGCTTCATAATCAAAATTATGGGCTTAACAGTGCAATTAACAAGAATTGTACAATAAACAGCCTACAAATCATTATTAGGCTTCTTCTTCCTGCATCCCTATGTTTTTCTTCCTGCACCCCCACAATTTTAAAAATCCTGAAATTGACCGTGACCTTTTATTTGGAAAAGGGCACCGTGGTGGAGTGTGCTACGGATTCATCAATCCAAAAGTGAGTCATGTTGTTTTTTGGATGAGGAGGTGTTCTAGAAGTAAATTGTTAATAAATCGTTGATTTCTGGATTGCTGAATCTGGAAGTCTAATTTCTGTTATGGATTGATGGATTTAAAAGATTTACGGATTCTCCAATCCAGAAGATTTATGGATTCCCCAATGCGGAAGATTTACAAATTTTCCAATGCAGAAGATTTACAGATTCTTCGATCTAGAAGATTTATGGATTTCAAAATCTAGAATATGAAAAAACAAATGTGAATTCCTGATTCCGTAAAATTACCGAACTGTATTGTTTGAAATACTAGATATAAATTGCGGAAACAATAATTCAAGACACTATTGACCACCACCAAAAGAAACACCTTCCTATGCTAAGAGATGGAGCAGCACTGCCGCTGTTCAGAGAGAAATGGAATCCGTGTGTGCAGTCTGTGGGCAAAGGAAGAAGAAATAGTAGTGTGGATCTTATGTGCATTTTGGGATTTTTAAAAAATAATAGAGTTATTTTTGTCTTTACATAATATTGTGGGGGTGTAGGAAGAAATTGTCTCATTATTAATGGTACTTGGACCTACTTGGACCTAATTTAGTTATCCGTACAATATAAAAAAATTGTCATCACTATAAATTAGTGAACACAAAATGTGAAAAAATAATAAATTTCTGATTTTACACGTTGGATTATAATTACAATTACTCCTACAAAAGACTAAAAAACCGAAAAACCAAGTAACAAAATCTCATATAACTTAAAGGGTGCACAAAGGAGAAATCCTACCCTGTAAGAATTTTACAGAAAGAAACTATCAATGAATTACAAATCATGTTTGATTTATAGTCTTTAAAATTTATTATCAAAATTAAAAAGTTTATAAAGCATACTAATATGATATTAAATTATAATATAAATTGTTTTTTATATATGCAAAACAAATTGAAGTTGAATTAAGACTTGGTTGGGAGAGTTTTACAGGTCTTGGTATTTGTTTGATGCGATAAAAAAAATAATAAGAGAGCAGAAAAAGTTTTAAATTTTGAATTAAATAATAGAAAGAAGAAAAATTTTGAATTTTAGTTTTCAAAGTTAACCTTTGTATTTCTGCTCTTTTCTTAGCATTTTTCGCTCTCTTATAAACAAAATAAAAATTATTTTTATTTGTATTTTTTTTCAATCAAAACATACCATTAATAATCTTGTCCTGTTCAATTACAAAGCAAATGAAGTGAAATATAAGAAAAAAATTGTTAATGTGCATACAGAAATACATGATTTGATTAACACTTCGCTTTTAGTAGTGCTTAAACCAGATATGGCACTATAAGAAAACTATTAAATAGAAACTAATTTTTAGAAACCAAAAAAATTAGTTGCTATAGTGACTAAATTAGAAACCATTTTAGAAACTAAAAAAATATTGATTTTCTAAATTAGTTTTTATTATTGTTAAATAGTTTCTAAATTGGTATCTAATTAGCTACTAAGGTTTTAGCTACCAATTATTTAGATTTTAAATTTGGTAGCAAAAACCTTGGTAGCTAATTAGATATCAATTTAGAAATCATTTAACAATAATAGAAACTAATTTAGAAATCAAAATTTTTTTTTAGTCTCAAAAATGGTTTCTAATTTGGTCTCTATAGCAACTAATTATTTTTAGTTTCTAAAATTAGTTTCTAATCAATGATTTTCTTGTAGTGTGGATATATATAGTTTATTTATTTTATGATAAGAATTTTAGAAGATGGTATTAAAAGTATTTAAATTAAAATGGAATGTTAATTTTGATATTTTTCACTAACTTTTGGTTTAGTTTTCTATTTATATATTATCAAAATAAAACTCCATTTTTTGGAATCAATAAATAGTATTAAGAAAAACATTGACAACCCCACCTAAATTTGAATTCCACTTATTGTAGTTATTTAATCAATTTCCACTAGAACTTGCATGACAAATCCAAATTAAAGTTTCTTTATCAAAGATCTGATCAAGTCTTACCTACCATGCTAACAACAACATGTTGGTTGAAACTTTTATTTCTTCTCACATGGTTGCACCATTGATCCTCCTCCTCACCAATCGAAATCATTTGAGTTGTGCAAGAGACCCTCTTTGAAATGATCAGTGTTATTAAAGGGTGAGTTTTCCCAAGCCAACCCCAAAAGCAAATTAGACAATAAATGTAGTGAAACCTCACTGTTAAAGACTGGTCAAGAAATAACATGCACAACACCCTCTTTCCCCTAATTGCAACTGCAAACTCATCATCCTCACCAGCAAATGTGGTTCCTCTAGAATAAGCACATTTTCTTGAATACAATGTTTGAGAGCTGAAAAATAAATGTGAAATGACCTGTCCTATTGTGTCAAGGAGAATCACATTAATGCACATGGAATTATGAAGCCTGACAAAAACTAAATAAATACATGAAGAAAAATAGATCTTGTGTTGGGAAATGTATTGTTCAGTTTGAGGGAAGAGATTTGGCCAAGTACATTCATATATACATATTCACATTGACCATGTCTAAGTCTCATTTCCCAAAATCTCTCACTTTCACTTTCATTGACACATCCCCATTATTCAATTTTCGTAGTTTTTCATTTCATGGGAATTGAATTCTGATAGTGAAGTTACATGCTGCTCTGAAAAGGGAAGTGCTAGAGATAGAAGTGGAGGATCACAGAGTTAAAATATGAATAAAATGTCACATGTTTGGTTTGATTTTCACAGCTAAAAAATTCATAATGCTTCCACTGGTGGTGGGGGTTTATAAGCTTTTGTTTTTATCAGATTACTACTACTATTCAGAACTTCACAGAGACTAAAACAAGCATGCAGTGTCTAAGTGAAAGGTTTATTAAACAATTGTGTACTATTTTGTAAGTAAAGATAGGAAAAGAATCAAGTACTGCAACTTTGGTTAAAAGGGGGTCCACACAAAGATGAGTGCATGCTATTTCTCTGAAGTTCACTCCTTCCAACCTAACGGTCAAATTTTTTGGTAGCCATAGATAGATATAAAGCTACCCTCTTTCAACAATCCTGGGCACAAGTAAGGTATGTTTCCAATACAAGATATAATGATAGCTTAACACACCCACACACACACATTTCAGCAAAAACCA
The DNA here is from genome assembly GCA_013389735.1 of Phaseolus lunatus. Taxonomy (NCBI): domain Eukaryota; kingdom Viridiplantae; phylum Streptophyta; class Magnoliopsida; order Fabales; family Fabaceae; genus Phaseolus; species Phaseolus lunatus. The sequence continues at coordinate 6,465,569 of CM023861.1, forward strand.
TTCCTCAAGTTTCATACACATACTTTACAACTTATAACAAACATCACTCATTCAATATTCTTAATCATTTTGTTTAATATCAAAATATACTAAATGAAAGAGAAAGAAAGTGTTCTTTCTCAGTTCCACTTTCTCATGCAGAAGATCCTCCCTCATTAATTATCAACCTTTGTTTTTTCTTCCTCTCTCTCTCACACACACTGACTGACAGAGAGAAAGTGAGAGATGGAGGCTTGACATGTTTAAAGATTAGTTTTATATGCTTGTATTGTGGAGGTGATAAATGAGATTCCCAAATAAAGAAAACAAAGGCATGGAGAGAGAAAGTAAGAGATTCTCTCAATGCAACAAGAATTGGAATAGAGAGGGGGATGGAGATCACATGTAGAATATAAAAAACTTTAGGTTGAATGGAGAAAAGGAGAAAAAGGGAAAAAGGATCCATATTAAAGAAACCATTTTCACAAGTCAAGATGCAAACTATTTTCCCTTGAAAGAAGGGCAAGCACAAACACACATGATATACCTCCTTATATTATCCACCATCCTCCACTAAAGTAGCAATTACTAATCAAAATGTAGTTGTTTTGTGACCCCTCTTTTTTCTTCCCCAACTTTTGATTACTTTCTCTTCTTTTTTTCTCCCTTTTCATATTCATTTCCATGGTGGTTAAAATCAAGTAGGGTCAATGTGGTTGGGAGTATATATATGTGCAATAATGGAGGTACAATGAAAGAGAAATTTTGTGAAGGGAGTTGACAAGGTGGAATCAATCTAGCAGCTACTTCTCATCTACTCATCTTGCAAGGGATTCTTTTTCTGTCTAATTCATCTCACTTTTTCTAGAAACTTGATAAGGTTGCCATTTGTTTAAACCTCAAAATTCTTTGGTTAATTAATTGGGTTAAATTCAATGTTCTCTCATTACTTTCCGTCTTATTAATGCCCTAGGGCCATGCCATAACCATACACACTCCAAGGATAAAAAAAAAAGTTAAAAGAGAAAGTTATAATTTTTATCAGTTTGAGTCATGGAAAAAGATGGGCCTCCATATGCAATAATAATTTCTTTTTTTCTACCAAGATCTTGATGTAATAATTCATGTTACTTCATCATCACGTCCCATTCATTTCCATTATTCATAATAATAATCTAACCAAATTCATGTCCCTATCTCTTTTTTGTGCACATTTTCTAATCCAAGGTTGAGGAATAGGGAATATCGAGAACTATAAAAAAGAAACCCCAATTTGCCATATATGAACAATGCATTGTTTCTCTGTCTGTACGGCATGCTTGCCTTTTGCAGCTTGCTTTTGCTTTAAAATAAGGTTATTAGGTTTAAATACCCTTTTAATTTTTCAAATACTTAACTTCAATTTAATTATATTTAATAATGAAATCATGTAAAATTAGGTTTTATTTTAAAGTAATGCAGGACATAACATGATTAGATGCATGTTTTATCCCTTTTAATTGATGATTGCAGTCTCTTTGAATTTTTTAAAAAACTATCTTAACTAAAAAAGGAGAAATGATGTTAAAACATATTTTATCCTAAACTTAATTATCTATTTATTTAATGCAAATCATACTAAAATTTACGTGTAAAACTAGATCACCTTGGGGAATCTATATAGTTGGCACTGTCATTAGTTCCATTTGTCTTTGTTATTTTTTTATGAATAAAGTTTATTTATACCCTAATAGGAAAAAACAATTATTTTATAACCTTTTTTTAAATAAAATATTATATTATAATAAAATAATAATTTTTAGGTGTTAAGTAGATGGAATTGATATTAAGGTATCACTGTTTTCTTAATGGATCGGTAAATATTTGGGAATAAAATTTTGGGGATCCTTCCTCCTTGCACTTGCAGAAGAGATTCATTATTTGTTGTTTTTTTTTTTTTTTTGTCTCCTAAAAGCAAGGTAGCATGTCCAAGGTTTGAATATGTAAAGAATTATAAAATGTCTAAAGTAAAGAACATGCCACAAAAAATAAAATCCACAACAACATCGTATGCTTTTATTGTGTTTGAGATCATTGTGTAGTAAATTGAATATAATCAGTTCCTCCTTGACCCTTATGCCACTCATGATAACAAATAATAATCATAATAAAAGCATATGAAGATAGATTATTTTAGACAAACTACATCTTCATGTCTCTTTGATGATATTGACCAAGTGATGAGAAAGAAAAGTTTTATATTCTTTTTCATTTTCAATTAATTTGTATGATGAAACTTTTTTAAACAAGACACCATTAAAATAATATAACATTTTTATAATTTTAGTAAAATAAAAAAACTAAATGTTTGTTTTTTTAATGTATTTATGAAGTGGCATCAAGTGCACAACTGTAGGAAGAAAGTAATTCTAAATTGTTGCACAACTTCTTAGTAATCTTTCTATTTATTAAAAAAAATAGTTTTTATAAGATATCAAATGTATTTAGTAAATTGATTTACACTATCATACTTCATCCTTGCTCAAACTAAATCTTCCAGTTTTTGAGATATATGCAAAACTCAGAGCAGATTCCTAAACAAAATATCACTAACGTTGTGCTTTATATAGAATGTAATACATGAATTTTAACAAGATTCTATAAATATAAAAAGAAAAAAAAAATATTACTCAAACATTAATGAGATAAATCACTTCTTAGAAGCGTTACATACCTTTAATAAAATAGATACACAATATTTATATAATATTTTCATTTAACAAGTATATATAATCTCTCTTTCATTTGCTTCCACAAACTCTTGAACACAAAAGTTGTGTATGTTGTTCTTTTCCTTTTTTAAGTTAAACCTTAACAACTAAGTTTATTCAAATTGTGAACGCAATCATAGAATAGAATGTATATGTCAATTCTAGCTGAACTTACTTTCAAGATTTTTTTCTCAAACATCCAAATATTATCATAAATGTTTAATTTTCAATGTAGAATTAACAAGGAATACACAATTTTACTAAATATTAATGGCTTAAAGAGACATAGTAGGTGGTGAAGGTGACTACATATGATGTTAGGAAACTTTCATGAAAAAGTGACAACGTATGGAAGCTAGCGAAACAATAATGGACTCAACACATATCCATGTCTATCCACAACTTCGAAATTGTTGCCATGAATAGGAGCATGTGGACAAAGTGTTAGATTCATAAAATGCATTATAAATCAAAGCATGATAATCTCGAATTAATTAATTAGACTTTACTAGAAACTAGAGCTTGAAGGAAATTTCAATGGAAGAAAACCTACGCATTCAAAAAAGTGAAAAGATAAAGTCGACCACATGACAAATTTGATATCCTCACAAAAGTTCAACATTAATTATTAGTAGTTAATGCATGCCCTCTTTTTTTCCCTTTTCATATACCAAAAACATGTATTATCACTTTGATTTTAGAATTTTGTCCCATTTTTGACGTCCATCAAAATATCTCGTCCACCTTCAATGCATTATTTATTTCTTCTCATAAAAAAAGCTTTCAAATTTTGTCGCATTTATAATGCAGACGTATCACAAATTTGAACCAACAAAATTAAAAGAGATAGAATATACGAAAATAAATGTCAAATTGTTTATAATTTGTTTGGTTGAAATTTTTAGAGAGAAGTTCTAGCGTCCAGATTCAAGGTTAGGAAGATAAAGGTTCTAGATCCAATTTCAAATAAAAGTATTATCTTCTTAATTGTTTATTTCAGAAAAAAAAATAGTTTTCTTCTAATTATAATTCTCTTAGAATTTAATGTTATCAGATATAATTATACCTTTTTTTTTTTTCTATTTATGCATATGCTCCCTGATTAGTGTTAGAGTAGTAAATGAAGATAGAACAGTAACGATAGAAATAAATATTAGTTATAAATGAAGATAAACTAATTAATAATAAAGCGTATAAATAAAGCTAGAGATAAAAACTACGTTAAGAAGCTAGAAAATTTATTTTTATAACCATTAGGTTATTGTTACGTTATTTATAGTTATTTTATGCATAAATGATTTAGAACTAGATTAGAATAACAAATGAGAGAGAGAGAGATTACTCTTTCTTTTAACGCTTCGAATTTCGAAAGAATTTTATCACTTTTTTGTTATATATATACATATATATTCTTTTGAAATAAAATAAGTTATTATATTTCTTAATTTTTTTGAAAAATTAAACTCCACTCATAATAAACGGAGAGAATATGAAAAAAAACAAAACAAAATATAAAGAATACGTTAAAAAGTTAATGAAACTAATTTATCCTTGTAATAAATATACCTTTTTTTATTTATTTTATACATATTTAAGTATGAAAGATGAGAAAAAAAATTAATATGAAGAGAGAGAGAAAGATTCTTTTCAATAGGAGAGAAAGATAAGCCATAAATAAAAGTATTACAGATATATAGGCCAAATAAATGACATGTTTATTTTTGTTTTTTATTTGAAATAATCCTGACTCTGGAATAACTCGATGAAGACACAAATTTTGGACTGTTTGAAGGGAAATAAAAATATATGAAAAGTAATTAGCGATAATAAACACATGCATTAAGGAAAATAAAAATACAAAATATCATTGAAAAGGAAAATAATTCAAAATATTTTATACTTGTTTTTCAAGTTATAAAATATTTAAACTCCCCGTAACTTACACGTAAAATAAACAGAATAAAAAATGTATTGAATTAGATGAATTGACTTTATTCAAATATTGATTATATCTAAAACCACACTCACGTGCAGGCACAACTAATTTTTCTAATAATTTTATCTGAACAAACTATGTGATATTAATACACATACACTATTTTCAACGTGAACAATTCAATTCAAGTAATTTGTTACTATATTAACTCGTAAATAATTAGTTTTAAATATCGATAATTAGGTAAAATTAACAGTGTTGAATATTTTAGCGAGAAGAGATAATATAATATAGATTTATGAAATTAACATCAACTTAATTAATTAATTATAATAACTGTATAAGCAATTTTTGGAAGTTGATTAATGGGAATATAGAAGGGGTGAAGCGTAACGGAATGGAGAGGGTTAAAAGTTTGAAGGGCCGTGATCTTGCGGATGACGCCAAGGGTGTGGACAATAAGGCACCCAGAAAGAAGGGACACGTGGCGGAGAACGGTGGAAGGGCACACATAACACAATGCAGCTCAGAACACAACACAACACAACAGAAGCAACGTTTCCCATGCCACCACCATGACTCAACCAACGAAACAAACAAGAACCATTTTCCTTAGAAAAAGCAAAGGAAACTGCCAAAAAGCCCTTCCCCTTCCACCGGGTACACCGTACCCCTATACTCTCTACCCCGGGTCCCACGCCCTCTTCCATGCTGGCACCTCGCACGTGCCCGCTTCCGTTGTTCCCCCACAACCCTGCCACACACGTGTCCCCCCGACCCCACCACCATCACCTTGTTCTTCCTTCCACCAACACAACCCAGAAACCATTTAAAAAACAATTAAACCTAAAAATCAACACTCCTCATACTCTGCTCTGCCTACGTGGCACCGTCTAGTCGGCAGCTCTTACCTGGCACTTTTCTTTCTCAACCCTTTTTATTTTTACCACCATTTAATGTAATTTAATTTAATTACCGGCTAATAATAAAATTACAAAATTGCCACATCAAATATCTCTATCTGCCTATCTCGTGTAGCTGCTCCAGATTATATTATATAGACAAAAAGATCTCTCTCAGTGGAGCAATTGAACAAACAAACACTATCTTTACTCTTTTTCTTTTTCCTAATTTTCTAAATATATAATTTATTGGTCTAACGTTTGGTCACATTTAATAAATAATAATAATAATAATAATAAATATAGTGATTAATAATGTGGACCGAGGAAACCCCGAATAAACCCCACCATCCAGCCTTGCCACATCTATTTGCATGCACTGGTTCTATTTTTCTTCCTTCCTCCTCTCCCTCTTCTCCCAAACCATTCCCAATAAGAGCAATCACGCCATCATCGCACACTCAAGAGAAAAACAATACAATACTATACAAGACTCAAACCACATCAATCTCAGATATAGTATACAATCTTCATGGCCGTTGAGGCGCGCCATCTCAATCTCTTCCCCTCTCAACTCCTAACCAACCGGTATGTATCCATTTATCTTCTTCTTCTTGCCTTTCTCGCACTTTATTTTTTCATTGAGTGTTGATTTACGGTATTTTTTATGCGGTTGTGCAGCAGCCAAGTCATGAATTCTGTGGATGCGAATATCAACACGTATAACGCGCAACAGATTGGTTATTCTTCGTTTTTGCCGTCATCCGGTGCCCTCACGGAAGCGGTGCTTCCTTCGTCGGTGTACAATTCGCTTGGAAACGCCGTCAAATCTGAAAGCGGTTTGACCTACAACAACAGCGCTGCTGTTCCTCCCATGTCCAGAAAGCGTTCCAGAGAGAATTACAGCTACAACGACTCCTTCTCGTTTCTCGGCCAAGACGTTTCTCTTCAGATCCAACAGCAGCAACTTGACATCGAGCATTTAATCATGCAACGCGTAAGTTTCAATTTCTTTGTGTAATAATTTCATTAATCTGCTTCCGTTTGAATTTGAGTATCTGTTATGTTTGAATTCGAGATTCTGATATTGTGATGTGTGATGTGTTCAGATGGAGAAGGTGAGAATAGAGATTGATCAGAAGCGGAAGAGGCAGGCCAGGAGGGTAATCGAGGCGATTGAGGTAGGCGTGATGAAGAAGCTGAAGGCGAAGGAGGAGGAGATAGAGAAAATCGGGAAACTTAATTGGGCGTTGGAAGAGAGAGTGAAGTCTCTGTGCATGGAGAATCAGATTTGGCGTGACCTGGCTCAAACGAACGAAGCCACGGCGAATGCTCTGCGGTGTAATCTGGAACAGGTGTTGGCACAGCGCGGAATGGTGGATGACGACGGTGCCACCGCCCTGATGGACGACGCTCAGTCTTGCTGCGGTAGCACCGACGAGGACGGTGAAGGGGAGAAAGAGGTTGAGTGGCGGACGATAGCAGCGGGGTGCGCAGGGGTGAAGGATAAGGAGGACGGTGGTTGTGAAAAAATGATGATTGGTGAGAGTAATGGGAGGTTGTGCAGGAACTGTGGGAAAAAAGAGTCGTGCGTGCTGATTTTGCCGTGCCGGCACCTGTGTTTGTGTACTGTGTGTGGGTCTACACTCCACATTTGTCCTATATGTAAATCCTTCAAGACTGCTAGTGTCCATGTTAACATGTCCTAAATTTGGAAAAGGAAAAATAGGACTAGACTAGGACCCTAATGCATCAACCCTCTTCCCTTCTCAGCTCAAAAAATATATATATTATATCAATTTTTCATAAATTAGAAAATTGTAAAAAATGACTTCATTTTCATCCAACTTTTTCTATTCCCATTTATTTCGTTGCCAATTTCATATAAAAACTGCATTTGGCTATACTTAAAATTAGCATATAGAGCAATTTAAATAAAATTATATAAACTTTCTTAATACGATTGCTGTTTAACTTGTTAAAAAGCTGTAACTACTGCATGTAAACAACATCATTGTTAAGATGAATTGAAGGAGAAGAATAGGGAGAGTAAAAGATAAAATGTGGGAATGGGGGACCCAGGGTGCAGGTACTAAGATAATTTCGCGGATGGAGAAAGTAGACGCGCGTGGGAAAGGGGCGCGTGAAGTCAACGAGGTGGGGACAGAAAGTGACATTAGTGCGGCAAAAGCTGACACGTAGGACGCTCGTAAATGTCGCTGTTATTTGAAGAGTGCCTGCAACGGCCATTTTCTTAGAGCACAGGCTTTGGACCAAAGGCCAATGCACAGGAATGCACAGGGCACAACCTGACACGGTAACCGGTGGTTCCCAACACCCCGCCAAAAAAAAGTAATTTTCTGATTTTTTAATTCTTTAAATGAAAATTGAAAATAGGAAGGTGAAGAGGGGTGAGAGAGAGAGAGAAAAAAAGATGTTGGGAAGGTGACATCATGGAGGGGCTTGGAGAAGACAAGAGCGTTATGTTGTGGTGATGACCCATTTGTTTTTGTTTTGATGGTGTTTATTTATAGGGGTAATAGAATAGAAAAAGGTGATGTTACTGTGAGAGACGGTGCAGGTGATGGTTTTGGGAAGTGACAGTGAAAGGGTAGGAAAGTGGTGGCGATACGGTTCTTACTCCCTGACTCTAGCTGGCTTCTTGAATTCAAGCTCTCTCGTCACTGTTAAATAGGGACTAGAGCTACCAGTACAGTACCTACCCCAATTATATTCCCCTTTATGTCAATCTCACTCCAATATTATGGACCAAAACATTTTCTTACTCCTTCTCGCTCACAAACACCAAATATTCAAAAATGGAGATAAGACCCAGGATTTCGACAACACTTCTCTTCTTTGGTCAAGCACAACTAAATTAGTATCTTATATTTTCTAAGTACATTTTAATTTATCATTTTTACCAAAGTGATTATGTAAAAAGAGAAATTAGTGTTACCGATGCGAGTAGGGTGGTGGTTTGACTAATAATGGTTGGTGCAGGAAAGAAGATCCGTTGCAGTTGAGATTCAGGGAGGAAAGAGAAAGAACAGAGTTAAAAATGGAAACCCCCCTCTTGAGTGCTATTAATATCTCCTGGTTTTGTTTTGTTGAACTCAACCAGTGTGCATGCTCTGTTTCTGTCTCTCTCTTTCTGTTTCTCTGTTTCTGAATGAAAAAATGAATTGATATTATTTTCAGTATTTTTTTTTTCTTATTCCTCCAAAGCACCGAAAAACAATAATGGTCACAGGGCATGTGACCGCCACGTGACTCTCGAATGCTTCATTACTTTCATTTTTGTTTGTTCTGTGCCCAACTCCAAGTCAATGATCGCCATAGGAGGTGTCCACGTGTATCCATGTACGTATGTAAATGTAACGTATGCCTTTTACATGAAAATTCCAATCTTTATGTTTTTTTTTTCAATACTTTATCACTTCCACATTTATTTATACTCCCTCTTTCGTACAAAAATGATAGAGAAAAAAAAAAGGTTAAATATTTTTATTGATTAAATATCTTAATTAGTCTCAGTTGAGAAAATATTAAAGTATAAAACATTACGTTAATTCAAAGATTTAGTTAATATCAATTAATTCTGTTGATTAATGGAATCTTTTTTTCATAATCTTTTATTAGAACTCAGTAAAAAAATAAGAAAGAGGGAATGAAAATTAAATAATGAATTAAAAATGCTACTAGGTATAGTTAGTTTATATTTCATTTTATATTTTTATAATTATTTCGAAGGAAAGTTCACATGGGTCCAGTTTTGGACTTTTTTTATTCTTAATTATTATAAACAGTTTTATTTAACTGTTGGTGTCATTTATTTATTTTTTTCAATAAGTCAAGTTCCACTCCATGTATAATTAATTTCTAACTTCAAGCAAACACACTAGTTATTAAATAAAATAAACATTAAATATTTGTGTTACGTTTCTAAGGTAGTAGATGTATTCAACTTTCTCATTAAATACTCTCTTTTATTAGTATGTAAGAGGCGTTGTAAGAGGAGAAAGAGAGATAAAAGAAAAATAAATCTACCACTCATTATTTTTGTATTGCTATTATTATAAATGTATCTTGATGGCTATACTATGTATTTATATCCATAAGATAACACAATATAATATATATATATATATATATAATTTATTCTTTGAATATATTCCAAAATAATTGTATACATTATTACATAATTTTAATTCAAAAGTTAAAAATATTACTAGTCAAATTTGATACTCCTATTAATTTGTAACGTCATTTATTTACAACGGTGTTGCTGAGAACATCTACATCATATGATTATACCTCTCTCTAATTAAAATTTGATATTAATAAAAAATTAGTGTACCTACATCTTTTAAATTTTTCAATGAAGGTGAAAAACAATTAAAAGTTGGCAATATAAGGTTATTGATGAGGAATATCAATTGATTTTCTTATATTTTTATTTTATTTGATTTAACCTTTTTTATTTATTAATGAGTATAATTTCACTCATATTTCAAAATTTTAATTATAGATTTTTTAAACTATAATCATAAATAAATTTGTCGTTTAAATTATGATCCATCTAATTTGATTTATTTATATTTAAATTGTTCTTTTTGTTAATATTATATTTTTAGTCATAATAAACAATTTAATATTTTTTAGAGTTGACAATTTGATTAGTAAATCAGTGATTACATGAAATAGACGGTCTAATGACACATTTGTTAAGACTCAACAGAATAAAACACCTTAGAAACGTCAAGTGTAATAAAGTCAAATGTATCTAAAGAATTTGACACAAATAACATAGACAATAGAGTTTGGTAAATAGTCTAAAAGAAACGTCTACAACTACAAGTATACCTGATCAAATAAAAGTCTAAGTTGCTTCATTGAATTAAAATGGAAAAGAAAATATGAGTAGAAGAATAAGAGAATAAAATCTACAAAATCTTAAAAATAAAATTGGAAGCAAATAGTTTGCAAAAATACAAAGAAATAGAGTTTGTGATTAAACTGGAAACAAAATCTTATACCTGATCAAATAAAAGTCTAAGTTGCTTCATTGAATTAAAACGGAAAACAAAATATGAGTAGAAGAATAAGAGAATAAAATCTACAAAATCTTTAAAACAAAATTGGAAGCAAATAGTTTGCAAAAATACAAAGAAATAGAGTTCGTGATTAAACTGGAAACAAAATCTTAGAATTCTGAAAAGTTGGAAATTAAGAAACTGTGAACAATATATGAGGAATAAAGAAACCAATAAAAAGATGTGAGCTTCAAGGAGAAAAATATCAACGGAAAGCGTTCAAAAAATAGAGCATCATAGTTTTTTTCATTGTAATTTTTTTGTTTTGCATTCATATAGAAGACTAGAATCTTTTTGGTTAATTCCCTTATGATTTCACAATGAATTTTGAGATTTCTATTCAATAAAGTTTTGTTCTTCAATTTTATTTAGCAAATTATGCTTTACTATTGGTGTTTTTGAAATCTAATTTCTATCAAATGAATTATTTTGGATCATTTGTTGAGAATTCATTTATTTTCTTTAATTAGAGTTTTTGGTTAGTTCGCTCAGTTCTAATCAATTTTTTGTTTGCCTAATTCAAGAGGTAAAAGATAAATATCTCACAAGTAGATACTTGGAGACAAGTGAAATATTAAATATATCAATAAACACTTGTTTTATTGATAAAGATTCTAACTTTGTATGAGAATTGAAAGATGTTAATCTCAAGAAAATCAATGACAAATTTAAAGTTGAATAAAGAGAGTCAACTTGTTTCCTTTATTATTTTTAAGCGTCTATTTTACTTTTATGCATAAAAATCTCAACCATTTTTTTAAATCTTTATTATTATTTCTAATATTTACTTGTAGATAGGTTTTGAACCCAATGAACTGAATTTACTTTTGAGTTTGTTGGAAGATGATTTGGAATTATTTGACCATATCTATATATAGTATCACTTCTTTAATATTAGATGAACAATCTATATTGAATTCTTTTTAATTTGACTATTAAACAACAACGATCACTTATATTTTAAAAATTATTACTAAAAGTCACCAAATCTATTATCATTTCTTATTATATATAAAACCACCTTCATATTACGGGTGACTTTTACAATTTGAATTAAGCACATATTTAACTTTTTTTGTTGTTGTAACTATTGGTACACAACAACCAATTTTGATGAGTTGAATCAAAATTATTATATTGTATATGAGGTAATGAGAACTATGATGTTTAAAACGACAATAATTTTGAGATTTAAGTTTTGTATTATGTAGAATAATTCAAGCAATGAATGGTTGCATGACAAAAATTATATATAGAAAGAGGATAAAATTAGAATAAGTGGTGATGAAGAGAAGCAAGAGTCGTGCGGGTATTGAGTATGAAAAACAAGTCAATGGTAGCAATGAGTCACTATTGACAAAATAAATTAATTTTTAACCGATGAAAAAGTGAGCTAAATGAGTTATATTTGCAAAATATGAATGCCATTTGTATATCACCAACATGGTTATGAACTTTTGGTGTTTTTTATTCTTTAAGATATGCTGAAAATAATGTATGTCTTAACTAATTACATTTCTCAAAAACAACTAAGGTACTAGCTTTGTTTTGTATACACTAACCAAACAATGGTCAACAAAGAAAAAAAAAGGATGAAAAACCTTTATTTATTTATTGAATTCTTAAGAAAAGGAATCATTCATAGTTGCCAACGTATGCATTAAAAAAATTATGGTTGAACTTAACCTCTTGCATGCTAATAATAAATGTAGTCATATTGTTTATTGATGCTTTTTATATATTCTGAAAGTACCATATTTCTATCTTGCTTGCATTATCTCATCTATATTGTTTTTATTTATTTTTCTTCTCTAAATTTGTTAATCTGTCTTACTCCACAAAACATGAATTATATATATAAATGAGCAGTTGTAACAGTGACCTGAATGAACAAAATATTAATATATGTAATATAGGTTTAATTGGTTCACAATATCAAATGTCATTTTAATAATTTTAATTTTTTTTATCTACATGGTGATAGATAATATGACATAAATGATGCTTGATAATAGATGACATTAACATTATGAAAATAAAAGGATAATGAATCATCTTTCAACCCTTAATTATAAATTTCAACAATAATCTATTCTTTCTAAAGATGTTAAATGGTGTATGTTATGGTTGTTGGTTGTCGACTTTTAGAGCACCACAATTTTTGTGAGTTGTTAGATTTTAGAGTGGTTTGTTAAATTTTAGGATTGAAATATCTTTAAAATATCTATATTTATTTTTATGTTGATTAGAAAAAGAAAGTGAAGTTCAATAGTAAAAAAATATAAAAATCTTTAAACTCATTTTTTATGATTATTCATATATAGGATTTAGCAGGTGATATAATAGATTCAACAAATTTTATTATGATAAATTCTGATATTATCTTACAAAATAAGTTTAAACTTAACTTTTTCTTATAAAACTAGTTTATAAGATAAAAAATTATTTTCACTTATATTATGTAAATTAACATTTTCTTTAATCAATATAATTTTTTTATAAATTAACAATTATCAGTAATTGATAGGAGTTCAATAACACTATAAATTATATATAAATTATATAGATAAAGACTATCCTTTGTCCACTTGAAGAAAATATATCAATTAAATTGGTTAAAATTCAAAGCTAAATTACAAAATTGAGGTTAAGATGGATGAAGATGAAGAGTGGACATCAATGTTAGAATGTATATTTAATTACATATGAGGAAAAGGTGTATATTTTATTTAAATGAATTTAAATAAGTGAAGCATTTGTAGGACCTAAGTTTGAATGAAGGGGTAATATTGCATTTGGTGAATGGGAAAACATCAAATGAATCAGAAATGAAATTCATCAACTTACATCATGATAAAGACTACAACAACAACCTCTTCTCTGTCATCATGTTCCTTTCTCAATTTCAATCAATGCATGTTTTCAAAATCATTCATCATCCTACATGATAGATGTTGATTCAAATTTTATGTAAATCAGTGTTTGAAAAATCTATTTATTTATGTACAAGTTCTTTTTAGGTATTTGATATTTCATATACACATAGATTTTTTTTTTATGTATTTGATATGTAATAACTTTATATATAAGCATTTTGAATTTTTCAAGGACTGTAAATTTTAAACCAAGAACTATGAATGATCACGTTCATATTTCAAAAACCAATTTAAATATTTACTGAGAAAAATTTAGGTTTCACCTTGTTTTATAGAAAAGCTCTTGTGACATGAAATTGTTTTTTATCATTTTTTTCAATAAGCCACACTACTAAAAAATTATTAAATAAAATTTAATTTAAAAAAAAATAATAATTAATTACTATAATAACTAAATTAAATAATATTTTAAAAATTAAAAAAATTATTAAATTTTATATTATTAATAAATAATTTCTAAATTGATATCAATTAACTATCAAATTTAAAAACTAAATAATTATTAACTAAAATTTTGATAGTTAATTAAATATTAATTTTAAAATTATTTATTAATAATAATTTTTTATTTATTTTACTTTAGTTTGTAATAATATCTGATAGAGTACTCTTATATAAGATGTAACGTATGGAGTCATATCCTGAAAAAGAATAAAAAAAAGATTAAAAATTATCTTACGCATTTAAATGTGGCCCCAAATTTTTATACATCCATTTATTATAAATTTGATTATTTATATTAAAATGAAATATTTTAAGCTTGATCTTTTTAATAAATTAAGAAAATATTTCCCATTAATTTATTATTTATTTTACCTATACTAATTAATTTTCTTATTACTACTTAAACTGAATGAATTATAATTCAAATTTGAATTGAATTTAAAATTTAAATCATATTTAACCCTTTCAAATTTAATAATTTTACTTTTTCAACTCAAATTTAGCCAAATTAATTCTAATTAATGTTTTGAATTTAACATCTATCATTTGCTTTTTGACATTTCCTATTCTTCTAAGATATATATACATATATTTAATTAAGCTCATTTTTAAAAAAATTAATATAATAGTTCATGTGAAATTAATAAACATAAAAATTATTTCTCTTTATTTAAATAGTTTTTTTTGTACTTTTTTCAATTTTATTAGTTTTATCACCCTATTTTATTCTTAGATAAAAAAAATTAGAATCTCGATTTTGTTAACAGAAGATATCTTTAGTAATATTTCGTTATTGTTGTAGATATGTATGCAATTTATCATTACTTAATAATAAATAATAGTAACAATTTTCGTACATATATATAATTTTTAGATTTTACTTAAATAAAAATCACATAAAACTAAAAAATATATTAATTATGAATATTTTATATAATAATCTCACCATCTGAAAATAAAATAAAAGCATATATTTATATAATATATTACAAGCCATACATACACACACACACACACACACATATATATATATATATATATATATATATATATATATATATATATATATATATATATATAATTAATGTTATCTGTACAAAGGAATAGAAGAGACGTATACATCTTTTTCATGTTGTTATAAATTTGCTGATAAAAAATTAAAAAATATTGTTATAATTTTTTTTTAATCTATATTATTATATTTTCACGTATCAACACATGCCGTTTAAAAAAAAATATTTAAATAAATAATTCATATCATATTATATTAATCAAAACCCACACATATAGAATAATGACAATATATTAATAAGTAATTATACACAATATTATTAATAATTAAATCATACATATATAATAATGTTTTCAATTATTTAATCAAAATCCACACATATAGAATAATGACAAACTTATAGAAAACAAAATAAAAACACATGATGAGGTTGAATTATATTTTTAGAAAATTTAAACATTGTTTCTAAAACTAAATTTCATCTGTTGTTTTAGACATAAAAAAGACAAACTATAAGTTAAAAACACTAGTGAAATTTGATATCCTATCATCTCTACATTCTTTCTACTTAAAAATTAACTTGTTTTAACATAAATAGTTTTAAAATTTTAAAATTTAAGTCAAAGTAGTTATGATATTTTAAAATTGTAATTCAACATAACTATCACCACATTTAACCAATCAAAATAACAATAGAGAAGAATATAATCAAATTTTAAACCATTACTAATTCATTAAATTCATATATCAATTATATTATCAATGTAGTTATAAAATTAAAAAAACATAACAACTACAAATACAATCCAAAACATAGGCTTAAATTTACTTACAAGAGACTTACCTCAAACATCTCCTCCCATCAAATCCTACATGAAAGGACAAAAATGCATCTTTCCCAATCCAAACCCCACATGAAAACCAAAAAGAAGAGATAACTTTAAATTATTTAAGAAAAAAAGGGGGGAAATTACCATTAATGAAGTTATTATAAACTTATATGAGCTTACTATAAATTAGATTTTGACTTGCAAAATAGAAAAGGAAAAAAAGGAAGAGAAGTTCCTTGAACATCTTGAGAGAATTCAAAGAAAGGGTTTTAAAGGGATGACCAATTAAGATAAATGAAGAATGAAATTATTTGTTTCTCTATTTATAATGTTAAAACTATACTCAAAACATAAATATGATTTTTCATTTAATCTTTAAACGTTATCACCTAATACTCATGCATGTAGGTTCTTACATTCTCTTCGAAAGAAAAAAATTTCGTTCTTGAAAATTTATAAGAGAAAAGATAAGGATGGTGTTTTTGCATCTTCTCCTCAAGCTCCCAAGTAGTATTTCCTGATTTGGTGTAAACTAATATCTTTATACCTTAACTGCTTGATTTATTGATTATTAATTCTAATAGGTCTTACCTAAATGACAAGCCTTCTCTATCTTGAATCACATCAAACTTCATGAGGTGACTGAGATCTAACTTCCTAAACTAAGATACATGAAATACATTATGCATGTTAACTAGAAGTGATGATGGTAAAAATAAATCATAAGCTACTTAACCGATACGTATTAGAGTCTAATATAGTCTAATACAGTAGCTTGCCTTATACTTATGGTAAGTGTAACTCTACAAACACATTATTTGCAATTTCAAACTCTAAGTGTCTTATCCTTTGATTTGCATATAAATTATGCTTGCTCATGGAAGTTCTCATTCTATAAATAGGAGTCTCTTGTACATAAAATTCATATTTGAATTTTGTATTGAAATGCTAATTTTTAGAATCTAAAGTAGTTGGTAGCTAAAACCTTGATAACTAATTAGATACCAATTTAAAAACTAGTTTATTAATAATAGAAACTACTTCAGATAACAATAATTTTTTTAGTTTATAAAATAGTATCTAATTTAGGTAATATAGTAACTAATTATTTTTTTATCTCTAAAATTATTTTTTATTTAATGATTTTCTTAAGGTGATAACATAAATCTCATATGGATACATCTTCTATCAAACCTCACATCCATGTAGGAAAAAACGACTTTCTCAACCCAAATCACACATGCAAACCAGAAGGAAAAAATAACTCGAGATTTGAGAAAAGAAAAAATGAAAAAAGTAATCTAAATGAAGTTCTAACAAACTAATATAAGCTTAATCCAAATTAATTTATGACTTGTAAAGTATAATAGAAGGAGAGAAAAAAACTCATTGAATTTTTAGAAAAAAAAATTAAAAAAACTTTAAAAAGATGATAAATAAAAATTATTCTTTTATTTATAATATTAAAACTAAACTTAAAACATAAATATCATTCTTCATTTTAACATCTAAATCTTCTCACCTAATACATATAAAAACACATAATTATAATTTATATTCTAAAATTGGTACGTGTATGAAAAACTTTTATTTTTTTACTAATGAAGTCATATAATTGGTGTAATTAATGGCACTGTTATCTGTGGTGACAGTGACCCCATAGAAATTAGAAAGTAGAAAATAAAAAGGAAAGAGGGCATAACAGTGGCTTCCATTAGAAAAGCTAGGAAGTAGTAGCTAGCATTAGGAGTGACCTTGTTCCATGAATGTTCTGCAATGCAATTTGAAGAGCCAAAAAAAAGCTTCCAACTCCAAATGAGTTGTTGAATTGTGCAATGTGCAGAGGGAAAAAAAGGGAAAAAAAAAATGGTGTTTGTTGAATTGATGCAGTTGGGGGACAGAGACCTTGGGGAGGACCCCATGTAGGGTAGGTACAAACGCCAAAGGTAGCATTTAGTGAGCAGCCCCTAACAAGGACAACACTAAAATAATGGGCAGATTTCTTTTTTGTAGGATGGGATCTTTTGGGCCTCTTGTGGGCCCTCACTCGATTAGGACCATCTGTCCCTTTGTGACCGGCAGCTTCCCCAAACACGTGAATCTGATTCCCACTCATCACCCCTTAATCTCTTCATTTCTTTAACACTATCTTCTTAACCTTCATCATTACCTTTTAACACATCAATTTTCTATTAATAATACAAACTATTTTATATTCAATAATTTGTTTAATCTTTAAAATATTATCTAATTTAATTAATACAATAATTAATTATTTTTATCTCTAAAATTAACTTTTATTTAATGATTTTTTTTAACACAAATCAAATGATAACACCTTATATCATTACAAGAAAATAATTAAATAGAAACTAATTTTAGAGATCAAAATATTAGTTAGTATATTGAATAAAGTAAACATCGTTTTATAAACTAAGTGATTGGTATCTAAAGTAATTTATATTGTTAATAAAAATTTAAAAAGTAGTTTCTAAAGTGATATCTAACTATTAGCTATCTATATTTTAGCTACTAACTATTTTATATTTTAAATTAGTCTCTCTTAGTCTTTTAGAGACTAGTTTAGAAATCTCAAATATTAGTAGTTAAAACTTTACTAGCTAATTTAAATACTAATTTAAAAACTATTTTATAAATTTTTATTAATAATATAAATCAATTTAGATATTAATAATTTTTTAGTCTCTATAATAATATTTAATTTAATTAATATAGTGATTAATTTTTTATCTCTAGATTTAATTGTTATTTAATAATTTTTTTTATAGTGATAAGTTGTTAGCATTTGATTTGTGTTAATGATGTTACTATGTCTAACTATTAGTTCTCATGTAATTAAAATAATAACATCTGTGAATTTTCATTTACCTTTTCAATAATAATAATATAGGGTTTAGGAGTTATAAAATAACTTTACTGTTTGATCAAAATAAGTTCTTCTTACTACTTACTAGGATGAAACAATTGTTTAAATGAGATTTGATTCCACTAAACTTTAATGATAGTTGTTGGAATGAAGTATGAATGCCTAATTGTTAATATGAGAAACTATAGAATCTTAATGAGAATTTTATACCCTCCAAAATATGAACACGTTTACTTAAAAATACTAACATTGCAATTGATGGTGAAATTGTTTAACAATAATCATAGTAACCTAGTGGAGTGGGACATACCACATGAATAATTATAAAAAATAGGAGAGAAAATAAAATATATAATTAGAAAGGATGCTTCTTTGCATAGGAATCTAGGCAAAAGTTAGTGAACATTTTGCCTAATCAAGAAATTATTCGCTTTGCGTATGTTTTCTTATAATAACAATAACAATAATAATATTAATATAAATAATACCATAATAATGATTATAATAATAGTGTTTCCTTTTTTTTAATCTTAAAAAAATATTTCATTGCAGGCTTCAAAATTCAGACACTAGTGGATATGATCTGTGATGCAGAAATATCGTCCTTATTTCTTGTATGATTCTTGGGCCTGCATTTGATTGCAATTTGAATAATTGAAAGTTTTAGCATTTCTTAACTTTTTTTGTTTTTTTAAATAATTTATAATTCATTGACAATCGTTGATAATGGGATTTAAATTTTTTCCTCTCTCTTTGAAATTGACTAATTTTCCCTTTTCAATTATGGGTTGTGGGTGTCTTGAATTGGGTCACCTCTCACTATGCTTAGACAACAATTTCTCTTTGACTAATTATTTATTTAGCAATGGATATGGTGACACCCTAAAATGTATGATTTACAAATGTTGTATTTCCCATCAATTTGCCGTGTCGAATTTAATTGCCCATTAAGAATCTTGTTGTGTTAGACATCATATTCTTGGTGGTGGTTGTTTTCTCCTCCCCTCACATATTTCTTTTTGTTGCCATTTTCAACTATTTTACTTTGAAATTAAGAGGTCCTTGTCTTACTATGTCATATGCTTCTCTTCTAATTGCTTACAAAGAGAGTACACGAATAAAAGAGTTATAAAATAATTGCTTTTGGACCTATTTCTTATTTTTCATTCATTTTTGGTGAAGATTAGCCATGCCCACCAAGATCTTGCAACCATAACTATGAATATTGGCCTACAAGTTACAATGTACTTGCTAAAGTTACAAAGGATATCCTAATGATTAATCAACAATAACAAATATAAGCTTGTATAAATGCTACTTCTTGTCACGGAAATGGGTAGATCCATGTTTTTATGAAGTGTTTTTGGTAATAGTCTTTTACTCTTTTTTTTTTTTATCAGCAATAACAAATGAAGTAAATGGTAGTATTATGGGTACTCCAATCCATATAAAAAAAGATCTCTACCCAAGTTAAAGGTACAAGAAAAATATATTATCCAACACATATTTTAGCATCACAGACAAGTAAGGAAATATTATCCAGTACAAAAAATATAACATTACTTTTATCAAAGGGTCTTTCAGTTCAAGTAAGATATGTCTACATAATACTTATATACTATCTTGAAGAGGTTGAATAGCCAACACAACTGGATGTAGATTCGTGTACAATACAACACAAATAAAAAAGTTTTTGTCCTACTCGTATCATCGACCATACCCTTGTGCAATTACTTTGTTTTTGGAGATTTTCATGTAACAGTCATTTAATGAATTATGTCTTGGAGGCCTTGTGAGGGTTATTTTTGCACAAGGGTTGTAATATCTCTTAAATACTCATATTTATTCATTTTATTATTTGTTGATAAAAAAAACAATAAAAATCATACTCCTATTTAATTATTATTATTATATATGGACTTTATGTTTTAAAAAAGTGATCAGTGCAAATTCAATTTTATGATTACAATATTATTTTTTAAGTTTGATCAACTTTTAAATTCCATTCTTGAATTGTTTTTCAACTATTGGCACACAATATTAGGCGTCTACTTAAAGCAGTTTGAGCCATGGACCGTAAAATTTGGTTAGAAAGAACTTTGATTTTGATACCATTTTAAATATATGTACTTATTTGAAAACTATAATTGATTTGACTTGAGCATAATAGAAACATTTGCTTCAAGTTCTACGCTTTAAAAAATAAACTTAGTTTAAAATAAATAAGGCAAAGAACATCTATAATTATAATAACATTGAAGAGTTTTAGTTGATTGGGAGAACTAACAAATCAATTATGAACCTACCCAAAAAAAAATAAATTATAAGCATAATCTTTTTTTTAGTGCATACACATTGATGAATGTGTGTGGGCCCTTGGCATACTCCACCACAAGGTTGAATTGATGGTGATGGTGCAACGAAGGAATATATGATTATAATTTAAAAATCTAACCTCTTTGTGGATTAATGGGTAATGAGTTTGGAAGATAATTGGGATTTGTCAATTTGATGTATGAATTTGATTTGAGTTTGTGAAAAGGTACATCTCATGAAGTGTGTTTTGGTTGAGTGGTGCATTGCACACACATATATTTATATATAGGAATACCCCTACTCATACTTTTCCATGCTTTGAAATGGCTTTAAGCAAATAATGAAAGATTGAAGCAACGAAAGAGACCCCATATATGAATTGTGAGTGAATAATATTATTATTAGCCAAGGGAAAAGGCAAACCAACAAAACACTAAACCACAGTGCCCCATGTCTCCCTTTTGAGACAAAGACGTGTGAATAAACTAACCCACTTTCATTGCTTTGGTCCCTCTTCTTGTGCCTAGAATCGCACATCCATTTTTTGTGGGGTCAAACCCTTTCTTCCCACCCTCTCCTACTTCTCCATTTCCCTCATTAATCATATCTTTATCAATCCATTCATATGAATAGTTAATTATGAAATTCAAAACCAGCAAGCCCTTCTTCAACTTGATCCATACACACTTCTTGAACTTTACACGGATACAGATGTTACTATAATTTTATAGATTATAATTTTGCTTACTTTTTTTTTTAAGGGTTTTCATTTTACTTAACCTAATGGATGGCTAAGGAGATTGAAAATGGTTGTAAGTATCTAGGCCCATGCCATGTTGCTTTCTCTGATTATCTTGCTAAAGAATTTGTAGACGTGTTGGAGTTGATGCAAAAGGGTAAGAAATGTGTGTGACATAAGTTGTCGATATCGGTGATATACATATTCCAAATTTTCAGTTGGGGGTTGGGTGGGCCCGCTAGAAGTATTAGGATAGTACAAAGCATAGAATATGGATCTAAATAAAGAAAGCATGAGGGGGTCCATGATGCCTAACCTAACTTTCTTCCCTTGTGAAAGGGGGCACTCATGTACTACTCCATCATCATAGAATTGATTTTGTTGCTTCCTTTTGTTCTATCCTAACACATGTTTTCTTCTTTAAAGAACAGGGTCCCACTACTACTACTATTACTACTATCACAAGAAAAAATAAATTAAAATGATAGCACCTAGGGCAAGATAGAATTGAAATCAAGCTGGCTCCTAATAAAGTGCCATATCCAATTAATTCTCTTCTCCATAGACAACAATTGTGAATCTCAAAGTCTAAAGGTGCCACAGTGAAAGGCATTTAGAAATCCAAAGAATGGAATTCTTACTTGGTTTTCTATCACCAATGACATGTTGCTATTGAGGTTGGCCTTGCTTTTTAAAATACCATTTATTTCTCAAATTCAATGTGGATGGTCATACTCAATTGTCATTATCTAAACCCTCACTCTCTTTCCTTTTAAGCCAATGTGAGAAAGGATTTTGTTTCCCTTTTGATTCCTTTTCTTTACAAAAATGTTATTCTAACATTGTCAATTCCCTCTATTTTACTACTTTTTTTATTGCTCTCTTTCGAGATTTGTTTTGAGATGATGCATATTGGGAAGTGCCTAGCTGGGTCTATATATATGTATGTATATTATACCTTTTATCTCCTCTTATTCTCAATCCACTTTGTAAGGATAATGGGTGATATGAATATAATTTTCAAAAAGGACATGGTGGGTCAAGATAAGCAATTAAGAATCAATAAAAGAAAGAGGCATATACCATTCACCTAGAAATCCACAATCATATCTCACATAATGAAAATTTCTTTAGGAGAGGGAATTTAAATGAGGTGCCATGAGGGTACTTTTTACAAGGGATGGATTTGGTGGGATAGGTGGAGTAAGGCTAAAGATAAGGACATTATTTATTGCATTTTGAATGAAGAAGCCCCTCCTTTCCCACTATGGATGAAATATGGAAAAGAGAAGGCTAAAGGAAGATGAGAATAAAAAGAAGGAACATTGTTAACTATTATTTTCCTCTCACCTTTAGACACAATATTGGTGTGTGCTAGTGTAAACATCAACTCTCCACTAAAATAATATCCATGTGCCAACACCACCTAGCCTTACTCATCCCATTAATTGTTTCTTGGAGTTTGTGGTCACAACCCCAACTCCCCCCATCTTGGGTAAAATCATTATGCCTTTGCCATCCTTCCTCTTTTCTTTTTAGTGGGGGCTTTCTCTAAAAGTGTTAATACCTCCTTCTTGTCTACATTAGACACACCTCTACAAAATTTGGTTGTGATATGTGGGCACTCATTATATCTAGTGTCATATAGATATGATTTTTTTATGTGAATGGATGGTGTGTGTAGTGGGATGGGATTGGAATAACTATGTCATAAAATATTTGATCACCAATCAAGAGCAAGGTTGACATGTATATGTACTAAGTAACCCAAAAACCCACTTTAAAAAAAAAGATATGCATTCAGCAAATTAAAAATTGAAAAATATTTCCCCTTTCTTTTTTGTAGTCCTACATTGAGTCATGAACAAGAGAATTGAGATTGACATCACAGAGAATCGACCAGCTATCACTTTTGGACCGAATATATAAGAGGAAAAAAATTTGGTATTATCATCAATATGAGAGTGCATCATATTGTGCTGTCCACGATTCTTCTGGTGAAGAGGAAGATCAGGCCCACACTCATAATGGACCGTAAATTTTTGTTGTTGGAATTGACACTCCATTTTCATTACTCTGGCAGATTCCCATTGTGGGTTTTCTACAATCACTCAAGATTCTGTTTTCCTCCTTTTCTTTTTCAGGAATAAAATAAAAGATGAAACAAAACAAAACAAAAACATAGTTAAGGCGTGATGTTTTTTTTTTTTTTTACATTATTCTAGTCAAATGGAAGCTACACCATCAGTTTTACCTCTCCCATGCTTTTTAAAGAAGGATTATAGTGTTTTCACCTCAAAATGTTCTTTCCACTATTAGCATGTCCAATCAATTCATAATTCAGTCATTTAGTGGAGGATCAATGGAAAGATCAAAAGATTGCATCAAATGCAGCAATATCACATCCATTCAAATCAGACTTCTATGGCAGACACACATACTATTCTCAGTGCCTGTAGTCTAAAATGGTAACAACATGTTTGATGTTCCAATTCTATCTTTACAGCATTATGGAATTAGACTCTTAATTTTGATCTGGGTAATATTTGTTTTTGTTTTCTTTTTCCTGATATAGTACTAGTGGGGTGTACCCTAGTATGTCACATTTATGATATATAGTAACATAGTAACTCAAGGACCAGCATATTCATTTTGGAATTGTCTTCTAGCTATTCCTACTGTGTTTTCAATTTCCATCACTTTTACACACACCCTACTACACATAATTGAGGTCTTGTCTATCATCTACCCACTTGTCACTTGAAGCTTCTAATGATACTGCACAACCTAAAATGTTATAGTTTATTGTACTTGTTGCATATGAAAAAACAAATAGGGTCATCTTGAACAAAAGGAAGACATGTGTGAATTAATGTGTGTTGGGCCTGAATCACACTATGAGCCACTTCAATGGCAATAACAATCTCACCTATTTGATGAAGCAATCTTCCTGTTTTAATAATATCTCTCACATTAGCCCTATAATGGAATATCAGATAGTGACTGCACAGCTTAGACTTGTCCCCACCTTGTCATCACACAATATATTGTGTAATATGAGGTTAACACTCCCCATGTGCTTATCATTCAATGATGTTATGCTGCTATGATATCCCAGAAATTAATAACAAAATGACACACTTTAATTTAATGATTCTTGGCCTCTCCTTCAACACAATAATTTATTATTCTCACAAACTGACAACAGGTATATTAAAGGCTATAGAAAGCTCTTTCTAACTCTACCGTCCAAAATGTAACATGGACATAAATTGGAAAGAGAAAATTCTTGGAGAAAAAGTGTGGATGAGAGGAAACCTCCCCCACTAAGTCTGATTCAAGATGATCACGAACTTGAATTAATGAGTGCTAGCTAATATATACATGATGTAACAATATTCTTGTATATATCTCAACTAAAATCTAAAGATAATCCTAAATAATCACACACCTTAAAATGATGAGTGATGAGAAGAATGCAGTAAGAAACAAAAGTCGGTGTTCAATTAGTGAAGCACAATGACAAATCATGGTGTGATGCTGAAACAGACACCATTGTTTGATAGCAGTGTGTTAACCAGAAAACGAAAACTATGGATATGCATGTGAAGCACAAAAGGGTGTGCCACAGACAGACATAATGCACACGTCAATGCAAACAGACAGGAGATAACGTCGAAATGAGTGTCTTTTAGTTACAGATCCTAGTGGTTTGCATGCTTTGAGACTTGAAAATGACTTATATATGAATATGTCCACTAGAAAATTAATGCATTATGTGTAATCCTAGAAAAGTGAATTTTGATATTTCAGTTTCATTCTTACTGTTTCATACAGTATCTCATCATCAAAAAATAAAAAACAAAACACTGTTTACTCCCTGAAAATACAAAGTATTCCTATTTTAATGTATAAAACCTAAGAAACTGAAATAGTGATAATAAAACATAATTACAGACCCTAATCACAATAACTAGTTAAGTTTATGCCTTGTCGATGGATATTTTGGATTTGAGAATTTTGTAAGATTGAGTGACACACAGAGAGTGATATTAGGGAAAGCCAAAGTTGTATTCCTATTGAAAAATCAAAGGGTTAGCATGAATCACATTATTTTTGTTTAAAGAGAGAAAAGAGTTAATTGAAGACCCTAATAAACCAATAACAGTTGATAGGACCTTGATTGAACAACATTAATATTGAGGGACCAGTGATGTGCATGCAAGAAAAGTGGGGGAAGAAAGAAAAGCACCACTTGGATTTGTTGTTATGAGAAAATCAGAGTGAAGGGGAAGCTTGTTTTTGTCTTAATAACTACGTGAAAGCACTCAGCACGTGCAGTACCTGACGTTTTCATCAGAGGAAGAAGTTGCTGCTGCTAGCTGTATCCATTTATCACCATTCAATCACACAGTTCAATACCTAATTTTCTCTCAAAGCTTTTAAGA
This sequence comes from Phaseolus lunatus, assembly GCA_013389735.1. Taxonomy (NCBI): domain Eukaryota; kingdom Viridiplantae; phylum Streptophyta; class Magnoliopsida; order Fabales; family Fabaceae; genus Phaseolus; species Phaseolus lunatus. The sequence goes on from CM023861.1 coordinate 6,491,844, forward strand.
ATAACTTGTCATTTTAGGGTTTAGGATCAGAGATATTTTTATGGAAACATCTAGGCCCCTGAAATTCATATTCTTAGCTAGTTGGACAAAAACTCTTGGACTATCTCCTTAATTCGCAACTTAGTGGATCTAGGTTTGTGTGTTTAACTTAAAAATTGAATGTGGATTTTTAAAAGGGGATTTGTATTATCCATGGATTAAATGAGTTTTATTTCTGGAAATTGTGATTACTGGTGGAAACCTCAGTTACTGACATTGTATATAAAAGAAATTCAATGTAGTCTAAAACATTAGGTTTTCAGTTCCTATTGTTCAAATTAGGTTTACATTCTTTCTACGAAAAGTGAACAACAATGATAATGCTCCTTATTCTTATGTTTAACTTCCACATTCCATTGTCATGACCACCTCCACATGTAGAAAGAGGTTTCCTTAATTTATCTTCGATCTGAAAATCCAACTTACTCTTCAACGTGTCTTCTGCAACTTCAATTTTGACCTACTTGCCCCAATACTTGGAGTTGCACCTAACCAAGTTCCCTTACTCATATATGTTTTTTTATCTGTCAATATTGTTAGCTGAATTATGTTTCACTCGCTTCGGTTTAAACTCAAAAATTTTGGTTTTTTTTTTCCCTACTAGTTATGTTGTCTTTGTACACTACAAAAAACTTATTAATTAGAAATTAATTTTAGAGACTAAATATAATTAATTGCTATAATAATCAAATTAGAGACCATTTTGAAGACTAAAAAAATTTTTGGCAGCTAATTAGATACTAATTTAGAAACCATTTAATAATAATAGAAACTAATTTAAAAACAAAAAATTCTTTTAGTCTCCAAAATTGCTCTAATTTGGTCACTATAACAACTAATTATTTTTAGTCTCTAAAATTAGTTTTCATTTAATGATTTTCTTGTAGTGGTATGTAACTCCTTGCTCCTATGATCCAAGAAAGGTGTTTTGGTCTTCAAATTCTTACATACTTACTAATAATTTTGCAGTGAGGAGGTAATACAAAAATTAAAATTTCATGTTTGGAAATAATACTTGATTGCAAAGAATTAGACTTCATAACTTGATTTATTTACATTATAAGAGCAAAAACAAATAAAATATATATATAACAGCTCCTGATAAATGACCATCCAACCACCACGATTTTCACCGAGAGAAAAGGGGAAGATGAAGTCTCAAGGAGAAAAACCCTTCACTGGAGTAGAAATAATTGGGTTTTCTCTATCTTCTTAGTTTTGTAAATAAATTATAAAGAGCTTTTTAAGAATATAGATAGAGGTAGAATATTTTGTATAAGAATATAAATTTTCTTTGTAAATAAGAAGTATAGTGAGCCTCTAATTGGGCCTAAATTATGGAAGATCGGGTGGAACCCTAGTTCCCAAGTCAATTTCGTTACCCCCGAATTAGGCCACAATTGGAGAGTCAAAACCTTACAAAGAAGGTCAAGACATGGCAACAAATCATCCCATGTTAGTACCAAATCACCATGTTAGATAGTCTATCACTAAGTTAGATAGATTACGTTGGTTTTTAATTTGACTACTAAACAATAACTATCAAACGTCTATTTGAAAAATCTCTATATTTTTGTAAGTAACAAAGGATAAGAAAATCCTTATTTCTTCCAATCACGCAATCAAAGTAAATGTTTCAATAAAGTCTATATCTTTTTGCTATTTGTGCCCTTGTGCTACCAATTTAGCTTTATTTATTACCATTTTTCCTTCCTCATTGAGTGTGTTGTGAAAGACTGATCATGTTTTAATCACACTTTGAGAAATCAACATCCATACTAGGGATGACAAAATAGGACTAGCCATGTAGCTGACCCGCGTTGTTGAGAAAAACGCGGGACAGATTGCCTATTTCAACCTGTTGGCCCAGTTAGACCTACCTATTTCAACCCGTTGGCCCAGTTAGACCTGCCCTGCATGACCGTAGTCCGCACGAGCCAAGTGTAGGACAAGGTGGGCTAACTCGCATAACCTGTGTAACTTAAAAATTTAGAAATTTCTTTCTACACTCTCATATTTTCTTCATGCAGTATCTTATTCTAAAAATTTATAAAATTATCCATTCCAAATTCTACAATCTAGAATACAAATTTTGTACAATGCGAAACACAAATTTTAATATCCAAATTCTATAACCCCAGAAGTCTCTGAATTTCACATTTCGAAATTTTAATCATATCTTATTATGCATGTGTCGTGAGAAATATTATGAGATAATTTACCTAATTCATCTAAATAAAAAATAATTAAATTTATTCATAATTTATATTTAAAAAATTATTTTTCATTAATTTTTTAAAAAAGTATTTTTTATGTGTGCTAGCTCGCAGACCAAATGCGGGACAAGCCTATGTAGGGCGGGCAAGCCTGCATTGCCATCCCTAATCCATACAGTATTTCTCATGAACTGATTGAGCTCCTCTTGCATGGCTAGGATCCAATCTTCAGAGCTTCTTCAATACTTGAGACACAAAGGCAGATAGTTAGATCAAAGTTCAACATACCCAATATTTGATTTTGATTATGTGCTTAAATATAAAGTAAAAAGTATGATTTTATAAGCCTAAAGTCTTGTTAGACACAAGTGTTTTGTGTAGCCGAACATACTTAGATGTTTTGCTTATATACTTCATCTACTAAGATTTTGCTTGAACACACATATGTATGTTTCCTTAGTCTGATAAGTTTTTACTTAGATAAACACAAGTATGTTTACTTCATCGAATAAGCTTTTACTTGAATAGATAAAATGTTCGAAAGTCGATTATCCACAGAAAAGATGTTAACATCCTACAACGTTTTGTCCCAAAACTTATAATTAATTAAATGTGAAAAAATGAGTGTCGTTTTCAAAATGTATATTTTTTCCAACAAAATTGCCGGTAAAAATAACAAATAAAATATTTTAAAACTTTTTTACTTAGAACTCAAGAATTAACATTATTCTACGTATATCCATTTAAAAAAAAAGAGATAATAACAAAAGATATTTTGGTGATTGTTATTTTTAATTGTTTTAATAAATATTTTTATATTATAGTCTTGATTATCAAGTAAATATGAGACTTAACATAATAATTAATTGTTTAAAAATTATTAAGAAAATTTTAATTTTAAAATAAATCTAAGATTGAACCTAAGAATCAATTATTTTTAAAATTATTAATTAAACGGAAATTTTAAATTATTAAGTAAACTCAAAATTTAACATGATAATTAATTATTTTTAAAATTATTATAAAAAATCTAATTATCAAGTAAAATTAATATGATAATTAATTACTTTTGAAATTATTATAAATTTTATAATTATCAAATAAATTCAAGAATTAACATGAATTAATAATTTTTAAAATAAAAATACAAATAAAAATTTTAATTATTAAATTCGAGATTCAACATAACAATTAATAATTTTCATAAATATTTGATAACAAAACTTAAAGTGGAGGTAGCAATTTCTAACCCAGTGTCTAAGTATGCTATTCAATATATATCATGCATATGGTGAAGGCCATGCAATGAAGCCTTGAAATTGAATAACAATTATGCCATGCGATTGCCTTAGACAATTGAAACGAATGCAATTCTTAATGGTTTTTCTTCCTCCACGGATAATCACCACTTTGCCTTGCCAATTTTTCTCCATCACCAACCACGCAAGTAAAATAAAGGTTTCATCTCGATTCGAATTCCATTAACAAGCAATTAGCAAGATCAGAAACAACTAACAAGTAAAACCAGAACAAAATAACAGAAACATGTAATCAGAAGGTGGTTAAAAGGATTTCACTACAACTCCAAATCAAATTATGAGAAGTGTTGAACCAAACTCGAAGAAGTTCCTGAGTGTTCAGAGAAAACTGCAACTTCGGAAGGGTGAAATTAGGACGGCAATCCGGACCAGAGGAGGAGGAGACCGTACACACCTCTCGCTCAGGTTGTTGCGCGGTGGATCCCGACAGAGGAAGACGACGGCGTGCGACGGTGCATTAGGGCTTTGACTGTGCACGTGAGCTAGACAGGAGCGGGGGTGGAGTGAGAGAGCGGTGCCGTTGGCGAGGTCGTGGATCTGGTCCTTAGGAGAAGGTGTGGAAGAAGATTTTGTTGAATTGGATTGGGGGAAGAAGAGTGTGAAGAAGTGAGTTAGTGAGGAGTGGTACTTCTGTGTGCCTTCTTCCTTTTTTTATTTATTTTTCTGTTACATCTTTTGGTTGCTTTCTTCAACTAAGATAAGAAATTTTATGGTATATAAGAAAAATGCCTTAGGGTCTAAATTTGTTTGTTTTCACGTTTTTTTATACTTTTTTAAAATAGGAAAAAAATTGAACCATTATCAATAGATGAGAGACCAATTTAATTTAGTGATCATACCATAATGATTATTTATTTTCTTATTATTAATATTATTGTTATTATAATAATTAATATCAATATTATCAATATTATTGTTATTAATATTAAATTAATATTATCATTTTAATATATATTACTATAAAATAAAATTATTAGCTTTACTTTTATAATAAATTATTATTAATAATAAGGAGGTTATTAATATTATTATTATTATCATATTTATTTTTAATATGATTATTATTACATCAATTTATTAAATTAATATTTTTGTTTTAATATATATTATAAAAAAATAAGATTATTAGTATTATTACTATGAAAATTATTATTATTATTATTATCATTTTCATTATTATTATCTTTATTTGTTATTATTATCAATTATTATATTTATATTTTAATATATATTAATATAAAATAAAATTATTAACATTATAATTATCATAAATTATTATAAATTTTATTATTATACTTATTATCATAATTATTTTTCATATTACTATTACTTTTATAATTATCTTTATTGTTATTATTATTTAAATTTATTAAATTAATATTTTCATTTTTTATATATCTATATAAAATAAAATTATTAGTGTTATTATTATTATCATAATTATTTTATGATTATTATTAATATTATATATATGTGAGTCACTATAAAAGTGTTTAATTTTAGGACGTTTTGTTTTTATTAGGGATTATAATAACTTCTACTAAACACATACTTTCCAAAGGTTAAAAATAAAAAAACTCTTGAGAAATTTTTGCAATTTTCTAATGAATTCCAGGAAATTTTTTTATTTTCTTTTATTTTTTAGGGTTTAGGAGTCCAATTCATTTTTTTAACTCAAACGGTCCTCATTGTTTTCGCGCTTTAACGCTTCTCAATGTTTTCACTCTAACGCTCCTCACTGTTGTTTTCAAAAGCTCTGCTACAACCCTAGAAATCTTTCCATTTCTATGCTGCAAGCTCTCCATCTCTCTACTGCAAGCTCGCCATCTCTCTGCCAGTCAATCTCTGCTTCCTCCTATTTTCATTTTCTCCGTTTAGTTTCTCTGTAGATTTCTCTATGTATTGGATTCTATATTTCCATGACTTTAAACTGAACATATAGATTCTAGATTTTGAGAATTTGAGACATATTTGTTAAAAGTTTGTAAAGAGAACCTTGAAGTTTAAGTTTTCTTGGTTTAGCTTAAACATTTTTAATTTTTTTTTTTATCGTCAATAAAGAATAATATAAATGGGAATACTTGGGATACTCCAATCCATGTACAATGGCTTACACATTTTTAATTGGGCTTCTAAACCTGATTAGAGCGAGATTAGGCCATAATTTCTTCAAAGTTTGACAATTTAGGGTTTAAGTTCAAAGCCTATTAAAGGCTTCTTCTCAAATCAAGGACAAAAATCACTTGCACAATTTCTTTACGGTTTTAGTTTTTTTTTTTACCCATTTTTCTCTTGAAAGGATTCACAACGATTTTTTTATTCCCAAAATCTCTATAAAAAATCTCTTTAAAGAAGAAAGGTTGACAATATTGACGAAACTCATGATAACGAGAGCAATAGTAAAGCTCTTATAATCTTTAGCAATCCTTTAAATTTTAGTTTGTTAGAAAGAATATTGTTGTATTTATTTGCAACCAAAAAGAGTGTTTATCATCTTGCATTCATCTTAGGACGCTTCCCTATTTTTATTATCAAACATGTGATCATTTACATCACACGCTTTCTATAAACAAAGATGTTTGGCCAATAGTGGTTGGGTTCCTCAAGTCTTAGGCTGCATGTTCAAACAATACTCTGTGTTTATAAAGCAGTGGTTTGGTCCAAATGATACTCTATGTTTAGCCAAGAGTGGTCATAATCATGATCCAAATTACACTTACCTTGTATCTTGTAGTGTTAGTTTGCTATTGAAGCTTGATCATGTTAATTAAGAACTAGACGTAGTTTGAGTTTTTAGACAAATTAGTACAAAAATACCTTGTGTAAATATCTCTCAAGTCTTAACTTTTAAATTGCATATTATTGATCTACAACTAATCGAAGAATGATATATTTGCAAAAGTAAGTTTTGAAAAATATTTTTGGCAATGCGTCTGTCAACTTGAAAGTTGTGTTCAATGAGCCTCGTCAAAAACCTCTCTTATAAAAATTGCTTAACAATGAGTCTATCAAGTTTTAAAGTTCCTTTTGGACATTGCCTTGTGAATATTTTTAAAAATCTTAAATACACAATTCAACCTTCTTAGTTGTGTATTTTGCTTGTTTTCACAAAAACGATGCTCCATCTCTTAATGAAGATCTGGTTCTCACAACTTCATTTCTCTCGCCAAGGATATGCTCTTATGAATGAGAGGAAATGAACTTCCAATCCTTCTATTTATGATCTAAAGTACATTATTTATGACTCTTTTTGCGGAAAGCATACTGAGTCATAAGTAATAATTTGTCCCTATGATGCAATGCTAGCTTGCATTGCTATGAGTCTTTTGTTTTGTATTTTTGGGTGCGGAATTTGATGGGATTGGGTGACTAAAATGAGTGAAAGAAATTATGAAGTATTGATGTATGGAGAATGATAATGAAGCTTAAGAGAGGTTAGGCCAACTCCTAAGAGGTTCCTTGCTAAAACACTTAGAAATAAGGTTAGCAAAGAGTGAGCTAAGAGACTAGTAGAGGCTAAAATTTTGACAGCAATTCAATAATATATTCAAAGCCAATTTACAAGGGGGCTAACACTTGTATTTATAGTGCTATAGGCAGCCAAGGTGCAAGCTTTAAACCTAAAAGCTCTCCACTCATAGAAAGACAAGTGACTCTCTGTAATTGGAGTTAATCCTCTCAAATTAAAGGTTGACAAGTGTCCTCCTCTAATTGGAGAGAATCCTCTTCATTCTCATGAAGACAAATGTCCTTTTGGCATTGGTGGGAATCTTCTCCATTAAGGAGATGACATGTGGACCTTCATGCATTTCTTGCCACTCCATGCTTTCTATTTGCACTCTAGTAATTTATTTGTGCACCCTAGATGGTCTAGAGTTGCATTGGGTCCAAGGAGGTCCAATTGTAACTATGGCAAGACTCTTTCTTTTTCTATTTACACCCTACTCTAATTGGCCCAATACATGATCCATGAAAATTGGTCCAAAACATAGCCCAAGGAAATGGCCCAAATACAAGCCAAAAATAAAACTTATACTACTTTATACAATGTTTATAAAACTAGAGAAAAACTAGACGAGCAAAAAACAATTAATTCTCCCTGAGATGAGAGTCTTCTGAGCTCCTTTTTCTGCTTCCAATCTTCTTAGCCAAATGTTTCGAGGCTGAATGGGTTTTCATCACCTAAGTATGGATATCGAACCCACAATGATCAATTATTTAAAATCCTAATAATAACATTCACTAAGTATAAGAATATGTACAATAATTTGATTTGATATTGACAATAGTTTGCATGAAAATTAAATAAAAGCAAAGTAAGTAGTTGTTGATTCAATTGAGAGAATTGGGATTGTGGTTCATCCTTCTTACTCTTTTGTATGTTGAAAAACATAATAATATTCTATCCTTTGATTGATGTTGATGCCCATATAAAAGTCATTTATTGATACATATCTTTATGGATATAGATATCTTTATGATTATGTAAATATAACTAGTTATTGATCAATGCCTTTATGCTTATGTAAATATAACATAACCAATTATTGATAAATATCTTTATGATTATGTATATATAACCACCTATTATGACCACAAAGATTAGTATTGATTTAAAAATCAAAAACCGATATTTATACCTCATAAACTTACAAGTCAGTAAATACAATAATAATGGAGTATCAACTCACTCAATACTTGATATTCACTTATTACTCATATATCATTATACTTTTACTGACTTGAGCGTCAGATAGTTTACTACAGGTGGACTTCCACTAGCATTTTGGTGATAAAGGTTTGGCAATCCTCTAATGAGAAGCTCGATCTTACCAACAACTCGAATTCCACATCTTGAAAGGTCCAATACCAAATTCTATTAGAACAATTTACAATCAATGTAAAATAAGACATATAACATCAATTGGATAAAGGAAGAAGTAGTTAAAAAACAATATTTATAATTCTTAATGATAAAAAATTCTAATTTTTTCTAAAAGTTATATGTAATCATTATAGTCGAGAGAAATCACTAAAAAATATTTATTTGATGCATTCCTTCTTTCTCTAATCTAAAACTGCTTTTATAAAAGAATATTTAATTTTTTAAAAACTAAAATTTAAGCCCAAATTTTTTAACATAATTCAAACTCCCTCACTCTTGTGTTATATACTTTTACCACAAATTAAAACTAATTTGACTAATGAAATGGATAAATTTTTAATCAATGAATTTTTTTTTTCAAAGTTAGTTACATATATATTAAGAACTAAATTAAGACTACACTCAACTTTTAATGACGCATGGCCTTTAGTTTTGTTTTTTAATTATATATTTGTTGTGTAGTAAAATGATTGAGAGAGAAATGATAGTACCCCATTAGATATGGTGTCTAGGATTAGATAGGTATCTATCTATGTGATCATTTGATGAGGTCCACTTTGGAAAGAAAGGATTACTTGGTGAAAGGGTAGAAGCATTCAAAATATATTACCTCAATTCATGACTAAGGATTTCATTTCCAAATGCTTTTGCTCCACCGAATCGCAGGTCAATTCATATGCTGAATTTGATGTGTGGATCACTGCTTTACAATCGGATTTCATGTGCATTTCAATAGGTTTTGTAAGGATAAATTAAATGTAAAATTCACTAATTTTGTAAGTATTATTAAAAAATTATTAAATAAAAATTAATTTTAAAAACAATAAATAATTAACTAAATTAGATAACACTAAAAGAATTATTGATATCTAAATTAGTTTTTATTACTGATAAATAGTTTTTAAATTGATATCTAATTCGTTATCAATTATTTATATTCTAAATTTGGTAGTTAAAACATTTGGTAACTAATTATATTAATTTAGAAATTATTTATTAATCGTAAAAATTAATTTAGATACTAATAATCTTTTTAGTCTCTAAAATAATATATAATTTAGTTAATATAATAATTAGTTATTTTTTGACTTTAAATTTTTATTTATTTAATATTTTTTTTTAGTGAAAGTTAAGTTAAATGTAAAGTCCACTTAATATAATATCAAAATCATTCAAAATATGTTAAAAGATCTCATATTGATTATAAATAATTACATTAAATTAACTCATGGATTTAAATAAATAATAAAAATGCAAATGCAACTACTGATGCAGATCTTAAAATATGTGGCAAGTTTTAAAAAATTGGTTATAGAAATAAGGAATAAGAAAGCTCCTTTATTCTATGTGGAGTATGATATCACATGAGGAAACAAATTGGAAGAATTTGAATGACCACAAATCCACCAAAGCACAGGTAGATGCATGAGTACCAATTGTTTAGAATCGCTTGCAATAGTTTCTCACCAATCAATGTTCCAAGTGGAGCTTCTTATAGTAATATTCTGAGAAGTGAGGACTCTTTAGTTGATTTGTTGATCCTTTGTGTAATAGTCTCTTTTCCCATTCACACAAAGCAAAAGAAAAGAAAACCCAAAAAAAGGGTCTTTGTTCTATTTGAATTTGTCCCATGCTAAAATTATCTTACATAGTAATTATTTTAATGTCAAAAATTTTGTAGCTATATCACTACAATAAAATCATTAAATAGAAACTAATTTTAAAAATAAAAAAATAATTAATTGTTATAGTGACTAAATTAGAGACTATTTTAGAGATTAAGATTTTTTTTGCTTTTTAAATTAGTTTATATTATTATTGTTAAATAGTTTATAAATTAGTATCTAATTAGCTACCAAATTTAGAATCTAAATAATTGATAATTAAAACCTTGATAGTTAATTAAATACCAATTTAGAAACTCTTTAACAATAATAGAAATAATTTTTTTTTAGTTTTTAAAATAGTCTCTAATTTAGTCACTATAGCAACTAATTATTTTTTATCACTAAAATTAGTTTCTATTTAATGATTTTTTTTAGGATATAATTAAACAAAACTAACATATAAATAATCTTAGTTTCTTAAACATGTAACATGAGAAACATATTTGATATATATATATATATATATATATATATATATAATTTATGAAACTTAGATAAGCTTAATGGATGAAGCGGGGTTGATTTTTTGAAATATTATTGCTTCAATAAGATTCTAATGCTTCTTGAAGTATTATTTTTTCACTGAAATCATATCATATGATGATTTCAGTTCAATATCTTTTAGATTTATTTTATTTGTATAAATTAAAAATTTATGATTTAAAATAAAAATTTGTGTAAAAAGTTATGCATGATTTAAAAATTAATTTTATAAATTGTTTGACTTATTTAAAAAATTGTTTATTATAATGTATAAGCAGTGAGAAAATAAAGTGTAGGAATGTGAAAAAATAGACTATAATCATAAAAACATAGAAAAAAATTTGTATAATATATATAACATTATTATCACATAACAATGAAGAAATCATCTATGAGATGTGTTATAAAGTGGTCTTCTTCTTGGTTATCCTTGTGGGTTTTGTTGGTAGAAATGTTAGGAGGTTGCATACGTGGACTATCATCATCATTTTCTTCAATTGCGTTGTACTCACTTGGATATTCTGATTCCTGTGAAGGCATTGTGGGTTGATAACAATGCATGAATGACATTGAATTGTAAGCAGATGGCAGAGTCATCATGGAGGTGGCAAAGAAATTTGATGGACTAGGAATTATTTTTTGGTTGAGATGGAAATGTGGTGTAAGATACTTGTTGGAACAATGATTGGGATGACATGATGTGGGGTTGATCCATATATTTGAATAACTGAGTTGGTTGAAGACTTAGTGGACGAAAAGATTGTCGTTCAAATGGCTGAACATTAGAAGAAGACTTAATATGATGTTCATTAGGTTGTGAATGAGATTGGTTATTCTTTGTGGACTTTAAGTCTAACTCAATCTTATAAAACTGGCTTATAAGGTGAGATTTTCACCCACTTATATACTATGAAATGTTCTACTCTCTAGTCGATGTGGGATCTCCAACACACCCTGATGTGATTCCACTAGCCATAATAACATGATTCTTTGATATTCTATGGAATCAACTTGAGTTGGCAAAGATTAGGCACTTTTATAGAAGATGATAAATGTTCTATATTTCAAGAACTCACCAAATCTTGCACCAAAAACCAAACTCACATGGAAGCTCCATTTACTATCAATTGAATCGATTAAAAAGCTGGAAAACAAGTTTGAACCAAACAAGAAAGAAGGAAAACAGAAAATGAACCGTTCAAAATCAAAGAAAAGGAAGAATAGTTGCTGGAAAACTGAAAACAGAACCAAAAACTCAAGAAAACCAACTCAAAACATGAACAACTAAAGAGAAAAAAGGAAGGAGAATAGAAAACTTATGAAAATGGATGTAGATTGGTATGAACACGCCACTAGAAGTGATGGATGCTCCTAGATGAGTGTGCTGCCGCCACTTGAGGACACCATGGATCCTTCAAGATAAGACTAGAGAAGAATGCTCAAAGCTCTCCAATGTTCTCTCAAAATTTGAGTAGAGTTTCTTTACTATCAATTTCAATCTTGAAAATACAATGAGGAAGGCCTCCTATTTATAGCATGAGGAGCCTTGGAGAACAAGTTGTGAGGGTAGTAAGGGAAGACACAATATGTTGCAGCCTAGGTCATTGACTTTGGTCAATGCCACACCATTTCACTCATTTCTAGAAGGTAGGGTTTCCTTCCTTCCCTAATGGACTTCATAAGCCTAAACTTATAACTTCACCTCCTTATTTAATTCTACACCTATCTACTAATACACCCCCCCTAAGACTCCTAGCTAAAGACTAAAAGATGCTATAACAATAGAGGTTTCTAATGTTTCCCTCTAAGCACCATCAACCAAAGAAATTACAAAAAGAGAGAATAATTGTTCCCTAGCTCCTAAAACTTTGAACATGCTTCTTGTAAGCCTTTGAGGTGGGCTTTGATCTTCATGGGCGTCCTCTATTTGCACCTCTACCTCTTCTTGATCTTGTTGATTGGCCTCCATGTCCACTAGAGCTTGATCTCCATCATACTCCCCGAGTTGGAGAGAATTCGACCACGAATTCTGGAGACTATTTGGATTCTTCAAGAGAACCCAATTATTTACAAAAAAAATGTTCTACTCTTTAAGAAGACTAGTAAGAAGAACTTCAAGTGCTTTGGAATATGGCCCTGTCTTCTTTTTGTGAAGTCTTCTTTTGATTGTAGAGATGACCCTTTATATATAGCATTTTTGATCATCCTTAAGTGGTCTTGACTTGCATCATACCCCCCAAGTTGGAGAGAATTCGACCACGAATGCAGAACTCCTGCATATAACAAAGTCAACTTGCTCATAGATAAAAAAGGATAAGAAGTGATATTAGAAGTTGACTTGTAATGTTGAAGCGCGGGAAGTTCATAGGAAGGTTTATTATCTATATACCAACTTTGGAAAGAATGTTTAGGAATGATAAAACTTTGTGAAGAAAAGCCTCTTAGAAGGGGTAAACCTTTAGGAGGAATTGGAAAGTCATTCCTAACATTCTTTAACAAAGAAAGAAAATAGGTAGAAACCTTGGGTAATGAAAAAGATAAGGAAGAATAACACCTTGGAGGTGCAAATTGTAGCATAGCCCGAGTCAACATCATTGATTTAGTGGCATAGGATGAGACTTGGAGACTCGGTTTCTCTTTTCTTTCATTCCCTTTTTCATTTTCTCTTTTGGTTTTCATTTTGAATTGGTCTTTATGGACCTCACTTGGAGAAAGAGATTTTAAAGTGATCTTATGCCCATGGAAGGTAAAAGAAATGTTGTTGGTAAGGCCATCATGTAAAGTTTTCCTATCAAATTGCCATGGCCTACCTAAAAGAAGATGAGTTGCTTCCATAGGGACAACATCACATAAGACCTCATCTTTATATTTGCCAATTGAAAAAGCAATGAGGACTTGTTTATTTACAATAATTTCTCCTACTTCACTAAGCCATTGTAATTTATAGGGCTTTGTATGAGAGATGGTAGGTAAAGCAAGTTTCTCTACCACTCTTGTACTTGCCACATTTGCACAACTCCCCCCATCCACTATCAAAGAACAAATGTTGTTTTGAATAAGACATCTTGTGTGGAAAATATTTTCCCTTTGACTTTCATCAAAAGGTTGTGAAACTTGCCCAAGAAGTCTTCTCACAACTAACAAATCTCCTTCAAGTGGACACTCACTTTCTTCCTCACTAGATGCATGAGAATGCAATGAATGCTTAGGAGAATCCGAATCATGCTCACTAACTACAATGCCCTCATGTATGTACATACTTCATTTAGAAGGACAATTTGCAGCAATATGACCATAACCCAAACATTTAAAGCATTTAGTATTAGATGTTCTAGTGGGAGATTTAGGCCTAGAAGTAGATGGCTTAGTTTCCTTGGGTTTGAAAGAAGAATCTTTGGAAGGAGGTTTAGAAAAAGAATTTTTGTTTCTCCAAGACTTGGAGTAGTATCCATCATTGGAAATGTTTTTGAAAGAGTTTTTCTTAGCAAGTTGGGCTTCCACCTTCATTGCAAGATGAACTAAAGATCCCAATGATGAATACTCTTGTAACTCAACAATGTTTTGAATATCCTTCCTAAGACCACTTACAAACCTAGCAATCAGAGCCTCCTCACTTTCTTCTAATTCAAGTTTAAGCACAAGCGTTTCTAACTCTTTATAATATTCATCCACATTTAGCGTGCCTTGTTGAAACCGTTGGAGTTTCAACATGAGGTCTTTCCTAAAATGTGGGAGCACAAACCTAGCGCGCATTTGATATCTCAAAGAGTTCCAAGAGTCCACGGGAGGACCCTTGTGAAACATAAAGTCCTTTACAATACCATGCCACCATTTCATGGCATAATCTACAAATTCTAAGGTGGCTAGCTTATACTTGTGTTGTTCATCTTTGATGTCATGGAGCTCAAATATTTGCTCACACTTAGCCTCCCAATCTAAATACACATTAGGATCACTAGAGCCATTGAAAGTAGGAAGTTTGACCGAAGGTAGCCTAGCCTTTACATCTTGATAGTAGCCATTGCCATAGTGAGGTCTCTCCCCTTGGTTGGGATGTCTACGTCCAAGGAATTGGGGTGGAGGTCTCCTTCTCCTATGCGCATCTCCACTGCCAAAATCATTTGAAGACGCTCTTGTGGAATGTCGATGTGAATGATGCTCATCATGGATTGAAGGAGATGGTCTATCTTGTTGCACCTCTAGCTTTTGCAATTGCTCTTCCAAACGTCTAATGGTTCGTTGTGCTTCATTTAATTCACCAAGGATTGAAGCTTTGGAAGGAGAATTCTCCTTGTATGAGGCATCACTTGAAAATCCTGCCATTGGTAATTAAAAACAGCAACACACAAAAACAGCAAACAAAGGAAGACACAAAAATTAGCAAAAACAGTGAGTGTGTTAAGTAAAATTAAAACCGAATTGAATAGAGGCAGAAAGAATGGGGCACTCCAAAGAAAATGTCCTTGCACTAATCTGATCTTGAGGCCATGGAGTCCTCAAATGAAAGATGTCAAAGCAAGTACACCAATCTCAAAAGCAACCACCACAAAACCAATGAATCAATAAAGACAAACAAGAAAAGGTATAAGCAAAGAAAGGTAATTGCAAAAGGAATACTATATGTAAGACAAACTCAAAGAGTAAAGAATGAAAGACAAGCAAGAAAATAAAGAACTCAATGAAGAAAGAAGGCACACCAAAAGAGTCCTAGAGAAAAGTACTAGAGTAGATTTAAGAAACCAAAAACAGAACTACAAGAAAATTGTTGTATGAAAACTGTGCTATTTTTACAGAGTTAACTGGAATGATTGGAAGCGAACTGGAATGTGAAAAATTTGGCACAGAAACTTCAATGTCTCAACTCAATAATGGCACTGGAATGAGGGAAAAACAGTAAGCCAATTGAGAGAAATAAATTTTTCAAAATTGCTGCCCAATTATCGTCTTTTTTTCGGCAGGAATGTACACTTTTCGTATTTTATTTATCATATTTTGTCTACTTGGAATTTTTGATTACTTTTTTTGCTATGCTTTTGTAACACTTTGAAGAATGTAAATCTAAATTTTCAAAAATTTCCAGTGAGCCAATTAATTGCAGTAAATTGAAAACAGTAGCACGTTTGTAAGAAAACAGAGTATCCTATTTAGAAATGAAAAACAGTATGATGAACTAGCAAAGACATAATGGAAATTGTGTAAAGGAACTTGTATAGGTCTAGAATACAAGCATGAACTCAAATCTAAAAATGAAAACGCACAAAGGATCAAGCAATAAACTCAAAAACAGAATGTAAACCAAAGCAAGAAACAATCAAAGCAATAAAAGTACTACTAGAAGAAATGACAATTATGGAATAATATGACTTAAGACAAAACTTGACATGATTACAAAATTAAAAGACATATCACAAGATATAACAAGTGAAAGGAAGCTTAAGGTCAGCTCTAGGAAGGAGAATGCCAGTCCAAAAGAGCAACCAAACTCATATGAACAATGAGTGCCATAAACCTTTTCACAAACACTTGGTGGAACAAAAGAAAAACAGCAAGAAAACTCAAAGTAAGCCTAAAACAGAAACATAAAGTGCAAGAAAATTAAAAGAGCTCAAGAATTAAAGTGCACACAACTCAACAATTAAACAAGAATGAACCTAAGACTCATGATACCACATGATGTGATTCCACTAGCCACAATAACATGATTCTTTGATATTCTATGGAATCAACTTGAGTTGGCAAAGATTAGGCACTTTTATAGAAGAGGATCAATGTTCTATATTTCAAGAACTCACCAAATCTTGCACCAAAAACCAAACTCACATGGAAGCTCCATTTACTATCAATTGAACCGATTAAAAAGCTGGAAAACAAGTTTGAACCGAACAAGAAAGAAGGAAAACAGAAAATGAACCGTTCAAAATCAAAGAAAAGGAAGAATAGTTGCTGGAAAACTGAAAACAGAACCAAAAACTTAAGAAAACCAACTCAAAACATGAACAACTAAAGAGAAAAAAGGAAGGAGAATAGAAAACTTATGAAAATGGATGTAGATTGGTATGAACACGCCACTAGAAGTGATGGATGCTCCTAGATGAGTGTGCTGCCGCCACTTGAGGACACCATGGATCCTTCAAGATAAGACTAGAGAAGAAGGCTCAAAGCTCTTCAATGTTCTCTCAAAATTTGAGTAGAGTTTCTTTACTATCAATTTCAATCTTGAAAATACAATGAGGGAGGCCTCCTATTTATAGCATGAGGAGCCTTGGAGAACAAGTTGTGAGGGTAGTAAGGGAAGACACAATATGGTGCAGCCTAGGTCATTGACTTTGGTCAATGCCACACCATTTCACTCATTTCTAGAAGGTAGGGTTTCCTTCCTTCCCTAATGGACTTCATAAGCCTAAACTTATAACTTCACCTCCTTATTTACTTCTACACCTATCTACTAATACACCCCCCCTAAGACTCCTAGCTAAAGACTAAAAGATGCTATGACAATAGAGGTTTCTAATGTTTCCCTCTAAGCACCATCAACCAAAGAAATTACAAAAAGAGAGAATAATTGTTCCCTAGCTCCTAAAACTTTGAACATGCTTCTTGTAAGTCTTTGAGGTGGGCTTTGATCTTCATGGGCGTCCTCTATTTGCACCTCTACCTCTTCTTGATCTTGTTGATTGGCCTCCATGTCCACTAGAGCTTGATCTCCATCACACCCCCTCACACCAAGACTACCAACTCGTGCGTGAGACTATATATTTATGGGTGGTCCGATAGCGGCCCGATTGTAGGTGACATGATAGACCCAACAAATTCTCGCTAGGATAGACTTAAAAATGACTCTGATACCATATTAAGAAGTGAACTTTAAGTCTAACTCAACCTTATAAAACCGACTTGTAAGGTGAGGTTTGCACCCACTTATATACTATGAAATGCTCTAATCTCTAGTTGATGTGGGATCTCCAACAGTGTTGTATTATTGCAAAATTTGTTATTAATGTAGGATGAAAGAAACACTACAAGAAAATTATTAAATAGAAAATACTTTAGATATCAATAATTTTTTAGTCTATAAAATAGTATCTAACGTAGTCAATATATTAACTAATTATTTTTTGTCTCTAAAATTGATTTCTATTTAATAATTTTCTAGTAGTGGAAGGATAATATTAAAGAAATTGGGAAATGAACTTACATCGTCACTAGAGATTGATTGTATGCTTGATATGTAGTGAATACTATGTCAGATGTACCATTGAATGTATGTTGTATTGTCACGCAAATGGTCATTTCCATTGAACTGATTTCCTTGGATTAGATGATTTTGATGGTCATTCCACATAACTATCCATTTGACATGATATTGTGACCAATATCGATTAGTTCTTCTTCTCATGTCTTCTTTGTGAAGTTGATTAAGGTTTAATGTCAATTGGAATACTTTGTTGAAACCCAAACTACCACATACCCTATCAACTTGATGAAATTCAATTGTTGCAAAATAAATTAGAGGAACTATTGTCCATGTAACTAGAGAAAGATCGATAGTGATCAACTGACTAACTTCATTCCTCTAATACGGAGTTCAAAGAAACTATAAAAATGTAGTTAACATCAGTAAAGGGAAATTTTCAGTTAAAATGGTATGTAAATTTCGATATTTTTACAACCTATCTAGGTTTAATTGAATCAAACATATTACATATTCAACTAACTATAGTTGTGGCTATGCTTGTCCTTTGGCTCACCTGAGACCACCTACCATAAACATGAGTAAACAATATGAAGCACATCAAATGTAAAAACAAACTTAAGATACTGTAAAACTCTATGTTCATATCTCATAAATAAAAAAATAAAATAAATGACCTTTCACCACAAATGAGACTACATTGAATGTCATAAAGCAATATCACATCGATAATAGCTACAAATTTGTTGTCGTCAAATCAAAGACAAACAAATATATTGCACATTGAATACATTATGACAATGGGTGTATATGGCAATTACGTGCATCTTTGAGCAAAATCCAAAGTTAATGGAGATGAAAAAAATTGATGCACACCATACTTGTTTGTCAACCACTTTTATGAAGATTATGTTAATTTAGGCTCAACCTAAATTGCTTCCATGGTGCTCAATTCGGTTAAGGAAAATTCGTTTGCCCCAATAAAATGCTTAATTGCAAAAATAAAAAAACCTCCATAGATATATTATCACATATAGAAAAGATTGGCTAGAAAAACAAAAAGCTTTTTCCAGGACATTCGATGATTGGGAAAAATTGTACAATGATCTTCTTAGGTGGTTACAAGCACTACAAGAAAGTAATTTAGGCATAATTGTTCAGTATATTGCTTCTCTTTAACTTGTCAACGGTGTTTAAGATACATCTTGTTATATTTTGGATCATGTCTTTTGGTCTTTCAAACCTTGCATCGATAGATTTAATTTTTGCAAGCTTATTGTCCAAGTTGATGGGATTTTTTTTACGGGAAAATACCATGCAACATTGTTGAATGCAATCGCTTAAGATGGGAATTAGAACATATTTCCATTCGCATTTTCCATTGTTAAAGGTGAGACCCGGAAGCTTTCATATGGTTCAAATTTGTGCATTATCACTGATAGAGGAATGAACATAATCTCAGCATTACAATCCGAAGAAGTTGGATGGGAAGTAGATGGTCTCGTTTTTGTGTATTGCATACGTCATATCGCATCTAACTTCAACAAAAAGTTCAAAAATTATAAGTAAAATCGAAAATTGATTAACATGGATAATAACATTACTTACCTTTCCTCATACAAAATTACACAATCAATGAACATTAAGGTAATTTCATTTATTTCATTATCACAACTTATGAAATGAAGCAACCCACTCTACAAGCAAAGCTACTAGCTGTGTGATCAAAATTTCGGTAAGTAGTTTCGTGGATAGATCAAATGTCATAAAAAAAAAGAAAGTGGACTCGGCGTACGATGGGGCAAGAGTACAACTATATGACAACAAATCTAGCTAAATGCATGAACTCCATTTTGAAGGGAATCTTTTCCTTGCCCATTTCATCTTTGGTTAAGGCAACCTTTGAAAGAAGAAAAACAAGGTTTGTGACGAGGGTTGAAGATGGACACAATGGTACACGCAAGTCATTATTGTCCAAAGATATCACATCCTTATTGAGAAAAAATGAACAACATTCGACTATGTGTCTTGTGCAAAGGTATAATCAAGAAAATTCAAAATTTGATGTTCAAAGAGATAGTCACCCCCACTTGGTTTGATGACCAATTTTATATACAGTTAGATTAAATGGTTGGTGTTGTGATTGTGGGCATTTTCAAGCTCTTTGACTTCCTTGTCCTCACATTATAACAATTCGTTCCTCTAGTCATTTACAACTAATGATATTTGTTGACCCCATGTGTATAACCTCCATAACATTAAAAAAGCTTAGAAAGTCCAATTTCATCCCATTCAAAATGAGGATTATTGGTATATGTATATGTGATTGAATTTCATACTTGACCCACACATATGCTACAAAGAGTTAGGAAGACCAACAACTACTCATTTCTAGAATTAAGTGGACCAGCCAGTTTAGAACAAGCCAAATTTTTTTTTTTTACTATCATAATGAATGCCATAATAGGAGAAATTGTCCATTTAAACAGAAAAAATATTATGTTTTGTAATGTTCATTTAATATCATTATCCATTTTTTCTTATTTGACCATTAGTAATTCTTGCAACTATAAATATTATCAACATAATCAAACATATAATATATTTCATACACTCAAGCACTACAAGAAAATCATTAAATAAAAATTAATTTTAGAGACCAAAATCGTTAGTTACTATATTGACTAAATCAGAGACTATTTTATAAATTAAAAAAATTATTGGTATTTAAAGTAGTTTCTATTATTAATAAAAATTTATAAAGTAGTTTCTGAATTGGTATCTAACCATTAACTACAAAAGTTTTAGCTACTAACTACTTTATATTCTAAATTAGTCTTTATTAATCTTTTAGGAATTAATTTAGAATCTAAAATATTAGTAGCTAAAACTTTGATAGCTAATTTAGATATCAGTTTAGAAACCATTTTATAATTTTTTATTAATAATAGAAACCAATTTAAATACTGAAAATTTTTTAGTCTCTAAAATAGTATCTAATTTAATCAATATAATGACTAATTATTTTTTGTCTCTAATTTGATTTTTATTTAATGACTTTCTTGTAGTGAAAGAAATCATTAAATATAAACTAATTTAGAAACACAAAATAATTAATTATTATATTGACTAAGTTATATATTATTTTATAAACTAAAAAAATATTTATATTTAAATTAATTTTCATATATTATTAATAAAAATTTATAAATTAGTTTATAAATTGGTATCTAACATTAGTTACCAAAATTTTAGCTATTAATCACTTTAGATCCTAAATTAGTCTTTAATTAAATTAGTGACTAATTTAAAATTCAAAATAGTTAGTAGCTAAACTCTTGGTAGCTAATGTTAAATTAACGTCTTGGTATCTAATATTATATGTCAATTTTAAAAATATTTTATAAATTTTTGTTAATAATAAAAACTAATTTAGATATTAATAATTTTTTAATTTATAAAATAATTTACAACTTAATCAATATAATGATTAATTATTTTTTATCTCTAGATTAATAGATATTTAATGATTTTTTTATAATAATAATTTAACTTATATACTGAAATAACAAAAATTCACACAAAAAATTTACTATTTTATTATATTTTTTAAAAAAATCAAACACATTGCAAATTTTAATAAGACAACCAAACTTTTTATTCAACAATTGACTACATAATTTTAATATATATTTATAAATCATCCACCTTATTGTATTATTATATTTACTTTTTAATTATTAATTCATATATATTAGTTACTTCTTTATTATAAAAAAATTAAACTATTCAAAACACATTATTGAATTATTTGTTAAATAAATCAAACACATTACTAAAAAATCTTACACATTTTTTTTAAATAACTCACACTATTTTTATTCTCATCATGTTTCTCACTATTAATATATTATAAAAAATCAAAATATTAAAAAATTATTTAAATTAATCAAATAATTTATTATAATAATTATTTAATAATAAATAATAGTAATTTTTTTCATATTTTTTATACAATTTTCTTTTTAAAATAAAAAATTTCCAATTTATCAAAATAAAATAAATTTTAAGAAAATTAACTAAAATCATCCTATTCCTGATGACTTCAGCTTTTTAAAAATAATTAAATAGTTAATTAATCATTAATCACAACTTCTTCAATTCATTTTAACAACTAAAATTGTGTTTGTTTTTAATTTTATTTTTTCTGTTATCAACGAAATCGTGTTTCATGGTAACCACTTCTAAAGAATAAAGTTAATGGAGTTGTACTATTGTAAGAACTTATCCATTTTTATAATTTTTTTCAAATATGTGAATTATTATCAATTTGGAACAAAATTGAACCATCCTATAAAAAAAACTAATTTTTAATACTTAATTTTCAGAATGCTAGACCAATACATATTCAGAAGAACCACTTCAACTCTTATGTGCAAAATCACTCAAATGTATATTATTATACATTATCAGTTGTTGCAAATCCTTTATCTGTGAAATGGTTAAATCAACCTGCCATTTGCCCATTCTTGAACCCATATATTTAGAATCCATCATTGTCAATTTTTTGGGGAGCACCCTTAAGGATGAATTGCATTATTGAATCCAAATCTCAAAACCCAACTTTGAAGTCATTGAATGGACTCCTTTTTTCATCTGTTCCCTTATTTTGGTAAGAGCATTTAACAAAGAGTTCATCATTCAGTGGAACCATTCATTATTGAGCTCAAACTTTCTAAAGAGTTATGGTCAATGATCACAATTCATTACGTGATAATCAATCGCTTTAATATAATAATATAATTAGTTTTCTCAATAGCTAAACTTTATAGCATGGCAATTGAGTTGAACTGTGTAATTCAAATATTCTCACAATCTGTTTTAATGGCGTGTTCATTGCAAGTTTACATCACAACTCTTTCAAACAGTGTCTCACATAAACCAGATACATGGAAATACATAATTTCAAACCTCCACATGTTTATGGTTCCATCTCATTTCTATGCAAAGATTAGTCATGATCATGATAATCTTGAACAGTGTTAGTGTAATTTCTTAGATATATCAAAGCTCAAGGTTAGGAAACCTACCAATCTTTTTATTATGGTAAAGACTAGGGTTAGGGTTGGCCATGTTCATGGATCCACCCACTTGCATTAACTGTGGTAGGAACTAAAGAAGACTACTTATGATCAAAAGATGTTATGGTTGAGCAAGTCAAAAGAAAGAAAAACCCTAAAAACTGAGAGAAATGGTGCAATAATGTCAGCCAATAAGCAAGAAAAAGTAGCTGAGGTAGCTAACAGCAATTGGAGGAAAAGATGTGACAATGAAGTCCAAAGTAAGAAAGCTCTACAGCATGTTCAACCCACACCAATTGGACCAATAAACACAGACAAGAATAATCATGATGCTTTTACATTATCCATCAATGGAATACAGTACTATATAATCCTCTCTACCTTCCCCACCTTCCAAAAACCACACCATAAAGTAAGCAATTTTCCATTTGGGAAGAGTTCAATCCATACCAGTGGTGTTTGTAAATAGTTCTTTTAATATTCCTGAGTTTGAAAACATGCTTTCCATCCACTAGCCAGGAAAAATGACCATTGCATGTGTAAATAGATAATGCTTTTTTTTTGTGTTGGATAAAAAAGGAGCTTCAGAATGTGCATAAACAGTAGTATCCATTCATTTTGAATCATAGCATAAAGGTGCAACTTGAAAATGTTGTTTTGTTTAGGAGAGTGTTTAAAAGGTTACATGCTCCACAGTACAAATTGGCCACATTCTGTACTGAGAAATCTACTAAGCAGTACAAAGAATCAAATCATATGAAGGGTTGGCATGATTACAAAAATGTACTATATTTTATTTACTTTTAGCTTTTTACTATACATTTAGGCTCCAATCAATTAATTGCACTAAATGCATCATTAAAACTGCTTAGGAAGACATAGGGTGTGTTTCTTTCTTACTAAACTCTTCTGGTTTAAAAAATAGAACAACAAAGAAGACTTGTTTGATAAAAATAATATTTTATGACTGTTTTAAGAAATATCTCTTTTTTCAATTTTAAAATTAAAAAAAAAAACTAATATTTCTAATTGTTTGGGAAACTTCCCCCTAGGTACTTTTAGGAAACGAAAATAAGAAGAAAAGATAAATGAGTTTCTTTTAAGCTAATTTATAAAATTAATGTATAAGTTGTAAAAGTTTTTATGTAGTTTCTTTCAAATTTTTTTTCTTTTAGATTTAAATAAGTTTTAAGTCTTTCATAAGTTATTTTATATAAAAAAAAATTATAATATTGATTATCTATTTCTTTTTAAAAAATTAAGATCTTTATAGTTTGGCCTTGTTATAAAATGTGGGTGTAACTTTTACATTATCATTATTAATGTGTTTATTTTTGTTTTTTTTAGAATTTAATTTAGAAAAATAGAAACGATGTTGTTTTTGGTAAAGGGAATTAGGGTTACCACATCTTTGCTTTTATGTGATTTTAATTTTGTCCAAGTTCTTTGTCTTGTGCTTAAGAAACGATTGCAACTTTTTCTCCTCCATCAAACATCTCGATGGTGGTGGCCATTGTAGTGGCAAAATTGAGAGAAGAAAGGATGTGAATATATCATTTAATTGTTAAATAGTGAATGCTACCTATCTGTAAGTTACAATAATGTCAATTAGTGATTTACTCAAGATATTAATACTAAAATTTAACAAATCTCCACACATAATTTACCAACAAACTTCAATACATATTATCATGACAAATACGTTAACATTTTCCGTATTTTCAGCAAAAGTATGCTGATTATATAATGATTTTCTTTAATAGAAAAAACAGAGATAATGAGATTTCAAACTTTTCTATAAAAAATTGTTCCTACTTTCTTACCATAAATGTTTATCTATGTACTACTGGTTTGAGTTTCCTTCTCAAAGCCATGATTCTGATGAACTTGGATGCTCCAAGTACAATTGCAAACACAGAGGTTCACTACTCATTGACTTGATAGGGGTTATAAGTGGAGGCTGCTGCCACTGTTTTGTGTCAGTTGGGATCCACAAGTCTGCTTCTTTGCTTGTACCAGTCTCAGGTAGGGATCTAAAATAAGCAGTAATCTCCCACCTACAATCTGTTTAGAGGAAAAGAAAGAAAAAGTTTAAACCTATGTTCCAGTTTTCACACACCAAAGCAAAAATTTCAACATGAGGTTTACAAATGTATCAAAGTTACAAACCACATCCACTTGATTCCAAACTAGCAACCTCTAGTATATGAATATGAACTGAAATTGATGATAAGATATTGACGTGCAGCAGATGATTTGGTGAATGTGCACACACACACATGGCACTTGTTCATACACACCACAGAGAAAGGAATTGTTTATTTTACAAGAAAAAGAGCACATCATTATCAAGTGAAAAAATAAAAGGCTAAATTGCATTTCTTATCCCTCTATTATCATTGATGTCCAATTTTGGTTATCAATATATCCTGCAACAATGAAGTCCCCCCATTTCTCCAATTTTACTTTTTCAAAAAAGTAAGTCCGTCAGTCTACCATCCAATTACCACAAAAGCTAGTGATTTGGCCAACATTTTACATACTTAGATGATGCTTTATTGAGTTTGCGTCTTAATGGACACATTGATAACTTCAATCTATTTAAATTACTCGATAAATTAATATAAATACATTATAGAAATAAGCAATTTTTGAAAAAACCACTTATTTGAAAAGCATATAGAAATTACTTCTAAAAAAACAGAAATCTGCTTACTTTAAGAATAAGCAAATTAGACAACCACATAAAAAACAGAAACATGTTTATTTTAATACAAAACATTTAAAAAAAGCACAAAGTCACCCATAAAAATGGTGTTTTTAAGTAAATTAGAGTCATCAGCAGGTACATTAAGGTGCTTAACTCAGTACAATGTTTTTAGATAAGTAAATCATTAGCCATGTGACTAACTTTTGTTATTAATTGGACTAGAGTTAGAGTGATAAAGATACCTGCTTTTCTTAATTAGGAAAATTAAGGGAGTTGATAGTTACAGAAGTTACTGGGAGACAAAAATCGTGTTATTCATATTATAGTGGCGAGTGAGAGACCAAATGTGCCATTAAGCCAAAGGGAAATCAAGGAGAAGTCAAAATAGAAATCTTCGCAGAAAACATAATTACACTCGCATTTACCAGGAGGAAGCACTTTAGAAAGAGATTCTGAGTTAGACAGTTTTATCATAAATGATCTGAGAGAGAACTCAAGATCAACCTCTTCCACCTCTGAACCATAAGCTTGGTTCATTGCAAGCTTGAATACAAATTTCTCCAATGGAACATTGTCAGCATTGAAGAAAATAACAGCTACTCTCTCCACCAATCCCTAGTAAACACAAGGAAAGGTATAAAAATCAGCATGCAGAAACGAAGCAATTACAAGCAAACTTGGGTGCAACAAGGTAGTGCGTGTTTGTATAGGATAGTGGACCTTATGTGAAGCATTAACTTGTTTAATCTTCTGCAAAAGAATTAGTCTACAATTGATAGACAGAAGTAGTTAGACTTTTTGTAAAGCCTATATATACTCTTATCTTAAGGAATTAAATAAGAGGATTGTTGTTTGATTGACAGGGAGCGCTCTGTGTTAGAGGAAGTTTATCCTTTGTAAACGTTTGGTTGTACAGTTGATTTGGGAATAATACGTTTTCAGGGAATTACCCGTGTTTTCAGTCTTGTTTCTTTTTCCTTATCGAAGGTGCGTAACAACACACATCTCGGAGAAATCACAAGTAATTATTTAATGATTCCTGTTGAATATAAATAATAGTTTTTAAAAAATATTTGGTACAAACAAAGTGTTTGTTCGATATTGACATCATTGTGTATATGAGCTGCATATTTGTGGTCATATTTATACATACCTTGAATGTGATCAATGGAGAAAAACTAATTAGGAGGTAACTAGAAGCCAACTTACCACTACCACCTAATCACTAGCTAATCAGAAAAATTTCACTTGACTAACAGTTTATAACACCAGAACATTTAACCCTGCCAAAATTTTAAAGGAAAAGGCTACATATCACCTATGCAGTCTTAATAGAAGCGAAGAAATTGATGACAAAAGAAACATGAGGATATCACAACCTGCAATTGATTCTTTCATAAATAAGCATTATAAGTAAAAAGCATTTATTCCAAGGAGCTAAATTAAATGTATGTTGCAACTAGTACACACACAACATCATCACATATTACATTGTTATACGTGGATGCCCTGATAATTGTAGAATAGTCACCCCCAATAAGATTAGCATATACTTTCCTTATACTTTCCTTTGTAGATAGGCAAGTGGGGGTGAGAGAAGCACAAAGTCTGAACCACCAGATAACTCAGAAGCAATTAATTTATAATGTATAGTCTTCAACCTCTAACTCCATTATTTAATATGAAGAAGCAATATTGCATTGCCATGTCCAGACAACATGCAAAAGATACACCCATTTAGGTTATTTATGAATCAAACATGCCATGGCTAGCAACCAATGTTTGATCATTCAAATCCAATGCCAGCGAACAACAACTACCAATAGAATACAATGTTGAGTGCAAAAAAGAAGAAAAATTGCAATTACCAAACAAGACCAACCTTTTGTACAAAGGGTAGAAGCCCAGCAACAGTAGCATGTATGTAATATCTAAGCTGAGGATGGCGAGCTCTTTGAACCACCACATTCATATACCTTCTCCGTTCGAAGGCACCTTTTCCACGCCCAAAACTCAAATAATGAAAACTAATTCCAATCAATTTAGTTGCAAATAACTACAAAAAGGAATTTAAGTGCATTTTACTATCGAACATTTTTTTCTTCTTCTTGCCACAAACCAAAGGGAAAGAGTGTATGCAATAACCAACTAACCAGAAGGATAAAACCCTTTGAGAAAAACCACACCGGTAATAGCCACCTCCAAAAATTCAACCAAAATCCTAGCTATTTGGCCTGAAAATTTCCACACAGAACCATGGTAACTCCAAACCAATTTAAATTGATGAAAAATTAAAACTTTAATTGGTTAATTTCAAACCTTGCGGAGTTTGATTCTGCTTGCGTTCCATCTTCTTCAAATTCAGTTCCCCAACTCACTCCAATCGAAGGAAACAAGCAACCCCTTTTCCCAATAGACCATGAAAGTGATCAAAATTACAAATTTACCACTATGTTGACCCGAATTTGATTCGGATCTTACCAAAGCTTAGTGGGTCGGTTTTATGACCCGAATATTCGTCTTCCTTCTTCTACTCTAAAATTTATTTTGACTGAGTCACTACCCTCAACGACGAGATTTTGATTTTCCGTTGACACGGAAAATGGCAGGTGAGATTTGGTAGATTTTGATTTTCTCTCACCACATTTTGCGAGAGAATTAGATTTTGGATTAGGGTTTTGGCTTAATTTTTTCGTTGGGTTTTGATATTGGGTTCGAAATTTGAAAATGGAAGGGAAAAGCAACGAAAAGAAGGGAGGAAGAAGAGGGAGAGCATGCGTGGTGGTTTTGGGCGACATTGGACGGAGCCCTCGAATGCAGTATCACGCTCTTTCACTTGCTAATCAGGTTTTTTCTTTTTTTTCCCATTTTTTCAATTTCGTGTACTATTTGAATTAGTTTGATTTGATTTGATTATCTTTTTTTTTCAATGTTTTTGTTTTTGTTGTCGAATTCATGTAAGTATATTTTTAGTTAGTTTTAAGTTTGCCAGAACCTAGATCATTGCAAGGGTAGTAGTAGTTAGTGCCTTTTGAATAATTTTTCTGATTTCAAGTTTGGATTGGAGAGCATGTAGTGCTAATATTGTTAAATCTACACATAATAGTTTGAAATTTCCTTAATTGGGCATAAATGACCTTTCTTTCACATCTAGGAATGAGGATTAGGTATATATATTCACACTATTTAGTCATGATTCATGAGTTACTTAAAATGTTTAAACTTTCAAAACATTTGATTTATTTATTTTAATTGTTCATTGATTTACTGCCTTTTCTATATGGCATTGCAGGCTTCCCTGGAGGTTGATGTGGTTGCATATGGAGGTATCGTTTCTAATTTCAAGCTTTTTATAATGAATCATTAGAGTTAGGTTTTATCAGTACAGAGTTAGGTGCTAAATTTCTACTGCAGAATGAGTAAATTTCCCTGTTTAATAACGATTTCTAACAGGTTCAGAGCCCCATACTGCACTTCTTGCCAACCCATCTATTCATTTTCACATAATGGTATCAATGTTGCCTAAATCTAATCTTTTCCGAGCAAGCTATCCTTGTATTTTACTAAATTTGATATAGAGTGGAACCCTATCAAATTTTCAGAAGCAGTGGTTTACTGCCAGTCAACGCTTACCAAAGATACTTCAGCCCATAATGCTTTTGTTGAAGCCGTTGGTTCAATTTCTCATGCTTCTTTGGTTCCTTTGTGTAAAAATACCATCTCCTGATGTTTTTATTGTTCAGGTTAGTCTTTTAAGTTTTGTTCCTATTTTTGGACCTTGGTATTTAAGCTTACTTTTTTTGGCTTCCTTGATAGATTCAATGCTCCTTGTTCTTAGACATAACGTTGGAAAACTTGTAACTGAAAATTTGATTTTTGTTTTGGATCTTAGTCTTTATTTGAGAGGCATCCTTATAGCCAAATAAATAATAAAACTATCTTTGCCAAGTAGTTTGTGCTATAGGTTGGTTTGGACTACTATAGAAATTCTGATGTGCCAAACTTCACTATGCTTCTTCTTATATGATGTCAGGAACTCGACACTTTGAAGGATATTTTGTCAACTGTGTAATGATTCATTGATAAACAACACAAAATGACCACAAATGGAGACAACATTGATTTTGTAGTTTTTTGCGTCATTTATCTCACTCCTTTGTTTTTGCAGAATCCTCCTTCAGTTCCAACCCTTGTGGCCGTAAAATGGGCTAGCTGGTTGAGAAATTCATCTTTTGTTATAGATTGGCATAATTTTGGGTATACTCTACTTGCGCTGTCATTGGGAAGAAACAGTCATTTTGTCTCCTTATATAAATGGTACTAGTTTAGCATTTTTTTGTAATCTTACATGAGGACTTTTTATTGGTTCTATGGTTTTTCTTTTTTCAAGGTTGCTGCTATATGATTATTTTCTTGGCTCCAATTAGGTTTGAGAAGCATTATGGAAACATGGCAGATGCTTCTCTTTGTGTAACAAAAGCAATGCAGCACGAATTGGCTCAAAACTGGGGAATAAAGTAAGAGAGTCAACTCAAAGTTAAAATTTATTGTTTAACACAAAATTGTTGCCGTGATCTGTGGAGAAATTTGATGTCTATAACTTAATTCTAAATTTTATAGTGCTACAGTTTTGTATGATCAGCCTCCTGACATCTTTCATCCAGCTTCATTGGAGGAGAGGCATAAGGTAACTCTGGTTATTATTATTTATCAATCATCCTTAGAGATTTTCATATACAATATAGAGAATCTACAGTTGTTTTGCAGATTAAATGAGGACTTGTTTCAGCCTCTCGGTGTTAGAGATTGTGTTAGTAATGGTAAGATAGCTTTTATAATCTTGGTATATTTCAATCGTTAGCACATTTTTTGTTTATATTCTTGCTTCTTACAGGAAATTCCTTGATTGCTAGCCGTTGCCAAAACGAGACTCTTTTTACAACTGAGATTGGTTTGAGCATATATTTGAAGCCAAATCGACCAGCACTTGTTGTAAGCAGTACGAGCTGGTAAGTTTATCAGAGTATGAATTGCCTCCTTTTCTAACATGAAAATAGCTTGTATTCATATTCTGATGTTCAGGACCTTTTGTTTTTTCTTTAGTGAAAACCTGGGTACAAGACACCTTTTTATCCTTTTAAAATAGCACTTTTTTTCCCTGCATGTTATGAAGTTTGTTTGATGGACCTTCAGCGAGGAAAATGAAGCAAAATATAAACAATATAAAACCATAGAAAACCTCTGCTGACTGGGATAATCTTGACTTGTATTTGTGGGCTACTTAGCCAAACTTGAGTGCTTTATTTCTCTGACTTGTGCACTTTCAGGACACCTGATGAAGATTTTAGCATTCTCTTGGAAGCTGCTGTAATGTATGATAGACGCGTTGCTGCCATATTAGGTGAAGATGATTCAGTAGATGAGGAGGTCATGTGGAAAGAAATATCTGATGGAAAACAATATTTATATCCCAGATTGTTATTCATCATAACTGGTATAATTATTGTTTTTTCATTCTGAAGTATTGGAAATCATATAGAATTTTCTGATGTGGAATCTTCATTGATAAAGGCAAAGGTCCAGAAAAAGAGAAGTATGAAGCAAAAATAAAGAGACTAAAACTTAAACGTGTGGCATTTCGTACCATGTGGCTGTCAGCTGATGATTATCCACTACTACTAGGTATTGTGTTCCTTGTTTTAAAAATTATCTTGTACGTGTTGAAAATCATTTAACAGCTTTTGTTAATTTCAGGATCAGCTGATCTAGGTGTTTGTCTGCATACTTCATCTTCAGGATTAGACCTTCCAATGAAGGTATGCATTATTATATGTTGGTGTACAAAGCAAATGTCTTTACTGAAATCCTCCCTGTGAATAATCTGCTGTTTTGAATCATTAGACACATTGCACTCATAAGCTTCTAGGGCATCAAACTATGATAAACATTATGTTGATTAAATGGGTTTTTGATGAGAACTAAAAAATGAAGTCTTCGATCAAAGATGAAATTGGAGAAGACATCTCAAGAAGACAAATTAAAGAATACAAAAATGTAATAAACATAGAAGAAAGTCTCCCCATGACAAAAAAATTGGAGACATCTCAAGAAGACAAACTAAAGAATACAAAAATGTAATGAACTTAGAAGAAAGCCTCCCACAAGACAAAAAAATACTGAAAAGAGGCATAGGTTAGAATAAGCCTAATTTAGGGTAGAATAAGGAAACCCTAAAGAGACTGTGTTATGAGAAGTCCCACATTCTCCTTTAGGGCTTGAGTGGCAGGGCACTTAGTGCTATAAAAGAGCACCACTCCCTCATGTAAATCATACATTTGAGAAATAGAAACACTTTAGCTTGAAAGCTTGTGTTTGAAGTTTGAATGTGAGAGTAGTGTGCTTGGTTTAGTTTTTCCAAGTAGCCTTCACCCCTCTTGTCTTCTTGAAGCTCCAAGAAGAGTCTCAAGAGACCTTCCAAGGGTCATAACCACCCCCTAGGGTGTGTACACTTGGTAAGGAATTCACCATCCTTCCTTACTCTCCTTCCATTTTCATTTTCATTTTCTCCATGACATCTTCATCCATTGTCTTTTATTCCATTACATTTCTTGCATCTATTGTGTAATCTTGTTGAGCTTCCACCCTTCCAACCTTTCCATATCCTTAAGCTATCAAGATCCATTAGCATAAACACGACTTGGAAAATATCACCTACTAGTCACCAACCCCAAAGAAACTCTCCAAGAAAACCCTCAAACACCACCACCCTTCCATTCAACCAAACCTTATTCCTCCCATCAAATCACCTTCAATTTTTACCCAACCTAGATTGGAACCCTCCTCCATTTGCTATGCACCTAGATTCTTTCTTCTCTTTTTTCTATTGCTTAATCATGTTAAATGCTAGAAACACCAGAGTAGACGCTCGGTTTCACACTAGATGCTCGTGGTCTAGTGTTAGACACTCGTTTAATTATCAGACGTTCTTCCTTGCATCAGACGCTTCTCTCTACAGTAAATGATTGTTGGTTTTGCATCTGACGATCACCGATATTGCTTGGTACACCTCTTGCCGTTATCATAACAATTGGTATTAGTCTGTTCAATCTTGGGCTTGTTAATCATGGCAGAAGTGACAAGAAACAAAGTAGCGATGAAGGATTTGGAAGAAAGAGCGTGCACCCGATTAGAATCATAGCTTATGGAACTCGTTGGTTCTATGCAAAAGCCATTGAGCAATTTTCTTAAAGATCAATTTCAAGAATTGGTCAAGTAGCAATCTGACGACAACAAAGGAAATTCAAGAGGGGAGCACAATCACTCTTCGTCTTATTCTTGTGGCACTAGATTGGCAAAGAATTGATTTTCCATGGGATAATGTTCATCAATGGATATTCCAATGTGACAACTACTTATTTATTGACAACATTCTGGATGATCTGAGAGTTAAAGGATGATGTGAGAGTTAAACTGGCAATTGTGCATCTCGAAGGGTGTGCATTGCACTGGCATACAACATTTGTAAGGTCCACTCAGTATTCTTCGATGATTTCTTGGAAGGAATACACACGATTGTTAACGGAGAGGTTCAATACTGTTAATGATGACACAGTTGATGACTTTGTGCCAAAAGAATTTAGTTCTTGAATATCATGAAGAATTTGATTCTATTGTCACACGCTTGAATCTCAATGAAGAGTATATGTAGAGTTGCCTTTTAGGGGGTTTAAAGAACAACATCCAGATGTTAGTCAGGATGTTTTAGCCTAAAAGTGTTAACAAAGCTTTTACATTGGCAACAATGTATGACGCAGCCAATGCAGGCCAAGTTAATCAAGGGGTATCTGTGAGAGTGCAAAAAGGAATTTTGGTCTCCAAACTTTGATAGATTAACAATGGAGTTCAAGATTCAAGGGAAAAGACATGTGTTGAGAGGCGCTTCTACATCGCTTCTAAAGTCTACCAAAACACACCAATTTGGAAAGACTATGGCTAATGGAGTACACATAGTCGTTTTACAAGCTTGTACAAGGGAGAATGAAGGGATATTTCACTTACCACCCATGTGAATCAATCAGGGATTCCAAAAGTTTTGGATCAACTACTGTAGTAGTTTGTTGATATTTTTTAGGAGCCAACCACATCGCCACATTTTCGAGATGGCTATGATCACACAATCACCCTGGTTCACGAAAGCAATCCAATTAACAAGCGGCCTTATAGATATGCAAAGAACTTGAAAGACATCATTGATACTTTGATACAAGGCTACTTGAAAATTGGGGTAATCCGAAAAAAGAAATAGTCCATATGTTATGCCAGTTGTGTTGGTAATGAAGGATGGAAGAGGCGATTGTGTATTGATTATAGGGAATTAAACAAGAACACGATGAAAAACAAATCTCCTATTCCTTTGATTGATGATATGATGATGAACTTCATGGCTCTTCAACTTTATCCAAGATTAACCATAGAGCTGGTGATAATCAAATGAGGATGGCACTTATGGATATACAAAAGATTGCTTTTAGAACACGTGAAAGGCATCATGAATATGTTGTTATGCCCTTTAGACTTACCAATGCTCTAACAACTTTTCAGGGACTGATGAATCATTTGAAACACCTCCTACAAGTTCTTCTCACACCTGGATAAACTTCTTGTTTGCCAAAAGAAGTAAGTCTTTCTTTGCTCTAGGAAAAGTAGAGTACTTGGGTCACTATACCTCGGGCACAAGGGTTTCCAACAAATCCAAATAAAATAAAGGCTATGAAGAATTGGCCTTTATCGCGAACTATCAAATAATTGAGGGGATTTTTAGGCCTAGAAAGCTACTACAAAAGGTTTATTAAAGGATATGGAATAGTTGCTAAACCTTTAACTAATATGTTAAAGAAAAATGCTTTCAGTTGGTCAAAAGAGGCAAGGATAGCATTTCAAAAATTGAAAGAATTTCTTAGTTGTGCTCTAATATTGGCTCTTCCAGATTTTACCAAGGTGTTTGTGTTGGAGGTGGATGTGTCTGGAGGGGGTTTAGGGGTTGTGTTGATGCAGGAAGATCACCCTTTAGCATACGTCGGTAAAGTTTTAAATAACCAACAACAATCATTGTCCACGGATGAGGAGTCGTTGGGTGTGGTTTTTGCAATGCATAAATGGAGACATTATTTGTTGCCTAAACAGTTCATCATTCGAATAGATCACTATAGCTTGAAGTATATTTTGGAGCAAAAATCATCTAGTGATTTTCAACAAAGGTGGCTGGTGAAACTTATGGAATTTGACTTTTTAATTGAGTATAAGATGGGCAAGACAAGGTGTTCGTGGATGCTTTGTCACGAAGAAAGGCGGTCGACTGCTCTGCTATGATAAGACATCAGTTGGAAACTGATTTATTGGATAAATCACACTCATCTTGGACAAATGATGTAAATTTATAGAAGTTGATAACCGAAATTCAGCAAGGTTCGGCTGCACACAAACATTACACTTGGAAACAGGGAGAATTAAGAAGAAAAGGGAGATTAGTTATGGGCAATGATAAGATATTGTGGGAGAGTATTTTAAATTGGATGCATAGGAGGAGGTCATTGAGGGGTTAATGTTGTATGAAAAGAGTAAAGGCGTTTGTACATTGGGAACGAGTTAGTAATCACAATAAGAAGTTTATACATCACTGTCCTACATTTCAACAATGCAATTATAGGGTTTTTGCAGCCACTTCCTATTCCAAACTATATTTGGCAACATGTCACATTGTATTTTATTGAGGGACTGCCAAATTCTTCTGGAGAGAAGGTTATATTTGTGGTGGTGGAAAGGTTGAGTAAAGCAGCACATTTCATGGTTTTATCTCATCCTTATAAAGGTAGTGAGGTGGCTCAAGCTTATTTGGATAATATTTTAAACTACATGGATTTACGAGCACGATCACAAGTGATAGAGATGCTATATTCATAAGTCAGTTTTGGCAATTTACATTATAAGGAATTCAAGTCCAACTTTCATCAAGTTACCATCCTCAAACGGATTGCCAAACATAGGTAGTAAACCGCTGCTTAGAAACATACTTGAGGTGTATGTGTAATGTCCTCACAAATTATCTAAATGGCGGTACAATATTTTTATCATACCTCTACTAAGGCTACATCCTATGAAATAATGTTTGGTCAACTAGCACCAATCAATCTTCCCTATCTTATGGTAGAATCGAAAGTTGAACTGGTAGATAGGAGCTTGCGAAAGAGGGATGAAATGATAAAACTAATCAAGTTTCATCTGAAAAGAGCAAATGAGAGGATGAAACAAATAATAGATAAACACCGTTGTGATAGAGAATTCGGGGTTGGGGATCTTGTTTATGTTATAGACAGGTCTCGGTGGCTTAAAGAAGTAATTGCAAGCTAAGTCCTAAGTATTCCGGGCCTTACATGGTAATAGATCGTATTGAAGCATTGGCTTACAAATTGGATCTTCCTAGCCACAACAAAATTCATAATGTGTTCAGCAAAATTCATAATATATTCTTTGTCTCTCAACTTAAGAAACATGTGGCCAGTTTGACTACTACAACAGATTTTCCTTATCAGCAGGAAGACATTCTGGGTGAAAAGGAACATGGATTGTTTTTGGATCGCACGACTATAAGGAGGAAGGGCATGCTTGTGACTAGAAGATTGGTGTAGTGGAAGCATCACCTACCGTGGGAGTATTATTACGACATGGAGAAGAAATTCCCAGTTTTCATTCTTGAGGACAATAATGCTTTCAAGAGGAGGGCAATGTTAGAGAATTTTGTTAACCCTATTCAAATTGACTAGGTTGTTTAGTTAAGGGTTAAGAATCAACTTGCTATATAAAGAAAGGTTGATTTCTCTGTTCTTTTTAGCAAAAGACATTCCTTCAGACATTGTTGTAAACTTTCTTCTTAATCTCAATCCAATGAAGTCCTACCGTCAGGCTTCCCTTTTTTGTATCTTTTTTCTATTGCTTAATCATGTTAAACGCTATAAACACTAGAGTGGATGCTCGATTTCACACTAGACACTCCACAGTAGATGTCGTTTCATGCTAGACGCTCGTAGTCTGGTGTTAGATGCTCATTTGATTATCAAATGTTCTTCCTTGCATTAGACGCTTCTCTCCACAATAGACGATCGCCGCTTTTGTATTAGACGATCACGGGCATCGCATTACACACCTCTTGCCGTTATCATAACACCACCATTACACAACACAAACTAGCCATTAGCCACCCAAAAAGACCCAAACATCATCCAAGACACCTTCTTGGAAGCTTTGCATTCTTCTTTGTTTGTAGTTGTTCTTGAGTTTGGAGTGAACTTTCCTTGGGATCTTGGGAGCCTTTTGAGGCCCTCAGTTTTCCTATAAAATTATTGAAATCATCTAATATCCCCATCTGTTCAGTCTAATATTAATTCTGTGTCGTAGAAATAATAAGATAATGTTCTGTGCTAGTTCTTCTATGCATGTTCTGACTAATTTAATTACTTTTTTATTGAGTGGGCTATAGCTCCTTATATTTCTTGAGGTGTTTGAACTTGCCATTTTCAGTTAATTCTGTACCATGAGATAGGTTCAAGTTGGATCTTGCTTTGAATCTCCAATGTATCTTTATGTGTGATATTAAATACTAGCTCTTCCTATGTCTGGAACTCTGTATTGGAAATTGGATATTTTCATACCTAAATCATAGTATTTTGAAAGGTGTGAAAAAACAACTATTGAATATTATTTAATATTCAGTTTATTTCTAATTTTTTATTCTTTAACTGTACCAGGTTGTGGATATGTTTGGCTGTGGACTGCCTGTATGTGCTGTTTCGTATTCTTGGTAAGCTAAATACTTCCTTGAAAAATTGTTTACTTGTTCTGAAGTTGAAAAAAAATTGTTCTTTTCATTTAAGTCAGTTTTTTTATCTTGAAGCATTAAAGAACTAGTTAGAGTTGACAACAACGGTCTTCTCTTCTCTTCTTCATCAGAGCTAGCTGATGAACTTCTGGTATGTCTGTTAATGATTACAAGCTTCAACTTCCTTATTTCAATGTGGATTACAGTTTTTAGATTGTTGTCTGTTAAAAACTTGTTTTATAATGTATACAGTCTAAATGTCTAATCTTGAGCGTACTAATTTGGTGCCCTGAATCTACACAGCTTCTTTTCAAGGGATTTCCTGATGACTGTGATGCTTTGAAGGTCCTCAAATATGGTGCTCTAGAAACTGGTTCTTCTGCAAGGTGGGCTACTGAATGGGAAGAACATGCAAAGCCATTGATAACTGAGGCAAGTTCATTCTGCTATGCTATGCACTTTGTCATTATCAGGTCATCCACTCACGTGCTAGTATACTATTTGGATCTTAGTGATCAATTACCGATTTATTGGAATTGACAGAATCTTCAAATTCCGTGTTCTATGCACATCTACCATAAGATATTTGTTTCACTATTTTGGGGATTTCAAATTTTTAGTTACCTTTTTTAAATGGCAGATTATCTCCTAATTTTTAGTGTGCAGCAGTTTTCTCGGATTCTATGTATACCACACCACACCACCTGTAATCAATTTGCTGAAAGATACAATATTTTTCTACATGTCTTGATACATGCGGTTATCAATTGATCCTACTCTTGTGAACTTTTAAAATATGAGCATATGAATTTGCAGGTTTTATCAAGATTTCGACATTGTTGATTCTGAGAAGACATCTTTAACTTCTCTAGCAGCAAAATGGACCAAGCTGTTGGCCAATACAAGGAGAGTTGTCTGGTGTGATTTGCATCTACTGATTGCATGCTGATATCATGGAGTTTTTTTGGCAATTTCCAAGTCGGAGTCGCCGTGTACAGAATAGCTATGCAGCAGGGTTTCCAACATATGTCTGTTGACTTTCTGTGTATGAAGTTTCAAATAGGTGTTTTCTGTAAAAATTGGCTTTATGATTTAGGATTTCATTTCCTTTGAACATCCATATGTTTCCATGAAAAAGTGAGGTTATAATACAAAAGTTTCTATAAAAGATTTTTGTTGTGAACTTGAGTTCAGTCTTCGTAGCATGCTAGTTATACAAGCTTAGGACAATCCCAAAATCTAATTAACTAAGGGGAAGCTAACATGCGAAATTGAAACTTAAAATTTGAAGTTACAATAAAAAAGAGAGAAAGAAAGAATAACCAT
The DNA here is from genome assembly GCA_013389735.1 of Phaseolus lunatus. Taxonomy (NCBI): domain Eukaryota; kingdom Viridiplantae; phylum Streptophyta; class Magnoliopsida; order Fabales; family Fabaceae; genus Phaseolus; species Phaseolus lunatus. The sequence goes on from CM023861.1 coordinate 6,530,634, forward strand.
TTGCAGTGTAACATGCAAACATCAAAAGTGAAAATCTGCAATTGATATCATGTAACACTAACATTGAGAAATATGAACAAAAACAAGGAAAATGAAAAAGAAATTGCTATATATTCCTATCTAAGAGAACTTATTGACACATCAAAGCCTGTCCTCGAACTCAGAGAGAGGTGTAATTTGTTCCTTCAAGCCTTTCTTCCTTCTTATCTCTGCAACACGAGCAGCAGCAGGAGTGCCAGGTTCTAGTGGATCAGATGACACCATATCCCAATGGTCAAATACTAACTGGGGGAAAGCCTGACCCCCGGTTTGAGCCCTCAGTGATTCATTGAATTTAAATGACTCAATAACAGGCAAATATGCCTTGACATTGTAAAGTGGGGTGCCAGGCCTCTGGATTTCCTCAAACACATGCCCTCTTTTTTGGTTAAGAACACTGTATATACCTCCAAGAACCTGTTCAGGAGCCTGTATTTCCACCAGATACACAGGCTCCAGAAGTCTCGGTTTTGCTGTCAGTGTGGCTGCATAGAAGACCCTTCTAGCTGTTGGAATGATCTGGCCGCCTCCTCTGTGAATTGCATCAGCATGAAGAACCACATCACAAATCTCGAAACAGACCCCTCGCATGTTCTCATCAGCCATTGGACCTCCTTTTGATGCTAACTCAAACCCAGCAACAACTGAGTCTTTGATTTCACTGAGGTACTGTACGCCCTTGCAAGTATCTACCAACATGTTGGGTCCTTTACCCTCAGGGCCAAAACACCATATTTTCTTGCCCAGATCCTTGTCCCAACCAAAGTCTTCTGACAATATTTTAGACCTGTTTTTTGGGTCAACCCCCGGTCCAATCTTTTCATCATCAATAGCCTTTGCTAGTCCATCTTCCATAGGCCTTGCTTCCATGTATAGGCGGTTGTGTTTGTTTGGTGACTTGCTCATCACTGTACGGCAAGATCTCTCGACCACAGTCTCGCGAAAAGAGACAATAGGATCAGATATTGAAACCTCTGCTCCATTCATAAAATCGACCTGTAAGTCCTTCAAGCAGATTTCTAGATGAAGCTCACCAGCAGCAGATATTATATGCTCTCCTGTCTCTGACATTGTGCAGACCACCATAGGGTCTGACTTTGCTAAACGTTTTAGACCTTCTTGTAGCTTAGGAAGATCTGACGGAACCCTGCTTGTAACAGCAACACTTACCACGGGTGACACAGAAAACTTCATAGCTCGAATGGGGTGTGCATCAACTTCCTTCTCATTGGTCAATGTAGCATTTTTGGTTATGAATTGATCCAAACCCACCATAGCTACCGTGTTGCCACTAGGTACATCCTCAACTGTTTCCTGTTTCTTTCCCATCCAAATTACAGTTCGCTGAACACTTTTAACATACAAGTCCTTTTTATCTCCTGGGACATAGTTTGGTCCCATGATTCTGACTTTCAAACCAGTTGAAACCCTACCAGAGAAGACTCGGCCAAAAGCATAAAACCTACCACTATCAGATGCAGGAATCATCTTTGAGACATAGAGCATTAAAGGTCCTTCAGGGTCACAGCTTCTGATAGCAGAAGCATAAGGATCATCCAGGGGACCATTGTACAAATTCTGAACGCGATACTGCTGAGCACTAGCAGGAGAGGGAAGGTGATATATCATCATCTCCAGAAGGGCACTACTGGCCGGGAGCCAACTCTGCATGACACGCTTCATCAAAGCCTTTCCTGTCAAATCCTTTTCCTCTGACTTCATGTTTACCCCAAGCTTTTGCAACTTAGGCCACAGCTCATCCCTCTGGTCGTTCATGCAAAGCTCAATAATATGTTTGATCGGTTCATAACATAACATAACAAAGCCACGCTTACAAGTAGAAGTCCCGGTGTGTTTGTTGGTCCACTTTTTGGTGGCAGAATCAAAGAAATTCGCACCCCAAAGCCTACTCATCATCTTTGCCTCATCAATTCCAAACTTGGAAGCATACATCTTGGCAAAGTTGGTAAGGGTAAAACCCCATCCATGCAAACCAGCAGAGAAAACAACTGTCCCCTTCTCAGGGTATACCTGAATATCACCAAGTAGAGCATCTTCATATGTTGCCATGATCACATTTGCACTCTCAACAACCCTCTGAAATGTAAGGTATGCCTCCTCTGGATCAAGGTTGAGCTCGAGGAAGCATCTATCCATCTTGTTAACTGCCAAAATAGGCTTAACCCTTTCTCCAAGAGCTTGTCTTAGCACAGTTTCTGTCTGTACGCATACACCCTCAACACAATCCACCACCACAAGTGCTCCATCAGTGATGCGAAGAGCAGCCGTGACCTCAGATGAGAAGTCCACATGCCCAGGTGAGTCAATGAGATTTATAAGGAACTCATTCCCTTCACGCTCTCCCTTGAAATTCTTCAAATCACCCTCTGCCATTTCGTAGTAGAGAGAGATGCCGGTGGACTTGATAGTGATACCTCTCTCAACTTCATCTTGACGGGTATCTGTCATCCTCACATCTCCTGCAACCTCTTGTGCTATGATACCAGCAGCAGCCACAAGAGAATCAGTCAGTGTGGATTTTCCTGCAGTCCAGACGCTAATTAAAATACTACAGTGTTTACAAAGCAGTGGTATACTACTGAGATATCAAGGACCGGAAAATCAAGGAGAATGTGAAAATCTTCTGTTTTAATCCCCGCATTGCTCAACAATGTCAACCATTTAAAGCTAGGAAGAAGGACTTCACATCAAGCAAAATCCTAGAACAACGTACCATGATCTACATGAGCAATAACAGACATGTTCCTTATGTTGTGTTTGCGGTCCATAATCCGCCGAAGTTGATCAACTGTGAACTTCACCTGCACATGATAATCCAGTTTAGCTCAAAGCATCCCTTGAGGGAAAAAGAAAAAGGAAAAAACAATGCCAACTCACCATCTTAACAGGTTCTTAATCCTCTCAAACACGAGCTGACTGGGAAAAGATCAAAGATGATGATTAATGAACCATGAATGAAATGTTTAGTATGAAAAAATGCCATAGAAAGTTACAAAACCGCTTGATGATTGAAAATATCATATTGATTCACTTGGGAAAATATCAGAGAAGTTACCTTGCTGGAGAGAAACAGAAGGGCAAAAGGGTTTGAGAGAAATGGTGGTAGTTTGAGTCTGAGACCAGCACATGACATTTATAGAAGATCCTGATTGTGTAAAAACTATGTTCAATAAATGTTTTAAGTCAATCAATCAATTGCTATTAAAATCTTTGACCAGAATTTTGTGTTGGATAATCTTACTATACTTTTGGTAGAGTGATCCATTCTGAAAGTTCCTTGGAGTGTCGTGCAAGAAAATTGACTTCTACAGATATTGGCAAATTCTCTAAACATACAACATTTTTTAACCTGCAAGCTACACACTTTTAAATAATACATTCCCGAAAACATATTCAAAAGAGATTGTGTTTCAGAAAAAAAAAATTAAAAAAAAATCTTATTTTAAAAAAGTAAATTCAGAAAACAAAAAATACACATGACAAAAAAAACTCAAAAACATACTTCAGAAAAGGAGTTCCTGAACGTATTTTCATTGTAACTCTATTTCATTTAAGGGTACTTTCGTTGTTTCATACTAAAATCGGGTTCCGTGGCCTGCTTTGCTCCAAGTACATAGTAAATTATTGCATTTGGTGAAAAATAGACAAACGATAAAAATATATTTCATGAGAAAATGAAAGGGAGAGTAAAACTAAAAATAATTATATACTGCTTATAAAATGAAGAAGGATTAATTATAATAGAAAATTATTATCCGTGTCTTTTCTTTTTAAATTGACAGATTATTAAAAGATTTTTTATCATGTAATTGTGTTTGAAAGTTTAAAACAAAAACAAATGTTAGTTATTTAAGCAGTAAGAACAGGAGTTAAGATTATAAGTTGAAAATCTGGATTTTGTAAGATTTTTATATGCTTTCCAAATAATAAATTTAAGACCCTATTTAGAGGAATTTTTATATTAAAAACAACTTTTGTTTCAAAAGAATATTTCACAATTGTTTTTAGGTTAAAGTGTAAACTACAACAACATATAATTAAATCAAATTTTGTAAAATCTTTACATTAAAAGAAAAGTATATATGAAATCTTTAAAATATGGCATAGTGGAATCCAAAAAAGAAATTAAGACTTTATTGTGACTTTTACCATACACGTGGCCTTAAGACGTTTTAACTTTTCTTGGTAAGCTTCTATTAAATATTGGTAAGGTTGCCTCCTCCAAATACCAAATTCTAGAACAAAAGAAAGTTTTATTGTGAGAGAAAAATAATGTCAAAAAACTCGTTTATGTTCAAATAAATATATTTTAAAGTGATTTTAAAAGGATTATCGATGATAGAATAAAAATGTCCATGATATTTAAAGAGACATAATTGAATAATATAGTGTCAAATTGACACCTTCCATAATTTCTTACTTCTTATCTAAGTTAAATTTTATTATCCAAGTATTAAAACTTCTTATGAAATAGAAGATCAAAAGCTACTTAAAGCTTCAATGTAGAATTCAATTTTGATAGACAAAATTATTTAAATATAAATAATATATATATATAAATTATTTTTTCTAATCACATATTGTTTATACATTAAATTTAAATGAGACTTAAGTCAAATAAATGAAAAATCTACTTTCTACACCATATATGATGCCAGCTCACAACAACACTAGAAGGAAGCAAAAGCAAATTTGCTGAACGCCAATTGAGATTTTGCTGTGATCTAGTTTGCCTTATTTTTTTCGCTACAAATGCTAACTTTCTATTTTAACTTTAGAAACAAAACAATGTCATTGTTTCTGACTTTTAGAGCACACTTTCGAACGAGAAAGCTTCCTATTCTTCTAACTTCAGCCCGATCACGAATTCAATTCATTTGCACCACAAATATTGAAATAGTATCTTTCAAGCAAAATTCGCACAAATAGTTCGAACCAACATCGATGCAAAATCCTATGGAGAAGCAAAAATACATCGACGCAGCACAAATAACGAGTACAACAAGTCACTGAGAAAACCACAAACAAAACTCGACAAAATTTAAAACTAGGGTAAAAGTTTGGAAAGATAAATTCAGCTAACAAGTTGAAAATAAATAGTTTAAAAAGATTTAAAGCTTGTCTTCAAACTCGGCAAGAGGAGTCATCTGTTCCTTCAAGCCCTTCCTCTTACGAATGTCCGTCACAAGCTGTGAAGCTTGCGATCCAGCCTCCAATGGGTCAGAGGACATCATGTCCCAATGATCAAAGACACACTGTGGGAAAGCTTGGCCTGATGTTGCAGCCCTCAACGTACTTGAGAAACCAAAGGACTCGATGACAGGGAGATATGCCTTGATGTTGTAGAGTGGGGTACCTGGCCTCTGCATTTCCTCAAACACGTGTCCACGTTTCTGATTCAGAACACTGTAGATACCACCAAGAGCTTGCTCAGGAGCCTGGATCTCCACCAGGTAGACAGGCTCAAGAAGCCTGGGTTTTGCAGTAAGCTGGGAAGCATAGAAGACCCTTCTGGCAGTAGGAATGATCTGACCACCACCTCTGTGAATAGCATCAGCGTGAAGGACCACATCACATACTTCAAAACAGATAGCTCTCATGTTCTCTTCAGCCAATGCACCTTCTTTCGATGCCCACTGGAATCCAGCAACCACTGAATCCTTGATTTCATTCAGATACTGCACTCCCTTACACATATCAACCACCATGTTGGGTCCTGTGGTCTCAGGGCCAAAACACCAAATTTTCTTTGCAAGATCCTTGTCCCATCCATACTCCTCAGACAAGATCTTAGAACGAACCTTAGGGTCATCCCTTGGTCCAATCTTGCCATCATCAATTGCTTCAGCCAGACCATCCTCCATTGGCCTTGCTTCCATGTACAGTCTGTTATGCTTGTTGGGTGACTTGCTCATCACAGTGCGGCATGACCTCTCGAGGACAGTCTCCCTGAATGACACAACAGGGTCGGATTTAATAATCTCAGCTCCACCCATGAAGTCATCCTGCAAGTCCTTCAAACAGATCTCTAGATGCAGTTCTCCTGCACCAGCAACAATGTGCTCACCAGACTCCTCGATGGTACAAACAACCATAGGATCGGATTTGGCCAACCGCTTGAGACCTTCAACAAGCTTGGGAAGATCTGAGGCAACCTTGCACTGAACAGCAACACGCACAACAGGGGAGACAGAAAACTTCATAGCCCTAATTGGGTGCGCATCAACTTCCTTCTCATTTGTCAATGTAGCATTCTTAGTGATGAATTGATCCAGACCAACCATAGCAACTGTGTTACCACATGGCACATCCTCAACAGTTTCCTGTCTCTTACCCATCCAAATGACAGTTCTTTGAACACTCTTAACATACAAATCTTTTTTCTCACCAGGAACATAATTTGGTCCCATAATCCTCACCTTCAAACCAGTTGAAACCTTTCCAGAGAACACACGTCCAAAAGCAAAGAATCTACCCTTGTCAGATGCTGGAATCATCTTTGACACATAGAGCATCAGAGGACCTTCAGGGTCACAGGCCCTGATAGCCGAAGCATATTGATCATCAAGAGGGCCCTCGTACAAATTTTCCACACGATACTTCTGGGCAGTTGATGGAGAGGGAAGATGAAAGATCATCATTTCCAATAGAGCAGTACTTGCTGGAAGCCAGGTTTGCATGACTCGCTTCATCAATGCTTTACCCATGAGGTCCTTCTCGTCAGATTTCATGGTGACTCCAAGTTTTTGCAGCATAGGCCACAGCTTATCCTTCTGGTCATTCATGCAAGTGTTAATGATCTGCTTGATAGGCTCATAGCAGAACTGAACAAACCCACGCTTGCAGGTAGCAGATCCAGTGTTCTTGCTGGTCCATTTCTTTGTGGCTGGATCAAAGAAGTTTTCACCCCAGAGCCTCTCCATCATCTTTGATTCATCAACTCCAAACTTAGAGGCATACATCTTGGCAAAGTTCGTCAGTGTAAAAGCCCACCCATGTAGCCCTGCAGAGAAAGCAACAGTCCCTTTCTCTGGGTAGACCTGAACATCACCTAGGAGTGGATCTTCATATGTAGCCATGATAACATTGGCATTCTCAATAACCCTCTGGAATGTTTGGTATGCCTCCTCTCCATCCACCTGGAGTTCAAGGAAGCACCTGTCCATCTTGTTGACAGTCAGAACAGGCCTAATCCTTTCACCCAGAGCTTGCCGTAGCACAGTTTCTGTTTGGACACAGACTCCTTCAACACAGTCCACCACAACCAAGGCTCCATCAGTAATGCGGAGTGCAGCAGTAACCTCAGATGAGAAGTCAACGTGTCCAGGGGAGTCAATGAGATTAATGAGATACTCATTCCCATTACGTTCTCCCTTATAATTCTTGAGAGACTCATCACTCATCTCATAATAGAGAGAGATACCAGTAGACTTGATTGTGATACCACGCTCAGCTTCATCTGCCCGGGTATCAGTCATACGGACATCACCTGCCACTTCTTGAGCAATAATTCCAGCAGCGGCAACAAGAGAATCAGTGAGAGTTGACTTTCCTGCAATTCAAAAGCAAAAATAATATGTAGTCAGTAAAAGAGCAAAGTACAATGATTACATAATCTGACAACATTATACAATATAGTGAAAAGCAGCAAAACAGTTGTATAAAAACATCCTTGATAAAAATAATGCCTTTTACACAAGGATTTTCTTAAAAGCCATATATCAAAAAGATAATACTCAGACACCAAAGAAATAGACATGTGCATAAAAAAGAAAGAAACAGAAAATATAAAACCTATGTATTAATCCATACCGTGGTCAACATGGGCAATGACAGACATATTACGGATGTTGTGCTTATAGTCCATAATGCGACGGAGCTCTTCAGCTGTGAACTTCACCTGTAGGCATAGAAAAATCCCAATTCAGATTACAAACATCCAAACAACATAAGTATTGAAAACATGTATCGCACTGTATAAGACTTACCATTTTGACTAGTCTTTATTTTCCACCAAAAAATGAGTCAAAGCTGATACATTAAAACAACAAGGTTAGATAAATAGGAAGAAATTAAGCAGGCAACAAAAGACAAAAAAAAAGTAAACAGATTTTTTAAGAGAATAAAGAAGATTGAAAAAGGTTTCTTTGCAGTACCTCGGTCAAAAAATAAACTGCAGAAAAAAAGAAGTAAAAACAACATCACAAATTTAACATGACCACAACAGAAATCATTTGATTTTCTAAATATAAACCTTCAATATTTGCATGAACTATTTCATCTGCTCGTTTCAGATAAGATTATTCAAATTAAAGTAGGACCGAACATGCCTCGTCACAAGTGTTCAAAACCCTAGGTTATCATTCCAGAAACACAAATTACATCCAACAACAACACACTTAAAACCTAAAAGATATTAACATTCAAGAGAGTGAGGGTGTGTGTTAAACCAATATCCACATCTTACAAAGACAAAGCAAAACAAAAAACCAATACATAAGGTTAGCATTCAGATTTAAATTATCTGCGTGAATTATTCGGTAACAGATAATCGAACAAAATGAATACAAATTCATAAAAAAAAAAACACAAAACATATAGATAGCAAGCAAATCAACTTAACCATACCGATTTACCAGCAATATCAAAGTAATAGATCCAAAAACACTGATAGTGGAATATGAACGTTTGAGTAAAATAGAGATAGATCTGAAGGAAAAAGTGAAAGAAAAAAAAAAGATACCGATCTGTTTGGAAGCAGAGAAAAATCGAAGAGATTGAAGGAAAAATATTTGTAGGAAGACGAACCTGGAAGAGGGAGAGAGAGAGGCGGCGAAGAGAGTGGTGCTGCCTTCTCTAACGAAAGTATATAAAGAGTGTGTGGTGAGACGAAGTGAGTCCTCAAGAGAATTTAAGGGTTCTATTCCACCACTCAATGTAACTCAATCCTCATCTATGGGCCTTGGGCCTTTTTCTCACTACTTTTTGGCCCAATATAAACTTTTTCCGTTTTGTTACAAAATTATTATTATTATTATTATTATTATTATTATTATTATTATTATTATTATTATTATTATTATGTACTAGTGAATCTCTTTTCCCTTTTTATGTATCTTATGCATGTTTCAAACTCGTATCTCTGTTTTCTTTTATTTATTTTTCCAATATACAATGAATAAAAATACGCATTTGATTATATATCTAAATTTGCATTTTATATGAAATAAGTATAATTAATTGTTTGCTACCTAAAAATAAAATTAATTAAATTACATTTATAGCTTAATAAAATTTCATCTAAATCAAATCAATCAAATTTATGATTCTCAAATTTCATAAACATGAAAAAACCAATAGTATCTTTTTATATTATTAATTATATATATGAAGTTTGATGATATATATTTTTATAATTTTTTCTATTTTTTTTATTTAAGCTAATTCTCATATAAAAATGTTGTTTATTCCTTGATGGAATAATGTGTGAATTTGCACAAATTTGAAGTTTTTTTAAAACAAAATTTTGTATATTCCATATAATTGAATCATATAATTTATTTATAATAAAACTAATTTAAATATCAATAATTTTTTTAATTTATAAAATAATATCTAATTTAGTAAATATAATAATTAATTATTTTTGTCTCTAAAATTATTTTCTATTTAATAAATTAATTTGATTCAGATTTTAAAACAAAAAACTAAATTATTCCAACAAATTTGATACTTTATTTTCTCCCAAAAATTTGATCCAAACATATATGGAAACATTTCATTTGAAAAGATTTCAATTTTAAATTATTAAATATTTTATTTATATGTTGTTAAATAATTAGTGGTATATTTTAACTCAGTCAGTACAAAAGTTATCTTTTCTTTACTTATTCTCATAAATAGAATTGAGACATGTGATAATTGCATTATATATAAATATAAACATGAGTAATAGTATAAAATATATAACATGTACAAATTCGGTGTATATTAAATCAGTTTTTTAAATCAAATCTCAATTCCGATTCAATCTAATAAAAAAATTAATTTCTTAACCTTTTAGTTTTTTTTATCCATTTTTCAGTTATTATTGAATTAGATCCGTACAGTAATAATCCTAATTCAAAATAATAAAATATCATTAGTAATTTTAATCTCTAATAGACCAATTAGCACTAATATAAGATGAAATTATATAGGTGTTTGATATCACTTTTAATCTTTAATATCTAAGACACCAGTTATGTTATCATGCCAAAAAGAAAATGTATAATAGTGTATAATTTACATAGTTTCTCATTTTTTATTGTTTTTTATTTAATATAATTGTGTAATGTTTACTTTGAAAGAAAATTAATTGTAAAATATTAGAAGTGGAAAATTTAATAAATTTAGACCGTTAGTATTAATCATTTAATATACTCTTGATAAGATAAGTTATGTTTTTATAAAAATAAATAATATTAAGTTTTACCATAATATAAATAATATTAAGTTATTTTGAATTAATTATTTAAGTGAGATAAATAAAATAAAAAATTGATTTTATAATTAGATTATCCAACAATTCTATTATTTATAAGAATCTTAGATCATACAAACACAATAAGATATATCAAATTAAGTTGTTATATGTTAACATGAATTAACTTTCTGAATTTGTTAAATGGTCTAAAGTGATCATTACTTGATGATGATTGTGATTTTTATATATGAGTGGGTTGAAAGAAAGTGAAAATGAAACTAATATTGGAGGTGACTCTAGTTTGTTTAAAGAAAAAAAAAGGATGGTTAAGGGTTATTTGAAGGAGTTAGAATCTATAAAATTGAATAAAGTTAAAGATGACAAAAAAAAAATATGATTAAAACAAGGTAATAGTTTGCGTTTTTGTAAATTCTAATTTCTTTTTAATGGATTAGGTGCTCTTACCAACCAAATTTTTACCAACAACACAAACATACCTAGACAAGGAAAATGGAAAAAAAAATAGAAGAAAAATGCATAAAATCTAAGTACTAATCATGCAAACATGCTACTTTATTACTTTAAATATTATATATGAAGGATGTTGCAGATCTTTTTGTATTATACTCTTTCATGCTAGACCACTTAATAGATGAGTATTTAGGAGTAAATGGTCTAACATAGGAGTAGATGGTCTAACATAGCAATAGACCATTTAGTGTTTAGCAATCATTATATCAATTTGTTTGTTTGATTTATGTTTGTGTTCTAACTAACTTGATTATGTTTCTATCCTTCAATAAGGATGGGTTATGAGTTTTCATATGACACAATATTGACAGTTATATAGTGTTCATACAAAGAGGTTGTATTCATTTTCAAGCTTTATGATTCTGTTACAAACAAAATCATCCACTAAAGTATTATAATTTAGATGACTTATGGGAAAAGTTTTTAAATTTATTTAAATCACAATTTAACCCTCTCTTCTAGTGATTTTACTATTTTTCTCAATTGGTATTAGAGTTGGCCTCTAAAAGGTTGATAGTGTCTAGAGGAAAATATCCAACATAAGAAAAGCACAAAATAAGAATATAACTAGTCTTAGTATAACTCTTATGGTACATCCAGATAATTATTTTTTTAATTATTTTCTCTCACATACATTTAAGAGCTTTAATAAGGAAACAATACATCGTTATATGCACGATCTCCCAAGCGCCTCGGATTAGAATACCTAACAGCACATTAAATGGTGCACGCTGCCATGGATGCATCCATGTTGTCAAACTGAAAAATTCTAACCGTCATTTCGATTGCTCATTCATTTCTTATCAAAAGAAATTTTCCTTTTGTATTCCAGAAGCCTTGTCTTTCATGCATAACTCTTCCTAAAAAAAAGTCTAATCTCTAAAAAAACTATTTTTGCCTCATCTTCCCTCTTAATATGTATCTCTAACCTCCAAAGAAGTCTTCTCAGCCTAATATGATTGTCTCCAACTCAAACAAAGCAATGATATTTGATAAATGCCAAAATTCAGTAATATTCCATACAAAAAGATAGACACTTATGAACTTTAATTGATAAAATAGTTATTATTCAATCTCTAATTTATGAATTTTAGTCTTTTTACATATTTTGGATTAGGAGATGAATAAGAACAATTTATGAGAAGAAAACCCTAAAGGAGGTAGTCGTAAAGAAGAAACACTCTAGATTTTCTTTTCTTGTTATCCATGTTTGTAATAGTCACCATGAGTGGGTCATTCTTTTCTTTGGGATTGAGAGTAATCTATTCAAAATCTTATGTATTAATATGATATTTATCTATGATATTCAGTTCTTGATTGATGATTGGTATTATCATTTTATTCTCAAAGCTTGAAATTATTCATGATTTTGATCCTTAGATTTGACTGTAAAGTACTTCTAAGCATCTGACCTAAATGATAATGCTTAACATATTTGAATGCTAGGAATATATTTGAAATGTTAATTGCTTTATAACATTTGTTTGTAATGATAATGATTTTGTATAAATATGCGAGGAATAAATATTTAGGAGACTTTATTAATAATTTTATATGCGAGGAATCAATATGAATGATGTTGGACTTCCAAAAATGACGTCTTACTTCTGATGGTCTTCTACAGGGTTTTAATGAGGTTAGACTTCCAAAAAAACATTGATTTTTTAAATAAAAAGTGCACATTTAAAAAAAAAAAAGAACATACCTACAATCCAAATATATGTGTTATCTAATCACCAATTTCTTTGACTTTAATACTTTTTCCCATTTTCTTTACTTGTTCATGATTTCAACATGAACTTTTTTATTTTCTCCTCTTCTTTTTCTTCTTTTTTTTCATTTTTTTTCTTTCTTCTTTCTTCTTTTTTATTCTTTATTTTTTATTTTTTTGTATATTTTTTTCAATCAATGATAATAGAAATAGATTATTCATATTTCCAACCAAATAAATTATTTAAACTTTAAAACAACTAAAATCAACCATCCCTTTTTCTATATATAAATTGCATCTCATGCTAATAATTAGGAAAATATATCAGTTAAGGTTGAGGATGCAATAATAATAACAAAAATATTCTTGACTCAGAAAGGGCTATCACAAAGACATAATCACTTCAAATAAAGGTTGACTATTGGGCTATGGGTTTCAAATTAATACAAATGTCTTAATCATTTTCATGCTCTTTTATGATGTAACATAAAATAAAAAATCAAGCAACCATAACTGTGAATTCATTAATGAAACTCTCAAACTTTTTAAGATTCATACACACTCATCATCCTGATAAATTGTCATGTACCACAATCTTAACTAAATTTGAATATGGATTCAACACATTTTCTTTTCCATCTCATGTCTATATCATTTCACTATTCTAATCTTTAAACACAAAGTATGATTAATATTTTTCCCACAATTAAAACTAATATTCCAGTTCTCACAATAATATTTAAAAACAAAATAAAACTGGAAAAACAACTCAACAAATAAAATAAAAGTAAAAATATGAGCAAATTAAACAACTAAAAAAAATAAGCAAATTAAACAAACTGAAAAGAAATAACTAGAAAGATAAAACCATGTTTTGTGCTCAATCATCTCTTCTTAGCAACTCATCTAACTCTATGTTAAAATCTTCATCTACAGCTGTAAATGGTCTTACTTCATATGCTAGACCTGCCCCTTTGAAAAAATAATACTTGTCCTTAGGTTATGCAACATACGATCCATATTGTTATGGGGTCAACAAACCTGGTTTCACCACATACCACACAACTTAAACAAAAACTAAACAAAACACACAAAAATAAAACATAATAGTTAAAATACTGGGTTGCCTCTCAACAAGCACTTGTTTAACATCATATAGCTCGATGTTTGTTTCTTTATAGCTCCTTTAACAAAATCATTATGATGAGTCTTTCAATTTCATCACCTAAATAAGGCTTCAATCTTTGACCATTGACTACTCAACTTTCACTACAAGAAAATCTCAATAATAATAATATTATTAATATAACTTATATTATGAATATTATTATTAATAATAAGTATAACAAAAATCATAATATGATAAAAGAATTTCTTTGGTCTAGTGGTTAATGTTTCTTTGGTAATCCCTAAGAAACTTAGGTTCGAGTCTTGTCCACATCGGATTACTTAAACTAAAAAATTTAATAAAATAACAAAAATATTCAAAAACTAAAAACTAAAATAAAAACTTACTTAAAATAAATAAATAAATAAATCCTAGACTGAATTCCCTATCTAGCACCCTTTTTGTTTTTATTTCCCTATCTAGCACCATTTCAAAAATTGATAATTTTAATTTTGAATGCATTAAAAAATAAATATTTTTAATGCTTAAAATAGTTAGAAATATAATTAATGAATAAAGAAATAAGTTTTTACAAAATAAAAATAAAAAAGTAATAAATTAAAAATGTTTAGTTTAAAATTCAATTCTTTTTAAGAATGAAGAAAATAAAAAATTAAACCCTATAACAACATAAAAGTTGAATCTATAAACATAAATTAGTATTTATTTTTATTATTATTGATGATGTAATCATGTTAATTTTAAGTAAAAAATACAAGACATAATTATAAAAAACCAAAGTCAATTAGTATTAATTAATAATGGACACACAAATAATATTGAAGTGTCTACCCTAAATGCAAAATCCTAAAAAAAAAAACTAATGCAAATGTTACACTTAAAGCTTAAAAATGAGAAGAAAAAATGCAAAAATAAATAAGTATAAAAAATAAAAACAGCAACAATAAAATTAAAAAAAAAACATAAAATAAAGAATGACAGAAAAATAATAATAACTAAAAACATAAAAAGATATAAAATAAAAACAAAACAAAATAAGATAAAGATAAAAGATATAAAAAAAATCCAAACAAAACAAAGATAAGAGATATAAGCCGATACTAAATATGTATATGTTGATCGTAAAAAGGAAAATAAATGAAAGATGATCATTCATTTAATATTTTCTTCAATGGTACATTAAATAGTTTATGCGAAATGAAACATAATTAATGACGAGAAGTGCACAATCCAGTAATGTTGGGACAGGTTCTTTTTGTGTGTCCTGCTGTTTGACAATATGAACATTTTTTTGTTCGATCATGTTGTTCTCTTATGTCCATATCAGTCCTTATTCATCTTGACTTATGTCTCCCCTTTGAGGTTCTTTTCATGTCGGGACTTGGGCATACGCAGATCAATACTCTTCGCTTCTGAGTTCCATCAAATAGTCTTTCGTAACATGAAAGACCTGTTGCAATGTTGTTGTTTTTATTTTTTATATTTATTTAATTTTACATTTTTTTTCTTATCATTTTTAAGCATTAAGTGTAACATTTGCATTCTTTTTTTTTAGGATTTTGTATTTAGGGTAGACACTTCAATATTATTTGTGTGTCCACTATTAATTAATACTAATTGACTTTGGTTTTTTTATAATTATATCTTGTATTTTTTTCTCAAAATTAATATGATTACATCATCAATAATAATAAAAATAAATACTAATTTATGTTTATAGATTCAACTTTTATGTTGTTGTAGGGTTTAATTTTTTATTTTCTTCATTCTTAAAAAGAATTGAATTTTAAACTAAACATTTTTAATTTATTACTTTTTTATTTTTATTTTGTAAAAACTCATTTCTTTATTCATTATATTCATAACTATTTTAAACATTAAAAATATTTATTTTTTACAACCAATACATTTATTTTTTGACTGCATTCAAAATTAAAATTATCAAATTTTTTAATTTTTAATTTTTAATTTTTTACTTTTAAAATGGTGATAGATAGGGAAATTAAAACAAAAGGATGCTAGATAAGGAAATAAAAACAAAAGGGTGCTAGATAGGAAAATAAAAATGTAAATAGTGCTATATTAGGAAAAATCCTGAAATCCTAAAAATAAAATAAAATAAAAGTAAAACAAAAATAAAACAACAACTTATAGTTATAACCAACTAACTAAAAAACCTACGTAAACTAAAAATAAAAACTAAAATAAAACAAAAAACAAAATTAAATAAAGTAAATACACTAAACAAAACTAAATAAAATAAATACATAAAACTAACTAAAATAAATACACTAAAAAAAATAAATAAAATAAAATAAAAAATACACTAAAAAAATAAATAAAATAAATATACTAAACAAAAACTAAATAAAATAAAATAAAATAATAAATACAATAAAACTAAATAAAATAAATAAAAACAAAAATCAAGTAAAATAATTACACTAACCAAAATAAAAAAATAATTAAAAAATAAAAACTTTAAAAAAATATTCACATCTAAAAAAAATAAAAACTTTAAAAAAATATTCACATCTAAAAAACAAAAGCTTTAAAAAAATTCACATCTATAAAAGAAAACTTTAAAAAATATTCACATCTAAGCAAACAAAAACTTTAAAAATATTCACAATATTTAGCAAATTATATTTCAAATTTTAAACAAAATTGTCTCTAGCAACGATGTCTAAAACTTGATGACTCTTTTTATGACAAATGTACCGAGTCAGAAGTAATAATTTGCTCATAAGGACGGATATCAAACTCACAATGAATAGTTATTTAAAATTCTAATAATAGCATTCACTAAGTATAAAAATATGTACAATAGTTTGATTTGATTTGATATTGACAATAGTTTGCATGAAAATTAAATAAAAGCAAAGTAAATGAGTAAAAGATATCAATTAAGAAAATTGGGAATGAGTTAATCATTCTCACTCGTTTATAGTTTTATACATATAACATTTCATCTTGATTGACATTGATGTTCATATAAAAATCATTCATATTGATTCCTCGCATAAATATCATACATATAACTAAATATCGATTCCTCGCATATTTATATAATCTCCTTACCATTACAAATATATGTTACAAAGCAATTAACATTTCAAATCTATTCCTAGCATTAAAAAATGTTAAGCATTATCATTTAGGTAAGATGTTTAGAAGTACTTTCCAGTCAAACCTTAGAATATTTTGCAACAATCAAATACTCAACAACAACATAATTAGATGCAAGATGATGATCAAGTATAACACGACAACAATCATAATCAACAACACAATGCTCCTACTAATGATTATAATTATTATTAGTTTGTTAAGAAACTTTCTACTGGTATTGGATTTCTTTTTATTACGTGTTTTCTTTGGTTTGAATTAACTATATTTGAATATTTGAAATATCATTATCACATCGATAAACTTAGATCAAATGTTTTGCACATTCATTGCTATTTATTATAATCTTTTATAGTTTAAAAATTATTTTATCATGTTTTTTAATATATATCCCAAGTCTGAAAAAAGAGTTCATTTTGCCAAAGTTGATTTATGGAAATAAAATTGGACATTACAAATGAATTTCTCTATATGTAATTACATCAAACCATTACATATGGATTTTGTTGTATGTATCTATATACAGAAATATCCATAAGTAATGGTCAGATGTAATTACATATGGAAAAAATTTGTATGTAAATACAACATATACTTACATACAGATATGTTCATATGTAATTACATACGGATTTCATCGTATGTAACTACATACATATATATTCGTATGTAATTATATATGATTTTAAGATCTGTATGTAATAATTATCTACAACAGTTTTACATACAAATTATTTTTTGTATGTAATTTGTATGTAACTATGTTTTATATATGGATTTTGTCTATTACATACAAATTTATGCAATATGTAATACAAAATTTTCTTGTAGTGTTATGGAGAGGTTAGATGGTAAATCTTTTTACTATTTCCTTGATGGTTTTTCTAAATACATACAAATCCATATAGCTCATGAAGACCAACACAAAACCACATTCACCTATTCTTTTGGCATTTTTGCCTACACAATGATGTCGTTTTGTCTATTCAATGCACTTGCTACATTTCAAAGGTGTATATTAAGCATTTTTTCTAAATTAATTGAAAATTGCATGGAGTTGTTTATGGATAATTTTACTGTTTATGGTTCTTCATTTGTTGATTGTCTGAATAACCTAGAAAAGGTTTGCAAAAATGCATTGAAACAACTAATCTTGTTCTAAATTTTGAAAATTGTCATTTTACGGTCAAGGAAGGCACAATTCTAGGTCACTTGGTTTTTGTCAAAGGAATTCAAGTTGATAAGTCAAAAATTGAGGTTATTATCTCTTTGCCTAACCCCTCGCCTGTGAGGGAATTCGTTCGTTCCTTGGATATGTAAGTTTTTATAGAAGATTTGTACACAACTTCAGCTGCATAGCCTTGCCTTTGTCCAGAATTCTACAAAAGAACACAATATTTGTATTCGATGAAAATTGTAAATAGGCATTTGAGGAGTTAAAGAACAAATTGATGACAACACCATTAGTGCAACCTCCTAACTAGAATTTACCATTTGAATTAATGTGTGATGCTTTAGATTATGGATTAGGTATTATGCTTTCATAAAGGGTAAATAAATTTCCTTATGTTATAACATATGCTTTGAGAACCCTTAATACAACCCAAATTAATTACATAACTACTGAAAATGACCTACTAGCCATTGTTTTCACTTTAGACAAATTTCTTTCATACTTATTGGGCTCAAAGATTATTGTTTTTACTAGTCATTCAAATTTGAAGTTTTTATTGAGAAAATCTGATACAAAGCCCAAGCTATTAAGATGGATGTTGTTGTTACAATATTTTGACATCGAAATTAAGGACAAGAGCGACTTGTTCAATCAAGTTGTTGATCACCTGAGCCGCTTATAAGGAAAAATAGACATTGTCCCGATTGTTGAACAATTTCCTAATGAATATTTATATATTGTTAGTGCATTAGATGATGTACCATGGTTTGCTAATCTTGTGAATTACTTAGTTTCTGCTATTATACATCCTGATTTTTCTAAAGCCCAAATAGATAAACTGAAATCTGATGCAAAATATTATGTTTGGGATGATCCATACTTATGGAGGTTTTGTAGTGATCAAGTTGTTAAATTATGTGTGTTTGGAAAATAGATTGATAAATGCTTTACTGTTGTCATGTTACATTAGTGGGAGGCCATTTTGGACTAAAGAGAACAACTACAAAGGTCTTAGATAATGGTTTTTTCTGGCCAACAATTTTTAAAGGTGCATATAATTTTGTCCTTAATTGTGAAATGTGTCAAAATGTTGGAGGGAACATAACTAAAAGAAATGAAATGCCTATGCAACCCCTTATTTTCTATGAAACTTTTTATGTATGGGGAATTGATTTTATGGGACCTTTTCCTAATTTAGTTGGATTTTTGTATATACTACTTGTTGTTGATTATGTGTTTAGGTGGGTCGAGGGAAAGGCTACAAAGAATGATGACTCTAAAACTTTGTTAAATTTTCTTAGAACTAACATTTTATGTAGCTTTTGTGTGCCAAGGGCTATGATAAGTGATCAAGGAAGTAATTTCTGCAACAATAGTGTGGCAACTTTATTTTAGAAATATGGAGTCAAACACAAGGTCTCTACACCATATCACTCACATACAAATGGCCAAGCGAGAGTTTTTAATAGAGAAGTTAAATATTTGCTTCAGAAGTTAATACTGCCGAATAAGAAAAACTAGATTGACTATTTGGAAGAGGCATTATGGGCACAACATACTACATACATAACACCTTTATGAATGTCACCTTTCAAAGTAGTTTTTGGTAAGCCATGTCATTTACCTGTTGAAATAGAGCACAAGGCTTATTGGGTTGTCAAGAATTGCAATTTGAGCATAGATGAAGTTGAAAAAGAGAGACAATTGCAACTGTAAGAGCTTGATGAGATCAAACTAGAAGCATATGAAAACTCCCACGAATATAAAGAGAAGGTTAAAAAGTATCATGATAGGAAGATTCTGAGGAAGGAATTCATCGTGGGATAGAAAGTATTATTATACAATTCAAGGATGAAACTCAAAGTTCAAAAACTTATATCAAAATGGAAAAGACCTTTTTTGGTTACCCAAATTTTCCCACATGGAGCAATAAAGTAAAGATCAAAACTCAAAAAGAACATTCAAAGTAAATGGTCATAAGTTTAAAATCTGTAAGGAAGGGAGGCCTATACAAATTGCAAAACAGACAAAGCTAACTTTGACAAATCTAGAAATCCAAGAGTAGAATGCAGTGTAGAAAAATCAAAGAAATTTCTTAAATCTTGAACATTCTCTTTTCTATTCTCGTTCTTTTCTTATTACTCCCTATCACATTGAGGATAATGTTTGATTCAAGTGTGTGGGGAAAGTTTTACTTTGATTTAAATTTCTTTCTACTGGTAATATTTTGTTTTTGTTTGAACTATTTTGTTTTTAATATGTTGATATTGTTTTTTTGTAATATACAGTCCATTTTTATTCTTGTAAAATAAGTTGTTTTAGCTGTTCTTGTTAAAAAAATTAATTTTTTACATGTTAAGTTTTTCTTTGATGTTTTTACCTTGTAAATGATCTTTTTTTTAAAATTTTGTTGTACCATCTGGGTTTTTATAAATCTGACGATGTCAGTCTAGGGGGTAATTTTTGTTTGTTTAACATGTTTTTTTACATAGAATTTCTTTATATTTACATTTTTTTTGTTTTTATTTTAGATATATTGTTCTTACTTTGAAATCTTTGTTGTTTTTATAATTTTTTTCAATCAAAGGGTCATGATTTTCTGTAAAATTTTTTAACCCAGTTTTCTTTTATGTGAGTAGTTTTGCTTTCATGAGTCCTATTTTAAATTCTTAAAACTGGTTGAAATATTTTTACAATGAGTTTAGGTAGTCTTTGATGAAAATTGAAATTTAGATCAAATTTGATAAAATTAACCTATGTGAGATTTGAACTTGTTTTCTTTCTTTTGTGATTCACTTATATTTACATATTTTTCCAGAACTTGCATGAATTTCTTTTTGAAACTGCTTGGTTTCTATACATTTTTTATATGATTTTGGCCATTTACCAAATGATATACACGATTGGTCAATAAAAATTAGGCTTTATATACTTTAGTTAAGATGAGGAAAAGAGAAATAGGAGAATATGAAGGGAAATATTGAAATAATATTTTGGCCTGTTAAAGAAGACACTATATAAGGTAAAATTCATCATTTTCCCAACTATGAATACAAAACTGGAAATGGGCATCTAAATTTGTCAAATAAACAAATAGAAAAATAAGAACTTTGAAATAAACAAAAGCTACTTAGATTTCTTGGAATTCTTTAAACGTTCAGTGGTTAGAAATGCAGCATCATCCCTAATGAAACTCCACCAAAGGTAGGTAAGAGGAACAGTAATGGCATGCCTAAGAGCTTGTGCATCCAGAAGTCCTTCATATGGAGGGAAATCATATATCTGTAGGCACATTGCAAGGCCACTAATAAGAACAACAAATCTAAGCTTCCATCGAGAGGGATGGTGACTAACACCACCCCAAATTGCCCATGTTGCAAGTTGTGCTACAGTCATTGCTAGACAAACTTTTAAGTTCCATTCTGAAAAGTTTTAAAAAATCCCATAAAAATCATAAGAAAGTGGGAAAAAATGGTATGAATAAGGAAAAAAAAAAAAAAGAATAGTGAAGGAAAACACACTAAAATATCTATCTTTATAGCCACACGTTTGGATGGAATAGATAATTAAGAACAAATTTCTGAAAGGAAAACAAAGTAAACATGGAGCTTTCATGTAATTCTTGTCCTCGGGAATAATTATTAGTATAAAGATTACTTGAAGATACTTACCATGGTCTAGTTTAAAGAAGTTGAGGTACATTATATGAGTGGCCACAAAAGATATCAATGGAGCAGGAATCATAACTCTAGTAGCTTCATCTTTTACATTAAAGCTTCTTAATATGGCCAAAATCAAGGAATATCCAAGGAGGGCAACTGCAGAAAAGTAGTCTAGCTTCTCTACTAACTCACAATATCTGCATTTCATTGTGAGAACGAAACAAGTTACTAAATTAAACAGATAATAAGATAGGTTGTTTCTTTTTTCTTCAACTAGTTTGGTGGGATTTTAGGAAATATAGTCATTTTTTAAGGAAGGAAATATAGCCTTTAAAGAACAATAAAAGCATCAAAATGTGTAAATTAGAATACAATTTGCATTCGCTATACTAAATCCAATTATAAGTTAGAATAGCAATTTCCTTGGTAACATTAAAATATCAAAACTATCTGCTTAAGTGACTTACCTACAGTGAAAAATTGCACTCCAAAACCAGGAATTCAAGGACAAGAGCCCATAAATATGCCACAAACTAGCATATTCATAGTAGGGCCTCTTGCGTGCCTTCAAAGGAAGTTTATTGTATATAAGAGTGAAAAAGGACATCCAACCATGGAAATGCATTACAAGATTGAGGGAAGAAAAAACCATGGAAGCAGGATCCTGAAAAAGGGATGACATGTCAAATCTTTAAACAAAAACATGATATCTTTGGACATCAATTCGAAGGACAAAAGTTGTATGTAGTTTCATAGGTATTGCTTGTATTATCGTCTAATAATAATTAGATTTATTTTCTGATAATTGAGTAGTAAATTTGCATCAAACAATCATTAAAAAATCCAGAAGTGAAATTTAAATTTTGATTAGATAACAATACAAATATGTTAAAATTGAAATGAAGTATAGAATGAATGCGTTATCTAGTAACAAACCTGTATTCCATATATACGCTTAAATGGCCATTTACCATGGTATTTTTCTGGATCTTTATCCGGTAACTCCCTTTCTTTCTCTCTATCAAGCATGCAATAGTATTGACAGTTGCTTTTGCAATGCCCCTTTTCCCATCGTGCATAAAGTGACTCTACCATGCCCCATGGAGGACCAATAACAGGCACTTCATCTGTAGAAATTTTACAGTTTGGAAAACATGTTTTCCCAATGCACCCACTTCTCTCACACTGTTCTACACAATTCCTAAAGTCCAAAGAAAAACAAGAACATGAAAAAACCCCATAATTTAATTTTGTGTAAGACGTGTTCGAAATTGAAACAACAATTTACATGTTTTCACAAAAGAATATTTGAAGAAAAATTAGACTTATGTATGTACCTGTATCGTGGATCAGCATCACCAGCACTTGCATTTGATATTGCAATAAATGGTGAAAACACCAAAATGAAAGCAATAACATAACAATTCAACATCTGAACAAAAGATTAGAAACTCAATGGTTAATAACTTTCAATATATTGAAATAGATCACAAATTCAATACATAACGATTTTGAAAGACTAAACTATTATGTTCCACCTAACAGACCACATTTCAGAAATATGATATATAAGAGTATTGATGTATTTATTTGATATCCAATTTAGCTCTATTTTCCAACATAATTTTTCCATTTTCTATGTAGAAATATGAATTTTCATTTCCTTCAAAACTATACTTTGAAAGAAGTATCAGATGGAAGAATGATAAGAACCCAAAAGAAAAATAAAACGAGGTTGTGGAAAAGAAATGGAAGCAAATGCAGCAAATGAGGGAGAAGAGGGGACATTTTACCTCTGTGGTGGTGAGAACTTTGCAGAAACGAAAGTTTAGTTCAAAAGTTTGAAGTGTTAAAAGGAATCCAGAAATGACGGAAACAAAAAAGAAAAGAGACAATTAATAATTTATTACACTTTCGATTTTAACAAGACCAAGTCACATGAAAGGATATAAGCCATTTGTGATTTTCAAAATCAAACCAATGATTAACTCCCTAAAAGTATATGACTCCATTTTATTTTTAATGAAAATCTCATTTTTTTTTCTTTTGTTAAAGCCTTTCTTCTCATGATTTATTCATATATATATTCCTTTTTTGTTTTATTTGATTATTTTGAATTATTATTTATTTATTTTAAATTATATGCACATATATGAATATTAATTTTAAATATTTACTAGTATAATAAATATAATCATATGAAATTGAAGAAATAACTAATTATATTTTAATTGGACAGATTTTCTCTCATTGAAATTTATCTGATTTACTTTTTATTTTAGTAATAATTGTTGTTACAAGGTTGAGTACTACCTTATAGAACAATTTACTCCTTTTATTCCACTCTGTGAAACTATAATTTCTTGATCTCAATGTTTAATATGTTCAATCTCCTTTCTCACCCGGTCCAAATGGGGGTAGTACTTGTAAAAGTACTTTGATGTTCAAGTCAGTATTATATTTTATGAGGCTCAATTGCTTACTAATTATGATTTCAAGGCTATTTAAGATTAGCATCATTATTAATCATGTATTAAGGTGATTGCTTAGTTGATAATTTTTGATTGTCAAGTCGAGATGGTGCCGTCTAGGTTGGCAGTTGATGTTCGTGCCAAAATCATATTATATTGAAATTGTCTTGACAACCTAGTTGCACACTCGGTTACCAAGCATTACATTGGTCCCTAGACTCGAGTTTGATTGTGATGAGTCTTGAAAGAAAAACTTATTTTCTTTGTCGAGTTAATGTCGGGACCATATAGTACACTACCCCCAAGGCTCTTGAAGGTAAAAGGCTTAGAAGAGTCTAGACGGTTCTAAGCGTTGGGTATTGTGTGTCAGGGACATGAAAGGTCGTTTGATCGTGGCAACAAAGTTGAATTGATCTGATGGTTAAGGGGTTACAATAGTTGGTTTGCCTCCCACCCCTGCATGGCTATAAATATATTGGGTTTTGAGGGTCACTTCTATTCTTGTCTTTTGCTTTAGTTTTGTCTGATATACTATCGGTTCGAGATCTCGAGTGATTTTTAATCCTAGTAAATTATGTCTTCATTCTCTTGACACTAGTTCATCTTTGGGGTTCTCGGGTGACATGTTCTAAGTTCACGTGAACCAATATGCAAAGCATCAACTAAGATGCTCTCGATTTGTGATAATGAACACACAAAGCATCAACTAAGATGTTATCCATCGGCGTGAACCAACACGCAAAATATCAACCAAGATGTTATTAGTTAGCATGAACCAACACGTAAAGCACCAAGTAAGATATTATCAGTCAGCATGAACCAACATGCAAAGCATCAACTGAGATGCTACCGACCTGCATAAACAAACATGAAAATATTAAACGTGCCCCAAAAACTGCGGTAAAATTGGAAAACATAGAACTTCCGAATCAAGCAACAATTGAAATACATAAGTTAAACACGAAAGCCCAATAATGTGTTATCGAGTTAAAATCAATTGTGTCGAGCTAAAAGAGTAGTAATATCAAGTGTAAGCGAAAAACACCTAGGTGAAAAAAAAGCACAACAAAAGAGGAATGAAGAAAGTTCTAATTAACAAAAATCGAGCAATATGTCTCAATTGGTACTTACAAAAGATTATACAAAATCAATAGTATTGTCGGAGCCAATCAAAAGTCAAACAAAAAGCAGAAAGGGAGGAAGCAGTCGCTGCCATGCTCCTATTGCTTGACGAAATCCTTAACTTTGTTGGCCTAGGGACATTGTCAATAGGTATGAGCTCACCCTTAGATTTCCTTCGAAACATCAAACCTGCCTTCATCGACAGGAATGTTATAGAAGAAGGTTGTCTATCGGATGATCTGATTAAATTCCTCTTCGTGAACATCGAGAACATAATCTTGAAGCTTTGCCATCTTAGCCTCGGTGCTTTCTATCTTCCCCACGACTTCGTCACGAGCATGCATAATCTTTATGAGACTTCGGTCTAACTCCTTCACATCGGTCGCCAGATTGGACGTGTCATTTTGAAGCGATGAATTCTCCTTCTCTAGTAGGGTGTGCTAGATCTTCAAAAACCCCAAGTCGTTGGCGAATGACTCCCTATCAGACTTGGCCACTTGAGCCCTTTCATCCAACTTAGAATTAGCCTCCAATGTTGCCTTTAAGAAGCTAGAAGACTTGACCAACTCTTGCTTCAACTTCTCAACCCTTGCCGAGGAAGCTTGAAAGGCTTCATCTCCAATCACCCTAACGAGCACAAGAGCACAACTTTGAAATTCTAGGCAAGTCGAAACCAAATCAGTCATAGATGTAGGCCATTGACCCCTTCTCATAAAGGACTAGAGAAAATGTGATCCCCTTGGCCACTTTAAAGTTGTTCCCCATCAACGTCAGAGTCGACCGGTTGCCAACACCTTCAAAATTTGGACGACCCCTTTTCGGGGATTTCTTAGGTGACTTGGAAGATTTCCCACTTCTCTCATTCCTCTTTGTTCTCTTTTTCTCAATGACGGGAGAGGGACTCATTGTTTCTCCAACTAGTTTGGGAGCGGGAGTTCTCGGACCATCCTCGGGCTTCCTACTTCTGTTCTAGCGAAGCTGCTTTAGCACAATCTTCATATCTAAAGTGTGTTGAGCCATGATGCCTGAAAAACATAAAAATTTAGCAAAGCTAAGACCGAATAAGAAAATACGTCGCAAAGGAAACAATGCATACTATTAAAATCCACCCAAAAATGGGGAGAGTTGTAGATGACGAGGATCTTCCAAGTAGGAACCTTCCTTGGTAGCTTATCCAACATTAAAAATTGTTTGGTCTTCGAAGTCACAGAAGATCTGATGACTATTTTACGGCAAGTGTACCATATTAGAAGTAATAAATTTATCCCTAAGGACGGATATCGAACCTACAAGGAACAATTGAATTCTCAAGTATAATATTCACTAAATAGAAAACAATATATAAAACTTTGTTGGAAGTTTGTTGTGTATGAGACTGCAAGAATGTAAATAAAGCAAAGTAAATGGTTATTTGATTCAATTGGGAAAATTAGTATTGGGATTTATCCTTCTCACTCTTTTCTATTTTGAAAAGCATATAATATTCTATCTTTGATTGATATTGATGCCCATATAAAAATCATTTATATCGATTCCTCACATATAAAATTATTAATACAGTCTCCTAAATATCGATTCCTCACATATTTATAAAAACTCCTTATCATTACGAAAAAAAATTGATAACAATTAACATTTCAAATTGATTCACAGCATTCAAATATGTTAAGCATTATCATTTAGGTAAGATGTTTAGAAGTACTTTCCAATCAAAATCATGATAAAACAAACATTAAAAATAAAATGACAATACCAATCATTAGTCAAGAACAAAATATTATGTTTAAATATCTCCTCAATAAATAAGAGTTTGAACAGATTACTCCTAATCCCAAAGGGTAGAATTAGCCACTCATGTTGGCCATTAGAAGCATGGAAAGCAAGAAAAAAAGATTCAGAATATTTCTCCTTAAAGACTATCTTCTCTAAGGTTTTCTATCTCCTTCTATTCTCCCAATGATGTCTAGGGTTATGCCTCACACCTAATATTTAATCTAGTTGGGCTTGGCTAAGTGGCTTCTCGTTTGGCCAAGTCTGGACTCGCTTGCGCGAGTTTAACGAGAAAAAACCCAACTTCTCTGGAGTGAAGTCACCTGAGCGAGTCTTGGGCGAGTTCCTCTGAAGTGATCAGGCTTGGGTGAGTTTGGACGAGTTTTGAGCGAGTTTTCAATGTTCCAACTTTCCTTTTTCATCTTGTCTATTCTTCTTTAGCCCTTTCATCTCCCTTTTTCCCTAGAATTCGGAAATTAACACAAATTTGGGAATAAATCATTCTTATAAATACTATAATTGCAAAATATGTAAAAAGGTTTAAATTCATAAATTATGGGTTAAATTATAGCTATTTTTATCAATAAACACCCATAAGTGTTTGCCTTTTAATATGAAATATTACTGAAATATGACACTTATAAGGATCTCGACCAAGATTGGTAGCGAATCGGATTTTAGGTCTAGTAATATAGAAAATTGGGTTTATTTTGATAATCAAAGAAAAATTTAGAATCGCCCGGTTCAACAAAAATCTTGAAAAACCAACCTTTAAAATTTTTGTACAAAGATGCAAATTGGGAAAAAATATAAGACCTCGGTTGACTCACAAGAGAAACCCAACACATCGGGTCATTTGGCCAACAACTATAATAATGAAGAAAAGACTGGGAGAAAGGGTTTAGATGCATCATGTCGCATATCAAGTGAAAGGCCTGTAGGATTGCTCATGAGTTCAGATGGAGTTGCGTTGGATTAACTTTCAAAATATGAATAACACCCATGGTAAACTCATCAAAAGGAAAAACAAATATAAAGATCAATAAAAATGCATGAATAAACAAAAAAGAAATCTGAGGCGACCCCTTCTTGGCCATGACAGATGTTGTCAATAGCACATCTCTCAGCGTAGATGATATTAACCTCGACATCCCAACTCAATAGCGGGGCACTTGCCACAAAAGACTCCTCCATGGACATTCAACGACACATGGAAAAGTGGTCTGTTACCTTTTTGTCAAACTCAAGTATACTTGGATCATAGAGGCAACTCAGTCTCAACCTACTCTGCAACCAACTGTTGTGCCCTTACAAGGGCATCAATTCGGCAAGACCCTATTGTGGAACCCCCGCTACCTTTCACCATTGATGATTCCCCAAAATCTACTAAGGAGTGCCCACTTGAGGAAGGCGAAGAACTGCTAGAAGACATCACTAACTTGGAGGATACAAGAATTCTCAACACCTAGCCACTATTTGGATCACAAAAAGAAGAAATGGTCTCCTCATTCTCAAGTCGCCCTTTATTATAAGCAACGAGACTCGAACATTTCAAACGTCAAGAAACACCATAATCATTAGATCGGTTCACGTCCAACGATTATAACGAAAATTGAGTACTAAGGAAGATTCAAATTCAATTTCCCATAAAAAACGCAAAACATTCTAAAACCTACTTCGTACATCACATCCATACATCACCCCGAGCACCCATCGACACATTTCCCCAGTACACCCTCGGATCAACCACTTTCCGGCCACATCAACCACCCAAACCTCTTCATGCTAAAGCATTTCGAGCTTGAGGGGCAAGTGTACCACATGGGGCTGAGACCTTCTTGGGCACTGACAACTAAACTACCTAAACCTCACCTTGACACCTTAATGACAAGTTTAAAAGAGGATAAGAGGTATGATGGAACCCTGAGAGATACAACAACCACTGAGCTAGCCTAACCTTATAGAAGGATGACTGAGAGCATGACACAGGACCTAGGGCTAGATTAGGAGTAGTCCATAGCCAGTGCATCAGAGCTTATCATTCCTTAGAGGATTACCAGGAGCAGAGCCCACATGATTGGACCTAAGCACCAGTTATTTTCATTACTTTTAATTTCATTAGAGTATAGTGTACTTAGTAATTTGGGCTTGTGCCAAGTCCACTTTCTCTCCATGTGCCGCCTAGATTAGCACTCCATTACCCTACCTTCTAGAAACCTTCCTAGGGTGCGACATTGACCTAGGGGACTTGACCTAGCCACCCACTTTTCCCCCTCCCCCTCTCTTGTTTTCCAAGGCACTCCCTCCTATAAATAGAGTGTCTTGCCTCTTGTATTTTCATATTGAATTTGAATAGAAAAGAAACATTGCTTGAGTGTTTAATGAGTGTTTTCTCCTAAATTATGGGTCTTCTCTTATGAGAGCAAACTCCAAGTGGCGACTCTTCACCACTCATCTTGGAGTCATCCCTCTTTCCAAGTGGCATGACCATCGTCATTCCTCATAAGCTTTTCTCATCTTTATCTTTTGTTTTCTTCCATTACGCCTTCCATAATTCCTTTTCAATTGTCTTCTTTATATTTATTTTCCATTCAGTCATCCTTTGGATATTTGCTATCTTGGTTTGTTTCCATTTCTTGCAATCATTATAATCTTCACTTTATTATTGTGTTTTTCTCTTTTGCTCTCTAGAAGAGAACCTTCACACTTACTTAACCACTTGGTTAAGTTCGTGTCCAATGACAATTTTCTTTGAGCTTTTCATCATTTTCTGCTAATTCAAAAAGCTTAAATAAAAGTGAAACCTCTAAAATGTGTCAACCTAAAATCAACTCACATCATGTGGTATTTAGAGCATGGTTTTAATTGTGCTTATCTTTTCCGAGTTGATTTTCCGCTTTAAAATTCTAGCACATTTCAGTTATGTCTTTATCTTCCAGCAATTTCAATCCCGCTTTACAATTTAGCACCTTTCAATTTAGTCTTTAAATTCTTTGTCATTTACAATTTCGTTTTTTATCCATTAAGCAATTTAAATTCTAATTTTGAATTATTTGTGTCAATTTTTTTTGCCTTACCTATTTTGCTTGAGTCTTTTGTTCTTAGTGTTCTAGGAGTCTTACATCCATTTTGCTTATTTTAACATTAATTGTGAATAACTAAAAACAATTAGAATTTGTTTGAGTAGTAGTTGATTTAGTTCCAAACAAAGAATTTAAGTGATCATATGAATTGAATCCCAATTCGTGAATTAAAATATGCATGCCAAGAATGTGGACATTTTGAATCCATATAACAAAAACAAAGACAAAAACAATTTGGGTGCAATTCACATTTCAAGTTTAAAGTGATAAAGAGGATTCTTTTTGTGTGGCAAATTGTTTTCAAATTTGTGGAATTTAATCCTTCTTACTTTTACAATTTCGAAGAAAATTAAAACTTCATAGTTAAAAGTTTAAGTAAGTCTCTTTGAGTCTTAAAAGTGCTTTTCTTGTTTGTCTTGCTTAATTTTTTGTCATCATCTTAATTCCATTTTGGTTTAGTTCTCTTCTTTCAACTTTTCCTTGCTTGTTTTAAAATTTTCTTTAAAATTTGGTTGGAGTCCTTGTATGAGTAAGTGATAAGAGTTTTGACCTCTTTCACTTGAAGTCTTGCTCCCAAGTGTGGACCCTCTTTGAGAATTGAAAACCTTTCTTTGAGTGAACTTAACATTTTCCTCCTTATTTCTAAAAAGTCAAGTGATACACATGAGTGAGTGCATTAATTGTTGTTTAAACTAATTATTTGAATTTCCTTGTGCATTATGGCTCATTTGTCTTTTGAAGAATCTTCCAAAACACCTTCTCCTTAAAAGACACACCTTTTGGTGGAATAGAAGAGACTAAGAGGAGCTTGGATCAAAAGGAAGAGGAAATGCGACACCTAGTGGAAAGGATGCAAAGGCTAGAGGATACACAAGAGAGACAAAATCGAGAAAGGAGGTGGGATCCTAGAAGAGGTACAAGGTACCACATGTACTATGGAAGCCAAGAAGAAGAAGAAGAAGATTAGAGAATGCAAAACTTGAAGCTAGACGCCGTTAACACCAACATCAACAACCAAAGAAGACCATGCCTTTCATTAAATTATCGAGTTTTAGTTGGAAAAGTGACCCAATTTTGTAATTAGGATGGGAAGCTAAGGTAGATCAAATTTTTAATGTGTATGAGGTCGAAGAGGACCAAAAGGTTAAGTTAGCTTCCCTAGAGTTCCTAGAATGTCATGCATTGGTGGCATCAAATTGTAATGGACATTGATTTGAACAAGAGGCAAATCATGGTCTCTTGGTGTGATTTAAAGGAATGTATGCGCACGCGATTTGTTCCTCCTCATTATAGGAAGGAATTCTTGTTGAAGCTCCAACGACTTCACCAAGGACCTAGGATGGTAGATGAGTATTTTAAAAGACTTATAAACTACTTTGACCAAATTTAATATGCATGATAGTGAGGAGTCAAAGATTACTAGGTTTGTAAGTGGTTTAAGGAGAGAAATTCAAGATATTGTAGAATTATATGAGTATTCTTCTTTAAAAAAATTGCTTCACCTAGCCATCAAGGTGGAATAATAAGTTTTGAAGAAAAAATCTTCCAAAAATGCTCATAATGATGACTTCTATAATTCTTCTTGGAAAGACAAAAACAAACATTCATCTAAGACTTTTCCTTCCAATTTCTCAAAAGAAACCACTTCCCAACATAGAGTTTCTAAAGAACATCCTTCCACTTCTACTCCTAAGTCACCTACCAAAACCTCAAGTAGAAAATGCTTCAAATGTTTAGGTTTTGGGCACATAGCTGCCAATTGTCCTACAAAAAGAACCATGATGGTCAGGGGGAGGGTTGTAGTAAGTGAGCATACCTCCCAATCCTCAAGGTCTAGCTCCCTTACCTCTTCAAAAAGCCCAAGTGAGGAAAAATATGAGATACCTTGTGAAGATAACTTGTTAGTAGTAAGGCACTTGTTGGGACAACTTTAAAAGCCTTTTGATGAAAGTCAAAGGGAAAATATTTTCCATATCTGGTGCCTTATTAATGAAAAATTATGTTCCTTGATAGTAGAAGGGTGTAATTGTACCAATGTAGCAAGTATAAGACTGGTAGAGAAACTTGGTTTACCCACCATCTCTCATATAAAGCCTACAAATTACAATGACTTGGTGAAGAGGGAGAATTGGCTATTAATGAACAAGCCCTCATAGCTTTCTCCATTGGAAAATATAAGGATGAGGTTTTATGAGATGTTGTGCTAATGGAAGCAACTCATATTCTATTAAGAAGGCCATGACAATATGATATAAGAGTTTTACATGATGGCCTTACTAATAAAATCTCTTTTTACTTCCAAGGGTATAAGGTCATATTAAAATCTCTCTCTCTCCAAAAGAGGTGAATGAAGACCAATTAAAAATGAAAGAGAAGAGAGAAAATGAAAAAAAAAACATAAAAAATAAGAATATTAAAACAGGCCTTCTCATCTCCTTTAAAGAGATAAAAAAAAGGTAATGATAGCTCGCAAGACAATTTTTATAGTTTATCCTAGGAAGTACCTAAAAATAAAGTTTGCTCTAGATAGTTATAAGTGTTGGAACCTTTGTTAAAGGAATTTTAGGATGTGTTCCAAGAGCCTCGCAAAGGATTACCTCCTTTAAGGGGCATTGAACATCAAATTGACTTTATTCCTAGAGCTTCTTTACCAAATAGACCTGCATATAGAACCAATCTAGATGAGACCAAGAAAATTCAAAAACAAGTCGAGGATGTATTAGACAAGGGTTGGGTCCAAGACAACATGAGTCCTTGTGCTATACCTGTTATTCTTGTCCCTAAAAAGGATGGAAGTTGGAGAATGCGTATAGATTGTCGCACCATTAATAATATCACTATCAAGTATAGGCACCCCGTCCCTAGATTAGATGACTTGTTAGATGAGTTACATGGGGTCTCAAGTATTCACCAAAATTGATCTTAAAAGCGGGTATAATCAAATTCGGATTAAACTAGGAGATGAATGGAAAGCCGCATTCAAGACCAAATTTGGATTGTATGAGTGGTTAGTCATGCCCTTTGTCTTAATCAATTATCCGATCACCTTCATGCTACTTATGCATAATGTCTTAAGACCTTTTATAGGCAAGTTTGTAGTAGTCTACTTTGATGACATCCTCATCTACAGCTTGAACAAAGAAAAGCACAAAGTGCATGTTAGGAAAGTACTAAAAACCTTAGGAAAGATGTTTT
This sequence comes from Phaseolus lunatus, assembly GCA_013389735.1. NCBI lineage: Eukaryota > Viridiplantae > Streptophyta > Magnoliopsida > Fabales > Fabaceae > Phaseolus > Phaseolus lunatus. The sequence continues at coordinate 6,564,136 of CM023861.1, forward strand.
GTATGCTAATTCGGAAAAAAAATTTCTTTGCTATAGACCATATTGAATTATTAGGGTTTGTAGTTAGCTCCCAAGGGATGCATGTGGATGAACAAAAGGTAGCAACAATTAGAAATTGACCTACACCCACCAATATTAGTGAAGTATGAAGCTTTCATGGATTAGCTAGTTTTTATAGAAGATTCGTGAAAAACTTCAGTACTATTGTTGTACCTCTCAATGAAATGGTAAAGAAAGATGTAGTGTTCAAATGGGGCCAAGAATAAGCAAATGTTTTTGAAACTTTGAAAGACAAATTAACCAAGGCATTCATCTTAACACTCCCCAACTTTATTAAGTCATTTGAGATTGAGTGTGATGCCTCCAATATAGGCATTGGGATTGTCCTTCTTCAAGAGGGTCACTCCATAGCTTATTTTAGTGAGAAACTTAAAAGGAGTCATCTCAATTACTCCACTTATGACAAAGAGCTTTATGCTCTTGTAAGGACTTTGCAAAACTAACAATACTACCTTTTTCCAAAAGAGTTTGTCATACATAGTGATCATGAATCTCTTAAATATTTGAAAAGTCAAAGCAAACTTAACAAGAGACATGCCAAATGGGTAGAGTTTGTTGAGCAATTTCCCTATGTGAACAAACATAAGCAAGGAAATTCAAATGTGGTGGTGGATGCTCTTTCTAGAAGACATACCTTGCTTAATGTTTTAAACACTCAATATTTGGGGTTTGATTACATCAAGAAAATTTACAAAGATGACCTTGATTTTTCTCTCATCCTACAAGAGTGCACAAAAGGAGGCCATAAATACTTTTTCATACATAATGACTTTCTCTTTAAAGGGAAAAGACTTTGTGTGCCCCAAGGGTCTTTGCGACAATCTCTTGTAAAGGAGGCACATGAGGGAGGTTTAATGGGACATTTTGGGGTAGCAAAAACCTTAAACACCTTGCATAAACATTTCTTTTGGCCCAACATGCGAAAATCTGTACACAGCTTCTGTGATAAATGCATAACATGTAGGAAAGCTAAGTCTAAGATTCAACTCCATGGATTATATACCCCTCTTCCCATCCCGAATATGCCTTGGGTAGACATTTCTATGGATTTCATTTTAGGTCTTCCCAAGACATCTAAAGGAATGCACTTTATCTTTGCGGTAGTGGATTGTTTTTAAAAAATGTCCATTTTATTCCATGCCACAAAGTAGATGATTTTGCAATGTTAGTGATGGATAGATGACAAACTCAAGTTTCTAACATAAGACGATCTTTAAACGCTTCAAAAAGTTAGTTTTTCAAAAGTTCTCCTTTTTTAGGACAAATTTAATAATATGTCATTATACAAGTTTAAGGAAAAAAATGATTTATGCTGTATATTTTTTATACCGGTTGGTCTATAAACATAAATTAGGTCGGGTACTTAATCAAGTTCTACTTAACAAACTAATGCTGCAAAGTTACTAACAAAATATTATTTAGACTTCAATCACTTGTTTAAACACTTAATCACTTCTAACTAACAACTAAGAGTACTTTTAAAACACAATCACTTTTGGTAAAACAATTCGAATATTGTTCCTCGTTAAGACACAAGTATTTTTTGAAACATAGTAAACAAAAGAATGATTTAAAAGATCATAAGATTTTGTTTTCTAAGTAGAGAAAAATGTCTTTCAACAAATAAAATGATTTAAAAGATCATAAGATTTTATTTTTAGAATAGTGAATAATGTCTTTCAACAAATAGGTTAAACTCTCTCTTGTAATAGACCTCCTTATAATTGATTTGTTAGATTGTTATACCGTCATGTAAGCTCATTAGGTTAATTATTAAATAAAAAAAATAAAATATTTATAAAATAGCACAGATAATATAATGAAAAGAAGGAAAAGAGTATGGATAAATTATAATAATTTTGAAATAAATATTTCTTATCTTGTCTGTGAGTTCGTTATAATGTGGATGAGAAAGTCCCTTTATTCACAAAGTAACTTCCATCCTACCTAATCCAAGTGTTTCTCTCTTCCCATAATAGTACCAAAATTACCAAAATCACGACAAGGAAGCAGCAAGATGGGGTTTGAAGTTTCAGTCTCTGGGGAAGAAAACACTGAGAGGGTGCGTGAACTCAAAGAATTTGATGACACAAAAGCTGGTGTTAAAGGCCTTGTTGATCAAGGGATCACAAAAATCCCAAGATTATTTCATCATCCTCCTGATGAACATGTGAAGGTCTCAACTTCACGCGGAAAAGCAGACAATATTCCTGTTATAGACCTCGCAGAAGTTGACAAGGATCCAAGTTTACGCCAAGGAGTTATTGACAGAATAAGGGAAGCATCTGAGAAATGGGGTTTCTTTCAAGTGGTCAACCATGGCATTCCTGTGACTGTTCTAGAGGACTTGAAAGATGGGGTGTGCAGGTTTTATGAACAAGATACTGAGGTGAAAAAGGATCTATATACCCGGGACCAGATGAGACCTTTTGTGTATAATAGCAATTTTGATATCTACACTTCACCAGCACTCAATTGGAGGGACACTTTTATGTGTTATCTGGCTCCTAATCCTCCCAAACCTGAAGACTTGCCAGTAGGATGCAGGTAAGTTTTTGTATGTACAGTGCCTTGAGTTTTATGCCACTTGGATCAAGTATGTTATGCAGTTCAATTAAAATGCATTGATAGTATAAAGGTTTTCATACAATATGGCAAGATGGTTGTACTTTTTGATTATTTTAAGATAATTTATAGTATGAAAGTTGAGCTCATATTTAGCTTTATAAGTTTATTCTTGTATGAAGTTAATATTCATAAAGGGTGTGCAATGTTCCTGAATATGATTCAACCTTCTAGTAGCACAGTAGGCTATAAATTGTTATGAACAAAGATACAAAGAGGAAGAAAATCTCAAGTTAAACTTTCCATTTCAACCATAAGTCATTTAATTAATTGCTAACTGATTGCATCTTCTTTTAGGGATATACTTCTGGAATATGGGACATGTGTGATGAAACTTGGAATTGCACTATTTGAATTACTATCAGAAGCTCTAGGGCTGCATCCAAACCATTTAAAAGACATGGATTGTGCTAAAGGGCTTATTTCTCTTTGTCATTACTACCCTGCCTGCCCTGAACCAGAATTAACACTGGGAACCACCAAGCATTCTGATAATTGTTTCCTCACAGTGCTTCTCCAGGATCATATTGGTGGTCTTCAGGTTCTTTACCAGAACACATGGATTGATATAGCCCCAGAACCTGGGGCTCTTGTAGTTAACATTGGTGATCTTCTTCAGGCAAGTTCTTTATTGTTAGAGTAAATTACACTAATTACTCCTGAAGTTTTGTGACAAATTACTTAAACTTTTCCTATATCTGTTACATTATTGGAGAACTCAGTGTAATGTTCTTCAAACAACCAATGGAGTTAGTATAGTACTAAAAGAAACTAAGATAAGTAATTAGTATAGTTTACCCGTTTTCTTTTATTCTGCCTTTCAAGCTACTAAAATATTTCATATTTCATGATACTTTTCTTGCAAGTGAAATTTTAAAATTCACAAAAAAAATCAGCAAAAAAACTTATTTCTAGCAAACTTTTATAGAGAATATGTTAGAAAAGACTAAGGGCATATAGTTATATCATGAGTCTGATATGTTGACAATCCAACCTGATATATTGAGATGAATTGTTCTAGATTACAATGGTTAAAAATAGGAAAAAAAAATCTTTTATTAAAATGTGGATCAATGTGAGAAAATAGAGAAATTTGGAAAAGTTATAAACTGATATTTTTGACTATATAATTATCAAAATAACATTTTTCTGGTATCACATTCTTATATTGATTTTCTGTGCCATTTAGGTGTTGTAGAACACCCAAAACCACAACAAATTTGTAAGGATATTTTTACTGGGTAAAAAGAAAAAGCCTGATACACTTGACAAGTTCTTGCGATACGTACATGAATTTAAGTGAGTGTGACATTATTGTATTTTGTTTTCTTGAAGTGCAGCTTATGACAAATGACAGATTCAAGAGTGTAGAACATAGAGTAGTGGCAAATGTGATAGGTCCAAGAATATCTGTTGCATGCTTTTTCAGCGAAGGTCTTAAATCACCACCGAAACTCTATGGACCTATAAAAGAGTTATTATCAGAAGACAATCCTCCCAAATACAGAGAAACCACTGTTGAGGAATATGTGCGCTACAACATTCAAAAAGGCCTTGATGGGACCTCTGGTCTTCATCATTTCAGGATTTGAGTTGGATTGATGTGGTTGAATTAGCACAATAAATGCATTAGAAATTGAGACATTTATGAAGCTCAATAAGATTAAGAATCTTATTATCTTATTCAAGGACTGTAATTCTGTAGTGTCACTTGTCTTGTTATTTTGGGACTTGCTGTTTGAAGATATAATCACTGATATGCTTTATGTACATGTTCCACGTTACAGTTCTTCCTTTCTTCCTTCTGTGAAATTTTAATCTAGTTTACCCCAAATTATGTTAAGTCAAAGAGCATATGGCACTATACAAAATTATCTCTGCTCATAAGAGAAAGAGAAATCATAATTAAAATTTATTAGAACTTATAAAATTGTATGAACTTTCATACCAACACTCATGATTTTGTAATTTTTCATAATTGCTCTTCTTTAGATGTCTTATGTGCAACTGTTTGCAGGTTCTTTTATCATTACATTTTAAGCATTAATCCTTTGTCCGAATTTGTTTAAGACTATTTGGGTTTTTATTACTTTACCAAATACTTATTTAAATAGTATAGTTGATTATAGAAATTCAAATTTTGGTTTATTATAGACCTTAAGAATTCGAGCATCGGAAAAGTTGAACTCTGAATGTGGTTTTCGCTTTCTCTAGCAGTTGATATTTAGTTCCCGTATAATCGAATTTCGAGTTTTTCTTTTGTTTTTTAGAAAATAAAAAAAAAATTATTTAAAAAAAAATTATTTAAAAAAATAAATATTTAAAAAAATAAATATTTTGTAAAAAAATAGAAAATATATATTTTTAAAAAAATTAGAAAGGTAATTATATTGAAAAATAATATTCTATAAAATTATATATTTAAAAAAGAATAATAATTTAGAAAACTAATTATATTAAGAAAGAATTATGTAGCAAAATATTCTATTTTTAAAAATACTAATTTAGAAAAGTAATTATTTTAAGAAATAATTGTTTAGAAAATAAATATTTGAAAAATTAATTTGTTAGGAAAATAAAAATTTAAAGATTAATTATTTAGTTATCTGTTGAATTAAAATATGTAATTTTAGTAGTGATTTATTTATAATTAAAAAATATAATAAAATTTAGAAATAAATAAAATAAATATGTAACAGTTGCTTATGAGAGTTTTACATATAATTTTTTCATATATAATTTGAATATAACTATGTTTTACATACAGATTTAATCTTTTACATACAGATTTTTTTTTCTATATGTAATCCATTCTAATTATATACGAATTTAATCTCTTAGATAAGAATTTGAAAACCAATTCATTCTACACATATAATAAAAAACACACTTAACCATATAATAAGTAATTAATGCATAATACAATTTACTCTCTCTTCACTATCTATGAATAAAAAAATCATCATTCTCTCTTCCCTATGAGTCGAGGTGACATTATTCATCATCATTGTGAAGATCCAAAAGTGAAACCCAACTCACTAGAAAAATAAAAATAGACTCAACCAAAGAAACCTATATAATATATAATATGCTTATTTGATTATGAGTATAAAAAATATCATAATACTTAAACACTCCTCACTTTGTTAAAGCCGAAGTTACCTACATAAAATATCTTAATCTCAAGTGGCCAGTGCCTCATCTTTGCTGTTTTTGTAAGCAAAGAATTTATTGTTAATGATTGAATACAAAGGGAACTATACCTTCCCAAACTAATCATAAATTAAGTCTTGGACAAGTGGGGACAAATAGTATATTTCTATGTTATTTGATCAATTTATAAATTTAAAGAGTGAAAAAATAAAATAAAAACTAAATACATTTAATTATAAGTTTATCACATTGGACCACTATATTCGTTATTACTTTTCCATTAAAATGACTTAAAATACATACATAACATAAACCAAAAACAAATTTTAGTTGGTTCAAAGAACTCAATTCTCATCTGTGAAAAATAATTATTGAATTCATCTACAATGAACTGTTGCATAATACCCCTGCTAACTTGTGTTCTTCGAATAATGGTTAAGGAATTGAAAGAGAAATTTTTTGTTGAAAATTATATAGGAACATATTGAAAAATCATAAGAGAATATATATTTCCTCATCTTAATAAAAGATTTATTTATTTTATTTCTTAACTAGTACTCTTAAATCATTTTGTGTTCTTTATATACATACTGAAATAGTTACAGAACTAACTATAATGATTAATTCATAACTAATTTATTTTAGGTTCCATTAATAGAGTACACATCCTCAAATCACTTTAATATCCAAAAACATCAAAATTGCAAGCAATTGTTGACGATATCATAACTTGAAGTGCAGTAGTGCAGAGGTTCCACTGCCACTTGCATAACGATGTGCCATGTAATCTTTCAAGGAAATTTCTCTGTACACTGGTGGATGGTCTTCACTAACCAATTCCTTTATTGGACCAAACACTTTTGGTATAACTGTTCTGAAAAAGGATGCAACTGAAATTCTGGGGCCTTGATCATTTGCTAAAACTCTATGTTGAACACTGATGAATTTGTCATTACTCATAAGCTGCACAGAAAAACAGTGAAACTGATGATTACTGTTCAATTCTTATTTGATATGTACGACCACTGGTGCTTTTTTTGACATTGAGTCTAAAGAAGTATAACACTAAATGGCATAAATGCAATGGAGATTATGTATTCCTCGTTAATTTTAAGATTTTCGAGCGAAATTCCCACAAACTTTGTTCTGTTTAAATCACAGTATGTAACATACAACAGCAACATTACTTTAAGCAACTTGTTAGTTTATTTTTAATATTTGGGCTTGCTTCATCGTCTACATTCGAAGGATGAACCAAAACTCTCTTACAACATACCACTTCAAACTATATTCACTCAAGAAAATTACAGTTTTAACTACTCATTTATTCTATGTACATGTACAAACTTTTTGTTATTAAACTCTAAGCATATACTTTTTAATCTATTCTAATCTTTGCCTTTTAAAACTAAAGAAACTAAAAGTGTATTAGTAAGAACAGAAAAGTAAAAATAGTGTGTGTATAAACTAAGGTGCCTAGTTTTTAATGTAGAGATTAAAATGAAAGGATTATTATACAAGAGATGAAACAAATAATCAAAACAAAATTATTAATTGGAGATGAATGACAATGTTGTTTTATGCATGAAAAACCCACCTGCAGGAGATCTCCAATGTTCACTACAAGAGCCCCATGCATGGGAGGTACACAAATCCATTGACTGTCATGAAGAACTTGAAGACCATCCATCTGATCTTGCAAAAGTATTGTCATGATGTCACCATCTGAGTGCTCTTTGTTTCCCATGGTTAATGCAGGCTCAGGACATGCAGGGTAATAGTTGCACAGAAGAAGTAGCCCTTCAGCACAACCCTTTTCTTTTAGGTAAAAATGATCAAGGCCAAGAGCCTCTGACAGTAACTCAAACAAAGCATAAGCAAGAACCATTATTTTCTTTGAGTATTCAATCACAATATCTCTGCAAGTGTGTCAACTCATCAAACACAAAAGAAATATAAGTTAAGAGAGTCTTTGTCTGCAAGAGAACATTATTACAGTTACATCTAAAAGAGTTATAAATCTAATGTTCTACATATTCCATCCTTTAGAATTGAGGTAAGAATAGGCCATACACCTAGAAGCTCTAATATCATGTTCCATTTCATCTTAAAGTTGCCTATCAGGTAGATAAGTTGCACATCAAGAGGATGTAGAATTTTCCAACATTAGGAAAACTTTCAGTTGTAAAAGATTTGGGGAAAAATAATAATAGATTTATTATGTTCCCTTAACAAGAAATTCAGTGTAATGATATCATATCACCACCAAATGGATACTGTCCCAAGAACTTGTGGCATGTGCAAGTGTAAATAATGTTAAAAGTTGTATAACTATCATCACAAACCTACAAACTGCAGGAAACTCTTCAGCTTTGGGGTGATCAGGTGCCAAGGAAAATGCAATAGTATCCCTCCAATCAGCAGAAGGGTCTTCATAAAGAGTATAATTGGAAAGATAAGCAACTTTTCTGCTGAAATCACGACTGTAGTACTCTTTCCTCACCTCTGCTTCTTGTTGGTGAAACATGCGAGTTCCTTTGATCATTTCATCCAAAACATGAGTTGGAATTCCATGGTTTATTACCTGAAAAAAGCCTCACTTCTCACATGCATATCTAACTTTTCCCACAACACCATCTCTCAAAGTAGGATCATCATGGATGCCAGTGAGATCAATTATGGGGATACTGATCTTTGAATTCGATGCACTGACCAAGCCATAACTGAGATCATTAGAGTGCTCACAATAGAACATACGTGGAACTTTTTCTAGACCATTTTCTACCAGTCCTTGAACACCAGCCTTTGAATCATCAAACGCCATGAGTTCACTTTTCCTGTCATAACTTGAAACTGTTTCTGCGTCCGACTCATGCGTGCTTGTGACTACCATTTTGAGAGACTATCTATGCATCAAATATGAGAAAGAATGTAACTATGAAGTGTTCAAAACATCAGGATTGAAGAGTAAGTATATGGAACAGAGAATGAAGAATGTTTTCATTGGAATTTTCCGTGCATAAAGGGTAACTAAACTATTGAAGCAACGCATTGATTGTAGATTGAATCATAGTTAGCTTTGAGGGTGTTTCAAAACATACATAATTGTTTGTCTGTGACCAATAAAGTTTGAGTGTTTGTACTAAAGAAAGAGGACAGATAGAAGCTTGATTCGCATATATAAATCTTTAGTGGTTTTACACGTAAGGTCGCAATTGGAAGGAATCCTATCTCAGGAGAAAAATATTATCTATTTTCCAATAAAAAGAGGAAAAAATTTTCGCCCACCGTGGGGCTCGAACCCACGACCACAAGGTTAAGAGCCTTGCGCTCTACCAACTGAGCTAGACGGGCTTATATAATTTTTCATGTGAAAATAAGTAATAGCCAGATACTCAAGTGTGCATGGTATTTAAGCTTCAGCTTAGATTATAAAACCAAAGATACATAATTTATTCCTGTAGTCTGAACAGAGTTTTTTTTTTCAAAGCATGCAATATAACTTAGTTTTCATTTCTTAAAGCCTTGGCCTTGTACCAAAAAGCACAACTCATTCTTAAAATATTAAGTGTTGCATGAATTTGCACATGATCACAACTTTAAGAATGATATTGAGGAAGTTTCAAGACTTTTTGAGTACTGATGCGCCAGGTAGTCTTTTAAAGAAGTTTCTCTGTACACTGGTGGATTGTTTTCAGATAACAGTTCTTTGATTGGACCAATGACTTTTGAGAGACCCTGTGGTGACTGATCACCAATTCCAAAAAAGGATGCGATTGATGTTCTTGGACCCAGATTATTTGCTAAAACTCTATGTTGAACACTGATAAATTTGTCATTACTCACTACCTGCACACAAAAAATACCACAAAACTGTAATTAATCCTTAAACTCATTAAATATTTAGTTATATAGAAACTCAGTTGAAGCATGACAGTTTGTAATTGTCCTTGAAACCATTTCACTTGATTGAATCTTAAAAGTTGGAAGTTTGTAACTTATCTTTCACTCTTGTTTTGGTGTCTGTATACTCATGTTTAGATTTGATAGTTAGACATAAAGGTTACCAAGATCTAGGAATCTAAGGACTTTCCTGCACCCATATACTCTTATAATTTGTAGGCTCGTAGAATAGCTGTAGATTGTCCTAGAAACATTATTTTGAATCAATAGTCATCTAATTGAAATTCCTAATTTCTTTTACTTGTTTTGTTTTCCAATTCAAATGAAGTTATTAGTCTATTATATCAATGAACTTGTGCATTAACACTTGTGCTTATACCAATATAAACAGAAATAATGTTTGTATTTGGTATTACATTACATCAATATGCATTATATCAGTATCATTAGGTGTTATTTTGAGTACTGGTTGTTACACCTCTCCTATCTAAAGTCTCTCTTTCCAATTCTATCTCATGGAGCAAGCATTTCAAACTAACACATTTGCTGTAAAATCCATCTTAGTTAATCAGAGTGTTGTACTTTATGCACAGCTAAAGGAAAATATTTAAAATGTTGTTCATGCATGATCAACTCACCTGCAGAAGATCTCCAATGTTCACTACAAGAGCTCCATCCATTGCAGGTACATCAATCCATTGATTTTCATGAAGAATTTGAAGACCACCCATTTGATCTTGCAAAAGTATTGTCATGAAGTCACCATCTGTGTGCTTGCTAGTTCCCATAGTTAACTCTGGCTCAGGGCATGCTGGGTAATAGTGACCCATAAGAAGAAGCCCTTCTTCACATTGCATTTCTTTAAGGTGCAAACGATCAAGCCCAAGAGCCTCGGACACCAACTCAAACAAAGTAGAAGCAAGTTCCATTACTTTTGTTGAGTACTCAGGTACAATATCTCTGCAATTGAACAACATAAGTTTTCCCATCACCAAACTAAAATTGTTGTGAAGATATCATCATCAATATGAGACTATCCTAAGAAATATTCATGAATTGAAATCACGAGTCCAAAGACCAATGTTGAAAACAATATTATCACAAACCTACAAACTTCAGGCAACTCTTCAGCTTTGGGTGGATTAGGTGCCAAGAAAAATGTAAGTGTGTCCCTCCAATCAGTTGATGGGTCTTGGTAAAGACTAAAGTTAGAAAGATACATTACTTTCTTGCTCAAATCACGTGTGTAGTACGTTTTCCTCACCTTAGCATCTTGTTCATGAAACCTGCAAATTCCTTTGATCATCTCATTCAAAACATGAGTTGGAATTCCATGATTTTGAACTTGAAAGAAGCCCCAGTTCTGACATGCATATCTAACTTTTCTCACAACATCATCTCTCAAAGTAGGGTCTTCATGGATGCCTGTGAGGTCAACGGTGGGAATAGTAAAATTTGAGTTTGATTCTGTGGTAAAGTCTTCACTGAGATTAGAGCTTCTGCAATGGAAAATAGGTGGAACCTTTGTGACACCATTTTCTACCAGTCCTTGGACACCAGCCTTTGAAGCATCAAATGCATTGAGTTCACTTCTTCTGTCATAGCTAGGAACTATTCCTGCCTCCAACTCTTCTGTGCTTGTGGCCACCATTTTTTGAAGCTATCAATGTATCAAATTTGTAATGAAAGTAAACTACGAAGGGATTAAGGAGGAGCAGAAGCAACAAAGGTAGAATGTTTTCGTTTCAATCTTCTGTGAATAAACTAGAGACATGGACAATTATTTTAAGAGAGAGGACTAGATCTAGATGCGTTTTTTCTTTATGTTATCTAGTTGAATCATATCGCTATGTACCCAAATAAAAAGTCAAAAATAATTATTTTAGGTTGGTGACAATTTAATATTCCAAAATAATTATACATTCTGATTTTATAAATGTGACCACTATGTCTTGTTAATAAGTTTTTCATGTCTACTTTATCATCCTAATGTATAAAAACCAACACTATTATTCTTTCACGCTTATTTTAATATTAAATTATAAATTTCTAGAACTAATTTATTATTAGCTTAATTAAGTTTTAAGTCACTGATATATTTTTAATTAATTTTTATTAAAAAAAATGTCTATTTAAATATTTAAAAAATTTATACTTTTCAATTGAGTTACTAAAAATTAAAAAAAATAATGAATCAATTAAAAAATACAAAAAATTTAAATACTGAATAGAATTTTTTCAATAAAAATTCAATTTAAAATACTCAAATTTATAATAGATATATCACTTAATTAAATCTTTATTATTAAGTTACTGAAGAAGATATATGGTGTTAGAATTCTTATATATTTAGAAATTAAATCTGAACTTTCGATCATTCAAAAATATCCTCCGTCTAATTTAAAAAACTTTAGTACGTATTAAATCAAACATATTAAAAATTAATTTAATGTATAAATGGAATATTTGTTTGAAATGTTATAAAATTCAATTTTATGGGGGGTGGTTTTGAACCCAAAGATCACAGATAATACAAAATTAAAGTTGAAGGACTAACAGCGATTTCGTATTATTGGTGATCCTTTGTATCCTCATTTCCCTTTTTCATTTCTTGTTGTGTTTAGGAAAAAAAAAACACCCACATTTTAGTGATATTTTAAGTGGGATTGATTTAATTTTGATTTTAGTTTTAGAGTGAAACTTTAAACTTATCTTGAGAAATTTAGGGTGGGACATATAAAAAAAAAAATTAGTTTCTTACAAAATTTTTACACTAATACTTTCAAAATGTTGATCACTTGGTTGGAGATCAGAACTTAAAAAAATTAAAAAAATTGAATAGAGGAAATATATATGCCATTAAAAAGATTTTTGGCTATTTATAGTCTTTCTCTTTAAAGAATAGGCCTTATTATAACAAACTAGTTGAAACATTAAACTCAAAAACAAAAACAACAAAATTGTAGTTAACTTTCCTTCCCTTAAACTAAAAAGATATGTATTTAGCTTACCTTTGATGCATTAACCATTTCAAGCATATCACGTAGTTTTTCAAATTGGCTTTGTCATCAAATTTGCAATTTATTCTTGAGAATTGTAATACTTCAATTCCACAACACCATCATTCACCAAGTCTCTAAGGAAATGAAATCTCACATGAATATACCTACTCTTTCCACGCAAAACTGGATTCTTAGCCAACTGAATGGCAGAAAAGTGCTATTACAATGAATTATAGTACCTTCATTCTCCTCCATTCCAATTTTCTCCATAATCCTTTTGAGCCATATACACTGACATGCACAGAGAACTGATGCGGTATATTCAGCCTCAGTGGTAGACAAAGTGGTGACAAAGTCACCACTGGTTGTTCTTTTGAAGACCATGATAAAGCTCTAGACCCTATCAGCTAGAGCTGGAGCTGTATAATGGTCTACCAAAGAACAACCAATGGTGACTTTGTCTACCATGAAGGCTGAATATATCATAGCAGTTCTCTATGCATGTCAATGTGTATGGCTCAAGATGATTATGAAAAAAATTGGAATGGAGGAGAATGAAGGTACTATAATTCATTGCAATAGCACTTTTCTGCCATTCAGTTGGCTAAGAATCCAGTTTTTCATGGAAAGAGTAGGCATATTTATGTGAGATTTCATTTCCTGAGAGACTTGGTGAATGATGGTGTTGTGGAATTGAAGTATTGCAATTCTCAAGAACAAATTGCATATTTGATGACAAAGTCACTTAAGTTGGAGCAGTTTGAAAAACTACGTGGTATGCTTGGAATGGTTAATGCATTAGAAGTAAGCTAAATACATATGCTTTTAACTTAAGGGAGGGAATGTTAGCTATAGTTTTTGTTGTTTCTGTTTGAATTTACAGTTTCAACTAGTTTATTATAATAAAACCTATTCTTTAGGAGAGATAGAGATAGTCACTACACTATAGGCTTGTAAAGCGTAGAGTTTGTGAGTTTGTTTTCTACTTGATTGAATATACATTTCCTCTATTCAGTTTTTCTAAACTTTCTAAGTTCTGAGTTTTAGATCCTTGAGCTTAGCTTCCTCAACGCCCTTCCTATGCATATCTTACTTGCTTATGAAGTCCCTATTGTTGGTGACAAAATCCCTTCACTCACCAGATTCCACATCTCTATGCTCCTTAAGAAATTCTCGTCAACATTGACCAAGTAATGACCATCAAACTTTGGGGTCACTAATTTATCTGAGGTTGTCATGTTTCACTTACTCCACAATTCTATTTTAATGAGGTCTTTTTCCTTGTTTTGATACTAAATGTTCGAAATCAAAACTTAGAAAATTTAGAAAAACTAAATAAAGAAAATATATATTCAATTAATTAAACAGACGTTTGGCTATTTGTAGCTTTTATATAGAAGTAGAAAACAAACTCTATCCTTTACAAGCCTATAAAAATTGATACAGTAACCAAAGGATTAGTTAAAATAAATTGAAATAATTTTTAATTAGAAACCTTTAATAATATATATTCCAAGTTTTGATGATGGCAAATTAAAAATCTCTTATTCAAATCAGAGTCAATAATTGTTGATCTTTGATATCATTGGGTGGAATATTTAAATCAGGTTCCATGTTTGGCATTACATATGTAACAAGTGAACACATGGGAAAATCACAAAGTGCATTTTTCCTGTTATTTTATAATAACTTTTCCACTGTAGTGGATGAAGCTCATTTTACAGATTAGAAAGGTTTAAAAAGGAATTTTTATAGAGTTAGGTCTATAGTACCACATTACTCATATAATTAATTTCAATTGCTTTCATTATTATTAAAACATTTAATTAATTTGCGAAATTTGTGTAATGGATTTTTCTTTTACCAACAAGTTATGGCAAATATATCTATTTTTATTTCTTCTTTATTATTTATATACTATAAAAATAAGTTAATATTCTATTTTATTTATCTCTTATTATTATATTCTTTTATAACCTAATAAACTCAAGGAAATTAGATTTAAAATAGAACAGAGTTTGTAAATGAATAAAAATTTAGCAAAAAAATATACATTAATTTCCAATATTCCAGATAGTCTTGTACTTAAGTTCAGTTTCTGGAATACCAAAAAGGAATAAAATGAGATATATGAGTTCCAATTGATAGATATTAATAAACTTTACTGATTTTAAATACATGAGTTAAAGAATAAATAATACTGACTACATTGATTAATTTTTTTAGGTATTCAGCCTTATTTTAACTCTAAAAATATTATCTATCTTGTACAGTTTTATTATTTTCTTCAATATTTGTAAAAGCTCTTTGATTTTGATAAGTTAGGTAACTTATGAGAATGTTGTTAAAGAAAACATAAACATCTAATGTTGCATGTCTCTATATTGTTATATAAAATGAAAATTTTGGAGGGAAACTTTTAAAAGGAATTTTAAATAATATATAAAAAAGTTTCCAGAATACCAAAAAGGAATCAAATCAAATAAATATCACTTCCAATTGACAAATATGAATAAACTTTACAAATTTTAAATGCATGAATTAAAGAATAATTAATATAAAATTTTTGGGATAGTTAATTATTTTAAAAAGACATTATTTATATTCTAATACGTCTTGTTTTAACTCTGAAAAGGTTATATATCCGTATGGTTGTATTATTTACTTTAATTTTAATAAAAGTTTTTGATTTTGATAAGTGGTGTAAACTATGATTATGTTGTTAAAGAAAACTTGGAGTGAAGCTTTTGAATGGGTAGAAAAGAATTTTAAAGAACATATAAAAAAGTTTGTGGAATACTAAAAAGGAATAAAATGACATATACATGTGACAGACAAACATGAACTAACTTTACAAATTTCAAATGCATGGATTAAAGAATAAATAATATTGACTATATTGATTAAAATTTTTTGAGGATAATAAATTATTTCAAAAGACATTATTTATATCCTCACACACCTTATTTCAGAAATGTTACAGGTAACATACAGTACTATACTTTACTTTAGTTTTGGTAAAAAAAAATTAATTGATAACTTTTTTGCGACAAGTGTAACTTATCAGAAGTAATAAATTTGTTCCTAAAAATGAATATCGAACCCACAAGAACAGTTGAATTCTCAAGTATAATATTCACTAAATAGAAAACAATATAAAATTTTATTAGAAGTAAGTTTGTTGTGTATGAGAGTGCAAGAATGTAAATAAAGCAAAGTAAAGAGTTGTTTGAAATTGGAAAAATTGGGATTGAGGTTCATCCTTCTCACTCTTTTATATCTTGAAAAGCATATCTTTGATCGATAGTGATGCTCAAATAAAATTCATTTATATCAATTCCTCACATATAAAATTATTAAGATATTCTCCTAAATATCTATTTCTTGCATATTTATAAAAATTCTTTATCGTTACAAACAAATATTGATAGAAATTAACATTCAAATCTATTTTATCATTCAAATGTGTTAAACATTATCATTTAGGTCAGATACATATAAGTACTTTTCAGTCAAATCTAATGATCAAAATCATGATAAAACAAACGTTAAGAATAAAATGACAATATCAATCATCAAACAAGAACAAATTATTATATTTAAATATCACCTCAATACATAAGAGTTTGAACATATTACTCCCAATCCCAAAGGGTAGAATTAGCCACTCATGTTGGTCATTACAAGCATGTAAAGCAAGAAAAGAATATCCAAGATGTTTCTGCTTGACGGCTACCACCTCTAGGATTTTCTATCTCCTTCTATTCTCCCCATGATCTGTAGGATTATGCCTCACGCCTCATATTTAACCTAGTTGGGCTTGGGCTAAGTGACTTCTCGCGTAGGCGAGTTATTACTTGCTTGGGCGAGTTTGACGAGAAAAAATTCAACTTCTTTGGAGTGAACTTGCTTGGGCGAGTTTGGACAAGTTTTGAGCAAGTTTTGAATGTTCCAACCTTCTTTTTTTATCTTGTTTATTCTCCTTTAGCCCTTTCATCTTCATTTTCCCCTATAATCTTGAAATTAACACAGATTTTGGAATAAACTAATCTTATTCATATTATAATCATATAATATGTAGAAAGGTTTAAATTCATAAATTAGGGATTAAATTATAGTTATTTTATCAATAAATATTCATAAGTGCCTATATTTTAATATGAAATATTATTAAAATATGATACTTATCACTAATATAAGTTTGATAAGTCATATTGACTATGATATTACTTATAAAAGAGATAAACATTAATGTTACATAAAGTGCATTTAATGTATTTATACTCCACTAAATGGACATACATATACTTAAAGATGAAATATTTAGTGAAACTTATCAATGATAGAAAAGGATTGATAACGATCATTTTCTCAACTTTCAATATATTGCAATCTTTCAAGTTGAAGAATAAGGAGAAGTGATCAAGAGTTGTCAAAACGCTGTTTACTTTGTTGCTCAAAGTTTTTTACGTCTTAAGCATCCCATAACATTGTTTGTATTTTTCATCAATCTAGAAGAGTGTTTTAATCTTATATTCATCTGTAAACCCTTCAATTAGAAGTGATTGTTGTTCCAAATAATACTTAAATTTTAGCTAAAAGTGATTGCGTTCTAAACAGTACCTTGATTTTTAGTAAGGAGTGACTGTTATTCCAAACAATACTTGGGTTTTAGTCATGAGTAGTTGTTTTTCCAAAAAATACTCAAAATTTAGTCAAAAGTGACTACTTTTCAAATAATACTTGGCTATGAATATAACATTTGTTAAGGAAAAATTCCAACACCCCAAAGTTTTAATTAGTGCTTTAAAATGTTAAGTATAAAACATGATCACACTTCTTCTGTAAGATGATAATGCTATAGAAAAATAACATATCATATAAGATGCAAGTGTTTCATCATATAAACGATACAATACTATGTAGACTTTCTCAAAGTCTGATACAAATAGATGAAACATGCACTGAATGCCATACAATACACATAGGCTAAGCAAACATTGTACTTAAAATAAATATCCATATGCTTACTCTATGTTGGTAGTGTTTGCCCGCAAAAGAGAACCATTCAAAATCACATATAAAAAAGTCTCTTGAGACGCGTGTTAAAGCTAATTTCCTTATCAACTTCCTGGCATAAGAGATTTTCAACTCTAACATAACTATTTGTCTGGTGTCAATTGCATGTTAATCATAAATTTGTGCAAAGATTATAATACCTAGAGAAGCACATTGTGAAAGGAAATGAGCAAAGAGAGAGGATACATTAAATGCAACAAGCATGTTAAACCTCGTCAAACGCAAAATGGACATACATAAAAAGCTAAAGATGCTCAATGACTATCAACAATCCCCTAGCGACTACCTTCTTCAAGAGTCTATAAAAAAAAATTTTTTACCAAAAAAACATATAGAGGAGAGGATATGTTATATCAACAACAAGCTATTCAAACAAAGAGCATTTCTTTAAGTCAGGAAAACAGAGATTATATCATTCCAAAATACTAATACGATGATAAAACACACATCATAAGTTCATAGAATAATACTTGAACTCATCAAAGATTAAAGTATTGAGACCAAAAAAATCTTATTGAAAACACATGAAGTATTTATTTGCTATCTAGGATGACAAAAGTTTTTCAGTTTCTTTATTTTACAAACTAAATTATATTCTTAGTTTCATTAATCAAATGATATATTTTAATTTTTTTTAAAATTAATTAAATCATAATTCAACCCTTCATTAATTTTTTTATCCTCCACAAAATTTAAACAAAGTAAAAAAATATAATATCAATGATCCAACGTATAACTACTTTACATAAAAATTAATTATGTTTAAAAATACTTACTTTAAAATTTACGTGTACTATTACATTTAAATTTTATATTTTATGTTATTGAATTGCTAAGTAACTCGACTCTCATTTTTTTCAGATTAAGACTTATCCTATTAATTTTAAAAATCGTAAACATTATTTTTATACAATTACATTTAGTTTAAAACATAATATTTTTTAATGTGTCAAAAGTACATATAAATTTTCAAACGCTGCTTATTCAAAATGACAAGTGGTTATTTGTTACAATGGTTGGTGAAAAAAATGCAATTTTTTTAAAGTTATTTGTTTTACATCATCTATCTCCATTACGACCATTATTACACTAAGATATTCCTCAAATATTTTTCATTTACGACCATTATTACATTAAGATATTTTCCAAATATGGTCTTTTATATAATGTTGTGTCAATAATCTATATAAATTTATAGGATTAATACTTGCTAACAATTTAAAATAAAATCATGTTGAATATGTCAATAATTTAATAATGAATTATTTTAAATAATTAGAAGAAGATAATATAATAATAAATTATTTTAAATTATGATGATTAAAGTAGAAGCAAAAATAATTTTTTACTAAAATATAAATTTAGAAAAATAAAATTTTTGTAAGAGATTACAAGTTAATGTTCTTTCCCGTATAGTTGTCAAATTAATGTTTTTCTTTAAAATATAAAGACAATATCCATTAAACCCTAAATTTTAAATCTTAAACAAATTAATCAAACACTTAATAATTTATTCCATTAAAAAACACTTTCATAAAATTACATACATTTAATATATTTTTAATTGGAGACATAATCCAATTGAGAATCAACCACACACTTGCTAAATTTGAACCAATTCACAAACACTTTATAACTATCAATCCATTGCTCTATGAGGATCCCTAACACATTCAAAATCCACCATATCTTACCAATCACCAATTAATTCACCACCTCTTGAGAAAGAGCAAGGAAGAAAATGTCATCAAGCCTATCATTACTAGGAGAGTTCCCACCATACACCAACAACCCCTGCCGCCCGCCCTGCCGAGCTCCGGCGAAAGCACACCACCCTCGTGGCCCAGGGTGGCTGTCGGACTCCACCTTCTCCTCCAATCTCCTCCATGCTAGTGTCTCAGTGTCCAATGCATAAAGCTCACCAGAAAATTGACCAGCCCCCAAGTGCCCTTGGTCACTAGGATCAATTTCCCCTCCATACACAACTATATGTTTCCCATTAGCAAGGGTGCAAAACACACTACGGGCCGTGGGCTTCTGCCCCCTTGTTTCAACCTGGGCCCATGTTTTATGGGCCTGATCAAAGCAATGCACATCATCCATTTCCTCCCCGGAGAAGCCATACACAACCCATATTTTCCCTTGGGCCACGGCCAGGCCCGGCCCACCTCTCCCCTTGCAGGTCTCACCCGGAGAGGGAAACTCCACCCACTTGCCCTCCACAGCATCAAAAGCCCACAAGTCATTAAGTCTGCCGTGGACTCCACAACCTCCGAATACATACACGTGTCGGTCATCGGCGGTCATGGAATGGTAGCTCCGGTTAGGAGGTCCAATATCCCCGCGTGAAATCAAGGCCCACTTGTTGGCCCTTGTGTCAAAAGAATACAGTTCATTCAGCTCTTTGTGCTCACCATCTCTTCCACCAAACACATAAATGGTTTCTCCAACTGCAGCCATCGTCACACCGACACGTGGCGGTGGGGTATCCCCTGATGCATCAGCCACAGACCACGTCAAAGTCTCTAGGTCGAACACGTGTAGGTTGTTATCAACCGGGACACGTGGCACGAATTCACCGCCGAATGCATACACCTTCTGCGCTACTACGGCTACAGCGTGTGAGCTTCTAGCTCCTTGACCTTCTCCTCTTTGATCAAGCTGAAAAAAACGGAATTAAATCCAAAAACTGGTTTATATGAAAATTGGTGTGAATTTTTTTATATTTTTCACAATACAATTTTTTGATTACTTGCACTAGAAAAGTGAAAAAATAATTATAACTTTTTTTCTATTTTTTCAGAAACTGGAGTTATTTTCACTGAAAACTTGATTTTGACCTAAAATCTTTCCTCTGTTGTAAGCCTGGATGACCTATCAAAAGAAGAAAACCCCAAATCCTTATCTAAATTTCCAAAATTTTACTGTCATCGACTTCTCTATCCTTGAAAACAACTGCTACCAGAAATTTATGCCCCATGGGTATTGAGAAAATCATATTCTCTTTATATGTGACTGTTGTTACAATAATTTACACCAAATACACAATTCCAAAGCTCGTGCTTTTGAGAAAAAAGACTGCAATTAAAAACATCAAAGAGAAGAAAGTGCAAGATGGATTAAAAGGGTACAAGAAATAGGGATTCTTCACAGATGATTTCATAGTTAGCTAAACATAACTTTGAATGAAAATGAAGCAGAAAAGGAATTAAAGATAAGTCTTTAGAAACATAATAATAAAGATGATAAAGAAACCTTGAACCAAGTAGCATGAACTTTGGCCATTATGTTGCTGGAATCCACCCAAAGGGATAACACCAATGACTCTTCAGTGGGAGGTTTTAGTCACTGTGTCTTGGGCTCTTTCGCCTTTTATATAGATGAAAAAAGTAGCAACTCATATACTTCACTCTTCATTTCACTAATAATCTATCAATTTTTATTATTCTCATATAATAAATAGGTGCTGATAGAGAAAGATAAAATAATCATACGTTAGGATCATGACCATGATTTTGTTTTTTTTTCCCCAGTGAATTAGGATATATAATTCAGGATATTCTTGAATCCAGAGTCAAAAATTAACCTCTCAGAATATTGAATGGTTATTTTCTCTGGCCATATTTTTTTACCCTTTATATACATATAGGGATAGAGATAATAAATCAAATTCTCCAAAATAAATAATTTTGTAGTGAAACTTAGATTTGCTAAGTGCAACAAAAATCAATTTTTTAATAGTGTCACATTATTTAGGTGGAGATCAAGAATAGTTTAATATATTTTTCTTTCTCTTTTAAGATATTTTAGAAAAAATATAAAATCGCGATAAACTTTAAATTCTAAAATATACAGTAGTTTAATATAGTGATTGATTGATTCTGACAATAATATTTTAACAAATTTAAAATCAGAAAACATTAACAATTGTAATATAGTAGTAGAATAGTAGATAGTGTTTTTTGTGTTGATGGTAGGAAAAGAACAAAATATACAAAATGTTGGTGAGCTGTAAGAAGCATGCATGGCAGTGATATCTTATTTTGCTATGAAAATGACAGCAACAATAAAAATGTACCTTTGAAAAACTTTTCTATAATAATTTTTTTAAAAACAAATTATTTTTATAAGTTTAATTAATTAATTTGAAAATAAAAAAAGTAAAATTAGAACAAACTTTTACATGTGCATAAATGACGTTAAATTTATGATTTTTTGAAAATTTTTTATAAATAAATTAATTTAAACATATCATAAAATTAAAATTTTAATAAATATAGATAACAATTAATAACGTGATTGAATTTTGTAACTGCTTTTTAATGAATACTTTTCCTACCTTGTTTTTCATTTAATATCTTTATATTTATCAACTAACTTGTTAGTTTTCATTATTTAAAAAACTATAATACATATTAAAATTTTAATGAATACTTTTTCTACCTCGTTTGTCTTTTAATATTTTTATATTTATTAACTAAATTGTTAGGTTTCATTATTTAAAAAAATATCCATAAATATTAAAATTATTTTTATTATATAATTATAAAAATCAAATTATTTTATAACTATTTCTATACCTATTTTATTATAATTCTACTTTTTATTTTAATGAAAATCATTCTATTATATAATTTATAACGTAGTAATAAATAATAAAATATTTTATTCTGATAATTGTTTTTTATATACATATAACTTAAATATATATATTTTAGTAATATTTTTTAATTATTTTAATATAATAATTAATTTTTAATTATATTTTTATTGTAGAAAATGGATACACATGCACTCTATATAGGATGTTGACTGTAAAGCAGTGTTTGGTACAAAAAATAATTTTAAATCTTTAAACAAATTTCCTCTTACTAATCCTCATATCTGTGATATATGTTGATAAAAAAAATATTTGTGTTATATCATAAATATGAAATGTTTTTACATTTTTAAAACATTGTATTTAGAAGATGATATGATTATTTGATATATATAACATTATCATCTTATTTGACTATAATATTTAAAAAGTAATGTTTAGAATTTCTAGTATAATTAATTAACACTATTATTATTTAGTTATAAAAACTAATTCCTTTATAATATTTCAAGTTCATCGTTTTTAAATAAATATATTGAGAGTTTTGTTATCTCAATGTACTAAAGGAGAAAATTTTACATTTTCAAAAATTACGTTTTTGTCAAACTTTTTCAAAAGAATTTATTTTTACTTTGATGTATAACCTGGGTGGACACCAACTGGTTTAGGTGTTTTCCATTTCAAATATGATTTTTAGTTACAATTAATATTAAATTTTGCTACAGATAAGAAAAAATAATAATTTCCTTGAACGCCTAGATCATGCCTTGATGATGTAATCGTAGGTTGAATGAATGCTCAAATATTAATTTAAATAAGTGCCACAAGCTCACAATCCACTAATTCATTTAGCTCAACCTTGTTCCATATATATATATATATATATATATATATATATATATATTGATTAAGGTGATGGTATTACTCAATATATAAAACAAAATGAATTTCATATCTTTCTTAAGTAATAAATAATCTTTAATTTTTTAAAATCTTTTTATAAAACTAATTCCAAATTATATAAATTTACCTACCTGTACGATATATTTGAGATATAATTCAAATATTTTATAAATAAGTTATTATTAAAAAAATAAGTTGATAACCAGTTAAATGATACATGGATAAACTATTGAATTTCTAAATAAGATTATCTCTGAAAAAAACTATAATATGTCTATTATTTACTCATCACTCAAGAATTAACACCATAAAAAAATTATTAAATAAAAACTAATTTTAGAGATCAAAATAATTAATTACTACATTAACTAAATTAGATATTATACTTTTTAAACTAAAAAATATTATAAACTAAAATGTGAGAATATAAAGTATTGATAATTGATAACTTTTTACGGTAAGTACACCGCGTTGTCAGAAGTAATAATTGTCCCTAAGGACGGATATCAATCCCACAAGAAACAATGAATTATCAAGTACAATAATCGCTAAATATAGAATAAAACAATTAAAAGTGTGTTGAAAGTTGTTATAATGGCAAGAATTAACAAGAAAACAAATCAAAGAGTAATTGCGTCAATTGGAAAAATGGGGATTAGGTTTCATCTGTCTCACTCTCATGTATTTTGATTAGCATGTCAATATTAAGTTCTTTGATTGAAATTGATGCCCGTATAAAAATCATTTATATCGATTCCTCGCATATAAAATCCTTAAGAATGTTCCCTAACTATCGATCCCTTGCATAATTATAAGAACAACTTAGAACGAAGCTCAGACGTTAATAGCAATTAACATTTCAAGTCTATTCCTAGCACTCAAATATGTTAAGTATTATTGTTTATGTCAGAACCCTAAAAATACTTTCCAGTCAAATTTAAGATTCTCAATTTGTCACAAAAAAATTAAAAGTAAAACAACAATACCAATAATCAATCAAGAACTGAATATTTTAATATAAGATATCACCTCAATACATAAGAGTTCGAGCAAAATACTCCCAATCCCAAAGGGTAGAATTAGCCACACATACTTCTAGTACCTTCCATTCTTCCAATTGGGTTACAATTCACTCTTTGGTGTTTTCCTCTCAATCTGGCACATTAGGGTTGTGCCTCTAGTCCCCTATTTAACCTAATTTGCTAGGGTTGAGTGACTTCCTAGGTCACACTTATGGACTTAATAATAAAAACATAAAAATAGCCCAATTAATCTGACACATTCTTGTTGTTGAGTTGGACTTTTCTCTCTCTCTTTTGCATGTTTTGGGCCTTCCAGCTTTCTCCTTTTAACATATATCATTCTTCTTTAGCCCAAATCTCCATTCTTCTATAAAAACCTGCAATTAACACCAAATTTAGGAATAAAATGCTCTTATTCAATTAAAGATCATAAAAAATGTAAAAAGGTGTAAATTCATAAATTAGAGATTATTTTATATGTAAATTAGCAATTAATACTCATAAGTGCCTATATTTTAATATGAAATATTACGGAAATTAGACACTTATCAATAATTCAAAAATATTAGAAGATATTTTTTTTTAAGTAATATAATACCCATGCTTTTATATAAAGATGACACAGATTTGTTCAAAGGAAACATTTCCTTATCAAGCATCCACTCCATTCAAGAAGATATGCAAATGTGACAAAGATAATTAAAGAATAAATCACAAATCATTAAAAGTTCAATGTTCAGATCGGAAGAATAAATGGAAACAATTCATGTTTTACACACTCAAAGACGCACAAATTTAATTAAAGCAAAGTTGCCATATCCAACATCTAATGAAAAGAAGATGATAAATAATGCACAATAAATAAAGGATATGATAAGGATACTCAAGTTTACAATATTGAAGTATCTACATTCACATTTGGACAAAGAAAGAAACAATTCAAAATACATTTAAAGTCCAAGACACACAAGAATTGATCAGATTAAAGAGTTTCCATATCTAGCATCTGATGACTACGTGAATAAGAGAAGAAACCTTAAGGCTACAACATTCATATTCCAAGTCTATATAAAGAAAACAAGGGTGAAGAACACAAAAAGAAGCACATACACACATCATACTAAATACTCAAGTGTATAGAGAGGCTTTTATAATTATGTCTAGAATTAAGAATACATTTCATATCTACTTATTGAGAGCAACGTGTGAGATTGAGTTCTGAGAGAAACCATTGTAAATCCTTCACGCATTGTGAAGAATACCCTCTGAGATTTCATTGTTACTCTTTGTAGAGAGTGTTTTTTCATTGTATTAAGAGGTCTAGATCTCAGGGGGAGAATAAAACTGATTTCTTGGAAAGGTAGAGAATACTTGGTGAATTGCACAAGTGTATATTGGGTGACCTGAAGAGGTGTAGAATACTCTACCTAGAGAGGTGGAGATAATACTTGTATCTAGAGAGGTGTATAACACTTGTGTTGATAAAGGTGTTGAACCAAGTGATGTTCAATGTTTTGAAGAATCCAAATCCTTTGAAGGATGTTGAAGCTTCTGCTTTGCTTGTTGCTGCTGTGCTGGTTTATAGTTTTGTTCTGGGGTAGTTTTATGTTGTAATCCACCCTTAGATTAAATCTCAAAGCAATTAGCATCTCAATCTTTAACAAAGAAAAATGTTTTTTAAGCTAAGTTGAAACAACCGATTGTTCTGTCGAAACAACCGATTGTTTACACTTAGGTGTTTTGAGAAAGTTTGAAAACTGTTTTGAATGGAGAAAATCTGTTAAGTAACAAAACAACCGATTGATTCGAGGAAACAATCGATTGTTTGTTTTGGAACCATAACAGAATAACTGTTTTCTTTGACTGAGCTTTAAATGATTTGAAACTGAATACGCTCCAGTCATTAAATGCTTTGACCAATCTTTTTAAAGCAATTAAGAGTTTGTTAAGATTTGATAACAAACTATATCTTGGTATAAATTCAGAAAAACTGTTTTTAAGGATATAGAATCTTTTGAAAAAGTTTTTTCTAAGAGAGTTTTTCAAAGTGCTGAGATTGCTTAAGAGTTTTGTGATTGATCAAGGTGTTGGAATAGGATTCTACTTGTATTGATTTCAGATTTTCATCTGTAACAAGTGTAATATTTGTAAACTGCTGAAACAATTCGTCTGTGTGTTTTTGCTGAGATTGGCTGTGTGTTCTTGAGGTGTTCAAGATTAGCAATCTTAGTGTTGGCCAAGGAGAGTGTGTTTCTTGAGGTTTTCAAGGTCATTCTCTTGGTTGTTGTGTAAGTGATCAAGGTGTGATTGCTTAGTGGATTTCCTCAGGGTTTCTGAGAAGACTGGATGTAGCTCTGGATTGGAGTGAACTAGTATAAACAACTGTGTACAATCTCTCTATCCTTATCTTTTTAAATTCAGTTTGTTTGTTGTTTGCTGGTATAAACAACCGATTGTTTCGAAGAAACAACCGATTGTTTTTTCTAGTGTTACAGTTTTGCTTGCTGTTTTGGCTACCTGAATTGCTGAATCAATTGGTTTCTTAAATAAATTCATTCTAGCTCTGAAAAGTTTGCGAAAACCCCTTTAAACAATTCACCCCCCGCCCCCCCCCCCCCTCTAGTTTAAAGCCATCTTTTCTAACAAAAGGCTCTTAAGCAGGTTGCTTAATGGACTGAACATAACTCTAGTTGTGGGGTGAACTAGTATTATGTCTACTTCTCTTTACTCTTACTCTATGAAACTAACATTAATTTAGTTAAAATTCGTAATTTTAGTTCAGACTCCATTCAACCCTCTTTTTGGAGCCAACTGAACCTTCAAAATATAATCTATTTTAATTTTAAATACATATATGCTTCAACATTATAAAGTTATGCTCGTATTGAAAGATTTTCGAAAATACAGTGTTAAATGAGAAAGATCTTAAAAACCAGAGAGACATTCAATTCAATTTTGAAATTATGATTTGACAAATTAAATCCCTGTTAAAGTTTGATACTCTTCAACGTTTATAATTTAAGTAAATATAGAAAGTTTTTGAAATTATGTTACTAGCAGGTTTCTTGTATAGAAGGTTTCCGAATTAGGATTTTAAATTTAAACACATATAATTCTAATGTTACATAATTATTTTAGTGCAAATAGTCCCCATAAATATTTTCGACACTCAAGATGTGCAAATAAGATTAAATCTAAAGTTTCTTTATAGAGCATCTAATGAAAAGACAAAAGTGCTATAAAATACAAATTTAAGAAAACTTTATAGAAGAATCAAGCTTTAACGTAGTATAAAAAAATTTTCAAAGTCCAACGGTATCATATACAATGGTCAAGGTGCAAAAGGAAAACTTTATTTTTGGAGAGTCTAATCCCAAAATGATGAAGTACATATTCAAACTTCAACAATCATCATTTCTAAAGCTAATTAAGGAGCTATAAGTCAAAGGACTAGACACAGATAAATGAAGAAATAATTCAAGAAAAATCATTTTTTCATAATAGAAGATTCACATATGTTATATATAGAGCATCTAATAATTCGAGTTGTGTGCTAACCATTGCAAATTCTCCAGTTTGTGAAATATACCTAGTGAACTTTCATTTTTATCTTTTTGAGTGTGTTTTTTGTCCCATCTTGAGAGGTCTTAGTCTTAGAAAGAGATTAAAATCGGGGCTACCTAGAGAGGTTATAATACTTATTTCTCAAAAGGTGTTAAATCTTGTTGTACCAAGAGAGGTGAGAAAACTTGTTCCTAAAGGGTTTGAAAACTTGTTGTGGCCAAGTGTTTTGATTAGTGAAAACTCTTAAGTAGTTTGCTTAAGGGAACTGAATGTAGTCCAAGTGATAGGATGAACCAGTATGAATTTTTGTCTACTTTTCTCTTATCTTGCTTGTTAGATGTTGCTTTTATATTACCTTTAAATTTGCGATTTGAGTTCAGATTCCCTTTAATTCCGCCCTTCTAGAGCCTGCTATTCCTGCAATGACATCGTTTGTTATAAATGTAAGAAACCTGGGCATATCATTACAATAAATTTTCAATTTATCAACGAAAAATTACCAAGAAATTTGTGATTGTCGCTAATTTATTTATTACTGATGGAGTTTACTAACAAATAAGAATTTTTTTATTACCAACAGATTTCGCCAACTGATATGAAAATTAAAAAAAAAAAAAAAACTAAGCACAAATCAATATCCATCGACAATTGAACGTGAATCACTATTCACTAATAAAAAATAACAATAATCACAATAATAATAGTAATAATAATAATAACATAATAATAATAGTAATAATCATCATTTAATCATTAAGTGCTTTTGGTCTAATAGTTACAAGCTTTTATTGTTAATTACCAATATATGTTATCGGTGGATTTTTGTTTGTAAGAATTCCTTCAATTTTTTAAATAGATTCGAAGCAAACACAAATTGAAAGATTACAAATCCAACCTTTTTTTTTTGAGTGTCTAAGATAAAAAAAGATGAAGATATGAAAATATTGCAAAATCCAGAACTAACCAATTTGGATCTCAAAGAACAAATTCAAAAAGTTATATAAAAGGATTGAAGGCACAAAATGAAAGGTAGGCATGCCAAGAAATTGAAGCTAATCAAGTGTACTTGCTGAAGATAAAAGAGTTGCGGTGAGCATATAATCAAGTTGTCAAAGCATTTAGGCTTTTGGATTGAGTGTGAAATCTATTGATCAAGGATGCTTAAGTGCTTTGATGTCTCCAAATCCATAGAGTTTGATGGAAGGCTGAAGTTGCTGGTTGTGTGGGTGGGATCTAGGTAGAATTATGTGTAATCCACTCTTTGTTTGAATCTAAAACTGATTTGAATCAAAAACTTTTTGATAAAACTTGTTTTCTAAAGAAGTGGAAAAACAACTTGTTGTTTTGTTGTTTCAATCGGTTGTTTAACACTTAGTTGCTTTTGAAAAGGATTTAAAGCTATTTGACTTGGTTGACTTTACTGTCAAACCAATTCAATCGGTTGTTTCATGATTTCAACTGATTGTTTCTTTGAAAAATCAAACAGAATTCTGTTATTCTTTGTAAATGAGTTTTAAATGTTTTCTAACTGAATTGACTCCTGCTTTAATTGTTTCTAACCAATCTTTGAAGTATATAAAGTTTGTTTTATGCTCCTAAAAGAAGAGAACAATTTTGACAATTTAGTTTTGACAAAGTACTTTCAAGCTTTCAAGATTTGCATCAAGCTTTAAAGGTTTTCTCAAAGAAGTGGAATAGGATTGTTGTGTAACATTTTCAATTTGATTCTGATCAGGTGTAATCCTTTTCTGTATCTCTTGTATTTCTGGAATTGGTGTGTAAGTGCAGAATCAAAGGGTGTTCTGAATTCTGTGGTGTGTTTTGGCCAAAGGTAATGTGTTTCTTGAAGGGTTCAAGGTCACTACTTTGGTGTGTGGTGTTGTAATCTGAATTGTGATTGCATAGTAGATACCCAGTGGTTTCTGGGGACTGGATGTAACTCTTGTGATAAGAGTGAACCAGTATAAATTGCTTGTGTGATTATCTCTTACCTTTAACTCTTTAATTTTTGTTTTTATGTTGTTTTTAATTCTGCTAATAAAAACAACCGATTGAATTGAAGAAACAACTGGTTGTTTTTCTGATATCATCTTAAAACAATTTTGATTCTTTGTTTCCTTGATTCCTTTCTCTGTAATTCAGCATTGAATTTCATTATACCTTAAAAGTTTGCGAAAATCTTTCTTAAACAATTCACCCCCCTCTTGTTTAAGGCCATATATTCTAACAAAATCTTTGTAATTTTTTATTATGTGAAGTTATACCCTTGTGAGAAGAATTCTTAATCTTAGGGAGATGTTAAGAAGGCGTAACATAGAGAAGTAAGAATACTCATTGTAACTTAGAGAAGTAAGAATACTCGTTGCAACCTAAAAACGTGAGAATACTCGTTGTAATCTGAAAAGGTGAGGATACTCGTGTAACTAGTTGGTTATTGGATGCTCTTATGCACTTAAACTTTGAATAATGCATATACT
Source organism: Phaseolus lunatus (assembly GCA_013389735.1). NCBI lineage: Eukaryota > Viridiplantae > Streptophyta > Magnoliopsida > Fabales > Fabaceae > Phaseolus > Phaseolus lunatus. The sequence goes on from CM023861.1 coordinate 6,594,524, forward strand.
CTAGCTTGAAAGCTTGTAAGGGAAGTTCTACTGTGAGAGAAGTGTGTTTGGTTGAGTTTTCCCAAGTAGCCTTCTTTGCTATTATCTTCTTAAAGCTACAAGAAGAATTTTAAAAGATTCTTCAAGGGTCATAACCATCTCAAGTGGATGTGTACATTTGGTAACTCACCACCGTTCCCTTTTTTTTTTTTTTATAAAAGTTTTCATGTTAGGCATTACTATGCAACTTGACATCTGAGTTAGACTGACACCTCAAGTAACAACAATTATCTGCTATTACATGAAGAAAGTATTATTAAAAAAAAGAAAAAAAGAAAGAAAATACAAATATATGGGGGGACTATACCAAAACCCATATGTTAACAAAAATGCTACAAAGGTAGACTATACCTATTCATAAAGAATTCTAAGAACATACTAGATGGAAGTCTATTATACTAATGAAATGATTCTCTATGAATAATGTTGATCAAGGATGCTCAAGTGCTTTGATGTCTCCAAATACATGAAGTTTGATGTAAGGCTATAGGTGCTGCTTGTGTAGGTGGGATCTGGGTAGAATTATGTGTAATCCACTCTTTGTTTGAATCTAAAACTGATTTGAATCAAAACCTTTTTTGAAAAAGCTTATTTTCTAAAGAAGTGAAAAAAAACCTGTTGTTTCAATCGATTGTTTGACACTTAGTTGCTTTTGAAAAGGATTTAAAGTTGTTAAATCCTTAGGCTTGCAACATAACATTCTCTGATAATTTTCTGATCAGAGTGAAGGGTGACGATTTCTCAACCCCGACTTGGATTGTTTGCTGGAAATTTCATGGCTAGGTGAGGGGTTGAGACTCTTGCCCCTAATTTGTTGAGCGAGGGCCTTCCAATCAGGATGTTATAGGATGTCTCGGCATCCACAAGTAGATATCTGATCTTGATTGTTTTACAACTCTGGTTTCCTTCACCAAACTTAGTGTCGAGATCGATGTACCTTCGGGTGTCTACCCTCTCCCCAGCGAAACCAATGATCTGTTCATTAAATGGTACGACGTCGTCGTCGGATATGCCCAACTTTTTAAAGGTGTTCCAGTACAGGATATCCACTGAACTTTCTTGGTCTATCATGGTTTTCATGACTATAAAGTTAGCAACTTCGATGGTGACTACCATGGGGTCGTCATGCCTTGGATCTATAGTTCTGAAGTCAGCATTTGTGAAAAGCTTAGGTGGTAAATCTCTCCTACCACTCTTGTGGATGGAGTACACATAACTGATTGCTCGAAGGTGCCTCTTTCGAGAAGATGATGGTGTGCCTCCTCCTGTGAACCCGCCTTCTATGGTGTTTATCACTCCTTGTACGGGCATGGGTTCTCGACGATTCCTTCTTTCTCTTCTTTCTCGACTATCTTGGTCATCTCTGATGGCTTCTTCCTCATGACGTCTTTGTTGCCTTCTAGCTCCGGCTCCAAGCTTTTCATCTACTCGGCTTCCTTGGACAAAACGTCGCAAATGGTCGGCTTGAATCAGTTCTTCAATTTTGTCTTTCCGGGCCCAACAATCTTCTATCGTATGCCCGAAATTACGGTGGTAACGACAATATTTTGTTTGGTCCGCGTTGGACGGGGTAGTTTTTTTTTTAGCGTCGTCGAAAGGTCAGCATAAAGGGCTTCCTCTAAAATGCTTGACCTGTTGGCCGTCAAAGGTGTGTAGCGGGTAAAATGCAGAGGTTTAAGGAAATATCTCGGCTTCCTGAATGGTGCTAGCTTGGCCTTATCACCCTTCTTCTCGGGTTCTTCGAGTGTCCGAGCTTTGGCTTGAAATCCTTTCAATTTTTCTAACTTCACAAACTTAGTTTCCCTCTGTCGCAGCTCATCTAACATTGTATCCGGTTGCATGCATAGGTTATCAGGAAACGGTTCCGATTTTAGTGCAGTCACCATGTGGTGCATGGCCACCTCGGGAAGACCACCTTATCAAATTTGTCCATGAAGACTCTCAAGGACTCGATCTTCTCTTATCAAATGTTCACTAGAGCAATAAAAGTGAGGTGGGGTGGACGACTGGTAGTGAATTGGGCCCCAAATATTGCCGCTAGCGTGTCAAAGCAATCTATGGAACGAGTGGGTAACCAAGTAAACCAACTTAAGGCTGCACCTTTAAGGGAAGTGGGGAATACTCAGCAAAATAGTGCATCTTCCATTGTATACAAGCTGACTTGTGTTAAATATGCATGCACATGTTCATCCGAGTCAGTGGTTCCATCGTACTTGTCCAATGTGGAATTTTCTAGGTACTCGGCAAAGGTACTTCCAGGATGGCTTCGACAAAAGGGCTCCTTCGAGATGCAGTGCCCATGGTGTTTATTGAGGCTGGCCTAGTATTTTCCTAATACGAACTCTCGGCCTCCTGGGCTCCCATATCGATGTTTTTATCAGGAGGGATCTCTTCCATTGTTTCCGGGATGGTCAGTTCCCTGACAAGTTTTTGTTTCATCTGCATGTTTTCCTTTCTCAGTGCTTCTATCTCCTCCTCGTTCTTTCTCTTTATTCCTTGTATCTCTTCTTCATTTTTCTTCTTCAACATTTCCATCTCCTTTTGCATGCAAGATTAGTGCCATTGGATCGGGTTGACTGGTCTCTTCTTGAGTATTTTTGTCATTGCCTGTCATGTTCCTTGTAGTTACCATGTGGACGTTTCGTGGGCTTTCTTCCCAACCCCACGGTGGGCGCCAAAATGTTCTTGTAGGGTCGGGACTCTACAAAACACTTTCTTCGATTTGAGTTTTTTAGTCCTCTCAGCCTTCAGGTGTGGTGGTCTCCGTTCCGTGATGTTCCAATCCGAGTAAGGTGGGGGGGTACCTTCAAAGACTCTCCGACGATCAAGTCAATATGGGATTTATGTGCTGGTAAGATAGAGAGTGAAAGTTACCTTGGGTGTTGTGTCCCTTTTGATATTTATACTGTTTTGAATGGACTCTAGTTGTTATGGGTCCGCTTTTGGGTCTAGATGGAGGCCCAATTGCACTTTAATCATGATTTGTGCCTAACCTAGTTTGTTTACGTCTAATCACGCGATTTGGTTTAATTCAGCTCTTGTCGGCCAATCGGCCTTTCAGCCATTCAGTAGCACAAGACTGATGGATTCAACAAAGTTAGTCATCAAGTGACCCCATTATTTGCCTTCATCCCATGTAAGTGCCCACTTATTTATTGGAATTTCATTGTCTAATATATTGCTTGATGGAAGAATCCTCTAAGCGGCAACGAAGACTTAACATAAGAACTTTCAATTTCTCCAAGTTTCTTAAGAGAAACTAGATAGGCACTCACCTCCTATGAAGATCCCTCTATGGATAATCTAGGAGAAGCATACTGTCATTTTCAAGACTTTGAAGAACAACAAGACAAACAAAATTGCAACATTGGTTCTCATTCCAATCCAAAGTGAGTTAGAAGGGACGGGGGCTTTATTTATAAATAAAGAGGCTTCTCACACTCAATGCTTTTGGTGATGTGACACTAAAGAGTGTAAAATGCAGTTGCACTTGAAATTTTCATCACCTTATGTATCCAAGTTTTACATCTCTCAATTCAAGACTCCTTAATGTGTTATAAGCTTCCATGCACATGAGATGTTTGTGTGGTCGTGTGGGTGAATGAGTTAAGTGTGTGCTCTCCCTCTTTAGTTCTTCAATTAGGATTTTTAATTCCCTTTTGCATTAGACATGATTATAATTTATGTTTTAGTTTAAGTGGAGTGTTAAGGCTTGTTGGTAAAAATAAACAATTTAAGTGTGTATACAATCTTGAACCATATGTTTTATATACTTGACCTTAACATAATAATAAATATAAGAAGGTCACTACATATTTTAGTGCATCCAATTACGATTTACTTATGTATCCCTCCCCCCCTCTACAAATATCAACTTAACAATTAATTCTTGACACCATTACACATTTGAATCCCAATATTCCAAGGATTAGACGAATATATAACAACTACTCACAATGTCCTTTCAAAGTGTACAAGGAGATCAGAATATGGAAAAAAAAATAAAAATACATAAGGCCTAACAAACATTACCCATAATTGCTATTATCTTATGTTTGCCACAAATTCAAATCAATCAATTAGATACCTTATGCTTTCTTAAACACGATTGATCCCAAATATTCCATGAATTAGATGAATATTCAACAACTACTCAATATTCCCTTTCACATGTCACATGGATATATATACACACATCAAATCATATTAAAGTGTATAACAAGTAAATAAGAATCTAAAAAATAGAAGGTACAAAATCCTTGAGAAACATTACTCATAATTCATAAATAAAAAAATACAAAATAAGGAAACCTCAACAAATGTCATCCATAATTTTGATTTGTGCCAATGCGAAATTAAAAACAATGAATCACTAATTTGTTAGTAAGAAGAGATGTATTAAAGTTAAAAAGAGGAGAATTGAGAGAAATATGAGAGGAAGAACGAATCCTAAAATGTCGTCAGGAGATAGCCATGAGGAGATGTGAAATGCACAAGAATGTTATGATGCATAACATATAGAATGCACGGTGATGCATTTCCATTAGAGATCCTTAATGATCTAAGAGAAACATGAGAACTAAAAATCTAAAATTAATAAAATTTTTAAGGTTTCAAAATTCTAAATAAATACAAATCCTCAATTATTTTATTTCATACTTAAATATTAATTTAAAATAAATACCAATTCTAAATAATTTAATGTTCTACTTAAATGAAAATATGAAATAAATTAAATTTCTAAATTATTCAAAATACTAAATAAAAACAAAATTCAAAAAATTATAATGTCATTCTTAAATAAAAATAGAAAATCAATAAAATTGTTAAATTATATAAAATTTTAAATAAATCCATATCTTAGATTATTTAATAAATTATTAAATAAAATATAAAATTAATAAAATTTCAAAATTTTTCAAAATCCTAAATAAATACAAATTTTAAATTATTTTCTTTTATATTATATAATAATGTAAAATAAATAAAAAATCCTAAATGATTTAATCTTCTACTTAAATGAAATATGAAATAAATTTAATTATTTAAGAGAAATAAATAAATAAATAACTGAAATAAATTAAATTACTAAATTATTCAAAATCTTAAGTAAATACAAATAAAAAATTATTTAATAGGATACTTAAATAAAAAGTTACAATAAATAAAATTTACAAATTATTTACAATTCTAAACATGTAGAAATCCTAAATTATTGAATGTCATATTAGATAAAATTCCTAAATTATCTAAAATAATTAATAAATAAAAAATTCTAAATTATTCAATATCATACCTAAATAAAAGTTTATAATAAATAAAATTTATAAATTATTTAAACTTTTCAACATATACAAATCATAAATTATATAATGTACTACTTAAATAAAATATCTAAAATAAATAAAATTCTTAAATTATTTAAAATCTTAATAAATACCAATTTAGAATTATTTAATATCTTACTTAAATGAAAATTTGAAAGGAATAAAATTTTTAAAATATCTAAAATCTTAAATAAACATAAATAAATCTTAAGTTATTTTATCTTATACTTAAATAAAAATCTAAAATAAATAAAATTTTTAAAATTTTCAAAAATCATAAATAAATATAAAATATGAAATTATTTTATTTCCTATTTAAACAAAAATTTAAAATAAATAAAATTTCTAAGTTTTTCCAATTCCTAAATGAATAAAAATCCAAAATTTGTAATGTCAATCTTAAATAAAAATCTAAAATCAATAAATTTCTTAAATTATTTAAATTTTTAAATAAATCCATATACTAAATTATTTAATGTCATTATTAACTAAAAATCTAAAATTAAAAAAATTTACACTACAAAAAGAATTATTTTTAATGAGGTTTATATTTGGCGTTACCGACAGTTTTAACTCCCGTTAAATGCGTTATCCATGGTTTGTTTTTTCCTTGAAAGATCCAACATCATTAACTGATTCCTGACGTTATCGACGGTTTGAAAACCCCCACTATTCCTAACAGTTTTAAAACCCCACTATTCTTGATGGTTTTAAAATCCCTATTATTCTCATATATTTTTCTACCACCTAACACTAATACACTATTGTGCTTCAACTTTTTTTTTTTTTACTATTTTCAAAAGTTTCGTAATATCATATAAGTATAATTTTATATTAATACAAAATAATTATATTGATATAAGAAATACATATTACTTTCCTAATTCATTCATCTTATTCCTTAAGATCCATTTATTGATCTGTGTTAGAATAATAAACATAAAAGGTTTAGATTTGATTCATTATAAAAAAGTAAATTCATTATATTGATGATTTTTATCAAACAAAATTTATGAAAATAAGCAATGCTATCACCTAAAAAAATTTAGATAATGTTTTCTTTTTCAGCTAATTTAGATTTACTTATATCTAAAATGGAACCCATTTTAGATAAACCAGAATTCTACTATGAATTTCTTGTAAAAAATGGAAATTATAATACTATTTATATATTGTGTGCACTATGTGTCTCTTACATTTAGTTATATATGCTCTTCAAATGGAATTATTGGGTAAACTCACCACCACTGAATAATGTTCCCTTTTCCAGCAATCTGGCTGATTTGAATGTGTTCCCATTTCTTCAATAATGGATAAACTCGAACAGTTAGTTTTTTTAGCAACAAATAATAATTAAAACTGTTAGATTAAATGGTCACGACAATGCCTTAAAATTTCTAAATAAAAATGGGAACAAAAGCTGTTCCATTAAATAGATTAATAAACAGTTTATTTCAGAAGTAACAATGCTATACAATCTAAAATTCCGGGGAGACTCGTCATATAATAAAAAAGTTCATCAGCATTCAGTTGTTGTTATCATCAGAGTTAGTTATCATCCAGTAGAACTTTTATACAATGGAAGCAATCTGTAATTGAACTATACATAATAGTAACAGGATTTACTGCAACAATATAGGTATTGGGTCTGTTTGGATAAACATTGGTAGAATTTTGTCCTTATTTTTTGTATCAATTGTTTACTAATTTATGCATTGATTTGATTTTTAATAAAACTATTCAAAATCAAATTTAAATAAAATCTAAATCATGACCCGATCATAAAAAATAAGCTATTTTTATTGTTTCTGGATAGTGGCAGATTCAGTTACCTCTTTGGGACTAACTCAACCATAATCAGTGACTGTATCATTCAAAATATATCAGAAAAATAAAACATTTCCTACCTAATTAATATTAATATTTTTTATTATTACCAAAGAATTCTTGAGACAAATAAATTTTAATTTGGTTATTTGCATCCATAATAATGATTTAAAATTTCTGCTAAATACCAAAATAAAATGAAGTGAAAAACTTCCTCATCATTATGTGCATGAGGAGACTGAATGGTTTTGAACACAATTGCATATGCATCTAGATGCACAAGAAGCTACACTCATGGACATACCTTGAACAAGATAAGGCAATACAAAATGCTGGCAGTTCCAGATTCATTTAACTGCTCAAGTAACCTAGCCAGGTTAAAATGTACAGTGACTTTATCACAAGGCACTGCTACTTGATGACCATTGCTTTCAAAGTCATGATACAAGTCTTTGAGTTGAAGAGTAGAAGTAGCAGCATCAACGGAAGACTTTTTTCCCTCATTGATGAATGATTGCCAAATACCATCACCAAGCGCCTCCTTAAACGTTTGTTGAGCAAGCTGACAAATTGAAGAAAATAGATCTTAACAGTGGTAAGTGTGCAGGAGAAGGAGCCAAAATATAAACTTTCATTCATTTAAAACAAGTGTGTACAAACCACAATTCACCCCTTTCTGAAGCACACCAACATTATTTAGTAATTCAATTGGTACTTCTTGAAGGGCTGACCTAAGACATGGATGTAACTACTTTTTTGAAGGGTGTAGAAGGGGGTATAGACCTATGTTGAATTGTTATGAATAACTAACTGGGCAGCCAGTAAGGCAAATAAGACAATGCTTTGGTTTCAAGTTAGAGTTCAGTACAAATCTAAAGATGACCTAATAAAACCCTATGAGCACATCTGTTATAACTACAAATTGGTAACCTTTGCATTAGCTGAGTATGAAATATCTAACATGCTAGGGTATATGCTGCTTCAGGATGTTGCTTAAACAAGGGTGTAAGCTGAATGTTATAGAAGGAGCATAGGTGTGCATGTATAGCAGGTATGAATACAGAACATTGTACATGGTAGAAAGTACACCTAAGCATCACAAGGCAAGGTTCACAGACTTAAGTTCTCTGCAATCAAACTTCCTTATTTTTATTTTTACTTGTGTACTTTATTTCACTAACCAAGCAAAAACTTAAGGTACACCTCACTATATCACTTCTTTTATTTATATAGTTATCTTCACAGCTATTGAAAACTAACTACTTTGATTATCTTTCCACTCTTTTTATTCATTCAAAATTCTACAAGAAATTTCAAGGATAAATGAAAATGATGTGAGACAGATTTTTTTTTTCATAAACAGCAAGTCTAAAATAATTCAGAATCGTTGAGTGAAGTGTGGGTATGGAACAAACAAGTCATTGCAATCTGCAACACTTATTGTATTATTAGTTACTGGGCTTTCCATCATAACAAAAAGGTTAAAAGAAAAAAAAAATGAAGAGGACTAAAAGGTTGAATGAATCATATGACAAGTCTACACAGACAAAACTTAGCGAGTTAAAAACGACGTCACCACTCTAATAATTGGAATTCCATTTCATTAATGCAATTGATGACTCTTTGCTGCAACATGAAACCCTTGCGAAATTATTGATCTGAGATAGAAATAATAGAATTAGTGAAAATGGAGAATGGAGAAGAAACCTAACCTTGATTTGTGCTCACCTTGCCTTGAATCGGAATGAAGAGACGGAATATGCAGTGGAAGTCCAGTGGTGTGCTGCGGGAGTTAGACAAGAATGAGAGGATTAGGGTTTACGAGGAAGAAACCTAACCTTGATCTTACCTTGAATCGAAATGAAGAAATAGATGAGAGAAGGTCCTTTACCGAAGTGATTCAAAGAACCTCTGAAGTTCCACCAATAATGTAAGCACCTCCACTTGCACCTACTACAGCTTTTAGCTTCCCATCCTGAATGGACATGGTAAGATATCATTGCTAGTGAACAATGAGTACTGTAACCAATAATAATGAAAGATTTCAAAAGCATTGATGAGGCTGAAATTGGGCAGTAGTGAATGACATAGATAATAATGTGGAAAAGGAAAGCCAAATTTAAGAGAGTCAAATCTTTGTTAAAGGATTGATTACCTTGAGGGCAATAGTTGGTGACATGGATGATAGTGGCCGCTTTCCTGGCATGATGAAATTGGCAGGAGCTGGTGGTGGGACATCCTTGGAAACATTTCTAGGCATGGAAAAATCATCCATCTCATAGTTCAGTACTATTCCAGTACTTGGTGAAAGGATCTTTGAACCAAAACATGCATTTACAGTGGTAGTCATGGAAATGGCATTTCTCTCAATATCTATTACACATAAATGACTTGTACCATGATCATGAATTTGATTCCACCTGCAAAGACAATTAAGCAAAACTGAGAGTTCTGTATTGCCACAAATAATTTTAGTTAGAATATTAATTTAGACTTTTTATTTGGATCTATATATATGTTTAGATAGCATACTGTTGTAAAAATTTAGAAAAATAAATATTGGCTTTTGAAAATAAGTATAATGAGATGAGTCCTAAGAATGTGATGACAAAAGCATCAAACGACCTAGTAAAAGGTAAGGTCTACTTTTACATTAGTTGTGTCCCGGTCTGTGTAGTGTATCTTCAAACATACTGCTATGGATATTTCTAAGTACCTTCCATGGGAGATGGAGGTCCTTATACCCTTGGTCAAGTGGGGGAAGTCTAAAATATGTGAATGAGTGCAGAAGGGCCAACTCTTCTCCTAATAATAATCATCTAAGATCATATAAAAGTCATTTTTTTTATTAGCAAGAAATGAATTAATAAATAAGAGTATTTCAGGAATACCTCAATCCGTATATAAAGAACTTACCTTGCGTTGAAAAAACTAATAACTACGCTCAAAAAGAGGATTTCCTAGGGAAATTAACACTTTTCATGCAAACCATTGGCTCGAGGCACCAATATGAAAAAGAAAAGCTTACCCCTCGTGCTTTAGACACAACCCATGACCAGGCCTTTAACTGCGAGAGGGAAAAGATTTCTGTAGGATCAATTCTTCCGCTTCTGAAAACCTTCTTGTTCCTGTGTTTCCACAATTCCCCTACAACTACCAACCACACGCCCCCCCCCCCCCCCCCCCCCCCCCCCCCCCCCCCCCCCCCCCCCCCAAAACTTGATTTACGCTTTCCTTAGCCCTAGTGATCCTAAAGCTTAAGAAGTGGGTTTTTGGCTCCCTATGGTCCGTTGAAACCATCCCAACCCACTCATAACACTTAGACCACACAAGCCAGGAAACTCTTCACGTACAAAAAAGATGAGATGTATTTTCCTCCTCCTCCCCATACAAAGAACAAATATTGGTAGACAAACCTATGCCCCTCCTTACCAGATTTGCATTACTCGCAATTTTGTCTTCCAGAACCCTCCACGCCATGAGATGGATAGATGGATGTGCCTTTAACCTCCAGAAGCCCTCAAACAAATCCCTCTCTGTCTCCTGAAAGCCATCCCTGAGAATTTTGTAAGCGGATTTAGCCGTGAACACCTTTGTCTCTCTATCTTTCCACATCCAAGAATCTTCCTTATCCTCCCTTACCCTTCCGTCCCCCAGAATCTGCAAAAGCTGAAGTTCCTGGTTTAGTTCCCATTTAAACAAGTTTCTTCTCCATTCCAACTTCCATGTCTGCCCGGAGTTTTCTGACCTCTCCCTTACCTGCCTCAAAGTAGCATCCTTAAAAGAGCATACGGTATGAAGTCTCAGATAAAGATCCTTCAGGGCCGAACTGCCCACCCATCTATCTTCCCAAAACCTGATCTCCCTCCCGTTCCCTACCTCCCAATAGAAGTTAGCCTCGAACTTATCTTTGCATCCTTCAAATCCTTCCACCAAAGAGAATCTGAGTGTCTCTTTCTTTGACTCTGAAGGTCCCTCCACCCTCCGTACTTAGACTCCACCACTTCTTTCCACAAGCCCTGCTTTTTGTAACCTAGACGCTAAATCCATTTTCCTAACAAGGCAATATTGAACTGCCCAATGTCGATCATTCCTAGCCCTCCCGCTTCTTTAGGCTTGCACACCTTTTTCCACGAAGCCCACACTATCTTCCTCCCAACCGAGCCCTAACCCCACAAAAAATTCCTCTGTAGTTTCACAATTTCCTTCTTCACCGTGACTGGCATTTTGTACGTAGACATGTAAAACAAGGGAAGAGTGAATAACACCGACTTAATCAGACAAAGTCTTCCAGCCATAGAAATAAACTTGCCTTTCCATCTGCTTAGCCTATTCCGCACTCTAACCTTACATCTTTTGTGACTTCCACCTACAAGCATACCCAGATATTTAAACGAAGTCTTCATCGTAGCACAGTTCAAAACAGCCGCATAGCATTGTAACAAATGTTGGCTACATCCTACCCCACCGACACTACTCTTCTGAAAGTTAACCTTTAAACCTGACGCCAATTCGAAACAATTAAGAATCGCCTTAATTACCAACACGTTTTGAGCTGTTGCTTTGAAGAAAAACAAAAGTGTCGTCCACAAACTAGAGCATGTTGACCTTAGTGAGGTTGCCTCCGACCTCCACACTTTCCAGTAAGTCCCTCTCGACCGCCTTCCTTACTACCCCAGCTAGTCCTTCTGCCACTATTAGGAATAGAAACGTTGCCATAGGATCTCCTTATCTCAACCCCTTCCTAGGTTTGAATTCTTGAGTAGGGCTCTCGTTTACTAGCACGGACACCGAGGAGGACTCAAGACACGCTCTAATCCATCCGATCCATTTCCCACAAAAGCCTAACCTCTCCAACATATATTACAGAAAGCCCCAATCTACTGAGTCATATGCCTTCTCATAATTTACCTTGAAAAAATGCAACTGTTCTTTCTCCTTTTGATGTCTTCCAGGACTTTATTTGCTACTAAGACATTATCTATAATCCCTCTGCCTTCCAAAAACGTCGACTGCCTAGCATCTACCACCTTGTGTCTACCACCTTGTATAGCACTTTCTTCATCCGCAGAGACAAGATTTTCGCCACAATTTTGTACAAACACCCTACCAGAGAGATCAGTCTGAAATCGTTCAAACTTTGTGGATTTTCGACTTTGGGAATCATAGATATAAAAGAACATTCGTCCCTCTTGGCCATCTACCGTCTTCCTCAAAATTGTGTATTGCTCTAATGATGTCTGTCTTAATCTCTTCCCAGCAAAACTTTATAAAGCCAAAAGCGATCAGGACCCAGACTTTTATCACTGCCCCAGCTCCACACTGCCTGCTTAATCTCCTCTTCAGAAATCTTCCCTACCAACAAGACGTTGTCTTCTTCTGGTAACCTATTAAACCCAACATTATCTAGCCTGACACTTTGGCAAGCTCCTCCGGAGAACCTTTCTTTCAAAAATTCTCTAACCTTGTTCTTCACTGCACCCTGCTCCTCGTACCACTGACCCTTGTTTCTCAACCTGATAAGACCGTTCTTCACCCTTCTCCATTTAATGATCGAATGGAAGTACTTAGAGTTCATGTCCCCCTGCTTCAGCCATCTGATATAAGCCTTTTGCTGGAAAATGGCTTCCTGTCTAAAATTGTTTTGACTCTGCTCTGATAATAACCATTTTCTTTCTTCCCTTCCGGCCTCATCTAACTCACTTTCGTCGTCCTTTGTGTCAAGCTCTTGTAGTCTTTTCTGAATATCCTCCCCCTGCTTAAACACATTGCCAAAAACCTCTCTATTCCATACTTTTAAGTCAGACTTCAGCTGCTTCATCTTCTCTTTGGAAACAAAAATCTCATTACCTTGGACCTCTTAGCTAAACCATTTGTTTTGAACAAACTCCCTGAATCTGCTATCTTTAAGCCAAACATCCAAACTCCTGACTGGTTTTGGCCCCCAATCCGTAGATCCAGTGTTTAACACCAAAGCACAGTGATCTGACACGGATATGTCTAGCACATGATATCTGCTATCTATCCACCTGTCCAACCACTCCTGGGACACTAAAAAAGGGTCGATTCTACTCTTAATCAAGCATTCGGTTTATACCACGTATACTTTCTTCCCATCATAGGAATATCTATCAACTCACCATTTTCAATAAAATCATTAAACCTTCTCATCTCCCTTCTATGGTCATCGACACGACCAACATTCCTCCGCTCACCTGGACTTCTAATAGAGTTGAAGTCCCTTACAACACACCACATCTTTGTGTTTATCATCTTTCTCTTCTAATTAACTTCCTCCCAAACAACTCTTTTCTCTAATAGAGAGTCAGAGTTATACATGTTCGCTATGACAATCTGTACCGCCTCTCCTAACCTCCACTCCCCTTCAAAAATATTGTAATTATAACCGTTAATGGTGCTTGGATTGCTCACTGATGTAAAACTCATAGTACTGTCACAACTCTTTTGGAGTGCAGAAAGGCCATTCAAGCAACAAAAGTGTAACGCCCCTCAAAATATTGTTCATTTTTATATAATAAAATAAAGGTGACACAATAATATCAAAAATTTAACATAGATATATACATAATATAATTCATCCATTAATACAAATGTGCCTCAGAATAATATCCCTTTTCGAGGAAGTTTTAATACATCTCCATACAGGAGTTTTCAAAATAAAACAAAATAACAGCATTCAAAAACTGGCGATCTCCTCCTCCAGAAATGCTCACTGAGGAGCTCTACCACCTGCAACGTCATCTGCTCCCGTGCAAATATACATGATCATCACAGGTTTAAGAAAATAACCACGATACAAAACAAAGGGTAAGCTAGATATTTTTAAAAACTTTAAATATGAAACTTTATATCAATAGAAAGCATAAATCTTTACACCATTCATAATCTATATCAATTTCAACCATCAATATCCCCATATTCCACAAACTCGTCAAGTGTCTATTCAATACATTCAATACTCATGGTTCACATGTCAGACTTTCCACTGACTCATAACACATAGACACATGACTCTACTTCCGGAAGACTCGTGCGTTGAACTTAGCATCCAGAGACCTGCACCTGTCATACTACATTGCAGTACAGTTCCCACAACTATGCGCATAAACATAATCTCAATCTCAATATCATCACTCTCTCAGTATGACAGGGTTAATCCATATAACAGGTCAAGTCAGTTATCTTTCAAACGACTTACCCATACATATGGACCTCCTTCAACTCTCACCAACTGAATGACTTCATCTATATGATTACATCATATCAGCAGAGTCAGGATTGCCTCATTCACAGGATACTCACAGATCAATACACCCTCATAAAATCTCCACACGGTATTTTCTTTCCTGAAAATACTATGCTTTGATCACTCTTTCACATTCATCCAGTACATCATACCACACGTAAAAGCACAATTCCATCATATAATATTTTGAATCCTTTTTTTTTAAACAATCCCAATCACAGAAACAATCATACCAAAGTTCAGATTTTCGAATATCATATGCATTTCACCTTTCAATCTCAAACAATTTCAAAACGACACTAAAACAGGGGATTTCGAAATTTGCATTAAAATCGGCGATCACGTCGCCCCACACATAAAAACAGAGCATCGTGCAAGAAAGTTTGAAAATCGGCGACCACGTCGCCCCAACTTCAGAATCTTCTAGCCTACGGTTGTTATTGAAAATAAAGCTAGCTTCCCTTACCTGAACTTGCGCAAAAACACTAAGAGCTCCAAAACCCACCGAAGCTTAAAGATGTCCTAACCTGCACCATGGAGACTTTATCACAAAACTGACTATACTACTCATTTTCTACGCTAACAGAGACGATTTCTGGAGCTAAGGGAGTCACCGGCAACGCCTCTGCAGAGGCAACCCTCTCAAGCTCAGATTCGACTCGAAAAACAGAGTAAAACGACTTACTCTGTTCTAGCGTCCTGACGAGAGAACTTGTAGAGACTTCCCAGAAGGACAATGGCAGTCGCCGATCTTCAACTGGTTCGCTAGGACGTCTGAACGCAGGGAAATGGAGAGGAAAGAAACAGGGAACCAAAGCTAACTCACTCACTCACTCTCGAACCACAGCAACGTCCACTGCCTCTCAGGAGTGAGTTTTGAATCTAAACCAACTTGCCCAGAAATGCCGCTGCTACCTCCCACTTTGCAGGAAAGCTTGCGTGCACACTTCCTTGAACAGTATGACCACGTGGGTTTCTGCGCATACCAACTCTCTAATGCTAACTATTCTGAAACACCCTTTCTGTCTACATGTCGCGCATGCAGAACGCTCATGCTGCGAGCCTGGGTCCCACCTTATCTGTGTGAAACACGACATCGCGCGATGACTATGCCTCTCATACCGGCGATGACCGATTCCTCTTCCTGACGGACGACCGATTCCTCACCCTGGCAGACAACCGATGTCTCCCCCTGGCAGACAACCGATGTCTCACCCTGACAGACAACCGATGTCTCACCCTGGCAGACCACCGATGTCTCACCCTGGCAGACAACCGATGTGTCTCCCATCCTGGTTGATGACCGATGTTCCTCTCATCCTGTTGGCGATCTCTTATCGCCCTTGTGTGTGACGAGGACACATCACCCCACTCGGGTCACCGATGTCACATCGTCACACCTTGCTGAAGGTTCATCCTCCCATTCCTCTAAGTCTGGGGTATCACGGCTCACACTACTCATGGTGGCAGATATGCCACCTATCTTCTATATCACTCATCTTCTGTATTTAGACCACATACCAAGGGCTTACCAAGTCTTCTCGAATACTCGGCGATGTCCTCTTTTCGGCGATCATGTACACCATAGGCGATTGGCGATCATGTACACATAGATGATTGGCGATCATGTGAAATCTTCGCACACGGCGATCATGCGCAAAATAGGCGATTTCTGATTTCATACGGGTGAAGTCGGAGGCCGCCGCCTTCTTCAACAAACGGCGATCTCGTCGACTTCTAAGCTACACCTTCCTTTCTCTTACCCTTCCTGCTTCACGTGCCCCCTCCCTTTAAGCACGCCCACGTGATTACCTTACGATAAAGTCATCGCACCTGACTACTTGGTCGGTACAATGGTCAACCGACCGCCCTCTACCAGCTGACCCCAGACCTTGGCGACGTCCGAGGTCTGACCACTATGGTATTTTCTATTTTTATGTCATTTTTATTTTAAATAATAACATACTCAGAAATTATTTAAAATCTATCACTTCTATTCCAAATAATTTATAGGTCCTTACAAAAAGTATATGGTAAAAAGAAAACCAAGTTCTTTCTTTTGCTCAGAAAATAAAAGAAATTTTATTAAAAGAGAGAAAAGTGGTGCAAGATGATAGCACAAACCTGACGAAGAGCTAAGCTGACTTGTCGGGTAGAAGGAAACCATCACTTCCCATCCTTTTTAATCTACCAAAATCTATCAATGAATACGTACACTCAAGGGATTAAAATCTTATTTTTTAAGTGAAGTAGCATGAATCATAAATAATATATTAAAACTAATACATATTAAATTATATACTAAAGAAAATTTACACACAAACAAAACATTTTTTAGTATTATACCTCTCTTATGCCACGTCTCAGTAGAGGTTATAATAACCTCCACTAATAAATCCCTATTAAAATAAGAAATTTTTTAGTATTATATGTTTTCAAAATTACAAATAAATATAAATCTTAAATTATTTTATTTTATACATAAATAATAATAATTTAAAATAAATACAATAATATTCTACTTAAATAAAAGTATGAAATAAATTAAATTTCTACATTATTCAAAATTTTAAATAAATATAAATCTTAAAATATTAATTTGACACATAAATAATAATAGATAAAATTTTGAAATTATTTACAATCCTAAGAAACTATAAATCCCAAATTAGTGAATGTCGTACTTAAATAAAATTTTGCGTAAACAAAATTTTTAAATTATTTAAAATAAGAAATAAATACAAAATTTAAATTGTTGAATATCATACTTAAATAATAATTTACGATAAATAAAAATTTTAAATTATTCAAAATTTAAACAAATACAAATTTTTAATTATTTAATATTCTACTTAAAGGAAAATATAAAATAAATTAAATTTCTACATTACTCAAAATCCTAAATAAAAACAAAATTCAAAAATTGTAATGTCATTCTTAAATAAAAATAGAAATCAATAAAATTATTTATTAAAATCTCAAATAATTAAAAATTTTAAATTTTTTCAAAATCTTAAATAAATAAAAATTTCAATAAATGAAATTTCTAACTTATTCAAACTTTTATTTTACATAAGTACATATACTAAATTATTTAATTTTAGATCCTAAATTATTTAATTTTTTAGTTAAGTAAAAATGTGAAATAATTAAAATTTCTAAGTTATTCAAAATTTTAAATAAATACAAACGATAACTTATTTTATGTCATACTTAAATAAAAACTCAAATAAATAAAATTTTTAAATTTCCAAAAATTTTAAATAATTTTATTTTTTATTTAAATAAAAATATAAAATAAATAAAATTTATAAGTTTTCAAAATCTTAAATTAATATGAATCGAAAAATTTTAATGTCATTCTTAAATAAAAAAAATTAATAAATTTTTTAAATTATTCAAAATTCTAAATAAATACATATTTAAAATTATTTAACTATATTTTTAAATAAAATCTAAAATTAATAAAAAATTTAAATATTTCAAAATTTTAAATTAACTTGAAACGAAAAGAAAGAATTTTTATATGTTAAATGATTTTAAAAAGAAGATAAATTGGAATTATTTCTTTTAAAGACTATGTAGCACAGACACGGACACTGATATGACACGGATACGAACATGCAGATACGTATAATTTTTAAAAATGTAGGATACGAAGACACGGATTTATATATTATACTAAAAATTTATATAATAAATTTGAGTTTTTAGAAAATTAATGTATTTCTCCTTTTTAAAATTGTCTTAGAATCATGTTAAAATAGTAAAAAATCTAACAAAAATCTAACAAATATTTTTTAAATCGGACACTTCACCGATACGTGTCTTACGAGTGTCATACAACTGTAGTGTCCGACACAGACACGCTATTTAAAAGGGAGTGTCCGAACTTCATAGTTTAAAGATGAATATGTTTTTATTAATTATTTATTTTTTCTTATTTTGCTCAAAATTTCTATCAATTTTTTTAATCTTTAAATAATTTTGTTTATTTACGTGTAATTGTAGTATGTCATTTTGATTTTTTATATATTAATATTTATAATTTATTTATTAATATACTAATAATAGTTAATAAATAATTAATACCTGTATTTATTTTCCGTGCAACGCACGAAACCTAGTTATAAATACACAAGGGGTTTAAAACCTAGTTATAGATACGTAACAAGGGTTTTGTCGCCGCCACATCCACATTAAGGGAAAAGCTTGAAAGTTTCGTTGTTGTTGAAAATGAGAAGGGTAACGCATTTCCTTTCATCATGTTTATATGATCTTATTTTTTTTATTTATATTTTATCTGTACTGAGTGTTTTAGGATCTGAGTATAATTATGAATTTGTCTTTGTTCTCAGGAATTAGGATGTTTCGTTTGATTTTCGGATGTTTGAAGTGGTTTTTTTTGTTCAATATAGATTTTGCATGAAATTTCTGAAAGTTTTGGGCTGATGTTTAATTTTATCCGATCAGAAGTATCATATATCTGTTGTGGTAAAACGAAAATTGGATTGATATGTTTATATATTTCTCAAACTAGTTAATTAGCTTTTAAAGAAATTTATGGATGGTTTTAATTCTTCTTACCTGTTTAGTCCTTCATTTTTCAAAGCTGGCCTGAGTCAGTTTATATATGTTTTTTTTTTTTTTTTTATCGGAAATTGTTTGAATTTGACAACATACGGATCAGTGTTGTTAAAATGCGATCTAGATCGTAAGATCGTAGATCTCTCGATTTTTTAGAAGAAACCGTGCCGGATCGCATGATGGATTGTTACCTGAATGGATCGGAGCGATCCGGCGATTTGGTAGCCGGATCGGAGGATCGAGGAGCCTCTCCGATCCGTGACTCGCCTCTTTAAAGAAAAAAAACCCTAAAAATGAGGCCCAAAAGGAAACCCTAATTTTATCCACAGCGCCTCTCCGCCACTCGCGCCTCTGCCGTTGCGCCTTTCCGCTGCTCGCGTTTCTCTGACGCTCGCGCCTTTCCACCGCCGTCGCCTCTTCCTCTACCCACTGTTCTGTTCCTTCTTTCTTGCCTTGTTTTATAAAGGCACCACTATTACTAATTACTAATATAAACAGACCTAATCCTTGTTTATTTTATTTTATGGATATTTGTATCTTAGCAAGCATATAGTTATTAGTTGTAAGATACTATTTTCCAAAACCTGTTCTTTACATTTTTCTTTTCTTTCTCAGTCCTTCAACTTGTTCAAAGGAGGCTTTATAATAGCTTCAGTGGACATCAATTTCTCATATGGCAAAGGTAAGCATTTTCTTTGATTTCAGAAATAATTTCATCATTGATTATTGATTGGGAAAAATGGTTGACAGTCTGTTGTGAACTTGCTTTCGTAATGTTTTACCTTAATGCTTTGGAGCAATTTTTTTGTTTGCTACAATTATGAAGTTTCATAATAATCCATGGCTTTGGAGGTTCTCTTCAAATCAAACTAGTTTTGTATTTTACAATTGTGCATGTATTATGTATATGGATTCGTTGATTGTTAGTTGTAAATTGAGATTGTTGGTGTGGTGACATTACTTGTAATTGTTTTGCCCTTTTTATCAGTGGAAGAAAAAGTGCATGAGGAGGCTGAAGTCGAAGAGCCGAAAGGATGAGACAAAGATGTAATTGAGTGGGGTTTTTTTTTTAATCAGCAATAAATGTAATTGAGTGGGTTATGTTGTGGTATATGTACTTTTTTTGTACTTTCATGGCATTTTGGGTTGTTATTGGCTCGAATAATCTGTATTCTTATAGATTTTATCACTCTCCATGTTATTAACAATAAAAGTGTAAACTCTATTTCCCACTTGAAGCCATTGAAGCCAACTACAGCCTTTGTAATTCCTCTCTCTTTCATCAATATTCTGGCTTTTGAAGCTTCACTCCACAATTTAGCTGTGACTATTTTGTTAACAAAAGGTTAACTATTTTGTTAGAAAAAATTTGATTAAAAAAAGGGCACACTTCTTACAACATTAGTAAATGATGTGTTAATTTCAGTTAAAAAATCATTAAAAGTGCTTTTTAAATCAACATTTTGAATAAAAAAACGGGTTAGATGGAATACGAATAACCTATCCAGTGTTCATTCTATCTAAAAGCATCATTTCGTTACTTGTTTTGTTTTTTTTTTTATCAATAATGAATAAATTAAATTAACAGGAATACTTTAGGAATATTCTAATTCATATACAAATCCACAAGGTTATTTTCTTTTATGGTTTAGATCAAAAAAACAAATATTTTATGGCTTAATCTACATCATTACAAACCCAAGAATGAATACACAAGTCTACATCAGCTCTTACAAATCATCTACACCCATCCTACAGTAAAAAAACCTAAAAAAAGAACAATGTAAGTAACTAAAGTCATTATGAGCAACATCCAAGGGATGCACCAGCAGCACAGAAAAACATTAAACTTGATTGTGGCAGCAAACATATTATGTAGCAAATTATACAACCAGCAGCACAGAAAAACATTAAACTTGATTGTGGCATCAAACATATTATGTAGCAAATTATACAGCAATTAATTTGCTAAACAGCACACTACAACATCAATGCCATCACCATCTAGACCTTCACCATAGCACATTATAAGCACCTAACTTATCATAATTGTTATGCAGCGATAACCATACTACGAAAACTCACTCCAGTTCCAGCACCTTAAACACTTCTGCATAAACTAGCCGACTAAGATCTACCATTGCTGGTATAGCCAAACATCCTAGAGTTCAAAAACTGGATTGGAGGATACCCTTGATCACGAACACTAGAACCACAAGTCTTTCGTGCCAAGAGGTGCAAGCCTGTGTTGTCATTCTCATCCCTCGCCAGAGCCAACATTGAGTGTTCTTGTAGAAATTGCAGAACAATATATATCTAGACTTGATATATATTTTGCTTTTTAAAACTCTTCTTGCAAAGAGTCCAAATTTTTGCTAGCATCACTTGCGCTTAGTACCCCTCCTCATCCATTACTACCCAAAAAAATGGTTCATCCAAAATCACCAACATCCGCCGGCCAACTAATGCCTGCTAATTTCCATCCTCCAAAAACCTTAAACAAGTCATAATCCTTCCATAGCACCACATCACCTTCCTATAATATCATCATAAACACAACCTTCTAGCATCTATTTCTGTTGCAAACCAGCTCCCAGCAACAATCCAGTCCAGATTTCATATTGTCCCAAACACCAAAAAACCCCTTGTTTCTGTTTAGAATCTGTCAACAAATCCAGACCAGAAAATTACACCTTATCCACGGTTTATTCTGCATTCCTTTATAGTAATTCTGCAGTTCCTCATAGCTAGTTTGAGTAGCAGCATCTCAACCACTGAACACACTTTCCACCCTAAACTCTAAACCATAAATACATTAGCATTACTGGTCTTGCTGCTATATATTGGTAATACTTCTAAATATTTTCTTTATATAATACCCAAACATTTTTTATTTACTATTTAAATAAAATTATTTAAAATCAAGTTTTTAAAATAAAAATTCATATAACAAAAATTAATTTTAAAGTATAATTCAAATAAAATTACACACTAAAATATTAATACAAATAAAACCAGTCTTTTAAAAAAATGAGTTATATTTCAATTTCAAAGTTCTAAATTAAAAATATAAATACATGAAATCAAATTCTAAATCATTCTTTAATTATTAATATTTCTCTAACTAATAACTTTATTTGGATAAGGCAGTTTTAAAGAAAATATACTCAAATAAAATTTATTAACAATGATTAATTAATAACGAGTATCCACATATTAGATACACTAATAATCGATATGTCTCATTAATAAAATAGGATAATTAAAATATGTGTACTCATATATTCAATATTTGTTACAGATTTACCCACAATTTTCCACTTTTTTTTTTTCATCCTTAATAATAATTGAACTAACCTATAAGTAATAAACAACTAAAAATTTACAAACTAAACCATCGATTTTTTTAAGAACAAAACTAAAATAAAATATCTGATGAGGACAATATTTGAAATGAGATGATAGACCCTACTAATACTATCTCTTTAACTTAAGATCAGAACAACAACTTTTTATAAAACCTAATTCTAAAATAATTAAGTTATCTCTTTAACTTAAGGTCAAAACAACAACTTTTTATAAAACCTAATTCTAAAATAATTAAGTGACTTGGAGACTTATTTATTCTTGACCTAAACTTGTGTTTGGTTCGGGAGTATAGAGAGTGAGATAGAGAAACAAATTCAAATAGCCCATTATATTTTTAGCTCCTCCAATCTTACATTTAAATATTGGTTTCGTGAATAAAATATATGTTTAATATATTTATGCTTTGTCGTGAAAGAAAATAGTTGGTTAACTAATAAAAAACTAATTACATGTAATTTTTAAAATAACTATTACAACTTATCATACATATCAATTACTATTAGATGCTTTTGCAAGAGAAATTATAAGAATATATTCTTCTTATTGCACTCTTTTTTATCAATTAAAATTTATTAGAAAAATATAAATAGAGTGGAGAGAATGAATTATTAGTATAAATAATATTAGTTGTTTGATTGAAAAAATAAAGTGAAATTCATTAATAATTTTCATATAGTTAAAATCCATTTATTTTCTATTGATAGTTGATAATCAACCACTTTTATCTCAGAAAAAAAAAAAAACCAGAAACTATTTGTGTTAGGATAACACGATAAAACGTAGTTGTGATGCGAACGACGGTGGTGAAGAGAGAAAAGATGGAAGAAAGAAAAATATCTTATTCCTTGTTTTTCTCTCTTAATTTTCAACTTTCATTTTTGTAGAGAATATAAAAATAATAACTTAGACTATTTATCTATGAAGTCAGATACTCCTTTTAAATGACGTGTCCGTGTTGGACACACGTGTCGGACACGACACTCGTAAGACACTCGTAGGACACGTATCAATGAAGTGTCCAATTTAAAAACTATTTATTGGATTTCTGATAAATCTAACACGGTTCTAACACAATTTTAAAAAAAATAAATACAATAATTTTTTAAAAATTCAAATTTATTGTATAAATTTTTATTATGAATATAAAAATAAGAAACAAATCCTTTTAAACTAGTCATGAAAAACATCTTTCAATTTCAAAAAACATCTGAAACATACTTGTGCACATAAATCTTTATTGTCAATTTATATAATTCATAATTATATAATATATAGATCCGTGTCCCCATGTCCTGCATTTTAGAGATTATACGTATCTCCGTATCCGTGTCCGTGTCGTATCCGTGTCCGTGTCAGTGTCTATGCTAAATAGCTATTTATACTCAAACTATTTGATTATTTAAAAAAATCCAGAATAATTTAAAAATGCTTGATTTTAATTAATTATTTTTTTTATCGATTTAGTTATAAATAACCCTATTATTAAGGACGAGAAGATTATAATTATAATGTAAGTATGAAATCTTTTATAAATATATATTTAAACATTTAAAATATTATGACAAGAATGTTAACTTAAAAATATAACATTTTCATATTTGTTATGATAATTAAAAAGGGCGTCCTAAATATCTGAAAAAAAATATAATATCTTATTTTTATTTACTTTTATTCTTACGATAAGAAGTGGTAAAGTTTTATATTGTTAAAAAAATGAAAATGCACTTTTTAATTCAATTACAATTCATTTTTATTTACTTTTTTCTATGAATCATTTTGAATATTAAAAATAGTTTTCATAATATCAATATTTTCTTCTTATAAAGTTCTTAGCATGCAGATGTAATTCCACAAAATCCAAATCCCACACCTTAAACAAACGTTATTTACTAACGAGCAAATGGATTAACTGTGGTAAGTTACCCCCAAATTACAAACTAGTTCTTAAACTTAAAAATTAAAAATTATAATTTTTAAAATTACAAAAATAAAATCCTATTATAGATTAAAGAAAAATAAAAATAAAGACATGTTTATGTTTCTTATATTGAATATTAAAAATTTTTTTTTCATAATAATTTTATGAATCCTTATATATTAATACTACAAACAATATACTTCACATTCTAATATTTTATTCATTTTTATTTTATTTTTAATTTAAAATATTATTATATTATTAATAGCAGTATTAGATGCAGGTATTTTATTATTAAATTTTTTTTCTCTAACTTTATCTAAAGTACTTATATATTAATACTTTTTATAAAGTGAAAATATACATTTCATATTATAATATATTAATATTTTATTTATTTTATTTTATTTTTTAATTTAAAAATATTATTATATTATTATAAATAGTGTTAAATATATGTTATTTAGGATTTAAGGTTTAATGTTATTAATAAAAAATTTCTTTTATCTTACCCAGATTTTTGTAGTTGGAGAAGAAAGTGAGAAATTTTGAATTTTTCCCACACATTCTAGTTCTCTCCTTCATCTACCACATGTCACCATTAACTTCATCCTCAACTTTGTTTACACACACTTGTCACATAAGCATGCAAAGAGCATTTTAGAATTCTATTAGAGATATTGCTTGAGAAGAATATTGTATATTAGGTGTATTAGCTAAGAGAGCCGATGAGTTTATATACAAAGCTAACAGCTAGGTGACTAACAGAAACGTAAACCAAATTAACTGACTAACATCCCCCATTAAACTTATGTGGGTGGAACATCAACCATAAGTTTACAGTAGAAATTCAGGAAAGCAGGACCAGAGATGGACTTGGTGAGAATGTCTGCTATTTGGAACCTGGCAGGAAGATGAAGTAGACTGATTTTGTGTTGTTGAACATAATCTCTGACAAAGTGTAAGTCAAGTTCGAAATGTTTGGTGCGAGAGTGCATTGTAGGATTGGCACTAAGAAGAACAACACCCAGGTTGTCAGAAAATAGCTGAGGTTGGGAGATAGATAGGTGCAACTCATGTCAAAGCGATTGTAGCCAAATAACTTCAGTTAGAGTTGTAGCAATACTTCTACATTTTGCTTCTGTGCTGCTACGAGATACAACACGCTGCTTGTGTGATGACCATGCAATGAGGTTGCGACCATAGTAAACATAGTAGCCTGTTGTAGATTTGCGGTCATCTACGTCACTGCCCCAGTTAGCATCACTGAAAGCACGAATAGTTGGAGAAGGATTGGGTTGAAGAAGCAGACCATGATTGCGGGTACCAGCTAGGTAGCGGAGAATGTGTTTAACAGTTTTCCAATGATGATCTTGTGGGCTATGCATGAATTGACACACCTTGTTTACTGCATAGGATAGTTCTGGACGAGTGATAAGAACATATTGAAGAGCACCTACAACAGAACAGAACATAGAGGGATCATACATGGCAGGCGAAGCATCTTTTTGTAGACGAAGGTTGGTTTGCATGGGTGTAGGAAGAGGTTTGGCTGCATCCATGTGTGTGCGACGAAGCAGATCCGTGATGTATTTTTGTTGAGATAGATGTGGACCATTAGATAGATGAGTGACTTGAACTCCAAGAAAGAAATGAAGCGGACCGAGGTCTTTAAGGGCAAAACAAGCATTGAGGTTGGAGATGAGTCACTGAATCGCTGTCATGGAAGATCCTATAATAATAATATCATCCACGTAGATTAAAATAAATATGGTGTATGTGGAATGAAAATTAACAAACAAAGATGTGTCACTTTTGGTTGCATGAAAACTAAGGGAGTGAAGGATTGCACTTAGCTTATGGAACCAGGATCGCGGAGCTTGTTTTAATCCATAAAGAGCTTTATGCAGTTTGCATACTAAATGTGGAGAGTTGGACACGAATCCTGGTGGTTGGGTCATGTAAACGTCCTCCGTGAGGTCTCCATTCAAGAAGGCGTTATTGACATCGATTTGGTGTATAGGCTAGCTAGCGGAGATGGCCTGGGATAAAACAAGACGGATGGTGGCAGGTTTAACAATTGGACTGTAGGTGTCAATGTAATCACACCCAGCAGTTTGACTGAAGCCCTTAGCAACCAACCGTGCCTTGTGACGTTGAAAGGAGCCGTCGACATTGTATTTATTTTTGAATAACCACTTGCACCCAACAGCTTTTGCACTAGCAGGAAAAGAAATTAATGACCATGTATGATTGGTGAGAAGAACATTATACTCATCAATCATTGCTTGAAGCCATTGAGGAGAAGACAGAGCTTCGTTGATAGAGGTAGGAATGTGAGATGTTGAGGTGGTTTGAGACATGAAGGATTTAGGTTTGAAGATACCGGCCTTGGAGTGTGTTGTCATGGAGTGGGTATTGGCGGGACCATTGTCAGCGGAAGATATTGGCAGCGAGGAAGACGGAAGAGGATCGAAAATAGAAATAGAAGAATCAGGGTTAGTATGTGAAATAGACACAAGAATAACAACAGTTTGAGGATGCAATTAGATAGTAGGTTGTCCACACTTGCATCTGTTCGAATGCAATTATATAGTATCTTTATAGGTGTTTTTCGGTGGATGCCTTATAAAGAGCACAGAGTGGTGCGTCCTTTTGAGTGAATTGCATTATTTTCAGGATACATTCGGTTGAGAGCTTGCAGGCAGATGCATTTTCTTGGACATGTACTTAGATAGTTTTGATATATACATTGTATTCCTTGTCACCCATCCACCGTCCATCATGGCAATCCCTCCACATCTGAGATCAACTGACAATGGTTAGATTTTAATGATAATCTCGTACATGATGTTACCTTAGCAGTTGATGTTGGAGCCTGTGTTCCTGCATAAATGGAGTGGTTTTGGTCTATATCACATCCATATATCATTCAGATGGTTGAGGATAATTGACCTCCGATGATTACCCCCTGATACACGATGTCAAGATGGGAATGATACTATCTCTGAACATCTCACAATGGTAAGAATTTACTACTTGTTTATTTAAATAATACATGATGAGTTGTAATCAATATAATTTGTTGTATCATAGTTGGGTCTTTGTAGAAGAATTGCATCCACCTCGCAATTGATTGTAAATGATGGTCATGTCACTAAGGATTCACCTACATTGGAAGGGACACAGATAGCCCTGATACTAGCCCGATTAGCTACCGAGGACATGTCCATGTATATCTGCAGATGACGACATGAACAATGATGATGATCATTTTAGTTGTTGTTATATTTTGTGATTTCATGAAAAAACATTTAGTTTATATTATTTTTTAATTTGATGAAGGACCAACTTTTTTATATTTTTTTATGAATTTGATGAAGGAAAACTTTGGTTATGAAATTGGAGAATTTTTTCTTCCCCAATTATAATAGCCACAATATTATCATATTCATTTATCAATGTAATTACAACTAATAACTACAAATGTCGCCTAATGGACATAATTTGTGTGAAAATTTGCATCCCACTAGTATAATATGAACACCAAGCTTTGGCGATTGGGTAAGAATGAGTAGACCACAAAATATCTGTTGGTGTAATCGAACAACCTTCTTGCTACTGAACTTGTTAAAAATTGTAAGCAATGTCATTAATTATGTTTTTCAATGATTCCTAAAATTCATTAACAATAAAGTTTAACAAACCTAAAGAAAATGATTTCCATGAACATGTCCAATACAGATGATGCATTGATGATTAAATTTTGTTAGAGGTTGAGACACAAATGGGAAAATAATCAATGATTGTTTAAGGGATAAACACACAATAATCACATTATATCAATTCGCAATAATGTATCTCATGTTCGAAATTGTCATCAACTTATCTGTACTAATATGCCAAAAAGAAGAAAATGTAACAAGTTCATCCAAAACATAGACCATTCTACAATAAATAACATCACTCAAAATGAATAGAATTACAATGTTTCAACTAGAAGTGATTTTTTCAAATATTCATATCGTTCATCTCCGCCAAACAAATCAATATATTATTGACTCCATTAACAAAGTTCTTTATGGAAGTTCATGCACACAATAGTCCATGACTCCTCTCCTATACCCAATAATGCAGCAACTGCATGATAGCCAGAATGGGCGACAACCTTAACATCAACAATATCAATAATGTAAGAATGAATTCCCACAGGAAATTGATCTAGCAATGGGTTTGATTTGGTTGGAGGAGTCTCCAAAATGAATCATTTACTACATTTCAAAGTAGAAGAACTATCATGTTGTGAAACAATGACATCAACATGTTCAAAGTAAGAAGGAATTCGTTTAGTTGATCTAGCAAATTTACTTTGACGCCCTTTTTGTACACTTTTTGTTTTGACTTTCTCACTTTGTGGACACAAAGATGTCTTATCTAGATAGACAATCTTATGTAATTTGGCTTTGATGTTAAGCTTACCAGCCATGTCAACCTCATTGAACCGATTCATGATGACAATCTACTCTTGTTGGATGGACAACTCTGCTGAAGAATCACCACTTGAAATATCTAAAAAGTTTAATCATGTTCAAATGAAATGCACAGACTGCAATGGTATGTTACCCACACCAAAAGAATCCAATTCACAAACACAAGGAAGATCGTAAGTAGATCTAATGGTGCACCTACAATAAGAATTATCTAAACCAACATATTCAACTCAATCACTCTCTTTTGCAATATACTGCAAAGCATATTTCGATCAAAGTCAACCAATTTCTTATATCTTGTCACATTAAAGACATGACTCACCACATTCAAACTCTTTTCAAATCAAGATTTAATTGCATTATGTTGTAAGGTGATCATCTTATTCATGGAATCCTAATAAAAGCATAAGTCCCCCATTAACGTCTCAAGGATCCTCCTTAAACTCCAATGTGCAAACTCAATCCTGTTACTTCCAATGTGCAAACTCAATCCTATTACTTGTTGTGTTGCCTAAGTACACAACCTTATCCATCCAAGCCTTAACAAACTTTTCTTTATGTAGATTTAACCAGGTACTAATAACATATTTAGTAAATATAGGTCATGGTGAACAAACAACATTAAATGCCTTCACACAATGTTCATAGGACTCTATATTTTGAAAATTAACAATAGCTTCCCAAGATTCCATCACTTGATCCCAGACCTCTTTTGGATGAACAATCATTTCACATTTTGCTTTAATATTTTTATCAATGTGGAAACGACATAACAAATGATTAGCTTTGAGAAACTCAATATTTATTACATTCATTAGAGCAAGATGTTTATAATTGACCACAACCTTTTGGTATGATTCAACTCTAAAAACAAACCTCTCAGATTCTCAAGGGCCCATACAAAGTTACAGTGACATTTTAATGCGAGTAACATAAATGCAGCACTGAAGGTCAATCCCGTTGAGGTAACACTAACAAATTAAAACAAGGGCATCCTACACCTATTAGTTTTGTATCCATCATCAATACAATATTGAAAGCATTCAATAGCTTCACTGAATTAGGGTGTGTCCAAAATAAATCTTGCACAACATTCGTCCCTTCCTCAAACTTAGACCAATGGACATACATATCTCGCTCAAGTAAGATCATCAATTGTTGTATTTCAGTTCTATCACCTCGTTCTGATTTTTTGTACAAATATTGTGCATTGCAAACTTTCTTTGTTATGGTCACATTTTTCTCATTGTGCTATTTCATTGTTAGCAAAATATTTCTATGTTTCACTACACTATCTATCATGTCCATTGACTTCTCACTACATGTGAACCTACCAGCATATGGATGACCAACCAACGTATTTGCAAACTCATGATTATGAGACTCACAAAGTAATTTCAATATCCATCCTTCACCACTCTTCACTGGATACCCTCGTAATCTAAAAGGACAATCATATTTCCTACTTTCACTCTCAGTAACTTGTAAATCCTTCTTATATCATATGTATTTACCTCATTTCTCACAACCTAATAATACAAATGTCTTCCTTCCTCGTTGGTTAGTTGAAATATTCGAGCTCAATATCAAATAACAAAACCAAAGTGAAACGCAACTTTTCTAACTCAGATCAAGAGTTCATCCCAAGTACGAAATATCTACAAAAGTTATCACAACAAATTATTTAATTTACCAAATAACAAACAACTTAAATGTACTTTATAAACTTTCATTTTACCTCATCCGTAGTAAACTCATCTGTAGATTCATATCCTTTCGATATATTGTTATTACTTTGTTGAATAATGACTTTTCGATATCATCATCATGTAGACCGTTCCACACATCAACCCCATCATATAATTCTTGTTCAAAATCTTCGCTATTGTTCATACTTCTACAAATTAACATTTTATCATCAAATTTAAACAAATTATAAAAAAAAAAATGAAACTAAACCTCTACCAATCCAAAAGTAAAAAAATTCATTTTGGATTCACCAATCCATAAGTCAAAAAAATCATTTCGGATCCACCAATCTGTAATTCAAAATATGCAACAAATCCATAAGTCAAAATAACTTTGAAATCCATCAATCCATAACAGAAATTAGGCTTCTGGATTCAGGAATCTGTAAGTCAACAATTTATTAAAAATTTGCTTCTGGAACCCCCCCTCATCCGTAAAACAAAATGTTTTACTTATGGAATGACAAATCTGGAAATCAAATTTTCACTTTCGGATTGATCAATCAGCAACACAATCCCAGATCTCGATTTCTGGTAATTTCAAAAACTCCATAACCACCCATGTTCTTAAAAAAAAAAAAAGGTTCATTCTTATTAAACTACCCAAACAATAACTCCGTTCAAGTAATAATAAAATTTACATTAAATTTATATTAATATTAAAGATTTTTTTTATTGGAATTAATATTGAAGATAGTACTAATACTAATTAAAAATATTAATAAACTTGTAATATATACAATAAATTATTATAGCATTCATCTAAACGCTATAAAGGTACTTTTCTCATTCATCTACAACATCCTTTACTACAATTATAATTGCCGTAGAAATAAAATAACAAATATGCTAAAATATATTCATGATAACAAAATAATAATTAAGATTCTATAATGATTAGATACATATTATATCAATGTAATGTAAGAATACTAGTTACATTAAATTTATGGGACAACCACATAACCGACAATCATTCTTATTAAATTTATCAATTACTACTCCTAATACATAATATAAAAATTCAATAAACACTATTCTTCTAAAACAATACCATTACTTATAAACAAATAACCACTAAATAAGTCATAGCTAAAACTATGTGTCTTCTTCTCTTCTCTTACTCTTCCAACTAGAAGGCACACGTCTACACAGAAAACACATGCAAACATCATTGAGAACAAATGGTGGAAGAAACATCACTAATTTTAATTGGGTGCTTCCTACTGATCAATAGGGTGCTAATTAGGATCTTCCATTTAAAGTACCTCCAGAAAAAGAAAAATAAAAAAAACTGTTTTAGAAATACAGGTTGATTAACTGAGTATTGGTGTTTGTGTTTTCAGAAGATTGAATAATATATTTATTTATAATTTATAATATATTTACAGGTTAATAAATTTTATATTACATTTTTTTTCATAATATAAAATAAATGTGATACAATGGTTTAGTAAAAAAATTAAGTTTTATTTTTGAAAAATATTTTGTAAATAATAATGTCATTTTCTTTATAAACTATAGATAATATGATATAATCAATTAGTAAAATGATATCTCTTAGTAATTTGATAAATCTAAAACATCAAAAATTGAAGTTAAATAGGATCAAGAAAATTATAAAAAATATTCCATCACAATGTTGCATAATTTAGAGATAATTATTT
Source organism: Phaseolus lunatus (assembly GCA_013389735.1). Classification (NCBI taxonomy): domain Eukaryota; kingdom Viridiplantae; phylum Streptophyta; class Magnoliopsida; order Fabales; family Fabaceae; genus Phaseolus; species Phaseolus lunatus. The sequence goes on from CM023861.1 coordinate 6,626,763, forward strand.
CATAAATAAGTGAAATTTCATACTTTATTTATTAGGACAATTTTAATTTCTTTTTAGTGATTTGATTGGTATAACTTTAATTATTTATTATTTCTTTGGTTAAGTATAAATTTAAACTCTAATCACATCTATAAATACAGCTAGAAAAATTCATTTCATCTATTTCTTTCAACTGATAAAATAAGATAACTCACGAGAAGTTCAAAAACCTCTGGCACACAAACGTTGACGTAAACATGGCTAACTCAGAACAACAATAAAGAATGAAAGATGAAATAGAAAATAATCCATGAGGCTAATATCATATATGGTGTTGGGATACAATGTCACACATGGTGGAGAGCATTTAAAATCAGCTTGAGTAACTATTATGCAAAGGAGACAATGCCTCCAACAATCTCGGACGTGATCAGAGAGTAGGCTCCATCATACATGCCACCAAGATCACTTTCAAGTTTTGATGACACCTTGGCAGAATTTAATATAATGATGAATTTGATGCAATTTTCTGTGAACCTTGCTCATCTTAAGAATACCTTGTTGATGCTTACATGCCTAGTCTGTGGGAAGAATATGCTGGCTTAGCCAAGAACCATGAGAGAAGCTCAAAATTTGGCACATACGCAAGAAATCACATTTCAAAGAAAAGCTGAGGGGAAAATGTTGACTAAGAATATTAGTTTAGTTACACGGCTGCTGTCAAGAATGTCAGCAACTGCAAAAGCCAAGAATGTACCTTTTTGCTCCAAAAAACTCTTTGGAAGTGTCGAGAGCTTGAACAGCAGAAGAAGCAGCTAAACACAGGTACCAAAATTTTTGTTTTTACTGCCCAGGAAAGGATACTAAATGTTTGGATCATCATTGATTGTATGAACAAGTATGCCCATTTTGTGGCCCTTAGAACCTCGTGTATAAAATCTATAGACTACGTGGAGCACCAGTGGAGATAATTAGTGATAGGGATCCTCTTAGAGTGAAGAAGTTTTGGAAAGAGTTCATGAAAAACAAAATAATTTCTTGTCAGTTGTTAAAAGACGAGAAAGTGTTCAAAGTAATCATACTACTAAATTGTTTGCATTAGGAATACCTACTAGTAACATAAGAACACAATTAGTTAGAATGTGTTTTCAAAATAAAAGAGAAATGCCTACCAAAAATTAGATGGAGGAACTCATGAATTATTTAAAATGATTTGCAGACTGAGCTTTGAACTAATGGTTTATGAACAGAAATCAAATGACATGTATGGCATCTTCAACTGCAATTTAAATCCAAGAAAGCACCTAAAAAGAAGAGAAAGGAGGGAGCAAATACAAATTGACTATGATAAATTATTTTTAAGGAACTACAAAGTGATACGAGCATTCTAAACTGACCAAACATTAGATTTCTTCAACGAGCAACAAGTTTTCTCTAACCTCCACCACAACAAATTGTTCTACTTGCTTTGAATCATGGAGCAAGCCTCATCCCAGGTCCTTCTGATGCCTACAATCAATATATCGAAGAGACCAACATGTATCAACAAATCACCTTGTCATTAACCTTTGTTCCAATATAGCTTTTCTTTCACTCATTTTAAAAAAGATGGTATAGAGCTGTCAGCTCAGAAAAACCAGTAAGCAAGAGCAAAATGAAAAATAAATATTGTCAAGGAAACGGAAGGAAGAATAGCACATGGTATAGAAAATTTTTAATGTCCCTAATTAAGCTGATTTTGCTTTTCAGATTTTAATGAAAAAGCAGAAAAAAAAAGTTATGGGTTCAAACCAAAATTCTAGAAGTAATTTTAGAACCTAGAAAATTAAAAATAATGTGACAGAAATGTCAGAATACCATACTTGACAATTTGTAGCTCCAAAAAAGAGTTAGTGTATGCCTCCAGAATCTCATTCGTTATGAATCATCTTGAGTATTGAATCACCTAAAGCAATTTTTGCTTTCTTAGTTATGTTGAATAGAAGCAGAATAAATCAAGTGAACTAGGGCATCATCAAATTCTTCTAGTTCACCAGAATCTCGTAATAGACGATATGAAGGAGCCATGAGATTTGCCGCGATATCAACTAACTTCCACAAAGATAGATTATAAGCCATTTTAATTACTTTAACGGACAACCGCCAGGAAGAATCAAGACAAGACATAATAACATTCCAGCAAGCTTCCTGAATATTTTCCAAAATCCAGAACTCAGAAAGCCAATAAAGCTCTACATATGGTTGTAGATTAAATTACTTTTCTTTATCATCCATATTATCCCACAAGCATCCAGAGGGAGGATCAGGCAGCTCATCAGAATAAAACCACTGCACTAGTTTAATCAATGCTTGCCAGCTAATATCAACTTTTATTACTTGTGAATGACTGCAACAATGAATGAATAATATTTAAGAGAGACCCATAGGAGACAGAATCCAAGTGTAGAAGGAAACAAAAATTAAAGCAAAGAGGCTTGCAAAGTGTCTCATTAGAAATGAAAAATTCTTGCAACTGATTTCCAAGGATATCCTAGACAAACTTGAGAGTTGAAATGAAGTTAACATGGAAGAACATAATGCAAACCATCATGATAACAGACATGATTGCACATCACTTCCAACCAAGGGCTCAAGAATACCATTAGTGAGTTTCCAAAGGATAGTTAGAATATGTTTGGGAAGAAAAACATATCAATCTTGATATATAAATGTAAGGTGTGGTGAGAGTTGAGTCCCACGTTAGAAGTTTTAGTGCAGTGTTTAGAAGTCCTTGGGCTCCAAGGTTCTTATTAGGCTTTTGATAGAACTCTCAATAAATATACTGAAAAGGGCATATTACTTAATGAAAAACAGAACCTAGGCTCCTTACAACGAGACCTGAGCCTAGGCTCCTAAGAGAATAATCTTCTCGCTGAACACACCCAAATCTTAAGTGATTCCACTATCCCACATTCTCCTATGTTCTCATTCTACACTCCCCTAACAGAATTTGCCAAGTCAGAACCCTTCTATTCTGCTCTCTTCTTTCTACCCGTTTACACTTTCCAAGTTTTGGGTCTCTCAACATTTTGGCCTACAATCTGGTCCAGTGTTCTATCACTTCCTCCCACTAACGGAGCAACCTTGTCCTCTAGGTTGAGATGAGCAAAGTGACTGCACAAATTATGCTCCTCTTCCCATGTAGGATCCTCAATAGCAACCATTGCACCAAAAATTGTTTGATGGGGCAATTGTTCTGTATAACAATTCTACTGCTCAAAACATGCTAAGGTTCAATGTGGTCATCAGGTTCCACCTCCAATTCAGATGGCAGATTGGCCTCTGCAGTGTACTCTCCAATAGCCCTTCTTAGTTGAGACACGTGAAACACAGAATGGACCTTATAAGGAGGCAACTGCTATTCATAAGCCAACTCTCCTAACTTTTTCGATCACCTCAAATGGACCATAAAATCAAGGGGAGAGCTTTCAATTAATGCAACATGCCACAGATTGTTTGCTCATACCCACTCCCCCACTTCAAATGACTGCATCCAACGCCTTTTGTCAGCATATTTTTTCATTTGCTCTTATGATTTACTCAAATTATACTTCAAACAACAAAGCTTCATCCCTGTCCTGTAAATCTTGTGCCGCAGCTTCTACTTTCACCCGGAAAGAATACCATAACTGATGGTGGTTTTCTTCCATAAACAACCATAAATGGGGTCATACCAGTGGAGATATGATATGTAGTATAATGCTAAAATTCAGCCCAAGTAAACCACTTTGACCAACTTCTAGGTTGCTCTGAAGTAAACCAAAGTAAATAAGTTTCCAAGAATCTATTTATCACTTCCGTTTGTATGTCAATTTCTGGATGGTAGGGGGATGACATTTTCAATATCTCTGCACCTTGAACAATTCCTGTCAAAAAACAGACAAATGGGTCTCGATCACTAAGGATGGAGTTTGGATTCTAGGTAACCTCACCACTTCTCAAGCAAACACAACAGCAACACTCTTTACTGCATTTGGATGTTTAAGTAAATAAATGTGCAAATTTAGACAGATGATCAATCACTACTAGGATAACAGTAAAGGTTGTAGTAACCTATAGGTGAGGCGGCATCGTACTGTTGACATTGATAAGTATCACATCCTCTCACAAATTCTTGAATCCTCTTCTTCATAAGCCAATATAAGCTTCCTGTTATCCTTTTATATGTCCTCAAAAACCCAGAGTATCCCTATATGTGTAGTGTGAAATTCTTTCAAAAGTAAAGGAATTAAAGTGTAAAACCAACAACCACTCACACTTGGATTTTCTCTAAAGAAAACACTCTTTTCTTGTAAAACTCTCTAAATTGTATTTCTTTCTGTGGTGTATATTACAACTGAGAGAGCATCCTATTTATAGACTTTAGGAAGTTCTTTTAGAAAAAATCTTCATTATAACCTTAAAATCCCACTAACAACATGATTAAAATTTCATTCACAACTTTTGGCCTTTCACCTATCCAAACTCCCATTCTACTATTTTTTAATAACTTTTAATTTTAAAACCTACAAATTAACATTTAAAGTTTATTCAACATAAAACAGGAATGAGGAAATTACTAGCCTCCCTTTATGCTGTATAATGTCTCTTTGTAAGCTAAACCCAGGTCTAGCACTGCTTCATTTCAAGTCTTCCATAATGTGTTTTAGCTCAGGATCAGCTAGTACTTCATGACGCAACTCTTATCCTTGATCCCAAATGGGAGGAAGCAAACAATACCTTGCAATCCCTCTCCCCATGAGCATGCAACAAGGCATCACCACCTTGTTTTCTGGACCTAGATTATAAACCACCTCAAAAATTTAACTCAGTAGCTTTGAAATCAAGCAATGTTGATCACAACTAACCACTCTTTGTTGCAGTAAGTTCGTAGTCTCTTCTGATCTGTTAAGACAACAAAATTTCTGCCAGTGAGATAATGCCTCAAATGTTGAACTTATAGTACTAAAGCCATTAATTCTCTCGAGTACTAAGTTTGATAAATTTGTATCGGCAAGAGACTTACAAAAATAGAAATAGGTCTGCCCCCTTACATTAGCACAACTCCAATTCCTTTATCGCAAGCATTGTACTCAATTTCATAAAATTCAACAAGTGCCAATATCGGAGCAAAAAAGCCTCTTTTAAGGCTTCAAATGCTGAGAGAAGATTTGTACCCCAACAAAAACCATCCTTCTTAGTTAGCCCGGTTAATGCCTTAGCTAATTCCCATACCCATACATGAACTTCCTATAATAACTGGTAAACCCCGAAAACCCTCTTAAACCTTTAACATTATGAAGGATTGGTCACTCCACCACACTTCTCACCTTAGCAGGATTTATGGTAACTATTGAAGATCTCATATCAACTAAAGATAGAGTCAATTAGTGTATATAAGTTAGACAATCCTCACCTTACAAGACGGTTTTGTTAGGATTAGTTAGGCTTCAACTCACTTCCTAATTTGACATCACATTCGATTCTAGCGAGGATTGATGGGTTTATCGTGCCACCAGCTATCGGACCGCTATGGAACCATCCATCAGGAGGTGTGTTAGACATCTCACATCGTTTACTAATTTATAATATATAAGTGGGAGAAATCCTGATCATACAAGTCGATTTGTGAGGATGAGTTAAACTTAAACTCACTTCTTAATATGGTATCGGAGTCTATTCTAGTGAAATTTGTTAGGTCTATTGTGTCACCTGTTATCAAGCGACTATCGGACCAACCACAAATAACTAGTTTCACGCACAAGATGTACATGCCTCAGTTTGAAAGGATGTGTTAGAGATTCCACATCGACTAGAAATAAGACCAATTTACAGTCTATAAATAAATGAGGGCAATCCTCACCTTACAAGCCAGTTTTGTAAGAATGATTTAGATTTAAACTCACTTTTTAATATGATCTCAGAGTCTATCCTAATGAGGTTTGATGCACCTATCGGACTTCTATACAAATGTCTAATCCCAAGAACCTCGATGTGAAATAAGTGGGTTAGAGAGATCGCATCAACTACCAATTTACAGTATATAATTGATGGCAATCTACATCTTATAAATCGATTTTGTGAGGATGAGTTAGACTTAAATTTACTTCTTAATAATAACTTTTGATAATGACCCAAATTCTTCACTTTTTACAAAAGGTATATTTCTTCTTGTTGGCTACATAGTAATTACTCTGCAACAATTGTAACATTTGCTAAATATGCAATAAATACACTTGTCATTGCTTGCCATACACAAGGATGTCAAAAAAAAAAAAAAAAAAAGACATACACGAACCTCCTTAAATAAGTTTTAAAAATTTGTATATTGAAAAGTAGTTGAAGCATTCATCAAGCCAAATTCATAATGCCATTTTATGGATGTCATGTTCTCATTCGAATTTGACAATCAGATTTGAGATCCAATGTTGAGAAATAACAAATTTCATTTAATTCATCTAAAAATGTTCACCCACTATAAGGATGAGATACTTGTCAAGAATTGTCACCTTACTAAAACACACATAAGCTAAAAAGAGTCTTTTTTTCTTAACCAATATCACTGATTTGAGCTATGTCAAATTGCTTCCTGTTGTAGTAAATCAGTATCCTGATTTTCAATCTCATTTTGTGCAGAAGTGGATAATGGTACAAGCAGACATTCACAGGCCCTTTACCAACTTCAAATTCAATCACATTGCTCAATATCCCATTTCAGGGTAACCCCATCACCTCCTTGAACACCCCTAGAAATTCTTCTAAAACATGCATCCTGGACTTCTTTCCAATGAAATGAGTTTAAGTTTGGATCAACAATTTTCATAAATACATTTGCAACTCATCCCTCATTTTCAAGTTTTCCATCATTGACTTCCATCAAAAGGCTACGGAAAGATTTTGGACCCTTAACAGACCTCCCACTATTAGTAGAAAACCCTTGTAGTAAACGTGGACTTTCATGGTGCACAAATTTCAAAGTCATTTCCCCCAATTCATTTCCACTTTTCTAGTCTTTCAACCACAACACCCCTATGGTCACATCCAAATCTAGACCAAGCATCTAAAGTGATGTCAATTCTCTCCAATCGAACGCAAAGATTGGAACAAATACCTTCAGTTTTACCCTTGTAACTATCAACCAACTAAATTCCCATTTCAGGAGTCATAACAACAATCTCGAGAAAAATCATTACTTTTGGAGAAATGAAGTTATGCAATGCCCCACTATCAACCATCATCATTACTGTGATTCCCTTCAATATTCCTTCAATCCACATAGTTGTTACATCATCAAGAATACCATGAAACAACCAACACAGACTCAAAGTTCTACACTCCAAATCTTCCTCTTCTTTGCTATTTGTGACCTCATCATCTCCCAAAATTAAATGAAATTGCCTCTTAGGCCATTGGTGTAAGTGGTGAAACTTCTCACCACAACTTGCCATTTCAATGAGCAAAGACTTTCTAAAATCCTCCAAAAACTAAACTTTGTTTGTCACTTTTGGGGGGCATTGGGAAATTGAATCCAGTAGGATGGACCAATTAATAGAAATCTCAAGAAAATATACTGAAATATCAAAAGAAAACCAGAGCCTAAGCTCATTACAGCAATACAGAGTGTATGCTCCTGAGAAAAGAAGAATCTTCTCTCCCAACACAATCACCCAAAACTGTAACTGACTCACTATCCCACATTCTCCTATATTCCCATTCTACACTCTCTTAACAGAATTTGCCAACTCAGCACCCTTCTATTATGCTCTCCCTTTCACCTACATTCTAGTCAAGTGTTCTATCAGCCTTGATCAGAGTTTAACCAAAAACAGGTTACATAGATGTTGGTCAACAAAGAATGAGTAATAGACACCCATGCATGTCTGCCTTTCGAGTTTTGACCATGTACATATTCAATTTCCATGAGCTACAGTTTGAATAAAACGCAAAGCATGATTTGTAAATCAGAAAAACTGTAAAATAGATCAATTATCAATATCTTGATCAATAATCACCTTTCTTGCATTCCTAGTGAGAAAAGGGTAATGAAAGGTGAAAGAATATTGTATTTAATTTGTTGATTACAGTATACATATATAGTCAAAACCTGACAGTATATAATCCTACAATTAATACCTAGTATCATGACACTACAGCAAATAAGGTAACAATCGATGTTGATAATCATTGATTGATAATTACTATAATTACAAGCATTGAAAAAAATCAAAGACAATCATTGGAATCCACATATTAAGGGATCTTGTCTCTAATTCCCCCTTTCAAACTGATGTGTGAGGGAGTCACCCCAAGTTTGTCTCTAAATTGGCTGAATCGTGTATGAGTTAATGCTTTAGTGAGATAGTCAGCTATTTGATCAGCTAATGGAACATAGGCTATAACAATCTCATTTTGCAGTACTTGGTCTCTGATGTAGTGCACATCAATTTCAATGTGTTTGGATCGAGTATGCATAACTGGATTTGAAGCTAGTGCCTTAGCAATCAAGTTATCACCACAATGTTGGTTTTCTTGGCAGAGGGAGTTTCAATTCATCAAGAAGTGAACGGGTCCATGCTATTTCAGCAGCTAAGTCAGCCAATGCTCTATATTCTGAGTCTGTACTGGATCTTGAGACTACCTTTTGCTTCCTCGAAGACCAAGAAACAAGTGTTTCACCAAGGAAGACACATTGAATAGCCATGGATTTTCTATCATCCATACTTGTTGCCCAATCTGCATCTGAGAATCCTACTAAGTCCAAGTCAGTTGATGGTTTGATGTGTGGACAGTGTTGAATGGTACCTAGAAGATATCTCAATATTCTTTTTATGCCTCGCCAGTGATCTATAGTGGGAGAGCTCATGAATTGGCTGAGCTTGTTAACTGAGAATGCTATATCGGGTCTTGTGTTTGTTAAGTATTGCAAAGCTCCTATAACTTGTCTGAATATGGTTGGGTCTTGTAATTTCTCCCCTTCAGCTGTAAACTACTTGCCGGTTATCATAGGTGTTGGACAAGATGAAGTATTTTCCATTTTGAATTTTCTTAGGATATCTCCTATGTATTTTGATTGCTTCAAGTACATGCTAGATGCATCTCTTTGGACTTCTATGCCTAAGAAGTAGTGCAGTGGACCAAGATCCTTAAGTGAAAACACATCATTGAGTTCTTTGATGAAGGATTCCAAGAACTTGGTGTTGTTCCCTGTGACAATTATATCATCCACATATATAAGTAGGAAGGTAATGTGATTTGTACCTCTTAGAATGAATAATGAGGAATCATTTTTTGTGTTCTTGAAACCCCAACTGACTAAGGCATTTTTGAGGCTGTCAAACTAGGCTCTTGGGGCCTGTTTCAATCCATAAATTGCCTTGGATAACTTGCAAACATGTTCAGATTTAGTTGAGTCTACAAATCCTTCTGGTTGATGCATAAACACAGTTTCTTTGGTGCGTCACGTGATTGCTTCCACCACTGTCAAAGTACCAATCATAATCTTGAGCAGTGCTTTGTGAGGCTAGGAAGGCATTGTGTGCTCCTTGTTTGTCACTGTCTACTGAATAATTTGAGTTTGAATAAGACTTATCAAACCTGTACCAGCAGTTTACAGCTGTGTGCCCAACCTTGTTGCAAACTTGGCATGTTGGTTTAGATATTCCTCCTTTTTCTCTGCCTTCTCTCCCACTTCTGAAGTTAGAGCCTTTCTAGTTGTTATTTGTGTTGAATTTGTTACCTTTGTAATCAGTTTTATTAGCAACATTTGCTGATGCATCAAGAGAGAGTTTGGTAAGACCATTCAGTTGATCAAGTCTACTCTCAAAGGTCAGTAATTGGGCCTGCAGATCAACCCAAGTGAGACTAGTTTGATCAGATAGTTTGACCACCACAAGGTTGTATTCAGAATCTAAACCATTTAGGGTTTGAATGATTAAATCTGAGTTGGAAACGGGACTCCCTGCAAGTTTAAGTCTATGAACAAGATTCTTCATCTTGACCAAATATTCCTCCATCTTCATTTCTCCTTTCCTGATGCTGTGAAACTCATATTTAAGGTAGGTGATTCGAGATCTTGTGTCTGCACCGGCTAGGCTTTGGGCTTCATCCCAAAGTTGTTTTGAGGTTTCACAGTGCAACAATTGTGTTGCTATTTCAACAGTCATTGAATTCATCAACCATCCAAGGAGTTGTGAATCATGAGCCTGCCAATCTCCAAATGCGGGATTTGGTTCCTTGCTTGAATCTGCAGAAATTATGAATTCTTCAGGACACTCCTTTGTCCCTACCATGTGGCCATCGAGCTTGCAACCTTTGACTATAGAAATCACCAAGGATTTTCATAATGGATAGTTGTCTCTGTACAACTTGACAGATATAGTGAATGGAAAACAATTTTGGGATTTTGAATCTGCAGCGGATGCCATGATTTGAATTGGATCAAAAAAGCCTTCACAGCTTTACAGCTCTGGTACCAAGTGAGAAAAGGGTAATGAAAGGTGAAATAATATTGTATTTAATTTGTTGATTACAATATACATATATAGTCAAAACTTGACAGTATATAATCCTACAACTAATACCCAGTATCATGACACTACAGCAAATAAGGTAACAATCAATGTTGATAATCATTGATTGATAATTACAAGGATTGACACAATCAAAGACAATCATTGAAATCCACATATTAAGGGATCTTGTCTCTAATTTTCCTGACCAGAACAAACCTTGTAGATAATCACACCCAGACTGCAATATAACTTTGTGAACATGCATATGGGGTACTGTGTTAGAACAAATATTGCATGTCCACCCAACAAGCTCATTTGATTTAGCTGCCAATATGACATCCCTAAAAATAGATTGAGAAAATTTAGAATTTCTATTGCAAACTTTGCAAACAAATGTTAGCAATGTCATTGTTACTATTCCTCGTTGCATAGAAAGTGTAAACATTTCAATTACCCTAAAACCACAAAGTTTGTAAATATTTAATCACTAATAAAGCTCCAATTAGTAAATTTAACCAATAGTCCCTCAGTCTACTTGATAATACAATTGCATTTAGCAACTGCATCCAACTTCAATAGTCTTTTCAGAAAATTAACTCATTTTAAAAGCACCGAATCAATCTAACAAACTATTAAATTGAAAGGCTGCTATATAAGTATATGTGAATTAATTCAGAGAATTTTGTGGGAATGAAAGATGGAAGTGGACATAAATGAAAAAGAAAATGCAAGATTACAACAATCATGAGCAATTTCATGATATTTATACGAAATTTATCAAGAAGCAAACCATACGAAAAACAACTTCTAGCTAAACCAAAAGATGAAGTAAGATTGAAGCTGGGGAAAGGTAAGCCACATTTTGAATGAGGTTTGTGAAGCATTTGGAACAAAGGTTGTAGACTGTAGCCCTGAGCGAGAATTTTTAGCTTCTTTGTTGTTTCTTCATTGGCATGTAAGCATCCCAAGTACAGATATTCCAACAACTATACCAATGCTTCATAATCAACATGAGAAGCTAATCGAACTTCTCTCATGGTCACTCTGACAAACTTATCTGCTATCTCTGTTGACATTTTTGGCTTATTCCTAAGTCTCACATCGGTGGGTTCATTGTTTGGGAGGAGAATTGAGGGTTATAAATTAACCTTTCCTCCTTCACTGTAGATCATCCCAAGTTGTAATATCTTCTCCTTCATTAATAATAGTGAGCTGTTTCAGCTGTGCTCGGAGATTAGGCGAAATTGGCCGAACTCCAATAAGTAATAATTTTTTGGTGTGTTGTTCCTCTTTATCTCTTTTATTTTTCCGCTCTATTTATTGGTATTATGTTGTTTTCTTTTCTGTAGTAGTATAGTATTCAATATTATTTGTCGGGTAGCTCTGTTAGTGTTTTGTCTAGTTCATTTATTTTGTACTAGTTCATTTTGTTAGAAATTATGGCTTTAAACTAGAGGGGGGTGAATTGTTTAAAGAGGTTTTCGCAAAATTTTTTGAAGCTAGAATGAATTTATCTCAGAAACCAATTGATTAAGCAATTCAGTTAGCCAAAACAGTAAGCAAAACTGCACTGTCAGAAAAACAATCAGTTGTTTCTTCGAAACAATCGGTTGTTTATATCAGCAAACAACAAACAAACTGAATTTAAAGAGTAAGGGATAGAGAGATTGTACACAGTTGTTTATACTGGTTCACTCCAACCCAGAGCTACATCCAGTCTTCTCAGAACCCCTGAGGAAATCCACTAAGCAATCACACCTTGATCACTTACACAACAACCAAGAGAATGACCTTGAAAACCTCAAGACACACACTCTCCTTGGCCAACACTAAGATTGCTGATCTGGAACACCTCAAGAACACACAGCCAATCTCAGCAACAATACACAGAAGAAATGTTTCAGCAGTTTACACAAATTACACTTGTTACAGATGAAGATCTGAAATCAATACAAGTAGAATCATATTCCAGCACCTTGATCAATCCCTTGAGCTCTTAAGCAATCTCAACTCTTTGAAAACTCTCTTAGAAAAAACTTTGTCAAAAGCATTCTTCTATTTAAAACAGTTTTTCTGAATTTATATAAAGAAAATTTGTTATCAAATCTTAACAAACCCATAATTGCTTTCAAAAAGATTGGTCAAAGCATTTAATGACTGGAGCGTATTCAGTTTCAAATCATTTAAAGCTCAGTCAAAGAAAACAGTTTTTCTGTTAAGGTTCCAGAACAAACAATCGGTTGTTTCCTCGAATCAATCGGTTGTTTTGTTACTTAACAGTTTTCTTCATTCAAAAACAGTTTTCAAAGTTTCTCAAAACATCTAAGTGTAAACAATCGGTTGTTTCGACAGAACAATCAGTTGTTTGAACTTAGTTTGAAAAACACTTTACTTTGTTTAAAGATTGAGATGCTAAGTGCTTTGAGATTTAATCTAAGGGTGGATTACAACATTAAACTACCCCAGAACAAAACATTAAACCAGCACAGCAGCATCAAGCAAAGCAGAGGCTTCATCATCCTTCAAAGGATTTGGATTCTTCAAAACCTTGAACACCACTTGGTTCAACACATTTCACTAGTTGTATTATTTTAGTGGGGAAATTACCCGATTTTCCCAACAAGTGGTATCAAGAGCCGAAGGTTTGTCCTTGGGTTGTCTTTTTTTGTAATATTGTGTAATATTGAATACTATATTTTGAGTCTGTAAAGGCAAATCAAGAAGCGAAGGATGTATCTGGGGTGTCAGGCTCCTCGTCAACATGGTCGAGGTTCCCGGTGTTCACTTTGAAATTGGAGGTGGAAATATTTGATGCCACTGGCCATTTCGACATGTGGCAAGGAGAGGTCTTGGACTCTCTTTTTCAGCAGGGTCTTGATATTGCTATTGAGGAAGAGAAACCAGAAGAGATAAATGAGAAAGACTGGAGCATCATGAATCGGTTGGCGTGCGGAACTATTCGATCCTGCTTGTCCAGAGAGCAGAATTATGCTGTAAAAAATGAGACTTCTGCACACAAATTGTGGAAGGCATTGGAGGACAAGTTTCTGAAGAAGAGTGGTCAGAACAAGCTCCTGATGAAGAAAAGATAGTTCCGATTTGACTACCAACAAGGTACTACTATGAATGCACACATCACTATTTTTAATCAATTAGTAGCAGACCTGTTGAATCTTGATGTGAAGTTTGAGGATGAGGATTTGGCTTTGATGTTGTTATCATCTCTTCTTGATGAATTTGAACATTTGGAGACTACGCTTCTTCACGGGAAGGAGAATGTGTCATTAGATGTTGTTTGTTCTTCTTTGTACAGTCATGAATTGAGAAAGCAGGATAAGATGAAAACCAAATCAACGACATCAGAAGAAGTATTGGTGGCAAGAGGTCGTCAGCAAAGCCAAACAAAGGGGAGAAGAGGAAGGTCTAAGTCTAATGGCAAAGTCGTTGCCAAAGATGAATGTGCTTTCTGTCATGAGAAAGGACATTGGAAGAAAGACTGTCCAAAATTGCAGAAGAAAGGGAAGGCTCCACAAGATGCAAATGTTGCAGAATGCAAAAGTGATGTGGAGTCAGATATCTCTTTGATTGTCTCACCTTCAGCATCATAACATCCAGATGAGTGGATACTGGATTCAGGTTGTACTTATCATATGTGTCCCATTCGGGAATGGTTCTTTGAATTTCAGGAACTCGATGGTGGGGTTGTTTACATGGGTAATGATAATCCATGTAAGAAAGCCGGGAGAGGTTCAATCAAACTGCGGAATCATGATGGGTCCACCAGAATTTTGCGGGATGTGTGGTACGTGCCAAAATTGAAGAAGAATCTCATTTCATTAAGGGCTTTAGAATCTAAAGGCCTAGTTGTGATGATGCGAGATGGAATTCTTAAAGCAACTTCAGGAGCATTGGTGATGATGAAAGGTGTGAGGAAGAACAATTTGTATTACTGCCAAGTTAGTACAGTGGTGGGGACAGTAGCGGCAGTAACTTCTACCACTAAGAAGGATGCCGAGGCAACAAAGTTGTGGCATATGAGGTTGGGACATGCTAGAGAGAAATCCTTGCAAATTCTTGCCAAGCAGGGATTGTCGAAAGGTATGAAGGTTTGCAAACTTGAATTTTGTGAGCATTGTGTTTTGGGAAAACAACGAAGAGTGAAGTTTGGCACTACAATTCACAATACCAAGGGTATTCTTGATTATGTGCATTCAGATGTGTGGGGACCTGCCAAGACTCCGTCAATCGGAGGTAGGCATTATTTTGTCACTTTTGTTGATGATTTTCCCAGGAGAGTTTGAGTGTTTACCATGAAGAACAAAGATGAGGTGCTTGGAATTTTCCTTTAGTGGAAAGCTCAAGTTGAAAACCAGACAGGAAGGAAGATCAAGGTTCTCCGAACAGATAATGGAGGAGAATACAAGAGTGATCTGTTCCTGAAGGTATGTCAAGATTGTGGTATAGTTCGACACTTCACTGTTAGAAAAACACCACAGCAGAATGGGGTGTCGGAGTGTATGAACTAGACACTTGTGGAGAAAGTTCGTTGTATATTGTCTAATGCTGAGTTAGACAAAAAGTTTTGGGCTGAGGCTGTGATATATGCTCAACATCTCGTCAAGCGTTTGCCATCATCTGCAGTAGATGGCAAAACCCCGTTAAAGGTATGGTCTGGAAAACCTGCAACTGATTATGATTCTTTGCATGTTTTTGGTTCTATTGCATATTATCATGTGATTGAATCAAAGTTGGATCCACAAGCAAAGAAGGCTCTTTTCATGGGCTTTAGTCCTGGAGTGAAGGGATACCGTTTATGGTGTCTAGAGGCAACGAAGGCGATTATCAGCAGAGATGTTACCTTTGATGAATCTATCATGTTAAAGAAGATAAGTTGAGAATGAGCTAATAGTACTCCGCTGTAGGTGGAGTGTGCTCCGAAGCAGGTGGAGTTTGAGCAAACAGTAATGATCCCAGCACGAAACACCATTAGTGACTCTCCTACGGCAGAAGAAAAGTCAGATGGGGAAGAGGTTCCTACCTAAGAACCTTAACAACAATCGGTGCCGATTGCAGTTAGGAGACAGAGACGAGAGATTCAAAAGCCTGCTTGTTTCATGGACATGGTTGCCTATGCACTTCCAATTGTTGATGACATTCCATCCACCTACCCATAAGCCATTCTGAGTTCAGAGAGTGGTAATTGGGCAGGTGCGATGGAAGAGGAGATGCAATCTTTGAAGAAGAACAAGACATGGAAGCTGGCACAATTACCAAAAGATAAGAAGCCAATTGGGTGCAAATGGGTATTTGCAAAGAAAGAAGGATTTCCTAAAAAAGAAGATGTTCGCTACAAGGCAAGGTTAGTTGCTAAAGTCTTTGCTCAGAGGGAGGGAATTGATTATAATGAAGTATTTTCTCCAGTTGTTAAACATTCCTCCATTCGAATTTTGTTGGTCTTGGTAGCACAGTTGAATATGGAGCTAGCTCAACTTGATGTAAAGACCGCATTCCTACACGGTGATTTGAAGGAGGAAATCTATATGACTCAGCCAAAAGGATTCAAGGTTGCTGGTAAAGAAGATTGGGTTTGTAAACTTAGCAAATCATTGTACGGACTGGAACAATCTCCAAGACAATGGTACATACGATTTGATAAGTTCATGAAGGATCAAAAGTACAAGAAAAGCAAATACAATCACTGTGTGTATTTGCATAGACTTCAAGATGGTTCCTACATTTACTTACTCTTACATATTGATGATATGTTGATTGCAGCAAAGAGCCAAGTTGAGATTGACAAATTAAAGGCTCAGTTAAGTAAAGAGTTTGAGATGAAGGATTTGGGGGAAGCCAAGAAGATTCTCGGCATGGAGATAAACAGGGACAGAGAGAGGGGGAAACTTTGGCTATCACAGAAGTAGTATTTGCAGAAGGTACTACAATGTTTTGGTATGCATGAAGATACAAAACCTATAAGTACCCCACTTGCTCCTCATTTGAAATTGAGTAGCCGCTTATCTCTGATGACTGATGAAGAATGAGAATACATGGTGAAAGTCCCATATGCAAATGCAGTTGAAAGCTTGATGTATGCAATGGTGTGTACGATACCAGATATTTCACAGGTGGTTAGTGTTGTTCGCAGGTACATGCATGATCCAGGCAAGGGTCATTGGCAAGCTGTGAAATGGATTCTACGGTACCTCCAAAATATCATAGATGTTGGACTGGCATTTGAACAAGATGAATCACTTGGCAAATGCATAGTTGGATATTGTGATTCTGATTATGCAGGTGATTTGGATAAGCGACGATCCACAATTGGCTATTTGTTTACTTTAGCAAATGCGCCAGTTAGTTGGAAGTCTACTTTGCAGTCTACGGTGGCTTTGTCTATGACAGAGGCAGAATATATGGTGATTACAGAGGTTGTGAAGGAAGCAATTTGGCTTCATGGGTTGCAAAAAGAATTGAGAGTTGGTGAGAAACAACTTGAGGTATATTCTGACAGTCAAAGTGCTATTCATTTAGCAAAGAATCAAGTCTTTCATGCACGGACGAAGCACATTGATGTTCGCTATCACTTTGTGCGTGAGATTCTCGAAGAAGAGGAGATTGTTCTCCAGAAGATTCACACTACGGAGAATCCTGCAGATATGCTCACCAAGGTGGTTACAAAGGCCAAGCTTGAACACTGTTTAGACTTGGTTAATATCTTGCACATTTGAAGTTAGCATCCGAAGGCGCAAATTTGAAGCACCTTAAAAAATGTTTTTTTTTTATGTTAAGATTGTTTGAGAAGATTTGTATTTGGTGGGACTTGAAATTAAGTCAATGTGGAGATTTGTTGACTTTTTTTGGCTTATTCCCAAGTCTCACATCGGTGGGTTCATTGTTTGGGAAAATGATTGAGGGTTATAAATTAACCTTTCTTTAATAGCGGACTGTTTCAGCTGTGCTCGGAGATTAGGCAAAATTAGCTGAACTCCAATAAGTAATAATTTTTGGATGTGTTGTTCCTCTTTATCTCTTTTATTTTTCTGTTCTATTTATTGGTATTATGTTGTTTTCTTTTCTGTAATAGTATAGTATTCAATATTATTTGTTGGGTAGCTCTATTAGTGTTTTGTCTAGTTCATTTATTTTGTACTGGTTCATTTCACTAGTTGTATTATTTGTGGAGAAACTATCCGATTTTTCCAACAATCTCTTTAGAACTCTTCCTACAAGGTAATAATTGAGGAGGCAGTAGTGACGGACACCGAACGGCAAGAATAACAGCATGAAACGAACACTCAGAGATTCCCCATTTGCTACGACAAGCTTCATATCTGAGTATTTTTCCATATTGAGAGATTTTCCGATCCTTTTGGCTAATTCAATTGGGAAACCGTAACATCCAAAATAAGTTAGAATACAAGAAACATACCATTTCACACCAGGACTGAAAGAGTTGCTTTTACAGATCTCTTGAAGTTTTCTAACTAACTGTGGCATAATGTTTGTCACCTCTCTAGAAAAATGCTGAGGATTCTCTCGTAAAAGGTCACACTGATGAAGAATTTCAGTTAAGCCCAACAAACTATAAAATAAGAGAACATTGGAACCTTCCCAATCTTTTTTGTCAAAACAGCAACAAGACCTTTCATGGCATGTTGTATGCAAATGAGGAGTAAAGCTCTGCCTTTCGATATCAATGTCATTATCTAAGCATCGTTTCAGAAAAACAATCACCTTCATCCCTTTGCTCTCAATTATACATCTTTGGTACTGTGGTAAACTTGAAAGACAAGTAAACCCAATTAAATTTACAACCAGTTGAAGTTTATCAAATGATCCATAGCTTTCTAGGGATGATGTATAATCTAGAGTATGTAGTAAGCTTTTCAAGCATGGCATGCCTTTCACCTTTAGTACATCTGATAATAAGAATCTAGTGTGTGAGGAGATGGAATTGCATGGAGAATGAATCATCATTAGAACAGCCCTTAATACCGGTTCATTTTGAAAATGATCATCAATATCCTTTTGACAAATTCTGCACCACTTTTCAAGTGTATCCACAAAACTCAAGCTATAGAGAAAGGGAAAATTAGAATTAGTGAATTTGGTGAGCATCAACGGGTGAAATAAAAGGTCAGCTGACAATTTTCAGAAATATAATCAACAGCAGTAGCAAGAAACTGAGACATAGGATATGTTATTGTCTTAATGTTTATACTCATGTTAAATCCATCAAGAAATGATAATGAAAGGAATACAATTTACCATGCACATGTAATTAGTAAGTTGATGCAGAGCTCACTACCACGAGTACAACGATTAAAATTTTTTCCACAATGAATTGTAAGCCACCCAAGAATGTCCCACAGATAACTCCTAAGACCAAGATGATAATTGGCTTTCAATCCCTCTTTTGCCATATATATTTGTTTTTCCAATGACAAGACAGGTTCAAACAATTGGTCTTGAATATTTTCAATGAGAAGATTAAGAAGGACTCTATCAATTCCTTATTTCCAAAAATTGGTATGATGATCACCTGGCCAGCAAGTTATTAGAGCCAACTGGCATGCTTCCACTGACAAAGACCCATGGTTGTTTCCAATTATTTTAGAACACAGCCTAGTTTCTGTCACTCCACAAATTATGGCCTCAACAAGAGCTTCACCACACAAACCATATTATTATCTTAATTATTATTACATCAAATTATTAAATTTATATTTTCATTTTAATATATATTAATATAAAATATTATTATTATTATCATAAATTATTATTAATAATAATAATTAAAAAAATTATTAATATAAAATCTTTATAAAAAAAATTATTAATATTATTTTAAATAGTGATACTTAACATAAAAGTTTTTATTAAAAAAATATTAATATTATTGTTATAATTATTATCATAATTATTTTTCATATTACTATAATTATTATTATCGTAATTATTATTATTATTACAAATTGTTAAATTAATATTTTTATTTTCATATATATTAATATAGTATAAAATTATTAGTATTAATATTTTCGTAAATTATTATTAATAAGAAAATTATTAATATTATTGTATAGAATGTCATAATTTTTTTTATTAGTATTATTATTATTATAACATTTCAAATAAATATTTATATTGTAATATATATTAATATAAAAAAGTTATTAATATTGCTATTAGCATAAATTATTAATAATAATGATAAAATAATCAATATTATTATTATAATTCTTATTATAGTTCTTATTATAATTATTTTTAATATTATTATTATGATCATCATAAATGTTATTATTATCACCAAAATGTTCAAAGCAAAAGTTTTCTTTTTGGAACATTTAATACCAAAACGATGAAGTTCATATTCAAATTGGTTATCATTTCTAAAGCTTTTTAAGGAGTTAGAAGTCAAAGAACAAGACACGAAATAATAAAAACATAATTCAAGAAAACCATTTTGTTAGAATAAAAGATTCACATGTGTATATAGAGCATCTATTACTTCGGATTGTGCGCTAACCTTTATAGATTTTTCACTTTGTGAAATATAAGAGGTTATAGTACTTGGTTCAGGACAAGTTTTAAATCGTGTTGTACAAAGAAGTGAAAATATTTGTTCTACAAAGAAGTGAAAATATTTGTTCTTGCAGAGGTATGAAAATTGTTGTGGCCAAACATTTTGGTTGGTGAAAATTTTTGAGTAGCTTGTTTATTGAGATTGAATATAACCCAAATGATAGAATGAAAAAGTATAAATCTATGTCTACTTTTCTCTTATTTTGGTAGTTAGATCTGCTTTTATATTTTCTTTAAATTTACAATTTAGGTTCAGATTTCATTCAATGTTCCTACAATTACATCATTTGCTATAAATGTAAGAAACCTTGGCACAAGCAGACTGAAGCGAAAGAGAAAGCCCAAGTTCAAGAAGAAGAGTCTGATACGAACATGCAAGTTATGTTTGATGATAGACATAAAAGAAGAGGTAATATCTAACCCCATCTTTGTTTTTGAAGCTGCATTAGATTCATCTAATCATTTGATTATAAAGATAAAAATAATTTTTATTATGAGAATCCTTTGAATAGTTGTAGCTTTATCTTTGAGCAGTACTTAAATCTTAAGCAAAAATTTAAAACATTGCTTCTAGAAAATAAGAAGCTGAATGAAATTAATATTTATACATAAAGTAAAAATAGATGGATTACAAGAAGCAACATATTCATATAATATGTCAACAAGTCTGTTACTAAAAGTCATCATAATGAACAGCACGAATAATCTCTAATACATGCAAACGCACTCTTATGATATAGATTTCATTCTAACATCATCTAATTAACTAGGATCAACTCAACATCAATTCCACATCTTTATCTACAAGCTAGGCGAATCAACAGCTAACTTCACTACAGATCCAAGTTCATCCCAGTTATCGAATGTGAAGAAATCGTTCCCAGGTGGGTTACTCCAAAGGTTAGAAGATGGTGCAGTTAGTTGAGGTTGCTGCTGTGCCACCGTAGAACACAACTGACTCATCACATTAAACTGATTCCTTTTATCACTGTTTGTATAGTTGATGAAGGGTTTCTGCTCATTCTGATAGTGCCCACCAAAGTTTATGTACGATTCTTGATTAGCACTGTCAAACTCCACATTGCTCGTTCTGGAGCTCTTCTCGTAAAATGCATGGCGCTTAGCAGATACTTGTTTCAAGTCCGGCACGTGCTTCCTCTGTGACACATTTCTTTTGAAAATTCTACACAGCGTCCAAATTTCCTGCATATTGTATGAAAACATTTGAGAAATTTCTGCTAAGGCTAAGTGAAAAATTAATAACGTATGAAACGAAAGTTCTGAAAATTGGAAAGTTTTTATAGTTTGTTTATACTATAAGGTTAAGTTATCAAGAAATAATGTAGTGAAAAAGTCACCCTTAGATTAATTCCTATACTATGTATTTCCTACTTTCTTTCATTAATTTTGGCTTTGACGATTTGTATATGTACACTAATTCATAAGAATTTCTAAATTAAATATTGATGTAGACCAAACAATACTAAAATTGAGAAACACTGTAGGAACCAAAAATGTTTCTTTATGCCAAGGGTTTACTGTTCTTTATAATATAAATATATATAGAATTTCTTACAGCTTCTTGGGGAACATCTACATAGTTCCTGGAGTTGGGAAGGCTTGTGTTGGTATCTGTGTTAGAAGGAAGTCGAAACTCGTGCATCATCCAATCGGTTTTGGTGCCTTTGCCTGCACTGCCACGGTAGTACACTAGGGTTTTTTTGAGTCCAATGCAGTCATTGCCTTCTCCTCCATATGAGTACACTGGCTTGTCTATGCCAGTTGCTTTCCAGAACCCAGAGCCAGTGACTCTGTTAGGCCTTATGCTATTCCTATACTTCCTCCCTCTTCTGCAGAAGAAGTACCCCTCCTTCTCTCCTCTACTGCCACTGCTTTCTGCATACACACAAATGGTTGCAACATGGAGGTAATTAACATTGACAACAATGAAAAACAATAAGGGTAGAAGAAAACAAACGAAAGAAAGTTTCACTAGGCTGAAAAGTATAGGTTGGTTCATTAGAATATTTGAAGTTTTGATTAGTATTATTATGATTCATAAAATTGTGTTAGTCCTGTTGATTCTAGCATGCTGTATATGTTGTTAGGTCTGAAATCCAATAGTATTCACTTTATATTCTTCTTCTTACAAAAGTAATGCTAAATATTTAATTTGGTTTATATATATAATATAAGAAACTCCAAGGAAAGCCTCAAAGTTTATAACTATATCAGCTGAACAAGTGACTGCACATGTGACCTTGATATTATATAGATAACAGAAACCAATATATAGTGAATGGAATGGGATGTTATATATAAGGACTCATATAACAGTGATTTTCATTTACCTCCAAATGAATCATAGTCTATAAGTAATACACATGTTTATGCTTTACTGTATATGTATGCATGTAAGTGTGATCATACATACTTATAGGAGTTCAGTTGATCATGATGACCAAGCAAGCCATAATTTTATGGTTATCATTATTTCTTGCTGGAGTGTGTTTTAGATGAAAACCCTACTCTTATTTCCTTGATATTAATTCCATTTTGTAAGAAAATTTTGTAGAACTTTGAAGTTTCAGAGAGACAGAAGAAGATGAAGAAATTAAAAGGGTAGATAGAATTTAGAGCATAAAATTAACATACTTGGAAGATCCCAAGGATCGTATTTGTAAATATCAATCTGTTTGATGAGGTCGATGCTGATGGGTTTCTTGTCAAGCTTCCTTCGAAGATAGAAACTAACAAGCTCTTCATCTGTGGGGTGGAATCGAAATCCGGGAAGTGGAATTTCATCATCATCCACACACTCATGATGATCATCCTTGTTGAAATTTTCGTTCACACCCATCTTATCCTCTCTCTGTAATTTTCTGAGTGTGCGTGGGTGAGTTTTGGTGTTGGTTTTAGCTGAATAAAAGGGAGAAGAAAGAGTGGTGAAGCAATTTCAATGAAGTGGAGAAGCTTCTTTCCATTATTATAGTGTGAAGAGAGTCTAAGGATAAATGAAGAGGTTTTTCATGCAGGTCAAGTCATGAGCTTTGACTTGTGCCCTCATGATGTTTTGGTGGAGACTCGTTCTATTGTTTAATTTAAAGTCACCATTTAGGACTTATAAATATTCTTAAAATAATTGATAATTATTTAATGCATAGAATGGATCTCTTCCATTCAAATACTTTTCTTCTTTCTTGTCATAGAAGCTGCCAATAATTGCTCCTATTTCGTGGGTTGAATCATAAATGACTCAGACCTGTATTATGAATCATTTGGCCTCTAAGGTGACCATTCCACGCTCAACAAAATAATAAACTAAATAATCATTACTAGAAAATGTTACTTCCACGACAACTACACAGTAAAAAAATATATACCAATTTACAACTGTAAAATTGCTTTATCACTTCATTTGTTTATGAGATTCATATTTCAAAAAAAGATTATTTATTTATTTTTTTAGTTATAATATGGTGGAGGATTGTAAACATATACACTCCTTATTATTATATTGCTTTAATTTATTTTTTGCTTTTGGTTTTTCGGATACTTTTGAAAAACTTTATTGACCCCATAAATATGACAAATTCTCTCTACATTTCCATATTTCTTTCTGCATTTCTATATATTCATTTAATTTTAATAATACCTTTCTAAGTTTATTGGAGAATGAGGTGTCTTCTTCTTCAATTTCAGTGATAATAATTTATTGTGGTAGCTGGTGATTAATGGTAATAAACGTTGATAGTTGAGGTAAGTTTTGTGATGTTATTACTAATGTAATTGTGTTTTCGTTTACTTTTTTTTTTCAACTTTTTGGAAGTCACAAAACTCAAAAAAAAAAAAATCAGTAAGGTGCAAAAATAAAGTATAATTTTTTTTTATTTTCATATTGAGAAAATTCAAATAAAACAAATCTTCTTGTCAACCCTCTCAAATGTTCCAACCGAAGAAAAATGGAAATGATGATGCAACTGAAAAGAAGATATATGGTTGGAAGGGGGATTGGGGGTGCAGAGGATAAGTTGAGCTTATTTCAAAAATGTGAAATTATGTTTAATTTAAAATTATTTAAAATTTTTAAAAAATTAAAATTAAAATTTTTACAATTAATATAGAGGTGGAAGAAAAGGTACAAAGGTCAAGAAAGAATTTGCCATAAATTTTGTATAATGTAGGTTAACAAAGATTCCCAAATATATCTAAGCATAAGATACTAATAATTATTAGTACATAATTCATTATGTTTATTTTCTTCTTTTACGATTCTTTTTCGTTTCTAAGTCAAATTAGGAATAATGTTGGTCAGTTTTTATATGTATAATGTTTCTCTAGTAGTTATTTTTATAAAAAAAATACTATTAGTTAATATCAATGAGAAATTCCACCGTAGAAGAAATCGATATAGACAATCATAATTTTAGAAAAAAATTATAAATCTAAACTAAAACCATTATTATTAACTAAATTAATCACTTTTTTAATTTTTTTAAATTAAATAATTGAATCATATAAATAGAAATGGAAGAAGACTTTTTTTTTATAATATTATTTTTTACTAATAGGCACACAAAAAATGAGGTGTAGCTTTAACATTTTCCAAAATAATTAAAACAAAGTGATTAATTTACTTTTGTAATACATCGTTATGGAAAAAGTCATAATCTATGAGGCTTGGACACTCCTTTTAAATGGCGTGTCCGTATCGGATACACGTATCGAATACGATACTCGTAAGACACTCATAGGACACTTATTGGTGAAGTGTGAATTCAAAAAATATTTGTTGAATTTCTTACAATTTAAGTATGGTTCTAACACAATTTTAAAAAGAAGAAATATATTAATTTTCTAAAAACTCAAACTTATTGTATAAATTTTTATTATGATTATAAAAATAAGGAATAAATCATTTTGAACCAACCATGAAAAACATCTACTCAAAAAAGAAATTTGAAACATACTTGTACATATAAATCTTTATTGTCAATTTATATAATTCATAATTATATAATATATAGATTTGTGTCCCCATATCCTACATTTTAGAGATTATAATATCTTCGTGTCCATGTCCGTATCGTATCAGTATCCGTGTCAGTGACTGTGCTGTAAGAAATTATGTAAATTAATTTCTATAATGTGACTCACATGACATAGAGTTTGGACTTTGGGCCCGTATGTGATTTAATGATAATAATAATAGAATTAAAGGTCCATTGGTTAACGTGAGAAATATATATATGATGATACCTAATGAAAATCTACATTTGATGGAGATTGGGAACTAAGAGCAAAAGGGTTTTGTCTCTGCAAATAATAGTTGTCTCACTATTAACCATCAAGAAAGAGTGGGACAGAAACGTGATTGCTAAGAGATAGATTGGGACAAAGGAGATTAAGTAACTACTCAAGTAGAATCACTTATAGATCACGGTAAGCACCTGAATATGTGTGAAAATCATGATGTGATAAGATATGTTTGTGAACATGAATGTATGCGTTCATAATCATGTTTAATTTTACATGTGCTACATAGGTCATAATTCACTAAAAGAAAATGTGAAATTAAATTATATTTCAAATATTATTGTTGATCAAATTACAACAATATTATAGAGTCAATTTAGTTAACTATATTTGATGTAAAAGGATTTTTCTTTTTTTTTTTTGAAAAAAGTTGAAAATGTACAATTATTAAATGATCTTATTATAGAGTCAACTTAGTCAACTCTAAGTTAATGTTAACTATTTTAAAAAAATTTTATAAATAAATATTTGTATGTATCAAATTAGCATCAACTTAACCAACTTAATCGAAGTTAATGAAGTTTGTTTAATGTTAGATGCTAATAAAATCACTTAGTTAACTCTATGATGACACTAATTACTTTTAACTTTTTTTTTTTCAATAAGTAAAAATAGTTATGTTAGTGTCACACTAATATCTATTTAGCCGATACTAACTAAAATAAATAAGATAAGTTTCAATCTAGTTGGAACTATTTATTTTTAGTATTTGTATTTATTTAAGTTAATATTGATTTTAAGCAGACACTAATTTTATTTATCTTATTATTTGTTTAAGCAAATGTCAATTAGGTTGATGATAATATAACATGTTTTGAGTATTTATTCTAGCATTAACTTATTTGACATTAATTTATATGATATGAATCACCTTTGCGAATGATTGATTATTTTTAATCCAAAGATCCATACTTAAAGATAACAAATCCCTCCACTTACAATTTTACTCCCTCACTTTCTACATAAATCTCTTTACACTCACCTCCTTCGTTCACACTCATTTCCTTCACCCATACTCATTTTCTTCATCCATATCTCTTCCATCCACACACACCTCCTTCTCCTTATCTACTTCATCCACATTAATCTCCTTCACACATTCATCTCCTTCATTCACACTCATCTCTTACTTCTAGTTTTTGTTTGTATTTTATTTTATTGAAGATGGAGATGTTATACGAGAAACTTTTTATAAAATTATTATTATTGGTGATCAAACTAACACAGATTAAATAAATTTTAAAATAAAAATAAATTAGTATTGACTTGATTGACATTAAATCGCTTTAACTAAAAATCAATTTAAAAGTTAATGATGAATTAACATCAGCCTAGTTGATGTTACTTAGAGTTGGTCTTTTAAACATCAACATTAATGAATTGGTATCTATAACTTTAGAATTTGTTATAGATGCAACATAAATTTAATATTATTGACTAATTAGCGCCAACTTTTATTTATTAATGACGGTTTTGTAATATGATTTTAAAAGTTTTCTTATGTAGAAGAATTAAAGGCTTTTATTTTTTAAGGAAGAGAGTCCATTAAAAACTTTTATTTTGTAAAGAAAAGAGTCCATTAAATGCTTTGATTTTTCGAGGAAAGAGAGTCATATAGTGAAGTTAATAACGTCTTTAATTACATTGATATACTGTTATATTGAATTTTGTTTTTCTTGTTCCCCAAGATATGGAACAAGGCTATTTCCTTTTAATTTCACTTTCATCAAAAGAACTTTCTTTCGGCACTTGAATTTTTAGTCCATTCATCTTTTCCGTTGAAGTATTCTTTATATACATCCTCCTAGATAAATAATCTCAAAATATGAACTAGGTATATATATATATTCATAAATTATCAACTTATGATTAATTAGGGATATATTTACTCTCACTTTTTTAAAGTCTTAAGGAATTTTTTTTATAAAATTTTACAAGTTGCTTTAAATTAGAATTTCGCCTTTTTTTTAATTTCATTTTTTTGAAGTTGATTGATAATTTTATCATTTTTTTACTTTTAAAAGTTATTTTAAATATTTATTTGTATTACACTACAATAAAATCATTAAGTATAAATCAATTTTTGGAGAAAAAATAATTAGTCACTATATTAACTAAATTATATATATATATATATATATATATATCAAACACTAAAAAAATTATTGATATATAAAATAGTTTTTATTACTGATAAAATTTATAAATTAGTTTATAAATTGATATCTAATTAGATATTAAGGTTTTAGCTACCAACTTTAGAATATAAAGTAATTGGCAATTAAGACCTTGGTAGTTTATGTTATTTGCATCAGAAGCAAAATTGATATTACATAAGTGTTGGCGCAAAATTAGTTTGATATTAGTGTCGATTTGACCGATGCAAAATTAATTTGATATCAGCGTCAACTTAGCCGACGCTGCATTAATATTATATCCTGCTCTCGTCATTTTCCCCTTACGTGTTTCATTTTCCTTAAATTTTCAAATTCCTAACTTAAGAGGGTTGCGGTTCTCCTCTATGTGCTCTCGACTCCTCCTCCTCCTTCCATCATTGTGTTTGGTGGTTGTTAGCTCAAGTGGAGTTGAATTCTAGATTTAAACTTGGTTGAAGTTGAGTTTAATGGATTTATTTGGTATTTTTGTTTTGTTGCTGAATTTTGAAATTTATATTTGTAGTGTTCTTGGTAGCTTATTTGAATTAACATGAACTTGTTAAATAACTTTCATTCAATTTTAATTTATAATTATAATTTTATGTTTTATTAGAATTAACTTTTGATTTAAAATTAATATCTAAATTCATATTTGATGAAGTTAGGAATTAATATGAGAACTTTGTAGCTTCCCATTTTGCGTGCATTAGTAAAAGAGTTAAAAGGACGCTCTTGTTTATTGTCTCACAACATAGCTTTATTTAGTTTAGTTTCACATACTTTTAATCTAATTAATATCTCAAATATACATTATAAGAAAAAAGAGTTTTAACGGAAGTTATTTAGCGAAGGTTAATATAATCCCTACGAATTAATTTAATTAACGGAGGTTTTTTTAACCTTCGTTAAGTTTCAAAGATTATTCTAAAATCTCGACAAAATAACAAAAGTTTTTTTAACCTTCATTAAATTTCAAAGGCTTATTTTAAAACCTCTGCAAAATAATGGAGGTTTGTTTAACCTTCATTAAATTCCAAAGGTTTATTCTAAAATCTCAGCAAAATAACGGAGGTTTTTTTAAACTTCATTAAATTTCAAAGGTTTATTTTAAAACATCAACAAAATAACGGAGGTTTTTTTAATCTTCGATAAATTTCAAAGGTTTATTTTAAAACTTCAACAAAATAAATGGAGCTTCCTTTAACCTTTATTAAATTTCAAAGATTTATTCTAAAACCTCAGCAAAATAATGGAGGTTTTTTTAACTTTCAGTAAGTTTCAAAGGTTTATTCTACAACCTCAACAAATTAACATAAGTCTTTTTAACCTTTGTTAAGTTTCAAAAGTTTATTCTAAAATCTCAACAAATAACGAAGGTTTTTTAACCTTCCTTAAATTCCAAAGATTTATTGTAGAGTCTCAATAAAACACTCCAGATTTTTCAAACTTCAATAAATAAATATAATTAAATCTATTTATAAATAAATAATTAAAAATTATATAGTTTTAATATATTTTATAACTAAATTCTCTAAAATTTTGAAAGTGTAACTTTACATTACAAATAAGTTTTCTAAAGTTTCAAAAATTTATATTAAAAACTCAGCAAAATAATCTTGGATAATAAGTATTTCAACAACTAATCTTGGATAATAAGTATTTCAACAACTAATATTGGATAATAAGTATTTCAATAACTAATCTTGGATATTAAGTATTTCAACAGTATTTGCATATTTCTTATGATTGATGGTAGTTGGTTTATATAATTCCTAGTTTTTTTTTTTTGTTACGAGCATATACTTCAAAAAATCTGACTTGTTTTGTTTTAACTTTTGATGTATGCATATTTTATATGCAATTTTAATTTTAATTATAAGTTCTAATATTTAGTTCTCATAATTTTGAAATATTTTAAATTAAGGCTTTTATTTTAAAATGCATATAATAATTAATTCAGTATGAAAGTGAGAAGTAATAAAGTTAATTTACTCACAACGAATTTTGAAAAAAAAAAACTATCAATCTTTGAAAATAATTAATAATCATTTCATATACGAAATGATCAATTCCAATTATTTTCAATATGGATGCTCTAAAGTTTGGACCAAGGACCAAAACCAATTTTGTGTTATAGTACAAGAACGAAAAACATATTTAACCTTAATTTTATTTATTTTAACTTCAGAGTTAGAGAACTTCATGTGGATCATGATATTAAAAACTAATTATTAACATTTTTTAAATAATAAATATTAACATATTTAATATATGATTCGATCTTAGATTGCTTAAAAGTTGAAATTAACATATTTAATATATGTTTTGATATCAGATAGCTTAAAAGTTGAAATAAAAAATATTTTAAATACATCTTCTTCTCTTAACTTTTTCGAATATTTTTTAGGATAAAATAGATATAATATCTCAAATGCATTTTCACAAACTTAAACACACTTTTGTAATTTTGTATTATTTTAATAAAAAATAAAGTCTTACGTAAATAATTATGTAATAAAGAGTTAGCATGGATTAACTAAGAAAAGAATAACCTAAGAAAGTGTACATAGACAAGTTTGGTCGTGTTGGAAAAAAAACTGTCACTCTCAACAAAAAAGGCCACACCTACGACCGTTGACAAAGCGAAAGCAGAAATTAATTAGAGATGTTGATAAATTCTGAGTAGAACTAAAAAAAAATCAATAGTTTTGGACTTTGAAAACTGGGGTATTACTCTCAAACCACAACAGTTAAAAGGTTGAAAATTCCTTGTTTCTGTGTCTGCCATGCCAATTTATGTACTAAATCCATTGGATAAGAACCATACATTTATTTATGAAACTTGTTACTTTTGATAATATAATTCTAAAATTATTTTATTTTAATGAAAGTTATTTTTTTAACTATAAATTTAATACAATATTATTACATATCAATACTTTTTCTTTATTTGTGTGGGACCTCTTTTTTAATGCACCACAATCTCTTTCAACCCATGTCATGTCATCCTTCATTGAACAAATACAGAGTTGAATTTTTAATTTTCGTTTCATCATTATTATTTTTAAAAGTTACGTTTAGTTAATAAGCACTATGTTTTCTTCAGCCACCAGTTATTTTTCAAATATTTTATATATCGTAGAACATTAATAGAATTATGTTTTGTGTAATCTATAAAATTTAATTTCTATGAATAACAAATAAAAAGACAAAAAGTATAAATTCGTATTTTCTTTTTATCTTTTTAAGTTAAACTGGTAATTATATATCACATTAAAATTGTGGTTATATTTAAATGTGAATATTTATATATATAATAATATGTTGTTTCCAGTATACTTACAATTTATTATAATTTTGTATTGATTACAATTTGATTTTGTTGTATTAATATAATACTATCTAATATTGGTACATATAACGTAAATATTTTATACACAATATTGCATTATTACTTTTATTGAATAAACATTTTATAACCTATATTTATGTATAATTTTTAACGATTTCTTTTATAAGTTTTCAGCAATTAAAATATTACTTTTCCATTATTAGAATTTATATAAAAAAAAATTAAATGTAAGCAAAAACTAGTATCTGAGTACACCAATCTAAATATGCGGGTTAGGATGTTAAGCTCCAAGACCTAGCTAATTATGAACTTATTTTTAAAACAGAAAAATATATAATTTTTTTTAATGATCTTTTTAGCCTTTACATATTTTATCACTAATAGTTACCCTGTTATTTGTTTAACATAATTTTATTACTTTTAATACTAAAACAAAATGCAACACAAGGATTTAAATGTTTGTTAAATAATTTTAATGTTTGTATGTTTTACTATTTATATATTTTAGTTCAATAATATAAAAAAAAATAATATAATCTTATAAAAAATATCTTTTGTACTACCGAATGGTCGAAAGGCCGATTAGTCGGTAAGAATCCCAGCGAAACGCATAATTAAGCGTAAGTAAACCGACTTAGACGCAAAGTATGATTAAAGCATACTTGGGCCCCTGATTGGACCTACATACAGGTCCACGACAGCCAGGGCCCATCCATGACAGTATAAATAGGGGGGCAAGCACAACACCCAAGGTAATCTTTTACTCCCTATTCTCCTAGTACCTCACTCCCGAACTGACTTGATCGTCGGAGTGTCATTGCAGGTACCACCCCTTCCCTTTCCGCGGCATTCGAAGATCAAGGAAAGACCAGAAGACAGCCTAGCCAACAGGCCGAAAGGACGAGAAGACTCCGAAGAAACTGAAGTGTACCGCGAAGTCTCGACTTTGTAGGAACATTTTTGGCGCCCACCGTGGGGCCGAAAAGTAACCCCACGAAATATCCACATGGTGACCACAAGAAACATGACAGGCAATGACAGGAACACTCAGGATGAAATCAGTCTGCCAGATCCTATGGCGCTGATCTTGAAGATACGGGAAGAAATGGAAACGCTAAAGAAGAAGAATGAAGAGGAAATAAGAGAGATAAAAAGAAGGAACGAGGAGGAGATGGAAGCATTGCGAAGGGAGAATACCCACATTAAGCAGAAACTTGCTGAAAAGTATGACATCCCGGAAGCTGATACGGGAATGCAGGAGGCCGGAAGCTCGTATCAAGAAAACACAAGGCCGACCTCACTGAAAGTTGCGAGCACAATTCCTCGGAAAAGCCCCTTTGTGGAAGCTATCCTTGAGATACCCTTGCCGGGAACCTAGAACAATTCGACCTTAGACAAGTATGATGGAACCACTGACCCTGATGAGCATGTAAACGCATATCTGACGCAAGTTAGCCTGCACACAGCTGAATAAGCATTATGGTGTCGGATATTCCCCACCTCCCTTAAAGGTGCTGAGTTGAGTTGGTTTGCTCGGTTACCGGCCCAGTCCATAGATTGCTTCGACACATTCACGACGAAGTTCGGAGCACATTTCTCTACCAGCCGTCCACACCACCTCACTTCCATCGCCTTAGTAAACATCCGGCAAGAGAAGGCCGAATCCCTTAGAGCCTTTATGGACAGATTTGGCAAGATAGCTTTGAACATACGAAATTTGAGCCCTGAAGTAGCAATGCACCACATGATAACCGCACTTAGGCCGGGGCCGTTCTCAGACAGCTTATGCATGCAACCAGCCGCGACCCTGGATGAATTACGCCAAAGAGCAACAAAGTATATGCAGCTCGAGGAATTAAAGGAATTTCGCGCTAAGATCCGAGCACCCGATGAACCGGAAAGAAGGGGCGATAGAAGCAGGCAAACACAATTTGGAAGGTCGAAAGACTTCCCTAAAGGACCACGTTTTACTTGGTATACCCCCCTCTTGACCGACAGGTCGAGGGTACTGGAGGAAGCCCTGAATGCCGACCTCGTAAAAGCACCTACCATAACTCCCACCCCGCCGAGTGCGGATTAAACAAAACACTGTCGGTACCACCGCAACTTCGGGCACACGACAGAGAATTGCTGGGCCCTGAAAGATAAGATCGAAGAACTGATACAAGCTGGTCATTTTCGACGTTTTGTCCAAAGAGACCGAGAAGACGAAAAGCTTGAAGCAAGAACTGAAAGGAAGTGAGGGGTCCGCAGGAACACCTCGGGGAACGAACGACAAGGACAAGGCCGAGAAAAAAGGATCCACCGGGAACCCATGCCCGTGAGAGGAGTGATAAATACAATCGCAGGAGGATTCGCAGGAGGGGGCACGACCTCTTCTTCTCGGAAAAGGCACCTTCGTGCGGTCAATTCTGTATACTCAATCCATAGGAGTAACCAAAGAGACTTACCTCCCATGCTCTTTACGAATGCAGACTTCAAGAACATAAACCCCAGGCATGATGACCCCATGGTAGTCACTATTGAGGTAGCTAACTTTGTAGTCATGAAAACGCTGATAGACCAAGGAAGTTCAGTGGATATCTTATACTGGAAAACCTTCAAGAAGATGGGCATATCAGAAGACCACATCATCCAATTTGCCGAACAAATCATCGGCTTCGTAGGGGAGAGGGTTGACACCAAAGGGTATATTGACCTGGACACCAAATTCGGTGAGGGGAATCAACACTGTAGGACGATCAGGATCAGATACCTGTTAGTAGACGCCGAGACATCATACAACATTTTGCTCGGAAGACCATCTCTCAACAAATTGGGAGCCATAGTTTCAACCCCTCACCTGGCCATGAAGTTCCCATCCGACAGGCCGAGCAGAGGTCGAGAAGTGGTCACCCTCCATGCTGATCAAAAAACTGCAAGGGAATGCTACACTGCATGCCTGAGAATTCCCCCGCCGCCGCCAAGTCGAAGACCCGAAGTAAACCACATATCCCTGAGTGACGACTTGGATCCTAGGCCAAACAATGAACCTCAAGTACAGCCAAAAGAAGAAGTGGTATTATGGCAAATGGGCCAAGAGGGACAGAACACACGACTCGGGTCTACGCTAGGAAAGGTAGGAAAAAGTATCATCACCGGTGTCTTGTCAAATAACTCCGACTTGTTTGCATGGACTGCAGCCGACATGCCAGGTATAGACCCTCGAATAATTTCTCACAAGTTATCAATTTGTAAAGAAGCCAAGCCGATAGCTCAGAAGAAGAGAAAGTCAGGTGGAGAGAAAAGATGCATAGCCGAAGAAGAGACTCGAAAACTCCTAGATGCTGGCTTTATTCGAGAGGTTCATTACACCACTTGGCTGGCAAACATAGTGCTGGTGCAAAATGTAAGGACCTGTAAAATTGAATTGGAATAAAAGTGGTATATTTAAATAATTTCAGAAGATGTTATTATTTAAAATACAAAGAGCTGGTAAATGAAGTTTCGTAGTAGTCGGACCTCGGACGTCGCCCAAGATCTGGGGTCAGCTGGTAGAGGTCGGTCGGCTGACATGTAGATCAAGAAGAGTAAAGGAGGAAATGTGTAGCTAAGAAGTCTCCTAAGAGATCGCCGTTATTGAAGGTGGAGGCGATCTCCAACTCCTCTGGCACATAATCGCCTGTCGCCTAGAGGGGACATGAGCGCCAATCGCCTAGAGTGTACGTGATCGGCGGGAATGCACGTAGTATGTGGTCAAGATACTGAATCAACCAGAGTGGGTTCCAACAACCACGCGTATCAAGGTGTGGGTTAAGCCTTAGATACGCTGTGCACGCGAAGCTCTACGCATGAGCAAAAGAGATCACCCTTAGTGTGGCATGCAAGGGCGCGCGAGGCGTGTGGACGTCGCCAGGGCGCGCGAGGCGTGTGGACGTCGCCAGGGCGCGCGAGGTATGTGGACGTCGCCAGGGCGCGCGAGGTATGCGGACGTCGCCAGGGCGCGCGAGGCATGAGGCATCGTCAGAGCGCGAGAGGCATGCGGGCATCACCAGGGCACGAGGCATGTGGACGTGGCCAAGGCACGAGAGGCGTGCGGGCATCGCCAGGGCACGATGCATGTGGACGTGGCCAGGGCACGAGAGTTATGAGGGCGTCGCCAGGGATGACATCGGTCGTCTCCCAGAAGAAGACATCGGTCGTCTTCCAGGACGAAGGAGACATCGGTCGTTCGCCAGGATGAGTCAGCAGTGGAAAGTTATCGCGCGACGTCGAGTTTCACACAGAGTAAAGTGGGACCTAGACCCCCAGCATGAAACGCCCTGCACACGCGCCACGTAGACAAAAAGAGTGGTTCAGGCTAGTGACCTCAGAGTGTTAGCCTGCGCAGAGGCACGCTTAGGTGTACTGTTCAGCGAAGCGTACACGCAAACTCCCTGCAGAGTGGGTGGTGGCAGCGGTTTTTGTGGAGAAGTCAGCTTAAGATGCAAAAAACCCATTTCTGAGGAAGAAGGAAAGAAACGTTGCTGTGGTTCCAGAGCTAAAGGGTGCGTTTATCTCCCTTCTCCTCCATTCTCTCCTTCGCGCTGCGATTCTAGCACCTTCACACGAGAGTACGACGAGCGACGGCCACCATTAGAGCACCTGGGAGGTTCTCTGCAAGTCCTTCAACCAGACGCAAAAACAGAGCCAAGGTGTCGTTCAAGCTTCGTTGGGTTTCGGAGCTCCTGGTGTTTGGCGCAAGTCCAGGTAAGGGAAGCTAGACCTCTTTTTCCATACAAGCCACAGTGTAGCTATCTCTGAAGTGAGGGCGACGTGGTCGCCGGTTTTCGTTTTCATCTGCGTAAAATGCTCTGTTTGTGTGCTTGGGCGACGTGGTCGCCGGTTTTATATACAGTCTTCGAAACACCCTGTTTTTGAACTAGATCGCCGGTTTTGGCGTTGTTTGTGAACTCTCTGTTTTTGGGTGTTGTTTTGAAACTACTTGAGATTTAAATGAAATATTCGAAGATCTGAACCTTGAAATGATTCGTTGCTGTGACTTGAATCCATTACTCGAGTGGTATGATGTTTTTGAATGCTGTGAATGTGGGATCGAGGCATAGTATTTTCAGGAAAGAAAATACCGTGTAAGATCTTGTAGTAGGTGCATTGATCGGTGATTCCTAAGGGGATATCCTGACTCTGCTGAGGTAATGGAATCACGTAGAGGAAGTTACTCAGTTGTTGAGAGTCGAAGGAGGTCTATATGATGGGCGTCTCGTGTGAAAAAGAACGAGCTCCGCCTGTCCTATGGATTAACCCTGTCATACCAGGAGAACTATTGACATTGAGATGATATATGCGCATGCTGTGTGGATTCACAGCGACCCTGTGTGGATTTCACAGTGGTGTGGTATGACAGGTGCAGATCTCTGAGTCTAATCAACGCACGAGTCAATCCGGAAGTAGTGTCAAGTGTCTTGTGTGGTGAGTCAGTGGAAAGTCTGACGTGAGAAATGAGAAACATTGATAGTTTATAGACACTTGATGCAGTATTGTGAAATGGAATGACTATGGGTGAATGTTGTGAAATGTGTGATTTTGGGCGATCAGGTGAATGATATGAGCAACTCTACGTTTTACATGGATATTTTGGAACTTGTTTTACTTTGATTGTCATGTTCATGATTTAAACTCTCTTTAAAATATCTAGCTTACCCTGTGTGTTTTGGTTCTGTGGTTTTCTCTTAAAAACTGTGATGATCGTGTATTTTACACGGGAGCAGATGATCTTCCAGGAAGTAGAGCTCCTTAGTGAGTGATCGCCGAGGAGGAGATCGCCGGTTTTCTGTCTCTATCGGGTGATCGCCTGTTTCTGCCTCTATCGGGTGATCGCCTGTTTTTTTTTCAGTCCTGATAGGTGATCGGCTGTTTTGGCTCCTCCGATAGGAGATCGGTTTCTTCTGATAGGAGATCGCCTGCTTTGTTTTTTTTACTGTATTTTGTTTATGTTTCTGGAAAATTTGACCGAATTTGTATTAAACTCCCTAAGAGGAGCAACTTCATTTCATATATATAATATTTTGTTCATAGAATCTATTTGTCACCCTTACTTTCATTTTATATTTATTTCAAAGTAATTTGGAGGGATGTTACACAAAAGAGTAATGGAAGATGGCGGATGTGCACCGATTATACTCACCTCAACAAAGCTTGTCCTAAAGACGCTTATCCACTGCCAAGCATTGATCGGCTTGTAGATGGGGCAGCCGGCCATAAAGTGTTGAGCTTCCTTGACGCGTATTCAGGATACAATCAAATACGTATGC
This sequence comes from Phaseolus lunatus, assembly GCA_013389735.1. Taxonomy (NCBI): domain Eukaryota; kingdom Viridiplantae; phylum Streptophyta; class Magnoliopsida; order Fabales; family Fabaceae; genus Phaseolus; species Phaseolus lunatus. The sequence goes on from CM023861.1 coordinate 6,663,973, forward strand.
ACCCGGCTGACCGGGAGAAGACATCATTCATCACAGAGAGAGCCAACTTTTGTTACGAAGTTATGCCTTTTAGTCTAAAGAATGTTGGTGCCACGTATCAAAGGCTGATGGACCGAATGTTCCGAGAGCAGATTGGGAGGACTATGGAAGTATATGTCGACGACATAATTGTAAAATCTGATAGCATTGAGCAGCACGCCAAAGACTTGGCAGAAGTCTTCCGGCAGATAAGAAGGTATGATATGCGTCTGAATCCAGAAAAATGCGTGTTCGGAGTGGAAGGAGGAAAGTTCTTAGGATTCATGCTGACAAGTCGAGGAATCGAAGCAAATCCTGACAAGTGCCAAGCCTTAGAAACCATGAGAAGTCCGAGAAACCTAAAAGAAGTCCAGCGGTTAGTGGGAAGGCTGACGTCGCTATCCAGGTTCATGCCTAGATTAGCAGAAAAAATCAGGCCAATCTTGAAACTTATGAGGAAAGCGGAAATATTTTCATGGAACAAATGTTGTGAGGAAGCTTTTCAAATCGTAAAGCAGACACTGGCCCAACCACCAATCTTGAGCAAACCCACTCACGGGACGCCTCTGCTAGTTTACTTGGCCGCATCGCCAGAAGCCGTGAGTGCAACCGTTGTATAAGGTCAAGTAGAACAAAAACTGGTTTATTTCGTGAGCCGAGTACTGCAGGAGCCCGAACAATGGCAACCAGAGTCCTGAGGGCCGAATACTATTGGGCGACACTAAGAGCCGACTGCGAGGACTTTGTGAAAAAGTGTGTGAGCTGCCAAAAGTATGGCCCTTTGATCCATCTTCACCCTCACACCCTCCAGAACATTGTTTCCCCTTGGCCTTTCGCCTTATGGGGAATGGACATAGTGGGTCCTTTCCCACCAGCAACTGGGCAGAGGAAGTTTTTGTTAGTAGCAGTCGACTACTTCACAAAGTGGATAGAGGCATAACCTCTTGCAAATATCACAGCCCGACAGATCCAAAATTTTTTATGGAAGGACATTGTCTGCAGGTTTGGAATTCCACATACAATCATAACAGACAATGGAAGACAATTCACGGATCGAAAATTGGCCGAATTCTACGAAAGCCTTGGCATTCGACACAAAACAAGCTTCGTGGAACACCCCCAAACTAACGGTCAGGCGGAATCCGCGAACAAGGTGGTCCTCAACGAATTGAAAAAGAGGTTGGGTAGCGCAAAAGGAAAATGGGTGGAAGAGCTCGTAGAAGTTCTCTGAGCCTATCGATGTACCCCTCACTCGACAACTGGAGAAACCCCATACAACCTTACTTACGGCACTGACGTCATGCTTCCGGTAGAGGTCGGAGAGCTGACAATCCGAAGACAACTTCAGGACCTGAAGATAAATGAGGAATGCCTAAGGACAGAGCTAGACTTGCTCCAAGAATCACGTGATAAGGCCAAGATAAGAGAAGAAGCCTGTAAATAAAGAGCTGCAAGAAGATACAATCTGAAAACCAAGCCGAGAGCGTTCCAAGAAGGAGACCTAGTCTGGAGAATAAGAGGAGAAGCTCGCAAGATTCCAGCAGAAGGGAAGTTTAACGCAAATTGGGAAGGACCCTTCAAAGTCAAGGAAAACCTCCATAATGGCGTATATCGCCTAGAGCAGTTAAATGGCTGAGAGGTTCCCAGAACTTGGAATGCCAGCCATTTAAAAATGTATTTTAGCTGATATGTATTGCAGGTGTACTCTTTCCTACCTTCAATCTTTTTTCCCAAGGGTTTTTGATTGAAGAAGGTTTTAACGAGGCACCACATTTAATAAAATCAGGATCACCAGCCACATCTCAGCATCAATTGTAAAAAAAAAAAAAAAAAGAACCTCTCGGCCAAGGAAGAATTCACCCAAGTGAATCCCTGCCGAGAGTATGCTAAAGAAAAAACCTCTCGGCCAAGGAAGAATTCACCCAAGTGAATCCCTGCTGAGAGTACGTCAAAAACCTCTCGGCCAAGGAAGAATTAACCCAAATGAATCCCGGCCGAGAGTACGTCAAAAACCTCTCGGTCAAGGAAGAATTCACCCAAGTGAATCCCTGCCGAGAGTACGTCAAAAACCTCTCGGCCAAGGAAGAATTCACCCAAGTGAATCCCTGCCGATAGTGCGTTAAAAAACCTCTCGGCCAAGGAAGAATTCACCCAAGTGAATCCCTGCTGAGAGTACGCTAAAGAAAAAACCTCTCGGCCAAGGAAGAATTCACCCAAGTGAATCCCTGCCGAGAGTACGTCAAAAACCTCTCGGCCAAGGAAGAATTCACTCAAGTGAATCCCTGCCGAGAGTATGTCAAAAATCTCTCGGCCAAGGAAGAATTCACCCAAGTGAATCCCTGCCGAGAGTGCGTTAAAAAACCTCTCGGCCAAGGAAGAATTCACCCAAGTGAATCCCTGCCAAGAGTGCGTTAAAAGACCTCTCAGTCAACTGTTCTGGTCGCGTCGTTCAGATCACACTGACCGATGACCGACGTGTCTATCGTCGTGACTGATGACCGATGCGTCTCGTCATGACTGATGACCGATGTGTCTCTCGTCATGACTGATGACCGATGTGTCTCTCGTCATGACCGATGACCGACATGTCTCTCGTCGTGACTGATGATCGATGCGTCTCGTCATGACTGATGACCGATGTGTCTCTCGTCATGACTGATGACCGATGTGTCTCTCGTCGTGACTGATGACCGATGCGTCTCTCGTCATGACTGATGACCGATGTGTCTCTCGTCATGACTGACGACCTCTCAGCCAAGGAAGAATTCACCCAAGTGAATCCCTGCCGAGAGTGCGTTAAAAAAACCTCTCGGCCAAGGAAGAATTCGCCCAAGTAAACCCCTGCCGAGAGGTCGCTAAAAAACCTCTCGGCCAAGGAAGAATTCACCCAAGTGAATCCCTGCCGAGAGTGCGTTAAAAAACCTCTCGGCCAAGAAAGAATTCACCCAAGTGAATCCCTGTGCAGAGCGTGTTAAATGACCTCTCGATGAACTATTCTGGTCGCGACGCTCAGATCACATTGACCGATGACCGACGTGTCAACCTGACCGATGACCGGTGCGTCTCAGTCATGACCGATGACCGAAGTCTCAGCCTGACCGATAGAGAGTGCGTTAAAAGACCTCTTGGCCAAGGAAGAATTCACCCAAGTGAATCCCTGCCGAGAGTAAGTTAAAAGACCTCTCGGCCAAGGAAGAATTCACCCAAGTGAATCCCTGCCGAGAGTAAGTTAAAAGACCTCTCGGCCAAGGAAGAATTCACCCAAGTGAATCCTTGCCGAAAGTAAGTTAAAAAACCTCTTGGCCAAGGAAGAATTCACCTAAGTGAATCCCTGTCGAGAGTATGACAAAAAGACCTCTCGGCCCCGTTAAAAGCAGTTCGAAGAAAACAAAGCAGCTAAAAGAAAAAGGCGAGTAATAATGCTAAGTCAATCATATTCAAAATGCCGAAAAACCGGCCATGTCTACACAAAAAAAGGCAGTCATATGCTTACAAAAAATCAACTACACATGGCCCCATCGAAAGCAAAAAAGAGACCTAACCGACTAACTGTCGGACTCTATGTTCTCGACATCTATGGCTGGCAGGGTAACCGGGACCTCGGCTTGAGGAGAGCTCGACAGCTAGTCGAGCGGTAACAGCTCATCATTGTGAACATCCTTGTCAACATCGAACTTTCCCTCATCTAAGGGAATGTTGTAGAAGAAGGCCGCTTGCCGAAGAGCCTTCTGGAAGCCGGCTTCATGTTCTCCAATAACACTGTCCTCGGCGACTTCCAGCTCCATAAGTTTCTCTACCTTCTCTTCAGTTCGATGCTGAGTAAGAGCCATGTCCGACAGACTCTCTTTTAGCCCTCAAACCTCCTCATCCGCCTTATCGACCACTTCCCTCCCCGTCTTCTCGGCGAGATCACACCTCTCCCTTAGTTTCTTCATCTCAGCTTCCCAGTGTTGTTTCTGAGATAAGAGGTTAGTGTTCTCGGCCAGTGCCGCTTGTAAGGTGGCAGAAGACTCCTCCAGCTTCCCTCGAAGAACCTCCATCTCGGCAGCCTTCTTGTCCCTCTTTATCAAGTCAGAGGCCATCCGCTTGCCGAGTACGAAAGTCCTGGAGTATAGCTCCACGAATGCATCGTGCAATTCCGAAGGGCGTGCCGAGAGGTACGCATCCTGCTGGTAGGGGTTCAGTTTGATACTGACTTTCTCGGCCATGTTCAGCTCATGGCCGAGAAAATCAGGACCACTGGAGCTCGACCCCCCGGTTAGTTTGCCCCTCTTTGGAGATCTTCTTGACGAAGAGCGCTCCCCGTGACGCTGAGAGGACTTGCCACGATCTTCCTTCCTTCTCTTCGGATTGGAAGGAGGGCGGTTCGTGTCAGCAACTGGCACGGTGGTGATGGGGATGGCCGCTTCAGCTAATGGTGTTGCCGAACCTTCCGGCATTCCTTTCCTAGCGGCCTTTTGAGCTTGCCTTTTCAGGCGAAGCTCCCGGAAGTAGTCCTTCTTCCCACCTGGCGGCACCAGACTGGCCATTATCCCTACACAAAATGAAAGCATTAAGTCAATCAAAATAAGTAAAACGCCAAGACGATTAAAAACACATACCATCAACATCAACACACTTATCGGACGACAAGTAGGCATGGACGAGAGATCGGGATGGAATCTTGCGTGGAAGTTGGTCCAATACCGACAACACTTCTAGGTCGTCATCGGTCATTAGGGACCTCGGCCATACATTGAAGCGCGTTGGATCTTTCGTCCAATAAAATGGAAACCTGGGAGTCTCACCGTCAAAGAAAAACGGCCTGCCTTCCTCCTTTACAACAACCTTAAAGAAAACATCTTTAAAGTTCTTATAAGAAGTCGTATAAGGAGCAAAGAGGCTGTTTTTCGCTTGACCAATGAAGGACAACCACCCTACTCGGTCACCCGGCCTCGTACCAAAGAAATGTAAAAAAGAACTAGAGGTTGGCTTAAGACTCAATACCTCGCACAACATCCGAAAGGCCTGAAGCGATGTCCAGCTATTCAGATGCAGTTGCGTGGGTGCTACATTTAAAACGCGCAGCACTTCCATGGTAAAGGATTCGAAAGGAAAGCAGACATGCATGTCCGAAATCAAACAAGAGTAAAAATAAAAGAAATCTTTTCGCTCCTTCCCCCTACCCAGACACACGGTCTCGAACTCTCGGCACCTACGAAGTGCGAAAGCACCGTTAGGAACCCCTTCTAATACTATATCTACACTATCCACAAAATCCTGGAGCATTGAAACCTTTGTATACAAAGAAAACACTTCCTGGACCTTCCCAAGAACCCACACATAATCGGCCTCTCGGGTCTCCTCACCCTCATACCCACTAGACGACAAAGACGCTGCCGGTTCCACACTCTCTCGACTCAAAGGACTTGCTACACAAGAATCCTCGACACTCTCGGCATCACTAGAAAAACCGTCTGTGGCCAATGGCCTAGGACGACCAGGTACTGATGGAAAGCTGGTAACCAAAAGAGAAGACATCGTTACCTCCAGAAACTCTTCAACCGATAAGTAAAAGATTGTAAAAAGTAGGTATCCAGCTCTCGGGTTCTCGGAGCTAGTTACGGTAAACGTAAAGAAAATCTAGTCCACTGCGACCCCTATTTATAGGCGAAGAATACGAACCGTCGCGAGGCTTCCCTACCGTTGGATCAACCACCAATCAACGGTGCAGATTAGCCCATGTTCTCTCTCCCTGACGTCATCAAGGTTACACGCGCTCGAGTACGGGAATCACAATCACCCTTCACCAAACCGCCTACCCAGAAGCACGCCGCCAAGCCTGATACCCACTCCCCTTGTCGGCCATTCTCCCAAGCACATTTAAGACTCGGCATTACATAAACTCCATTTGAGCCTGGGGGGCATATGTACTACCGAATGGCCGAAAGGTCGATTAGCTGGTAAGAATCCCAGCGAAACGCATAAGTAAACCGACTTAGACGCAAAGTATGATTAAAACATACTTGGGCCCCTGATTGGACCTACATACAGGCCCACGACAGTCAGGGCCCATCCATGACAGTATAAATAGGGGGGCAAGCACAACACCCAAGGTAATCTTTTACTCCCTATTCTCCTAGTACCTGACTCCCGAACTAACTTGATCGTCGGAGTGTCATTGCAGGTACCACCCCTTCCCTTTCCGCGGCATTCGAAGATCAAGGAAAGACCAGAAGACAGCCTAGCCAACAGGCCGAAAGGACGAGAAGACTCTGAAGAAACTGAAGTGTACTGCGAAGTCTCGACTTTGTAGGAACATCTTTTGTTTTAAATTTTAAAAGTCCAGAATTGGTATATGTTTATTTGCAAGTTTTCTAGATCAAATAAAGACATAGAAATGGGAATGAAGAGAAGAAGTTGGAGAAAGTTAATGTTATGTTTACGATTTGATTAAAGGGTTTAAGGAAAAATAGTATGAGATGGTAAAGGAAGTGAGACTGGGAGGTGATACAAACCAACTAGTCTAGAGGATGACCAAGAACTCAAGAGACAAATCATATTATGAGCAGTCATCTCAGCAATCAAGTCAAGGTCCTACCAAATATCAAATGGACCTCATTAGAAGAAGAACTGGGCATAGACCAAAATATCAACTGTTCTTTCTTCTGGTCTTCTTAAAAGGTAAAAATATGTTTGTAAATAATTTGGGCTCACTTTAGGGGTCCAAATAGCAAAATAGGCTAGAGTAGGTTCACATATCATAAAAGGGAGTGTACTTAGCGAAATGGGCTTGCACCAAGCCTATTTTTTCAAGACAAGGCGCCTAGAATTAGGGATTTTAACCTATCTTCTATAAGTTATGCCTAAGGGACGTTTTCTACCTTGGTCAACACCCTAGGATGCCCCTCTCCCCTTCCCTTTCTACCCTTCACTCATCTTGCTCTCCAAGTCACTCCTTCCTATATAAAGGATGTTTTCCTCCATGTATTTTCACATTGAATTTTTATAGTAAAGAAACTCTGTAAGAGTGTTTTTGTGAGACTTGAGAGTTCTCATAATGGGTCTTATCTTGAGTGTGTGATAACTTCAAGTGGCGGTTCTTTCACCACTCATCTTGGAGTGCCTCCTTCTCCAAGTGGCGTGACATCCCTTCTTCTTCCATAAGCTTTCTTTCATCCCTTCCTCTTTTATTCTTCTTTTGGCGCCATCCATCCTCTCCTCTTTATGTTGTTATGCTTGTCTTTTATTTTGGTTTTCACTTGTCATTCTTCATCTTATGTTCTTGTTTATGTATTTTTCCATTCCATCATCTTCTTCATTCCTTGCTTCATTTTATGGCCTTTAAATTCCACAATCATCATCATAATCACCATATATTTGTGTTTTCCTTTTGCCCTCTAGAAGTGAACCTTCACACTTACTTAACCACTTAGTTTTTGTGTCCAGTGGGGATCTTCTTTAGGTCTCTCACCATAATTGCTAAAATCAAAAATCATAAACAAAGTGTCACCATAAAGTGTACAATTCTTCCATAAGCTTTCTTTGTACCCTTCACTCATCTTGCTTTCCAAGTCACTCCTTCCTATATAAAGGGTGTCTTCCTCCTTGTATTTTCACATAGAATTTGAATAGTAAAGAAACTTTGCTTGAGTGATTAGTGAGCTTTTTCTCCTAAATATTTTGGGTCTTATCTTGGATGTGTGAGCTTTTCAAGTGACAGCTCTTCCTCACTTATCTTGGAGTTTCCACCCTCCAAGTGGGGTGTTCATCCTTACCAATCTCCATAAGCTTCCTTCAACTAATCTTTTCTATTCATTTCCATTTCTCAATTTATTGTCTTCATTATGTTATTATTTGTGTCCTTTTCCATTCGGTCATCTTCTACATTCCTTGCTTCATGTTATGCTCCTTAATTTCCTCCCTTGCATCATCCACACCATATTATTGTCTTTTTTCTCTTTACCCTTCTAAAGTGCATCTTCATACTTACTTAACTACTTGGTTAAGTTCGTGCTCATTGGGAATCTTCTTAGGGTTCTCACCTTAAATTGCTAAATCAAAATTCATAAACAAGAGCAACCATTTAAAATGTGCAATCCTAAAATTAACTCACATCAATCGTTCTACAACAAGCCATTTAGTTCCTAAAAAGATAGCTTTGAGTTGATTGAATGTGAAGGAGGGTGCTAGAAAGCATTGTTTTGAATTGGGTTGATTTGTGTTTAAGCTCTCCTTTCTTCCTAATAGAACTTCCCATGATTGACATAACCTATTCCAACTGCAATAGCCAGAATATCAACACAAGAAATTGTTTCCTGACTATGCCTTTTTTGTTGCATGTACATAACCTTTGAACCAAAGAATTAACCTTCAATAAATGATATCTCGATTGCTATAATGTTTTCTCACCATACAAGACAACCTTGGACATGATTAACCCTAACCTATATTGAAATATTTAGAGGAATACCAATGTCACTATACTTCAATTTTATCCTCTATAATATTTTCCTATTAACATTTCCTAGTTTGACTCATTTGTCCATATCCTTAGCCCAACACACACCCCTATTTAACTCCCTTATCTACCATCTTAGTATAACTAACTTCCATCTTGATTTGTGTCTCTTAACCTGCAACCTATCCATCACCCTTATACTTGTACACCTTTTCAAGCACAATTATTGAACCAATAAACAGGAAAAAAACTTGGATATCCAAAGCTACAATGCCTCCATTTTCCTACTACTTTGAATATATTTATTCTTTTATATTATCCTTTCATCCTGCATTCCTAAGCATATGTTATTTGTGTTTGTGTTATAGCCTATTATGTGTTAGAGGTATCTAAAAAAAACTTTGTTTTATCCCAGTCCCTTCACATTTTATCCCTAAACATCAAACTCCAATGATATACCAATTTTTGTTGTCCTTTTTCCTCCTTTTAAACATTCATAGTTTGTAAACATGCTTTAGAACTAAGGCACCGGTCTAAATATGAGAAACACGTTTTTGAAACTTTACTAGACATCGATGCCCACACTTTTAGTTAAGCCATTCTAAATATGTCTACTCCATTCACCTTTTTATTCCTAAATAAGACATTGTTCCTACGATTCTAAATACACCATACAATTGTCACCCACACACCTTGCCAAATTTGATTCCTTTTATTGTTCAACCCCGTCAACCAAAACTAGGTTAGATTGTACTTAAGGTTGTTATGTGAAATAATGATTATTACCTATCACTTATGGAATAGGAACTAAACTAAACTTGTTACCTTATAGTAGCAAAGTAGGTGTTCTAATGATTCCTCCACATCTTCACAAAAATCACACACCTTATTAACTAACGATACACCTCTCTTACTCAAATTATCCTTAGTAAGCAATCTATTTAACTCAACCATCCAAATAAGGCATAATGTTAATGTTGATGGGGCAACTATTATATTCCATAACATAGTCTAAAAATAGGAATCGTCACCTACAAAGCTATCTACATGATCTCATCTAATACCTTCCATCGTCTTCTCCCTTCCAGTCCACCTTATCCTCTTCATCTTGTTGTAAAATGCAGTCATTCAGATATTGCATCATATTTTTTACTTGGGAAGTCTCCCTAGTAAACCACCCCCTTCTTAGTATCACTTCCCATTCCCACCTATTATTGCCCCCATTTTCCTACCTCCTTTACATTTTTTCATTTAATTGTATAATTGTTGTACAATCATGGAAATATTTGTCTAAAAGATGTTTTCCCATGCCACTAATCATCCCCAAAATAAACTCTATTTTCATTTCCTAACTTCCATACTATATTATTATTGAACCACATCTCCTTACCCCCTGATCCATCTTGATTGCATGCATTTCTTAAATCTCTCCACACCCATGACTCATTTGTTTTCTCCACCTACCATTAAATTTCTCCATATGTTTTAATATGACTCTAAAGTATTCTTCCACAGTCTCCTTTCATTTGATATCATCCTCCATTTCCACTTTTCTAACCCTTCGTTTCGCTTTGACTTACACATTGATTCCAAGTTTACCCATGTTATGTTCCCCCCTTCCTTCCCCAACCCCATAGAAATTGACTATGGATTTTCTTAATCATCTTCCTTACTAATTTTTGCATTTTAAAGAGCAATATGTAAAATAGTGGAAAAATAGTAAGAATGGCTTTAAGATACTCTTCCAACAAATTATAGCTAAACTTCCTTTCCATCTCATCAACTTTTTTTAAATTGTCTAGTATCTCTTGACACGTATCACTTCTTTTTTTATTGGCCCCAATTGACATTTCCAAATATGTAAATGGGATGTTCATCCCTTTGTAGTTCAAAATTGTACCTCTTTATATCATCTCTATAAATTCCTAAACCTCCAAGGTTACTCTTTTCAAAATTTACTTCGAGTCCTGAAGCTCTTTCAATGAACCCAAGAATGCATTTAACTGCTAATACGCTTCTCCTATTTACCTTAGTTAGAAGTAGGGTGTCATTCAAGAATTATAGCAATTCTACTCTAATTTCTTTCACCTCTCCCCCCTCTTTACCTTCATGCAACTTTTGCTTCCTTAAGCTTGTTTGAGTAACCGTATCAAATGTTCCACTACAATGAGAAATAGGAAAGGTGCTAGTAGATCCCATTTTTTTAGGCATTTAATTGGTTTAAATTCCTTTCTTAGACTTCGATGAGAAGTACCGAGATAGCTGATGATTCTAAACACTTTTTATTCAAGATATTGACCTAGCACAAAAATTTAGTTTCTTCATCATATAATATAAAAACTCTCACATAAGACTTATATACCTTCCCAAAATTCACTTTTATTATGGTATATGACCTTTTATTTTTTCCTTATCTCCTCCATTACTTCATTTGCTACTAGTGTACTCTATAGAAGTCCTCTATCTTCATTAAATGCTAATTTTTTTATCTATATAATCTTTGGCATCACTTTCTCAAGTCTTCTTGCTAAGATTTTACAACCCATAAGAAATAAGGGATGATACTCATTCTACCCTTAGAGGATTTTCATCTTTCGAGATTAGTGTAATAAATAATGCATTCCAGAGCCATGATCCTTTAATATGAAATTCCTATTGCAAAACCCACCCACCCCTTTTAAGTATATTTACACATGATTTTGGCATTAGTCTTGGTTCTGTGGTGTTCAAATCTATCCCTATGGAAACCAATTTAAGTCTGATATCAGATTTCACAGTGGATGACGTGAAAGAAGCTGTGTGGTAGTGTGAAGGTTCAAAGAGTCCAGGACCGGACGGTTTCAACTTTAACTTCATTAAGAATAGTTGGGATTCTATTAAGCACGGTGTTATGGAAGTTATGCAGTATTTTCAAGAAACGAGGAGTATTCCAAAGGGATGCAATGCTTCCTTTATAGCCTTAGTTCCTAAAGTGAGAGACCCCATAAAACTTGATCATTTTAGACCCATTTCGCTAGTGGGCACTCTTTATAAGATCATTACTAAGGTGTTGTCCTGTTGTATTAAGGAAGTCCTCCCTATGGTTATTGATGAAAGTTAGTCAGCTTTTTTGAAGAACAGAGGAATTCTTGACAGTGTTCTTATGACTAATGAGGTGGTTGAGGAGATAAGGAGAAAGAGGAGGAGTGGGCTGTGTTTGAAGGTGGATTATCAGAAGGAGTACGACTTGGTTAGGTGGAGTTTCTTGTTTAATATGCTAAATAGACTAGGTTTCCATAGTAAATGGATAAAATGGGTTAGAGGATGTCTGGAATCCACATTGGTGTCAGTTTTGGTCAATGGAAGTTCAACAGCGGAATTTAAACCATCAAGGGGACTGAGACAGGGAGATCCTTTGGCTTTGTTTCTCTTCCTTATTGTTGCCGAAGGTTTGTCAGGGCTTGTAAGACAAGCGATAAAGGTGAAGCTACTATTAGGTGTGAAAGTGGGGAGGAGTTGCAATTCGCTAATGACACTATTCATGTGTGAAAACTCCTACACGAACATTTTCACAATTAAGGCGATCCTAAGGTGTTATGAGTTAGTTTCTGGTTTAAAGGTCAACTTTCATAGATCAAAACTGGCGGGTATTAATGTTGAAAGGAACACCCTTGAAATCTATGCAAAATCTTTAAATTGTTATCCCATGAAGATTCCTTTTAAATATTTGGGGCTAGAAGTAGGAGGTAACCAAAGGAAGAAGCAGTTTTAGGAACCAGTTGTGAAAAAAATAAGTACTAGACTTAGTACTTGCAAAGGAAGATATCTTTCTCTGACTGGTAGAATTTGTTTGCTTAAATCGGTGTTTACTGCTATACCACTCTTTTACTTATCATTCTATAAAGCCCCAGCATCGATGTGTGACAGAATAATTAGTATTCAAAGAAGGTTTCTTTGGGGTTGGGGAAGAGATCACACATCAATTTCTTGGATTAGTTGGAAAAATGTATGTAAATCTTTGGAGGAAGGAGGGCTGGGGTCAAAGATGTCAGAAAGTTTAATTGTGCTCTTTTGGCAAAATGGAAATGGAGGTTGTTGAGTAATGAAAAAGGAAAATGGAAAGATATTCTAGCATCAAAATACGGCTTTGTAAAAGGGAATAGCCAATGCCACCGAAAATTCCAATCTTGTGGTGAGGGAGAAGAAGAATAATGATTTCAAGAAGCTCTAACTTGAAAATTTAGATTTTGGGACAAATTCATATTCGCCGAGGACGCTTGGGTTGAGAATGTGAATCTTAGAACCTTCTCATAATATTAAATATAATATTATCGACTGATAAAGAAAAGGGAACATATTATGGGAATAACTTACTCCCGACTTTCCATATTTCTGTTTCCGGCACGAAAATTTATTATATTAACAATTTCAGTCATTTAGAAATATCAAAATTGATTAAAATAAAAAATAATGGAAGATAAATTTATTTTTTTTTTTTTAAGAAAATGAATGATGAAACATAAAAATAAGAACAAATAAACTTTTCTTGAAAGTAAAGTTTATAAATACGTAGTTTTGTATTTATAGCGTAAGTAATTTGTTTCACAGAAATTATTTATTCGCGTGAATATAAAAAGGAGAATGTTCGCTTTATTTGTTAGAAGATTAGGAATACAAATAAAATAATTAAATATAAATTAATTTTAAAGACAAAAAATTAAATTTTGATAGTTAATTATACATTAATCTAAAAAAATTATTAATAAAAATTATTTTAAATATTAATAATTTTTAATTTTTAAAATAATATATAATTTAGTTAATATAGTAATTAATAATTTTTTGTTTTTAAATTTGATCTTTATTTAATAATTTTTTACTTAATGATTTGATTGTATTAAAACAACATTTGTATTTTGTTTGAAGTTATAAAATCATCAAACAAATTCAACCTAATTTAAGATATGTGTTTCGAAGTCAACAAGCACAAAGCGCTTTGTCAAATGGTGCTTTCTTTCATTTTGAAATTAAGCAGTCAGAAACTTCGGCTACTGCTGATACTTTTAAAAAATGGTTTTTATACTTGTTTTCTATTCATATTACAAGAGTGAATTATCATATTACTTTAATAAAAACGATAATATTTTTTTTATGAGAGATACTTTTATTTAGACTAGCTATAATCAATATTAGTAATAATACAAATTATGAGTGTTTAAATGATATAGTCGAAAACTCAAATCAAAATAATACTAAATTAGAAACCAATATCAATTTATTAAAAAATAAATAAAATCATTGATTAGAAATCAATTTTAGAGAAAAAAAATAATTATTTATTATATTCACTAAATTAGAAATCACTTTAGAAACTAATTTTTTTTTTCTAAATTAGTTTCTATTATTGTTAAATGGTTTCTAAATTAGTATCTAATTAGCTACCAAAGTTTTTGCTATCAAATTTAGAATCTAAATAATTGGTAGTTAAAATCGTAATAGCTAATTAGATACCACTTTAGAAACTATTTAATAATAATAGAAAAAAAAATTTAGTCTCTAAAATAATATCTAATTTAGTTACTATAGCAACTAATTATTTTTTTGTCTTTAAAATTAGTTTCTATTTAATAATTTTCTTGTAGTGATTTATTCATACGCTCCAAGTATTTAAATATTACCATGTATATTATAGACACTTACTTCCCTTCACAATTAATTAGAATGCAATTTCGTGTAAAAAATATAGCATAATTTTGTGTTAAAATGTTCCTCAAGTTGATTGCTAATCCCATAGCTTTGTTCTACTCCATCGCTTTTATTTCGAACGGAATCCACAGATTTTGAGTTTAAGGTTTTGGAGTGCTTTTAGAGTTCTTTGTTCACTATCTTTAATCAGAATTTGAGTGTCTTTAGATTACACGGAAAAAAGAAGGAAAACTTGTTTATTTTCTTTAATTTTAACTATTGAATCCAAAATTGATATGCGTTGATAAGTTTATTATTGGCTTGCAAGCATGTAGTTTCATGATTCATGAGAAAATTAATTATTTTTACCAAAATATAGCGATTTTAAGAGGTATGCTTTTGATCAATGTGTTTTGACTTGATAAATTATCCACAGGGTTTATTGGCTTATGGAGATACTGATATAGCTATAGTTTTAATTTAGGAAATTTGATCTTGATAGTCTTATTTCATGGTTTCAGTTTTGGCGTTATCTTAATGCAATGTCTTGTTTTGGTGTAATTAAGATGTTGGTTATACTTCTATGTTTGATTGATAGTAGGAAGTAAAATGGTATGTTTTATATTACTTTATAATAGTTTTTTTTTTTTTAAGTATTTTGAGATATTTTAAGCTTGTCAATCAATATATGCAATTTTTATTTAAATTAAAATTTATCATTCATGTGATTCGAACAATATTTAATCATTGCATAAGCAAACAATCATCGATCAAACAACATATGAAAATAATAATAAGTTAATAAGTTAGTTTTATAAAGATGATGAATAGAGCTATAAAAAACTCTTTGAAAAACTATTTTTCAGATGGACTATAAGGTGCTAAAAAAGGTTATTTATGGTTTTATAAATATTTTGATCACAATCCTTTTTTGAAAGGAATAACCAACAAATAATGCATGTGTAAGGAATGCTCAATAATAATACAAAATTGATATTGGTTCACTATAATTAGGTTACATCTAGTTCTCTAATATTAATAACAATGAGTTCCACTACTCAAAATAAATTACAAGTATTATTACGGTCACTTATGGATTACAACGAGTGAATAAAGTCTTTCCAAGCTATTCACATAAAACTAAAATTTCAATCAATAAACAAATAATCAAATTAGAAAATTAATCTATAAATTTAGAAAGCTTTAAAAGAAACCACTAAAAGCAAAAAAATAAATTGCATGATGAGAAAATAAAAAGATTAAGGAGAACAATGAACAAAATAGAACTTCAAAACAAATGAATTATACTTGCAAAATCTGAAAGTGTTCCAAAATGTAATTGAAAACTTGTAAAGAACACAAAAAAAAAAAAAACTAAAGAGAACTATAAATTCTAATAATTTTGAAGCTAACTCTAACTAACTCTACAAGTTCCTATATATAATATACAATACTATAGAAATCACACAAGGCCGATGGAGAACTTTGTCTTGTTGACTTTTCAATTTTGCACTAATTTGTTTTGTGCATAGAACTTTCGTTGATTATATTGTCATTTTATCCATCCTTACTCTTTTGAGTAAATTCGTTAGGCATATTTCCATTTTCTAAGCACACAGTTAGTTAATTCTATATTATTTGAAAATTGATTATCTACTAAGTTGATTTGTGCTACACTTAGTGAAATTTCACAATTTGAAAGCTCTTTTCCCAAAACTAAGTCTTCATAAACCTTAGTAAATAAAATTAATCCATATCAATAAAATTTACAAAATGAAGATTATTTTAGATTAATTCTTCTTTTATGGTTCATTTACTAAAACTAAGCTAAGAATGAACATTTCTGCACTAACTTAATGGTAAACTCTTGGAGTAAATCCAACAGACCCTTATTTATTTTGATTAAGTTTTGTTAAACAAAAAGTGCAAACATGAATATGCTTCATCTAATAAGATGATAGTTTTTAAACAAAAAAATGTGAGACACAATGTGAAAAGTGCTTCATCTCATAGACAATATAACACATGTATTCTCTTGTTATTGATAAGCAAAGCCTTTTTTAAAAGATACATACACAATTTTTGAGCTAACGTTGTACTAAAATAATTCTTTATGAGTTTATTCTATGTTACCGAGAATGTTATTATATTCACATCTATCAAGAAAATTTTGTTAAACACTTTTCAAAATCAAAGATCTCATGAAGAACAGGCTAAATTTTTTCCATGTCAACATACATTAATTCTATAACACACCTTATGTCAACTCTGGAAAGATTATCTATCGTGTACGATTAAATGTTTTACTCCAATTTGGGTGAAAACTCTCTAAACAAGGATTGATAAGTCATGTCAACTATTTGGATGTTGCTTAAAGAAGAGATAATCATTTAATATTTCATGAAACGTATTTAATGCCTCTTTATATTCATATGTGGACACACAACATGTTTAAAGATAAAGATTTAAAGTGAACTTTCTAAGGGGCACAAAAGTACTTATAACGACTCTTTTCTAAACTTATATAAAGAAATCTTCCAAGTTGAAGAAAAATAAGGAACTAATTAAGCATTGTTGAAATTTTATTATTTTTATTACTCAAAGTTTTGTATGCCCTAAACTTCACAAGAACAATGTTCGTGTTCATTTAAGAAAACTAGTAAAGTATTCAAAACTTGTATTTGTCAAAAGACTTGTTTCTTTATCTAGTGAACAAAGCCCCTATGATCTTTAAGATCACACTGTTCTTCATAAAATCCTTGATCAGGAGTGGTTGTGTTCCAAAGAATACTCAAGTATTAGCTAGGAATGGATGCATTCCGAATAATACTCAAGTTGTATCCAAGTGTGGTTGCATTCCAAACAATAATTTGGGTTGTCTAGCAAGAGTGGTTTCTATTCCAAACAACATTACATATAAAGAAGCAAGAATAAGATTATGAGAAGATATACAAGTGTATGTATAGATTATTGTAGTGCCTAATTCTAAGTGATGAAAACAAATGACTCAATGAGGATAGCCAAAATTAGGTGTCCCTAATGTAGCACCTGACAACAAATGCCTCTTATAAAAATATCAAGTGTTAGATGACACAAGTCAAGTAGAATAGATGCAACCTGAAAAGTGTCTTACACTAAATGCATCCTTAAGATATTACATAATCTAACATCCACAACAACTCTCTTATGAAGACGATGCCAGTAGTGTCAACAGTAAATTTGAAAAAAACCCTTTTTAGTATTATCAATTACATAAAATTTGATAATATGAAAAGGAAAAAGTACAAGAAGGGAGGGTTGAATTTATTTTTAAAACGTTTGACAGATTTTCACAAGTATCTTTTGAAAGTGATAAGTCAAACGATAGGTTTGTATTGGTCAGATGAACAAACAAAGATTTCATAAACTCAGTTTCAAAAACTTCTCCTCCTTAATTTAGTGCAACAATTATAACATGTAATATAACAAGGTAAGTAAGGGAAGAAATTGCTAAAGATGTTCTTATATTGTTTCGTCTAATAGTGCAGACCACGTCATGTTCTCAAACAACTAGTTGAGTTCCACTACCACACTAACCGTTGCAAGATACAAGAGTATTCTTTGCCTCGTAGTCATTCTTGGCTAACCCATACAAGTATTGTTTGACAATAAGTGACTCCTAGCTAACATGAGTATTCTTTAATAACAAGTCACTCTTGACTAACACGAGTATTCTTTAACAACCAGTCACTCTTAGCTTAAAAAAAAGAAATTGCCTAGTGTGATAAAAAAATATCACAAAGAAGCTCGCTAAGGAAAGGTTGTGTCTTTCTATGTTTATAAGGTTAAGCACTCTCTACTAGTTTACTAAATAAACACAACAATGTTCTTACAAAGCTATTTAGGCAACAAAAAGATTGGTACCATTTTAACACTTATGGAAAACTAGTTTCTAAATTGGTATCTAATTAGATACCAACTAATTTAGATTCTTAAGTTGGTAGCTTGGAAACTAGTTTATAAATTGTAATTAATAATAGAAACTACTTTAGATACCAATAATATGTTTAGTCTCTAAAATAATATCTAATTTAGTCAATATAGTAACTAATTATTTTTTGTCTCTAAAATTAGTTTTTATTTAATGATTTTCTAGTACTCTGAACATCTTCCTTAAATCTCACGAGTTTGTATATAGAAGATGCATTAAATGCACTTTGTGCATGTATTAAACAATATTATCTTATTTAAATAACACCCAATAGCTGGATGTACTTATCTCTCCTTGAACATAGTGTCTTTACTTGAACTTTTGAAAAGCACAGAGTTGTACAAGACATATAGACTTTTCCAGGTTGACAAAACATGCAAGAATTTTCAAATCCTCTTGGTCAGACATAAGAAAGAGACATTCCCCTAACAATATAGTATAAGTGTAGAGATATTCATAAAGTACGATGTTAGCTTAAAACTAATGTGTGTATCGTTTGAACATTAAGAATGATGATTAGACGTAAAAACAAGACTACAAAAAATACTATATTGTGTGATAGAAAAAATACTTGTGTCTTTCATGATATGTTGTTTAAACAAAAACTTATATCTTATAGACAAAACATCATCATATTTTATATTTTCTTGTTTTAAACACTTAATCAAAATCATGTTGGACTTTTTTCTAATAAATAATAATTAACTTCCATTTTTTATTAACTAATTTGGTAATTAAATTTTTTTGAAGACTAAATTAATTTGGTTGTAAAATATTTGAAAATCACTATACGAATGTAATAATTTTGGAGGATTAAATTGGAATTTTTCTGTTAACTTATTAAAGTATAATATATTTGTATTTTCTATTTATATTATAACATTCCATTTAGTTTGCGGAATATTTTTTATCCAATATAATTTATTTGTATTTTCTATTTATATTATAACATTCCATTTAGTTTGCGGAATATTTTTTATCCAAGTGGAATTATTATTATTTTTCATTAATATTACCAAATACATCCGTTTGATTGGTTAATAAATTATATTTTGGGGTGATATTGTTTTGTCTCTATTGAAGTTCGTGCTAGTTTACAAACTTTAAACTCTTCTTGCCTAAAAACACAATACGTTCTTCTAGTATATCTCTGGCTTTCTTATACTTTTTCAGAGAATCGTGTGTGTGGTTATTACATGATAATAAAATAAATACACGTAAAAGTTAAAAAAAAAAAAAACTATTTATACATAAATATTATATAGTGTATAAAATAAGAAAATGAGTGTAGTTAGTGTTAAAAAAGTCAGTGTAATTATCCCTGATATTGTAGTTATACAGTGTGAAAACCTCTCTTAGCTCGTCTGCTTGGTTTAGTCATTTCTCCCATTATCATACAAATATTAGACTTTTTATAAAGAATCCTATTCATTTTAAGGAAAAAATATATTAAAACTTTCAAATTATATATATCATAAAATCTATTAAGAAATCTACTTTAAGTTTAATTCAACCTTATAAAATCTAAATATAAAATGAGATTTACATTTCATTTAGTAAAATATTTTAGTATGCAGTCAATTTCATATCTCCAACAAAATCGTCTAAAAATAAAATTCTAAGAGCCAAACGAAAATTTGATGACAGATATGAACTAATGGTCAAATCGTAGATAAAATGCGGTAGAACATGTTAGAATTAAATAATAATTTAATTTTTTTTTAATAAAATATGTACTTGGCCTTTTGTCTTCTTTTTTTAGCTATCCTTTCCCCTTTATACACATGTTCAAATCCAAGAATCGATGAGTAATATTATTCTACAGAATATTAATTTTCCTGTGATATGATCAAGTGGATAAAACCATAATCAAAACGTAGTCTCATTGTAAAAAAAAAAAAATCCTATATTAACTACAAAACATATTTTAACTATTTTGTAGTTAATCCTTCACTAACAAATTTTGCAACAAATTCGTTACTAAAATGCAATGGGAGCATTGATCTTATATACGTACAATAAAAAACATGCAACTTTATCATCCAATCAAATAAGAAGTGTAATAAAAAAAAATATAATCATAATATAGGATCAAAATAATTTTTTTTCACACCCACATACGTAAAAACTTCATAAATTAAAAACTCCTAAATTTCATAATCGATCCAAAATTTAAGTCTTTTAACTATAAGAAAACATTAAATTAACTTTCAAGTATTAGTGTTAAATTGTAACTTTATTAGTGTCATTTAAGTTGACTCTAAGGCGATGAAAAACTAAATTTTTTAAAAAAATTTGAAAATTTGAAAATTTAAAATTTGTAAAATTATTTTTATTTTTTTAATTAAATAAATATTTTGTGTTAATATCGATTAAAAGGATGTTAGTAGAGTCCACTTAATGTTAGATGCTACTAGAGTCAGTTTAACCAACTTTACAGTGACGCTAAATATTTTTAATTTTTTAATAAGTAAAATTATTTATGTTAATGTCAGATTAGCATTAGCTAAACCAATGCTAACTAAAATAAATATTAAAAATACGTAAGGTTAGCGTTTGTTTAACGGATGCTAATTTTATTTTTTTTAGTATGTATACTTATTTAACTTAATGTCGGATTAGTCTATTTATATGCTACAAAGTGATATTGAATAGGAACCATATATTAGTCTAAATTTAAAGATGATAAATCTCCTCACTCAAAAGTTTCCTCTCTCACTTTTTATGTAAATGTCCTCACACTCATCTTCTTCATTTACACTCAAATCTCCTCACACTCATTTCCTTCATTCACATTCATCTCATTCATCCAAAATCATCTCCTTCACTCTCACAAATCTCCTTCATCCACACTCTTCTCCTAATTCTTTCATTTGACACTCATCTACTTCATTTACATTCATCTCCTTCATCAACACTCATCTTCTTCATCTACTACAAAAAAAAAATCCATTTTCTCGTTTATATTTTATTTTGTTAAAGATGACGTGTTTTATGATAAACTTTTCTTTTAAAATTACTCTCATTAGCATCGACTAAACCAATGTAATTTAAACTAATATTAAAAATATATTTTATTTAGTAATAGCTAAACTAATGCTAAATTAAATAAATTTTCAAAAATAAAAAAACATTAGCTTCTTTAATTAAAAAACTAATTTAAAAATTAGTGAAAAACTAGTGTTAACTTTGTCAACGCTCCTTAGAGTCGATCTTTAAAAAGCTTACACTAATAAATTAGCGTTTATAATTTTTATATGGCACACTCATGCATTGCAATCTGACTATTAATTAATGTATTGGCTTTTGCTTGTTAGCGTATGCTAAGCCAAAAGTCGATGCTAATATTTTCTTGTAGTGCTTTTGACTCTATTTTATGATCTTTGTCTTGATGAATGAAAAATAGAGAAAATAAGACTTTATTTTTTCATTAGTGATTTATATAGATATAAATCCCATTATTTTGTTAGAACCATCAAATAATTATTATAATTATTTTTTTTATCTTTCATTAATAATTTATTTACTCCTTTAGTTAACAAATCACCTAGATTTATGAGACATAAAAACCTTAAGGTCTATTCAATTATTTTTGTAAATCATGAGAATATAAAAAAAAAAAAACAAATATTCATGAATATTTGGGATATCATTCAGCATAGAACCGATGGAACTACCAGTTGGATCTATTGATCCCATGCGATATAGGAATCAATCAAAGTTCTCAATCATGTATTCTAATTATAAATATTATTACTATAATTTTAGAAAACTCAATACACTTATGATTGTTCAAGAGTTAGCAAGTTTGAAAATTCTAGTTCAAAAGATAAAGTCAAGGATACATTTGAGAGACGACTTGATTGAGAATATGCCAAAAAAGTTTAGTAGGTGACGAAGGTGAAAAGGTCTAGGGTTCCTCGTCAATGAACACGACCCAAGAAATTAGTCTCGGAAGAACTTTCTGCTTCTCAAGAGTGGACTATTCTTCTTCCATCATTTTTTATTTAACAAAATAATATTGTGTGGGTCGGGGAGTTAGTGAGATTCTTTGCTGAGATCTTTGAAAATTTTAATGTGTAAAACACTATTTACATGTTTAAATTTTTTTTTTATCAATAATAGATAACTAATATATACATAAAAATCACTTCAAAGGTAATCTAATTTGTATAAAAAAAAACCCCAACCACAAAATAACTAAAACAAAACAAGACAATTTAGAGGAATAATACACCAATCAAAATGAGAAAAATTAATAGAAAAAAATTTAGTGATAATCTAAGACTAAACCTTCAATTGAACCATAAAAAAAATCTCAGAATAATTCAATACTCCACTTTTGTATATGTTTACATATAATATACACTCAATTACATATTATTTATTTAATATTATAAATTTTTAGAATAATTAATTATTTTATGACACAACTTAAAGTTTCCATCAACAAATTGTTTGGATTTCAAGTTTGTTCATATAATTATGTCTCAGTATTTAGCGATTCTGTTATGATTTATCTCGAAAAATATTATGTTGGTAAATTAAATTATAGGAGAAAAAAAGTATTTATGAATGATATAAAAATGAAAATCTAAAACTTTTGAGTGTATTGAATTACAATAAAGAGTTCATCACTATGAATCTTTTCTCAATAAAAAACGTTGTTAATTATTCATATATAAGTGGAGTTGCACATTGTGTAGCTTTGAATTCAAAGGATTTTGGACACACATATAATATATGAAGGATTTTAAGTTGGTCAAATATTTGGAGAGTTCTAGAAATTGTGGGAACAAAGAGCTGGACTTAGAATGTCCTGTGTGTGATGAGTGTGGGGCTATACAACAAAATAACCCTTTTCTTTGCTTAAAAAAGAAAGCCATTTTTGCCTTGACTTTATGGCCATAATCGAGATTTTAGTGCCATAATCAAGATTGCAGTGTCAAAAATCCAAAACTTTGTCAACCAATTTGGTCAAATAGAAACAAAGACCAATAAAGTGAAGGATATTGGGTAGCTGATAAGAGAAAGAAAAACATGTGACGGGCAATTTAATAGGAAAAAAATGTGACAAAAAATGTAATAGAAAAAAAAAAGAACAGAAGTGAGTATATTTAATACGGGAGAGAAATTTTTAGTTTTTTGGAAATTTGAATTTATAAATATTTTGTTTCTTATTTTAATATACTTTTTCAAATAATATTTTCAGGGAACATTGTTATCTAGATAATTCTTTTTCATAAATTGTTTTTATAGGATATGTTAGATTTTTTTTTTTTCAAGTTGAAAAATGTTTTTTTTACTAAGCAAATGCCACATTACTCTTATTTTTAACTATTTAATGGGATATAAATTAAATTTTCTCAAGTTCTTTTTATTAAATTAAATATTAAATCTTTAATTTTCGTGAATGGAGGTGCTCAAGTTAATTTCCTTGACCAAATATGAAAAATAGAAGGATCTGTTTTTGTATAAATTTAAAAGGAAATAAAAATAAAATAACATTAAATCAAAATAAGTTTTATTATATTCATAGTAGGTAACCAAGTCATTTAAATTTGATGGATTAAACTAGATTATTCAACCCGTTAATTTGTCTTGTCCTAACTCGTTTAGCCTATCAAACCACTAGTCGCTAATATTTTTTAAAAAAAATTATTATATGTTTAAGTATAAGGTTCCTATTCTATAACTTCTGTAAAGATTTTAGTGTTACTAAAAGAATAAAAATATATGTTTGTTATTGATGCTATTTTAGTTTATAAAATTAATTCTTCTAACACTTGTAAAATAATACTTACATAAAAGTTGGACTAAATTATTAATATCCTTTAGGTTATTTAGGCTTTCTTTCTCCGTTGATTCCATTCCTTGATTGTGATTTTGTTATATAGTAGACAAGGACAGTGAGAATCTTATTAATCCATTTGTGCGGTGCTCTTCCAATCACCTGGACTTCACCTTTGGTTGAGCCATTTTATGGCGGATAGGTTGTTAGACAGAAACGATAACTCTTTTTGGGATCCCCACTGACATCTATAGGCTCCCTAGTGTTGTCGTCAGTTGCCACGTCCCAGTTCAAGAATTTTAACTTGATTCCCTTTAGAAGTACGCATTCAAAGCTATATCAAATGAAATTTCCTTTTTCCTTAGGATTGACTAACTCATATTCAAGTGCCTTCCACATGGAACTTTTCCACTCTTCCATCGTTAAAGTTCTCATTTGAATATTTGCTACTACAACCAGAACCTGCATCAACAACCGCTGTGCCACAGGTTGGGCCTCGGGTTTTTTAGCCACCATCGCACTTCCTACTCATTGAGGCTTGGTCCTTGTCCTAATGGTTGGATATAGGTTGCATACTTTAGCATCATACATTTTTGGGGCAAGTTCATTCAGCAAATGAGTTGTTACACATTCTTTATCATCTTTTAACTTTTATGACCACCATCCTGTTATCTTAATCGACCAACACCATTTGTGGGGTCTAGGTTAGCACACAGTTGGGCTTCGTAACCCAACTTCTGATTCATCCCACATCCCCAATTTTTATTTCCAAAAATGGTCCACTTGGAGCTTTTGGTTCATCGCACTTCCTACTTATCGAAGCTTGGTCCTTGCCCTAATGGTCGGGAATAGGTCGCGTGCTTTAGCGCCATCCATTTTTAGGACTAGTTGATTCAACAGATGATTTGTTACAAACTCCTTAGCATATTTTGACTTCCATGGCCATCGTCTTGTTGTCTTAATCAACAAACACCCTTTGTGAGGTCTAGGTTAAAACCCAGTTGGGCACTGTAACCCAACTTCTAGTTCATCCCACATCCCCATTATTGATTACCAAAAATGGCCCACTTGGAGCTCTCAATTCCAGGACACAGACCAACAAAGCATTCACATTGTCCTACCTATTTCATGTTTAAGAATAGGTCGAGGGTGTTGCATCCTCATATGCCTCTAATCATTAGATTTACCTGATAGAACTCAATTGTCGGCTCCAGCTAACCTATAAGAGATTCAGAGGGAACCAACTACTAGACAATTCGATTAGTCTTTCACCCTTATAATTGAGTCAGCTGAACAATTTTCATGTTAGTATCGAGTTGAATCATTTAGTCATATATGGTTTACAGAATAAAATTAACCTATCCTAATGTAATATAGGATCAACCTAGGTCAGTCCAAGAAAAACATGTTCTTGGAATACACTGTGTGATATTCTTTTATTTGCAAAATAAAATTGGGGGATTTGAATTGAGATTAGAATTGAAAACTAACAAAATCGTTAAATAGAGTAGATAATGGATCATCTAAAGACAATCATTTAGAGAACTGTCTATCAACAATTAAAACACAAAGAAGTAAAATGTAAATGAAAGTGAGTAAGAGAATTAAAAGTAAACTTGAAACATAAACTAAAAGCTGAAATTAAATGAACAAAAATTAAAGTTGTAGTGAAGAACTAAAACTAGAGTATGTGTTTGATGCTTTTAAGGGAAAACTTTGTTAAACGGTTCAGTGAAGACATGAATGTAAAGTGAATTAAAATTATAGTTTATTTCTTAGTAAAAGTAAAATACAGAAAAATTCATACAAAATGAAAGTTAAGTACAACTGTTAGACTGTCTAGATGACAATTGTCTACTATACCTTCTAATAGTCCTACTGAAGAAGAATTGAGCGTCCGATGGTATCCTAAATGACAAAAGTCTAAATTGTGAAAACATAAAAGACAGAAATCTAAATTGATAGAATGTAAACTGCAAAAAAAGTAAATTGCGAGAATGTAAATGACAAAGATTATAAATTGTAGAAATATAAACATTAGAAACGAAAAACAAAGCATGATTGAAATTTAAAGTGCAAATGAAATGAATTGAAACTAAAATGAATAAAGTGCACAATTGTAAACAAACATGAATTAAAAAGATTTGCATAAAATAAAAGTGAATTTCACTCTAGAAAAGAAAAACAAGAAACAAAAACCATGGTAGAGTAATCTTAAACTTTGAATGCAAGAAACATAAATGTGGATTTCTTGTTAATGAATAAAACACAAAACCAGTTAGTTTGTATGTTCAATCGAAAATAGAATTCAAAAATAATCTTGAGGAAGAAAATAACTCAAATAGAACATCACCTAACATGATTTCGTATTCACTGTTACCCCTTTCCAGAATTCAATTAACTTTCAAAGATGATATTTTGAAAAATGTAAAACACAAGGAAAGTAAAGTGCAAGGAGAAGAAGAAAGACAAGAGAAAGAAGAAGATAGAACGAAGAACTCGAATAGACAAAATTGTAAATTGAAAATAGAGAAAACTAAAAGCTATAAAAATTGCACAATGAGTTTCCTAACTACTTAACTACTACTCATGCCTCTAAAACTTATTCTTCTCTTCATCTCGTTCCTATTTATAGTTTCAAATCGCTAAAAATTTAGCTAAAACAAAAATTAGGCCCAAAAAAAATCTAATACAACAATATATTGTCTTCAGCTTCTTAGACCATATAATGCTTCATTGACCTTTTGATTGTCTATTACTCTCTTTCATGATCCAAATGTCTTCCTTAAAGTTCCATAAGTCAAATGTCACTAATAAGTAATGCATCAGATGTTCTATGCATAATTTTAGCTGAAAGATATAGTTTTTGTAATATATTTACTACAATTATAACTTTCTACAAAAAATGAAGATATATGCTAAAAACATAAAATAAGGATAAAAGAAACATTTAGGACATACAATTAATCTAGAAAAACATAAAGAATATAGGAAAAATTAGCTCCAGAAGAGGGTTGAATGGATTTTGAACTCAATTTGCAGCGGATAAAGAACACATAAGCAAAGCGTCTAACATAAACATGAAGAACACATCACGACATATTTTATACTAGTTCACCTTAACTCTTGGGTTACATACAATTCTCTCTCAAGAACACTACTTAAGAGGTTCCACTGATCAAACACTGGTTACAATGAGTACACAAACCTCTCTAGGTCATGATGAGCACATAAACTTCTCCAGGTTATACGAGTACATAAACCTCTCCAAATTATACAAGTACACAAACCTTTCTAGGTTATATCAGTCTTAATCTCTCCCTGATGTTAAGATCTCTCAAGATACAAGAAGAACACTCTCAAAGAGAACACAATCAAAGCTCACTGGGTATACTTCATAATTTGAAGAATTATAAAGTTTAAACACATAATCAAAAAGACTAGATGTTCTAAACAACTGATATGAAAATTCTCATGTATGTGGAATCTTTTCGTACAATGTTGTTCGTTGTTTTGTTGTTATCTTTATTGTTGTCTTTTGATCCTTTATATAGCTTTGTAAAGAAGAGTGTTTGAAGCTTGAAACAACAAGACTTGATGTTGCATAGATTTCGCTCTACATATCTTCATCAATTTTGCAGTAGATCCTTTAAAAGGAAACAATTGATCTAATAGATATTTTGCATCTTTAAACATTAATCTGCTTAAGGAAACAATTGAAAAATATTCATAATAT
Organism: Phaseolus lunatus; assembly: GCA_013389735.1. Taxonomy (NCBI): domain Eukaryota; kingdom Viridiplantae; phylum Streptophyta; class Magnoliopsida; order Fabales; family Fabaceae; genus Phaseolus; species Phaseolus lunatus. The sequence continues at coordinate 6,691,592 of CM023861.1, forward strand.
TTTGTAATAAAAGAAAATCGATCAAAATTAAATAGAAGCATGAATTTGAAAACCTTTTGTTTTTTAAAACTCTTGTAAACATTGTATTTCGAAAAATTTGCAGACTTGTATAATTTTAAACATTGAAGCATATCTTTTATTTAAATGATTAAACAAGATTGATACAAATTTCATAAATGTTTAATAATCATTGAAGAGGTTAGAAATATTATGCAAAAAAAAAATTGAAATTTAGAAAGATCTTATTGAATAGGTTGCCTAGTGCGAAAGCAAAGGCAAGGGTATCTAATGTGTTTAAGACCACAAGAATGTCTAACACGTTGAGCATTGGGACCTCCTAATTTAACACTATAAGATCGTCTAACATGTTTAACACTTGTGACACAGTCTAACACATTTATTATAATGAGATCGTCAAACACATTTAACACTCTGAGACCATCTTGCATGTTAATATTGTAGATTGTCTAACATGTTTAACTTAAAAACTTCACATGAAAATCAACTTTGTTAGATTCCTTTACACATATTATAATTTTGTTATTATCAAAATCTCATAGACATACTTATCCTCATAAGACCATCTCTAAGGGGGTATTAGATCGTCTAGAGGTGATTAGACAGTATAATGTCCTAACAATCTCCTCTTTTTTAATAATGACAAAAATTACAAGTTTTAATAACATCATAAAAGCATTAACAATAATATCAGATATATTTTGCACAATGACAACAAATAGACACTCTATATTTGATGTTTATGTGAATTCTACAAGTAAACTTATACAAAGAATTAAGAACACAATTGTAAAATGTAAAAACAACTTAGAAAAAGAAAACTATTTCTATTACTCTTATTTTATTTTCTCCCCTTATTGACATCATCAAAAGGGTTCATAGAAAGAAATCATCATTTTTACGAAGGGAATTAAGGTGGTTGTTGTGAAAGGGGTTGTCTCAACTGATTTAGGATTTTAGTTAAAAAAATTTGTATTTGGGTAGAAAAAGATGAAGCAAGATTTTGAAGCCGTTGAGAGTGATGTTCCTCCATATCTCTTAAATGTTGGTGATAACTTCTCTTTCTTTTTTAAACCTTTCTTCCATTTTTGTGAGACGTTGTTGGACAACTTCTCGTTCAGGTGCAAAGCTTGTTGAATCAATTATTGAACCGTTGAACAAAATGTCTGGAGCGATTGGAACAAGAGTAATAGGTGAAGGCACAAACTCCAAATGTTAAAAAACTTCCTTAGCGACTTCTTCATGTGACTCCAATGTAGCATTCAAAAGAATTTCAATAGCTCCCTATGCTCCTATTATGATAGCATCAAGATTAGATTTTCGTTGAGAAAAAGATTCTTTAACAACTTTATGCCAACCCAAAACGAAATTGAAATTAACTTTCAACATATCTAACTTCAAACAACATTGGGAAAAGGAGACCTTTATGTCTTTCTCCAAAGAGAAAAAGGTTGAAGAATCCATGGGGTTTATGATTTTGGTAAAGAGATGAAAGGGGGTGCAAAGAACTTAGACAGATTTTTTTGGTTGATGGTAAAAGAATTTTAGGTTAAACTATGTATATATATGGATAAGCTAAAAATGATAACATTACAATAGTAATATTTATATAAAAAAAAAACTCAAAATTTCTTTTAAAAACAAACAAAAAGCAATTAAAGCATAGCAAAACATGTGGGATTTCCTGAAGTGTCTAATGTATATAATTTTAGACATCTTAGACTGTCTATTTGAATATAAAAGAAACTTAGACCTTCTAATGCATGTATTCACCTAGAACCTCTATCTAAACATAAACACTGATACTATTTACAACAAGAAACTTTTGTTCAACCAATACATAGAAAATAGAAATACTTATCTTCTACACATTGTAAAATAAACCGTTTAAACTAGAAATTCTTATTAGTAGAATGTAGATGTCTCATATTTGTCAGACTTGTTCTCATGAGTCTCACTCAATTTTTTTTTTGTTTCTTACGTTAGGAACATGAACTCCCTTGCCATTGTGAACTGTGAGTATCCATTGTCTTTTTTTTTCAGAATTGAAGTCTTTTTGCTTGGATTTAATATCTAGAAGAGGAATTGTTTTTGTTTTTGGTGCCCGTACTTGTTTGGATCCTTTCTTTTTTATTTTTCTTCATGGTTCCTATTTGGGACACCATCAAATCCAGATGGAAGCAGAAGCTAGGATTCAACTGAGGAAAGCAGACAAGTGGTAGATGTAGTTGCTCTGATCGAGGAAATAAGTTGGACGAGAAGACTAATATAGAAGAAGAACTGGCAAACAATGGTGAGTTATCTTCATATGAGATCTATTATAAGATGAAAGCCATTGTGACCAGATTTCGTTGAACATGTTGATATTAGGTATGGGGATTTGTATCTTTGTCTTCATATTTCTATTTGCAATAACCCAAATTTAAATAAGATGTGAATAAACTACGGTGGTTTAAGTTGTCATTGAAAATCCCAAGTTTCAAAAAATGGTTGGACAACTACGTTTCAAAATCATCATTAAAGAAGGGTTTTAACAATTTTTAAAATCTTCTTTTTCAGTAGTGATATAATCAAACTAGATCATATATCTCTGAATAAGACCTAGATTTGTTAGACTATCAGCAAAATCATTTTATTCTTTATAAATATGAAATCATTTACACGTTATAGTTTATCTCTTTAACCCACCACTTGTGACAATCAATTCATATAAAGAGTTCCAATTATATATGACTCTATAAACATTTTTTTTTGCATTCACCTACTATAAATTGATTTTTAACCAATTTTCTTGATTGTTTATTCTTAGAATTGATTTTTTTTTATAAAACTAGTTTTGTGGTTTATTTAAATGGATAACATCAGGAAGGTTCACCAGTTTTCATTCGATTTGGTGTTATTTTGTTTTTAATGTAATTGATATTATGAGTTTACTTAATTGTGTTTGATAGCAATATGCCGGACATCAAATTTAACCCTTTCAATCTAGAGTTTCGCAGAAAAAGTCATACATTAAACATTATTTTAATTATTAAATAAAAATTAATTTTAGAAATTAAAATAATTAGTTATTATATTTATTAAATTAGAAATTATTTTATAAAATAAAAAAATTAATAATATTTAAAATAATTTCTATTATTAATAAAAATTTATAAAATAATTTTTAAACTAGTATCTAACCATTAACTACTAGTATTTTGAATTCTAAATTAGTTTCTAAAAGATTAATAAAAATTAATTAAAATATAAAATAGTTAGATATTAATATTTTAATTCTAAAATTGATATTTACAAATTTTATAGCTAATTTTAAATATCAATTTAAAATTTAATTTATAAATTTTTATTAATGATAAAAACTACTTTATATATTAATAATTTTTTAATTTATAAAATAATACTAATATAGTAATAAATTATCTTTTATCTCTAAAATTAATTTTTATTTAATTATTTTTTATAATGAATCTTACTTTTTAGGTGTATATAGAAAGTTTATGAATCATTTAGGGTGTTTTGAAACCATCTGTATCCTTATAGTGACATATAGCCTTAATTAATAGTGAAAAGTGAAGGTTTTATTCCTGAAACGTTGAAATGAAAAAGGAAATACAAAGTTGTGATGAGTTATAGCTTATTATTGAAACTAGTTGATCCTTGCAAAATCAAGAGACTTTTTTCCAGCATGAGCATTCCCAAAGAAATTCTTCATGTAATCCTGGAGCAGAACTTGTCTGTAACGGGCCAGCCCATCTTTCTCCACCACCTCTGCCAATGGACCTATCCTTTCTGTAACTTTTGGCATTGTAAACACAGGAACTGATACCCTCGATTGGCTGCTAGTTGTCCTTACTCGGTGTTCAGCACTCTTATACTTCCCATTGCTCAGTATCTTACATTACATTAATTAACACAAACAAACCACGGTTATCACAAACAGAACATACTATATATACTCAACATGTAAAATTTTTCTAATTATTCAATCATAAACCATGTTATGTTGAATACCAACAACTTTTCTTCCGACTGATACTGGACTCGATTCTTTTAAATAAAGTTTCAAGTTCCAATATGGTATTATTGGGATGGGAGACAGTGATTAGTCAAATTTCTAACGATTAGTGAATAATAACGTTGGTGTCGTACCAATGACATGGTTAAAGAAAATTACCAAATGGGATTTGTTTATGTAACTAATAATTTCTGGTAAATTACTAGTGCAACGTTGAGTCCATCGGTATCTACTAATCACAAGTTGCTTTATCCGTAAATAAAATGATATCAGTTGCCACGAAATGCGACTTATAGTAAGTGAAAACAAATGAAATTTAAGTTATTAGTTACCTTCCATTATTAAAATGGATTTTGATTATTTCTAAATTTTGAGTTATTATTTTATATTATACGGATATTGACATGTACACTAAAGATTAACATAAGACATAAACACCAAAATATAAATTTATATATTATATAATTATAAATTATATGATAGTAAATCATTATTATTAAAAAATATATCTTATAGTTGAAATTCATTTAAAGAGAAAATTAACACCTTTAACAAATTTCACATATTATAAGGAGATATGATAGAAAATTTTAAAAAAATTAATAATATATATATAATTTAAATATTTATGATTATATATAAGATTTATTTTTTATTTTATAATCATTATAAAAATTTATTTTATAAATTCTGAGTTTTTAGAAAATTATTATATTTATCTTTTTTAAAATTGTATTGCAACTGATAAAAATTTAAAAAATATTTTTTAAATTAAATATTTCACTTATATGATAGATATGTCAATATTCAATACATGTCGAACACAATAACACACCAAGACGTGTACTAACTTTATAGGTTATCATAAACTTTTACTTCTAAGAATTTAGGGTAGCAAACCTGTAAAGTATCACCAATATTAATAACAAGAGCTCCAGGGATTGGAGGAATTTCCAACCACTCTTCTTTGTCAGCATCATTCTGTTCGTCCACTTTGACATACAAGCCTCCAATGCCATCTTGGAGCAGCACTGTGATAGCTCCCATGTCAGAGTGACGCCCAACACCCACTGTGAGATCTGGATTTGGGCATGCTGGATAGTAGTTCATGTTAACCATCTTCATTCCCAGAAGCCTCTCCATTTCTGAATCTTTCAGTGTAACCCCGAGCTTACCAATTAAGACTTCCACAATGTCTCTAACCATCTTAGTTGATAACTTCAAATACTCAAGTGCAACTTCCCTAAAAATACACAAACATAATTAATTTAAATCCTTCATATTATTGATGCACTCTTTAATCAATTTCTTATAATTTACCATAAATTTTTTTTTTTCTAGTTGAATTGATTACACTTTGATCCTTAGATAAAGTTTCTAGTTGAAAATTTAAAATGGAAAAACCTTATTATAAGAAAATTTCACTCTAGGTTAAATTTTATAAATAAAAAAAGTGGTTAAAATGAAATATCTTACTAAATTTAATCATTCAAGTTATTTTTAAAGATAAATCATTAACTAATGATATGATTATCTAAAATATTTCTCATGATGTAATTAATTTTCTAAAGTATAAACATAAATTACGAAAAAAAAAAAAGATATTTAATTTTTTTTTTGTTCTGATTATTAGATTTTTTTTTATTTTAGTTTCTAACAATATTTTTAATATTTTCTGCCATGACAAATTTAAAAAAAAATATTTAAATAATGTTTTTAGTAGTGACATAAAGTGTTTTAAGAAACATTTTAATAACCAAGATTAAAATATTTAAAACATTTTAAGAACTAAAAGAATTCAAAAACATTTATCTACAAAGAAAACCAAATCCGATAATTTATAAAGAATCACATACATATTTAACACAAACAATTAATACGTGAACATAATAAATCTATTATATTTATAATAATGATTTTGAAACATAAACCGATAATTTTTATCAGTAGATAGTGTGTATAAACTTTTATTGAGAGTATCATGCAATTCCACCAGTAAATACTTCAAATGCTTGAGATACTGATGAGGGTAATACGAAGAGAGAAGAGTAGAATGGAATATGGCTGAGGGTTACTGGAATAGTATCAGATTCAGATATGGCAGGATCTAAAAGATTGCAGTTTATTTTCTGCTGTATGATGTTTGGTTTGTATGAGAACACTGTAGTTCAAATAACTTTCACTTTAAACTCTTACATATATGATGATTTAACCATTTTCTTTAAAAAAGAAATTTACTCTTGTAATTTACAAATCGTGAAGAGAGAGTAGAGTAGAAGGAAAATCATACTTGCACTGATTAGGCCAATATTGAAGAGCTTCTTCTTCACTGGTAAATGTCATACTGATATAGTCTTTCCATTCCAAGGCCTTCTCTTTCTCTGGCACAAAGCTAGTCCCATATTTTACCCCAGGGCTTGGGCTCACCCCACTGCAGTAAACAACTTTCTTTTCTGGTGGCAAACTGAAGAATGTGTGTGCTGCAGCTTTAAGTGATTCCAACAACTCCAAAGGCACACCATGATTCACCACCTGAAAGAACCCAAGACTCTCAGCAGCTCTAGCAATCTCATCCACCACTTTCTCATGCTCAGCTCCATTCAGCTTTGACAAGTCAATGGGTGGAGCATCACATACCCCTGAATCATGCTTCTTGATTCTTTCCCTTGGAGGTTGTATGTACCTCTCTGGCACCTCTGACACACCTGAGTCTACCAAACCTTTCACACCATTGCCATCTCTGACCACAAAATCATACAATGAATTTGAGGAGTTGAAACTTGGAGCCATGCGGTTAAGTCAAGTTTCCTTATAGGCTAATTGTTTGTGCAAATCAAAGTTCAGTAGAAATTGGCATGATCTAGTGGCAGAGGCCAGTCCCTATATATACATATATTGGATCTGTGGATATCAATAAATTGGATATGTGGATATCAATAAATTGGATCTGTGGATATGAATAATTAATAACATTTGTTTTATTTTTTAATTTAAAATTCTAATATATATTATTATTATTATTAAAGTGGTTTGTCAAGTGAATGTTATTTTTAAAAAGAGTGTCAACAAAACTTTTTCCTAAAGAAAAACTCTTTGTTGAGCAAGATTCAGGGCTTCGAAGAAAGTAAACGTATTAAAAAATCAACCAGTAGGGTATAGTAATAGAGCATGTGTTGGGTATATAATAATAAATATCCTTCACTACTAACAGCAATAATCAAAACTAAAATCAATTTAATGGAACTTGAATGAACTAGAAGTAGGTCGAGTTCAACAGAAAAAAAAAAATCAAAGGAACAAAATAATTAAGAGTATCATATATATATACATATATATATATATATATATATATATATTAGAAAGATATACCTTTAAGGACATTAATTTCGAAAATTATATTAATAAACTATCCATGGAAAAAGATATATATAGTCTTGGAATTACATTCAACATTGGATGTATAATTTAGGAAAGACATTTTCTAGAAACATTTTTCTTTGACCATCCTATCAATACTTATACATTATTTCTACTTTTTTTGTTTCAATTTAACGTCTTGTTCTATCATTATAGTAATAACCGATAACACATTGTATTATGTAAAAAATGTTCTCATTTGATTATGCTCCTTATATAAAAGCATTTATTTCAAACTTTAAAGTCGTAATGCACGGATAAGATATAAAATATTTACTTTAAGAGTCCAAATATATTGACATCGTCTGCACAGTAACACACATTTAATGTTGTAAATGTGATAATGATCTGGTAAAGTGAGATTGTGTTCGGTGATGTGGCAAGTTCAAAATATAGTTATGCAAATGAGCAGTGAGGCGCAAGCCTCAAAATAGGATAAAAAAGAATATATTACATCAGTTCTTAGTAACAACCAGTGTACTATATTATTATTATTTTTTACTCAAAATGACTCATATTACACCAGTTAAGTCATCTAACCAATGTAATATTATGACCCATATTCAAAAAACTTTTAACTTTTTTTTTCATGAAAAGTGGGTGGCCATAAACATCACAAAAGTGACCACTTACAGACACACGGGTAACCAGTTTTGCGTGTGCCAGTACATGTGACCAGTTACATACACACAAGTAACCACTTTCAGTTTGGCAGTCTTTTCGCTCTACCCACACTTTTTCCTTGGAGCGAAAACTGTAGGTTTTCAGTCTACTTGGTTTTGGCCATGTTTTCGCTCCACCCACTAGTGTTGTTGTGGGCGTTGTAAAATGTGAATTACATATAACACCAATTGCTCCACCGGTGTTATATGTGGTCATATATTATACCGATTATTCGAGCTAACTGGTGTAATATAGGGACTTAAATGTGTAGTTGGTAAGCCAAAATATTACACCGGTTGGCTCAAGTAACCGATGTAATATAGGGCCAATTATGATTGATGAGTGAAGCCAATAATGTTGAACACTTGAACAACAAACAAAGAAGCAGCAACAACCGCACAAGAAAGATGTTTACCTGATTTTTAACGCCCTACACCGAAAAAAGTATGGTTTGTGCTTCGCTTGTTCTACTGCTTGGTCCGTGCTTCCCGCTGCTTCTTTCTCCCTCCCTCCAACGAGGCTACTACTTCTTTCTCCTTTTCGTTTGATCTTTCCTTTTGTTTCCGCACTCGCACTCAAACGCTAAACCCTTACACTCTTACAAAATTGTCCTCAGTGCCACATCCTCACCCAATGCCACATCTGTAGCGTCAAATATATGTTAGTGGGAAGAAGGTGTTAATAAAACATTTTCGTTACTTTAATTATGCTTTTATATTTATGGTAATGTATCCATGATTATTTATTACTGTTTTTTCTTCAAAATGAATATAATATGTTGGCAGTCACCTTAAGACTGCCCACTGAATGATTCTTAAGGTAATTATAATCATTATTCACTACTTTTTATTCACATGTTACATGTTTTAAATGTTAATTTTATTGTAATGAAATAGATAAGAAAATGATAATGAATGGGGTTACTATTTGATGTATTGGATGTCAAGCATAATTATAGGTTATTTGACAAATTCTAGCATGTAAGTAAGTTTTGGGCAACTTTCATATTGAAATTAAGTTTAAATATATCCAAATTTTTACTTGACATGATAATTGTCTACCAAAAAGAACTACATTTCTTTGAACAATAGATGTCACAATTTATACATATTTATACACTGAGTTAGACATCTTCATCAGTCTCACTTCCTCCTACACAACTCCTACATCTTCCTACATAAGAACAACACAGTAATGATGAATCCGATGACGAATGGTTCAATATTGTAAATTCGAACATGAAAAACAATGGATATTGTTAGAGAAAAAGTCCAATTAAGTGCTAAAAATAACTAAATATAAATAAGGTCATGCTTCATTTATAAGATGATAGCTTATTTCAACAACAAATTATGTAAGATGAAAGTATTTTGTCTAAAAAACAATAAAACGCTATACAACCTCAATTTACGTCTAATAAAGTTTTTACAAATTAGATTAAATACGAATAGACTTAAGCTTACCTCATATTACACAAAAACTAGATGATTATTTTATGTTATAGAGGATGTCTATTACTTTTGTCTGCCAAGAAAATATGTTTGCAAGCACAAATCCATTAAATGATCTCTTGAATAAAGAGATAAATTTTTTTTTCTTCAATAATTTACTGATGCTAGCATTGACAACTATGGAAAGACTATCTACTTCATATGACTTTACACTTTAGAAAAATTCAAGCAAAGGCACACTTCCCTAGAAGATATAATTACATCTAGTTATTAGGAGGTTATGTAAGAAAAGAAAAGAACATTTAATGTTGCACGAAGTGCATTTAATACATCCTTCACATTTAAGCTCATCATATGAAAGAAGAACATTCAAAAGAGTTGAAGTTGCTTAACAACCAGAAAGAAATTTACATTGGCTACTTTGTTTAGAGCCTATATAAAGCAATTCAAAAAGAATATGAAAGTGGAAGACCACATTGCACTGTATTGAAACTCTGCTAAAATTTCTACGCCCATCAAAAGCTTCAAAGTGAACACAATTTATGTTCAATTAGCAAATTAGAGGAGATTGCGCAAATTTTTTATACATCTACAAATGATATTTCTCTCTGGTGAGGAACTCTATGATTTGTTGATAACCACTTACGTAATCTTCTTATCTTAGCTAGGAGTGGTTCTTTTGTAAAAAATAATTAGTTATTAGTTAAGAGTGTCTATTGTTCAAAGAACACTCAATTAAGTCATGAGTAACTTGTGAAAAAATACTTGGTTAAGCAATGGGTGAGTTATGAAAGAATATTTGATCAAGCCAGAAGTGGCTTGTGAAAGAATACTTGGTCAAGTCATAATTGGCTTGTGGAAAGAATACTTAAATAGAGTGAGCCAAGAGTGGTTGGGAGCCGAAACAATACTCAAGGGATTAGTTTTTGGAAGGTTACGTAAGAAAAGAAAAGAATAGTTAATGTTGCACAGAGGACATTTAATGCATCCTTCACACTTAAGCTCATCATAAGAAAGAAGGACATTTAGAAGTGTTGAAGCTACTTAACAATCAGAAACAAATTTACATTGCTACTTTCTTTAGAGCCTATATAAAGAAGTTCAAGAAGAAGAAGAAAGTGGAAGACCACATTGCAGTGTCCTAAAACTCTACTAAAATTTCTACGCCCATTAAAATCTTTGTAGTGAACTCAATTTATGTTCAATTAGCAAATTAGACGAGATTGCACAAATTTTTTATACATCTACAGATGATATCTCTATCTAGTGAGCAACTCTGTGATTTGTTAATCTTCTTATCTTAGCAAGGATTGGTTCTTTGGTAAAGAATAGTTGGTTATTAGCCAAAAGTGTCTGGTGTTCAAAGAATAGTCAATTAAGTCATGAATGACTTATGAAAAAAATACTTGGTTAAGCAATGACAGAGTTGTGAAAAAATATTTGATTAAGTTAGAAGTGACTTGTGAAAGAATACTTCGTTAAGTTATAAGTGACTTGTGGAAAGAATACTTAAATTAGATAAGCTAAGAGTGGTTAGGAACTGAAACAATACTTAAGGAATTAGTTAGGAGTGACTACAAATTCAAATAATACTTGCATTATACTTCCTAGGATTAGTTTGCTTAGTAAAATTCAATATGTTGATTGAGAACTAGATGTAGTATGTGTCATCAGACGAATCAGTATAAAAATATAATGTGTATTTCTTTTCCCTTTATCTCTTTGCATTGCATCTTATTATTATCAATATTGACTTGGGAAGAAGAGATATTGTTTATTTTTTATTGAAAAGAAGAAAAGTTATTGTGAGAAAAAATCTACTTATTTATATCATTCATAATGTTACAATGTTTAAAATACTTTAACAAAGTAAATCATTAAAGCTATAAACTTGCGTCTATTAGAAACTAACACTTGAAAAAGTTATTAAAAATATAACACTTGAAGAATTTGGAGAAATGCATGAAGAGAGACACTACAGTAGGTGATTTCTTTAATTATTTTACATCTATGCATGGAGTTGACTTTTAATTAGCCAATTAATTGTTAGATGATAGGAATGAAATTAAAGTGTTATTTAACAAAACTATAAAGCATGTAGAATGGCTTTTTCCTAGGAAGGTCAACTATTATGAAAATCAAAAGTCTTGTACAGTACTAGAAAATACTTATTACCTGCATATTTTTTTATGAATTTTTTTTTACTGAAAATTTATGCATATTTTTTCTTAAATTTTTTGGCAAGAAATTCATTTGGCTTTTCATATGAAATATATTTAGCAGGAAAAATTTGTAGAAGTGGAGCTTTTTCCACATCAAATTCGTGTAGATTTTTTCATGTTAAATTATTTCCAAAAAAATATTGTAATTATTATTATGAGGAAAAAGTGAAATAGTTTGAATTAAGATAAATAGAGTGGGAAGTGATGGAGAACCACTGAAAAGTTTATAAGTTTGTGAGTGATTGAAATATTATTTTTCTTAATATATAAAAAGTAAGATTATAAATTTATTCTTATATTTAAAAATAATTAAAAATAAATATGATTTATTTATTTTTAATTTTAGTTGTTTATAATTAAAATATTTTTTTTTTATACTATGTAAGAACTAATTTCGAAATAAATATAAATTATGTAAGAACTAATTTCGAAATAAATATAAATTATGTAAAATTATTCGAATATGGAAAATTGTTAGAATTATTATTTTTTTGATTAAAAGTAATTTTAATATTCGTAATTGTATGAAAATAAATTTTGTTTCAAATCAAAATAAAATTTTAATCTTCATAATTATAAAAAAAATGTCTGTAGAAATATGAAAGTGTAGTAAATTTAACAAGTTAAAGCAAATGTGTAACGAATTTAATTGATAAAAATACAAGATTATAATTTTATCCTTATCATAAAAATTAATTAAAAATTAAATATAAATTACTTTTTAGTACACAAAATTTGTCCGGTTTAAAATATGATTTCTACTGCTATTAAATATCTCAATTAAATTGACATAGTTGATATATGAAAAATTGTTAGATAAAAATAATTAATATTTAAATATTAATAATTATAAAAATCTAATTAAAATTTTTTTCTTATTAAATTTAAATAATAATAATATTTTTATATTAATTTTTATAATTAATATTATTATTATTATATAAATTCTTTTTTATTATAAATAATTATATTTATTTTTATTATTTATTATCATTTATTTTTATTGGTAATATTTTTAAATACTTTTATGGCATAAATTTATCTAATATTTCATATTTTTATTTTTATAAATACTATTTTATTTTCATTATTATTATATTATATAATTTACTATACTATTTTATCCTTATCTATTTTATATATATATATATATATTAATAATTATAATTATATATAATAGTAATAATATAAAATATTTATTTTACATATAAATAATTAATTTATTATGTAGGAAAGATAATCGGTTATTGAGTGAAAAGAGTTATGTACTGATTACATCTAATTGGTTTTTCTTTGTTTTATAATTGATTACATTAATCTGATTCTTTATTTTTCATTTATTATCCTATAGCTTAATCTATTAACATTGTCACGTATAGACATAGACAAAAAAGTAAAGTTAAATTTGTAATTTTACATGTGTTTAAGTGATTTTTTTTTTTTTCTTACCATCTGAGCAAGATAGATAGTGTTGTGTCACAATATGCACTTTTTCTCGTCTCCATTTTACTGCATATCAGCTATATCAGCTGAAGCAAAGAACTTCTCATTCCGTATTTCCATCTTTGTTACAATAAATTGGTTAAAGCAAATGTAACGTTAGTCTCACTTTTAGTTCTTACTCTTATTCATGTTCTCACCGTCTCGTTTTTTTTTTTTTGCTTAAACGTAAGTACTCTTTATTATCTTACTCTTTCACTGAAGGTCTATGCAAGAAGAAGGATACTGTCACACTTTAGTTGACCTTCTTTAGGTCATTAGGAGTTTGTGTACATACACACAACTGGAAAATCTTTTGAAGTTTTTTACAAAGAAACTTTGTGAAAAAGGTCCAGGGAAGGCTTGATACTTAAAAGTGTCAATTGAAAAAAATAGTGTCATTTTTTATGTAATTGCGCCTTCATCCGTGAGCTTGATTTTGAGATTGGAAGTGGTTGGCGGAAGCATTTATGGATTGAAACGTGCAAGGCACTCCTAGAAGCTACGGAAACCTTGAAGGTGAAGTGTTAGGTGTGGAGAGTGAGTGGTGAGGCCATCTCACTTGAGCTAGGGAGAATTTTGCAGACTAAAAGTCTATCCTAGAAGTAGGAGACAAGAGTGAACAATTGACACAAAGTTGGTAGCAATTTCACTCAACATTAATCTTCAATTTACATGAGTCAAGCACCTCATTATATAGGAGAGAGGGCTGGACATTTTGGAGCCAAAATTTGAAAATTCAAAATAAAACTCTCCAATGAGAAGGTGCCATGTGGAGTCATGTTTTCCATGTTTTAGCTCACACCTTCCATGCTAAATTATCTCCACTCTTAGGCTGCCATGTGGACGTCCATGTGGTCCATGCCAAGGTGATTTTCGTCCTCCAAAACACCCTAGACGTTTTAGGGTTATATTGGGCTCAAAGAAGCCTAATTGTTATCCTAACTAGTCAAATTTTACTATTGGCCCAAATACAAGCCCAAAAACCTATGCTACTTGGCCCAAATATTTGGTTCAATTATTTTATGCTACTAGGCCCAATACATGGCCCATGAAATATTAAACAACTTTATACAATTTATGTAAGCTAAAGCTTAGCCCAAAATAATGTTGACTAGTAAGCAGGAACTCAGTCTTCTTGTGTTCTTCTGACCAAAGTTTTAGTTTATATTTTGATGACTTGGAGGTCTTCTTGGATATGATTGTACATTCCTTCACCCTAGAGTTCTCCTCTTGATTGGGCCTACAAAAAGAAACAAAAACCCAATTAGGCCCATATTTACAAGTAAATTCCAAAATAACCTCTAGGTCTTTATCCTCCTTATTATGTGGTTGTGTATGGCTGGAGGCTCTACCATCATCCCCTCCCTTTTGAGAGGATCTGTCCTCAGATCTACAGGAATGATCTCGAACAGCAACCTTATTCCTGCTTTGAACTAGGTTCGTCCTCCAGGATCAAATATCCATCTATTGGAGTCATCAAACAAGTCCAATGAGTTAGTTTCAGTAGTTGTATAAAAATCAGTCTGATTAAGTTGTCATTCCTCTTGTTTTTCTATTGTTTTTGCCAACTTTTCACAAGATTTCTTTTGAGAGGAGTACATAATTTTGTTTTCTTAGTTTTTCCTCCCTTGTTCTAGATTTTTATTACTAGACTCTTTAGACACTACCTTTTGTTCTAGAAGAGCTAGCGATTTTTCAGTTTTTATTTTCTTTTTTAATCTTTTTTGACCATCTAACACCTGAGAAGGTATTAAAGGATAAAAAATATATTTATTTTTTCATGTATGAAGGTAATCTCATTGGTACGACCATTATGCATGGAGTTTTTAACAAATTGCCATGGTCGTCTCAATAAGATATGACAAGTTTCTATAGGTACTACATCACATAAAATTGTATCTTTATAGATGCCTACAGATAACTTGACCTTCACTTGTTGGTGATATCTTAGCATATATTCAAAATAAACTACTATATATTTACCTATACAATCTCTCAAGACATGATTCATGAGCCTCATGAACATACAGGGTGCATTAATGAGTCCAAAAGACATCACTAACCACTCATATAATCCAAATTTGGTTTTAAAAGTGGTTTCCATTCATCACCTTCTTTAATTCTGATTTGTTGATATCCGCTTTTAAGATCAATCTTGGAAAATATAAGGGACCTATGCAGTTCATCAAGCACGTCATCTAGTCTTGGGATTGGATGTCTGTACTTGATGGTGATGTTATTGATGGCTCTACAGTCACAGGACATTCTCCACTTGCCATCTTGTTTTTGGCACCAACAAGACAGGTATAGCACAAGGACTTAGGCTCTTTTGAACCCAGCCCATCTTCAACAAATCATGTACTTGTGTCTCTATCTCCTTAGTTTCTTCTGGATTAGTTCTATAAGTTGGTCTATTGGGTAGACTGGCTCCTGGAACTAAATCTATTTGATGTTCTATTCCTCTAAAAGGTGGAAGTCCAATGAGGCCTTCCTTAGGGAATACATCATCAAATTCTTTTAAAAGTTCTTTTACTGAAGGAGGTAGTTCACAAGTCTCAGTAAATGTGGCAGTGCATGTAAGTGTTCCTTTACAAAGCAGGAGGCCTGAAGGTTGTTCAGAAAGAACTAGTTTTTCAATTTTGTTTTCAAGTTTCTCTTCTTTCTAAATGACCGTGTAGGAAGGAACACTTTTCTCTCACGCCTTAGCATTGTCCCAAAGGAGTTTCACTTGATTTTCGATTTCTTTTTTTTTTTTCTTATTTTCTTCACTCTTACTAGTTTCTTTTTCTTGGCTATTATATTCATCTTTGTCCCTTAAGATCATAGTTCTTTCATTGGGACACTGAGATGCTAAATGACCCTTACCAAGACATTTAAAACACTGAATTTCTCTAGTTTGAGTGTGTGCCTTTCATTTTTTTGATTTTGTGTTGTTCTTCATATTTCTGTGTTGTTCTTCATAAGATCCTTGAATGTCTTGCTGTTTTTGCAATTTAATTTTGATTTAGATGTTGTTTGGATAAATCCAATCTATACAATATGTTCAAATTGTTTTTGAGCTTCTAATTTCAATTTTGTGTAGGATTCCTTTGAGATTTTGTGTTACTGTTTTGTTTTTGCTAGATTTGAGTCATTTCTTGCAATTTCAATTGGTTCATATTGCTTATGTTTGAGTCATTTTGATTTTTGAATCCATACATGTTTTGTCAAGTCATGTTTCTCCTAATTTGTCATCACTTCCAAGTAGTACCTATTGTTGATATTTTGGTTTCTTGATTTGATTTTTTAGTCCAGATCTAATCTGTGTTGAATTGATCCTTTGGTGCATTTTTACTTTTAGTTTTAAGTTCATAATTGTGTGTTAGATCCACACAATTTCATATACATCAATTTCCTTTGTGTTCTTGAAGTTTCTCAAAACTGTTTTTAATTCCAGATTAGGATTCTACATTTTGTGCTGCCTGTTTCTGTCTGTGAAATTAAAATTTGTTGGAGAAAAATTCTGAAACTCTAGATCTGAGTATTTTGAAGTGTTAGAAAAAATTGAAAAAAAAAAGTGAATCAAAATTCAAAATAGAAAAAAAAATGATAAATCAAATACAATCAATGTGCAATTTTGGCGCCAAAAAAATGGTGAAGTGGCATCAGATTTGAAAATTTTATCACAATTAATTGGTGCATCATTTTGGTGCGATTCCAGTGCCAAAATTGAGCTAAGATCTTGAACTATCTGTGGTTTAAATTTCAAATTCAAATTTGAAAAATACAGTTCAGCATAAATTTTATAAGTCACGCATGTTATACCTCAATTTTCTGTAGTTCAGTTTTGGTTTTTGTAATCCAATTCTAGTACCTTTCTCTAGGTTCATTTTGTGTGCTAGCTTTGTTGATTGCCTTATTTTGCTTGATTGTCAATTTTTCTTCAATATTCCTTCCAGTTTTGTCACATTTTAATTCTCTTTGCTCTTGTCCAAATTCAAAATGAGCTTTTGTTGCTTTAATTTTGTTGACCTCTTAAGTGGTGGAAGTTTTCAAAAGGTGCTTGTTAAGTTTGGAGCTAACCTTTGTGGTGAGTGCCATTATCACTTAGTAGGTGCTGAATTGATTACTTCAAGTGACTATCCTAAAAGAGGTATAGCAAGAGTGCAGCAACAAGGCTATACACAAAGAGGGGGAGTGCAAAACAAAAGAAGGAGTGCCAAAAGGAAGAAGTGCATAGATTAGGATTTACACTTTTTGTTAATCCAATTTCCATTGTATTTTCTTGAGTTGTAATTTGTTAAACCTTGAACAATTAGTGGATTAATCACGTAATTAGTCGATGAGTGTGTCTTGAAGGTTCATAAGTGCCAACAAGCCTCATCATTAAGAATTCGACTAGTTTAAAGCTTTCTAGTTAGAATTAATTCATTTGGCTTTAGCATATTTGTTTCTTGTATAAAAATTGTGTTTTCATTTTTGATTATGCTCTAAGTGAATTACCTAGAGAAAGGTTTGTGAAAGTTTTGGAGGATAGAATCTGGCTAGGAAAGGCTTGGTACTTAAGTGATCCAAGTGATCCACCTCCCTTTCCTGGGAATCTACCTACATTACTCCACCTATCTTTCTTGTGGTAAATTGCTTTTAACACAACTTCAATCATGTCTTCTCATTCTCCTCATTCTAGTGAAAATGATAGAAAGTCTATTAAATCCCTTTTGAAGCAACTTACACAAGACTTTCAATCACTTTCATATAGACAATTGCAACATGAGGTCCAACTCAAAAAGAGGGATGATTATTTTGCTTTATTGGAAAAAGAGTTGAGGATGGTTAAAGAAAAAGATGAATACACCCATAAATCAAAAATAAGCTCACATGCATCTAGTTCTAGGGGTAGTGATTCTCTTGGTGAACAAAGCCTTAGGATTAATGAGTACTACCAACCACCCCCTAGAAGAGCTAGAAAAGAGAGAAAAGAAAGCACTAAGGAGGTTAGGGTAGATCTACCTTATTTCTATGGGAAAGAAAACATAGAAACCTACCAAGATTGGGAAATGAAGGTAGAACAATTGTTTGCTTGTCATCAAGTAGGTGAGGAAAGAAAAGTACCCTTAGCCATCTTAAGCTTTCAAGGTAATGCTATAAATTGGTGGATTTCCCTAAAAAGAGAGAGACATCTTCACAAGGACCCTCCCATTACATGTTGGAATGATCTTAGGGGAGCCTTGAGATGTCGCCATATTCCCTCAAACTACAATAGTAAGTTGACAGACAAGCTCTAAAGACTTCATCAAAAAGTTTTGAGTGTAGAAGAATATTGGCAAAAGATGGTGTTATATATTATAAGGGCAGGGATTAAGGAAGAAATTAATACCATCATTTCAAGGTTTTTAAATGGTCTCAAACTTGAGATAAGAAACAAAGTTGAACTTTTACCTTATAAAGATTTAAATGACTTGATTCAACTTTGCATTGAAATTTTGAAAAAAGAATCAAGTCAAAAACAAAGTTCATACTTTGTACCTTATGACAAGGATGAGTTCCAAAGAGGGGAAGAGCATATAAAAGAAACATCTCTAGAACCTTCCCAAAAGCTATCTAAAAAATCCGTGAGCTTGATTTTGAGATTGGAAGTGGTTGGCAGAAGCATTCATGGATTGAAACATGCAAGGCACTCCTAGAAGCTGCGGAAACCTTGAAGGTGAAGTGTTAGGTGTGGAGAGTGAGTGGTGAGGCCATCTCACTTGAGCTAAGGAGAATTTTGAAGACTAAAAGTCTATCCTAGAGATAGGAGACAAGAGTGAACAATTGGCACAAAGTTGGTAGCAATTTCGCTCAACGTTAATCTTCAATTTACATGAGCCAAACACCTCATTATATAGGAGAGAGGGCTGGACATTTTGGAGCCAAAATTTGAAAATTCAAAATAAAACTCTCCAAGGAGAAGGTGCCATGTGGAGTCATGTTTTCCATGTTTTAGCTCACACCTTCCATGTTAAATCCTCTCCACTCATAGGCTGCCATGTGGACGTCCATGTGCTCCATGCCAAGGTGATTTTCTTCCTCCAAAACACCCTAGATGTTTTAGGGTTACATTGGGCTCAAAGAAGCCCAATTGTTACCCTAACTAGTCATATTTTACTATTGGCCCAAATACAAGCCCAAAAACCTATGCTACTTGGCCCAAATATTTGGTCCAATTATTTTATGCTACTACGCCCAATACATGGCCCATGAAATCCTAAGCAACTTTATACAATTTATTTAAGCTAAAGCTTGGCCTAAAAATAATGTTGAGTGGTCAACAAGAACTCAGTCTTCTTGTGTTCTTCTGACCAAAGCTTTAGTTTATGTTTTGATGACTTGGAGGTCTTCTTGGATATGATTGTACATTCCTTCACCCTAGAGTTCTCCTCTTGATTGGGCCTACAAAAAGAAACAAAAACCCAATTAGACCCATATTTACAAGTAAATCCCAAAATAACCTCTAGGTCTTTATCATCCTTATTATGTGGTTGTGTATAGCTAGAGGCTCTGCCATCAATTTTCTTCTAAGCTGTCATTAGATACATGGATGATTGGTAGTGTTTGTGCCTCCACCAGTGATATTGGTTGCACAATATAAACTAAGGTAGGGTCATCAAGAGTTATTGTGATGAAATCTATATATTTGGACTCTATTGGTATATCCATACAAGACCCTATATCACAATCTTCACAACTAATGGTTAAAATTGATTTATTTCAGCACATATGTTACACACAAGACGAATCACAACATAAATCGCAAGTGTAATCAATACTGCAATCAGTGAAATCATGGGTAAAAAGTGGTTCCAACTCCATCAGTGGTGGCTGGGTAGTAGATGGTAGTAGTCCAGAGATGTCAGCAACCTGTAGATAAATTGGGTTAGCTTTATGAACAACTTCTATAGTTGAATTTGTGCATTCTAGTTTATTAGATGATGTTAGAGTATCAATACAAGTGTTTACAACATATTCTATATCATTATACGATAACTTCAACTATTTCAGCACATGCCTTACACAAAGAAGTATCAGAACATGAGATACATGTGTCATTATCAGAAAAACCAAAATCTCCTAGAAACTTAATGTAGTTTAGCCTTTTTCAGTTGCCTCGTTTGGTGCATCAATACTAGAACCTATGGTGTGGTCATTACAATCTGCACAATCAGTGATTATAAATTTATTTATTTATGCACAGATCTTACATATGGAGGAATTAAAACATAAGTCACATCTCTAAACATTACTAGAATCAGAAAAATTCAAATCTTATAAGAGTTCAAGCACACTGTTATCAACAGATTCAGAAAGTATATCAATATGGAAAATAGAAGGGCTTCAACAGGCTGTTCTAAAGTGTCTAGTATCTCAAACTTCACTAGACAGTCAGCAAATTCGATGGTCTGTGTGCCAACATGTACATCAATCTTGGTTTGGATTGTTTATAAAAAATAAAAAATAAAATCTGCCCAAGATGATGGTGGCCACACCAGTGTGTGAATTTCCTCCTTCCATGTCTAGTATGTAAAAATTTGTAGGAAAATTAAGTCATCAACTTGCACCTGTCCATCTTTCATAAGTCCTGCAAGATGGATTGTGCTCCCATTGCCAATTGGATCACAACACCTATAGTTTTCAAGGTGACCAAGAGATAAAGAAATGAAAATAGATAAAGGCATAACACCGATGGACGCTCGTAAGTCAAGCATACCATTTATTGCCTATGGTGCGGGAATAGTGAATGTTCTTAGGTATTTGCACTTTTCAGGAATTTCAGCCACATGCTTCTCAAGAAGTGCATAGATATTTTTCCCCATGTTAGTTCTTTCATTTCCCTTCAGACACCTTCTATGTGTGCACATATCTTTTAAAAGTTTGGAATATTTTGGAATTTATTTAATGGCATCAAATAGAGGTATATTGACCTCTATTTTTCTAAAGGTCTCTAAAACTTTTTATCAACTCTCTGTGGAAAAGGAAGAGGGATAGACGATTGTTCAGTATTAGTAGAGAGTTGAGCTTTGCTACTAGAAGGTGTATAAAAACTAGATTTTTTCAAAGGTCTAGAAATAACTCTCTCTAGGAACGAAAGAGAGGTTTGTTCAGTAATTCTAGAATTTGGACTACTCTGAGGGCTAGACGATTTTTTAGGACCTTCTAAAGCCCTATCAAACTGTCTTATCATATCGTCTAGTATTGCCTCAAACTTTGCTTTTGCTCAAATTTCCCTTTTCCTAAAGTGTATGCATTTCTTCTTAATCTCAAAGTAATAACACTCACATTCTTTGGATTTATTATAATCTGAGCTTGAAGCTTATTTGACCCTTGAGATTGCAATTGGTTTAAATCGGTGGTGATCTGACCAATATGATTTTCCAAGGTATGAATGGTAGCTTTTGTCCTTTGTTGGAATTTTAGGGTATTCATTGTGTTTGTGGAGGCTGGAAGACAATACAATAGTATAAGATTGACATGGCACATAAGGTTACTACTGTTGTTGTTGTTGATGTGAGTTTCCTCATCTTAGATTGGAGTGATTTATCCAACCTAGGCCTCTCTCCACTATGTTAAGGGTAGTCCTAAAGGGTAATCACATTGAGTTTTGCATATAATAGAGTAAACCATAAGACTACTAGGATCTCTCCTTTTGAGGATGTGTATGAGTTTAACCCTTTTTGTCCTTTGGACTTGATACCTCTCTAACCTTAGTGATTTTATTCACAAGGAAGGGGGTATTCGAGGCTAAATTTGTAAAGAAACTACATGAGAAGGTTAAAACTAGTATACAACATTAGACAAAGAGATAAGTCATATTTGAATAAGGGGGGTTAGATTTGGCTTCACTTGCACAAAGATAGCTTTCCTAAACAAAGGAAGTTCAAACTAAAAACCCCTTCCAAGTCCTCAAGAGGATCAATGATAATGCATATAGGTTAGACCTACTTGATGAATCTGAAGTGAATGTCACATTTAATATGAGTGATCTCATTCCTTTTTCAAGTGGTACAAATGATGAGGCGAACACTACATATTTTAGGATGAATTCTTCTCAAGAGAGATGGAATCATGGAAGATCCCTAGCCAAGAGACTAACCACTAGGACAATGACAAGGAGGATACAAGAATATTAGGCCTCAACTGACCTCAGTAGACCCAAGATGCTATCAACATGGGCCAACCCTAACACGTGACATATTGCATAGAGTAGTATAGGATATTCAGGCCTTATAATTGGGCCAAGTAGTGTAGGACATTTGGATGTTGTATTTGGGCTAATTAATGTAGGACTTTGGGCTTGTATTAGGGTCTTCTATAGAGTAGGGTTAGATTATGATTAATGTAACCTAACTTGGGTTTCAATTGGACTCACTTAAGCTCAAGAGAAGCCCTAGGTTAGTTCTAGATGGAGAGAGGGAAATGTTTCTCATATTTTGATCACATGCTCAAATGTGAAAAACATGAGTGGACAAGTAGCATCTAATCCACTTTATGTACCTAAAATTTTGGTAATTCAAATTTTGAATTTCCTTATTTTCTCTGCACTTGTTGGTTGACCATGAACACTATGAATGGGATCCTCCATCCTTTTGTAGATTTCACTTTTGAATGAGTAGAGTTATAATGCATAAATTGAACATCAACTTGTTCTTGAGTCTCCCTAGAGTAGTTTCCTTGAATTTCACTATTTTTAACCTTTTTCTTTGAGAGTTGGCCCCACCTCTTTCTTGGAAACCTCTCCTAATCCACTTCAAACAATGAATCATCTCTTACTCCATCCATAACTTCCACAACCATCCAAAACTTCCTCCTTCATTGAAGATGCAAGACCTGTGAGATTAAACCTCACATAAAATGCCCAATACAGTATTAAAAAAATTAGTTGGGTTCATCTAAACCTTGCATATTTTCCCTTACCTAAACTTCACCAAATTGTTGTCCAAATGGAACCATACTTCAAACTTTTCCTTATCCACCTGGTTGTGATGTGAGTGTCAAATTGCCATAAATTTCATATCAAATTAAGAATGCATAATAAATGTATTGCATGGAAAAACATCATTAAAGCATGCATTTTCCCTTAAAACGTGTTTGACTCAAAGGAGAAGAGAAAAGAAGAATTTGATGGAAACTTGTAGGAAAAGGATGAAAATAACAAACAAAATAAAGGATCCGAAAATTGACCAATTTACTCGACGCATGAGAAAAAGGCTAAGTGGATTGACTACAAAGAGCAAGAATCGAAAAATTTTCATAATGCTAAGCGCCATAAGCATGCGATGAGCAGATTAAGGTCACAGGTGGATTAAGATTTAAAGAATTTAGAAAGTTGAGCAAATCCAAAGGGGTTGAGCGAAAAAAGAGTCCTTTAAGAAGAAGAAAACCCAAATTCACTTGGGAGAGACTTAAAATAACAATCCCGTCTAGAATAGAAAAATTTAATATTTTGAGTGCCAAAATATGAAAATTCTAGTTAGAACAAAACATACCCCTTTAGTAAAATATCATAACTAAATTTAGAAAAATGATTTTTCTAATGATCCCATTTATCATTCACTCTTTTTTAAGTATATTTAAAATAAATATACTTCCTGTAGTATTCACAAAAGTATGTTCACAAATTAAAAATCCACATGCACTAAAATATGGAAAATAAGTCAATGGCCAGCAACCACCAAACTTTAAAAATACACAACTAAATCTAGATAAATTAGTTTAGTTGATTTTAGTTGTTATTTACTTAAGACAACATTGAAGTTTCAAAAAAAATAAAATACGAACTTCCAAAAATTAAAGTTCGACCTCGAACTTTAAGTTAACAAAGTTAAACTCATTTTCAATACTTCACCCAAATACTCATTTTAGTGTTTTGTTAATTTCTTTAAGGTTCTTGGCGTTTTTCTAAGTCCATGGGTGTCCCAAGTATTAGGTCCAAGTCTTGATTCCTTCTAGGAATCCTTCCAAAGTCCAGCCAAGGTTACACATCTTAAGTCTTATCAAATTTTTATCTAGGGAAGTGCTCTAGGAACAACCCAAACACAAGTTTAAAATTAAAAAAAAAAAATGACAGCATATACCATTGAAAAAGAGTTTCGAAAGCATCAAAAGAAAGATAGAAAACAAGGTAACGAATAACTTCCCTTTCTTATGAAATCAAGAACAAAGGTGCAACATCCAAAAATTTCAATGACATTTTATTTAAAACAAAAATAAGTGCAGAATAAGAACTTATCATGAACTTATCATAAATGTAAAGAGGGCTTTTGCTTTTGCTTCTGCACTATACAAATTTTTCAAGTGTCCAAAATACCCTTGAAATTTTGATTTTAAAAGAGGAGTGTGAAACTTGGTTTTTGGCAATGGTGGATTGCAGTGGAGGTGGAGGCAAGGTTGAGCTTCGGCAAGATGCATTAGAGGTTGTGGTTGTGATTGGAAGGTTGGGTTATGTAATTGGGATAACAATGACTGATTGAATATGGGTTTCGGATGAAATGACGAAGATAATGATTTCTTGAAATTGGGTTTCAAAAAGACCTTCCAGAATAAGCAATATGGATGGATTTATGCGTATTTTGTTGTTGTCATTCCAGAAATGTTGTTCCACATGTGGTTCCGTAGGTGCTGCCACATGCACGTCCTCATATTAAACATTTTCTTCACCCAAATCACCTTCCACAATATTACTAGGCTCATCATGTTGTCTTCTTCTAATAGATGCAATTGGTCAGAATTAGGCATTAGGCATTCTGGAACAACTTTCCAAAATAGCCTTTTCAATATGATTATGGAAAATTCCAGAATCATATTGAAAAGGCTATTTTGGAAAGTTGTTCTAGAAGGCCTAATGCGAAAAGGTCTTATGGAAAACATAATTCAAAATGCAATATGGGAGCACTTTCAACTAAACTTATGAATACCAAAATTCGAGAAATTTTTCACATCATTATCTGGAAGAAAAAAATGCACATCACATTTCTTCTCCCCACGAACTGCGTTTGAGAATACATCAAAGAACTACCAAAAAACAACTGTAAATGCACCGAGGAACCATTGACAACACTCTAGACTTGCATAAAAGCACTTAAAACACCCAAAAATTGCACCCCACAACCATCAGAATAGTGTTCTCCAACGAATAGAGGAAAACAACAAAACCTTAAGACTTTTTAAAAAACTTATGCAGGTATTTTTGTCATTTTACCTTTGTTATATAGTGCAGGTTGCAAAATGATATAGTGTATGTAGAAAAAGCCTATAAAGGTATATGTGTTGTGGGAGAAGAAGAGAGTTTAGAACAAGAGTAGAAGCTCCTCATACTTTGAGCATTTTTTTCCTACACCTCCATAATTGTTTTAATTTCAAAACTACCATTTTACAAATATTTTTAGATTAAGGGGTGTTGTTTATAGACTTTCCAGATTACTCAAACAAGAATATAATCTATTTTTTATTGAATTCTAGAATCCAAAATATAAAGTTATATTACAAATTGTACAATTTAGAAGGTTTTTCCAAATTCCAAAATATCTTCCAGACTGTACAATCTAAAATATAATTTTATATTTCAAATTATACAATCTGAAAGGCATTTGTGCATCAAGTGATACATTATAGATTATAAAACCCAAAAGGTCTTTCTAATCTAGAAATACCTTTTGGATTCTATAATATGAAATGTATTTTTTTTTTAAGAAACACATTCTGGATTATAGAATCTAAAAGGCGTTCCGGATTGGGAATACCTTCTAGATTCTATAATTTGAAATGTGTTTATAAAATGAAAACGAGCTCAGATTATGTGATTCAGAGTGTTTCCAAATCACTCATTTTGGAATAAAAGCTACACAAACCAAAATTAGTTCAAAATGAACCTTTTCAATGTAGAAGCAACAAAGTTCTCCAATGGAAGTTGAACCTCCCACGAATAGGTTGCACAAATGCTCAAAAATCGTTTAAACCACAACAAAAACAACTAAAAATTGTCAAGGAACGTGAAGAGGTGGCTGGTGTGTTGTTGGTGCTCAAGGGTGCAAAGAAGGTGAAGGGAGTAGAGTTACTTATTTATTTCAATGAAGGTAAAATAGTATTTTAATCTAAAATATGGGAGTGTCAGAAAAAACTATGGAGATGCAGGAAGAAACACCTCATATTTTGGTTGGTCTAACAATAAAAGGTGGAAACAGTTTGGTCTTGGTCTTCAAGTATGAAGAATGGGGCTCCAAGGTAGTCTCTTGGTGTAGAAAGAGGGAGGAGAAAAACTTTGTAAAGTGGGTTGTTTCTTCCACACCTTTATACATTCTTGTGACATCCCCATAAATTTTTGTATTCCAAAAATATCCTTCTGTAAAAAAGTTAAAAGATATAAAGTTTATGGTCGTGCAGTCTATATTTTGCATTACATAATCTGAAAAGTTTTTCCAAATCCATAAGCATTTTCTAAATTTGGGATTAGCTTCCAAATTACATAATTCAAAAGTGTTTTATGGATCTGAGATTTGCTTAGTGATTATGTAATCAAAAATATATTTTAAAAATATATTTCAAATTACATAATCCCCAAGTTAATCTCGAATTCGGAAAAGGCTTGTAGATTATGTAATCTATAATACCATTTTAAACAAATATATTATGAATTACATGATTCATAAGCTATTTTTAGATTTGATATTAGTTTTCGAATTCTTCAAACTTAGAGAACACTGCCAAATCCAAAAATATCTTTTGAATTATATAATCTGACAAGTTTAGTTTTTAGAAGAAAAAAAATCTCAAATCAATCACAAATCAATGTAAGAATAGAGTGAAGGTGTTTGGGGGTGCTGCACTAAGATAAAATAGAAGAAGGAAGAAGGTAAAAAGTGTGTCTGGAATTTTAAGGTTAATATATTTGTTTACTTAAAGAAAAAAATATATTTTCACATTTAATATGAAAGTGTCATAAGAGGTACAAAAACGAGCAACCTGTAAAAAGAGGTGGAAGAGAGGGAAATTTCTACTATCTCAGAAAAGAATGAAAGGAGAAATCTTCCTTTTAGCTAAGGTAATTGGGCTAGTCAATGTAAGATTAAAAGGTACTACAATGATTTTTCTTGTCATGTCACCAAACTTAGAAAATAAAACACCTAATTTTGCCTCTATACTAACGTAATTCAATTAAGCATAAACTCCAAATTAAGTGTCTTACTTAGTGTTTATTAAATTATTTCTATTAAATCAAATGTTGGAAAATATTTAGACTCCAATTGATTGTCAATTTAATCGTAGATCTTTATTCGCTTAAATCAAAATATTGGTTTTAACTAATTAAATTGTTATACATGTATGAGACAAGTGTAAGACTCTTTAATGCACTTTAGTGTAATGATAAAAAAAAAAATTGAAAAAAGTTAACTTTTGTATTCATCCAATCCTTATTTAATTTATAAAGTAAAAAAAAAAAAAAAAAAGATATGCCAATAATAACCATAATTTCACCACTTTCGTTATTAGTATAAAAATAATTATCAAATTTTTCACCATTATTATCGTGATTATTATTATTATTGTTAATATTAATATCATCACTATAACTACTATAATGATCCCTACCATAGTAATTAACACCATCCTCATCATAACAAGTATTACATTATCTTCATCACTATTTATGTCGTCAATGTCAATATCATTTATATGCATTTATTATCGTCATCGTTACTACTATAATGATGACTACCATATTAATTATCACCCTCGTTAGAGCTTTAGTATTTAGTCTATTTTGTGGTACTCGTCAAAAACCACCGAACAAGATAACTCATATAAGAATGAAATGAAAGAACACCTCGTTCATAGATTTTACAATAAATCAAATTACATTAAATATATATAAAGAAACAATTAATATACCATGATTCTTATAATTAGGATAAAAACTAGTTTAAGATCCCCCCATGTGACATTTTAAGATTTGGCAAAAAAAACGTAATGGATAAAATATTCTATATATATTGTTAATAAAAAAATACATTTCTAATGTGTAGTTTGATTCATATAAAACGTCAAGTAATTAAACACCTAAATATATTAGATGAACACAAACCATCTAAAATTAATTCAATTTTAGATGCAAGACGCAACCAATCATTTAAACATTTACCCTAAAATTATGTTGAGCAACCTTCCAACATGATTTAATTGATTGAAAGTCAATATAAATAAGCACTGTACATCTTGTTAAATGGAAACGGATTATTCTTGAAAGGAGTTTTTGTTTAATACCGTATCCGAACACGCCAATATAATTCATCATCCACTTTATAAATGTCAAGAACTTAGAAAACCAGTTTGTAAAATTCTTTGCTCGTCATTCCAAAACATAACAATAAGATAGTTGCTTTAATTTTACTCAGTTTACGTGATGTGGGTCATTTAAACTCATTACCAAATATTTGATCTAATTCAACAAGAATTGGAACAACAATCGACACAGTTGGGTGTTGCCCTATCCGAATAAACCATTATAAATAATTCTTCACCTTTAAATGTCAAATCATTTTTAAAGGCAGATTGTAAAAAAATCATGCTGGTAGTAATCCCAAAACATGACCCAGGACAATGTCCTTTTTATTTTATTTTCGGTGTACACGATGTAATCATTTAGCCTCACATTATAAAAATCAGATCAAAACCAAAATCTGAACCTAAGTCACTACCAATAATAACCTAATTCAACATGAATTGCGACACAGCATACAGAATATTGCTGTTCAATTTTGAGCTCCGACCAACGCCATGTGCTCTATAAGGTCCAACACGCGGTTGCTGCAACCAAAACCATTCAAAAAAACATCAATTAAATGGTACGCATGAACAGAGATTTATAATATTAAAATTGACCGACGAGTCAATGCTATTTAGTCTACATATGCAAAATACAAGCATACCTGTAACCCCATTCGTTATCATACCATGAAACCAGCTTAACAAAGGAAGAACTAAGTGCAATGCCAGCCTTGGCATCAAAGATACTTGACCTGAGCAAGGGAATTAATTTTTAATTGCATAAGCCTTTCTATTAACAAATAATATATCCAAAGAGTAGCAGAGAAAGAAATGAAGGATTGAAAGTTCAATTTTCTTTTGTGCAAAAACTACAGTTGCCCAAAACCAAACAGGGATCTCGTGTTCTATGGTCTCACTTTCCAACCAGAAGGTTAAAAAAACAACGCTCTGCCTTTAAAGGTAACATAGCAGAATACAAATGTACCTTGAATCACCAACGAAGTCATTAGAAACAACATCCTCTTCTGTGTACCCAAGGATTCCTTTCAGTGGGCCCTCGGAGGCATACCTTCGTAAATTTAAGAAGCAAAGTCATAGAAAACAACCAAAAGGTTAGTACAAAACAGTAGAGGGTATAAAAGGTGGAGAAAAAAGCAACAGACATACTTTATTGCTGATTTAACATCTTCATAAGAAGCATTCTTCCTAAGCCGGCAAGTCAAGTCCACCACAGAAACATTGGGCGTCGGTACACGGAATGCCATCCCAGTGAGTTTTCCATTTAACTCAGGAAGAACTTTCCCAACAGCCTGTTATTTCATAAAACATACTCAGGTTCACATACCTATAATGAAAACAGGAAACTTAAAATCTGTGTCCATCCATCTTACCTTTGCAGCACCAGTTGAACTTGGAATTATATTTTGGCTTGCCCCTCTTCCCCCTCGCCAATCCTTCATAGAAGGGCCATCTACAGTCTTCTGTGTTGCTGGGTGAAGAAAGAATTGAATGTTACCAATGCTACATGTGAACATATAAAGGAACTGTTTGACCATAAGAAAAGGAAACTAGAGGCTACAATTAGCAAGTTTGCAAAGATACCTGTTGTCGCATGTACAGTTGTCATTAAACCTTCAACTATTCCAAACTCTTCATGAACCACCTGATGAATAATTTATGTAAGTTACATACTTGTATGCAAGTTTCCCATGGGACAGAGGAAGGGGTGAACATGTTAAATCTTTAAATGGACTAAATTGTTTCTAACATAGTGCCCCAATATTATACGCCTGTGTGTTTTTACATAGCATCTGTAGATAGATATGTTGTTAGCCTAAGAAATACAAGGGTTTATGTTAATGCGCCTGTAGATAGTTAAGTCGCTTGTACAATTGATTAGGTCCACTGATGATGGCCATATGTTAGCATATCAGTTGTAGTATATAAATAATAGGAGTTAATAAGGATTTCATCTAGAAAATTTTCAGAGCTGGGAGGTGCTAGGAGGTGCTTACGCTTGAAGCTCCACAAGTTAAGCACAGCATTGAGGGGAGAAACACCATATTCTAACTAAACAAGATACCAGGTTTCTATCAACCAGTCGAATAACACAGTGCCCCATTATTATACACCCGTGGGTTTTTACAAAGTATCTGTATGTTGTTAGCCTAAGAAATACAAAGTCTTATGTTAATGTGCCTGAAATTGATTAGGCCCATTGAGGATGGCTTAATGTTAGCATATCAGTAGTTGTATATAAATAAGTTAATAAGGATTTCATCTTGAGAATTTTCAGAGAATTGGGGCCTTAAGGCACTAGGAGGTGCATACACGATAAGTTCCACAAGTTAAGCACAGCATTGAGGGTAGGTTTCAATCAACCAGTCGAATAACTTCTAGATTCAGAAAGATCAACAAT
Source organism: Phaseolus lunatus (assembly GCA_013389735.1). Classification (NCBI taxonomy): domain Eukaryota; kingdom Viridiplantae; phylum Streptophyta; class Magnoliopsida; order Fabales; family Fabaceae; genus Phaseolus; species Phaseolus lunatus. The sequence continues at coordinate 6,722,555 of CM023861.1, forward strand.
AACTTCTAGATTCAGATAGATCAAAAATAACTTCAGAAGATATTTAATTAAAGGGGGAACATAGCATTATTAGTTGAAGAATAGATAAAAGAATATTGCATGTAATATCAGCCCACCACAAACCACCATACAGATTCAAATATATCAATATTAATTCCATTGAGTTCAAATAAATTGTAGAAGACTGGATCTATTTCAGTAGAAAATATATAATTGAAGACAACATGACAGTGTAAGTTGAAGGATATATAAAAGTATATGGCTAAAAGACTGGATCTATTTCAGCAGAAAATATCCAGACACACCCAAAAGGATGTGTCACAGAATGACTCAGGTTTTTTGGGCCCATATTATTTTCCTTGCTCTTTAAGAGGAGAGCTGCATTAAACCTTTAAGATAAGTTTAACACTGTCAAACTACATACAGACGTATTCTAATTACAAAGAAATCCTTCAGTTCAATAAAGCTTGCAAAGCATGAGCAATCACACCTTGGCAAGAGGAGCAAGGCAATTTGTTGTACAGCTTGCATTAGAAACAATGTCCATTTCTGGGTGGTATGTCTTCTCATTCACTCCTACCACAAACATTGGAGCATCAGCAGATGGAGCTGATATTATTACTTTCTTGGCACCAGCCTACAGTGTAAAAATCAAATTAAAATTTGATGCTTGAGGGTAAGACAATGAAGAAGAGAAGAATGAAAGAAACACAAGACTTAATACACAAGTATTTGAGTACCTTCAAATGTGATGAAGCTTTTTCCACAGTTGTGAAAACTCCCGATGACTCGATGACATAATCAGCCCCAAAATCACTCCATTGGATCTCTGCAGGATCTCTGAAATACAGAAACAAAATTTGTTCATGGCAATCAATTTAGTACTCTTTACACCTACTAATATCGCAAACCAGTAACACGTTTGTAACATTCACTTTAATTATCAGATCTCAACTCATGATACCTTTTGCTCACAACTTTAACCTGCTTTCCATTAATTTCCAAAGTAGAGTCATCCAAAATTTTAATGGTCCCCTTGAATGGACCATGAGTAGAATCATATTTAAACATGTAAGCCTACAAGAAAAAGATAATGATAAAGAAAAATGTAAGGATGAAATAATGAAAAGAGAATAAACCAAAAACAAAGCATCAACAACAAATGGATAAAAAAGTTAAATGCAACAATAGATTAATTGAAAAAAATTACATGCAACAAATAAATAAAATCAAAGATGAATTTATTGAAAAAAGTGGAATACAAGCGTGCAACAATACATCCACCTATTTCTCAAATGTTTTAGAACATCAATTGTCATTGTATTGTATGTACTGAACAGCATGATTGGTACTGCAGAGTATACTTACTACCGTTAATCCAGAAAATTGCTGGCACAAATATTCTTTATTCCCTACAAATGTCACAACCTACTTCTCACAAGATTTTTTAATTGTTTTAACTCAATCTCTATGCTTACTTGTATTTAAAAGGAATTTTTCTACATTATCACAAGAAATTGGGGGTTGAACAAACAGATAAAGTCCTCTTAGTTTGGACCAAAACAATAAATCCCCTTAATTTATGATACCATTTGGAATTGAATCATACAGAGAAAAATTAAATGAGGAAATACTAAGATAGAGCATGAGTTTTTTTTGTTTTTTGTTTTAGATATGTTTTCAAAGTAATCATTTGTCTCTGTCAGCTTCCCGTGGGAGTTAGAAGGGTAGTATCTCCTAATTTCATTCTTCACCAAACATGCTATAATGTAAATCTAATTCTTAAACGTACTGACAACACAACAAAAAGCAAAGAGTTTTCAGATAGATCTGTGTATCTCCATATACATACATAAAAACACACAAGAAAATACATATTTAATATAGTTTCTAGATCTAAAACCAGTATAACAGTACATACCATATATTTTGCATCAACAAAAGGATCATTAATTGCAACAACATCAATATCATCTCTTGAAGTAGCTACACGTAGCACCAACCTTCCAATTCTACCAAAACCTGCACATTTCAGCATAAGTACATGTATGTTATCTATAAACAAAAAGAAAAAATCCAAGAATAAGTGTTGTACATTTTAAAACAAAGCTTTCATTTCCTACATAACTACATTTTAGGTGACACTTTCTAACAACAGTTTTTTCAGGCTCCAGCAACTGATATGCAGGTTCCTAAAGACCAAATTATAAAATATATAGAAGAACCAATAGTGTTCTATTTTGTTCATTTATAACTTAATAGTTGAGAAATCTACCTTAACATTATGCACAGATCCTCCAATAAAATGAGGATTCACAAAAATGTCATTTAAAATCTCTCAGGTTAAAGTATACAAAATCCAGTAAATATTAGGCTAAATTTGATTATCTTCATCAAACATTACCAATTTCATCTAAAGCAATTAGACAGCTCAAGACATCTGTTTTATGAAAGCATTTACATATGTCACAGTCATAAGCATCGGCAAGGTTGAAGATTTCTTACAAGCTATCCTAAATAAAACAACGATAAAATGAAAAGATAGTATGGAAGGAAAATCTTAAAATAATTCTTCATCTATGGTGAATTATGTATTCAATGAAAAATTGATAGTGCATAATAAAATTAAATGCAGCAAGTACATTCAAGAAACTACTAAGGGAAATCTCGTAACAAGAAAGTTACCATTTATTCCAACTCTAGTCTTCCCAGTGCTCCTTGATTCTAAACAGACCAAACCAACCACAAGTCAGAATCAAGAAATTGCACGCAGATCACACTAATATAAAATACAATGGTGGTACTCTTCTTACGCTGGGTGGGGAGAGGGATTTCTGTCGCTGTGGATTTAATAGGCTGGATCCCCCGAGCAGTGTAGTTTCTGTGTAGACACCAACAAATCAGAACCACAAATAATAAATCCACCAACTATTGAAGGAACCGGAATATGAAAGAAAAGAGGAGCACAAGGTAAAAAGGTTTGAGCAACTCAACTGTAAGACTAATGAGTCACATTGAATTGAATTACCAAATATGCTGCTCTCTAATCCTATAGATTTTACATTGCAACTCGAGGCGTTGCTAAATACCTGAATCGTACAACATATATAGATACATTAGTAAAACACTACATCAAAAAAAACCATCAATACAATAACAGTGAAACGTCAGAAAATTAAACATGTAAACCATGACAAAGAAACTTTTCTTAACCATTAAAAATTGATATCGGAAAATTTTCCTTAAAGTCTCTCACAGATTCTCCTTTCGTCAGAAAACCCTAAAGAGTGTTCGCACCTACCCAGTTTTCTGAGCAGGAAAAGAAAAACAGGTTCCCACCAAATCCAAAACCAAACTTTGAAACTAAACATGACTATAATCAAAACAATACAAATAAATAAATAAACAAACAAAAAAGTGAAAGCCCAAATTATTAAATTGCGGTATCGTTGAACAGCTAAACTTTCCACTCGATTTTTCAAGTAAACGCAAGAAAAAATTGAATATGAAAAAACTGAAAAGCTTTACACAATCAATAAAATAATAAAATAAAAGTGTTGGTTCTCTGAATAACCAGATAGAGCTCAACTCATTAACCAAACAAACAAAACAAATTACACCGCATGAACCGAAACGCATCACATCATAGTCCATTTCAGTTCCGTTAAGTTACAGTATTTTGTGACACTTGATAACCAAATGCAGGAAAAAGCTGAAAATGAAAGCGAAAATCGAAGAACAACGAGAGAATCGGCGACGCGGGAAGAGACCTTTAAACGATCGCAGGAGGAAGGTGTGAGAAACGCGGATCTGAGGAAAGATGAAGCGGCCATTGGAGAAGGCGAAGAGAGCAAAAACCAAACCCTAGAAAATGGAAGAGTGGTTTTTGCCCCGCAAAGAAGAATAAGAATGAAGAAGAGTGCGAATTTGGCACTGTTTTCCTCGTTTTCTTTTTATTTTATTCGCACCACCCTAGCGGAGCTTCTTATGGAATGCTGCCAATTACTCTTTCTCTCTCAAGTTTCAACGTCACTGTATCACGCCCTTTTTGAAAACAGTGTGAGTAATCACGTGCGGGAGAGTCTACAACTAATAATAAAGTAAAGGAGCGGGGAAGTTTCGGGGAGAAAATGAATTCATCGATATTATATATAAGAAGCTATTCGTAAATAACCGTTTTTAATTTATTTAATTTTTTTCAATTTTATCTCTATATTAAAATAGTTATTAAAAATATTTTACCTATTTTATAATTTTGTAAATATTAAAACAGTTATTAGAAACAGTTTTAAATGTAAACTAGTTTTGAATTTAAAATATATTTTCATTTTTTCAGTTTTCACTAACCGTTACTTTCTTTTTTGAAATATTTTTATTCTCAATAGTGGGAACACACTGTTTATCCATATTTTTTATTTATTTTTTTAGATTTTTTTTATTCTTTAAAATAATTTTTCCCACATTTTTTATTTCTTTTTTTTTAATCTTCTTTTTATCCTTCAAAAATAATTTATCTCAAGAACGTTAAAATGAGAAGTTAAAAGAAAATACGTGCGTGAGGTTAATGAAAAGTGGAAAAAAAATCATTTTAAAACAGAAAAATAACGTACCAATCTCTTCACTCTCTTGTCAGTTAAGTGACAACAAATAAAATAAAATAAAAATTAACTGTAACAATCTCTGCCAGTTAAGTCAGAACAAATAAAATAAAATTTTAAAATTAAAAAACTGTCTTATTAACTTCTAAAATTATAAAATGTCTAAATAACCAAAATAAATTAATAAAACAAAATATTAAGCAAGGATAAAATAGAAAAACAATTTAGAGCAGTTAAAGTGGGAAAAACAATTTAGAGCAGTTATTTTATTTGTTGTCACTTACCTGACAGGAGAGTGGATTATTTTTCTGTTTTAACATAATCTTCTTTTTAATTTATTTTTATTTAACTACGATTCCCCACTTATTCATTAATCTCGTATTCTTTTTTAACTTCTCATTTTAACGTTCTTGAGATAAATTATTTTTGAAGAATAAAAAGAAGATCAAAGAAAAAGAAATAAAAAATGTGGGAGAAATTATTTTTGAAGAATAAAAAGAAAACCCAAAAAAGATAAATAAAAAATGTGGATACACAAGCACATAGTGCTCGTGTTCCCACTAGTATATATAAAGGGAATTTTCTATTATAATTATTTTTAATGTATATAAATTTGTTATTTCATAAAAAGCAGTTATCAATTTTAAATATTTAAATGTGGAGTAGTTTGTCAAGAACAAAAGAGTTTATTAAATGTGAAACAGTTATTAGACGTGAGTTCTTACAACCTAAAACACTTTTTTTTCATATTTTCATCTCTCTTAAAAATTATAGTTTTTATCTCTTCTTATCATTTAATTTAGTTGTTATCCCTTCTTATCACTTTATTTTTTTATTTCTTCTAAGCAAAAAAATATGAATATAATAATGATTTTCCGTTAGTGTATATTATTATTTTCACATCCAAACATATAAAACAACATATATTGTTGGAACATGTAATAACATTGTTAAAGTCAATCATTCATTTTGAGATATTGTTTGCACGTGGGGAAGATTCAGGGAAAAAAAGAATTCATATATTGGTGGAGGGAACAGTATATGAGAGATATTACTAATGTATATTATCATTTTCACATACAAATATATAAAACAATAATAAATATTGTTTGGGACATGTAATAACATTTTAGAGTCAATCATCCATTTTGAGATATTGTTCGCTTTGAAGTTTAGCTCTTTTACAATTTTATCCTTCGAAGATGTCTTAGAAGGTTAAAAGAAGAAGATGTATATAAATTGTTTTTAGTCTTAACTCCTAAATAATGAGAGACTATATTGTGTCTACCAGAACAAGCACCCCAATCAAGGGCTAAGAGAACAAGTTTTCGATTCCCATTAACAGCGCAAATGTTCCAACCTGAAGTCTATTGAAATAACATCACCAGGGACAATCATCATATCCGAGGTATTGTCCACTTTGAAGCTCGGAGCTCCATTACAATTTTGTCCTTAAAAGGCGCCTCGTAGGCTTAAAGGAGGAAGATGTATATAAATTGTCCTTAGCCTCGACTCCTAAGCGATGTGAGATTATATCGGGTGTACCGGAACATCACTTAGGAGTCGAGGTCAATGGCAGCTTATATACATCTTCCTCCCTTAACTCATCGAGGCACCTTTTAAGGACAAACCATGACGAATTTCCAAACTCCAATTCGAACAAGAACTTGGATGCGGTGATTGACCCTTAGCGATGTTATTTCAATGGACTTCAGGTTGGAACATTGGTGTCATCTATGGGAATTGAAAACTTGTTCCCTTAGCCCTCGACTATGGGGCTTGTTTCGATACACCTAATATAGTTTCACATAGCTTAGAATGATTTTGAAAAAATTAAGCAAGATTTGAACGTGACAATTGACATGCAAGGATTTGAAACGAAAAGACAACACCTAAATGTACACATAAATGGAATTAAACACAGAAAATATCAAGAAAGTAACATTGAATTAAAGAAACAAGTGAAAAACACATGGTGTTGGACAGGTTTCCATATGACTAAAACTTTGAGCAAATTCAAGCAAAATTGACCGAACAAAAGACAAGATTAACCATTTAAATTATTTATAAGAGATATGAAACGGTGAAACATGAAAGAAAACAACAAATTAACTGATTAAAATGATGAAAGCAACAAGAACGACTCAAAACAGTGAAGAACAAAGAGGTTTGACAACGGACAACATAAGAAAGTGTTTAATAAAGGTTCCAATGAAAATAAATGATGGAACTTGATGTTTAATTGGTGGAAAATGTATTATAAACAATAGAAATTGATTTTAAATGGTGGAAAGTGAAGAAGAAATGAAGAACACTAAAGAACAAGTGACAAAACCGAAAATGAACAAGTGTTGGAATAGAAAAAAAAATTGTAGAATTTTGACTCAACTGAAACATGGTGCAACAATCATGGATCTCTGTGTGCTCTAATAGCACCTGATGCAATCCAAGGTGATGGATTATGAAAGTGCAATGGAGTGGTAGCGAAATAAAGATGATCTTGCACCATGAATGAGAGGTTTTGGTGAGGATTTGAAATGGTGCTTAGGAATAGAAAGAGGTTTGACCAACTTTCTAAGGATTTCACTAGGCCTTAGAGGCTCTCTAGCAAAGGGAGATTTGGGAGGGAATGAGTCTCAAATTCAAAGTTCTTCATTCAATATTTGCAAATCTAAATACAATGAGTCAATTTCACCTATTTATAGTGGAGGAGGATGAAGGTAGCTTGCTCCTTAAGCTACCATAAACCTAGTTAAGCAAACTTAACCATGGCGAGCTTCAGTAGCTTAAGGAGGTGCCATTTAGGTCCTTTAAATATGCTCTAGATACCCTTACTTGTATGACAAGTGAGGATATCTAGAGTGACTTTAATTTATTTACAAATTACTCTAAAACTAGTTCAAAATACAAGTCTTAAACATCACTATTTTCTATTATTTGTAATTTATGTACAAATAGTTCTTTTGTCTTTATTCTTGTATATGATGGCTTGGATGGTCCTCCATCAGTAGACATGGAAGGATGTGAAGAAGGTTAATAGTTTATTTTGCCATAAAGGACATTTGATTGTTTCAAAGTGTGAGGGTGTATGTGAGACTAATTTAAAAGGTTGTTCTTCTATGAGTTTTGATTGGTAGTTTTTATGTTCTTATAGGGCTAAAAGAGGCAAGTTTAATGTTTTCTTGGTTTTATCCTTTTTGTTTGAGCTTTCTTCTTTCAGATCTCAAAACTTTTTCAATATCCTACTTAAACAAAAGATCTTATGAAGAGGACTTGCCTCTTATTAGCACACAAGTACAATAAAGAGATTCTTTTTCAAAAATAAAAAATAAAGCAAATGAAAAATAAAAGGGTTAGTGGTTAGAAAAGTTAGTATAAGCTAAGAAAGAAATATCAAATCTAGATCTATAGTTAGATGTTAACTATTTACAAGATTTACAATATGTATTTCTTCAAAATAAAAGATAAAAATATTTGATGACAAGTAATTCCCCAGCAACGTTGCCAGAAAACTTGGTGGTGGGCTAAGTTAAATCAATTTCAATTCAGTTAAATCCCACTTCTTTTACTCAAGAAGCGGACTGAATCAACTATAGTATAGTTGAGGGTTGTTGTATCCACAGGAAATTAATGATAAGAAAGTAGAATTATCTTTTAAGATGAAGTGATACGAAAGTTGGAGATAGTTTGTATATAAATTTTATAAAGATATAATTACTTTATTCGTCCCTACATTTAGAGTCAGTATTCAATTTAGTACATTGGTTTTTAAAAAAATCAATTTGGTCCCTATGTTTTTTAAAATGTATACAAAGTGGTCCTTTTTGTTAAGTTGCACCAAACGACGTCAAGTGCTACTTATGTGGCAGAGAGAAGGGGATTGAGTGTTATGTGAGGTGTCAAGTAACGTGAATTGAGTGATTAGTTTAGTGGAAAATGAATTGGGGGTTAGGTTTTTTTGAATTGCAATTGGGGGTTAGGCATTCCCATGCTGCATTTCTAGGGTTGCCTTGGATTCCACAGAGACGGCGTTTTACGCTAGTGGAGCAGATAGGTTTGTTTATAATGGGAGTATGAAAGTGGTGGGTGAGGCTTGAGAGGTGAAGAAGTGGCCTGGGGTTCATGGTGGGTCAATTGTGTCATTAGGTTTGGAGAATGAAGAGAGGAGTTTGGTGTTTGCTATAGAAGATTGGAGTGTGTGGATGTGGGATGTTGAGAAAAGAGAAGTCATAATGGTTTTTGGAGATAAATTGATAACCATTAGTGATATGATTGTAATCAAGGGAAATGGTGGTGGGTTTGGAGATGCAAAGGGAAATAATAATGTTACACTTGGGGAAGGTAATGGTTCCTTCACTTCTTTGAGCAGATGCTTAGAATTCTAAATAAAAAATCCGAACCCCCAATTCATTTTTCACTAAACTAATCTCTCAATCCATGTCTTCACTAAACTAATCTCTCAATCCACGTCACTTGACACCTCACACCTTACACAACACCCAATTCTCTTCTCTCTGCACAACACTTGACGCCGTTTAGTGCGACTTAACAAAAATGACCATTTTGGATACATTTTAAAAAACATAGGGACCAAATTGATTTTTTTAAAAATCACTGCACTAAATTGAATATTGACCCTAAATTTAGGGATGAATAAAGTAATTATACATTTTATAAATAACCAGCTATTAGTAATAATAATGCTATTAAATATTTAGATAGAGAGGTGAAGTTCAGACAAATCACTAAAGTAGGGAAATAATAATATAGCACAAATGTTGGATTTAAAATAGTTTTGTGAATTTCCTTTGTTATTGTTATTTATAAATGCAATGTTTTATTCAAAATCCTTATTCCTATTTTTTCCAAACCAAGTCAATTCCTTACATAAAGTTATCTAGAGCAATAAGTCACTATTATGACTTACCTTTGGATTAAGATGGAACAGTTCGACATAGTCTCAGCTTTGTGCTCTACGACCCTTGAATCCTATGGCTAACTTAATAGGGTTCATAAACATGAAATTATCTTCCAGCCTCATTCATGCCCTATGGACAATTAAAGGTCATTTCTAACCATTGAGCATTAAACACACTACCAAACCCAAGGAAGTTGAATGTAAAAGAGAAACATGCATCTATAAACAACAATAAGTCCAAAAATACTACATTGCCATTCAATCCCAACAAGATAGATTTAACAACTCATAATAAAATCTTACCATGAAAGTTCAAGTATGAGAGGCTAAAATAGAACAAACATGGATCCCTAAGTGTTGTGGCCAACTTAGGCTTTAAGATTTCCTTCTCTAGATATTAGCCTTAACTTCTTATGAGGTTTTGGCCTTGTATCCTAATTGATTATGAAGTTTAGACTCTCTAAGCCTAAATTAACATAATCTCTATATTTAAACCTCTATTAAGATCTCACTTAATCATCTTAATCCCTATGTTTGTCTATGTATCTTGATTTCTCAAGATCTCTCTATGCCTCTTAACACCTCTTGAGGCCTCTCAATGCTTTAAGCGTTGGCCCAAGTTCCTATTTATAGATTTTTTGAATGGAATTCAAAAGGGATTCATTCATCCGCTAAGCACAGGATAATTTGGTCAGCGGATTATCTTTCTTCATCTTTAAGCAATCTTTTGGGCTTTTTAGGATTTATAGAGTCAAGTATTCGCTCCCAATCTAGTTAACACTGACATTTCTTTCTCATGAAGTAAGATGGGATTGGCTTAGGCTTCAAGCGAAATCCTCTTATTCCCAAAACTGGTGCAGTTTGGCTCAAGCCCTTTCTGAGCAAATTTAGGCTCGGCATATGTAGATGCACTTAACGTTTTAAGTGTTTCTCACAGACTTTGTTCTTTGGACTCAATTTGCTGGGTAGATTGGCTTTGTTGCTCCATCCTTATTTGCTTTATTTTCTTCATAAATTCTGCATATTTCTTCATTTATTCTTTGTTTTCATGTGTAGTTGCAGTTGGAGGTTCCTTGGCAAGTTTCTTACTAGTTTTTGTTCAAATTCTACTCAATTTACATGCCTATTGAACTGTAAAAATTACTAGATTTTAACACTTATCAATATGCTTAAATGATTGTTATATGTTTTCAACACTCATTTTGTTATCACGAATTCATTGAGAATGATTTAAATAAAAATGAATAGTTGAAGCTGAGAACATAATATGTTTGCTAAAATACATGACACAATTGTTTTTATCAATATACTATGCTTAAATATTTCAGAGAAGAAATATACTCTCCTAAGTGATTACAAATTGATTTCTAATACAATTGTGCTTTGTTAATCTTATTCAAGTCTGTACAAGAAAGGTTTCGAAAAACAGAGTGTATAATTGATTATATGTTAAAGAGTTTTTTTGAAATATATTCACAAAAATATTAATAAGATTAAATATAATTGCACTTAAATGTTTAATTTAAGTTAATCAAGAAATTCTTTATAATATGTTCTGAATTAATAAATGAGAATACAAAGACTTTATAATTTAGAGATATTAGAAGATATTGTTTTCAGCGATACCCATGCTTTAACATTAATATTATATTGATTGCTAAAATTCACGAAAGGTTTCTAGATGTGTTTTAGGAACATCAATACACGCACAAGTCAATAACAAGAGTTTCTATACTCAGCGTTTGACTGAAGAAATCAAGAAGATTGATGAACGAGATTTGAGCAAATTAAGTATTAAAGTGTCATCCAGACATCGCTTAGAGGAAGCACGAGCAACATATTAATTCCAAGAGTAATCATATGACAAAGAAGAATTCAAAGCTCGTATCAGAACATTCATAATTCAACGTTTGATACATGAAGACTCGATACAATGTTCTTATTTAATTGGTTAAGGAAACTATTTAAAAGAATGAGTATATAATGTTATTCAAGCATTGGCATATATATTTATCAACGTTCGCACAACAACAACTATAAAAAGAAATTCAAAGTACAAAGACACACATATATTAACAAAACTAAAGTTTTTTTATGAAACATCTACTGCATTTATTGAGATACAACGTGACAAGATGATTGAAGAATAAGTCACAAAGTATTTAAGGGTTAACATTCACATTAGATGTCTGAAAGGAAATAATTCAAATTGTTTCACACGCTTAAAGACGTGAAAAATCAAATCAAAGCAGAAGTTGCCATATTCAACGTCTTATAAGAAGAAAATGATACACATCAACAAAGGATATGATTGAATATAATTAAGATTACCATATTGAATTATCAATTCTCACATTTGGACAAAGAAAAGAAACAATTCAAATTACATTTAATGTCCAAGACGCAGAAGGATCAATCAAATTAAAAAACTTCCATATCCAGCATCTAACAACTATGTGAACAAGATAAGAATTCAAAGCTTCAACAATCACGCTATATAAAGACCTTAAAGATGAATAAGACACACACAGAACATACAAGAGACCACAAATACATAATGCGATGAAAACCTTTAGTGTGTATAGCCTTACTCTGTTTTATTTCATATTTGTTGTTTAGAACGCTTATACTTTGTGGAGTGAGTCATACATTGTAAATCCTTCACTGTGTGAAGATAACCCTGTGCACTTTCATTGTTGCTCTCTGATTGAGAGTGTTTCTCACTTGTTGAGAGGTCTTAGTCTCAAGGGGAGATTAATTTTGATTACTTGAGGAGGTGTAGATTATTTATTATTGATAAGTGTCTAATTTTCGTAATATTTCATATTAAAATATATGCACTTATGAGTATTAATTGCTAATTTACATATAAAATAATCCTTAATTTATGAATTTATTATACCTTTTTACATTTTTTATGATCTTTAATTGAATAAGAGCATTTTATTCCCAAATTTGGTGTTAATAGCAGGTTTCTAGAGAAGAATGGAGATTTGGACTAAAAAAGAATGATATATGTTAAAAGGAGAAAGCGAGAAGGCCCAAAATGCACAAAAGAGAGAAAAAAAAGTCCAACTTAGCAGCGAGAATGTGTTAGATTAATTGGACTATTTTTATGTTTTTATCATTAAGCCCACAAGCACGACGCAGGAAGTCACCTAACCCTAGCAAATTAGGTTAAATAGGGGGCTAGAGGCACAACCCTAGTGTGCGGGATTGAGAGGAAAACACCATTAAGTGATTTGTAACCAATTAGGAGAATGGAAGGTGCTAGTAGTATGCGTGGCTAATTCTACCCTTTGGGATAGGAAGTAATCTGCTCGAACTCTTATGTATTGAGATGATATCTTATATATTAATATTCAGTTCTTGATTGATTATTGGTATTGTTATTTTACTTCTAAATTTCCATGACAAATTGAGAATCTTAAATCTAACTGAGAAGTATTTTTAGGGTTCTAACCTAAACAACAATACTTAACATATTTGAGTGCTAGGAATAGACTTGAAATGTTAATTGCTATTAACATCTGAGCTTTGTTCTAAGTTGTTCTTATAATTATGCGAGGGATCGATATTTAGGGAACATTCTTAAGAATTTTATATGCGAGGAATCGATATAAATGACTTTTATACTGACATCAATCTTAATCAAACAACATATGTTAACATGCTAATCAAAATACATTAGAGTGAGACAAATGAAACCTAATCCCCATTTTTCCAATTGACACAATTACTCTTTGATTTGTTTTCTTGTTAATTCTTGTAATTATAAAAATTTCCAAACAACTTTTTATTTGTTCTGTTTCATATTTAGCAAATATTGTACTTGATAATTCAATTGTTTCTTATGGGATCGATATCCATTCTTAGGGAGAAGTTATTACTTCTGACAACATGGTGCACTTGTCATAAAAAGTCATCAATTACCTAGAGAGATATAGAATAATTATAACCTAGAAAGGTGTAGAATACTTATTACATGGAGAAGTGTACAATACTTGTTACCTAAAATGGTGTAGACACTATAAGAAATTATAGATTTACCAACCAAAATTACTGACGGAGTAATGTTCATTGACAAATTTTTTTATTATTGACAAATTTTACCGACGAATGGAATTACCGACAGATCTTGAAATTTAAATATATTTGAACACAAATCAAAATTCGTCGGTAATTGAGCGCGAAACATTATCTGTTGGTAACATCCATCGATAACTAAGGGTTTGTTTGTATTGAGGTGGGGATTTGTGGGAAGGGGAGGGAGTGGATTAGAGAGGATTAGAGGGGATGTGTGAGGATGTGTGAGGATGTGTGAGGTTGTTTGGATTGAGGGATGATAGAATGGATTTGTGAGGATGGTTTATTGAAATTTGTGAGTGATGTGATAGTTAGGAGTTAATTTAGAAATTATTTTAAAAGTGTAAAATATAAATTTACAAATTTATCCTTGTCATTAAAAAATATTTTAATAATGATTTATGGTATATTTTTGTGTGTGTAAGTTTGAGTTAATTATTTTTTTCTAATATATAATATTCCTAATTACTCTTATTTTGTAATAAAAAATAATTTTGTGTTAAATTCAAATAAATGTATTAAATATATTAAAATTTATTTTTATGAAAATAATATTTATTGTTATATACATTTGTTATTTTATATAATTATATATGTTTTGTTGATGTTATCATTTTATTTTATTATTTTTATTATTTATAATTATATGTTGGTATTAATAATATAATTAAATATATTTGAAATTATTAAATAAATTTATATAATATTTAAATTTGTATATTGTATATTGTATGTATATAATTATATTAAGAATTATAATAGTACTAAAATAAATAATATTATTAATATTTTGAATAATTATATATTTTTAAAATAATGTACAATTTAAGCATAGTAATACAATAAAATTCACATATTTTCATCAATATTATGAAATATTAACTACCAACATGAAAAAAATTATACTTTAATTTTTATGTATAATTTTTTGGTATAATTTTTTGTTTCAATTTGTATCCAATAAAAAAAAATAACAACTTTCGCTTATCATTAATAAACATTAGATTAACATGAAATAGTATGTGATTACAATAAATAAATGAAGTCATTAAATTAGAATCCTAAATGATGTTGTGTCATGGAAATTTAAAAAAATTACAAACATAATAATATCCAATAACACATTAAATTTAACTGACAATCAAAATAAGTTCAACATAGATAATAATAATAACATAATAAAAATACAATTAATGTTCTTCATTGAGTTTAAGCTGGTGAAGTGTATCTTCAATTCGGTCCAAACGTGTGTGGATAGTGTTGATATTTTCCTGCATATTTTGAATCCCCCCCCCCCCCCCCCCAAATTTGTATTAACATCGCTGAATCATGGGGAATTTCGGGTTGAGGATGATCGCCTACAACATGTTCTTGAGGCAATGGAATGTCTTCATGTTCTTGTTCATGTTCATCGTCAGGCCTTCGAAGTTGCCACACACCATTGACCTCAAAGATATTCATTTTCTTCATGGTTTTTTTCCCGAAGAAGTTATTCCACCCTAACGTGATTGATGACTCTCCCATCAAGTTCATGCCATATAGCAACATCAGGTGTGTGATTAAACAACCATATGGAAGAGGCATATCATTGTCACGACATTTTATCATATGTTGCATGATATAATGAGGCCAATTAATCATTACATTACTTTTTAGGCACCATAACATGAAAACATCTTCATGAACCAACTGCGAGAAGTTGCTCCCCCGGGGACACAACATGTGCACCCATGTGTAATGAAGTAGTCTATCATTCATAGTCAAACTACCTACATTTCTTATATTTTGGCCGTGCACCTCTTCTCTTGTCATGGTTAATAGGACTTGTTGACGATCAAAATGTATGTCCTCAGGGATGGTTCCAGGGGTTAACAAGAGACCATCATATTTCAGATTCGCCACATTCATCCAATCCCTATGTCTAATTATAATCTTGTGGGTGCCGATCTGAGTAGCAAGGTAACCCTGTGTCGTTAGATGGAGATTTGAATAAAAAACCCTAACCATATCCTCATAATATGGTAGTCTTATACTAAGAAAGTTTTGCAATCCTTGGAAGTTCAAATATTCTTGAAACTGAAAACCAGATGTGGAAAAAAATGGGAAATCTAAGACTTTTGGAGGTATGACTGGTCTTCCATGAAAATTTTCCTCAAATGCAACCATCTGACGTTTTGTTTGGAAATACCGGGAATAATCTAAAACACCCTCCCTCCTTTGTAGTGGGATCATAGGAACTTCATCATCATTTCGTCCGCTTTTACCCTTACCCTTAGGCATTTTTTGCCTTTTCGTGGATGAAGATGCCATCGATAAAGAAATTAAAACCTGTGATGAAAATGTTATGAAACAATGACAAAATAATAGTATATTACAAAATATCCTCACACATAAATTTCAAATGAAACACAGTTCAACAATAATAATATTAGATGTCCCTAATAAGAAGTACAATGTTCGTCTTAAATTAAAAGTACATGCAATTAAATTACAAATTGAAGAACATAAAAATATAATTAAACATAATTTATTGACGTCGAGTCATGATGTTAAACAATTTTGCCATTCTTCGCTCTTTCGGCATACCAAATACTCGCATCGCAATAGCTGGATTTTCACAGAGAAAGTCGTAGCATTGGTCCATGACTGCTTCATCCTGAATATTTAGATCAATTAGCATGGACCAAATATCCGAAGGCGAGTACTGATACGAACTCTGACGACGATCATTTTGTACGTGTTCACCATAATAGTCATTTCGTTGTTTGATTTCCGCAGCGATTTCTTGTGATGAAATGGCTTGTAGATGAGCAATGGCTAATGCCTCATCAACGGCATCGTTACCACGGTTCATGGAAGCGACACAATTTTGCAGGTTTGTATTCAACATATTGAACTGATTCTCAATTACATTTTTCTCTTTGATCCCCTAGATGATGATGTCCCACCGGATGGTTGAGAGGATGCAAATGGAGTATTAGTTGGACTCTCTGTTGATTGAACATGCGCTACAGGTGAGCATGGAAGTTCGTGGTCTGGAACATTAAACTCTGGCGGCTCAGGTATGTAGTCCATGTTATGATTGCCTAGGTCCACACTTAAATTTTCTGTGTGCACCTGTCTAGATGCTAATCGGGTTGTCCTTTGACCACTTCCATTGGCCCTGTCATTTGACCACAACTCCTCCATAAGATTGTAGTGCCGAATGGATTTGGCACGCCACTTATCAGCAGATGGTTTCGCCTACAAAAAGTCAGGTGTTATTATAATAACAAATTATGGGATATTGCCATCTTTAATTATTGGATATTGTCATCTTTAATTACTTTACCTGAATCAAATTTTCCCAGACTTCGTCCTTGGCCTCGAAACATTTTGTGGCTTGGTTCCAACCAAAACCACTAAGACCACTAAATAGGTCGTGGACCTCCCGCCACTTGTCCTTCAAACACTTTTATCGGTTCTTTACATTATTTTTCGTAATGGCAGGGAGTCCGGCCTCGTGCAATGCAAGTACAATGTTATTATATCCCTGAGTCGTCCAACTGCCATCGATTCTCGACCCTCTTCGTGCCTCATCCACCATGGCATTAAGCAGGATAAAATCCATATTCGTGGTCCACTTTGTTGTCTGTGTGAACCCAGTGGATGAACTTAGCTGAATACTTTTACCGCGATCCATCTAAACAAGCATTAAAAAAGTTAGGACCAAATAGAGTAAGAAAAATGTAAAACAATTTTTATTATAGTATCAATTGTTTACATAATCTTCTCACATTTCATTTGCTATAGTGTCCCTAATGTGTGAACCTAGTCTATGATCATCGTCACGGACTTGAGAAGCTGAAACTTGTATATCTTGTTGTAACAATTCACGATCCACTTCTTCTATTAAAGAGTCATCATTGTCCACCTCGCGAAGAAAGTTATGCAAAATACAACAAGCTAAAATAATATTTGTCATGGTATGCAAACCATAATGTGGCTCGGTCCCACTAGCTATAATTGGGAAACGTTTTTTCATGACACCAAATGTCCTTTCAATTACATTTCTAAGTGACGAATGACGATGATTAAACAATTCTCTCGCATCTTGTGGTCATCTTCGAGAATACTCTTTCAAGTGATATCTAACCCCACGATAAGGTGTTAATATTTGTGGTTTTAACATAAAACCTGCATCGCCAAGATAGTATTTTCCTACAAACATTCCAAGGAAACATCCATTAGTTATGTATATTATCACCTTTGTATTTATTGTTATGAATTCTCAAACACCTTAAACTTTCCTTCTGGAACAACCAAAGGATCCTCTCCTATGAAAGCCTCCTTCAATATCCTCGAATCTGAGGCTGTTCCTTCCCACCCGGCTAGAACATACGTGAATTTCATATCCAAATCACAAGCTACGAATACATTTTGAGTTGGCCAATCTTTTCTTCCTCGAAAGCAAGGTGCATCAGCACGTGGGACCTTCACACGTACATGGGTGCCATCAATGGCCCCTAAACAATCCTAATGGTAACCAAAATTTCAGGTCAAAAAAATACAAATACAAAAGACATTATGAGAATTGTAAGGGAAATTTGTAATAAACAAACCTTAAAGTACGGGAAAAATCGATTGCTGTGTAAGATTTGGGGTTGGACATCAATACCATCTGCTTGCTTTATGAACTGTCCTTCCAACATCAAAATTGCATTTAATACGTTGTGAAAGTGACGAGAAACTGTTTCTCCAGAACGATGGAAAAAAAATGAAACACTTCGATTCTTGACGTTATGTCCAGTAATATGAAGAAATTTAGCAACTTGTTCTTCAACTGTTGAACGATATGCATCCTTAACAACTTTTGTTGCCCTAATTCGTTCATATAATTGAATGAATGCTTCTGGTCCCATGCGAATAATGTCACGAGAACGTTCGGTGTGCACCAAATACTCCATTAATTCTTGTCTACGACGCTCTTTTCTTGGTTCAAACTCAGTAATAGAGTTCGTTGTATCACTTAACATACGCAACAAATTCAAACCAAAAGCAATGATGCAAAGGATCATCACTGATGCAAGTTGAGTATTTCTTTTCAATTGTTCTTGTATTTTTGAAATTAGATTCATGTTCGCATGAGTAAGATAATTATAAATTGCAATTGTATCCTCAAATTCTTGCATGTCTTCGTCATCCCAAAGTGGTTTCCAATTGTTGTTGTTATCCATATAATCTTGACCTTGTCATTTACAACCATAAAATAGTTTATGAATACACATGAAATAGTTTATGCTACAAATAACTCTAACCACGTTAAGTTAGAGTTACTGTAATAGCATTAAAGTTAGGATTAGAATTATAATTAGGATTATGTGAAGAATACTAATAGGGATAAGATAAAGTTACTGTAATAGCATTAAAGTTAGGATTATAATTATAATTAGATCATGTGAACAATACTAATAGGGATAACATGTAATTGAATCCTTATAATTAAATCTATACATAACTAATATCACTAGTATTAATTAAAAGAAGTAAACACATAATAATAAAAAATATAAAAAATTAAACATATAATAATAAAAAATACAAAAACAGTAAACACAACAAACACATACTAACAAAAAAATATAAATATAATTGTAAAAATTAAAAACAGTAAATACATAAAATAAAAAATTAAATAGTAAAGACATAATAATAAAAAATATAAAAACATTAAACAAATATTAAAATATATAAAACCAGTAAACACATGATATAAAATGTAAAAAAATGTAAATATATTTATAAAAGTTAGAAACAACTATCACATAAAAAAGTAAACAAAACACTAAAAACCTAAGAAAAAAAATTTAAATACAATTACTAAAATTAAAAACAGTAAACACATAAAAAAAACTAAATAATTTCTTGTTGTTAAAAAATAAAATAAAAACAATAAACACATAATAACAATATATATATATATATATATATATTTATTTATTTATACAAATCAGAAATAGTAAATACATAAAATAAAATAAAATAAAAACTGTAGATCCATTTATAAAAATTAAATACAAAAAAGACATAATAAAAAAAATAAAAGTCTAAATATATTTATAAAAATTAAAAACAGTAAATATGTAAAAAAATAAACAACACAGTAAAAATCTAAAAAAATGCAAATACAATTATTAAGATTAAAAACAGTAAACATATAAAAAAAATTAAACAGTATCTTGTTAATAAAAAAAAAATAAAAACAATAAACACATAATAACTATATATATATATATATATATTTATGAAATTAGAAAAATAAAAAACTAAACAGTAAACAAAAAATAATAAAAAATATAAAAACAGTAAAAAAATAATAATAAGAAAATATAAATAAATTTTTAAAATTTAAATACAATAAACACATAAAAAAATTAAATACATTTATAAAAATTAAAAATGATAAATATATAAAAAAAAATAAACAAAACTGTAGATACCTAAAAAAAATTGTAAACAAAAATTATTAAAATTAAAAAAATTAAACACATAAAAAAAAAACATAACATAAAAAAATACATAACACGTAATAATAAAAAATTTAAAAACATTAACACCTAATAATATAAAAGCTAAAAACAGTCAAATCATAAAATAAAAATCTATACAGTAAACATAATAATAAAAACTGTAAAATCAATAAATAAATAATAATAAAAATAAATAAATACATTAAGAAAAATCAAAAACCATAACCACATAATAATGAAAAATAACTACATTCATAAAAAAACTGTAAACAAGAAAATAAACTAAACAATAAACACATATAAAAGAATATAATTATATTTAAATATAAAAACAGTAAATATATTGAAAAAAATGTAAATATATTTTTAAAATTATAAAAGTAACCGCACATAACAAAATAACTATAAATATATTTAGAAAAAAAATTTAAAAACTTACTTGAAGGTGAAGAGCCCTGGAAAGAAGAAGAAGAAGACCTGGAAAGAAGAAGAAGAACCCCTGGAAAGAAGAAGCAGCCCTGGAAAGAAGAAGAAGTAGTGTGATGAAGAGAATTTGGAACCCAATATTTTTCTAAAGGGAGAATCGATTCTCCTTCTACCTTTAAAAGCCCGAGAATCGATTCTCCCAAATGAGTTACAACCATAAAATCGATTCTTCATCTTTTGGAAAAAACTAAAATCGATTCTGCACCATGGAAAATCGATTCTACACCATTAGCAAAATCGATTCTACAGCATGTATAAAAGTAGGAAAATCGATTCTACATTATGTACAAAGAATAGCAAAATCAATTCTGGAAAATTCAAAAAAATTGAGAGAAACCAGTGCGCATACCAGTGAGTTTTGCCTTGCTCAAACCACTTATCTCTCGCCTCCTTCTTCGTTCTGGGCACAATATCAAACCTAATTTATAGGAAACAGAATTTAACTTTCACATTCACGGGTCTACCATTTTTTGTCAATGGTCAAGATTCTTCTTGATAGCACTGCACCTCTAAACTCATGGGCTCGAGCACTGGTCAGTGTAATGAAAAGAACGAAAAGAAAACTCATTCACATGTGCACAGTGTTTACAGGGGTACTGATGTAAAATGTTATTTGTATTATTTTTGGTTATTTGTATTATTTTTGGGCACCTGGTAATCCTCTCTAATCTTCTCACTTTTGTGAGGATGACAAAATCTTCGCACTCCGCTCGCCCCTCCGCATCCACGCCTTCAAATATACGGATCCAAACACAAATTTCACCCGCTCGCCCCTCCCTCCTCCTCGACCATACCCGGAAACAAACAGGGCATAAGTGTCAATATTATCCATTGATAATTTTCATTGGTAAATTTCATAATATTAATAATAATTAAAATAATATTAATATTATTATTATTAATATTGATAATATTATCATTTATTATTAATATTTATGATATTATTATTTGTTATTATTAATATTAATTATAATAACAATAATAATAACATAATAAGAATAATAAGAATCATAACATGACCAGTAAAAAGCTTTGGTCTAATGGTTACACGCTCTTATACTCAATGGACCTGAGTTAAACTCTCTCTTGCAACAAAATGGCAATATTAAATAATAATTGGGTGAACCCATGTAAAACACCTAAGTTAAACTCCCTCTTACAACAATTACCTACAAAAGAGTGTTAGCATCTTATGACATATATATATATATATATATATATATATATGAATTTTATTCTAGTTTGCTTTAAATATGCATTAAATGTGCTCGATGCAACAATAAATGTCAATCTCCTCTTCAAGCAACATGTTGATAGCTAGCAGTACTTATCAACATTAAGGTAGACAACTTTTTTTACACAAAATAAAGTAAAAGAAAAGACTATACAAGGTATATAAGTGTACTAGAGTTGACATAAGTTTGTCTTAGGATGATTACGGAAATAAAATAACTTAAACTCATATCCCAAGTGATCTTGATGTAGACTTGTGCTTTGTGGATCATCTAGGAAGATACAAAACAAATACATTTTTTACAACATAGTAATAAGTTTCAAGAATATTTTTGTTAGATACAACTTAAGCCTAAAGACTATATATACTTATCATATTTATGAAAGTTTTCACTTATCAAATAAAACAAATATTATAAGGTGTTATGTTGTCTATTAGACAAAATATTTAAATCTTGCAAGATCTTCATTTTTCGTAATTTATAGTCTTTCAAACGAAACATTTTCATATTTTGTTGTGACGTGTGCTTAGTCAAAGCTATAGAATTATTAAACTTTAGTCACACAATAGTCTTTTTTTCAATATGTCCCTTCATAGAGTTTGAAAAGTCTAAATTTAGTATTTTATGTTTTAAAAAAAATCATTTAGTTAATTTATGATTAAAAATGCCTTTTCATTATTAGCATTAAAATTATTAAAAAATATTGTTAATTTTAATTTAATTTATTTATAATACAATTTATAATATACGTATAGTGACAATTTATAAAAAAAAATGACGTTAATTTTAACCAGTGAAATAGTTATATTGTTGATTTTTAAAAGTTAAGGACTTAATTAAATATTGAAAAAGTTAAATTATTGCATTTTGTTTATTTATTTTTATAAAAGTTTTCATGTTAGGCATCACCATGCAACTTGACATTTCAATTAGGCTAACACCTAAAGTAACAACAATCATTTGTCATCACATGAAAAAAATACTATTAAAAAAAAGAAAAAAAAAGAAAAAACAAAAATATGGGGGACTAGACCAAAACCCATATGTTAACAAAAATGATACATAGGTAGATTATACCTATTCATAAAGAATTCTAAGAACAGACTAGATGGAAACCTATTATACTAATGAAATGATTCTCTATGAATAAATCCTAAATTAACCAACTTATCAGCACATACATTCTCTTCACGAAAAATATGAATAATCCTAAACCTGATTTTTCCACAGTAATTAAAGAAGTATTTCATCGATTACGTAGCATCCAAGGAACATTTGTCCTAGCAGTAAATGAAGCACAGACCAAGCTAGAATCACATTCCTGCCAGACATTAGTAAGTTCCATCTTTTGAGTTTCCTCCAAAGCATGTATAACTCCATAAAACTCAGCAACCAGAGCAATCTAAACTTCAAGAAAACCAGAGAAAGCTCCAATAAATTCTCCCATACTCCCTCGGGAAATACCTCCACAAGTGGTAAGACCAGGATATCCCGTAGCAGCCCCACCAGTGTTAATTTTAACCTAGCCTGGTGAAGGAAACTCTCTTCTAATAGGAAGAAGACGAAGAACTTTACCAGTACAAGTATTAATACAAAAAAACTTAATTATGTTGAAATCCATCATATCATTCTTCATTGAAACTTTAGACGACTTTTTCACCAGACAAGTTAAATCTTTAATAACCGAAATAATCCTGAAAACCTCAATCTTATCCTAAAAACGAGCATAATTAAACCATAGAGGAATGAAATTAAAAAAATAAATAAGTAATTGGATAAAAAAAATATTAAACCTAATCATATTAACAAATACGTCATTCAAATTTGTTAACCTAATTAATTTTTTTATTGAAAAACCATTTTAAAAACATAAGATATCATATTGAAATTTTAAAACATAATATATGAAAACATAAAGGATTAGAAATACTATTTATCCGTAAAATATTTAAAAATAATTACATTAACTTTTAAAACATAAAAATTATCAGCTCATTAGTAAGAAAAATTAGAACTCCAATTTCTATGTATTGACAGTTTAAATCGATTTTACACTATTAATTATTCAAAATCTATTTTAATAATATTTTAAAAATAAATAAAAAATTTATTATACTTAATTAGTAAAGAAGTTATAAAATATTTTGATGGTCATTGCGTATATATGTTTTAGGTTTAATCACTCGCATAACTATAATATAAATTTTATCTTAATTTAGTCTTTATATTTAAAAATAATTTATTTTAACCCTCACACATACCATTTAATTCGTTTTAGTCATATATATATATATATATATATATATATATATATATATATATATATATATAATTCTCAATAGATTAAAACAATATACATAAAGCTAAAATAAATTATGAAAATTAAGAGATAAATTTTATTTTACTATATACTATTTCTATTTGTTGATAAAAAAACCATTGTAACTGATTAAATAGCCAAAATGTTGACTTATGTGTAAGAAATATAAAAGCAAGATCTAAGTTATTAATTTATATTTATAATTAAAAAAACGTGTTTGTGACATGTTAAAGAGAATAACTTTTGGTAGTCCAAAGGCCATGCTTGTCTTTAGACCTTTACTAACCTGAAAGGTTGTGGAATTTATCAAATAAACATATTTTTTGTTTAAATAAATGCTCTTTCAAATTTTAGTTTACAACCTCAATATTACCTAAAATGTAACTTTTTATGTCAAATTACATTTCTCATTTTCAAATCCCATATTACATCTTATCAACTCTTTTATACTTTATAACCTTTTATTAAATTTCTTACAATATCAATATAAAATAATAGTTTAGTGAGAAATTTGACGAAAAAAAGATGGAATACTTTAAAAAATAAAAAAATACTCAATAAAAAAACTTGAAAACCAAAATCACATTATAATTGCAATTTTTACTTTAAAAATGAGAATCTAAATAAAGAATATATAAAAAAAATATTTATATATTTAATTTTAGGGTTCTAATAGTTTTTATCCTAATGTCATAAAACATCTAAGAACATATTTATTGTTACATGTTTAATAAAGATATAGTATTTAAACATCTTGCACTAGAGACAAAAATAATACTTCCATTATAAAAGATGAGCTTTTTTTATAAGAACTCTCAAGATCTCCCAAATAATAAAAAATATTATATTTCAAATTACCTTCTATTATAAAAAATATATTATGAAAATTAGACAAAATTACTTGAGATCTTAAAGTGAGAACTACTATTAGAACAAAAATTGAACTAGATTTTATATTCTTCATTATATGAAATAAAGGCACCAACAAAAAATTAGTGTAAAATATCAAAATAAGATTTTACAATAAAGACATTCTAAATTAATTTGCCAAAGTAAAGTTAATAAATTTTGTTATTAATAATCTAGAAATTGGGTAAAATATTTTTTTATAGTGAACAAATGAAAAATATTAAAAAAATATTATTTTAATTTTTCTTAATAAATATAAATGAACCTAAAATTTTATACTTTATAAAATATTAATTTTTATCTTTAATATATATATATATATTTAGAACTTCCAATAAATTACACATAAATTAAAATTAAAAGTTTAAAAACATTATATGAGAAATAAAAAAAAAAGTTTCTATATATAAATATAAAGAAACATATTATAATTTTTTTTCTTAAAAATATTTTAAGAAAAATCTATCTAAATAATCTTTTAAATATGAATATGCACACCTTTAGGGTGGTCCAAGGTGGGGAAGGGTCTCTACAAGATGGTGACATGGCTTGTGAAAACTGAGAATAAAAGTATAAGAGATTGAGATGGGTAGGTTTTGTGTTGCAGCATAGAATGATAAGGAACAACACATGCTCCCTTTCCTAACACCAAGAGTTACCAACAAACAAGCAACCAACCAAATTTGAGAATAAAATATGGTTCGATGATGGTGGCTAGGTTTGGTGTGCTGAGAAAAAAATGAGGATGGATACAATAAAATACATTTGTTTTTGTTGATTTGACCTTATTTAGGTACAGATGTATGGAGTAGGACAGCCACACGTGTGACTTTAACTAATGTTGAGAAGTCCGCAAAAGGATCAAAGGAATCGAGTATGCTTACAACATAGAAAGAGGCAAATGCCTAATATAATTTGATCATATTGTTAATATATCTTGGAGAGCTCACATCGATGACGAGATAAATACATTTTACAATATAAACACATTTTTTTCGTTTTGCTGAGTGATGATGTGAAAATCTTTTGATAAGAAAGTCAACTATTGTAGCTCGTAAAATGTTGAGGTCAAAGTTTGATAGTTAGCTTCATAGGACAATTTTGAAATGGTGTTCTACTTCTCCATCTTTCACAAAATCAAATACTGTCTATAAAATACATAAATCAAAATCAAAATCAAAATGAATGTAAACCATTTTTTATTAATCGATTATATAAAGTTAAGTTAAGCTCAAAATTATTTTTTAATAGTATAACGAATACCTTAAATTGAAAATTTCAAGAATATTAATACTTTTGTGCATCATGCGTAACTTCTATATCCCAGAAATTTAGTGGATTTTTTTTAATTACATTTTATTCTTTAAGAAATTACGAAATTTGAGTCCTCTTCCATACAAACAAAGTGATGTTAATATTTTTTTTATTTGAGTTTTTGACTGAATGTTTAAGACTGGTTTTAAATTAATAAAAACATCTTTTTCTAAACTAACTTTATATTTTTTAACTCATGCTTCTCGCCTAACAAATTTGAGACAATTACTTCTCAAACCCAATAAATTTGAACTAGTATTCTGACGTGAAATGATCAAAATATATTTTGAATTTAGATTTTTGAATTTGAATTTTTGAAGTACTTTTCAAGATTTTGGAACCAAAATATGTTTTTAAAATATGTTTTCTGGAATGTGCTGGGAGTTTCTATTTACACTTCCTATTATATAATACAACCCCTTTTATAATTACATTTCCAAGGTATATTTTGCACTCTCCGTTTTTCTGCTACTATTTATTAAAAAAATGTTCTAGTGTCAAGTTTTTATCACCTATTTTCATACCTAAAACACTACTTATCCTTTTCCAACTTCGGAGCTTCTTTTAAACTGTAAGAATTCTTTTCTTCCGAGACTCTACGCCTAATGCACTACAAACACTATCTTAAGTTTTTTTTACCATTCTGAATTTTTTTATCAAAATAAAACTACTTTTAAAAAAAATTATAAATTTAAATAAGTCATGTCAAGTTGACAGGACTTCACGACTTTGCTACCTCAATTTGTGTCAAGTTGACACAATTCTTATTATGTTAATCTAAAATCATATTAAGTTGACACAACTTAATTCACATCATAAACTTTTTTTTATACAATTTTAGAAATTGTGCTAACTTGACACAATTTCAGCTTGACGTAAAAGAAATTATGTCAAATTGGTACAATTTATCTAAATTTATAATATTTTTTAAAAAAAGTCTCATTTTGATAAAAAGAAAAAAAAAAAGCCATGCTTGGTAAAAAAAAAACCACTATCTTACTCCTTTTCAACTTCTACATTTTGGTTGAATGCTTAGTGAAACCGGAAAATAAAAAAAAGAACAAGAAGAAAGAATAGAGTAATTAGTGGCTTGATTGAATTAGGGCAAAATATTCATAATTTTAATTTATTGTTTATTACTATTATTTTTATTACAAAAAATGAAAAAAAAAGTTTAAGCAAAAACTTTTTCTTTCCACATCACTATGAAGGAATATAAACATTGGCCTAAGCTTGTATTAATGGGCACTTTTTTTTTTTATAAAAGTTATCCTGTAAAAATTAACATGTGAACTTCACATTCGAAATTTCAAGAATCATCTCTCATTACTATTAATCGACACTTTATATTGTGAAATCTTAAAAAAAAATTAAAATAAAAACCTCTTAGAAAATTGAAATTTTGTTGTGACACAATAATTTTACACCCTTTTTTTTTTTGGTTTTATCATCTTTTTAATAATTTCCTCTTTTTAAAAAATGTCCAGTTTTTCGATACTGTTTTATGCATTCTCTTTCTTTTGGTTTCTTTTTGCCGTCCTTAGTAAAGAAAACTTATGATTTCGGATTGTATCATTGGGAAGGGAACAAGAAAAACAATGGTTGAGGTAAATATCTCTCCTCCTTTTTTGTTTTGGGTTCTTCCTCATTTTGGTCATTTTTAAGAGTATTTTTTTATTTACTTCTTCGTCGTGAAATGTATTTTTTCTTGTTTATGTTGCTCAACCGAAGAAGAAATGTGTCCTTATTATGCTTCTACCTATGATTCCACATAAAGAATTAATTGAATAATATTTGGATCTTAGAACTCCACATCTTTTATATTTTAATATTTTGGAAGAATATCACTATGTACTATTTTAAAATTTTATATTTAGATCATTATTTGAATGTAATTTTGTTATACAAATAAGCAATATGCAATATGTTAGATCATTATTTCTTATTTAAAATTTAAGTTTATTCTTATACAACTACTTTTAGCTAAAATACAAGTATTCTTTAGGTATAACCATTTCTAGCTAAGCACGAAAATTGTTTGGACCCAATTACTCCTAGTAAAACACTTTGATAAAAAATATTGTGATCTAAAAAATCATAGAGTTATGCTTACTAAAAGAGATTAACTTTCTAAGACGGTTACATGATTGATAACACTCTTATAGTTAGTTATTAGTTAATAGTATATAAACAATATTCTTTTTCACACATAGATGGATTATGATTGTTTTGAGAGCTTGAAAAGCTTTATCGAAAGAGTTTGTAAGCATGGTTAACAAACTTTCTTCTTCTAAAAGAATTTCTTTGTATATGGCTGAGAAAAATAAAATCTGGTTGTAAATCTTTTGAAGTCATTATAAGATTTATAAGTTTTTCATCTTCGACTATTATCTTATCACGTTTAAGTACATAGGTGCATTAAATACTTTTCATCTAACATTTATCCGACAAGTAACTTCTTTCCTCTTCAATCAAAGACCTGATGTAGCTACAGACTCCATAACATTAATATTCTATATTTTCATAAAGTTATTTATGTACCAACTTTAAACACACTCTTCAATAGATCTTGATTTCGGCATATTATCTTGAAATAATAGAGACAGACATTTTTTACACAATAATTAAACATTTATAAGGTTGAAATAATAGAGACAGACATATTTTACACAATAATTAAACATTTATAAGTTCTGTACTATAAAATGCACAAGACTTATAGTCTATTAACCAAAATAAACTTATCATTTATTCAAACAAAAACTTATCAACCAAAAGAATACCGAACAAGTTGCTTTCGTCTATCAGTACATAACATTTGCATCTAATGAGACCTCATAAAGCATTTTACTTTGATCTATCAAACATGTGCTTATAAAAGTTGTTTGAATCGTATTGTTTATTTCCTATTTTATAAAAATTTCTTTAAATTATTTACATTTTGAATAGGTTGTTGTAGTTTTGTTTCTTAATTTCAATTACACGGTTCAAATTTTGAAAATACTGGTCTGTGGACCTCCTTCAAACAACAAAATCACAAGTATAAAAATATGTCAATTTCTGCAAAGTAAATGAACAAGATCTCATTGGCTAGGAAAAGTGAAGCAGTAAAGGAATTTGAGATACCAGTGCAATTGTATTGCGTTGAACTGAACTTAACCTGGCAACATGTATAAAATGATAGAGATATGGATCAATAAGATTCTAAAAAGAAAAAATAATAAATTAGAAATCTTCATTAAGAAATCGTTGCCGCATCGTCTAGAGAAACTATGTTTGATAATGTTGACGACGTAGGAAAAAGGTTTATCTGAAGGCTTGTTCCTGGTCACCACTACAAGTAGCTCGCAAATTCACTATTGTCATCACAAAGTCAGTTTTTAAGCTACAAATTAAACGCAACTGTGAAGCAAAACAAGTTCAAGAACATATAGCATTTCCTCATTGCACACTATTTCTATTCTACTTCAGCCAAATAGTCATCAATTTCAGCTGGTGTCAATACCCTGCACCATAAACACACTAGTGTTAAGTTAACCAGTTAAATAATAGAAGCATACAAGGATGATTTTGAAGTCTGAGGTCCAGATAGGTTTGGATGCAGATAACTTGGATTGGAAGTCTCATTTTTTGATGCAATTTCATGTACTTTAAAATACTCCTTAATTATTAATTGAGACGAGACAACCCAAAATCCCAAAAATCAACTCAATTGTACTGATTACAGTAACAAGAAGAAGCAAGGTTCATATAATAAAATATGGAAGGTCAAAAGCAAACTAGGTATATTTTAGGAACACATATGCACCTGAACTCTTTATCAGCACCAATTATGCCAATTTCAATGTTTTTCCCTGAGATCTGTCCCTCAAACCTGGAAAACACCCACAAAAGAAAGCAGAAGAAAAAAATTTAGAAACGTTTCAAAAGACTTAACAAAGATCACATAGGTTTCAAATACAGAAGCAGATGGCAATAAAAAACAACGAAATAAAAACTATCAAAGTTTTTAATGCAATAAACTTAGTTGATAACTTGCAAGAATAAAGATAGACAATATGATGATGGTTTGGAGGGATGTGCCGTAGGTAATTATCAAGTCACGTCAAGACCACTGCTATACAATTTAGTTAAATACCCTTCACATATATAATTGGCCTCAACATTCTAATTTGAACCCAATAAACCAATCTTAGATGGATTTCCTTCCTCCAAACTATTTATGAGACACAAGCTATTATGCACTACAACTTGTAGGAGAATAACACTTGACCAAAAAGAGATGAAAATGACTCAAAAATGTAAAATAACCGTGGCACCTTCTAATCAAAAGTAATCGTTAAACATGTCATTTTCACTAAGGTTTTCTAATTATTTAGTGCATAAACTTGAAATATTATGTTCTCCTACCCTTCCTTCAGAGTCAATATTGCTGTGTGGACTGCATCATCAAGCTCCATATCATCTGTGTACCTGTAAATGGACAATCAAGTCAGATATAGAAATGATATATAAATCATTTCTCAAGCGTGCATTCAGAAAAAGACTTCAGCTACTATGGTTTAAAAGTCCTTTTAAGATTATAGCATCAATGCGTCAGTAGCTACCATCCGAGCCATCTCAGCATATTAAAGGATTTCTAAGCTCTCATTAACTGACTCAAGTATCTTTACAGATATTAATCATTACGCAATCCACAAACAAATATAGATGCATTCCACACATTTTTTGCTTACAGTATTGCTACAGATGAAAAGCTTACCTCTTCTCAAGAAACGTCTTTGCATTAGAAACATTTTTCCCCATTGCAGAAGCTTTCCAAGAAAAATATGAACCTGACGGATCCACCTAGAGAAAAAAATTACATAAAATCACAACCTTGAATTACTCTTTCTTAAAATTCATAGTAATTTTGAAAAAGTCCGGATGCATAGCAATATAGACAACCAATGCTCTGAAATATTTGAAATTGAACTTACATAATCAGTGAGCGATTTTCAATTATATGAAGCAAAACTAATTCAGGTGTAGTAAAACAAGACAGTGAAGAATTTATGCAATTGAATACAAAGTTTTCATAGATTAAAAATCATCAGAGAATCTAAGGAGCACTTGTTCATTTCACCAACGAGAGAGGAACTGAAGTTTAGACTCGCTACATGCAAGTGATGGTAATTTACCAGGGTGTAAATGTAAATACGTAAAGAGTTACATCAGAAAAAGAATATCAACAGACCTGGTATAATTGTGGCCCATTATCATCAAACCCAGCAACTAACAGGGACACTCCAAAAGGCCTAACACCACTATTAGGATCAAAACAGAAATGTCAGAATTAAAAGCATGATAAAGGGTAAAAATGGTAAGTAAATGTGGTAGTTGGTGAATACAAAGACAATCAGGGATCGAACTAAGTTATGTGCCTTTAGTAAGCTGTTTATTAATGATTCCTCCACTAAAAAAATCTGCCTAATTTTGAGATGAAATTTCTATATGGATCACAATGTTACCAATTTATCTAACACATGCCTCCAGAGGAAAAGAAAACAAAGCTCAGTCAATATTGATCCATGCTGGTTTCATTAGTAAAGATAAAGATGTTTTAGGCATCTACATCTAGACTTATTCCAAGCTTCCAATTTCTAGAGTTATAATTTATAATTATGCTCCTGGCTTCCAGAAGCTAATGACAATTGTGATTTTGGCATATCCTTTCCACATTTACTTACAACAATTAATCCCCCAAAACACAGGAATAAAGAATTCTGAAAATGAGTTTACTTTGAAATCACTCGTATTTTAAGATATCAAATTGTAAATGATTTCTGCATATGCATAAAATAAACTTCTATACTGAGTTGACAAGGTAAATTTCAGTGGTAAGAGTACAGTTTACAAGGAAATAATTACCCAGACTGAGTAAACTCCTGCATTACTGCAGCAACTTCCCTGACAAGTTGGGTCACAGGAATTGGTTCCTGAAAATTTTGATCATATGATCAGATATAGCCCACAATTCACAGACGATCCAACATAGAATACCAAAAGCAAACAGAAAGAGACAGAAAAGCATTGTATAATATTCATAAAGATAATAAGTAGTGCATAATTCTTATATTTTTGTTGTTGTGACAAACTTTATTAATTACTAAGTAATCAAAACTATCAAGCAAAAGAAAGACAGGTTTTTATGGAAAATCAAATTATTATATGAAGATCAGCATTAACAGGCAATACAACCATCAAACAAGAATTACAAAACTCACTGATGGAAGGTAAAGCACCACTAATAATTCAAGATTCCCAGGCTTATATGATACAGAATTGTAAGACTCAGTTTAAGAAATAATGAGATTGTTATATTTGACCCTATTAATCCTCGTCAGCATAAATATATCTTTTAAAGCCAATACTTTATCAAAGATATCAAATTTACAACTACTCGTATTTTTCAATGTATATATCCTTTATCTGTCCAAATAAGCAACAAAGTCTCACTTTCTGGAAAAATGTAAGCCTAGACACATTTTCCTTTGCTAGTCTACATAAAATCTTCAAAGAATGGGTATTAAGAAGAAAATTTGCATTGGAGCTTGAATGTAACACTGAATTTAATAGTTCTCCTATCTTAATGTATTAGTGGCTAATTTTGATGAATCCAATTATAATAGATGAATTTAGGCAATCAAAACAATTATACTAGGAATCCATCCTCTATTTCTCCTCCTAGACATACTTTCATCATAACTAGCTACAGCATTGCACTGACTGTAGTAGTTTGTCCATCTTAATCATATAGAGAATTTTACTCAATATTATTCCTTGAGAAATCCTTTTATTACAACTATATCTTTGTTTCCCTTCTCACCGTATACAAAAAATGAAAGATTCTAGAATTATTCACGTAGTAAATAAAACCTGCATTGCTTTAAAAAAGATGAAAACCACCTACAGATGTGTAACCAAGTAACAATCCTTATGACTATAATTCATTAAACTGCCGGGTTTAAGAGTGAAGCAGACACTATAACTGAATTATATCTTAACTATGTATATGCAGCACAAGAACTCGATACTGAGAAATAAAAATGTGTTGGAATAGAGTTTTGTATACCATACTTTATATAACCGGTGATACTGCACAGCCTGTTTCCTGCTTTTTCGAACCAAAACTCGAAAATCGGGTCCCATGCCACTGAACAAAGACCAAATTTAGGGTCAGGTAAAGAAATTATTTGCAAGAAAAGTCAAGGGCAAATAATTATTTCCATTTACTAAAGCTTTACAGAAATGGAAAAAGGTAGACTAAGCCTGCTTATAAAGTTTCAGACACAAATTAAACATCAGAAAATTAATTATTTCAACAGTATCTCTTAGAAAGTGCAAAAAGTGCACAGGAAGTGAGTTCTTCTGTTTTCTATATTTCATTTTAAAATGTCTCCAAATAGATTTAAAAAGTCAACATTCAACAGTCACCTAATGCCTCCCTGAAATAAAGGTTAATAGTCAAATGTCTTGCAGATTGAACCCAGTAAATCTCTTTTCATTAAAGAATCTATTGAAAACCTAAAGCAGTCCACCATAATTTATTTATATATAAAACAATGTGGATTAACAGTCTGCTACATGCAACTGTGCTTTATGTATACTTCTGAATGTTTAAATCAGTATTACAAGCAATAGTTAGCTGCTTACCACCAACAACATTTTTTCTTGATTTCGCATATAGTATGTCTTTAATCAGTTTAAGTGTGCCTTTTCAATTTCTATTTCATACACCCTTAAGAAAAACATTTCCCCAAAATAATTGTCATGTTCCTAATGCCTCCCACGTGGTTATGTCTAGGTAAATTGAGTAGCATCTCATGTTTAAGAACCATCCAAAGCTAAAGCGTTAACCATCATTATCTGTAACCACTACAAAGATACAATAACTTAATGATGTTATAAAATATATTTCACTTCAAACTATTTAAATATTTACAAAGAAACAAACCTATATACAACACCAATATTCGGTGTTAATAACTGAATTTTCTGGACCTGCAATTAAATATAACAGAGTGTAAGTACACAGAATACATCATAAATTAAGTCACTTCACTTTTTTTAAACTATATTGACACATTGCTTGCAAAACCTAAATAAGAGATTAATTTATCAATAGCCAGAGTTTGAAACATCCTTAACTATAATATAGCAAGAACACCATTACAGTAAGCAAATATTTTTCAAGAGTAAAACAAAACAGTGCTATATATTATACTTAGTACTGAGAAGATAAGGAAGTGACAGTGTTTAAGAGAATATGGGCGTGTAAACACACCCAAAGCATAAAAATAGGAAGCAACAATTTATCTCTTTTCTGTTGAATGGACGATTGTAGGTTAGCAACAGCAAACCAAAAACACTAAATTGCTCTGCATGAAGTAGTCATCTGATTGTTGTAAGGTACTCAGTTCATTAAATATCCAATAAAAGCATATTATCAGTAACCATAAATTTGAAAGAAATATTGTAAACAGAGAGAACAAGGGAGTATTAGAGATGGTTATTTTTTTTTTGTATGGGGGGTCAGTGTTTGAGTTAAATGGAGACACGGTGGTGATCTTCGATTTATTTTTTCAATGGTGAACTATCAAGCAATGTAGCTTATATTTGGGACCGTCAAATAGATTAATAACTAAAGGTGTTAAGCCCATGTATAAAACACACAACAGGGACACCGAGAAGGATTTTAAAACGTTGGATATTTGCATAGAACAATTTTATAAAAAAAATTCATGAATAATGAACAAAAATGGAACCAATAATGGAAATAAACTCACTGATGCTTCATCAACCAAAATAGATGGCAATTTCTTCTCGGTAGCGATGACAACTCCATTTGCAGCTGCAAGAATCAAATATCAGATACCCATTTACAACTAGGAAAAGATACAGCTTATATTACAGAATCCAAACCATCTATCTACAAGACAACAAAATGTAAAATAATTTTACACCAAAATTAAAAGATTAAATAAAAAAGTATGAAATATCTAACTCTAGGCTCCTCTAAAGCCTACTTGAACCCGGAAAATTCGACATATCAGAGAGAAGTATTTTCCCAGAAATGAACTGAAATACCCCATCATGCCAAAGCCCCTTATACGGCCTATTTAAGAACTGTAAGCCTTTATTTGTTTGCCCACCCCTTATTATAACACAAGTGAAAGGTGCTCCCCAAAAATATCAATTTCAAATTGAAAAGCTAAAGTGAGTGCCATAAACAGATCCAGTCCAGAGGCAGAGATAACAAATCACCTTTAATTCCCAAAGACGTTTGCCCAGACCCAACAGCGGTCAAAGCATGCTCAATCTGAACAAGCTTTCCAGAAGGGCTGTTCCACAACACAACAGAATCAGTAGAAGAAACACACATCAAGACATTCTCTTTATCAGCAATAGAAATACCTAAATGTGGTGAGTGAAAACGAATACTGACTATCCCCCATGATAAACTGCGCAAGAATCTGCACTCAAATCATCACTCGCAAGTTACAATCACAATGCAAATCAATCATTTTATTTAATTTATTATTGAAAATTAAAAATTAGAAACACTTGAATGATGGTTTTTCATAGCAGCCCTAGTAGAAAAGATAAAAAATAATTCTAACAAAAATTAGTGTGTAATTGACAAATTGAATTGAAAGGTATGAACAAAAGAAAAAGACGGCGATCTGTGAGGAGCAAAGAAAGGAAGGGAAATGAGCGAGAAAACAGTGGAAATTTTGTGTAAGGTGAACAAACCTGAAAGAGAGAAAGAGAAAGTGAGAGAGGTCGCAGGGAGTAACAATGTTGGATTCTGAGGTGCGTGCTATAAGGTCTGAGACAGAAAGAGAGAGAAGGAGTAGGGAGCAAGTCTCAAAATTGGGCCTTCTAATTCAATCTTTATTTGGGCTGCTTTCTGTCTATCAGTTGAGTGTTTGTTCTTGCACCTCCATAAGTTCTTCTTCCACCCCATACAAAACGTGAAAATACTTTTTTATTTTTTTTGTGTCACTCCCATAGAGTACCTTCCGAATTATATAATCTAGAAATACATTTAAAAAAAGTCTTCTAGATTATATAATCCAAAAACTAAAAAAGACTTTCGGATTATGTAATCAAAAAATTAATCATACATCTAAAAAAATGCTTCTAGATTATGTAATTCAGAAATTAATTACGAATTTAAAAAATGACTTTTGTATTACATAATCCAAGATATTACATAAAGACATTTTTAGAAATACAAAAATTTATGAAGATGAACAACATATGGAAGTAGAGGAAGAAATGGTCCTAGTTCTTTCTTGCCACAAGACCTTTTCTTTTAATATTGCTGGTCACATTCAAACTTTATATATCGGATTGGTAATTTTGAATTCAATTTTTTTTATTTGAATATCAAAATTCAATTTTTTATTTAAATGTCAAATTGTATAAGTTGGTATTCAAAATAAAAAGAAAGTTGTAGAGATTGAATAATCAATATAATGTTAAGGAATATTTGGCCTTTTAAAATTATATACAGGTGGAGCAATGGAGATGCATAGAGAATTTTCATTATTAATGTTAAAAACATTTCTCGGACATCAATTAAAAACTTTTTTTTTCCTTTTTTTTAAATGAGTATTATAAATAATTTTTTGTTCAAATCTCGTTAAATTTTTCATGAGTATAATTTTTTCAACTGTCTCCAAATTCTCCCACTACTAAAATAAGTACAAATCTCCTATCTTAATATAAAGTCCTAGATATTTTTCCTCAGAAGTAAAGTTAGTATTATTAAATATATATTAAACAAATAAACTACACACAAAAACTAAATAAAAAATATTAATAATTAATAATTGAAAAATAAAAACATCACATTGAAAAGTTAATAATTAGCCTCTATCATCATAAAATAATAAAAACAAAATTTCAAAACTGAATCTATTTCAAATTTTAAATTTTAAATCATAATTTTCATTTTTAAGAATTTTTTTTCGTAGTTCTATTTCTATTTTGTTACTCATTTAAAATATGAAAATTTTACTTTGAGGAAATAGAAAATAATATATATATATATATTAAGTAATATATTTCAACGAATTTTGAAAAGGATTGTAATATTATTTTATATATTGTATTATATTATGCTAATCATTTTTAAATCTTAATAAGCAAAAGGAATGATGTTCGAAGTAAACAATTTTTCCTAAACATTAAAGTTATTTGTGAAAATATATGCTAAATAAATAGATTAATTAATTAATACAAAAAGGTTATAAAAATAGTAAAAATTGATAATAAATAAAAAAAATGGAAATATAATATTAAAAAGGTAATAATTAATATTTATTATCACTAAGTAACGAATAAAAAAATAGAATTATTTTTAAATTTTAAGTTTTTAAGTTTTTTACTATCATATAATCATAAATATCTATTATATGCATCTCTCATGTCCGTTATCTACTTTAGAGTAAAAGCATCATAGAATAGAAAAAATAGTTTTTAGATCATTGATTTATACTTTCTTAAGCACAAGGAAAGCTTCCTCAAAGCAATTTATCTTTTTGACGAGGTAATTTAACTCTATTAAATTTTCAAAATTCAATCATCTCAATTCTTATGTTTTTAAGATATCACATGAAAACTTTGGTTATTATATCACTTCTTAGGCTAAAAAGATTTTTTGATTTTTGACTTAGTTTTAATTTGATATAGTATTAGTTAAA
Source organism: Phaseolus lunatus (assembly GCA_013389735.1). NCBI lineage: Eukaryota > Viridiplantae > Streptophyta > Magnoliopsida > Fabales > Fabaceae > Phaseolus > Phaseolus lunatus. The sequence continues at coordinate 6,760,683 of CM023861.1, forward strand.
TATTCAATTAAATTTCTTAATTTTTATAAAGGTAACCATGTATTTGAATTTTCATATAATTAGATATAAAGTTAGTAACATATAATATTGATAATATTAAGTTAGTATACTATTAGACCATTCAAATTACAAATAAGATATTCAGTATGAATCTTGTCTCTTATCAAATTATCTATCAAGAATACATGTTGTATATGTTTAGAGATTCTGAAAAGTGCAATTGTACAAAATGTTGTTAGAAGAATTAAAATACAAGTAACTCATTCAATTAGCTTTTTGATCATCAAAACATAAAAACATAAATTTCAGATATGATTTTCTCGCCATCCGACTATCTAGTGGATCATAGACCATTTAGAGACTTCACAAACCATTTGGGCTTAACAAATAGTTCAAGGTCTAAAATAACAATTACAATTTAGAAATTAAATTTTTATATCTTTTGAAACTTTAAGAATAAATACTGAATTGATGTTATGGTAACAAAAATGGGACAATTATTTTGAATGAATAAAAAAATTATTTGACAAACTCTAAGCTTATTGTTTTCCCTCTAAGCTTTTTTCCCAAAGTATCCATGGCTATCCCAACCTACCACACCTCCATTATGAAAGCTCTCACTCCAAGCAACGCATCACTATAGATAGAGCACAACATTGTACTCAATGAGCTTGATAAAAGGGGATTAAACATCAGTTCTACCCTAGAGAAATGTGGGATAAGGGGATACTTTGTTGAGTCCTAGAAGATTTACCTAGAGTTGATAAAAAAATTTATAAACAAATGCTAAGTTTATCAAAAGGAACACTATCAAATCTTGAGTTATGAGTCGAGACATTATGTTGAACCTGAACCAGATAACAATCTCCAACATTATCAATTGTGACAAGGTGGTGAATTGTTACTATAAAGAGTAGAAGGATATTTGTAGTGGGATTGACATTGTAAATAAGCTTCTATACCAAAAGAAGTTCTTATAGGAGTTTTCTCACCATTTCCAACCATGATGGAAAAGGGTCTAATAGGAAGGGTGCAAAGGTTGAGGTGATGGGCGAGGCGAGTTTGGAGGATATTATGTGAACTCCCTATGTTTATTACAATAGTAACGGGTGTATGATGAATAAACCCATGAAGTTTGAAGGTGTGCGCCGAAAGGGTTCCAGACAAGGCTTGGAGAGATAGGTGTACTGGATTAGGGTCTTCAGTGTCAGGGATAGTATATAAGGTAGGGAAGGTTTTCAGATGGGTTTCTGGTGTAGGTTCTTCATTGAGTAGCAATAAGAAATGTTTGGTGAGACATTTGTGACCAGGAAAAGAATTTTCATCCCAATTATAACATAAATCGACTGCTCTACGTTCTTGTAACTGGGTGGATGAAAGTTTTTTTATAAGTAGAGAGGTGGGTGTGGTGGTTGCTGTTTGAGGTTGGAAAGGGGGATGTGGTGGTGGTAATAGATGTGGGGATGGTTGTGGAATTATGAGATTGCGGTTATACTTCCTTGAATCATGGATTTTAGATTCCAAGAGCTTCGCAAGGCCCATGGCTTGGGTGATTGAGATAGGTTGAAGAACAACTATCTCTCTTTTGATTTTTGGGACCAAACCAGAAACGAAACAATTGAGGATCATCTCGGGTGTGAGGCCCAAAACTCGATTGCACAGTTTTTTAAAAGATTGTTGGTAGTCAATGATTGTGCTATTTTGGCGGAGTTTGAACAATTCTGCTTGATGGTTGGCGTAAGTTGAGGGACCGAATCGGAGCTCTAAGGCACGACTGAATGAGAGTCTGTCACTTAGTTGATGATTTTGGTACCTCCATTTAAGCGAGACTCCCGTGCATATAGAAAGCTGCCATGTGTAAGCGAGACTTCCAAGTAATATTGTAAAATTGGAAAAACTGGTTGGCCTGAAAAAGCCAATCGAGCGGATCAGAACCATCAAAGAAAGATAATTGGATTTTTTGGGGATGAGGAAGGGCAAGAACCATGGGAGGTGGAGTAATGAGAGGGGGGACAACAGAAATTGTTGTGGCAAAGATGGATGAGGCAGTCTGAGAATTTACGGGTGGGGGAGAGACAGGGGTATGTTCGGAACAGAGAAGGGGGTAGAAGAGTTGTTTGTTTCATTGGGAGAAACTAACGGGGGTGGTATAGATGTTAAGATGGTATGGAGGGTGTAAGTGACAACCTCTTGTTTGGAGTCCCAATCTCTTTAACGAGATTCTAGAGTGTGGTGTAAGGTATTATAACGGGTTTCATGATGGTCATGGGTTTGTTGGATTTGGGTTTGGAGGTGGGCTAGTTTGTCTAAAATGGTTTGGAGGGTTTCTTCTAAATCTTTGTTTGATTTGGGAAGCATGGAGATAGGTTCAGTGAAAGCACCAAATTGATACAATGATGAAGCGGGATGGTGAAGAACACCAAAAAACAAGGAAATAAAGACTTGGAAAAGAGACAACCGAAAGGAAAAAACAACCTTTAAGATATAAGAAAAGGCAAGAGCCAATGATATACACCCTGTCCTGTCCTAGTCTAGTGAAATATATAATGTCCCTTGAAGAGTCATTTTGTCCTAATAAACAGCTGTGCTAATCATACTAAAAAAGCATAACAGAAAATCCTAACAGAAAAAAGAATTCAATCCTCACAAAAGATAAAAAGAAATAAATCCTTTTAAATGTAGTTATTTAACTAAGTGGACCTAGATACCCTTCTAATGAGCCTTGTAGTTGTGAGTCCAGTATTATGCAAGGTGTACTAGAACATATAAATATTATTGTAAACATTTTTAATATTTTTAATCATTTATCTTAATGTAGTTAATATCCTTAGTTAGTTAGCCTCATTATCTTATCAATTTTATTACCTTGAATTACGTTGATACTCATATATAATTGACTCTTTCATGAAATAAAAGCACGGAACAATTGTCTTCCACCAAACAACTATTTCTTGTTGATTGTTGTAGAATGAATTTACACAGAAAAAAGAGAAAAAAAAAAACATCTGTATTTTCTGTATCAAGATGGTGGTTAGAGAGGAAGGCTAAATAAAAGTTCTACATAGAATGGATCCAAATGACTGCTCTTATGTCTAAAGCTAGTTCTTGATCTTCCAGTTATGGGATGTGCGAGGTCCGCTTGCAATGCCTTCATAGTAGTGTGAATCAAGTTTTCCTTTATTCCAAGCTTTGACAAAATCAGTAAACAACTCACGTGCTGACTCGGACAAAAGATCAGAGAAAAACACATTTTTCTCTTCCTTTAACCAGGCAGCGAACTCATTATTTTTTGCAAAATAGTCATCCTTTGACAATTGTAGGAACTCCTACAACCAAAGTAGCCAAGATGAACCATAAATACCAATGAATAATAATGGAATGCCATGACATATGTTGAATGCAGTGGTAAATCTTAAAAGTTTTCAATTATTTGATAATTATACAGCCCAACTAAATAATGTCATTAAAATAAGGGAAACAAACACAGTTGGACTGTTAGACGTTGCAGCATTAATCATTTTTTTTTCTACATTTGTTTTTCTGTCTAATAAAATAAAAGATTTCCTTGAACAACATAACAATGAATCTTTGAAGATAAAACAATGCTGTAAAATGGGAGGGAATAAAATTTAATAGAAACAACTGTGAACAGAAAAGCATGAATGCAAAAAGGAAAGGGTCTGGTCCCAGATACAGCTTAATAGTAATACATGATTATTTTGCATGTAGCACAATTAATAATATTGGCAATACAACTCACCATATTGCCATCACCTTTTCTATTCTTGTTTCTGTGCTTATCTTTCGACTTCCCTGAAATAACAACAAATTACAGATTTATTTTTCCATGAAAAAGAATCCCATTTGAAAAAGAAGAGTAAATTAACCAAAACCCTAGTCCAGAAACAACAAACACCAAACAAAGTTAATGCTCATCTAATATAATATTAAGCAATAATGACTCGAAAAACCATAATAGAGAGGAAGAGTATGAACATCTTCACTTGTGTAAAAAAAATAGGCATTGAACTATTTAGAAAGAAAATCTTTCTAAGAAAAATTTATAGTTTTCTCACTATTCACCAAGGGAGCAATTGTTTTATGGAAAAATTATCAAGCTATGAGAAACAAATTTTAGCCAAAATTTGTCTTCTTAAAAAGTGAAGCAATTTTCAAGAGAAGGTGATGAAGTACCATACACATACAGCAATAAGTAGAGCCACTGATACCAACAGTTCGAGAGTTATTTCTCTCAAAAGTCAATTTGGCAACTTCAACTCAAACACATACAATACTATTATAGGACAAACCGTATAGAACATGGCAGGAAAAAGGATCTTTGGTAGGCTTTGAAATAATAAGGAATATGGAAGAAGTAAGGGAGAGAAAATAAGAAAAGACGAATAAAAGTAAAGGAGAACCAATAAACAATTTCGATCATAAATTCAGTTTTGCAAACTATTTCCCTAAGTGCAATGGTCAATAAATCAAGAAATACAAAGTTTTTATTTGAAATCATGGCAGTTAATGCACTGATAACATTAAATGTTACATTTTCAAATAGACTTTCACTTGAAAAATATAGAATTATTTTATTGATATTAATCATACAAATTACATTCTCGTCATTTTTATTTGTAAATTGTAATAACCCAAACCTTTGAAAAGAATAAAATAAAAATATGTGAAAATAAATAACATTTTCAGATCTAATCATTTTGATATTTTTTCCAAATTGATTTTGGAAAAGGCAGAAAAAAATACAAAAATTTGAAAGACCTCAAATTTACTTTTCATAAGGTATGTTCACATAATACGAGTTTATCAATAAAAATAACAAACCATTTTGCTCTAGAAATAGATTCAGAAACAGGTCCCCAAACATCAGTGTGAATAAAGTCAAAAGGAAAATTACTCTTTTTATCAAATATGGGATAAGATAAGATGCACCATGATGCTTTGACAGTTGACAAATATGACATTTGAAAGACTCAACAAACTCAGTAGTGAACAATGAGGAACAGAGATTTTTATAAGGTTAAAAGAGGAATGCCCAAGTCTTTTATGATGAATATTTGGGAATTTGCTCATGTTTCTAATGTTGCTTGTTAGCTTATTATGACCTTTGTTTTGTCCCTTCGATTCCATTAGATACAATACAACCCCATCTACTCTTTAGCAATTAAAATTATCCTAGTGGCTATGTCCTAAAATACACAAGAGAAAAAGTTACAAAACAATTTAAATCTGTTGTAAGGTTTGTATAGAGATAAGATCATTGGTTAGTTGTGGGACATATAAAACATGCTTTAATACAATAGATGATTCTAAAGTTATATTCTCGATTCTGCATATGGGTACACTATCACCATTTGTAACAACAATGAGTTGTTCTCTGGTCATTTTGACATACGAATTGAAGAGCTTAGAAAAAGAAGTCACGTAATCAGTAACTCCTAAATCAAGAATCCAAACACCTTGAGACAAAGGACAAATAGTATTGAATATAATCTTATGGGGAGGGTATACAATCCATATTTAGTCATTGATTCAATCATTGTTTTCAAATGATTTAGTTCCTATTTAAAAGCTTTCATGCTAGACATTGAAAAACACACAAAGTGTGGTCACATTTTACACTTAGTAATTTTAAAGCACTAATTAAAACCTTGGGGTGTTGGACATTTGCCTTAACAAAACTGGCATAAGATTTCTGTATCGAAATCGATCGAAATCGGAAAACTTGTTTTATTTATTCATGACTCCCTCTGCAAAACTCTGAATGAAATTAAGGTAATTAGGGACAATTACGTGAGACTAATATATATATATATATATATACACACATTCTTATGAAATATTTAAACTACACATCTAAGCATTCAAGTTTTTATTCAGTATAATTGAATTTAAATTTTGTAGAAAATTACTTGATTGCACGCTTAGAAGAAAATAAATTATTTTTGTAAGATAACATAAAACAACTATATTAAACTTAATAATTGAAATTTCTATACATATATTACAATATCCTTAATGCATACAAAATATGACGTTAATCTTAATAATATTGTCAATATCCCGTCATTATGGATATATAGTCAATAAAAAATATGTCATCAACATTGCCAAAGAGATAGATAAGAAAAAAGAAGTGAACGAATCTGGTGTGCAATGGCAGAATAATGGGCCAATAAGGTGGGCCTAGGGAGATTATGAACATCCAGGGGAGAGATGAAAGACTAAGAGTTTATCAGCAGGGTCCTCATTAAGGGCAATATAGAATTTCCAGGGGGAAGTATTGTTAGGATGTATAAGGAGGAGGACGGAATAAGGAAAGCTGTTAATCAGTTAGTCCATCAATTATTTACTGAAACTAGTTAGTTAGTAAAATCGGTTTGGTTAGATAAATAGGAAAATCAGATTAGGGCTTCTGCATTCAGTGAAGATCCACTATGAAGGGCAAACCCCTGGGAGAATTCCATTCTCCACTTTATGTTCTGTTTTAAACAATAAAGTTCCACTCTTTTTTATTTTTTTCACCTAGGTTCCATCCAATTTTCTGCGTTCCTATCAGGTAGTCACGTCTTATGCCTATACTCTGCCCTATTACAGTAGTAATTCAAGTACTTACAGATAGACATGATTGAGAAATACTTTCAGTGTCCAATTCCAAATGAATTTACAGTTAAATTCTATCTGATGAGTTACGTTATGGAACTGGAGAATGGGTGAGAGCTTTTCCTATTTCATACACCCATCTATTAAAAAAGGAAGACGCCTAAAATTTATTTAACATTCCAATTACATAGTTAATATTGGCATGCCTTTTGGACTAGAACATTGAAGATTTCAGCATATAAAAAATTAGTGTCCATGACTGCAGATAACCCTTCCTTTCATTTGTTCCTCCGATTAGAATTATTCCATAACATGGAGATATGGTCCAAATCTCTTAAATAAACTATGACAACCTAAAGCACTTTTCAAAGCAACGTTTCTTACACAATAATACAACATTAATGCTATTATATTATATCCCGTTTATTAAGATTTGAAACTAATAGTCCCACCAAGGTTGAACTTGGTTGTCCAATCCAGATAATCAGCACCTAAAATGCATGTATCTATGTCCTGCCGGCACTACAGTTAAGCAACAACAAAAGCTTTGTTCCACTAGATGAGGTTGACCACATGAAGCTTTTCGACTAAGTTTAAGACCAAATTCAAAGACTTTATTCACCACAAGTTTCTTCTTAACAACGTCCCCCAAACTCCCTCTTTGTCCCCCCTTCCTATTTTGACATGACTAGAAGCCATGCTGTCTACTCTTTGGTCCTTTCAGTGACCTTCTTTATTCGTGCCCAAACCGTCGTAATTGGTTTTCTGCATTTTTTTCCTCAATTGGTGATACACCAATTCTTTTTACGAGCAATACAGTGCTATTAACAGGCGGAAAGCTGAAATTCCGCTATATAAAAATGCCACTATGGCCATGCCACTGCCATAGCAGACCTCCCTTCACAAATTGCCTATGGCAGTTGGTAAACAATCTGCCTCATCATTCCACCCTAAGTCAAGGTGCCACCATTACTGATACTTTCACCATACATTCATCTTAACAATCTCATTTCTACCTTTTTTTTCCTTATAACATTCACAGCTCTATAAACTAAAGTTAAGCAAAGGTTAAAAAATAAAAGATACAAACCCCACTGACCCTTCTTATCAGATTTTTCTTTGGAATGCTTGCGAGATTTCTTGTCCTTCCTTTTCTCTTTCTTTTCCCTCTTCCGTTCCTTCTTTTCCTCATCCTCTACGGTTCTCTGCCTCTTGCTTCTCTTCTCATCTGTCAATTAACCCCAAAATTAACAAACAACAATAACGATAAACGGGCCAACACAAAAACATAGATAAATAACTACTAAATACTTTTTTTTCTTTTTCTTGCTCACTATTTTGTAGAACCCATGAATCGAATTTAGTTCCAATCCCAAAACTTAGATTGGGATTTTGCTGGAATGATGCATAGCGAGGGGAAGTCAAGTACCTTCGCGTTGGGAGGGTGAAGTTCGTTTCGATTTCCTATCGCTTCCCATGATTTTTTTTTTCTCGCACAATTTGATAACAAAATTGCTCACAGTGACACTGCAAACCAGATTCTCACAAATTAGTGTTTTGTTAGGTTATTTTGACAATCATGATGCTAACGTGGCATTTTGAGTCGGTGGGCTTCTCCAGGCACACATTTGAACCCTTTTGGTCCCAATTGGTTCTCATCTTTAAGATGATTTTCTTAAAAGAAATATGCATAGGTAAACTCATTGGGATTTAATCTTAATACCTCAAACTTAACCAACATCATACAACCTTTGTTTCTTTTGGATATATAATTGAGTTATTTTCTTTTATTCTATTGTTTCTAGTTTTTTAATATTGTATGCTTAGTCTATAGTCCTTCATACATATTATTAATGCATTTTGTTTGATGTTAATCCAAATATAGTTGTTCTGTTAACCAATGATAACAATTTTTTTAATGTCATAGTTGAGAATTCACTACCTTTGATAACACTTTTATTATGCAGTTTTCATCAATGAAGCTCATTGAAATTAGAGGAGTGGGTGATCATATCATGTGCATAAGGGATATTGTGGCTTAACTAAAAGCTTTGGAGGTTATTATGTTTTACGGTAAAAAACTTAAGAATTGGCTAGAGAGGAAAGGTAATCCATTTTGTTGTTATGAATTTAATATGGTTAATTTTAATCATAACACATGCTGGATTGATTCAGGTTCTATAATTCATATTTCAAATACCTTATAGGGTATGGAAACCCTAAGGAGGCTAATAGAAAGTGAGTAAAACATATATTTAGGGAGTAAGATAAGTTTACATGTGAAGACCATTTGGACATTTAGTTTTAAGTAATGGTTTCATTTTTCATGTAGAAAATACTTTATGTAAACTCTTTCATTTGTTGTATTATCATACGCACTTGGTTAACTCAAATGAATTATTTGTCTATGCTATTTTTTGATTTATCTATACAAAAAAACTAAACTATGATTATTTCATCTGACCTATAGTATCTAATGCATCTTTCAAAAGCATGGCTTAAGACGAAACCTTCTATACATATATTTCAACATGTTTCATCTGATGAAGTTTAAAACATTTTTCTTTAAGAAGAATTATAACAAATATGATCAAATTGATATATTGAAAGGCTTATTTTATGTTTATCTCTTCTAGCTTAGAGACAACACATCAGATGATTGTGACATGCAATATAAAAAGAGATAAGGAAGATAAAAGCTATACACAGTAATTTATATTGGTTCATCTGGTATTACATCTAAATATTAACCAAACCAGTCAAGTTTAACTAATTAGACTTTAAATTTAAGATTTTATAGTGTAATTAGGATTTTAATTTTAGTCTTTAAATTTCTATATAGGATTTTTTGGGTCTTGTATTTAGGCCAATTTTTATCCTAGGATTAAGATTGAAGGGAGCACACTTGGCATCCACCATGGTGCTACATGGACACCTACATGACATTATTCCCTCCCTTTTTCCAAAGTGACTCTTCTTTCTCCTTCATGAAGACTTGGGTGCCCAAATGCTTGTCCACTCCTCTCCCTTGTAACACATGTCCTCTCATGGATGGGGAGCTTTTGAAGGCATGGATTGCCACATGAAAAACCATGAATGGAGAGTTTTTTAGAGCTCCAAGGTCACTTTGACTTTATAAATAGAGAGCTATTCTTGTAATATTTTTTAAGACTTGATTTGAGTAAAGAATTTATGTCATTTTGGTATTAAAATTTTCTCTCAAGTCTCACTTTTCTTTTTCTCTCACTCTCTAAGTAGAAGCCTTAGAAATTGCTAGAAGATTGGCCTAATCTCCTTCCTAGCACCTTTCTCCTACAACACTCCAAAACCCATTCATTCTTACTCATTTTGATCAATTCTTCCGCTGCCATGTCTTCTCCAATCATTCAAACCATCAACAACTAAAGAACTTATGGAAGGAGCAAGGAGAACTCCATCACTAAGTGTTTTCCATTAGGTTTCTCAGGATCCTAATACTTTAATCTTCTTTAAGCTTAATTAATGATCTTTTTAGGAAGCTTGAGGTGTGCACTATCATCTAATTAGCATATCTACATGATGCAATCTCTGCTCTCTTGGCTTAAAGGAGTGTTGTTCATATGACTAGTCTTTTTGGCATTCCATATCCTCTCCTTTATACATCACCTCATATTTATCTTCTTCTTCTTCTTGATAAATTCATTTTTATAGGCTTGTTCAAGAAGATAATTTTTAGATGATTATTTATAGTTAGTGAGCATTTTTAGCTTATGTGTCCATTATGCGTCTAATGAGTTTTATCGTGATTGTTGCATTTAATGCAGTCTCAATCTTTTTTCCTTTTTCTTCGCAATGTTATTGATAACTGACAACACTCATCTTCCTAATGGATTTTTGCCTTAACATTTGGAAACCCAATTTAAAACTATACACGTTTGAGTATGCTCGTCTTGTTGGAAAATGATTTATGGATAGGTTAAATCAAGAGGGGGTGAATTGATTTTGAAAAACTTTCTTGAAAATTTTTACCTTTTCTTATATTCTTTTGAATACAAAACTTGTTAAAAAATAATACAATTAAAATTGGAATCAAAATTGATAAAGATTACACAATATATTTAAAAACAATAAGATAAATGTATAAAGACTAAGATGTAAAAAGAAATATTACATAAGGATTTGTATTGGTTCATATCAAACTAATCCTACATCTAGTCTTAGTGTTCAACCTTAGAACAATCAGGTTCCATTACCTTTATGAGTTTTGACAAGAATAGTGATAACACATATTTTGTGCACATATTTACCATTGTATTAAACAATTAAAGCATTTTCAATATGCTTTATTTTCATTTTTAACCCATTTCCTTTTGATAGTAATAAATTGAGTTTATTGTACATATTTACTTTAACTTTAAATTTTCAACTCATTTGACCTTTGGTAATTTTTTTGACTATAACTTTTCTTGTAGATATTATTTTGGATTAATTTCAATGGCATTGGTTTTTAAATTTCCAAGGCTTCAAAAAGAACATATGGTTTGTTAGATTTGGATTTATCTTCTATTTTCTATGATTTTTAGAAGTTGAGGCAGATTTTCTGATTTTTTGTAAAATAACCCATACGGATTCAACTTCCTTTGTTTTAGTTTAGACTTTTGTAATTAGGCTTATAAAGTGAATTAGAAACCACATTTTTTTTTTGGCATCAATAAGACAGATACAACACAAGGGTTATGAATATTTTGAATCCAACCTTTCTCTAACAACTTTTGAACTTGAGATTCTTTATCCCTAGTCTTTTGAAGATTTGCCCTATAAGATGGTCTGCGGACCCATGCAATTCATCAAGCATATTATTATGCATAGGAAATTGGATGCTTGTATTTTATTGTAATGTTGTTGATGGCTCTACAATCACAACACATTCTCCATTTTCCATTTTTTTTTTTGGCACCAATGAGAAAAATACAACATAAGGGTTATGTATATTTTGAATTCAACCTTCCTCTAACAACTCTTGAACTTGAGATTCTATGTCCTTAGTCTTTTGAAGATTTGCTTTATGGCAGTGCATATTATAAACATTTGACCTTTATATAGTAGAATTACTCCAATTAAAAATATAAAATTATAGTAAATGAGTTACATTAATTAAAAAATAAAATTATAAATTAAGTGACTTATAATAAAATTGTTTGTAATATATATTTTACAAATATTATCAAGTGAATGTAAATATATTGTGAATTTATGGTATGAAACAAAGTTGTTGTATATATATATTTGATTTAGTGGATGAATCATATTCATGCAAAATAGTTCTTACAATTAAGATAGTAAGGATTGTTTTTTTCTCTTTTTGTAGGGTGAGAAATGAAAGAACATTTCCATAGAGTAAACATTTTATACAATGTGACCCAATTCATAATTCCTCTTGCAACTAAACCCCACAACTTAGATGACCAAAACTAGCCCCAAATCTATATTCCATCAAAAATCTAATATGGTTTACCAAATTGTACACAAGAATGAACTTTTTGAAATGTACATATATACTCACTCAAGAAGTCACAGGTTTGGAACAATTGAGTCGAACTTGACCTTGAAGTCCCGTCAAAACATCAAGATTAGACATTTTCAACATGACCTTGGCAAAGTCCATGCGAAAGGTTGATCCATCATCTGAAGCATAAGCAGAGACCAATTTGGCAGTTTTATCCTTAGCCATCAGTTGTTGATCAGCAAAAAGTAGTCCTCTTCCTTTTAGCAAGCTTTGGTAGTAGTGAGTGTCAAATGTTGAACCTGATAAAACTGAAGATGACAATGCTTGCATGTACGACATCCCCGGTTTGGAGTGAACATCACTGCTCATAGGCTTTGAAGTCACAAACTCATGTTTATTACTATTGGTGTTCGAGTTGTTTGGACAGTTTAACCTCATCTGACGAAGGAAATCAAGAGGTATACTAGGATCTGGTTGTCTTGTGTTCTGAAAGTTGTATAACCTTTGCTTAATGAAATCACAACCAATTTTTCCAATGTTGTGTCCTCCTTCATATCATCATCAATCAAATCAATCAAACTCATTAGTCAAATTTCATTCATCAAACTCATTAGTCAAATGTCATTCATGCATCACAATAAAAAAAGCTTTGTCTTACTAAGTGAAGTCAGTTATATATCACATGGTATTAAGTGATAATTTTGCTTACATTTTTATCCTCCTAAACATAGGTTTTCGTTTCGGATGATATTTTAAGTGATCGAAAAGCAATAAAAATGAACACAGTGTGCACAAAATTAACACATGGCTATATAAAGAAAGAAGCAAAACATTCATGATGACTAGATTACATCTTATTAAGAATGGAAGGCTAATTGGAAAACTAAGGGAAATATATATTTAAGATGAAACAAAATGTAAAACACTTACCAAGAAGGCTGACAGTTTCTCTTGCACTAAATCCTCTTAGATTAAAGAGTTGTAATGTGCGTGTAACATTATCATCAGGTCTGGGAATCTCATCAGTTGCTTCATCAAAAAATGATTGATGGTTGTCTCGTCTGCCGGTTAAAACGGGATAGAAAGGCCCACCAGCCTACCATGGCCATGTACAAAACAACATATCATATATGCAATGATATTGGATTTTTAAAAAGTGCAGTACATGCAACAAAAGTGGTATTTTTAAAGACTTTAATATACCACCTCAAATCATGATATCATTGATTGTTAAGGAAGAAAAAGATAAATTGTTTATCTTATCAAAGATAATGTCTAGACACATGATTCTCTAAGCGCAAAATGACATGAAGAGAGACAAAACAAATGAATCTAAGACGCATGAAACCAAATGATCTTAAAAATTTGTTTATAATGCAATCAGAATAACATTGAAACCCTGGGTATAGTAAGCACCCAAGTGAATTGTAAACAGTGAAATGTGTACCAGAAGAACGGAATCCCTAGCCGCAAGAGAAACTATGTCAGCACAAGACACAACACCAGGACAAGCTAGCTCCAACTCCTCCTTTATCAAGTCAATCTTGTCAAAACCTCTCAATGTCTGATTTGGCACAGCCTGCTTCTCCACGGAACGGTTACTATCACCATCGTTCTCATCCAACAGTAACGAAGCATCACACCCCTGATTTATCAACACCCCAAATGCAACATAGCTAATAAGAAATTGCTTGCATGCATACAAAAACTATTTCAAATGTCATCCAATCATAAATTATCATAAAATAACATGTATGCTAAGATTATTAACCATTGTACTGATTATTTTCAAATTCCTATCTAACTAATTTCTAATTAACCGAGAAAACGTTTTTACACTTCAAAATTAAACTGTACAAAGGAAATGTGAAAATCAACGATCTACAATCGCACAAGATCATGATCAATTTAGGTTATTCATATTCCGAGTAGAAACTGCAGTATTAAATGGTTGAGCACACAAACAACACAGGGTCCCGAGACGTCCTAGAGCACCGGATTTATCTACAGCATATTGCACAAACCCCAAGGTACAAGAACCTCTCAACTTAGTAGAAGGAATCAAGAAAAGCTACAGAAACAAAAGAAAAACCTAAGCAATCAAGAAAGAGCCATTTGAATTAGCATAGCAGAGACTCTAAATTCAAAGTCTTGGGAGCAAGAGTCACGAAAACAAAAAACACCCAATTCGATAGAAAGTACAAAACTTTATCAAGAAAGAAGGAACGCCGTAAAGAGAAGAAGAACCTGGATGAAGCAATCATGGAAGAAGAGACGAAGCAGCGCAGGAGCAACGTCCCTATGGTCGAAGTAGATGCGCGTGAGCGCTGAACGGACAATGCCCTCGGCTTGGGGACACGTGTTCCTGTAGAAATCATATTCGAGATTGGACCCGTCTCGGATCCTCTTGTTGAAGTGGAATGAGTTGGCAAGCTTCACGGAGAAGGAAGAGGAATCAGAGAAAGGAGCAGAAGAAGAAGAAGTGGTTTGGGTTTGCGTTTGGGTTTCGCCTCGAGGGCTTCTGAGAGAGAGGAGGACAGGGACAACGAGCGCGACCACGATCCAGAGGTTGATGCAGCTTCGCATTTTTGGTTGTTTCTGCAAAATCTTTGGTGTAGACAAGAGAAGAAGAAGAAGAAGAAGAAGAAGAAGAAGAAGAAGAAGAAGAAGAAGAAGAGGAAGAAGAAGAAGAAGAACAAGAAGAAGAATAAGCGGGAAGAAAGGGCCTGTACGGAAGGTATTTTAGTTGCTAGCTCGCTTATCTAAATAAGTGGAATTGCACTCTGCACCTCCATATTTACAAATGTGCACCCCCATATGAAATGATAAAATTATCTCTCAAAAAATGCATTATGCATTACATATTTTATAATATTTTTTTTCTTGAAACACCTTTCAAAATATACAATACATTCTAAAATACAAAATAAAAAATATATTTCGGGAATATACATTTCAAAATATAAATGATGTGTTCCGAATTGTATATTCTAAAATAAAAAATAAAAAATAAAAAATTCATTTCAGAATGCAAAATTTTATATTGTTATGTTGTTATAAATGGATGTCAAAAATTATTGACACAATTGTTTTGTACTCTCGGTATTAATACTAATTTTGTTTAGGCCATTTCTTTCTACACCTTATAGTTTCATATGCAATCTATGTTGGTGTAAATTAATAACATATATATTTTTACCTTACGTTTTTTCTTCTCCTCCATTTCTCCTTTACTCGTCATTGTGCATCTCATAAATTGTCATCATGCTGCTCCTTCCTTCACTTCTAGTGTTCCAAAATCAATGCCAAGACCCATTGTTGCTTTCAGGAACCACCTTCGCTACCCATTACCCTCCACCTTGGCTACCCATTACCCTGTCACATTGATATTATCATTATAAAGGTTCATCAAAACAAAATCATTATTGATGTTTAATTTCATTTCGGATTAGTTGTTTTAAGAAGTTTTTAGGTTGCACAATTTGAAATTTATTTTTCAAAAACTAAATACATTCCAAATTATATAATTCAAAAGGAATTTTCACATACATAATTGCATTTCAGATTGCACAATCCAAAATATATTTTTAAAAACTAAATACATTCTAGATTATGAAATTCATAATGCAATTATGGATTCGGAATGTTATCCTATGCACCTTTTGAAAGTCATCGTGCATACCAAATACTTATAGAAATACATTACAACATAAGCATATATCTGGTGTCACATTTCTTACACAAATAATAACAAATTTGATCTATCTCCTCAGCTGTAAAGGGTTTAATGCAATCTCCTCCAATCAATTCATCTTTTGTTACTTTAAATTCTAGAATATCAAACTCATCTATGTCTAGGGTCTCAACATTGGTTAAGTACTGAAGATGGTTGATTATTCTTTAATTAATTAATCAGTTAAGGTATGGGCTAATCGACTAATGTGTTCATGATATTTTTCTAAAAAAGGTGAAGAATAAATTATCCGATTAAATTGTAAAATAGTCAATTAAAACCGTGGCGATATTTCATTAGTATGTTTTTCTCTTCAAATACTCTACTCTATGAAGCTCGGACACTCTTCTTAAATAGTGTGTTCGTATCAGACACGACACTCGTACGACATTCGTAGAATACTTATTGGTGAAGTGTCCAATTCAAAAAATATTTATTGAATTTTTGACAATTTTAACACATTTCTAACATGATTTTAAAAAGGAGAAATATATTAATTTTCTAAAAACTTAAACTTATTATATAAATTTTTATTATGATTATAAAGATAAGGAACAAATCCTTTTGAACCAGCCATGAAAAATATTTTATGCTAAAAAAAAAACTTGAAACCTACTTGTGCACTTAAATCTTCATTGTCAATTTATATAATTCATAATTATATAATATATAGATCCGTGTCCCCGTGTCCTACATTTTAGAGATTATACGTATCTCCGTGTCTGTGTCGTATCAGTGTTCGTGTCCGTGTCTGTGCTACATAGACTCTACTACAGCTTAACATAATCGATTATTTATAGAACAATCAATTTTAACTCAAGTTTCGAAGCTTATATAAATCCAACCTTTCACTAATACTTTAAAAACTTTTAAACATGTTTTATACACACTATTTTAATTTATTTGAGCAATATATTTGAGTGTTTTTCAAGTTATTACAAAAGTGCATTAAGAATCTTTTCAAGAATTCATTCATCACTATTTTTTTTCAAGGATTTCAAAAAGGCTATGTGATAAACTTTAGTATATCACAATGCCAAAAAAAAAGATGGAAAATGGAGACCATCTTATAAGGATATAGAATCTCAAGTTAACAGACCATCTTATAGAACAAATCTTCAAAAGCCTAAGGATATAGAACCTCAAGTTCAAGAGTTGTTGGAGAAAGGTTGGATTCAAAATATTCATAACCCTTGTGTTGTATCTGTCTTATTGGTGCTAAAAAAGATGGAAAATGGAGAATATGTTGTGACTGTAGATCCATCAACAACATTACAATAAAATACAAGCACCCAATTTCCTATGCATAATAATTTGCTTGATGAATGACATGAGTCCAGAATGTTTTCTAAAATTGATCTAAAGAACAGTTATCACCAAATTCGAATAAAAGATGGTGATGAGTGGAAAAACCACTTTTAAGACCAAGTTTGGACTATTGAGTGGTTGGTGACGCCTTTTGACCTTACTAAGGCGCTCAACCCTTTCATGAGACTTATGAATCATGTCTTAGGGATTGCATAAGAAATTTATAGTTGTTTACTTTGATGACATTTTCATGCATCGTCGTAGTCATAACGAACATTTAAATAATTTGAAACAAGTTTTGCTAGTAGGAATAACCATCTATTTGCCAATTTAGGTAAGTGCACCTTTTGTGTAAATATGGTAATCTTTTTAGGTTTTGTAGTCAATGAAAACGGGGTTCATGTTGACCCTTAGAAAATCAAAACTATCCAAGAGTGACTCACTCCATAAAATGTGCAACAAGTTAAAAGCTTCCATGGTTTGGCAAGATTTTATAAAATATTTATTCCTAACTTCTTTTGTCTAGCTTCACCGCTCAATTAATGAAGAAGGATGTCACACTAAGGAAAAACATGAGCAAATTTTTCAAAAGCTTAAGGCTCAACTCACAAATGCACCTATTCTAGCTTTTCCTGACTTTTCCAAAACTTTTGAGTTAGAATATGATGCATTAGGAGTTGACATAAGTGCAAGGAAGGCACCCTATTACTTATTTTAGTGAAAAATTTCGTGGTGCCTCCCTCAATTACCCCACCTGTTACAAAGAGATCTATGCTCTTGCGAGTACCTTTCAAACATGGGAACGTTATCTAGTGTCCAAGGAGTTTTCACTTATAGTGACCATGAGTTGCTTAAATATTTGAAGGGTCGAGGAAAGTTCAACAAGAGACATACAATGCAGGAAGAGTTCTTAGAGCAATTATCTTATCTGATTAAATACAAAAATGACAAAAGTAACATTGTGGTTGATGCCTTTTCTAGAAGGTTGATAAAGGTCAAATTATTGTAAAATTCATAGCAAACTAGGCATGAACAATGAGTATAATACATGGAAAATAGCCTCAAAAGCATGCAATTCCCTACAAAGCAAAACTTGACTCAGAAGCAGAAGAATCTAATGAATCTTGTAGAAAAAGAAGGAAAACAACAAACAAATAGAAGGATTAGAAATGACCAATCCACTCAACGCATGGAAAAAGGCTAAGCAGATTGAATCCAAATAACAAGTATTGAAAAACATCCAAAATGTTGAGCACCCAAAGCATGCACTGAGCAAATTGAGGCTAGAGAAGGATCAAGATTTAAAAAGTTTAAAAGGCTGAAAAAATTCAAAAGGGCTGAGCGAAAAGAGTCTTTCACGTTGAAGAAAGCTCAAATTCGCATGGAAAGGGCTTGAAGCTAACCTGGTTCAAAGAAGGAAGGTTTCGTATTCCTTTGGGCTTGGCTTGGAGCGAAACCCAAGCCTAAGAAGACTTCTTGATTAAGAAAGGATTATACTGATCTTGGTTCGGAGTGAATCCCTGCATAACCAAAAAACCTCTAAATCTGTTAAAGCCCAGAAAGGGGCTTGAAGCCAAAAGGTTTCTTTAGAATGAAGAAAGCCAATCCACTAAGTATTATAAATGTAATCAATCAAGGGGGGATTGAACTTTTAAAAACTCTTTTAAAATCTAGACTAGAATGACAATCTTATGCAAATTCAATTGATTAGAATATCGAACTAACATATTCAAAATTCTTTTAGTAGAAAATAAATTTTTTAATCAGTTAACCTTTATCAGATAACACAATTAACTGGTTAAATTTATGAACACAAGATATTCACTTAAAAAAACATATTATAGAGATATAAAGAGAGAGTAAAAGAAACACATAGATTTTAATACTAGTTCACTCTTCCTCAAGAGCTACATCCAATTTCGCAACCACACCAGCTAAGATATCACTATAACAAAGATTCTTTACAAGCAAGAACCACACAACAATTACTCTCGAACCCTATAAGAATGACCTATATCATAAGCAACACTCTGTTGCTTTAAAGAAATCAGAAACCCTATCCAATTTCTATACAAGAATCATAGAAACAAAATAATCAAGGAATAGTTGCACCTAAATTACAATAGAAACGTCTAGATTTTGAAAATTCAGGAAAAACTGCTTCAATCAAGATATTTAATCCAAGAATGCTCTAAGAATTAAAAGTATTTGTTCATAGTAAAATTGCTCTATGAAAAATCAGTTAACTTTCTTTTAAAAATTTTAATAGAAAGATTTTCAAAAGATGTTTTTATAAACCTAAAAGGAAAACACATTTTCAAGTGTTTTGTCATTTTTTAACGGATTAAAAAATTGATTCAACCGATTGATTTCACTTAAAGTGACAATACTGGATTAATTTGAATCTTTAATCGGTTAAATACACAACAGATGACAACATCCTAAAAACAAAAACAAAGAGATTTCAATATGTTAGATAACAAGTTTTAAATAATAAACATCTCTACAAAACCTTTTTATGTTTTAAGTAGTTTTAACGTATTAACATAAAATTTCAATCCATTTAAAATTTTCTTACTCCCAACCCAAAAGTCCTGAATGGTTAAATTTCCAAATATGATTCTTGGATATTCAGTAAATTAATGACATTTAACCTGGATATCTTTCCACAAAATATATTTTGAAAAAATCTTTGATATGGAAAATATGTGTGCTCAGTTTTTCGAAAACTTTACAGTGAAACACTGTTTATAAAAACTTTCTAATACAGTATTAGGCTTGATTCTATTTGCAAAGTTGTATTTGAAAACATTTCAAATCAATATATAAAACATTTTTCATTCACTATACATTAAAGCACAAGGTATTTGAGATTTTAGGATTTCTCTGTGTTACGTTCTCAAATACGAAAACTTTCCAAAATTATTTAACTAATAATCTTATTTGAAAAATATAATTCAAGAACATGAAATAAGATTTGTAATTGAAAGGTAATTTCATAAATCATTCAAATAATAAGAAGGCTAATATGGACACTTCCCTGATGCATTGGTTCATCTAATGAGTTGAAGATGTTTGTATCGTTTGATTTGTGCAATCTTCAGTGTGCATCTGATCCTTTCACAAGTACTGTATAAAGGAGCATTTATTGTGATATCAGATAGTTTGCCTTGTGAAACCATGTGGGGTCACCTAATAAGTTCTTCTCCATTGTATCGTTTGATCCCTCATCTGATATGAGCTTCTTACGACTTTCATCTAATATCTCTTTTTGTTTAACCAGAGCTTTGTCTGTTGTGAACTTTTTTTATGTTCTTATATGCACAATGTCCTTTATTTCCAATGTTTTCTTTTGAATATTTTAAATGCTTATAGAATACACACGAAGGTTGGATCGTCTTAGGATCTTTCGTTGAGAGCATGTGTCATTGTTTCATCTATCAACCTTTTTTGTTGTATCGCGTAGTGAGTCTTGTTCATCTTCTTTTATTGTTTTGTCTAGACTTATTATGCACATGAGTGAGCTTTATTATACCACAATATACCTTATAGTGTTTGTTATCATTAAAACATATGAACACTTATATCATGAGATCGTCTAATGGATATTGAACCGTCTACTGACTTAACATGTTCAACCTTCAATCATGCTTCTACAAATTCAATCTCCATGTTTATTAAAGAAAATTTAACTCAAACATATTTTGAAGAAGAGTTACTAGTTGCACGCAAGTTGAATTGCGTCAAAACATCTCTTTAGAACTTTTTGAGGTTTTAAGTAATTTTAACAAATTAAAATAAAATTTCAATTCATAGAAACTTCCTCAATTCCAACAATAAGTTCTAGTCAGTAAAAAGCATTTTTAAAACACTATTCCTGAATTCTCATGGATTGTTTAAATTGATATAAAGAGACATATAGAGCATATAATACAAAACACTAATACACACACAAGGTCATCTCCTTAAAAAATATGATCTTCAATCTACAAAAGGGTTGAATTCATGAAATACAAGCTTAAACTCTAACAAAGTTTTTTGCTTATGATTATGTTAGTTTCATTAGAAGGGTTAAATCTACTCTCAAGTGTTGTTGTGGAACTATTACTTTTGTTTATTTTGGTGTCCCAATTTTTGTTGGTGCTCCCAAAACTCGATTTCTTTTATCACTTGTGGATAAAGTTAGACTTAAACTTGCTTCCTAAAAAGGTAAAACTATGAGTATGATGGATCGAATCCAACTGGTTAATAGTGTTATTACTGGTTTCTCTCTTATAGCTTCCACATAAATGGCCTATTAGTTTGCTTAAGTAGATTGATCAGTGGGTCAAAAATTTTATTTTGGACTAGTGATATTCTCAAGCAAGGTTTTGTCCCTGTTAACTGGACCACAATTTATTCTCCCAAGTCTGAAGGTGGTCTCTAGGTTACTAATTTTTAGGTTGAAAATAATGTCTATCTTCTCAAGCTGGCTTGAAATTTTTCTTATAGCAAAAAACCTTGGTCTCTTCTAATGAAAACCAAATTTCTCAAAAATAAATATCAGAAGATTCTTATATTTTGATCCTCCATATGACCATGTATAATAGATTTGTACAATGTTGTTCTTGAAAATAAATCCTCAATTGAGAGATTTAGAGATAATGTTATTTTTTAGAATGACCTTTGGTGCTCTCCTAGATGTTTATCCTTAATTGTAGGTGTTCCTTATTCAAATAGGATTAAACTCACTTCTAAAGTCCCTAAGGCTTGGAATGGTAGCTCTTGGTGTCTTTCTTCTCCTTTGTTTGACATTCCTGGGTTTTTTTTTAATTTGAACAATATTGTCATTTCTCAAGAAAAGGATGTTCCTAATTGGAAGCTTGAAGATTATGACTTTTTAAATCAGAAATATGCTCGCCATTTTTTCTCCTTTTCTAGAAGCATATGTGGTTAGGGTAGTCTTATTTGGTCCTCTTCCATTCCTCTTGCCAGATCCTTGGTTTTATGGAAATTCTTACACAACAGGTTCTTCTCTTGAGGTTAAGCATAGAGGGGTGGTTTTATGCTCCATGTGTTCTTTATGTAAAATTCAAGAGGTGTCTATTTCTCATCTCTTCCATGAATGTTCTATCGTTCTATGCATTTGGTCTTGACTTTAGCAAGTCTTTCCAAGGATGACTTTATCTTCTTCTAATGATCTTATATCCTTTATCAAGTCTCTTGGGAACCCTATTTTTAGATTGATTACACTTCTTGAGGCGAAATTATTACAAGTTTCAATAGGATATTAGTATTCATGTTGCCATTGATTCTATTAAGAGTTACCTTACAATGTTAGATAATTCTTCTAATAAATATAAGTATAATGATATATCTAACTTTTCTATCTTGAAGTTTTTTGTTAACAGTACTAGGCCTGGGAAAGTTTGCAAGCTTATCCATGTTTTATGGGGCTTTCCTATTGTTGGTTGGATTAAAGTAAACACAAAAGGTGTAGCTAAAGGTTCTCTTGGCCTTGTTGGATGTGATGAGATCTTTAGAGGGAGTATGAGGGAGTTTTTGGGAGGCTTTTCTTCTCTCTTGGGGTCTAGTCTCCTTGCTTTGATGAGTTTATGGGAGTTATCATTGTTCTTAAGCATCCTAAAGAGGCTGGTTATAGACACTAGTGGTTGTAGTGTGATTCTACCATAGTTTGCCTTGCTTTTTCTTCGAGGTAGCTTGTTCTTTGGTTTTTGTAGTAGATGAAATAAATGTTTATCTTTTTGTAAAGATATTAAGTTTAAAATTTCTCATACTTTTAGAGAGGGTAATTACTATGCTAATAAACTTGTTTCCTTAAGGCTGGTCACAATAGGTTTAAGTTTATTTGGTATAAAATTTCTTATATTTATTTATTATTATATTTTTTTATGCTATGTTTAATGTGTGATTAAAATAAATAGTAGATAAACTATAGTGTGTTATTAAAATGTATATAATTTTAAGAGTGTAAATAAAATTGTGAGAAGAATTAATTGTAATAATTACTCGGAGTACACAAAATATATAAAAAATGTATTTCTCTCTCTCTCTCTCTTTTATATATATATATATATATATATATATATATATATATATATATATATATATATATAAAAATATGAATCACTAATAAAAATCATCTTAAAAAAATTAAAATTATGACCATAAACATTTCTAAACTAAAATTAGTCATATTTAAAAAATAATTTTAATTCTTTAGATTTAGTGTTTAAAGAATAGTTTTTTTTTTTTATGTTTAGGGTCTAATTTTTTTAATTAGGAAATCAATAAAAATCAGATTAAAAACGTAATTAAGAAAATAAAACATTTTATAAACTTAGTGTTACGTTTATTATGTTATTTTTTAAACAATAAGAAGAATGAGATTGGAAGGGAAAGAATAAAACATTTAAAGAAAAAAAGACCTAAATGATTTTCCAAATGTATGGATGAAAAAGTGTAGAGAAAGGTTAAGACCCCACAAAGAGGTGACACGCAAGATTTCTCTCTATCTTCTCATCCGCCACTTCTCCAATTGGAAGCACACGCCAACAATCTAATTTCTCAATCATTCAACATTTTTCAATGTTCATAGCCACACCACACCACTAACCTTGTTCTGCATCCTTGCTTCTCCTGTCATCCATACTTGAGACCCCAAATGGCCCCTGCCAGTGCCACCACTCTCTTCTCCTCTAACCCCATGTTTCCTTCTGACAACCACTATCTCTCCCCCTCTCCAACCATTCCCAAATCCTTCACTGGCCTCTGCAAGCCCTTCCATTCGAGGGTTCCCACTTCCATCCCCTTCTTCCATTGCAGAAGACCAAAGTTCTTTGTCAGAGCCGCTGTGAGTGTTTCTGCCTCACCCTCTTCTTCAATGCGGTCAAGTTTTTTCTGTTATTTTTATTATTTATTTGGGGCTGCCTAATTTTGTCTGCTAATGCTCAAGTTTCGATTTTTCCTTGAGTCCATGCTTATTTGTGTTATGAACTTGTTGGATGTCCTTGGCGATGTTGAGAAGGATTTTTGAATTTGGGTGTTAGTTAACCTTTTAGTGTTGATTTGTTCTTTTCCCCATGAATGAAAATGGATGTTTTTATATTTCCATTGGTGGGGGGTTGGGGCGTGTTTTTGTTTTGATTGTGCAAAACCTTTTTTGTTCTTTCTCAAGGTGTAGCACCTGTGTAGAAATTGTTGGTAACGTTGCATGAAAGTCGGTATGGTTTTCAGCAGTGGGAAAGTTCTGTAATAGTTAGTATTTGGCTATCTTTTGATTGAAATTTTATTTGAAGTTGTTATATTGTTACTGGTTATGTTTTGGACAAAATTGTTTCTTTTACTTCGAAAGACTTGAAGTATTGAGGTGTTTTTTTTTATTTTGTGGGCATTTAATATTTGTTGATTAAGAGTTTCTAATTTTAAAATGCTTGAAAAAACCTTGGCTTTAGGGTAATACCTATGGTCTCTTATGAATTAGAATTTGCTATGGTGTGTTGATTAGGATTTTAACTTGTGGGTAAAAGTCAAAATTTCAATGCACCTTTCATGCTTTTAGATAGTTTTTATTTGAAGTTTATTCATCCTTTTATGCCCAAATCATGTCGCGATTGAACAGCTTCTAAAACAATCAAGCTCTTAGTAAGGTTGTGATGGCCTTCTTCCTTCAGGTTGTCTAACTTGCGTTTATATAAACTTGTGGAGGGTTGGTAAACTAAACAAGTAGGTTTACCTTAGACTAAAATAATATTAAAAATATGTAATCATAGCATACAAACCAGTTCCAACTTCACTATAAAGCATACCATAGTAGAAATGTTAGTACAATCGCCAAAAAAACCAGAGGTTCTATTTTTAATAATAGAAAATAATAAAACCTAATTAATTGGCAAATACAAAATAAAGTAACAGACAGGAGGGTTGCTGGCCTTTGGGTTTGGACATACAGGTTTCAGTTTTAATAGTGTATGAAGGAAGTTAAGGGGCCTTCTCTAGCTTCAGTTGCTTGCAGGTTAGAAGGGTGTAATTGGTTCTTTTGCAGTTGCTGGCTAGTTCCGTTCTTTGGCTACTGAGTTCCTGTTGTAAGCTTTGTAGATGGTTGTTCTTTTCTATTGAGGTTGTCATAGATCTGGTTCATGGTTGGTGACTGGTCTGAAGAATGACTGGTGTTGCTTGGTGGTTGATGGCAGCCATGGAGGAATGGTTGATGGCCAAGCAATGCTCAAATATTGCATGGGTCACAATTGGTGGTGTGAACCCTGTTGGATCAAAATTTCAGTATCTCAAAACATGAATTTCTTTGGACAATTTTAATAAGAAAAATGAGAGATTAAAATGGAAAAATATGGATTGAGGTTGGAAAGGGAAGATAAACACCACAATATCTAAAGATTAATAAGTTGAGGAAGATTCATCATTTTGAATTAGGAAATTCAAGGATAGAATCAAAAGTAGTTCCTAAGAACCTAGAGAGAGAAAGACAATCCTCTGAATTGTAAAAATATTCAGATCAATTCAATTATATCCCTCAAAATCTTACAAAAGGTTCTTTACAAACTTAGATGTCAACAAGTAGTAAATGCCCTTTAAGGTTCCACTTAGAAATAAATTCCCACTAACGCTTATTTTCCAGTACAATTGACTATCTTCCCATTACCTAGATAGCCTTAAAAGACACCTGAAATATTTAAATAAAAAGAACTAGAAAAATGACATTAATAATGAAGGAAAAATGGGCTTAAGCAATTATTTAGAACAACTACTTAAACTCTAGCCCATCAATGCTTTTTCTAGGTCATGTGAATTTGAGCTTGTCATGTTATCTTCTAATTGGGCTTAAGTCTTCATCAACATCTAGAAAATAGCATTAGATGATATATCTTCATGGGCATATCATGCAAATCAGTCTATCTTTATTCCTCAAATTCTTTCAAGTTCAGTCTTTGGTTGATTCCATCAAATGGTCACTTGGGTTTTGGGTGACTTAGGTTTCAGAACAAAACAAAAAGGATACAAAACATAAGAACTCTTGTTTTTTGGAGTTTTGAAGGATTGTTTGCTTCATTTCTATGTACTCATGAACTTGCCCCTGAACTTACAAGTTTATGCAAGTTCTTCTGAGTTTGCTGCCAAGCAAGTTTACAAGCATTCTTAGCCTTGGTATGGGGGATAGTTTTTCTAAAACTGTGAGTTTAACAGCCACATTCCTAGCCTTGGAATGGTGGTTGTTTTTTTATGTGCACTGTATTTTTAACATGCTTTTCTTTTCTAATCTTTTTATAGAAAGTGGAACTTACTGATGGCATGACGATAGACAGCAAATATAGCTTTGGCCATAAGACTCAAAGTTCAGTTAGGGCACTGGTTTTATAAATTTGCTCTCTGACTGTTGAGTTATGCTAACCATCTTATGCGTGTCCAAAATTACATTTAACAGCATGTTTGGGACATGTGAAATATTTCAGATCTTTCAGAAGAAAAAAAAGTTGTTTGCTGGATAAGCTGTGTTTGGAACAATTACTGAAATTTGATAAATAGTTTTTTTTTTTTTTTATATATGAAAATTTGTAACTTATTATTTTCTTCTACTTTTTTTCCTTTTCATCATAAACATACTTAGTATTGTATATAAACTTCTTTTTGCTTCATCAAAACAAAATTAATTATCTTAAAACCAGTTCTCTGCAAACTTATTCAAACAAAAATTAATTTGTTTATAATGGTTTTTAACAATAATTGATCACTAAAATAATATGATTTTTGCAGTAGTTCCAAACCCACCCTTAGTGATACGACTATCATAGTGATGAATTAGGGAAGAGTTATGCATACATATTATTTTCATATCGTGAGCCCCCATTAGTGATTATATGCATATCAGATGTCAAACCAACAATTGCTCACTGGTTGGAACTCTAAAAGGCATATTAATTTCATCCTATATTTCATATAGTATGCTCCCATTTGAGTGGATAAACAAAGTTTTACGCATGCTATTTTTCTATTCGTAGTCTGTATGGCTCCTTTTGGTGTGCACTAATAATACACTTTCTTGGGTTCGTTTCTCCTGTAAGGCTTTAACATGCACATTAAATTCTTTTTCTTAATGAGAGATTGGACTATTCGTTTGCATGTCAAATTGTTGAGATTACTGAATAAAATACTATCATCTTGATAATCCTGTGCTTCTGCTGTACCACAGGTAATAAAGTGGAGATGTCCAAAGCAAAGCCTCCCCTCCAACTGTGATACTGGTTTCCAAAAGAAACTCCTCTATCTAGAATCCATTGGTATTGACTCTTTCTCACTTATTGAAAATCATCCAACGCTGATCACTACCTCTCTTACAGACATAAAATCCACCGTGGAATACATTACCTCCATGGATTTCACTGCAATCGAGTTTCGCCGTATTGTTGGCATGTGCCCTGAGATTCTGACCACCAATGTTTCAGACATCATACCTGTCTTAACCTTCCTTCATCGTGAGGTTCATGTGTGTTGTTCAGACATTAAGCGGGTTATAAATCGCCGTCCCAGGTTGCTTGTCTGCAGTGTTAGTAAGCGACTTCGTCCTACCCTATACTTCCTCCAAAGTATTGGCATAGAAGAGGTAAACAAGCATACTGACTTGCTATCATGTAGTGTTGAAGAAAAGTTCATGCCCAGAATTGATTACTTTGAGAATATTGGGTTTTCTCGCCGGGATGCAACTTTAATGTTTCGCAGATTTCCTCAGCTGTTTTGTTATAGTATTAAAAATAATTTGGAGCCTAAATACAGTTACTTTGTGGTGGAGATGGGGAGAGATTTGAAGGAGCTGATAGAATTTCCACAGTATTTCTCATTTAGCCTAGAGAATAGAATTAAGCCTAGGCATAAAAACTGTGTAGAAATGGGGGTGTGTTTTCCTCTCCCTGACATGTTAAAAACAAAGGAAGTGAAATTTCAAAGTAGATTGGAAGTATTTGTAAATTCTTCAACACCCTTGAAAACATCCCCTCTGTGGCGTGCTGGCTGTGATTTTTAAGAAGTATAGAATAACAATTGCTTTGTACATTTAATTGGTCTTGTGAATTTGTAAGTAGCCATTAGGTGCTTTTGACCTTCCACTTTGCAAATGCTATCATGTGTGAAACCATTTTATGCAATTTCCAAGGAAAAAAATCTTCTGCCAAAAACTCGTTTCCCTCCTCCCTATTTGTACTAGGAAAGAAACACAGCATTAATAAGCTCTGTATTGGTTATACCTTGTCCTTGGATATTCAACTTGAAATCTAGAACATCAATGAACTTTTGTATTCGTACACCTATTTTGAAACATTTTTCAGTGTGAATATTTTTCTATTGATGTCGTATAACCTTGCACCCTCTAAGCACGAATATAGCTGCAATTTTTGGTTCGTGGAGGCTGCAAGCTCTAAACTGGCCATATCTTTCTGCACCACCATAGTTTCCATTGGCACTCTAATGGGGGTGGTTAAAAGACCAAGTTACCCTCTGCTGTTGTCACCGCCCCCTTTTGTTGGGTCACCTTGTTGTGTTATGTTATGGATGAATTCAACGAAGAAAGTGTTCCTGATTATTTCGAAGACACTTTTAGATTTGGCAATGCGAAAGTTATTTTTTTTTATAAAAAAAACTTTTAAATTGTGCTGTTCAAGAACTTTTGGATTACACAATCGAGAGAAGTAAAAAAAAAAAAAAAATTTAGAAGACTCTCAGATTATTCAATTTAAAGGGTTTTTTTATAAAAAAAAAATTCAAGTGGTACAATTTATAAGTTTTTCTTAATGCAATTTTTTTTATTACACAATTTATAAATAAAAATAACTTTTGGATTGTATAATTGAAAGTAAAAAATTTTTAGATTGAATATCAAAGTTAAAAATGATTTATGGATTGTATAATATAGAATCTTTTCTTTTATATTAAATATAACTTATAAATTGTAGAATTTTAAGTCAAAAAAGTTTTAGATTATGCAATCTAAAATTTTTTATTTGCAAAAAATAATTTTCAAATTGTTTAATCCAAAAAAAAGTCAATTTTTAGGATAAAGTTAAAATTTTCATAATTATGGAGGTGCTAAAGGGAATTATGGAAGTGCAGAAAGAAATCCTCCATGAGACGACCATAGGTATGTAGTTCCAGAAGACAGTACTGGGTTATGGAAATAGATGCGGTAAACCCACGGATTTCAAGGGAGTAAATGTTTGATTTCCACATCTGAAATATCTTATTTATTACATATTTTAAATGTATAAAGTGAAACTTATTTAAATAATTATAATTTGAACATAGATTATAAATTCATGTTTAACTTTATCTACCACGAAATTAAATGTGTGTAATATCGCATGTTTAACTTTATCTAACACGAAATTAAATTTGTGTAACATCACAAATCACGAGTATCTTTACTCAGTACATTAAATAAATTCCTGAAATATTAAATAACTATCTAACTGGGGTGCTCTTTGTTTGCCCATGTTGGAAGGAGGGTTGTAACTAACTATTTTTTAGGTGGAAAATAATGGTTATCTTTTGAAGTTGCCATGAGAATTTGTTTATGGTCATAAGTTTTGGTCTCGTGTTTTGAAAGGCAGAGCAGAAAATTTTTATTTTTCGTCCTCCTTTGATTTGACAAGGAATAAGAGATTTATATGATGTTATTCTTGAAAATACTAATTGGAATGACATTCGGTACTCTTCTAGATGTATATCTTTTATTACACTGAGTTCTCTTTAATGATTGGATTAAACATTCGACTAATGTTGCACATTCTTAGAATGGTTCTTTAATGATTGGATTAAACATTCGACTAATGTTGCACATCCTTAGAATGGTTCTTCTTGGTTAATTTCTTATCCCTTACTTGTTTTGCCTAAAATTCATAATTCAAATAATGTGGTTATCTCTAGTGGGAGGGATGTCCTCAATTGGGTGTCAAAAGATTAAGGTATTCTTAATAAGAAAGTTTCTCAAACTTTTTTCTCATTGGGGTTCCATGTGATTTGGGAACTTATATTTGATCTTCTACTATCCCGTCGTCCAAGACCTTGGTTCTTTGGAAAAATTTCCAAAATAGATTGCACACTGATAGGGAGGTGCAACAGAGAGGTATGAATCTTTGTTCTATGTGTTTGCTATGAAATAATCATGAGGAGTCCCTTTATCAATTTTTTTTTGAATGTCCTATTGCTTAGTAAGTTTGGTCTTGGCTTCAACAAGTATTTTCTATGGTGGGTTTTTCTTCTCTCGAGGATTTAATTCATATTTTAAATCCTTGGAAAGTCCCTTAATTAAACTTACAACTATTACTTTCTCAGTCTGGATGATTTGGAGGATGAAAAATCACCTCGAATTTCAACAACAAATCAATATTCATATGACTATTCAAACAATAAAGAACTATGTCAAACTTTCTAGAAACTCCTCTAAGAAATCCATGAACTATGTCATCTCTGATTTTTCTATTTTGAATTTCTTTAAAGTTAATTCACGGTGAGCGAAAATCTTGCAGTCTATTTGGGTTGTTTGAAGTTTCCCTCAAGTTGGTTGGATTAAAGTCAATACAGATGGTGTGGCTAAGGGTTCTCTAGGTCTTGTTGCTTGTGTTAAGATTTTGAGACAATATGAGAAATTTCTTGGTGGGTTTTCCTCCTTCCTCGATGTTCAATTGTCTATTTATGTTGAATTCATGAGAGTTATCATTGTTGTTGAGACATTATGGATATTGTCACTTATGGATGGAGAGTGACTATCCTAGTATGCCTTGCTTTCTCTTCTATACACTTGCATCTTGTTCTTTGAACTATACATAGTAGTGGAATAAATGTTTTTCTTTTGGTAAAAGGATTGAGTTTAAAGTATCACATATTTTTATAAAGGTTAACCACTATGCCAATAAACTTGCCTCTATAGGTTTGCTTAATCAACTTGAGTTTGTTTGATTTTCTAGTTTGCCTCTATTCTTTACTTTTTTTTTTTCCATAATAGGTATAAACTCCCTATGTATCATTTTGCTTAGGTTTTAGAGAGCTTCTTTATATTTCTTTGCACGAGTTTAGTCTAGTCCTCCCATGTTTGTTTGTTTTTTTTTTTTATGGATTTTTTCATGTGATGACAAATGATTATTAAGATCTAGGGTGTTAGCCTAGTTGAGATGTGAGGTGTCATAGTGATGCCTAACATTTGACCTTGCAAAATTGTTTTGAATCTCTTTTAGGTGATGATCAAGAGGCTTTAAAGTCATGTCCAACCATCTTGGCAGCGAATAAAATTGAAATCTACCTCTACTAGTATTTTCTTAAAAGAAATCATTTTGGTATCTAAGTTATTGGTTAAAAAGATGGATGAAAATGAATCATTAAGTGAAGATGATGAATTAGATCAAACCTCCAGGAGACCAGGAAGTCCTCCTAAATTTGGAGCGAACTCCAATAAGAAAACCTCCAAGATTTGTCAACCCAAGAAAAAGTAATGGTAGTAACATGCATGAATATCAAATGATTTTATCACTTTTTTTTTTAGCTTAAACATATCAATATTAATTCTAATAATAACATTATTATTATTAATATTATTATAAATAATAATAACAACAACAACAACAATAATAATAATAATAATAATAATAACAATAATAATAATCAAAGATTACTAAATGACTTTGATCTAGTGGTTACAAACTTTTATACTCAGTGGACCTTAATTCAACTCATCTGGACTCTTTGTAAAACTATTTGTTTTTTTGGTAGTGCATGATTTTTAACTTTCAGAACTTTGAGTTGGTATTAAGGAAATTTCAATGGATTGAAATTTTATTTTAATATGTTAAAATTACTTAAAACCTCAAAAAATTTTGTAGAGATGTTTAATTGCTATTTAACCGGTTTAAATCTCTTTGTTTTTCAGATATTGCTATCTGTTATGTTTTTAACACATTAAAGATTTGAATTAATCCGCTGTTTTCACTTTAATTGAAATTAATCGGTTGAATAGATTTTTTAATCCATTAAAAATAAAAGAATAGTTTGAAAAAGTGTTTTTATGTGAGGATTATAAAAACATCTTTTGAAAAACCTATCAATATAGAAGTTTTAACAGTTTTCAGAAAGAGAAAAATGATTTTTGAGAGCACTATTTACATTGAACAAATACTTTTGATTCTTAAAGCATTATTTGATTTCATACTTTGATTGAAGGAGGGTTTCCCTAAATTTTCAGAATTTGGTTGTTTTTGTTGTAATTAAGGTGTAGTTGTTCCTTGATTCTTTTGTTTCTAAGGTTCTTGTATAAAAATTAGATAAGGTTTTCTATTTCTTTAGTTAAGCTTCCTTGATTATTTTGTTTCTAAGGTTCTTGTATAAACATTAGATAGAGTTTTTGATTTCTTTAGAGCAACAGGGTGTTGCTATTGATATAGGTAATTCTTGTAGAGTTCAAGAATGATTGTATTGTGAGTCTTGTTTGTAAAGACTCTTTGAAATAGTGTTATCCTAGCTAGTGTAGCTGGGAAACTGGATGTAGCTCTTAAGGAAGAGTGAGCCAGTATAAAAACCTATGTATGTTTCTTCTTTTATCTCTCTTATTATTTTTCTAATAAGATTTTAAGTGTTTCTCATGTGTTCAGAAATTCAAGTAGTTAATTTTGTGATCTGGTAAAAAATTAACTGATTAAATTTGTTGATTTCTACTGGTGAACAACATTTTCAATTTGTTGTTCTATATTCTAATTAGTTGATTTTTCTTTAGAATTTCATCCTAACTCAGATTTTAATTTTTTTTAAAGTTCAAGTCATCCCCCCTCTTGAACTTGGCTATATTTCTAACAATTTATGTTAATCTTGTGTTTTAGTCACAGTAGATAGTCTAATATTTTTTAAAGAAGACGATTTGATAGAAGCGTTTGACTAGATGGTGTGTATGAAATGTCTATCACAATAAGTGGGTCGAATCACGCGAAAGTCCATGTTTATTCTTTGAATCAAAATAGGAAACAAAATATGAGTTAAAGAATTAGAGAATTAAATCTACAATATCTCAAAATTAGATTGTTAAATCTACAATATCTCAAAATTAGATTGGAAGCAAATCTTATGCAAGGATATTCTCTCGAATTTTTGAAATTAAACATCCCTTGTTAAATTCACCAAAAAATAAGCAAATCACCTTTGAAGATATTTTTCAAAATAAATATTCTTCAAATATCTCCTGCAACTGAACTGAGTTTAATTATAATTAATCCACAACTTTGAACCAAGTTTGCAAACAAAATATTTGGAAGAGAAGTGAGAACAAGTTCTATAACTGATCGAGAAAAAAGATATCTACTTAATAATTGAAAATAGAGAAAGGAGATATTTTATAATTGTAAAACAATACGTTGAGACGAATTTTGATTTCAATTTTGTACAA
The DNA here is from genome assembly GCA_013389735.1 of Phaseolus lunatus. Classification (NCBI taxonomy): domain Eukaryota; kingdom Viridiplantae; phylum Streptophyta; class Magnoliopsida; order Fabales; family Fabaceae; genus Phaseolus; species Phaseolus lunatus. The sequence goes on from CM023861.1 coordinate 6,794,256, forward strand.
ATAAATGAAGATTATAAATGTGACTTCTAAGGAAGAACATGGCATCGTGTTTCCTCGTGTTTGTGTCGAGTTTTCATAGTCGAATAACACTCTTATATCTAGATTTATTTTTCTTTTTCTTTTGTCTTTCGCATAGAAGACTAAACCTTCTGGGTTGATTCTCTTGTAATTTCCCATTGGGTTTTGAGGCTCTGATCAACACAAGTTTCGTTTTTCAATTCTCTATAGCAATTTGTTTTAACCTTATCATCTTTTTGAAATTTGGTTTTTGTAAAAGGTTGTTCACGAACGTATGTTGAGGGTTCAATTATTTTCTTTAATTTGGATTTCTTGGTTTGTTTGCATTGTTATAATTAACTCTTGGACACATGATTCAAGAGGTAAAAGAGAAACATCCCATAAGTAGACACATTGATACAAGTGCAGTATTGAATACATCAATAGACGCATGCTTCGCTGATAAGATTCAGCTGAATTGGATTAACACATGTTTGATTTAGTTTAACCCTATTTGAGAATTGAAGGATGATAATCTTTAGGTAATTTGTGAAGAATTCATTGGTGGTAGAACTAGGGAGTCACCTGCTTTTCATTCATCTTACAACATCTATTATATTTTCCTATTGAATAATCACAAACCCTCCTTTTACTTTACAATTATTGTTAATTTTTATTACTTTCAGATAGGTTTTGAATTCTTTTCACTCGACTCATTATTAGATTTGTTCAAAGACGACTTGGGATCATCTAACCTTCTCTATATTATCTTTTCTTTAGTGTTAAACGTTCTATCACTATGTTAGTCAGTCTACATTGCAATCTTTTTAATTTGATTGCAAAACTACAATTATCAATAAGAACACTAAAAAAATATTGTACTACTAGAAATCATGTATACCATATTGGGCATAGTCATCCCTTTGTCTACACTAGCCTTGAAGACATCGATGTCAATTACAAAATTATAATTGTAGCAAAGAAGTTGGGCAAAAGCCTATAATGTGTGTAATAACTTACCAATAATGACCTTTTTAGTTGCTTTACCTATTCATAACCATCCAATAATGTAACATATTCATCATGCCAGTGTCCAATTTTTTTAAACAAATCCCTTTTGACATGTAGCCATGAACCTTCCCCAATTCCCAACAGTGTAGATATAGATCGATAACCGGAATTAACATTAGCCTTAACATCAATGACATCAACTATGTCAGGGTGAGTACTGAGATGAAATTGGTCCAACATTGGAACTACAATAATGTTCAATAGGATTGTCATTTCCCCCTACGTGCTTGACTTCCATGTAAAAGAACTATCATGCATATAATGAAGGATATCAACTTGCTCAAAATATGATGGGTCACGCTTTGTAGACATGTGAAATCTATTTGCTTGACTATTTTAGGATCCTTTTATTTTTACCTTATCAATTGCTGCACACATTGATGTCATATCTAGATATGCAACTTCACATAATTTGCTCTTTATTGCCACCTTGCCTACAATGTCAACTTCTTTAAAGCTATTCAAAATAACATCAAATTCCTACTGAATAGGCAGCTCAGAGGATGAATCATATGATGATATAAAAGAAAACTTAGTCTTGTCCACATAACATGAACTACATTTAGGAGAATGCTATTGGGGTCATATCTCGCTATTTCGCATGCATAAGTTAAACCGTGAGAACATTTGAGTAAAAACCACAACATTCACTATCAATACCAACATGTTTAACCTGATGAAACTCCTTAGCAATGTGAATCAAAACATATATGGATACAAACTCTTGCAATCTCTTATACAAGCTCACATTAAATGTGTGGCCCACAATGTGCATGCTCTTCTCAAAAGATTCCTTAATTTCATTATGTTGGAGCTTTATGACATTGTTAACTACGTTCAAGCAAGTGCACAAGTCTCTCATACTATTATGAAATACTCTCTTCAAGTTCCAATAAGTAATGAATATGGAATCCATAACTTTGTTGGTTTATAAATAATAAGTAATGAATGTGGAATCCACAAGTTTTTTTTTATAAACAATAAGTAATGAATGAATACTAAATTCATATCCCCCAAAGGCATCACAATTTGCATAGTCCATCACGAAAGCCCATCCATTCATAACAACATCTCAAGCTTGCTTAAAGTCCAATAATATCTTGCACTTTACTTTAATATTCTTATTAATGTGGAATCAACATAGAAGGTTGGATGTCGTAGCAAAAACAATAGTAATTTCATTTATTAAAGCAAAATCTTTGTTATTGGCAACTATTTGAGGGATACAACTGACGTAAAAAATAACCCTCTAGGTCTTTCAAGGGCACAAATGAAGTTGCTTTCTTCCTCACTTGCTAACAATATAAAAGAAGCAGAGAAAGTCAATATCGTGGATGTAACATCCCGCCAAATTTCTTTTCATAAATATAAAATGAATTAAAGGTAAAACAATAATATTTAAGTGAACATACGTATTTATATAAAATGAAGTTTCTCCTCACAGGGAGTTTAATACATAACCGGTCAATTTTTCTCAAAACTTAAACAAAATACAGTCAAATACATTGAAACCGGCGGTCTCCATACATAAACCGGCGATCTCCTATCAGAAGACCCAAAACAGCCGATCTGCTATCAGGACAGAAATCAGGCGATCACCACAAAGAGATAGAAACAGGCGGTCTCCTTCCGGCGACCACTCACTAAGGAGCTCTACTTCCTGGGAGATCATCTGCTCCCGTGTAAATTATACACGATCATCACAGTTTTAAGAAAAACAGACACAGAACCAAAACACGCAGGGTAAGCTAGATATTTTAAAGAGAGTTTAGATATGAACTTTTAAAATCAAGATAAAACAAATTCAAGGTAACCACGTAAAACTATAAATTTTCTCGTTCCCTTCACCTGATCGCCAAGAAATCACACATTTCACAATATTTTCAAGAGTTCTTCTATTCACATAATGCACCAAGTGTCTATCAATTCAATGTTTCTCATTTCTCACGTCAGACTTCCACTGACTCATCACACAAGACACTTGACACTACTTCCGGAAGACTCATGCATTGAACTTAGCATCCAGAGACATGCACCTGTCATACTAACCCACTGTGAAATCACACACATTCACAGGGGCGCCGTGAAATCACACACATTCACAAGCGTATAAATGAATCTCAATATCATCACTATCCTAGCATGACAGGGTTAATTCATATAACAGGCCGAGCTCGTTCTTTTTCACACGACTCACCCATTTATATGAACCTCCTTCGACTCTCACCAACTGAATAACTTCCTCTATGTGATTCCATTATCTCAGCAGAGTCAGGATCGCCTCATTCACAGGATACTCACAGATCAATACACTTCATAACCAAATCTCAACACGGTATTTCCTTTCCTGAAAATACTATGTCTTGATCCCACATTCACGACATTCCACACATCATATAACACGTAAATGAATGATTCCAATCACAACAACAAGCATACCACCGATCAGGTTTTCGAATAGCATATACATTCTTCATTTCAATCTCGACAAATTCAAAGTGACACTAAACAGGGGAGTTCGAAATCTGTATTTAAAACCGGCGACTACGTCGCCCAAACACATAGAACAGAGCATCAACGAAACAGAATATGAAACCGGCGACCACGTCGCCCTCACTTCAGAAAACAGCAATTCTACGACTTTTATTGAAATAAGACTAGCTTCCCTTACCTGGACTTGCGCAAAACACCAAGAGCTCCAAAACCCACCGAGCTTAAAGGATGCCTTAGCTCTGTTTTAGCGTCTGGTTTGTAGGACTTGCAGAGAAACTCCCAGGTGCTCCAAGGGCAGTCGTCGATAGCTAAGCAGGAACGTGGTAAGGCCTGAATGGCAGAGTGAAGGAGAGAAAAGAGAAGGATGAAGATGCAGACACTCTTTCACTCTTGAGTCACTGTAACCTTATTTGCCTTCCCGCAGTGGGCTTTTGAACCCAAGCCTACCTGTCCACGTATGCTGCTGCTGCCACCCCTTCTGCAGGAAAGCCTGAGTGTACTATTTCACTGAACAGTACGGCCACGGTTGTCTCTTGCGCCTGCCAACCACTGCCCTGAACAGTACGACCACTGTTGTCTCTTCTGCATGCCAACCACTGCCCTGAACAGTACGACCGCGAGTGTCTCTTGCGCATGCCAACATTCTGATGTCACTATTCTGAACCACCCTTTTTGTCTACGTGGCGCGCGTGCAGGACGTTTCATGCTGGGAGTCTGGGTCCCACTTTCTCTGTGTGAAGCTCGACATCGCGCGATAACCTTCCACCGATGACCGCTCGCGTGATGACTATCCACTACGGTCTCATACTGGCAAACGACCGATGTCTCTCCCTGGAAGACGACCGATGTCTATCCCTGGCGACGCCCGCATGCCTCTCGCGACCCGGCGATGCCTGCATGCCTCGCGCCCCGGCGTTGCCCGCATGCCTCGCGCGCCCTGGTGACGTCCACATGCCTCGCGCCCTGGCGATGCCCACATGCCTCTCGCGCGCCCTGGTGACGTCCACATGCCTCGCGCCCTGGCGATGCCCGCATGCCTCTCGCGCCCTGGCGACGTCCACATGCCTCGTGCCCTGGCGACCATGTGTAGTAGACGACCGGCGATCTCATAGTCTTCTAAAATACACTTTCCTTCCTTTTTATTTTAAATAAAAGCATACTTAGAATTCATTTAAAATATATCCCTTTTTATTCCAATTCAATTTTACAGGTCCTTACAGTGGATGTCACACAAACTATCTTAATAAAAGGCAACCTCTATGATAGAGAGCATCTCTAAGCAGTGGAAGACTTAGAAAGATTTGAAAACTTTCCCCAAGTTTCTAATGAGAAATTTGACACTCAAAGGTCCTCACTTACAAGGAAGGTTCCTTAGTGGGTAAGCCTAAAAGAATACTTTTATTTTAGATGCTTCAAAAAGAATAACAGACAAGAAAAATGCACAGTCAAATTCTCATTCAATTTCAAAGTTAAAATTATAAGAGGCAAGGGGCTCTACATATAGATACTTGAGCCCTCTCGCACACGATAAACTAGAGAATTACACAAGAAAATTACTAATCCTAAATAAAATATTCTACTCCTATATACATTTTTACAAGGATAAGAAAAATGGAAAAATAATTCTAATAATTCACACTCCATAGAAGGAAAGTCTTTTGAGGTCCTTCTTCCTTGTTCAATCTCCTAGCCATGATCTTGGTTAGAGAACCAATGTGTGGTCTTCCAGAGAGTCCTCCATCATTGTATTTGTTGGTTTTGTATGTGCTGTTTGTCAAGAACACAATGTTGAATGCATTCAACACTTTAAACAAATCGGGATGTGTCCAAAAAATATCTGTAACAACATGTCTAGACCTATTGCACTGACTCTAATGAATATAATTTTCATGCTTTAGCAACATCATTAACTATTGTATTTCAGTTCTAAAACCTCTTTGAGACCTCTTATATGCATATCTAGCACTATACACTTGCTTTATTGTTGTGACATTTTCTGAATCGTGCTCTTTCAATGTAAGTAATAGTGTTTGTTGGCTTCACTAAACTCTTAGTCATGTCAATAAGCATGGAATGTTCATTTGATTTTAGTGTACCAACATAAGGGTGACCAACCAATATATAAGTCAATTCATGGTTATGACTCCCACATATTACCTTCAATATCCAACCTTCTTCAATGGAAATTGGTTTGGCCCGCCATTTAAAGGACAATCACATTTTCTTGTACAAATTACTGTCAATGTCAAATCACATTTGTATTTCTTATACTTATCACTCTTTTCACAACCTAACAACACATACGTCTCCCTTCAATGTTGCCTATTTCTTTTGTCAGACCTTCAAACTAACAAACACAAAAACCTAGTCTAAAGGCCACCTTGCACAATCATCCAAGTAAGTCATCTCGCATACCAAATACCTACATAAATACATTACAACTTAAGTATATCTCATCTCACACATTTTATACACAAATGAATGCAATCACACTTATCTTATTTGTTGTAAATGAGAGAACACAATCTTCTCTAACCATTTCATCTTCATATGCCACAAACTTCATTATGTTTGACTCATTCATGTCAGATAAGTTATCTACTTCATTTGACATTTTGCTCTAGAGTTGGTATTCCATCTTTACATTCAACAACCATTGCTAAATTCATCAAATTTTATATTAAAAAAAAAACAAAATTTTAAATAAATGTTAAAATTTTTAAATTCTCTTAATTCCATATTGTACATTCTAGTCTACAAAAAAATGTATTTTGAGATAGAAGTATGTATTTTGAATTGTACAATCTCAAATAGAAAAAATTATAGGGTTCTTGATTACAAAATCTAGAAGGTCACCGGATCATGCATTCTAGAACTGAACTTGTAATACGAAAATGAAACACTCATCGACAACTACTGCACAACATCACCACAGTCACCTCCAGCCACCACCAAGATCCACCAAACATAGCAACCATCGCCACCAAGCACATCAAGGATTACCACCAACCACCACCGTTCACCACCAATCCAACCAAAAACATTCAACCACCTTTCAAAATGCCACACCTCCTAATTTATTTTTACAAGGGTCAATTTGGAAATTTCAAATCTTTAGGGGTGCTATTAAAACATGGGGTGGAGATTGAAGTAGCCTTTTGGACATCCATTTATACCACCATCACAGGAATAACTACTTATCCCGTTAAGCGAGTGAGATAGCTAGCAACTAAAATAACTTCCGTACCGGCCCTTTCTTCCTGCTTCTTCTGCTTCTGCTCTTGTCTGCACCAAAGATTTTGCAGAAACAACCAAAAATGCGAAGCTGCTTCATCCTCTGGATCGTGGTCGCACTCGTTGTCCCTGTCCTCCTCTCTCTCAAAAGGCCTCGAGGCGAAACCCGAACCACTTCTTCTGCTTCTCTCTCTGATTCTTCTTCCTTCTCCGTGAAGCTTGCCAACTCATTCCACTTCAACAAGAGGATCCGAGACGGGTCCAATCTCGAATATGATTTCTACAGGAACACGTGTCCCCAAGCCGAGGGCATTGTCCGTTCAGCGCTCACGCGCATCTACTTCGACCATAGGGACGTTGCTCCTGTGCTGCTTCGTCTCTTCTTCCATGATTGCTTCATCCAGGTCCTTCTTTTCTTTATGGCGTTCCTTCTTTTTTGATAAAGTTTTGTACTTTCTATCGAATTGGGTGTTTTTTGTTCCCAAGACTTTGAATTTAGAGGCTTTGCTATGCTAATTCATATGGCTCTTTCTTGATAGCTTAGGTTTTTTCTTTTGTTTCTGTAGCTTTTCTTGATTCCTTCTGCTAAGTTGAGAGGTTCTTGTACCTTGGGGTTTGCGCAATATGCTGTAGATAAATACGGTGCTCTAGGACGTCTCGGGACTCTCTGTTGTTTGTGTGCTCAACCATTTAATACTGCAGTTTCTACTCGGAATATGAATAACCTAAATTGACCATGATCTTTTGCGATTGTAGATCGTTGATTTTCACATTTCCTTTGTACAGTTTAATTTTTAAGTGTAAAAACGTTTTCTCGGTTCATTAGAACGTAGTTAGATAGGAATTTGAAAATAATTAGTACAATGGTTAATAATCTTAGCATACATGTTATTTTATGATAATTTATGATTGGATGACATTTGAAATAGTTTTTGTATGCATGCAAACAATTTCTTATTTGCTATGTTGCATTTGGGGTGTTTGATGAATCAGGGGTGTGATGCTTCGTTGCTGTTAGATGAGAACGATGGTAATAGTAACCGTTCCGTGGAGAAGCAGGCTGTGCCAAATCAGACGTTGAGAGGTTTTGACAAGATTGACTTGATAAAGGAGGAGGTGGAGCAAGCGTGTCCTGGTGTTGTGTCTTGTGCTGACATAGTTTCTCTTGCGGCAAGAGATTCCGTTCTTCTGGTACATAGTTCATTGTTTACAATTCACTTGTGCTTACTATATCGTAAGTTTCAATGTTATTCTGATTGCATTATAAACAAATTTTTAAGATCATTTGGTTTCTTGCGTCTTAAATTCATTTGTTTTGTCCATCTTCATTATCTTTGGTGCACATTGAATCATATGCTTAGAAATTATCTTTGATAAGATAAACAATTTATCTTTTTCTTAATTAACAATGATATCATGGTTTGAGGTGGTAAAGTCTTTAAAAATACCATGTTTGTTGCATTTACTACATCTGTTAAAAGTCCAATATCATTGCACATATGATATGCTTTTTTGTACATGACCGTGACAGGCTGGTGGGCCTTTCTATCCTGTTTTAACCGGCAGAAGGGACAATCATCAATCATTTTTTAAGGAAGCAACTGATCAGATTCCCAGGCCTGATGATAATGTTACACGCACATTACATCTCTTTAATCTAAGAGGATTTAATGCAAGAGAAACTGTCAGCCTTCTTGGTAGGTTCTCTACATTTGGTTTCATCTTATATATATATTTCCCTTAGTTTTTCATTTAGCTCTCCATTCTTAATAAAATAAGTCCTCATTAATGTTTTGATTCTTTCTTTATATAGCCTCAGTGTTAAATTTGTTAATTTTGGTTTCATGTTTCTTGCTTTTCGATCACTTGAAATATCATCCAAAACAAAAATCTATGTTTAGTAGGATAAAAATGTAAGCAAAACTATCACTTAATACCATGTGATATATAATTGACTTCTTTTTGTAAGACAAAGCTTCTTTATTGCCATTCATGAATGAAATTTAACTAATGGGTTTGATTGATGATGATATGAAGGAGGACACAACATTGGAAAAATTGGTTGTGATTTCATTAAGCAAAGGTTATACAACTTTCAGAACACAAGACAACCAGATCCTAGTATACCTCTTGATTTCCTTCGCCAGATGAGATTAAATTGTCCAAACAACTCGAGCACCAATAACAATAAAGATGAGTTTGTGACTTCAAAGTATATGACCAATGATGTTCACCCTAAACCGGGGATGTCGTACATGCAAGCATTATTATCTTCAGTTTCATCAGGTTCAACATTTGACACTCACTACTTCCAAAGCTTGTTAAGAGGAAGAGGACTACTTTTTGCTGATCAACAATTGATGGTTGAGGATAAAACTGCCAAATTGGTCTCTGCTTATGCTTCAGATGATGGATCAACCTTTCGCATGGGCTTTGCCAAGGTCATGTTGAAAATGTCTAATCTTGATGTTTTGACAGGACCTCAAGGACAAGTTCGACTCAATTGCTCCAAACCTGTGACTTCTTGAGTGAGTATATATGTACATTCCAAATAGTTCATTCTTTTGTATAGTTTGGTAAACCAAATTAGATTTTTGATGGAATATACATTTGTGGCTAGTTTTGGTCATCCAAATTGTTGGGTTTAGTTGAAAAAAAAATTATGGATCGGGTCACATTGTAAAAAATGTTTACTTAGTGGAAATGTGATTTCATTTCTCATCATACAAAAAGAGAAAAAACAATTCCTATTATTATAGTTGTAACAACTATTTTTCGTATGAATAAGATCCATCCACTAAATCGCATATATATAAAATTATGAGGTACAACTTTGTTTCATACCATTAATTTACAACATATTTTCATTCACTTGATAACATTTTAAATAGATATATTATAAATAAAATTTTATTATAAGTCACATAATTTTATATATATTTTTTCAATTAATGAAACTCATTTACTTGTAATTTTATATTTTAGAGTAATTTTAGTTCTGGTCTTCCAATTTAATGTTTTTAAGTCTTCAAATTCGCAGAATGTTGTTTTTAGTACTTTAGAATGAATTTGAAGGGAAAAAAAAACAAAATATACATTTTTAATAGTCCCTTAAAAATCACTTTCTTCAATTTGAAAGAATAAAAACAATAAATTTTTAATTAAGGGATTAAAATAAAAATTAATTAAAATTCAGAGGACAAAACGTATATAGAGAAATTATGATTACTTGAGATTATGCTAAATGATGTTAAAGGTAGATTTTCTAATTATAAGACAATTTAGTGTAAATGATCGTATCAACTATTTAATATACACAATTGAATATTCATAGATAAAGGCAATCTAGATGATTTTTGTTTTTTTATCATAACAAATAATGTGGTTAAATATGTACATTTGATAAAACTACAAGATTGTATCATTTAAATGTTCAAATTGTACTATATAAAGTTCAGATGTTTATAATATGTAGTGTCACTTCTAGTGAATCCAAGGTTTTTACTTCCTGAAGTTCAAAAGCTTTTAAAAAAATTGGTGAAGTATTCTTTAATGAAGGTCTACTTAGATTTTCACCTTTTAAAGGTATTAAATATCAAATAAATATTTTTCAGGAAGTTAGTCTACCCAACCAATCAGATTACAGAATAAATCTTCAAAAGACTAAGGAGATAGAATCTGAAATTCAAGAGTTGTTGGAGAAATGGAGAACTCCTTCACTTCAAATTGTTGTTTGGTTACAGAGGGAAATGATGGTGCACCCCTATTTAGAAAATGAGAATTACTTCTCACAATTGCACGAAAACAATATAAGAAAAAACTCCTAGAAATATATACAATAACATATATACCCTTACTCTTATTCACAAAATTCACCATAAATTAACCATAAATTAATAAATTAATCACACATTGTATGATTGTACCCTTTTCTTTCTAAACTATCTATTACCCATATAATAAATCATAAAAAAATATAACAAATTATAAAAAAATTATTAAAAATTAATTATAAAAATATAAAATACATTTTTAATAAAATAAAATATTGTATAAATTAAAAATTAAAAATTTAACTATATTACAAAATTTATATAAATAATCAATTATATATAACATATAATCAATTATGTATATAAATTCTATATAATAATCGATTATATATGTTATATATATCTTAATTTAATCGATTATGTATTATAATTTATATCCATAAACGATTATATTTTATATATAATCGATTATCTATATAAATTTTATAATAAATATTGATATAATTAATTATAATATAATAATAAAATAAATAATAATATTATAAATATATTTATATATCTATATTTATAATAATAAAATTTATTATTAATATTAATAATATAAATATTTAAATATTAAATTAAAAATATTTAGAATTAAATTATAAAATAATAATATTAATTAAAATAAATTTTTAAAATAGTGATAATAAATATTAATAAAATAAAATTTTAAAATAATAATAATAAACATAAATTAAATAAATTAATAATAATTAAATAGTTTTATTAAATAGTATTATTATTAATAATTATTATTTTTATTTTATTTTATTAGTATCAAATATTTAATAATATTATTAATAATAATAAAAATAAAATTATAATATAATAAAAATAAATATTTTTATTTGTAAAAAATAAATAAATTTATATAATAATGTTATTATTAATTATAGAAAATAAAAAATTAATTAATTAATTTTTAAAATATAAGAATAAATTTGTAAAAATAATAAGAAACTTGTATTTTTTTAAATAATTATTCAACATTGGAAATAATATACGAAATTTTATTTGAATCAAATTTATACAAAAATATTTTATATTTTATTATTTAAATATTTTTAAAGATAAGGGTAAATTTGTAAACTTATATTTTACACCTTTAAAAATAATTCAAAATATCATCATAAACATCACATCACTCACATCACTCACATACTTCAAAAACTTTCCTCACACATCCACTCTAACATACTTCAATCAAAACACACCAAACTTTCTTCACACTTTCTTCTCAAATCCTCACACTTCCACTCTCTGACATCCTCAACTTTCCACTCCCCAATCCAAGCAAAGCATTAGTGATTGTGTTAACTAAATCGTATTAGACCTCAAAGTTGAATGTTCAATATTTTACTTCTTCTTTTAGCTCTTTCTTTTGTTCAATTTCTTTTGATCTTTTTCAAAATGAGTATTTGCATTTTTCAATATAGATTCAAATCAGTCACAAATTGATATACGCAACCACTAGTTCACATGTAATTCACTTGAACTTAAAAAGAAACTTGAAATAGAAACAATTATGAATAGCCAAATTGTCAACTAAGAGAATCAAAGTGAAATATGAGCTTGAAACCAAAACACAATGGAAACCTAACACTAAGCAACTTGTTAGTGATATGATACCAAGTAAGAACTCAAGAATGAAACACAAAAGCACTCAAAGGCACAAACATTTATGTGAAATCAACATGCAAATTAAATGAAATTCAAACTACTACACTTCAAGATTTCATGAAAAAACTAGGACTAAACATGACTCTAGATAATATTTAAGAATCATATAATCAAAATTACTTAAGTTTCAAACAAAATCAAATGATTAAAATGGAAGAAAACTTAAAGAAAATTAAAATCACACACAATTTGATTTAGTAGAACACCATAAGCACATTGATGAAAGGTTCAAAATGAATAATATTTGAAAGAGTTTAAGGACAACAACACAAAAGGAAATGGTGCATTCAACTCAAGAAAAAAAATAAAAATAAAGAATAACACAAAAACAAGAAAAAAAAAACTAGAAGAAGAAGCTACTTAGCTTTTGTTTTAACCAAAGCTCTTGATATCAAATGATAACATTCTTATTCAAATTTGGATTTCTTCAATTAAATATAGATGGAGATAATGCACAAAAGCTTTAGAAATAGAAAATGATTAAGTGGAATTGAAGTGGATGTATGAGAGTGTTTAGAAGAGAGGTGAGGCTAACTCTTCTAGGAAGGAAACTAGGTAGAAGTCTAACTACGAGACTATCCTAGAGAAGACTCAAGAACAAGTAAGTGGCTGAATTTTGGCAACAATTCTTTTCATTCAAAAGTGAATTTGCAAGAGGTGGTGAGTCCTATGTATAACCTACTTCGTTGGCAAAAAGAAGGAGCAAAGGATGGAAAACTTTCAATTAAAAAACAGTAGAGAAATGGTGCATGAGGGGATCAAGTGCTACTTGTTTACTCATGCTTTCCACATTTAAGCTTGTGCTCACAACATGGAAATCATGCACTTCTCCTCAATCCTAAATCATCCTAGGGCTTCTCTTTGGCCTTTGGAAGTCCAATTGAAATCTTAGCTAGATTAAAATAACCCTAATCTACTCAAGGACCAAATGCAAGCCCAAAATGCTAATATATGTGGCCCAATTATTCTATAGTACTTGACCCAATACAAGGCTCATGAGATCCTATTCTACTTTATACAAATATATAAAATAAAGCTTGGCCCATGTTGATAAGATCTTGGGTCCAAAAAATTCAACTGAGTCATGGTCTTCTTGTATTCTCCTAACCATAGCTCTAGTTGTTGGTCCTTTGGAAAATGGTCTTCCATCATCTCTTGGACTGCTTCACTGACCTTTATCTGTGAGAGATAAAATGACTAAAGATACTTTTTAAAAGGAAGTTTTGGATAAAATTGAGTAGGTGGTGGTAGAGAGACTAAGGTGGAAGGTTGTTTTTGCTTTTGAGTAGACTAAGTACCTATTTCTTACCCATGTTTTAGAAGCTTTCTAAGAACATCTTCTACTTCATTTGATATGTACATCTTGGCTAGGGTGGAAGAGTTCTATTCTGCACCATCTCCATTCGTTAGGAGATCTTAAGCTTTTATACCAGCCGCATGATTCTTGCAAACAACATGTAGTAAGGAATAAGAGTCTTGCTCCTTTTGTATGCAAACCTATCTTTGAATGTCGTCTCCCAATGTTCCATAAAGGGAGAAGGCATATTGATGGGTTTTCCTTGAAGCAAATGGAACTTGAAAAATAAATTTTTTTCCTAAAATGTGATCCTTTGAGTCTATGCTAGACAAGACAATATTGAAGAGAATGTTGTGAATTACTCTTCCTAGAGGCACCAAGTTGGAACTTTTTTATTGTTCTTTATCACAACATTTGTTCCTGACAATGGTTGATATTTTCCGTATAGTAAGATGTCGACTTGTTTGACTGTTAGATTATCATCACACTTATTTGAGAAAAAACTCTTTCTAAATGACCCACTCTAGCCATATTTGATGCAGAAATCCTCACTTTTCTTCAGCTACTTCACCCTTAATATCATTACTGGTATATTGTGCGATCTCCCAAAGCAGTTGTAGGCATGATGATTCCAATGCTCATTAGTCCATCCTACTGCACTAAACAATATGTCAAGGGGATATCCAACTTTCTCTAGGCTTGCAAAGTTTAAGTACTTCCTAGGAATGAATATTGTTTCAGGGAACATAAACATTGCCTCGTTAGGGTTGGAGATAAATACAATGGTCTAAGAAAACTTCTTTGGAGCCATTGATGTTTAAAGGTTAGAGATTCAGAGCAAAGGATTTTTCTCAAAGGCTCAGTCTTTCTTCTTTAGGGAGAGGTGCATGTAAGAGTAAGGGCTTGAGGAATACGAAAAGAATAACTCTTTTGATGAGTAGTTAAAGAGCAACTGAAACAACAATTAGGGTTTTCCTGTTTTGACAACATGGATGCATTTGTGACAACATGCATCATTTAATGCCCAATTAGTTATTCTAATCATAAAGGGACATGTTGTTTCTTTATTAATGTTTTGAAATGCATGTGCGAGAAACTAATTACATTACATAAAAAATATTTTTCACAAACTCTGAAAGATTTTGCTAAGATGATGTTATCATCTTATTGTATTCTTTCCTCGTTGTGTTGGATCTTTTGCTCTAAATGCTATCAACGCTCAATCCTTTAGAGGTTGGCTTTGATACCAACTATGAAATCACAAGAAAGATTGTTTGAATTGTGATTTAATTAATTCTTAAAAACATTTCAAAATTTATCATTTGATTAATGAAGTTAAGAACACAAATTGGTTTGTAAAATAGACTAAAAAACATACAGTAAATGTGTTAGGTCAGACGCTCTTTGTCAACTTCACTGAATCATTTGTTGATTAAAAATCAGACTATGATTTTTTCGTCTAATAAAAAACACTCGATAAGAATAATGAACTTAAAGAGATGTACTTTTATAAAAACTTTTCAATATGTTTCCTCTGATGAAGCATAAAGAATATTTCTTCTAGAAAACTTATAAGAAATATGATCAGACGGTCGAGTTAGAACGTTTAATTTATTCTTAGCTCTTCAAGTCCAAAAGAGAAAGTCAAACATAGCTTTACAACTCAACTAAATAACTTGACTAACATATATTCATTTTTACTTTAACAAGTGATTAGATCATAGTTTTAGTGTTTGACCAACGAATGCAAGTGTAGATCAAATACTTAGTTAAAAACATTGAGTAAAAGCACTTTAGTATGTAACATCCCGCCAAATTACTTTGGAATAAATATAAAATGAAAGTAAAGGTGACAAATAGATTGAGGTGAACAAAATTTTATATAAATAAATAAGTTTCTCCTCATAGGGAGTTTAATACAAATTCGGTCACTTTTCCATGAAAACGTAAACAAGATACAATACAATAGAAAGACAGGCGATCTCCTGACAGAAAGGGCGATCTCCTATTAGAAGGGCGATCTCCTATCAGAAAGGCGACCTCCTATCAGAAAGCAGCAAAAGGGTGATCGCCTATCGGGAATAGAAAACAGGCGATCTCCTCCCGTCGACCACTCACTGAGGAGCTCTACTTCCTGCAACATCATCTGCTCCCGTGTAAATTATACACGATCATCACAGGTTTAAGAAAAAGCCGAACACAACACCAAGAAAACACAGGGTAAGCTAGCCATTTAAAAAGAGAGTTTAGATATGAACTTTAAAATCAAGATAAAACAAATTCAAGATACCCACGTAAACCATCAACTAAACACATATTGCACAATTCCTCAAAGGTCATTAAAATCACAACATTTATCAAGTGTCTATCAATTCAATGTTTCTCATTCTCACGTCAGACTTCCACTGACTCATCACACAAGACACTTGACCCTACTTCCGGATTGACTCGTGCGTTGACTCAGGCTCAGAGATCTGCACCTGTCATACCATACCACTGTGAAATCCACACAGGGTCGCTGTGAAATCCACACAGCCATGCGCATATATAATCTCAATGTCATTAACTCTCCCGGTATGACAGGGTTAATTCATATAACAGGCCGAGCTCGTTCTTTTTAACACTACTCGCCCATTCATATGAACCTCCTCCGACTCTCCACAACTGAATAATTTCATCTACGTGATTCCACTATATCAGCAGAGTCAGGATATCTCCTTCTAGACAAGCCCCTAGTCAATACACCTACACACGATCTTACACGGTATTTTCTTTCCTGAAAATACTATGCCTTGATCCCACATTCACAACATTCAAAACATCATACCACTCAAATGAATGATTCAAATCACAGCAATAATCATTTCAAGGGTTCAGATTTTCGAGTATCACATGCATTCCACCTTTAAATCTCAAACAGCTTCAAACAACACAAAAACAGGGGAGTTCGAAATCTGTATTTAAAACCGGCGACCACGTCGCCCAACCACATAGAACAGAGCATTGCGAAAAGAAACATCAAACCGGCGACCACGTCGCCCTCACTTCAGAAGCAGCTAATCTATGGCTTATATTGAAAATGAAGGCTAGCTTCCCTTACTTGGACTTGCGCAAAACACCAAGAGCTCCAAAATCCACCGAGCTTAAAGGATGCCTTAGCTCTGTTTTCAGCGTTTGGTTTGTAGAACTTGCAGAGGAACTCCCAGGTGCTCTAAGGGCAGTCGTCGCTCGTCGCACAGGTGCTGGAGGTTGCCTGAGTCGCAGCGCGAAGGAGAGAAAAGAGAGGGATGAAGATGCAGACACTCTTTCACTCTTGAGTCACTGTAACGCTCTTTGCCTTCCCGCAGTGGCTTTTGAATCCAAGCCTACCTGTCCACGCATGCTGCTGCTGCCACCCCTTCTGCAGGAAAGCCTGAGTGTACGTTCTCACATAACAGTACGGCCACGGTTGTCTCTTGTGCCTGCCAACCACTGCCCTGAACAGTACGACCACTGTTGTCTCTTGTGCATGCCAACCATTGCCCTGAACAGTACGACCACTGTTGTCTCTTGTGCATGCCAACATTCTGATGTCACTATTCTGAACCACCCTTTTTGTCCACGTGGCGCGTGTGTAGGACGTTTCATGCTGGGAGCCTGGGTCCCACTTTACTCTGTGTGAAACTCGACGTCGCGCGATAACTTTCCACCGCTGACTCATCCAGGCGAACGACCGATGTCTCCCTCGCCTTGGAAGACAGCCGATGTCTCTCTCGCCCTGGAAGACGACCGATGTCTCTCTCTGGGAGACGACCGATGTCTATCCCTGGCGACGCCCGTATAACTCTCGCGCCCTGGCCACGTCCACATGCCTCGCGCCCTGGCGATGCCCGCATGCCTCTCGCGCCCTGGTGATGCCCGCATGCCTCTTGCGCCCTGGCCACGTCCACATGCCTCGCGCCCTGGCGATGCCCGCATGCCTCTCGCGCCCTGGACACGTCCACATGCCTCGCGCCCTGGCGATGCCCGCATGCCTCTCGCGCCCTGGACACGTCCACATGCCTCGCGCCCTGGCGATGCCCGCATGCCTCTCGCGCCCTGGCGATGCCCGCATGCCTCTCGTGCCCTGGCCACGTCCACATGCCTCGCGCCCTGGCGATGCCCGCATGCCTCTCGCGCCCTGGACACGTCCACATGCCTCGCGCCCTGGCGATGCCTGCATGCCTCTCGCGCCCTGGCCACGTCCACATGCCTCGCGCCCTGGCGATGCCCGCATGCCTCTCGCGCCCTGGACACGTCCACATGCCTCGCGCCCTGGCGATGCCCGCATGCCTCTCGCGCCCTGGCCACGTCCACCTGTCTCGCGCCCTGGCGATGCCCGCATGCCTCTCGCGCCCTGGCGCTCATATGTAGCAGGCGACCGGCGATCATGTACTACTAGGCGATCTCATAGTCTTCCGAACTACACTTTCCTTCCTTTTTATTTTAAATAAACACATACTTAGAATTCATTTAAAATATACCCTTTTATTCCAATTTAATTTTTACAGGTCCTTACATAGTACATTTTCATACATTAACTCTCCTTCTTGGGTTAGTGCAGACTATGATAGCATACAATATAAAGAGAGATAAGGTAGAGAGAGACTACACACAATTATTTATACAAGTTTATTTGCTAAAATATACTACATTTACTTCTTGACCAACCAATCAAGTTTAGCTAAGTAAACTAATGTTGTGAAGTACTCGTAGAGTATTCTTTCGGCACATAGCCACTCTTGGCAAACCCTTGAGTATTCTTAACACAAGTCACTCTTGGATTAATTGAGTATTCTTTGGTCACGTAGCAATTCTTAGCTAACCCCACCCCATCAATATTCTTTCCTCAAGCCACTCTTGGCTAATATCGAGTATTCTTTGCGCAAGCTACATCTAGCCAACCTTAAGTATTCTTTACTCCTAGCTACTCTTGGCTAAAAAAGTATTCTTTCAGATTGCAATCGCTCATAGCTGAACCCGTCAAGGAGTATTCTTTACTCAAGTCATTTTATCAACATTTTAGAAGGGTACAACCTCTACTCTAGTGGCTTAGATGAGTGCTTAGTTTAAGCAACACTTTGGCATCATATAACCTCTCCTTTATGTCTTCTTCTGGATGAAATCCTTTTTATAGACTTTTGAAGAAGGTAGCCATTAGGAAATCATTTATATCCATTGAGCATGTTTAGCTTATATGTATGTCCATTATGCGTATGCCAATTGTCTCATTTCATGTAACCTCAATCTTTGCTTCTTTTTTTCACAACGTCCTTGATAACTGAAAACACTTATCTCCCGAGGTAGTATAACTTTTTCCATAATTTCATAATTGGTGTGCACTTTGTATAGGACAAGAGTTGAAAATTTCTTTATGTTAGGAAGTTGATGAAGGAAACAACTTTAACTCGCGTCTCAAGAGATCTTTGATAGATTTTGAATGAATCTCTTTAGTAGGCGGATATTCCTTGCAAAATAGATTAAACACATAGATATTTATTTTAGGTGTGAGGTTTGCTTAGACTGTGTGTATTGTGTGATGTTTTATGTACATTTCATATATTGTGCACCTTATCAAAATTTGAGAAAAGACTGCATTGTGTTCTCTTAGATTAAACACTTATGTCTTACATGATTTATTATTTTTATATCACTATTGTCTTATATATGAAGTGTGATAATGTTTTATACTAAAGCTATTTTGAAGAATTAATTAAAATCTTAGGGTGTTGAACTTTTTCCTTAACACTAACTAATAATACATACCAAATGTGATTGTCTTTACTGCTTTGTGATAACATATGTTAACATAATTATGGTTGATATAGTTATAATAAATAAATTATTAATAATTAACAAAATTATTTAATATTCTATTATATTTTTAACTTATCCAAACAATTTTTATTTCTAATTGAATTATCTTCATTTTTTTTTTCTCTCATTCTCTTTTTTCTTCTCTTTCACTTTTTTTAGCATCTAAAGACTACAAGAAAATATTCATTGAGTGAATCGGCTAAAAGTTGATGCTAATTAGTCAGTAACGTCGGATTTACATAGCAAATGTAGCAAATTATAAAATTGTGAACGTTAATTCATTAAATTTGACTTTTGAGGTTCAACTCTAAATAATGTCGGCTAAGTCGATGCTAATTCATCACTGATTTTTAAATTGATTTTCTAATTAAAGTAATTTAGTCTTGGTCAAGCCAACACTAATGCTTTTTTATTTTAAAATTTATATAATTTGGCATTGGTTAAGTCTAAATGAGATCTACTTTTAATATTAATTTAATTTGTGACAATGTGGTTGACTTTAATCACAGTGATTAAAAAAATGAGTCTTTTTTAACGCATCCATTAGAATCTTTGACAAAAATAAATCATTAGACACAAAATGCTCATGAGTCGAAAGAGTTTCATGAAGAAATGAGAGTGAGATAAAACTTCCTTCATGGTGTATGAAAGATATTGTTGAACCAAGTGATGTTCAATGTTTTGAAGAATCCAAATCCTTTGAAGGATGATGAAGCCTCTGCTTTGCTTGATGCTGCTGTGCTGGTTTAAAGCTTTGGTCTGGGGTAGTTTAATGTTGTAATCCATCCTTAGATTAAATCTCAAAGCAATTAGCATCTCAATCTTTTAACAAAATAAAGTGTTTTTCAAACTAAGTTGAAACAACCGATTGTTCTGTCGAAACAACCGATTGTTTACACTTAGATGTTTTGAGAAAGTTTGAAAACTGTTTTTGAATGAAGAAAAATGTTAAGTAACAAAACAACCGATTGATTCGAGGAAACAACCGATTGTTTGTTCTGGAACCTTAACAGAAAAACTGTTTTCTTTGACTGAGCTTTAAATGATTTGAAACTGAATACGCTCTAGTCACTAAATGTTTTGACCAATCTTTTTGAAAGCAATTAAGGGTTTGTTAAGATTTGATAACAAACTATTTTATATAAATTCAGAAAAATTATTTTTAAATAACAGAGAATGCTTTTGACAAAGTTTTTCTAAGAGAGTTTTAAAAGAGTTGAGATTGCTTAAGAGTTCAGTGATTGATCAAGGTGCTGGAATAGGATTCTACTTGTATTGATTTCATATCTTCATCTGTAACAAGTGTAATCTTTGTAAACTGCTGAAACAATTCTTCTGTGTATTGTTGCTGAGATTGGCTGTGTGTTCTTGAGGTGTTCAAGATCAGCAATCTTAGTGTTGGCCAAGGAGAGTGTGTGTCTTGAGGTTTTCAAGGTCATTCTCTTGGTTGTTGTGTAAGTGATCAAGGTGTGATTGCTTAGTGGATTTCCTCAGGGTTTCTGAGAAGACTGGATGTAGCTCTGGGTTGGAGTGAACCAGTATAAACAACTGTGTACAATCTCTCTATCCCTTACTCTTTAAATTCAGTTTGTTTTTTGTTTGCTGATATAAACAACCGATTGTTTCGAAGAAACAACCGATTGTTTTCCTGGCAGTGCAGTTTTGCTTACTGTTTTGGCTAACTGAATTGCTTAAGCAATTGGTTTCTGAAATAAATTCATTCTAGCTTGCAAAAAGTTTGCGAAAACCTCTTTAAACAATTCACCCCCCTCTAGTTTAAAGCCATCTTTCCTAACAGATATTAGTATGAATTAATAAGATGAGTGTGGATGAAGGAGATGAGCGTGAGGAATGAGTATGGATGAAGTAGATATGTGATACAATCCAAATCAACAAGGAGATGAATAAGGAAATCATAGAAACTTCACACCTAGGTCAGTCATCTCAGCATCCAAGACCTACCAACCTTCAGAAGAACCTCAACAGAAGAAGAAGAAGAAGAAAAAATGGACATAGACCAGAGTATCAAATGTTCTTTCTTATGATCTTTTTACAAGATATGATTAAGTAAATAATTAGGCTCAGTTATGGGATACAAATAGTAGAATAAATTAGATTAGGGTGTACTTAGTAATTTGGGCTTATGCCAAATCCATCTACACCCATGTGTCGCCCCATTTTGCACTCATGTAACCCTACCTTATAGAAACACTCCATTTGGTGCAACATTGCCTAGGTTGACCTAGTTTCTAGGTCTTTCCTTGCCTTGGCCGCCCCTCTCTTTTATTTTGCCCACCAAGTCATTCTCTCCTATATAAAGGGTGCTTTGGCTCATGTAAGGGGGCAATTGAAATTGAATAGAAAAAAAACTCTGTTAGAGTGTTTAGTGAGTCTTGAGTACTCTCTTATTTTGGGTCTTATCTTGAGTGTGGTACACTTCAAGTAGCAGCTTCTCACCACTCATCTTGGAACCAACCACCATTCCAAGTGGCGTGATTCCTTGCTCCATTAGTCCATAAGCTTTCCTTTCTCTTCTCCCTTTTCCTTTTCTTCATTACACCTTCATCTTGTCTCTTTATGTTCTTGTTTATTTCATTTACCATTTGGTCTTCATCTTCATTCCTTGCTTTATTTTATGCTCTTTAATTCCGCAACTCATCATTCATCACCATATAATTGTGTTTTCCTTCTTTGCTCTCTAGAAGAGAACCTTCACACTTACTTAACCACTTGGTTAAGTTCATGTCCAGTGACAATCTTCTTTGAGCTTATCACCATAATTGCTAATCCAAAACTCAAACAAAAGAGTAGCCCCTAAAAATGTGCAATCCTAAAATCAAATCACATCAATATGTGTGGATTAAGTAGATAAGAATGGATAAAGGAGATGAGTGTGATGAGATTATATAGAAAAAACGAGAGAGAAAAATTATGCATGTTTTATTAGTTAAATCAAAATAAATTACAACATTTTTTCTATCTTTAAATCTAGGTATTTAGATTAAGAATAATCATGGTTCAAATTCTATATCATGAAGACATGTGAATTCATACCATATAAATAAATAAAATTAGCATCGACAAAGTTGATACTTTTTAAATAAATATTATAAACATATTATATTATCGACTTAGTTAATGTCAAATTTATAAATAATAAAATAAATAAGGTCTAGTTGATGTTAACTTAAATAAATATAAATACTACAAATAAATGTGATTAGTGTCAAATAGGCTGACACTAACCTTATTTATTTTTAATTTATTTCAGTTAATATCAGCTAAGCTGATGTTAGTCTGACAAAAACACAAATATTTTTATTTATTAAAAGAAGTTAAAATCATTAACACCAACTTAGAGTTGACTAAATTGATTTTATTAACATCTAACAATAAGTAAACTTTCGAATTTAATCTTATACTAAGACAAATATTTTTACTTATTAAAAAATAATTAATACTAAATTTTAACTTTATTAATGAATAATATTAAACGGAGTCCTGATCCTATTGTGTTGGCCTTCGAGATCAGAGTAATGATTAACAGAGATAATCAGGGACATTCGTATTTCATAGTCAGATGTGAAATTCTTAGATTTATGAAAGACGAATAACTGTGAAAGCATTTGCCAATGATGTTTTCATTAATCAAGAACGAAAGTTGGAGACTTGAAGACAATCATATACAGTCATAGTCTCAACCATGAACGATGCCGACTAATTCAATACTAATACAAATATTTTTATTTATTGAAAAATTTTAAAAAATAATAAGTTTGGACTTAAAATTTACTAAGCCAACTCTATTAAACAATCTACTACTTGATTTACCTATTATTTCAGAAGTAACTTTATGTTTTTTAATTTTTAAAAAGAAAAATAGAACTGACTAACGAATCCTAAACAACATGATTTGGAAGCTAATTTGATATTATCTTTATTATTTCATTTATCTTTAATGTTTTGTGACATAAAATGCATTAAAAAAGTAGTCTAAATTTGCTTCTTCAGCCGCATCCTAAGTAAACGATTTCCCATGTATGTGTGATTGAGGCAACTCGTGCAGAGTCAACGTCGGTGGACGTGGTACAACAACGACACATACTTGGACTCCATCACAGGCCACAGCTTCCATCAAATCAACATCTATCAACCTTTGATCAGATCAACGCTTTACTTCTAAGATTTGTAAAGGCACGTCAACTACACTGTACACTCACTGAAGTTCACTGCTCAACCTCATCATTGATTACAATACTCAACCTCAATTCCAACTCCCATTCGCATTTGGTAGGTTTACTGTAATGAGCAAGCAGCGAATGATGACCGCACCCACTAGGTAGCTCTAGTTTGGTAAGATCTTGTCCTAATCATTACTTCGTCTTATGCATTACAACCACCAATTCACTTCTTTTTATCCTTTCAATTTGAGCCTTGCAATTTTTCTTTTTACTTTTCTGACATTCTGTCATTTGCTTCTTATTTGTACGTTTTATTCCAAATTACTAGAATTCTTTGCATAAAAGTATTGTTTGTAAATTAGCTCTATTCACTCACTTTTTTGAAGTTTCGAAATGTAATTAGTTATAAAATAATGCCTAATCGAATACGTTATAAGTAGCCTAGAATAAGATATACAAGAGGACACGACTAATATATAAAATATAGAACTTTGGTTATTTATCTTAAGTCCCATCATATTCAATCACATTTTGATTTTATATTTTGGTTATTATTAGAAAATTTTAAATGATTTCAAGTTTTGATACTTGTAACATAATATAAATTAACTATGACAGTAGTGTTAGAGACTAGCATGAGGACTAAATGGTGTGAGGCTGGTCTAGTTTAATTAGTGGTATTGAGTTCTACAACTACTTAAATGCTAGAAAATAGAGTTTTGTAATGGATATATAGTAGTTCTATTTGATTTATTTCATTGAGAGACTAAAGACGGTGCCTGTCCAACTTATTACTTAAAAAATTGATCAGTTTAAGTGATTAATATTAAGATTTTTACTATAATTTTATTTCTTAATTACGAAAATATATAAATTTTTTAAAAATTATTAAAATAGGTAAATTGTAACTTCAATTCTAATACACTAAAGTCATGTTAACTTAATACGATTATTCATTTCAATAATTTTTAAAAATTTTAAAAATTTTAATATTTAAGAGATAAAATTACACTACATTAACAAAAGTCTCCATTAACATCATGTAATATTGAGTATCTCTCCTCATTTTATTACTTTTTTGTTCAAACGAAAATCTAACTTGAGTAAATGCTAATAATTGTTAGTTCAATCAATGGAGTTATTTAGCTGAAACAAGTATAGAAGTTTGTAAATTGAAAACAAAGAAGTAATATTTAGAGAAAGTTATGTCCTTAAAGTTTCACTTGACTCAAAAGTCGGATATCAATGGGAAATTGACTTGGTAAAATACAACATTTGTGGCTAACCTGCGTGCTACAGTTATAGTCTTTATATACTAGCAAACTTGTTTTATTTGAATTGTTCAAAGTTGTGGGGACATGAAGAAAAATGTCATACTAGTGGCAGTAAGTGGAGAATATCACCTACCCACTTTCATCGTGTATATGCTATTTGTTGTTTACCTACAATTTATTCAATATACTGCATATTTGTGCTTCAATCTACAATGTTCTAACTTGATTTAGGAGGGGATACATGAAATCATACATCAAAGAGACCTAACCTGCTTGATTAATTTATCGTAGTCAGTATACCTACTAAGTAAATCACAGTTTCATGATTTTTACATGGACTTGTTTTCCAACTACTGGTTTGTATGAAACTAGAGACTAGTATTTTGAGGCCAAAAGGGCCATAATTGGATATTATCAAAGTCCAATTCGGATTCTGCTCGTGTCATATCATCGAAATCAAATGCATGAGTGTGGTCCATTTGTGGCTCAACTGCATAGTTCTTTGGTAGGAAATGATCCTTGTTTGACTCCTTTACCTCACCTACTACTCCAAACTCATTCTCAAAATCATGGGACCACTTCCTGGCTTCAGCATCTTGAACACCCTCTTCAAGAATCATGTTTTGGTTGGCTGGGAACTCACCTAATTGGACTTCGTTTGATTGAAAAGATCCAAGGCTATCATCATCTAACAACTTCCAAAACTCATAATCTGGTTCCCATGGAATTTCAATCAGGTGGTTTGGTTTATCCACCTCTTCTAAAATACGGCCAACGTCACAAGGTCCTAGGTAGGATAATGGAGAAGCCAATTGTTGTTCTGCTTTGTGTGCTACTATCTGGCCTGAATTTACATCATTAGTCTCAACAGAATATATTGAAACTGATAAAGGAGAAGCCAATTGTTGTTCTGTTTTGTGAGCAACATTCTGGCTCGAGTTTATAATATTTGTCTCACAAGATAATGAAGCTGATGACTCTTTTGGATCCTCAGTCATGCCAATTAGTTCACTGGACACTTGTTTTTCTGAATCCTGCTCAATTTTTTCTCCCATTGATAATTGATCAGCTTGGTCATAACATTCATTATAAGGTGTTGTGGTCTTAGGTGAACTAGGCCTCTCATTTGAGAAAAATGACTGAGATGAAGAGGAAGAGGTGGAAGTTATTGTTGATTCTGGTTTGGATTCATCTGTCCTTGATCCTGAACTTTTTTTAGGAACCAACCTTTTCTTTAAGTGGGTGTTCCACACATTCTTGATCTCATTGTCTGTCCTTCCAGGCAAACGTGATGCAATCTTTGACCACCTGAAACCAATTTGTGAAGAAACCATAATTAGATAACTAAAGAGAAAACAAAAGAAAAAAATACCATTAGAAGAATTATCTTTCTGGTTTGAGGCATAAGAGGCATACTTGTTTCCCATGGTCTTGTGTAGCCTTATTATGGTTTCCTCTTCCTCTGGTGTAAAATTGCCTCTCTTCACATCAGGTCTTAGATAATTGATCCATCTCAATCGACAACTTTTTCCACATCTCAGAAGTCCTTAATAAAATGCGAAAAATATGGGTAAGAAAAATTTGATAACATCTGTACTAGTGTTAACAGGATCAAATATTTGTACTTCCAATTCTCTAACATCATGGTTTAGAAGGCATGAAAATTGCAAATTCTTTAATTAAACCACTACTCTTGTATGTTCAGAACTGCTTCCAAACTAATAAAGTTACATGGTATGGAATAATATTTGTATTGCTATTGTTCATATAGTGCATAATGTACAATATAAGACAGTAGTACTTGTTTATTTCCTTCTTGATTTTTACAGTTTCTTGGGGTTATGATTCCTCTTGCTCATTAGTCTGTTTTTAATTTAATCACACTTTTGACTTGCCTCTCCTATTTTAGACTAATTGAAACCAATGAACAAAGTGAAATAATTAGACACCAAAACACCCGAACAGCATGAAAAAATAGTTTTTCTACTTTAAGGAATGCATGAAATTAGTCATAATTAATCCACAGCAGGAAACATAAAATTTGAAACGCAGTGCAAGAATAATGGTAATTTTCTGTGATGAAGGAATTCAATACCCTTATGTGCAAGAATAATGGTAATTTTCCATTTATAGCAAACAATCATGGTGATGGACGAGGAATATCAATGGTAGGTGGACGTGCATAATCAGAAATTAGTCATTTAAAATATGTCATCTTTTCATTGAAATTATAGGTAGGAGGGCCCACAATTGTAGGTGCGATAAGCGACCAATGCTTCAAATTATCTTACTAACATGAGGAAAACCAAAAGTCACCAATTTCTGCCAAACTATTCTTTTCCTATTAACAGCAGGTAGCAGAGAATTGCCATTGAATGAGACAAACAGTGGATGAAACAATGCAAATGCAGAAACTGGATTTATCACAAACAGCAGGTTACCACAGAAGCAACAATGCCGTTGCAAAATTTCCATCATCATGCACTAGTTTTTCTTATTAAAAGATTACAAATTCTAATTTCTAGAGTTCACAAAAGTGAATAAGATCAAACACCAAAAGAGAGGTTGAAACTTGAAACTAATGTTCTTATTAAAAGATTAGCAAAAATTACCAAGACAAAGCATTCTGTAATAAAAAAACACACGCATACACACATTTAATAAGGGGTGTAATTACCAGCTTGTTTTGGGAGGGCACGCCAGTTTTCATGGCCATATTTCTGGATGAAGGCTATGAGTTTAAGGTCTTCTGCAGGGTTCCAAGGACCTCTCTTCACTTGAGTTTTATCACAGCATGGTGCTCTTCCTTTCCCCATGATAATCTCTTACCACAATTTTCACAACCCTTTAGGTCCTATTTATATGCACTCTTTCACTGTGAATGACCTATGCTATCTGGTTTCTCTCTCTCTCTCTCTCTCTCTCTCTCATATACTATCACTTCAATTATGCATCACTAATGTGTCTCCCTTTGCCTATATATATATACTAGCTGGTGCAGAAAGTGAATGCTCTCAATGAAATGAACCCACAAGGGTCATGCCACAAGTTAGCATACTGAGATGCTATGCAATAAATAGAATGAAGTCTGAACACTATTTTAGTATAATATCTATCATGCATGTAATTGTAATAAATAAATGTGTTGCCTATTTAAGATGAAACCTCCATAAATTGTAATTTTTTTAAAAAAAAAATTATTTACACGGGTATGGAATTGTGATTTAGAGCCACCAACTTTCTGTAAATTTATATCACTTCACTTCTTTATGATGTCAAAATTCTCCTAAATTCCAACAGACCCAACTAACATATGGTTGAACTCTAAAATAGTTTTGTTAAAACTAATTTTTAAAATAAAATTTGGCTAATTATTTCTAAAAAGTTAACGATAAAATATGTTAATAATAAAATAATTACCAATAAACACAAATCTGTCTCTTGTAGTTAATCGTAGAGAGAGAATGACTCCAAGATTTCATGTCAGGTCCTTATAATAGTAAAGTTTATCTGAGATTATAATAATTCACTTCCACTAGTTAATCAGTGTTGGACATTAAATTACCAATTATACAAATATAGTAGTATTGTTTATATAAAGAACGTTTACTAAAAGCAATGAAGCACGCATAATAAAATGACGTAACACTTGGGTGTCTACTTATGTAGAAATTTTAATGCTTGATGAATTCGATGCAGATTTTTTCTTTTTTTTTTTCCCAAGTTCAAAATTGGCATTAATTCTCTGTCCAATATTTCTAGATTTTGTTTTAAACTGACTTTTGTCCCTCTTTTCCATATATGTCGTTCAAAATTATCATTTTGATTGGATGTATAACTTTTTAGGATTTATCTACGTACAAGTAAGTGATTTAAGAAAAAGTAAATAATTACAAATATTGATTAAAAATTAACTGATAAAATTGTAATGAAATTTAAGAACATTTATAATAAAATGTAGGTTTTTTTCTTCTTCATGATATCCTTTCATATATGTAATAGAAACTAGTGGGATGCACATATTTTTATTTATATATATATATATTTATGTTAGACATCATTGTAAATATTGATATCTTAGTTAAATTGACATACTAATACTTATTAATCATCTGTCATCATATGAACATATTATTAAAAAAAAAGATAAAGTATAATTCACGAAGGGACCAAACTAAACCCATGAAATAAGAGAGAACACTTTCAATTAAATTCTAAACACAAGAACTTTATATCTATTATGAAAAAAAATCTAAACTAATGTAAGATGGTAAATAAGAATACCATAAAAAATTCATCCTATTATCAATCCCAAAAGTAGCCAACTTATCACCATAATGATTTACTTTCTTAAAGATGTGAGAACTTTAAACTTTATGTCTTCAAAGATCATTAAGCATTTATGCCAACTACCCCTAATAGACTAAGTCACCATACTGATCAACAGAAAAAACTTGACAAAGCAAAGAAAAATCGATTTCAAGCCAAAGTCTTCTAAAATTAGCATAATGAGCATACACTACAAGAAAATCATTAAATAACAACCAAATTTAGAGACAAAAAATAATTAGTCACTATATTGACTAAGTTAAATAATCTTTTAGAGACTAAAAACCTATTGATATCTAAAATGGTTTCTAATATTAATAAAAAATTATAAAGTAGTTTCTAAATTGATATCTAAGTTAGTTATCAAGATTATAAATACTAATATTTTAGATTATAAATTAGTCTTTAAGAGACTAATAAAGACTAATTTAGAATCTAAAGTAGTTAGTAACTAGAACCTGGGTAGCTAGTGTTATATACCCATTTAGAAACTACTTTATAAATTTTTATTAATAATAGAAACTACTTTTTATACCAATAATTTTTTTTTTTATAAAATGATAACTAATTTTGTCAATATAGTAACTAATATTTTGGTTTCTAAAAGTAGTTTATATTAAATGATTTTCTTGTAGTGATACTCAATGGTAAGAGAGATTCCCATAATCTCAACGTATAAGGAATTCTAAACCCTCAAGAAAGTCCAAGAAAGTAGAGAAGACCCCAATATACTCATTGCATGGGCTTACTTATATCATATATTTTTTATATTTTGAATGTATTTTTTTATAAAGTATAAATACACACACACACACATATATATATATATATATATATATATATATATATATATATTAATTTTTCAACAATAATTTAAATATATACAATAAAAACCAAAAATATGATTAAGTATATTTTTAATTGATAAATGTAAAAAAATAGTCAAATGTATACATTTGCTAGTTGCCAACACAATGCATAAGGAGGTTTCCATGTATTTGAAGGAAATATTTGTATACTCAAGGATCATAGAGAAAATTCCTTGTAAAGGAAACACATAAAGGAGGTCTCATGGGGCTCTTTGACGTTGATAAAACTCAAATTCTGCTTAAAGAGAAATTCTTTTAGCCCCACATGAGAAGATGTTCAAAGGCACTATGATAGATACATTTCACGTTTACAAGCCAAGTCTAAGACAATGCCTCATGACTCTACACTCCTTTACACATTACTTGTGCTCCTTCGGAAGATATTAGTATGCAATTTATCCTTGCTCTTCCTAGAACCTAGAGGGAATTTGACTCCATCTTTGTAATGGTGAACAAAATTTAGCAAAATTGCACATTTTATATCCTACTACAATGTGGATGATGCTAGAAATATAGCAAAATTCTTCCTTAGGAAAGTTGTTAAACTTCATAACATACCTAAGATTATAGTTTCAGATCGAGACCTAAAGTTTATTAGCCATTTATGTGACTAAGCTTAACTTTTCAGGCTAAGTAGTGTAGGATTTTGGGCTTGTAGTTGCACTTTAAGTAGACTACAATTAGACTAGGGTTTAAATAACCTAATTAGGGTTTTAATTGGGCTCACTAAGGCCTAAGAGAAACCCTAGGCCAATTTTAAAGAGGAGAAGACACATGTAAGAAGTATTTTGAGCACATGCTTAAATATGAAAAGCATGAGTGAACAAGTGACACCTGATCCACTATATGCACCACTTTACAAGGGATTCAAAATTGAATTTCCCTCTTCTTTTCTCCTCCAAATGACTGGACAAGAATGTTATATATATGATCTTTGATGTATTGTAAAAATCACTTTTTAATTAGTATGAAATTGATGCCAAAATTTGGCCTCTATATGTTCTTAAGTCTTCATTAGGATAGAAACCAAATTAGGATAAACCCTAGCCTTCTTCCTAAAAGAGTTGACTGTCCTTCTCCTCTAGAAATTACTCCTCTCATTCCACTTTAAACAACCAAGAGTTCATCTTCTATCCACTAGAAAAAAAAAATCAGATTTACCTACGAATTTGTATTTGTGGGTAAATTCAATACTACCCATGGATTATTATCCACATATTTGTATCTATAGGTAAATTCAACATTACCCACAAATCTGTATTTGTAAGTAAATTTAGTATTACTCACAAATTATTAGCCACATATTTGTATCTGTGGACAAATTCAACATTACATACGGATTATTACCCACAAATTTGTATCCATATGCAAATTCAACATTACATATGGATTATTACCCACTAATTACCAATAATAACAATAATATTAATAATAATAATATTATTAATATTAATAATAATATAAATATTATTAATATTTTTACTAATATTATTAATATTATCATTAACATTATTAATACTATTAATATCATTATAAATAATAATAAATAGTAATATTATTACTAATATTATTATTTTTATTAATATTACTTATAATATTATGATTAGTAATATTAGTATTATTTATAATATTTTTATTAATATTATTTTTTAATATTATTAATAGTATTATTAATATTTTTAATAATATTTACATAATTATTATGATTAATATAATTAATATTACTCACGAAAAGTATTATATACGGATTCACATCCACAAGTATTACCCACATATTCACATCCACAAATATTATTTACAAATTCACATATGTATATATTATTACCCACATATCCAAAATCCATAAGTATTACCACGGATCAGAATATAAAGGTTTATCCACGAATCCACATTCGTAGATAAGATTAAAAATATTAATAATATTATTATATTTATTAATGATATGTTCAATAATTTAATATTTTTATTAGTATTATTATTATTATTATTTATATTAATATTGTAATAAGAATGATTAATATTAGTAATATTTTTATTAATATTATTAATATTTTACTAGTATTATTTTTTATATGTTTAATATTATTATTGGTATTATTAATATAATTAATATTTATTCACATAATTAATATTTTTATTAATATAATTAATAATTTTATTAATATAATTAATATTTATTAATATAATTAATAATTTTATTAATATAATTAATATTACTATTGATATAATTAATATTATTATAGATATCATTAATATTAATATTGATATCATTAATATTATTATTAATATAATTAATATTATTATTAATATAATTAATATTATTTTTAATATAATTAATATTAATATTAATAGTAGTATAATTATTTATATTAATACTATTATTTGTAAGTCTTATTATTATTATTATTTATATTAGTATTATTACTATTATTGATATTGATATTATTACTATTGTAATTAATATTAATAATATTTTAAGTTTTTATTAGTGTTGCTCTTATTATTGTTATTAATATTTATATTAGAAAAATTAGTACTTTTATTAACAATATTAATATTGTGCTTAGATTTATTATTAACTTTTTTTAAGTATTGAAACATTTAAATAAAGAAAATTTATAAATAAAAATAGATCTAATTAAAGTTGAACAAGACTATACGCTTGAATGTTTTGCAAAGTCATGAAATTTCATCCAATTATTTTTTTTTTATTATAGTATTTTTAGTTTCAATTAACTAACTTATATAATTTTTTCTTAATATTATTTTAAAATGGATAAATAAAATTTACAAAATTAGAAAGTGAAATTTAACTTTAATTTATCAAACAAAATATACTTACAACACACAAACATCAAAATTATTTTTATAAAATAAAATAATAAAATTTAAATTTACTTTACCATTAATATTTTACTGAATTTTCTTGGAAAAATTTTAAATAAATTTTATGCGATTAATATATTTTAATTACTTGTAAAAAGTATTTAAATCATCGACTTTAAATTTTTAAATTTAGTATCTAAATATAAGTTTAGACAAATAATTATATATTTCTTACTATTTATTACAAATTATTTAAGATTTTATTTTTCAAAGATAAATTTTAGACAACATCATATTTAATATAGATATTAAAAACAAAATTATATAATAAGTATATATTACAGTTTTGTTACAAAAGTAAACAATTTTTCTTTTAAATTTTGTCTCGGTATACACAAATATTATCTTTCAAAATAATTATATTCATTGAATCTAAGTGAATTTTTATATGAATAGGTGTTAGTACTCAATTAAGCCACCTTAAGAACTTTTGAATATATATATTTATTTGGAATGTTTTATCATAAATAAAATATGTTCTAAAATAGTTATCTAAATATTTAATATTTATTCATTAATAAAATTACTTATATTCTAAATTTTAAGTTAAACATTGAGGACTCTCTAGTGAAAAATAATAATATAAAAATATTTATTTCTTTTCTATAATTAAAATTTATAATTTTTTTATGGATATAATGATTAACTTCAAGTTATATATATTAAAACCATAATTATAAATTCATTACAAATCAAAATATTATTACTATTTTATATAATGTTTATATTTTGACATGGTTTAGTTACTTATGCATATAATAATTTTTCTTTTAAATTAAGTTATAAATTTGGTACTAAACACTTAATATATATATATAAAAAATTATATAGCAAGATTGACTAATACATAAGATAACTATTATTTTTTTTACTTTTTTAAAAACAAAATCATATCTTAAACCAACTATATCTCACAATTATATTTAGCAAAAATAATTTTTATTAACACCAGTATGATTTTCTATTATTCTCTTCTTTTAACGAGGTATGAAGTTTACATTACAATCAAATATTACAAATATGTCTAATTCAAAGTATTTCTTAAAATATGTCAATAAAGATCCAAATAAAGTCACAAATTAAATTATTATTACTTTTACATACTCTACATAAAAACTCATTGTTAATTAATTAAAGATTATTGCAGTTGTAAACATTGCTAATAACGATTACCACTTATTACATTTAAAATTTATTTATTTGGAAATTTAAATTATTTATATTTTAAAATTATTGAATTATTTATTACAACTAATATGTAATATCTTGCTTGAGAAAGAAATATCTTGTTTAAGTGAGATGTCACTCAACCTACATCCAATTAGGTTAAATAAGGGCATGAGGGAGAGGAGAAAAAAGGAGAAAAAAGGAGAAAGGAGGATAATCAAAAATAGGAAACCCTAAAGGAGACAGGTGTCAAGGAAAAACACTTTGGATCTTGTTTTCCTTCTTTCAATACTTGTAATGGCTAACATGAGTGGTTAAGTCTCCCCTTTGGGATTTGGAGTAATTTTTTCAAACTCTTATGTATTGAGGTGATATTTATGTATAATATTCTGTTATTGATTGATATTGGTATTATCATTTTATTTTTAAAGCTTGAATCTTTGTTCATGATTTTTATCCTTAGATTTGACTGGAAAGTAATTCTAAGTATCTGACCTAAATGATAATGCTTAACGTATTTGAATGCTAAGAATAGATTTGAAATGTTAATTGTTTTATAACATAAGCTCTTAACGATAAGAATGATTTTATAAATATGTGAGAAATCAATATTTAGGAAACAATCTTAATAATTTTATATGCGAGGAATCCATATAAATTATTTTTATATGTGCATCAATGTCAATCAAGTTAGAATGTTACATGTTTTTATTCATTGAAAATATAGACGAGTGAGAATGATTAATCTTAGTACCAATTTTCTCAATTGAATTATTTTAATCGTTTACTTTGTTTTCATTTAATTTTTCACGTAAATTTATATAACCAATGACCTCTCAATCAAACTTTCGCACATATTTTGATATTTAGTGAATACTATACATTGAGATTTTAAAAGAATCGTTCCTTGTGGGTTCGATATCCATCTTTAAGGACAATTTATTACTTCTAACTTTGTACACTTGTCAAAATAAGTCACCACTACCATCCTTCAATCATTCGAAATGGTGCAAATTCTCCAAAGCATGTAACTGCTTCCTTCACTACAAGAAAAAATGGTTTTTAATGAGGGTTTATTTTTACGTTATGCGGGGATAATTCCTCTATTAAGTCATTTACTCAAGGTTGCAGTTTCCCCCGCTAAACCATTCATGGTGCAAACCTCAGAAAAAGTCTTTCAGAATCCCTGTTAAATACCATGGATTTAAGAACCTCTGTAAAATATCACGGGTTTCAAAACCTCTGTTAAATACCATGGTTTAAAAACCTCTGTAAAATATCATGGGTTTAAGAACCTCCGTAAAATACCACAAGTTTCAAAATTTCCATAAAATGACTTGTCATTTGAAATAAACTTCAACCCTATTTTTCATCATCTTTGACGATTCTCCTGACTTCTCTCTTCCACCGTAGACACACTACTGTTGGGTACAAGTTCAATGGCCGTCGACGACAGTCCTAGTAAGGAATCACAATTCAGCCACACTTATGTCTATTATATCTAAGGAGAATAAACATTAAATAAGACACTATCTTCTTCTTACTCCAATATTGCTTCTTCCATCACCTTACTGCCCCAACTAGGGTCACAAGCTACTGTTACCTAGCTCAGCAACAACTGGTGTTTATCACTACTTTATATATCTTAAATAATTGCATTATCTGTCAAATGTGGGCTTCAAAGTCATTTGTGTTCTTGACTGAAGATTGCATCAACATATTGCGAGGAGAAATTAAATTTATTACTTCTCACTTTCACAATGAATTAATTATTAGATGCATTTTAAAATAAATATCTTAATTTAAAATATTTCAAAATTATGAGAATTAAATATTAACCATTTTAACTAAAACTAAAATTTCACATAAAATATACGTACATCAAAAGTTAAAACAAAATAAGTCAGGTTTTTTTATGTATGAGCTCGTAACAAAAAAAAACTGTGAATTATATAAACCAACTACCATCAATCATAAGAAATATGCAAATAATGTTGAAATACTTATTATCCAAGATTAGTTGTTGAAATACTTATTATCCAAGGTTATTTTGCTGAGTTTTTAAAATAAATTTTTGAAACTTTAGTAAACTTATTTGTAATGTAAAGTTACACTTTCAAAATTTGAGAATTTAGTTATAAAATATATTAAAACCATATAGTTTTTAATTATTTATCTATAAATAGATTTAATTATATTTATTTATTGAAGTTTGAAAAATATGGAGTGCTTTATTGAGGTTCTACAATAAATCTTTGGAATTTACGAAGGTTAAAAAAACCTCTATTATTTTGTTGAGATTTTAGAATAAAGTTTTGAAACTTAACAAAGGTTAAAAAGACTTTTGTTAATTTGTTGAGGTTGTAGAATAAACTTTTGGAACTTACTGAAAGTTAAAAAAACCTCTATTATTATGCTGAGGTTTTAGAATAAACCTTTGGAATTTAACGAAGGTTAAAAAAACTTCTGTTATTTTGCTGAGGTTTTAAAATAACCTTTGGAATTTAACGAAGATTGAAAAAACCTCTGTTATTTTGTTGAAGAAATAAACCTTTGAAGTTTAACAAAGGTTAAAAAAACCTCCATTATTTTGCTGAAGTTTTAGAATAACCTTTAGAACTTAACGAAGGTTAAAAAAGTCTCCGTCAATTAAATCAATTCCTAAGGTTACATTAACCTTCGCTAAATAACCTCCGTTAAAACCCTTTTTTCTTGTAGTGCTTCTACTCTATGTTTTGTAGATAAACTTCATGAGCTCCTAAATCTTAGGCATGTTGTTTAGTAGCTTCAAATTTACATGTCCTTTGGAGAAGCTTTTTCCAAGGACTTTTAAACTATTTAGAATAATTATCATTCTTGCAAACATGTCGTCCATGCTTTCTCCATCCTTGATGGTGAAAGATTCATATTAACAAGTAGGAGTGGCACAAATAAGTATATTCATTTTTGGAAAGTGCATAAATAAGTGTATTCCTCGTTTTGCTGTTAATTTGCATCTTGTAATTTTCCTCATCCCAATTCTCCTTTGGAGATGTGATCTTTACATCCAATTTGATGATAATTTTCCACAGTTGATAATGTGTGGACTTTATATACATCTCTATTATATCTTTCCAATATGGAAAGTCTTCTCCAAGGAATGTAGGAGGTCTGGCAAGAGAAGTTCATTTAGCAATAAGTTGTGGTTCCATGCTTGGCATAGGATATTTTGCCTCTAATGTTGTCAAGCACTCAACCCTTTAAAGGTTGAGCTTTGATACCAACTATGAAAAACAAGAAAAAAATACAAGAAGGGAGGGTTGAATTATGTTTTAAAATTTTCTCTTTTTTTCATAAGTATCATCTAATTTGATGATATATTCAGAGTTTAACAAAATAAAAGACTTTTAATTTTCGCAACTTTTGTTTCAACAGTTCATCCTCTCTATGTTAGTTATGTAAATAAAATGCAATAATATAGAGAGAAGAAGGAGAGTGTTTCAACAATGTTTTTAAACTAGTTTGTCTATTGCAACAAATTACGTCCCATTCTTGACCAACTAGTCAAGTTTCACTAGGCAAACTACCACTACGAAGTACAAATGAATATTATTTGATCAAGTCACTCTTGGCTAACACTTAGTATTATTTGGGCTCGTAGCCACTCTTGGCTAACCCTGATCAAGTATTCTTTACTCAATCTATTCCTAGTTGACCACTAAAAATTCTTTACTCAAGTCACTCCTAGTTAACACTTAGTATTCTTTGGACTCATGGTCATTATTGGCTAGCTTCGATCAAGTATTCTTTACTCAATCCACTCCTGGTTGACCACTAAGTATCCTATACTCAAGTCACTCTTATCTAACACTTAGTATTCTTTGAACTCGTAGCCACTCTTGGCTAACCTCAGTCAAATATTCTTTACTTAAGTCACTCCTAGCTAGCATTTAGTATTCTTTGAGCTCGTAGTCGCTCTTGGCTAACCTCGGTCAAGTATTCTTTACTCAATCCACTTTTGGTTGACCACTAATTATTCTTTACTCAAACCATTCTTGGATGACCACTAAGTATTCATTCACAAGCCACTCTTGGCTCAAGACAATTACAAAGGTTGAATAATCCACAAATCATTATTTTAACTCACTAGAGAGGGTAGTGTCTTTTGACATATACAATATTTAAGCTCTCTCTAGTAGTATGCGGGATGAACAAAAACTTGTGTTCTTGCAAAGCTTTTGGACACACAAATTTTCACAAAATTCCAACACTTGCAAATTATAACTCACTAATTTTTTCTTCTCTTCGAAGTATGTCTTGTTACAGGCTAGGAAAATGTAGTTGTTGTATTCCCTTTTTCCTGGTCGTTGAGTACCTTTGAACTCTCTTCATTGTATTCTTCTTTTTTTGTTATCGTCTGATGAGCTTTTACGTTAAGAAGCATTAGATGTATGACATACAACATTAAATTCTCTTCTCATCTTTACACAATCTCTCTAATAGTTGGAAGTACTTATCCTCCTCAATAATAGAACCTTTTACACCAAAAAATGGTTAAAAGTGCACACCGTTCCGGAAATATTGGTTGTCCAAAGTTGAAAATTGTTTGTGTCAGGAGAGTTGGTGAATGTTGCAACTTTCGCCCTATTCTCAAGATATATTTAAATGTTGTTTGTTTAGCGTGAATCTTCTTGGGACAAACGTATATGACATTCTTTATAATACATACTCAAGTTTCAATAATATTTTTCATGAATTTGTCAGCTTGGTCTTTGACTTTACTTATCGTCTCATCTTCAATTTTCAATAGACACTATGGTTGGTCAATCTGGTACTCTTATCGCCATGATGCACTTGTATGATCTGGTTTTCATCACATCAAACGAAACTTCATGCCTTGTTGGTTTAAGCACTTAATTAAAACTATACAAGGTGTTAGACTTTTGCTCTAACAAAGCTCCAATCCACCACTTCTCCTCCCATCTCATCTTCCATTCCAATCGATGGATTCCTACAAGTTCATCCATCATCCACCCTCTTAAACTTAATCAATATTTCCAACATCTAGTCGTTGTAGAGTCTTCTAAAACGTTTAATCTTAATTTAGAGTCTTTGTCTAATTATTTTGAACTATGATCTTTTGTAGACTCGTCTTGTTTTTATTATAAATGTTTATTTATTTATTTATACTTAAAATAAACATGACTAAATCAAGTAAAATTTAGTATTATTTTTATCATAAAAAATATGGATAGTTTGAGAAAACTATAATGATTAATAAAAAATAGAGTGTTTATCCATATATAAGATTTTTTTAAAAAATTTTAATTATAATAACTAAAATACTATTTTAAAAACAGCTGATTAAAAGTTTCTTGCAATGGGATTGGGAATCTATTAACTAAAATGAATGCGAGCTTTATGTTTTATTCAATTTTCTCGGCTGATGGGATCTTATAGGGTGAGTCACTTGTGGTTAGTAGATATCATGGTTTCAGCTTTTCCTACAAGCCAGTGTTTTTTTTTTCCCTTTTCTTTAGTGTTATTTTTACTTCATATAACAAAACCAAATGAGAACTCTTATTTGTCACTATCAACCCTCAAATTATATTAAAAATAATAAATCCTAATATTAATGTCTTACTATAATATTATTATAAAGTATTCAATATGATTATTATTACAATTGTTAAATAACAAGGACTAGGTAAACACATCAGTTCAATGCAATCCAATTTACGACGTTTATACTTTTAATAAATCGGATAAGTTCACTGATCTTGTTATCTACTTCAATATTTCATTTTCAAAAGATTTTGAACAAATGAATTAATCCACATACTCAAAGAGTTATTTAAAGAATGATTAAATATTATTTTTTTTCACTCTACTCTACTTTTAAGTAAAATTGACTTATATCCTTAATTCAAACTTTAAATCTCTTAAATATTTACATAAAAAAAATTATTATTAATTTTTTAAGATAATAAACAGTGAATTAAAATATTAAAATATTTTATATTAACTTATAGTACTGATGTAAATATTATAATATAATTTATACTGAAAATTTAATTATCATATAAAAAAATATTAATTATAATTTATTTTAATAATTTTTTTATTACAAGTATTTAATAAAGTTTAAGTTTAAGTTTGAACGAAGAAAAAAAAAGTTAATTTCATATAGTAAAAAGAACAAAAATATATTTAACTTTAAAAAAAAATAATTACTAATTCAAAAAAAGGTATAAATTTATTGATTATATTTTTATACAATTTTTTTTCTTACTATAGAAAGGTTTCGTAGGCGTACGAGCGCGTGGTAAAACAAAATTTCAATTAGCATACAAGTGAAAACTGTGGCCATGAAATAATACTATATTTCAGTCTAATTAGTCTACCTGCATGAAAACGACAACGAGAACGCAACATTAAATAAAATAGCAAAAAACATTTAGTCTGTGTTAGGGAAACTAACATTACAAGGCTTTTGTAAACTTTGGTACCTAATTTTGACATATTTCTTATGGGGTTAGTGAGGTTTACTTACCATTAATGACTTTAAATGACCACCCAACTTTACAATTCCAAGGAGACAGAACAAGAAAATTCAAGAAATTTGAAAAGCTATAACAAAGAAAATTAAAGAATACACAAAATTAATATGTGATGTAAATAGATGATCATTTTGGTTACTCAACATGTTTTAAAAATGCCACAATTATGCTATTATTATCATTTGCCAAATTATATTATCATTAAAATTTAATGTTTAAATATCAATTTAATATTAAAGATGTATTTGTACAAGTTTATGCATAAATAAGTTGAATAAAAAAAAACTTCTTCATAAATTAAAATTAATTTATATAAAAATTAGAAAAAAAAAGTTTACAGAAATTATGTAAAAAAAATTATACATTAGTTTATTTACGAACTAATTTTAATTTTTTTCTTTAACGGGATAAAAGTTAATCATTTTATAATTGTAGAAAATAACGTAATTCACAGACTTTTTTACTTCATTTTAGAGTAATACATATTTTTTTTAAATGACTAAATTATTATTTGTTTATATTAATGATACTTTACTTTATATATATATATATATATATATATATATATATATATATATATTACATATGAATGACGTGTGACGTATGTGTTAAAAGGAATTAGTCCATATTCCAATGTCTGAAACTGTTTGATGTTTTTATCAGTTTGGTGGTTGTGAACACAACCTGCAAAGGTCTATTCAATGGTGCTTGGACTTTTTTAAGCAAAGAGTTTAAGTTTGACAAGATGTTTTATTGAACTAACAAAACCATATATGTTATCACTTCTATTTTTTTTTTCTTTTTTAAGAGAGACATATTTTACTGTTGATAACGAAACCAAGAAGTCTATTATTTATTTTATTTTTTTATTTCATAAAACTTTCAATGTTGATATTTTTTTATGTAACGTGACATTTCAATTATAATTTTAAATAACAATAATCATCTATTATCTAAAAAAATATTATTAAAAAAAATAAAAATATTGAAAGATTATATCAAAACTCATATGTTAAAAAAAACGTATGTAGATAAATTATACTTATTTATATAAAATTTTAAAAATAGATTAAAAAGAATCTTAAATTAACCAACTTAATCGCGGAGATTTTTTTTTTTCACGAAAAATATGAGCAGAGGTTTTGATAATTTTCTTTTAAATTTTTAAAATTGAAAAAAAAACTAAGGGGAGGTGAGTATGTATTTTCTTGTACCAGTTAAGAAAATTAACAACATTTTACTGTTCAATTATAAAATTTAGTTATGAAATAAAACATCAAATTATAAATTATAATAATGGGTAGTATAATTTTTTACCCAAACATTTAGTAACAATAATTCCTTTTATTGAGACCTCATATCAGTGAACAGGATAATGTAGTGTATGAAGTAAATTATCACTTGTTTCCGCATGTGTGCGACTTAGGTGATTGTTTGTGTATATTTGAACTGATTTGTAAGTAAGGAAAGATGTTGATTTTGATTTTGTTCTTTCTCTATTACATCTGCAGATTCATGAACAAAACAACATAGGCTCTCTTACTTACATGTGAAGATTTACTAAGAAAACAACAAAGAATAGATTGAATTTAATTTCTTACCCTTCATATGTAGTATTTTTTCATTATGATTTCACAAAATTCTTTCACATAAAAATAAAAAATCATAATCAATTATTAATATAAATGTTAAATTTTATAAAACAATAATAATATTTAAAATTAATTTATAAAATAATAATAAAATTATAAATAATAACATTAAAATAAAATTTTTAAATTATAATAATAAATGTAAGTTAAAAAAAGTTAATAATGATTAAATAAATTTAATAATAATAATAATAAAAATTTTATTTATAAAAATATTTAATAATATTAATAATAATAAATAATAAGTGTAAAATCAATTATACAGGTAAAACAATAAATTATATTACAGGATAAAAATATAAGTATATCTATAATAAAAATAAAAATATTGTATATATTTAAAATAAAATAAAAATATTATATACATTAATAAAATAATTAATTATCTTGTATTATAAAGTTTATAATATATAAATCAATTATGTATTTATATATATATATATATATATATATATAATTATATATTATACATAATTATTATAATCGATTATATATTATACATAATTGATTATATATATAATCGATAATATATAAATTTAGGATATAATTAATTATAATAATATAATATAATAATAAAATAATAATAATAATATAAAAATATATTTATAATAATAAAAATATTATTAATATTGATAATATAAATGTTGAAATATTAAAATAATAAATTTTTTTTTAAATAATGATAAAATTATAAATAATAATATTAATTAAAATATATTTTTAAAATAATGATAATAAATATAAATTAAAAAATTAATAATAATTAAATTCATTAATAATAATAACATTACTTTAATTTTATTTGTATCAAATATTTAATAATATTATTAATAAAAATAAATAATAATAATTATTATTAATAATAGTGAAAATAAAATTATAATATAATAAAAAAAATATTTATTTATAAAAAATAAATGTATAAATGTATAAATTAATAAATTATTATTTTTAAATGTAAGGGTAAATTTATAATCTTAATTTTTATTAATTAAAAAATTAAAATTTCAATACACTCATCACATCACTTACAAATTTATTTTTATGAAAAATTTTCATGTTCCGATAATGCAATTTACTTCAAGTAGTCAAAGAAATTAAAAGCAAGAAAAGCTCAATTTAAGAAGTAAAACTCAAAGAGAGTAGATATGAGACAAACTCAAAAAGTGGTCGAGAAATAGGACACGCAAGAAGGTAAGAAACACTAGTACAAAAAAGATTTTTTATAACAGTTTTATAAGACTTTTTATGATGGTTCTAATGGCAATATAAAACTAGATGATATAAAAATTCGACACTTTCTATGTCGGTTGAAAAAGTGACATAATAGGTTGACTTACTATGATTGTTATATGTAAATCGTCATAAAATGTGTAAAATATCAGTCATAATATGTTTATACGACACTTTCTATGACTGGTATTTCTAGAACAGTCATAGAAAATATGACTTACTATGAGGGTTCTCATTAGAATCATCATAGCAAGTGATTTTCTATGACAAATGTTCCTACCACCTCTCGTAATAAATCAAACTTTTAATGTCATATATTAAAATAACTATCATAGTAAGTTTGATTTTTTTTTTTTTTAATGTTTGCTTTATCAATTTTCCTGCATTCATTAATAGCAATCACTTGTATATCAATATTATTCAGACCATTGCATATAATTTCCAGACAAACACATTCATTGATCAATTTTCCCTCATTCATTAATAACAATCACTTACAATAAATGTTATCTAGGCAATTGCATATAATTTACAGACAAACTCATTCATTGATCAATTTTCTTCCATTCATTAATAATAATTACCTACATATCAATGTTATCTGTACAATTGCCTACAATTTACAAACAAACCCATTCATTATCAAATTTTCCCCATTCATTAATAATAATCACCTACATATCAATGTTATCCATTGCATTCAATTTCCAGACAAACCTCCATTGATCAGTTTTAATTCATTCATTAATAATAATCACCTGCATATCATTGTTATCCAGACAATTACATATAATTTTCAAACAAACTCATTCATTGATCAATTTTCTTCCATTCATTAATAATAATCACCTACATATCAATGTTATTCAAATAACTGCATATAATTTATAGACAAATCCATTCATTGATCAATTTTCTTTCATTCATTAATAACAATCATCTACATATCAATGTTATCCAAACAATTGCATACAATTTATAGACAAACTCATTCATTATCAAATTTTCCCCATTCAATCAAAACAATCACTTGCATATCAATGTTATCTAGATAATTGCATACATTTTTCAAACAAACTCATTCATTGATCAATTTTACTCCATTAATTAATAACAATCACCTGCATATCAATGTTATCCAGATAATTGCATACAATTTCTAGACAAACTCATTCATTGAGTAATTTTACTTCAT
The DNA here is from genome assembly GCA_013389735.1 of Phaseolus lunatus. Taxonomy (NCBI): domain Eukaryota; kingdom Viridiplantae; phylum Streptophyta; class Magnoliopsida; order Fabales; family Fabaceae; genus Phaseolus; species Phaseolus lunatus. The sequence continues at coordinate 6,839,003 of CM023861.1, forward strand.
TCATTAATAACAATCACCTGCATATCAATGTTATCCAAACAATTTCATATAATATCCAAACACACTTATTCATTGATAATTCAATGATATCCAATAAATATTGTGAAAAAAGTTAAATATAACATTTATTGTATATTTAAATAAACTAACGAAATTTACATCTTATCAGAAACACCTAAAAAGAATGAAGTCTAGTGCATTCTAATGTCTTATATATCTTTATCCTTGAATGAAGAAGAATCGTTGAATAACTACAAAAAAATTAACTTAATGAGTAAAAAGTGAAATTCACAATTAAATAATTAAGGTATTTGAGTAAATATTTTAGTACTTCTCTCCATGAATTAGTAATGTTTACAAATATGATTGTGTACTGTGTTTTATTACATAATATCCACACTCATAGCTTTTCGATTGATGTGATCACTGCAAATTAAAATACAATTATAAGATATATTTTATATCATAATTAAATAGTGGTGAGACAATTAAGTTACATTAGGAGCAATTAATTGTATCTTCTTTCTAGCTACATGTGGAAAACTTTGCAATCTCAAATGAGCCTCCACAACCCTATAAAAAGTAGACATTCGTTAATTCATATTCATTATTAAGGTAGGAAATATAATACAATAAAAAACTTACGCGTCTAGTAAATATTTGATGGCCAAAATGTTAGTTTTCTTATGAAATGAACACAAGAGAACCACGAGAAAATGAAGAGGAATAATGACCAACAACTGCCAATGACCCCTACAAGTTATAATAATATTAATAATATATAAATTCTAAATTAATTAACTGTAATTTAAAATTATATACTTACTGATGCAAGGTGCTAAGTACACTTCTTTGCCTGTATTTCGAAATGTCTCTATTAAGTATGTTTGCATTTCACTCGCTTTATTTCCTACACTCTGAATAACAACTGGGTCAAGAAATCCATAAATATAAGCATTCTTCTTCTCGATGCAAAGGTGACTTGAACATTGAAAAAATAATGTTAGAGTAAAATATGAATATATTAAACTATTTTAAAGGTTAATAAAAGTATATTTACAACAACCAAATTTGTAGAACCATTTAGATAGTTGATCAGTACCAATAACAATCTCATAAATATCCTTACGAAATATAAAAAAATGGACATTACTGGCCCTGCCTACAACATCAGAAGGCATATCTAATTGAACATTTTGCTTTCCCATTGTCATTACCACTGCACCAAGTTGTTGGAGAGAAAACATTTGTGGTTCTAGAGGGTTGACAACTTTTGAATTTTTAGACTCATCCTAAATTTAAATAAAATTAGTATATAAATATAAATTCAACATCAAAACATGACAATTATGAGATTTAAACCCAAGTAATTTTAGATCTTTCATGGATACAAGTCTTTTATCATTGGAAGAGTAACCCTGTGGAACTTTCACACCCCTTAAAAACTCGCATAAACTTTTCTTCTCTTGTTTAGACAATGTGTGACTTGCTGGAGGCAAGTATGTCTGGTTACCATGTGATTGTGGAGCTAATTGTTCTCTTATACCCATTTCGACCATGTCCAAACAAGCATTGACACCATCTTTTGTCTTGCCCTGAATATTAAGGAGTGTTTTGATAATTCATTATGTTCAATGCTGCAAACATTAACCACCAAACATCCAATGTTGCTTGAAACTGGACACTAAAACAATCTTATTTATAAATGCTTTAGGAAACTCATTGGCGAAGACTATCATCAAACATTTTCAAGAAATCCCAATAATGATCAACGTTAACTTCACTAAAACAAAACAAATGCACCTACATGGAAAATAAATTAAACTGGCCCTTGATCAAAGAACCCATTCCAACTACTCGAATAAAAAAATAGAATGAAGAAACTACCGTATTGCTATCTCGTATTACAGAAGTTATAAGGCCACAAGCTGATGAACATTTTCTCGAACTATAAACAGCAATAGGAGTATTTTTTTCAACAAACTTCAGAAACTATAAAAGGTAATGATACACTCATTAGGAAACACAAACTATAACAATGGGAATGACAAAATTCTTCCACCATTAGCTTCAAAATTAACCATAAAACAAGTAGCACTGACACAAACAATTTTTAATAATACAATACCAAACCTAAACAAAAAATGCAAATCTAGTGAAAAAATATAATAACAAATCTGTGACTTTGTTGTAGATGGATCCCCTAGAAGCAATACATTGATGTCACCTCTTCACCTGACTCCATCAGGAAAATGTTGTTTGAAAATAAATTGGTCATATAATCAGTTGTTGTGTATACACTTTTGTTATTCCCTAATGAAAAAAAGGGATACTCAAACAATGGTATACCTTTCTTGACCTCCAAACAAAAGATAGGCTACAACCTTTTTGACATCGTCATGACCAAATATAAAATGAGCAATTTTGGAGTAGATATTTTTATATGCATCAAGTTAAACAACAATTTTTTAAAATTTTTCTATCTGCAAATAGTATCATCATTGAGGGGACTATGATATTTTGTAGGAGTAAAAATTTAAGTCAATGTTCATAAAATGGGGAAAGAAAACTAAGCTTTAAATCATAAGAGAGTTGGGAAATCATAATTGGAATGCAGTAGGAAAAGGAAAAATACTTAAAACACTAATACTCATTTACATTGTAAACAAACCACAGAACCATTGATGGACCTAAACTATCATGGCTCTGTGCTTTTAAGAAAAATCAAAAGAAATTGTTTCAAAAAAACTACCAAGTAAATTCTAATTTGAATTTTATCTCCTCTATTTTTATATATTTGAACCACTGAATTCAGTATCTATAATTTGCCCCCACAAACTCAGGGTCCTGAGTATGGTGCTGCACAAGACCCTGCCAACTGAAAAGCCATGTAAAGCAGGGAAGATCCAGTCAATTTATAATTTCAAGTTTCACCACTAACCTCATCTTGTGTAAATGCAGTTGGACCCTGAGACTTAGAGTAATTTGCTTGGAAGAAATTACTCAAATAAAGTTTGGAAAAACCACAAAGATGAAGTTACTCACCACACAAGGAGGTAGTAGCTGCAAGGAGTTTCTGAAGGCCAAGGAGGTCCACGGAGGACACTGCACAGAGGAGGAGAAGTAGTCGCCGGTGGAGAAGGATTTAGGGATTCAAAGAAAAAGGGAAAATGGGAAAGCACGAATGGAAGGTGATGACGAGGTTCAAAAATTTTGTTTGAGAAAAGAGACTGAAGAGCACGGGTTTGAAAATTTTGTGTAAGAAGAGAAAGTAGGTTAAAACACTTATTATGTCAGGTAAAATAAAAAGTAATATAGTAAAAACTTATTATGACTATTCTACACTGAACAAATATAGTAAATACTTACTATATTAGTTTTATTTTTAACTGTCATAATAAACTTCATGATTATTACAAAATTGCCACCACACCACTTTTTATGACAAGTACACTACAACTGTCATAATAAGTCGTCATTATTTCTTCTAGTTCCACTAGTGAAAGAAAGTACATACTCAAAAGGAAATGCTTAAGGAAATGAACTATAATAGATCACAAAATTAAAACAAAAGCTAAGATTATATGATGAACTTGTCCTTTATTATTTTTGGTGTTTATCAAAGTGAAAGAACAAAAACCTAAAGGAAGATCCTCACTGAACACAAATTTAACCAAGATAGGTTATATAAGTGTGAAAGTTCACTTCCAAGAGTGCGCTTAATTTTAATCTCTTTTAGTATTTTTGTTTTAGGTCTTAGCTGAATTGATTTAGGTCCTTCCAGTCCAAAGTTCTACTCCTTCCTTTGGCTTTTTCTTTTGTTCAACTTTTTTTGTCGTTCAAAAGGAGTATTGCCTTTTCATTTCATGTTCAAATCGGCTTTTGTAATTCACATGCACAACCACTAATTATAGTTCATTCACTTCATTCACTTGATATTTGAACTTGAAAGCAAAGAACAAGTAACACAACATTGTCGAATTACAACATAAGGAAGCAAATCAAAATTGTGAATGAATACAAGGAAACAAAATAGAAACTTAAAACTAAAGAGCTTGCTTATGATGTAATAGCGAGTAAGAACTTAAAAATGAAACAAAAAAGCATTCAAAGGCACATGATATTTGTGAATTCAAATTAACACTTGAAATTAAAATTCAAACGGTTAACTAATGGGATTAACAACAATTAGGACTAAACAAAACTCTAGACAACATTTATAGAACTTAAAATTCAAATTGACTTCAAAGGAAAGCAAATGAATTAATTAAAAGTTGAAGAAAGATTAAAAAAAAATCAAAAACATACTCGATTATACAGTAGAACACCTAAAAATGCACACATGGAAGGTTCAAGATGAACAAGTAATTTGAACTGAATTTATATACATATGAACACAATTCAATCGATGCAAACTAAATCAGACAAGCAAAAGTTTATGTAGAAAACTTGGAAATTGAAAAAGATGAAGAAGAATAAGCTACTTATCTTTGAATAACTATGACTCTAGATACCAAATGATAGCATTCTTCTTCACACATTTCTCTTTAGATGGATGTAGATGGAGGAGGTATGCGGAAGCTTGGAAGGAGAAGTAACTTTTAGTGGAATGAAGTGGAAGTAGGAGGAGAATTCTAGATGACAGGTGAGGCCAACTCTTCTAGGAAGGAGGGGTTAAGGTAGCCAGATTTAGGAGGATCTCTTAAAGTCATTCAAGAACAAGTAGAGTGCTAACTTTGACAACATTTCTTTAATTCGTCAAAAGTGAAAAATTACATTGCATTAAGGGTCCTATTTATAAGAACCATGTTGATCATTTAAAGAAGCAATAAGGGTGGGATAATTTGTATTCAAAACCCTAGAAAAGTGGTGCATAGAGTGGATCAAGTGTCATTGGTCAAATCATGCTTTCCACATTAGAAAATATGCTCAAAACATGAGAAGCATGCACTCCTCCTCAACCTAGACCAGCCTAGGGTTTCTCTTGGGTCTTTAGAAGCCCATTTAAAGCCCTAACTAGGTTAAGGAAACCCTAATCTAACCTTAATTTTTACAGGATCCAAATACAAACCCAAAATCCTAGACTACTTGGCGTAAATATTCTACACTACTTGGCTCAAAACAAGACCTATGAAATCCTATTCTACTATGTAGAATGTCTTACAGACTAAGGTGCATGATGACAATAGCTTGGACTCATTGATGTCAGTTGAGATTCAATCTTCCTAAGTCCTTCGAACCATAGCCTAGTTGTTGTCCTCTAGATTAGAGGTCTTTCATTCATCTCTTGTGTGATTTATCATACCTTGGAATTGACCAATTTATATATGATCTTGGATCCTAAAAGAATAGGTGGAACCCAATCTACCTGTAGGCTCTGGGTAGGGCTATAGATCTTCGACCTCTTTATTCTATGGATGTTGTGGCTGAATGTGTTTCCATCATAATCAAACTATTTGGTTATAAAAAAATTTAGATTTAAGCAATTGTCTATTATTTTTTTAAGTTAGTTTGGTTAGGAACATTCCTATATTATATTAATATAATACAATAATAACAATAAAAAGTTCTCATGACGGTGTCTCTATGAATTAAAATAATTTGTTTGGGACTATGTCTAAGTGTATATTTATATGTAACATAAATTAAAGTATAGACATCCTTTCACATACCTATTATTTACACAGAATCTAAATTCTTCAATCAATTCTTATAAGTTAAGATCTTATTTAATTTTGATTTCCTAACAAATAAAAGAATTAGCAATGGCATGCTTGTAAAGTTTTCAAAGAAATGGAGACATTAATATGATTGACAAGAAGGATGACATAGTTGACGGTAATTGAGTACCTAAATGAGTGATAGGCATTAATCAAAACTGCCGTAGTGAGGTATGGTTTACGTTAGCCTCAAAAATGTTACTAGGTAAACTTGCTTATTCCTGCTATAACTTAACAGCGTGCTGCATGCAACACCTAACTTGCGGCAGAAGATGGCAAGAGTAAGGCAATGCATGAAGCAATGGTTGCAACTTTAATATACTTTGAATCATCAATTGGGCAAAGAAAAATAACACATATATGCATGAACACTGCCAAACTCTTTCTTTTTATTTTTCCTTCCTTTCAATAAATACCAACAAGAATTCCGAGTATAAGAGAAAGAAATAAGAAATAGAAATTAGTAAGTACTGCAAAATTCATATTGACAATTAATGATAATATAAAATAATCAACCTTAATTAACCACTCACTGCGGAATCAACTTGCACCAAACTGTTAATGATTCAAATTGAATCTTGAATACGTAGATATCATAAATGAAAGCTTTACCTTATTAAATCCTGTAAAAGATGTATGTGATTAATTTAAACGTAATCGTGATTTTTAATAAATATGTTGAAGATAGTTTAGAAAATGTAAATTTTTATATATAAAAAAAAAACTAAATGAACTTATATAACAATTTTAATCTCTATGATTAGACTCTTGTTTTTTACTTATCCACGAGTCTGTGAGAATAAATTAGAATAATTTATCTTAAATAAGAATATTCCTAACCATCATTATTCAGCAAGACGGTTTTTATGAATGCTATGTAATTTTTCTTAAATTATTTACATCTTTCAATATATTTAGTTATAACTTCAATTTTATATTTTATAAAGGAGATCATCAATAGTTCAAAATAAAATTAATTATATTACAATACAGATTATTTAATCGAAATCCAAAATATAACTTTTTCTAAATTTCAATTGATAAAATTTATATATTTAAATTTATTTATTATTATAGTTTTTTATTATAAAATAAAAATTTATTTAATTCCATGTATAAGCTTAAAAATTTGTGTAAAAATGTTAACATCGAGTCAACCTATATCAAGCAATTTCTTAATTTCTTTAGAAAAATTTTATTTATCAGTATATCCCCAACAAATACTTAAATAAAAATATTATTTTAATGTAGGTTATATATATATATATATATATATATATATATATATATATATATATATATATAAACTTAAAGAAAATTACTTATAAAATATAGAAAGTTTTATAAATGTTTTCCTTTAATTTATAAGAAACAATTCATGTGTATACAATTCATATTAAAATAATACTTTTATTCATAATCAATTATTATAAATAATATCCACTGCTCTTAAATAAGTAAACATGTGAATTAGTGCTTGATGACTTCATTTGTTAAAATAAGTCAAAGTCTGGCTAAAGTCAACTTACACTTGACTAAATGTAACTTTTTATATAAAATAAAAAAATGTAGGAAGACATCACAACTAAGGTGGGAACAAGTAATAGGGTCCGGGATAGAATTTTTTATGTATAGGATGACGCAAGTGTTAGGTTTTAGTCTTTATCTTTTCTATTCTACGTAGATCACATATTTAACCATTAGTATCAAGAAACTACAATAGAAAAAAATTATTGAATAAAAGTTAATTTTAAAAATAAAAAATAATCAATTATTATATTAATTAAATTAAATATTCTTTTATAAATTAAAAAACTATAAGTATCTAAAATAATTTTTGTTACTAATTAAAATTTATAAATTAGTTTCTAGATTGATATCTAATTAATTATTAATTATTTTAAATTTTAAAATTAATAGTTAAAATCTTAATAAATAATTTGATAACAATTTAAAAAATAATTTATCAATTTTTATTAATAATATAAATTATTTAAATATTAATAATTTTTTATTCTATAAAATAATATTTAATTTATTTAATATAGTAATTAATTTAATTTTTTTTATTTCTAAAATTAATTTTTATTTAATAATTTTTTTTTATCGACTTGTTACTCTAGTTATATAGTCAAGAGAAGATATAAACGCGAAGAAGACAGAGAAATTATTCAATTTATTTAAGTATATAGGATAGAAAAATATAAATAAAATACCATATTTGTTCAAAATACACTTATATTCTCTTTTTTTTTTCATTGACTATTATCCGTGGTAGAAAAAAAGTATACCTATTTTCTTTCCTTTTTTTTACTATCGAGTATAATGTTTTTAAACCTTGATATAGTACCTATATAAAAGAAAGAGGAGTTAAATATATTGTTTTTTTTCAAATGATAGATCTGAGTAGAACTTAGAAAAAAAAAACTACCAATGTAATTGGAGAATATCTATGGAGTTGTGTGGGTAATTTTCTTAAAAAATATATTATTTTCATATAAAGGAAATTTTTAACAATAATGTAAGAATGATAAAACAGGTCGTTTGGTGGGTCAATCCGTCGGTCCGTCATCATTTAGATGGAGTGGGTTAATATTTTGAACTTGTCAATTCGTATTGGTCTGATTCGTCTAACCTATTAACTCGGTGAGGCGCGCGGGCTAATCCACCAACCCACCATTTTTTTATGTTTGACACTTTTAAAGAGGGATCTCATGCTTTTGGAATAAAAATTGGTGGTGGTCAATGTTTATATAGAACTTTATTTACATTAATTTATTTATACATCATTTGATTCATTGAAGTATTTTTTATATTTACTTTATTTTGTTAGATATTAAACCTTCTTTCATTAAAATATTAAAATTTGATTTAATTTTATTGTTTTTTCTTGTATTTTTATTGTCCAAAAAGTGATATTAATGATTATAATAAAGTAAATAGAGTTAAAACAAAATAAATTACAAAAAAAATTAAAACTAGTGGGTCAGCCCACCCTATAACAGGACGAATTACTATTTTTAGCTTGCACAATCTTGACGGACTAGCTCGCTTCGTCTCGCTTTTGATGGACCAATAATGAATCGGGCTAAAACGGACTGGACTGGCCTATTTTCCATCCCTAATAAAATGTGTGTATTGAATGATAACTAGTAAAAAGCAAAACACATAATAAAAAATCATATAACATACTAGAGCGTTATGCTAAATAAATTAATCAATAATGAATATAAGAATAAAGAAACACGAGGATTTGTTATCAATTAAGTGTAATTTCACACATTAATTAACAAAATGAATAAAATTTTAAAAAATTATCGAAATAAATAAGTCATGTTAATATGATATGACTTCGATATTAAAAAGTTGTATCAAGATAACAAGACTATAATATATTAGAATTGAAAATACGATTTCAATGGAATCATATTTCAATTGAAGTTGTATCACCTTAACCCGTATTATGTTAATTTTTTAAAATTTTTATTAATTTTAATAATTTTTTAAAATTTTACACGGTTACATTTCACGACTGTTAAAAAATTCAAAATATTATATTAGTCGACCAATATTTGCTGAGCTAATAATAGAATATGTTGAGGTTAATAAAAAAAGTAAAAAAATAAATAAAACGTGCGAAGAAATATCAGCGGCTTGCGAACTCCGGCATCTCCTTGGGCAGCTTCATTTGGCGACATTCCTTAACACTTCCGTTAACAAGATGGGGACAATATGATTTCAAAGCTTCTTAGTCTAAAGCATATAATTGATTTTACTTGTGCTAATTAGGGAAGCAATGAGAAATATATCCTTTTGCAATTAAGACTATTGAATATTTACGTACACATTTATTTTCGGGCGCAAATAGTCATTTATCTAAAAATATTATATATGGATACTTATTTGTATATATGCTAAGATGTGATGTGACACGACAACGTGTCCAACAAAATGGTTCCTAGATATCATAAATAAGATGGGTAGGTAATAAAAGCAGTATGTTACATACAAATTTGGCATTTAGTTTAAAAAAATATTAATTATTAAAAAACTTAAAATTTTTATTTAGGAATTTTTTATACGAATTGTTCCCAAATAACAAATTAAAATTACAAAATCCACCAAATTGTGGTCGTGCGCAAGTAGAATCTGAAAAGAGAAGGCATTGTTGGAGGTCATTGTTGACCGTCGGAGGTTGTCGTTCATTATTGGAGAAGGACATTTGTTATGTCTCTTTCGAGATACACTATTTATTAAGTTCTTATCAATCAACAGAAACTTCCGAGCATCAAGTCCTACCAGGTGCAATGAATCCTTTGGGTCTATCAGACGAAATTGTAGTATATAATAGTTTATAATAACTAAATGGGTGAGGATACATGTGATTATAGTTTCGTCTTATAAGTAGGTGTAGGACGTAAACATTTTCATTTGGCCCTTTGACTAAAAAGGAAACTCTAATTATTTATGAATTATTATCTATGAATTTTCTAATGGATAAAAATTTTATTTTTTCCACAAATATTTTCATGAATAGTTTTAAATTTTTCACCAATATATTTAAAGGAAACCTAAATATTAATGCAACATTGAGTACGATAAGTATTTGAAATTAATTGTGGGTGATAATATAATTTCCCACATATACGACTTCATGACAATATAACGCAGTTTTATATTAGAAAAATCATTTATGGGAAATTAAACTTCCCACGAATTAGATTTTGTAGCACCTCCACGCTTACCCTAGAACATTATTTCATCACAAAATTTCATCTATCTGTTTTAGTTATTCTCTCAAGTGTCTAACATAGTGTTTTTACTCATGTCAAGAATGCAAGTATTCTCATAAGCTTGAAAACCTCTAATTTCCATTACTTGAAAAAAAAATGCAGCTCAAGCTCAAAAGGATTTTCTCATGACTTGTAATTTAGCCAAGGTGATTGTGGGGTAATTGAAAGTATTCAAAGCTTAAAAGGAAATGAAGAACAATGGGGAAAAGTTCAAAAGATAGGTAGGAGACTAATCAACTGTTATACCAAAATTTTTCTTTTTATTTCACTTTTATTTTCTCTTTTTATCCTCTTTATTCTATTTTTCTTTCTTTTTCACATCACCATTATTCTTATTTTCTTTTCTTCCTTTTCATCTTTTTTCTCTTTTTTCAAGCTACTTTGGAACCCATTTTCTAGTTTGGTATATATTCAGATTTATTCCACATCTCATAAAGCTTAATACCCTCACACTTAGTTTTTCAACCAATTTCCAACACAATTCAAAAGCTCAAAATTCCAAGGAGCTCAAAATTCCAAGGTTAGGTTTATTATCATGGTTTTTCATGATTAAGGCTTTTTCATGATTAAGGCTTGTAACAAGTTGCATGGTTTCTCATAGTCTATGGAAACTCTGGTTTTTACATGTGTGCATCTTGATGAAACATTTTTTAAAACTTGACGATCAATATAATTTTTATATTAAAGCATGATATTACTGAAAACAATATCTTAGATTGTTTTTATAGTGGTTAGACCTCGGACGTCGACAACACACATCGACAGTGTACAGTAGAGTTCGTTACAGTAGAGATCAGCATAGTAGGACCCACAGAGGGGTCCTTGAAATTTACACGTGTTGAGTATTATGTTAGAAAAAGTCCAATTCACAGATATACCTCACATGCAGAACGTGTATAAGACATTTGGGTCTGGCACAAGTAGATTACTCCTAGGGGCGCCAATGCCCAAGAGCGCTAGGGTCATCAGCGAAAGCTGCATGCGAGGCATGTGAGAAATTAGGGCACTTATTAGAACAGGTTGGTCTCGCGGCTTTGGTACACATGTTGTAACCCTAGCGACCATACCGTTAGATATGCACTCTAGGAAAAGAATGTTGCCACGAGTGTTGCACTTTAAGAAAGGAATGTTGCCACAGGAGTTGCACTAAGATTGTGCGATAGTATCCCAAAAAGGTAACCCTAAATTCGCTAGAGGCAAGACTTTGGCGAGAATGTCAACAGCAGGTTACCTAGAGACAATTATATAAGGGGGGTGAACCCCAAGGTAAAGGCACGCAGTTTTCTACGCAAGACACAATTTTTTACACACACATATTATAAGCTTAAACACTTTTGCTTGTTTAATGTTTCTTGCCCTGTATTGACTTGAGCGTCGGAGTGCAGTTACAGGTAGGACCCCCTCTATTCCAATGGAGCCATACTTTGGAGAACCACCGCGAAGATAGGAGGAGCCACCATCTGCCTCAAAGTCAACGACGGTTGAGTCAATCGGCGAGAACAGTTTTTGAATTATCAAATCTTTCTATTCTCATATATAAATTCAAAAATATTATCAACACGTTCCAGATTAAACTTAAATTAAAACGTTTGAGCATAACTAGATTTAATCTGGATTTATATTCTTCTTGAATATATTTCGAAGAACATGTTATCAATTTCATACTCTATTTTTCGAAAACTTTTCTATACAAACTTTGAATTAATCAATAAGTGTATAGTTGTATATGGAATCAATTTGTAAAAAATGTTTTCAATAGTTTCATAGTATTAAAACAAGTATAGAAAGGATATAACAATCATTTGAGCAATATACAAAATGGAAATTTCAAGTTTGGAAACTTCCCTGTTAAATCGCGCATCATTGTCTATCATGTGAATCACTTGATCATTGTCTAGCGCATTGTTGATGCTCTCTTCGTTTGTCAAGTGTATCGCTTAATAGCATAGTCCATTGAGTTCTTTTCTAGACATCGTTTGTTATCTTAATAATGAGACTTTTCAAACAAATTTTTCACAGTATGACCATCGTCTGACTAGTTCATTGAAACATCATCAGATATTTCTAACTTAGTAATGTACTCATTCCTGTCATCCTCTATTACCTTGTGTAACATCATCTTTATTCTTTCTTAGATAGTATCTTATGTGCATTCACTGTATAGTCTAGCACATGCATCCATTGCTTCTTCTGATTTATAGTTTCTAATAGTTCTGTAAATGAGTGAGCATGATTATACATCATAACACATCTTATAGTATTTGTTATCATCAAAACTTTTAGACTTTCAGTCTGATGGGTAAAAAATCATCTAGTATCTTTACAAAATCATCAAAGAAAAGGTTAATAAGGCTCAAAAGGGATGTTCAAAGGAAAATTATACAAGGTAAGTCATTTTGGTCAAGTAAATGAAAAACAAATATTGCTTAAATCATCTCAAGAGAATATAAAGATCAAGTAGTTTCAAAAGAGTCTGATCAAGTTTTACAAAACTTACAAACATGAGTGAATCACATAATAATGAAACAAGCCCAAATCTCATTAAGGTTAATTCTATCAAAATCTAATCCAACATCTATTTTTTTACGAAAAACTAGTTAACTTCTATGTTATGAATAAGTCAATCAGGTCTAAGATTTCAAACTATGATTGCTAAATAAAATACTACTCACAAATGGTTTTAAAACAAATTTTTATCCAATGAAAATAGTGAAAAGAAAAAGAAAAATTGTGTATCCAAATTTAGACAAAAAAAGCAAATTAAAACAGTAAGCTACTATAAAATAGCAACATAAACTTATCTTTGAATTGAAGAACAATTTGCAAATGGTAAGAACAATTTGTAAATGGTAGATAAAGTCAACAAAACAAATTAAAGATGGTAAATCAAAAACAAAAACTAACATAAAATAGAAAACATGTCAAAATTAAGTAAAATTAGAACATCAAATAGACCAAATTAGCAAATGCACAAAATCTAATCAGGAAAACTACAATAAAGACTAAAGACATCATCCTAAAATCAATACAAAATAGAAAATGATTACAAAATAGAAAACATAAACTAAAAGATTCAAGCAAAAACAAAAAACTCAAAAATTGAAATAGAAACTAAAATCGTCCCCCATACTTGAGTCAAATGGTGTCCTCAATGTGAGAAAGAGTCAAAACAAAAATAGAAAAGAAAAAAGTTTTAGAAATGTTTCCATAGTGTTGTTGTATCAAATCAAATTTGCCGCTCTTCCTCTTCTACCACTAGTCTGGTGAGTGGGATGTTAATTGTATCTGAGAATTCCTCCACAGATTTCTTTTGAAAAAAATTTAGTTGATGACCATTAACTTTGAATGTTTAGTTGGAGCTTCATCTTGAATATCAACTACACCATTAGGGAAAATATTAGTGACAACATATAGTCCATTCCACCTAGATCTAAGCTTTCCAACAATTAGTTTTAATCTAGAGTTAAACAATAACCCTTTTTTTTCCTATACAAAGTTCTTTTCTCAAAATTTTTATATCATGATACTTTTTAAATTATTCCTTAGACATTCTTTGAACCCACAATGACTCTTCTAGAAACTGCCTTCAATTCTTTCTATTTGGCTAGACTAGTTCCTATAATAGGTTTTTCTCCTCCCTATTGAACACTTTAACTAGTCCGTTGGTTTGAGGATGATAAGGAGAAGAAATCCTATGAGTGACTCCATATTTTTGGAATAAAGATGCAAGAATATTGTTGCAAAAGTGGATTCCTTGATCACTAATCATAGCTTTAGGTACACCAAACCTACCAAAAATATTTGTCTTGAGAAAAGCTAAATCAGTTTTGCAATCATTAGTCTTGATGGCTGATGGAGTTCGTTCTTCATGGTTGTGAAACTAGCACCGGTTGGCTTGGAATTTGGATGCGAAAGTAATGGAAGGATGGAATCAAGGAAGAACTAATATAATTCCCATGGAGCTTGGAGTGTCGTGAGGTGTATTAGAGAGTGATAGGTGAGGCCTAATCACTTGGAAAAGGAGAGGAGATCAACAAAGGTGTCTAACCTAAGGAAAGGCAAGAAAAGGAGAGCTATAAGCTTCCAATTTGGCAACATAACTCTAATATTATTGATTTATCTTTTCATGTAATTTTCCCACTTATGTATAGTGGAAGGGGCTGAATATTTTGGAGCCAAAATTTGAAAATTCAAAATAAAACTCTCCAATGAGAAGATATCATGTGGACTCATGCTTTCCATGTTTAGCTCACACATTCCATGTTAAATCCTCTCCACTCCTAGGCTGCCATGTGGATGTCCATGTGCTCCTTGCCAAGGTAATTAACTTCCTTTATTATACCCTAGACGTTCAAGGGTTACATTGGGCTCAAAGAAGTCTCATTGTTACCCTAACTAGTCACTTCTAACCCTAACTAGACCTATTCTACTATTGACCTAAATACAAGCCCAAAATTCTATGATACTTAGCCCAAATATTTGGTCCAATTATTTTCTACTACTAGGCCCAATACATGGCCCATGAAATTCTAAAAAACTTTATACAATTTATTTAAGATAAATCTTGGCCATAAAATAATGTTGACTAGTTAGTCGAAACTCAACCTTCTTGTGTTCTTCTGACCAAAGGTCTAGTTTACGTTTTGATGAGTTGGAGGTATTCTTGGATATGTTTTGTACATTCCTTCATCATAGAGCTGTCTTCTTGATTGGGCCTACAAAGATAAACAAAAGCCCAAGTAGACTCATATCTGCAAATACGTACATAAACAGACTCTAGGTCTTCATCCTCCTTATTGTGTGGTTGTGTGTGGCTGGGGGATTTGCCATTAGTGGCCATAACTTCCACCCATCTAGATACATAATTAACAATAACTAAAATGTAAGAAAAACTAGCATAATTAGGAAAGGGTCCTATGAATCAATATCTTAAATATAAATTTTCACAAAAATTTATAGGCTACTATGGCATCTCATTCCTTCTACTGATACTTCCTTTAGCTCTTTGGCATGTCTCACATCTAGTCACAAATTTGTATGCATCCTTGAAGATTGTTGGCTAGAAAAACCCACTATCTAACACTCTCTTTGTTGTTCTTTGAGGTCCAAAATGACCTCCTAAAATAGTGTCATGGTAGCAGTATAATATATCTTGAAATTCTTGGTTAGGCACACAACTTCTAACAACTTGATCACTACAAAATATCTACCATGGGATGACTTTTTCTTATTCTGTGGACCTTATATCTTTTATTAAGTCTCTCGGGAGCCTTCTTGTTAAACGGATTAGACTTGTTGATATCTCGTTTTTTATTTGGATGATGAGGAATTATTCCAACTTTCAGCAAGAGATTAGTATCCATTTTTCCATTGATTCTATTAAGAGCTACATTAGAATTCCAGGTAAATCTATGTATAATGATATATCTAAGTTTCCTATCTTGAAGTTCTTTGGTATCAGTACTAGGTCTGGAATTGTTGGCTAGATTAAAGTTAACATTGATGGTGTTGCTAGAGGTTCTCTTGGCCTTGTTTCTTGTGTTGGGATCTTTAGAGAGAGTATGAGAGAGTTTGTTGGTGGCTTTTCTTCTTTCCTTGGGATTTAGTCTTTCTCTTTGTTGAGTTTATGGGAGTTATCATTGTTATTGAGCATGCTAAAGAGGCTGGTTACAAGCGTTTGTGGTTGGAGAGTGATTCTACCTTGGTTTGTCTTGTTTTTTCTTCCAAGCACCTCATTTCTTAATCTATCCACAGTAAATAGAATAAATGTTAGTCTTTTTGTAAAGATATTAAGTTTAAAATTTCTCA
Source organism: Phaseolus lunatus (assembly GCA_013389735.1). Classification (NCBI taxonomy): domain Eukaryota; kingdom Viridiplantae; phylum Streptophyta; class Magnoliopsida; order Fabales; family Fabaceae; genus Phaseolus; species Phaseolus lunatus. Next base: position 6,855,324 of record CM023861.1, read on the forward strand.
TATTTTTAGAGAGGGCAACCGATATGCTGATAAGTTTGATTCTTTAGGATAGGATTGAATAATAGGCTTGAATATGTTTGGTATAGCAGTATGTCATCGAGCATTTATTTATATTTTTTCCATAATAGGTATAAACTCCCTATGTATTGTTTTGCTTAGACTGTTTTAGAGAGTTTTCTTTGTATTTCTTTGCATGGGTTTGGTCTAGTTCCCATATGTTTATTTATTCTTTTTTTTTTCCTTTTATATTATGTTTCATGTGATGCCATATGATTGGTGGAGCCTGTGGTGTCAACTTAGGTGAAATGTCAGGTTTCATAGTGATGCCTAACATGAGTTTTATAAAAATAGATCGTTTCATATGTTTTTTCTTGATTGTGCAGATAAGTAAGCTTTGTTATATCATTTAACAACTATTATAGTGTTTTTTTTTAATAAAAACTCATATAATTTCTTATCATGCGATTATTTATTGGGTATTAGATCGTCTAGTTGGTTCTAAACTATCTAGCATCTTAACATATTGAAACGAGTAAACAATCAAAAGTTGCAAAAATTGTGAAGTATTGTAAGGTAAAATTCACTACCTTATAAAAAGTATTTCAATGGGAAGAGAAAACATAAATGCTTGGCTCACAAAACTATGTTTTTCATAAGGCTAGTTTAGGATATAAGCTTGTTTTTCAAAGTAATGTAAAATAGTTTAAAAGTATTTTTAAGTGCAGCAAAATGCAGTCTTTACCCTTCATTTCATGTTTATATTGTATGAAAAGAGGTCATGCTATTAGAAAGTGCAGAGTTAGAAGATATGACATACCAAATGGCTTAGTTAGGTGGGTCCTAAAAGTGCCTAACAATTATAGACCCAAATTAATAAGGACCCAATTCTATTGTTTAAATTTGTTTCGGTAGTTGTATTTGATAGCCAAGAAGCAACTATGATATCTCTTGATAATGGTTGTTCAAAGCATATGATTAGAGATGCTTTGAAATTTTGGAATTTTTTGTAAAAACATCAGGGATGTCACCTTTGGTGATAATAATAATAAAGGAAGGATTCTTGGCAAAGGTGGCATAGGTCATTAAAAAATCATTTTATATCCTTTATTTTGCTTGAATCGTCTAACACGTTCTTTGACCATTTGAAAGGACAACAATTGAATTGAATTTGAGCTTGAAAAGCTTAAAAGAAGATATTGAAGTAATGGAAATTGGAAACCGAAACTCAGAGAGCACATGCACTAGACAGTCAATAGTTCCTAGTCAACATGCATTAGATAGTCAACACCACACTTAGAAGAGGAAGCTAAAGTTAGTTAGTTAGTTTTAGAACCAAATTTGGGCCTAATTTAAAAGCCCATTCTTTTGTAAAGGTTAAAATCTCTATAAATAGAGTAGAAGTAACAATTACTTACTTAGATATTGAGTTAGTTAGTAGATGCGACAATTCTAGTTTTAATTTTTTAATTTTTTTTTTGTACGACGTTTTGAGCTCCAAAGTAATTGACTCAAGTTCTTCTTCTTTGTTTGTTTTCTTTTTCTCTTTCGTTCTCGCATTTTCTTAGCTCTTCTTTCGAAACGAATTCAATTCTGAAAATGGGTTTCATCGATTTGAACACCATGTCAAACGATGCTATGTTCTAACATTTTTCTCTTCAAAATCTTTATGAAATTTCATTTTCTATTGAAAATAGATTTTTAATAACATACAAACCAATTGGTTATATGTTTCTTCATTATCAAGGAATCTAGATTTGGGTCCCTTGCATTTGAAGTAGAAGAATATTGAACCATGGTTTTTAGTCCATATTTTTCATTGTTGAATTGGGTTTCACTTTTCTTTATTGCATTTCTTTTCAATTCAAGTTTGTTTTCATTTTTGTCATTTACATTTGAAGTTTATATCTCCCTTTCACTTTTAATACCTTATAAATCATTATTAGTTTACATTTCAACATGCTTGTTTTATGTTCACAACTTTTACATTTATGCAAATTACATTTCATGCAATCTATCTTTTTAACAATATCAAGTTCATCAATTATGCATAAGGTATCTTCTTTCACGTTGTAAAGACATAGAAACAAATACATTGTTACTAGACATAAAAATGCACATGGGACAACCTTCGAACACTAAAATTTAAAATAATCTCCAATTACCACCATTCTAAAATGAAACCTCTACAAGCATCAACATTCCTTTTCCTTATGTCACCTAGAGAGGTATCATAGACTTTGATGTCAAAATTGGATCTGACAAATTAATCACTGAAACTCACTCATGAGTTAAATGGAAAATTCAACGATCAACCAGCGCAAGCCAATCAGTCAAAAGTTGCATGGAGTTGTGTAAATTCATCAACTTGGTCACTTTTTTTCAATGACAACTTTGCTCTTTTCTTAATTTTTTTCACTAACACTTATCTTCCCCTTTTTCCAAATTACAAATTTTGAGCTTTAAAATTCAAAATATAATTTTGTATTCCAAAGTCTAAAGTTTAGAAGATATTTTATGAATTCAAAAATGCATTTTGAATTTTAGAATTCAAAATATAAAATTGTATTCCGAATTTTGGAATTGAAAGATTTAAGGAAGTGTTGTAAGAAAATATGAAAATGGAGGAAGAAGTTGCCTTTTTCTTGAACTAAATTGAAGCTCACCCTTTAAAAAAAATTCAGCAATTTATTTTAACTCGTTACTCTTTAAATTTGTAAGGATCCATAACAAGCAAAATTTTATAAAAAATAATTGATCAAAGAACAGCTGAACATTACAACTTAAATTTTATAAATCATCTATTTAAGTTTCAAAATTAAATTTTCTTGATTAACTAATTTTGTAATACTATTTAAAAATGGATCCATTCCTAACCTATTTTTCATCGGGTTGAAAACCGAGTAATTATGTTGGATCCTTTTTACCTGCACCTCCAGACATTTCTTATGCACTCTAATAACACAAGAAAATTTTTATTTTGAACTTTTTAATTATACAATCAAAAGTGTCTTACAGTTGTGTAATTCAGAAGAATTTTTCTTAAAGGATTACAAAGTCTAGAAGACACTATTTGATTTTTAGATTATATAATCTAAAAAGAACAATAAGAATTTTTATGTATGAGTTGCAAAAGAAATGTATAGAACTGGAGGTAGAAATGCCCTAAGATTAATGTAAGGTTGTTTCTTACCACACCTCGATATAAGTTAGGATAAAAACCATTTTGTTTTTAAAAAAATATATTATAAATTTTACAATTTAAAAATATTTTTTTATTTACACTTCTCAATCTCCCAGATTATGTATAAAATCCAAAAAATACTTTCAGATCCAAAATTCTTTCTAGATTATATAATCCAGAATATATTTTCTTTTTAAAAAAAAAATACATTATGAATTACAAAATTCAAAAGGTATTAAAAGGTATTTTTGGTATTTTAAGAAATATGGGAGTGTCACAAGAAGCTATTGAATGACAGGAAAAAAAAGCCTGAACATAATAATGTTCGAAACTACGGTTATAAATCATTGGTCCTGATACTCATTTTAAAGGCCAACTTAGGGTTTTGAACAGCATACAATTCGAAAGATACCGAGTTACTGACTACCAATAGTAGCCTCAATTACAAAACCAAGCGCATAAAAGAAAAGTGATGTCTTCAGAGAAGGACAGGTATAGAGCTTCCTTTCAAGCCTTTAGGTTCTGATATGCATCTACATTAATAAATACCACCCCTCAATGCAAGCACCAAATGAAGTACTGAACCACCCTCAATGTTGTACTCTTTAGCTGTTTTGTCATCAGCAAGCTGCTTACCTGCATATATGAGTCTGCGGGAAAATGCAAGTCATAAGATTCTAATGTTTCCAATAGAATAAAATACTTTATTTATATAGTAGTTAAAGTGAAACCTCAGAGATATAATATGAAAAGGATCAAATACTTCAGATAAAAAAGAACGAGGATAAAATTTCACTGATACTCTAGATTATCAAGCAAGTCAAATGCAACTGATATACAACATTGGCAATTAGGCATTCACTAGAACATTCTCCGTCATCAATGAGTATGCAAGCTTTACAATTTCACGGGACTTCTATGAATATAACAATGACAAGAAGCAAATAATGCACTATTACAATAATTTTCAAATTCAGCTGGGGCATAAATTTATGGATGAATAAGGATAAGCATTTCAAACTTTTTTTTATATTATACACTACCTAGGCTTAGAGTTTGTAACCCAACTTTTGTTTAGGATTCTCTTTTCTATAAAAGGAAAGGTAAAGCCGAATACAATCTTAGAAAAGTTTTTGAGAAGAACCTTGGGAAACTACTACACAAAAGCTAGCCATTCTAGTTGAAGAGTCCAAGGCCTACACCAACACTAGAATCCCATCTCTAAGTGAGACTTGAATTCCATACCAACTGAATGCAAACAGTTGTTAAAAATTAAATTAAATTTTTCAATGTACAAAGCCCCAAAAACAAAAGAAAGACCTCTATAGAAGCTGATTCGAGGAGCTCCTACTTCAAAGGAAAATCTGGAAAAAGCTAAACAAAATACCAACATTGGTGTCCAGAAATCATATTTCAGAATATAGACAAAATATAAACAAAGTGATAAATGAATTTATTAAAAAGCCAAAAAGAACAAGGCCATCTAAGTTTGTCATTTTCTATCATTTCATCACAGTGGCAAGATTACTTATAAATCTATTTCACTAGACCATATGATTGTCAATTATAACCCTACTACAGGAAGCTCAAAATAACGTACGCCAAGATATTGAATCAATGATGTCTACATGCATGGATCTAATATCCATGTTTATGTATCAAATAATTGACAGGTAGTTATTCAAAAATATAATCAGAAACATAAGCTTTTTGTAGTTAACAAGTGACATGCACATTTCCATGTAACAGTTAAATCATGTGCTGTTGAATTAGCAAAGGCAGCTAAGCTAAAAAAAATATATACAAAAAGAGAGAAAACCTCTGCTGCACAGGTGGAATTCCTTCCTTTTCTTCTACTCGTTCCTTGATCCGGTCAATCGTATCAGTTGGCTCAATGTCGATTTCAATTTCTTTTCCAGTCAGAGTCTTCACTTTAATCATGGTTCCTCCCCTGAGCCTCAAGACCAAGTGAAGGGTTGATTCCTTTTGTATGTTATAATCAGCAAGTGTGCGACCATCTTCCAGTTGCTTACCAGCAAAAATCAACCTCTGCTGGTCAGGGGGGATACCTTCCTTGTCCTACAAAACATATTCCACCCAAAGTTATTAGAAACTGATGATATAACTCACATAAAGGCTCCCTTTGGAAGAGCAGCTCAAGTGTATTTGAACCTATCCATCTGCAATTACATATTTATCAAGTATTTTCAGTCCAGTAAATATGAGTTTATCAGTACATAAGGGAGAACACTGGAAATGGAACGAGCAAGGGTAAAAGATTAAGCCCAAAGAAAGATTAATGTTGTTGGTAATGAGTGGAAGGACAAATTTCACGGTCATGCCTGTCAGTCAATGACTGAAAGAAAGAAAAATTTGCAGGCAAATCATCCCCCAAAAATCTTTGTTGAAGCTCATATATCTCAAGCCCAAAAAAGACTTCTATTTCCAGGTAAGTTATAGTTGAGAAATCCAATATCAATATATATAAGCAAAATTTCATTTAAAAAATCTATTTATTCAACTAGGTTAATAATGAAAAACTTCAGATAACATTGTATTAATATCCAAATCATAGAACAAATATTTTTATGGCATAAGATGATAGGAATTAAACATATAAGCATATCATTATACAAATCATGCAATTATTGGTCGATATTATATGTAAATTAAAAGTCAATTTTAAATAAAATCATAGAACTAGTAGTATATATACATCACGAGTAACTACGTAAGTTACATGAAAATAAACACTTTCAATTACAACATTAATATTAACTTACAAAAATAATATTTGTATTTCATATCGTATATACTTATAATCAAATATATTCATTTTCTAGGAGTTTATTATGTTAAAACTAATGTTGTGAAACCCAGTTTAGCCTTGCCGATCCACCCAGTTTAACCAGAAACTCGTGACCAGACCAGTGAGCCAATTGGCTGACTGAACTTGGGAACAGAAATACATACAACCTGGGCGACCTAGCCGGGTTTCCAGTGAACCAGTCACCCGGCCCAGGTTAAGCAGAACCGTTGAGAAAAATTGGTAACATTTCAGTATTGCAAAACTTTAATACCATGAACTCTTAGGAAGATAGTTGGACAGCAACCATTGGACTAAAGCAAAAGATTACTTTTTCCATGACAAATATAACTTATTTTATTTAAATAATTTAATATAATATTTTTTAGATAAAAATAATGATTATAATTCCATTTGGAAACTTTGATTGAAAGAATCCAATATCTAAATGCATGAGATGTGGTCACCTATAAAAAAAAGTTCTTAATTGTGTATAAATAAATTTTGGTATGATTATTGAAATAAATTTAAAAAATAATTTATAAGCATATCATATCTTGAATTTTATCATGCATACATAGATTTTGGGAAGATTATTAATCTTTTGTTGTGTTATTTAATAACGAATTGTGATTTTACACGTTGACTATGAAATTATACTTTGTAAGATTTTATTTGAAACTTGGGGTAGATTAGTCAAACTATGTCAAGTGTACTAAGGAGAAACAGTCCAACCTCTAACTCATTAACCCATTGCCTCAACCAGGTCAAGTTTCACAACACTTATTAAAACAAATGTATAGCTTTTGCATTGCATAGGATTAAATATAATTCTCTTATATTTGATAGCATGAAGCCTTTATCAATAAACTGTCCAACTGGATTAATAGAATACTCTATTTATCCTTCTTCAGTCTAGATTTTTAGAATGCTTCTGTTGTAACACTCATTGTTAAATGGTAAATGTTCACAGAAACTACCACTTTAGTCAAAGTAATTTTGCTGCATGCATTTGGTTATGAATTCCAACATATTACTTGACTGCCGTTCTGTGTAACCATTCAGACTGATGGATTTAATCAATATCTTGGTTGATTGATACTGGTTTTAGCTAGGAACAACAGTGTGCCCTTAACTTTCATTCTTCCTCTACTGCTTTAGGATAATATCCTTAAAATATATCAATTTGATAGATGCAACCGTGTCAGATTAATTTTAATCTATATTTATATTGCATTATTTCCCTAATTCATTTGGTGAAAGTTCCAATGCTTATACATTGTTTTTTTGGTTCATTTCAAGGAAATCAAAATGAAAACGAAAGACTTAATAGACATAGTACATTTAAGGTACTGCAATTTTTGTAATATAATTACGGTTGAAATAATGGAAACAAAAATAAATGCAATAGGAAAATGTTGTAGAAAGTTTGTATATGAATATATAGTGTGCTTAGGGTACTGCATAGCTAGAAACTAGAAAGAATAAGTTTTAAAAGACCCTTACTGATCTGACCTAGTTACTTAAAACTAACAACAAACTAGATTACTAGATGATTTATATTTCATAGTATTCAGAACCACTCATGCCATTTTTTCTTATGTCATACTGTTACTATTTCAGTGACCATGTCAACATTAAAAAATAGTTCTACATGTTATCTTTCTTTGGCCTGGTTTGTCCACATTTTAAAAAGGCAATGTTTGAGTGAAGAAAAGGAAAGTCTAATATATACTTCCAGAGTTGCAGAATAGGAATAGACTAATTGCAACCTCTTTGGGTCTTGCAAACTTTAAAACTAGATAAAAGGATACAAACTGATTCTATATCAGTGGTAAACTGGTTTAAACCCAGTATGTAGAATAAAACCAGATTTAAGGGTTCAAAAACAATTTTAAATGGGTTTGAAATGGATACAGGGGCTTAAAACTTCTAAAAATTGTGACTTTCATAAAACTGTGGGCAGAATATGAAATGCATTTCATCTAATCTATTAAGTCTTATTTTTTACATTATTTCTATATTCAATTAAACTCTAACATTAGTCCCTTTGGTGGGTTTTTCGCACTTTAAAATCATCCACAAGTCAAAAATAAAAAGTTTTTCACTAATTCAACACTGGTTCATCGTCAGCTCACAAACAACTAAAACTCATTTACCAACAATTAATCAGATTCAGTCTTAAAAATCACACGACAGGTAACAGTTTAGCTTTCCATACTAAACCCAAGTCCAAACTTGTCCAGCCTTATTCAGGGTGTTACATACTACCCAAATTTGTCAAATGCAACAACAAAGAGAGGAAACACGCAGAACACTTGCAAAACAATTGAATTAAACATCTAAGTCTACTAATGTGTATCAAAGAACCTATATACTGAGACCTGGATACAAAAGAGATCATTCCCTGGTGATGGTGATTCTGACACGCATTCCACACTACATAAATTCTTAGCAGCTTGCAAGTTCGCTTATAATTGAGCATCAAATATATCAACCCGTAACAGTCATAGATTATTACAAGTTATACAGACACTTTTTTTAACCTGTGCTCCTGCACACACTTTTCAATTTAACCATTTACATTCTTATATATTGACACGGACTAAATCAAATAGTTTCTAAAACATATATATTGTGCAGACATAACAATCAACCCAGTAATTAGGCCATTTTTCGACTAAATTAATCCAATAGTACCCACAATTCAACTCTAAACCTCCCACACACACATACTGAGGTTGGAATTAGAAACCCTTGAATTGAATAAGAGCAAAAGAAACGCAGAGAACTGAAAGAATAAAACTCGTAAAACCCTAGGCGAATGGAATCAAAAGCTGTTATCAAGGAAAGAAAGTCAGATAGAGAGAAAACCTGGATCTTGGCTTTGACGTTGTCAATGGTGTCGCTGCTCTCGACCTCCAGCGTGATGGTCTTTCCGGTCAAAGTCTTGACGAAGATCTGCATGTTGATGGAAGGGGAGAGAGGGGAAGTGAGAGAGAGAATGGGAGTGAGAGAGAGAAGGAGAACGAGAGATTGTTTGGTTAGTGCCTCTGAGAGGGGTTATTTGTAGTTCGTAAGTTGTAAGCAATGTTTGTGTTGTGTTGTATGAGGACTGGGAGAAAACAGCAAGGAGATTGGATCCTCAATTATACAACACTCTTTGTTTGGAAGCTCACAACTTGTTCAAACGTGTTTTTTTTTTCTTTGAAACTTATTTGATTTTGAGTTACACAAGCCTTACAATCTCATAAATATTATTATGTTTTTAAAATTTATACAGAATACATTTTTTAGTAGCTTTTTTAATTAAAAAAAATCTTTTACCATTAAAAGTAGTTTTATTATATAATAAAAATATAAATAGTAACCAACAATCTACTAAAAAATAATAATCTTATAAAATCTTTTGACTACTAACTATTACAAATATTAAATAATTTAAGAATAGACATGGGATATTTTGTACTTTCAAATTTTTTATTATTACATGCAATTGTAAAATCATCCTTACAAAATTACCATTTTTTAAATTTTTTATAGCAATATTATTTGATGTAATATACATTTATTATATAATTTATTATTTATATTTTATAAACTTATTTAAGTTTAAAGATATAGATTTTATAAAATTTATTATATAAGTTATTAAATAAATTATAAACATATATAACTTTATTCATCATTTCATAATAGATTTACTCAACTTTAAAAAATTTACTATAATTATAATTTATAAAATAAAGTTAATATAAATTGTAAAAGCCTTAACTTTTTATAAATTATAAATTATATATAAATTACATAATTATATATACATATATTAATTATTTCTATAATTATGTAATAAACTATATAAATTTTTATAAGAAATAAAAAATTATAATATATTATAAAATTCATAATTTATCATATAATTATAAATTCTATTTTATATTTTACTATATTATAAATTATAAGCTATAGACTAAATAATAAATTTTAATTTTAAATTATATAATGAGTTATAATTATTAATTATATGCACTAAAATATAATTATATATTTATATGATAAATTATTTAATTATAACTATAAATTATACAATCATAAATTATATAACTCATCTTGAAGGTGAATCCACACACAAAAAATAAGGATTTAATGAGACTTTGAGTCCATGAACTTGGTTGGACTTCCAGGATTCTTAAAAAGTTTGTAATTTTCTTCACTGGGTGTTCTTACTGCACCCCATATGTTCTTGCAGCCCAAGTCCCCCTCAAACACGCTTTAGTTCTGGTTACTGGTTAAAGGAACTTTTGGTGGTTCTTGATACAGTTTCATAGTTTTTGCAATGTGTTTGTAATTGTATGGTTGAATATGTTAGTTTTTTTTAGTTCTTATTGACTCTTCTCTTGCACTGATTTGTGATTGTTCATTGCATTATGTTTTTTGTTTTTCTGAAACCTTCTTATTACATAAATCAGAAGGAAAATATGAACAACAAGTATAATTCATATTAAATAATCCATAAATAATTATTTCAAAAAAAACTATTGGAGTACATAATTTGGAAGCTAATTTTGAATTCAGTTTTAGCTTTTGGACTATGTAATCAGATATATGTTTTATGAAATAATTACTTTTGGATCATGTACTTCGAAATTCAATCATAAGTTCGATTTTAGTTTTTGGATTATGTAATATAATATATGTTTTTTGAAATAGTTGCTTATGGATTACATAATCCTAAAGTTAATACCAGATCCGAGAATGAATGTTGGATTATGTAATCCGTAATAGATTTTTTGAAAAAAAAAATCATATTTTGTTATGTATCGTGTACTACTTAAATATTGAGCTTGGTATTCATTCAAGTGAGCATGATGTTGTGGACATACATGACTAAAATCATATGTATCGGATCCCATGGACATGGTTGAACAAGACCCACAACATCAATCCGTAGAGGAGATCCGGGTGATGTTGGGGAAAGAATTGACTACTAATGTTGATGCTCATGACGAGCTACAACATGGATTCCTTGATGCTCATGAAGAGCAAGTGTAGCATGAGGAAGGATTCCTCGGAGGATCATCTGACCTCTCATTGTTCAAAAAATTTGTTTTTCATGTTCTTGTTAGGTTGTGGGAGGGTGAAGTAAGAACGAGAAACCCTTGAACTAAATTATTTTGGTTAGTTTTGTTTATTTTATTTTAATTATATTAAATTTATACAAATATTGTATTAGGATCGGACATAACTTAAATTGGTATCTCATGGTAGGAAGTTATGTAAATTTGGAATGTTTCATGCTGAAATTGAGGCTCTTGTGCTTAATTATGGTAGCAACGTCATTAATTGTTGTAATTCAGTCCTTGGTCTCTAACTATGTACGAGTATATTGCATTGTATACTTGTTTTTATTGTTGTCATATTATCCTCGTTATTCTCTTTCAAAGTACGTAGTATGTTAGCCGACATAGAATTAAGTATATGGATATTCATGAAGTATGATGTTAGCTTAAGACTATGCGTCTATCTGGACATATTGTTTGAGCAAGCACATTACTTATCAGAAATAAAACAAGATTGCACAATGTATTGTTTGACAGACAAAACAAATGTGTCTTACAAGATCTATTGTTCAACAAACACTTGCGTCTTATAAACAAAACATGACCATATTTTATACTTTATTGTTATCAACACTTAATCAAATGGATGTTGGACTTTTCTCTAATAATCTCCCACTTTTTTATGGTTCTTAAAATAATAAAGTTTAAACATGATGCATTAAAAAAAGGTTCAACATATCAAATTTTCATAAACATTTTTCAACACCATACAAACTTACAAACTATATAATGAAGCATAAGTTTGATGGTTTGTCAAAATATTAGACTGAATAATAAATTCTTATTAGATAAGATCATATCAAGCTGATGTAACCTTTAAGCATTACATTGTATATAACAATTCAATACGTATTACAAGAAAGCTATCATAGCATATAATATAGTAATTTTAGTACAAAGTACAACTCAGAACAAAAACCTATTAATTTGATCAACAAAAACATCAGACTTTATATAAAAGTTTGTTACAATTTAGAATAGGAACAAAATAACACAAAAGACTTTGAAAACTGAAAGCTCTTGAGCATGTGAACTTTGATATTGTCTTCTAGCTTTACTCCCATTTAGCTTGATCTTTTCTGATTCTTGAAATATCTTTAGCTCTTATTCAAACACTCCTTTTTTTTTTTTTTAAGTTGCCCCTTAATTAGCTCTCTATCTTTCCTCCTTAATCTATCTTCCTTATTATCTATCGCAACCGAGATCACAACAGGATGACAAAAAAATCTTTGAAAAAGAATAGAAGAGTCGTTACTATATCTATTTTTCCTAAAAATAAAAAAAAAAGTGCATGTAAAAAGTATTTCTTTAATTACTTATTTTAGAACCAATAAAATATTTATAAAATTATTTATTTGAGTTCAACAAGAATTGACCTTTCCATTCATAATAAAATATCAGGGTCATGTTGTTTTTTGGTAAAAAGATTTAGTTGGTAAATATTTTAATTCTTTTATTGAATATTTTTATATTGAAATTTTAATTATGATGATAATCAAAGATTTTAACACTACAAGAAAATAACAATTTAGTCACCGAATTCAACGATAAAAAATAAGTGGTTGCTATTTGCAACTGAAATAGCCACTGAATACCCTTAGTATCAAAATTGCGACCGAAATAGCGACCGAGTGAATTCTTAATGATGTTAGTTAGTTTTGCAACTGAATCAGCAATCAAACATGAGAGTGACAAAATCATTGGTCACTAAAGTGGTGACTTTTTTAAATAAATTGGGAAAAATATATCTGTGACCGAATTAATGACCGAATATGTTTATGTTTTAGCCACCGATTTTATTTCGGTCGCTAAATATTATTGTTTATTTTCTCCACTAAATTAGCCACCAAATATGTTTATTTTTTAGCCACCAACTTTCTTTTGGTTGTTAAATGTAATTGTTTATTTTTGCCACCAAATTTGTTTATTTTTTAGCCACGAATTTTGTTTTGATTATTAAATATAATTGTTTATTTTTGCCATAAAATCAGTCACCAAATACGTTTATTTTTTAGCCACCGAATTTCTTTTGGTCGCTAAATGTAATTATTTATTTTACTAATAATAATAATAATAATAAAATTTTCATCGTGATTAGGGGAAATTGTAGACCTTCCCTTTAAACATAATGAAATCAAATCATGTATAATATAAAAAGCATAAATTGAACTTTAATAAATTATTGTATTATCATCAAATTTATACTTGTAATTATTTAAGAAGTTATTATATTCATATTCACAATCAATTTTTTTTTTCAATCCAACTTATCTTCCCACATTTATCAGAGGCCCAACACTCTCTCCTTCGCCACAACCCTTTCCTTCTCACGCTTCCCCAAACCACAGTCCCTCATCGTCTCCGCCACTATGCTCGCTGAACCAGAAACCGAAGACCTCAGAAGTTTGTCAAATCTAGGCTTCCTAGTGGATTCACCGCGCAAACAATCATAGGCACGGATCATCGTAAGAGCGTCATCGCTCGCGTCGTTCTCGAGGAAGGAACCGACAAATTCATCATCAATTACCGCGACACTAAGGTCTCACCGCCCTCTCTCCCTCGCTTTCTTTCGAACTCTCACCCTACGTTATCTATTTCGTTGATTTTTCATCAATCGTAATTTCGAGTTGTTGTTTTTAATTTTTCGAAATGTGAATGACATGTATCTGAGTGTTCACTATTTAGTTAGTTGAATTTAGATGTTCAACTTGTAGTAGATCGCCATTTTAGTTCCTAGAAGTACATAGTGTTGTTACCTTAGTCCTGAAACTGAAGAAATTCTAAATAAGTACGGGAAAGTGCAATTTGTTAATTATATTAGTCTAAAATTTTTATGTAAATAAAAAAAATTTAATTTTTTTCTTCACCTTCGATTCCTATAATTTTGTGTATTTTTCGACCTCAGTGGATTAAATGTCAATCTTCTTTTATTGTTTTCAAAATTGAGGTTTAGTGAAACATAACTTCTCTCTTTAAGTATCAAATGGTGAGTCGCATTAGCATATGTTGTTAGGATGAAGATAAATCAAAATTTCCTTTTTACATGGAATGTAATATACTCAATTGTGGCTGATTCCATGATCATTACTTTGATTTTGCCAAAGAGGGTTCAATTTGAATTATATATGTGCTAACTTAATTCAGTGTCAACTTTTAATCATATTTGGAAATTCCTTCTAGAGATTGCATACTTATAGATCTCCATCATGGAGTTTAGTGAACCTGCAACGGCAAGATGTGTTACAGAGAATCAAGAGAAAGGAAACAGTGATTGCATTGTTGAAGATGGATAAAGCTTCTTCTCTACCTTGTAGATTGTGTTTGATGAAGAAAATAGTTAGTTTGCTTTGAAGGTGTAATGGTTAAGGAGTAATCTTGTATATAGCTTAGAATGAGTTTAAAGGTAGTCTTTTGCTGCATGACCTACCTCATTTGCCTCGTCAAGGTGGTAAGATCAAGCACACAAAGATATTCATGGTTTTTTGAAAAACCACCTTAAGCTTTTCTCAAAATATGCTTTACTGCACACAAAAAATGAATCTATTATTCCTTAAAAGAATAGATTCATTTTTTATTGGTGCCTTGCTTTTAAAGTTTTTTTTCATAGCTTTGTTTTTGCACCAAGAAGCTTGGCTCAGTCTCTTCTGGTATAAAAATACTGAGCTACAACAGTTTAAAATCTCTTTGTCTTTTCAAAATTAAATCTGTTGTTCTGTAAAACAACAGGTTCTTTCTAAATTGTGCCTTTTGCTTTAAATTTTTTCACGAAGTTTTGTTTTGGCACAAGTAAACCTGTCCCAACCCTTTTGTTACCATTATGCTGAGCTGGAGACAGTTGGAAAAACTCTCTTTGTCTTTTCAAAAATAAATCCATTTATTTTAACTTCAACCTGTTGATTTTATAACAATTTTAATTGGTTTTTGAAAAGAAGTTAGAAACTGTTTTCTATATAAAGAGAGGCACATCTCACATGAAAACAATGTTGTGCAATCACATTTTAAACAGAGATCAAAAGTTTTCAGTGAGAGGAAAAAGGATTTAAATGAGTTTTTGAAAGGTTTTCAAAAAGACCTTCAAGAGTGCTTGTTCTTTGTGAAGCCTTGATCAAGGTGAAGGTGCTGTCACTGTTGGACTACAATCTGGGCCACTATTTTGGGTTCTTGCATCTTCTGTTCAGGTGTTTTTGTTCCTTATTATTTTCTGTGTAAAGGTGTTTGTGTAAGACATTTCTTGATAGGGTTTCTTGAAGTGCAAGTAGTGCTGAAATAGGGTTTTTCAGCTTTGAATACCTTGTTCTTGTAGGGTTCAAGAACTGTAAGGTGTTGTAATTGTTGTGGATCTGTTTTAGTGGATTTTGCCTTGGTGTAAGGTAAAAATGGATGTAGCTCTTGATGAGTGAACCAATATAAACTGTGTGTGCATCTCTCTTCTAATATTCTGCATAATTGGATAATCTGCCAGAAAATAAATCTGTTGAGCTAAAATTGAATCTGTTTTTTTTTTTCTGGGCATGTTCATATTGTTCTTCAAGTTTCAGTGAATGTTCTTTGGTGCTTATGATTATATGATTCTGTGTGATTGCTGAATAACGAATATCATAAAATCTTTTTTAATAACCCTGTTCAAGATTCAATTATTTGTTTCAAGTTGTTCTTAAGGTTTTACGAGTTGGTTTTCTTGGTTGAATATCCTTCTTGATCTTGCTGCTATCAAAGTACTTAATATGTTCTGGAAAATTCTCTGTTTAATCTCAAGTCTAGTCTGATCTTGCTTTTGTTTGTGTCAAAAGTAATCAAAAATAAATTTGTTCTTTTATAAATCAATCTGTTCTTTTTCTGTGAATAACTGAAAACAGTTTTGATTTGCGAAAATTTTATAAGCTCAATCTCCCCCCCCCCCCCCCCCCCCCTTGAACTTAGACACTAATAAACCCAACATGGATAACTATAATTGTAAGTTTTTGAGTCTATCTTCATGTTAAATTTGAAAAAAACCTTTCTATACTTCCTCTTCACTTCATGTTAAGTTTTTTGTCATTTTCAATTTTAGAAGACAAAGTTGAACACGAAGATGATATTCCATATAGTTATGAATTTTTTCATTTGGTATTCTCCTTAGGGGTAGTGTACTTTGCAATGTTATTCATCAATTGGGATCTGAATAACTCAGTCTGAAAATGATTATTTGATTATATATCATTTTATTATTTGATGTATGAAAATGATTTTTGACAATTAGGAGTTGATGGAATCACATCTAGGAATGCATAAACTCCAAGCATAAATTTGTGTATTGAAGTTGAAAATTCCTATTATTTGGGTTCAAAACTAGCAATTAATGTGTTTGGGTATACGATTTGTTTGAAGTTTTTGAAATAAAATAGAATTGAATTATAGGCAAGGGAATTATGAAATATATTTACATGTGTACTTTAAATTGATTTTAACTTATTATGTGCATAGAAAATTAGTCTAAAACTATTTTCAAAATATTTTTAGTTATGAAAGTTTTTTTTTTTTTTTTTTTGAATTATGAAATCGAATTTTCATAACTCTTTGATTTAAAGACTAGTCCAGCTTGCAGTACTGTAATTAGAGTTAACTTTTTGAGTTTTCACATATAATACAATTCACATACAAATTACCCATTACATTAATAACTAGTTTTCAATAGTTTTCGTTGTATAATACAGTTTACTTTTAATTTGTGTACAACTCCTTCTTAAACTATGTATTTAAAGTTTATTCCTATTTAGCTTGATTGAATTTTGAGTATCTATAAGCAGGTTTGAATTTTTTTTATAAAATGACCAAAATACCATTTTAAATAGGTATTAATAATACATATAAAAATAGCCAATGAAACCGATTTGGTGGCTATATGTACAAAGTTGTTGTTTAACAACCGAAACAGAATCGGTCGCTGTAATTAAAAAAAGAAATTAGCCATCGATATCAAATTTGTCGCTATAGGGGTCTCCATTTAGCCACTAAATTAGCCACTGGAATTTTTTTTTAATTAATTATTTTAATCCATTAGCGAGCGAAAATGGTGGTCACTATCACCTTCTATTCCAGCCATCAATTTAGCCACCGATTTTTTTATAAAAGTTTAGTCACTAATTTAGTTTCAAAATTTTTGTGACCAAATTTTCTGCTACCGATTTAGCCACCGAAATTTCGGTTGCTAATTTGATTTCTGTATTTTAGTGACCAAATTTTCTGCAACCGTTTAGCCACCGAAATTTCGGTTGCAAATTTGTGACCATTTTATAATTCGATCGCTAAATGCTTTGTGACTAGGGTTTTCGCTTCCATATTTATTTGGTAATTATTTCTGTCGTAGACATGTTTAGCAACTGATTATAGTGCTTTTAGCGACTGAATTTAGTGATCACTAAAAGTGGTTTTTTTTGTAGTGAAAAAAATATATATGAAAATGAAAATTTTAATTATCAAGCAAGTCTGAGACTTAACAAGATAATCAATAATTTTCAAAATTATTATGTAAATTGAAAATTTTAACTATCAAACAAGTATGAGACTCAACATGATAATCATATTTTTTGAACTATTTTGTGAGTGCAAATTTTAGTTATCAAGTGAGACATCACATAATCTTTTAATTTTCAGAATTATCTAAACCTTATATTCTAGAATTTCATTGTAAATATATTTTAAAAAAATTTCTAAGTCTATGCAAAATTTAAACGTTCAGAAATATTCAAACTTTAACCCATATTTATTTCCCCAATATAGTTTTTGAAAATCGCTTTAAGAAAGTGATTAATATGTCTCTATTTTTCGAAAACTTTCCAGTTTAACACTTTTCATATGAAAACTTTATATTATGTCTCAATCTTAATTTTTAAGGCATTTCAATGCTTTAAAAAATTTGTAATTATTATAGAAAATATATTTTATTAAAAAAAATCAAGATTCACAATTTTCGGAATGCTTTGTTTTTCATTCAGAAATACGAAAATTTTCTAAAATTAATCAATCATATTTTAATTAAAAGCTTTGATTTGTATTAATTAATCTTATTTAATAAGGTTCGAAAATGATTAAGTTGTGTAAGAAAGTAATCTAAGAACTTAGAAATCAAATATAGACACTCCTTGATATGTTAGATAATTTAATGTGTAAAAGACAAAGTAATTGTCTAGCATGTATAAGTTCCAGTGACTGTCTAGCATGTTCATTAGCACTATTTCATCTGAGTTGTCTTGTGTTTTGGGATTGTCTAGCATAGTATGTTATCAAAGATCGTTTGACGAGACCATTTAACACGTCATTGTATTGTAGATCGTTTAGCGCATTCATGCACAATTGGACTGTCTAATAGGTAAATGTTGTATATTTTGACTATTCTTTTCTTAACACAGATTTTCTAATGAACTTAACTTTGAGAGACTGTTTAATAGTTTTAATACTACACGACCGCCTAACAGGTTTAATCTTAATAAACCGTCTAATGTGTTTGCCTTATTTTGCACATCTAGTAACATTGTTAGAAAACATTTCACACCTTATAGTGTTTATTATCATCAAAACTAATAAACTCTCTTATCACAAGACCCTCTAATGGGTGTTAGACCGTCCTAAAGGTATTGGACTGTCTAGAGTGTTAATAGAAGATGAATATATTGTAAATGTGCTAAGATGTTAGTATTTGTGTGTAATTCTTATTTGAGAAAATGTGTTCATAAGATCACCACACAATCAATTTAATGAGTTAAAATGTTTTTGAAAAGAGAGAAATTTTTTTACAACAAAATAATCGAATACAATTTTTGTTTAATCGATTACATTTTTGTTTAATTGATTAAGTTGTTCCTGATGAAGTTTAGAATAGGATAATTGATTATCCCATGTTTAATTGATTAAAATAGAAAGTTGGAAAATGTTGTCTCAATGCTTTAATTTATTATCACACTTTTTAATCAATTAAAATAGAGAATATATTTTAATTGGGTTTCTGATGAGTATAAGCAATTAAAAGCGTCACATTCAGTTTTAATATGAGTTTTTGAAACTCTAAAAATAGAGCTCTTGGATCAATATTTTTACACACAATCATATTATGATTTTCAATCACGATCAAAGCTTTTAATATGTGTTTTTCAAAGTCATCTTGTGCTCTAAATATTTACATGAAGGCTATGCAAATTGTTGGTCTACATGAAGTTTAAATCGTTCTTTGTTTTCTTTGTATTGTAACTAGAGTGTTCTAGTGTTGTTGTTGTTGTACTTGGTGATATAGAGTTGATAATTTGTATATCATCTTAGGTTTGTAAGAATTGATAAGGGTTAATATTCACTTGGTATCAAGGGTTGTAGTGTATCCTTTTTAAATTTGTTTTGGAATTGATTATTTGTATAACTATGTGAAAGTTAGTACAACCAACAATTCTAAGGTTGACTTTGTTGAGATTGGATGTAGGATGTGATTGATGAATCTGAATCAATATAAATCTATTTATGCTTTATTTTCTTGTTTATCTTGTTTTAGTATTGTTGCACTCAATTCTTAAATTAATGTTGCTTCCAAAATAATTACATTCTGTTTTCAAGTTTTAAAAGATTTTTGAAAAATAATTTCAAGAAAGTGAAAGTTTTTTTTAAAAAATAAATTAAAACCAAATCACCCCTCTTAATATAATTGAACCATTCTCTTTTCCTACCACTTATGATATATCAATCGAGTTACTATTGGATTTTCAGACAACTTAATAATGCCATAATTTTCTCTTCGCTGCCTCCGAAAGATCCAATGCTTCAAGATGTTTGATCATCCTTGCAATCCATAAACTCATATTCTTCACCATCAAAAATTGGTGACGAACTCATTGTGTATATATCTCCCTCCATTAGTGTTTCTCTCAATTAACATATCTCCCTCCCTCCATTAGTGTTTCTCTCAATTAACAGATCTCTCAAATATAAAGATTATGATTTTATTGTTAAAATAACACTTAATAAATTAAAAAAAGATGTATAATATAATTAGAAAAAATAATTTATGCTTTAATTATTTGCTCATTTAATAAAGTTGGAAAGTAATAACATATCCTAATATCACATGTTTCTAGAAATAAATATAAATAAATTATGACCAGATCTTCGATAACTAAAAAAATTCAAAACAACGAAATAAAATATGTATCAATAGTACATTTATTCTAGGTATAGTTTCAAGGTAAACACTGTTTACAATTCAAACTTGTGTATTTTGTTGTTCTCTCTCGTGAGCAAGGTACATTATTTACTAGTTTATAAAGGTTTTTTTTAAAAGAAGACGAAAAAATGGGCACAAATTCATTCATATCATACACTCCCAAACAATTTTTCAATCTTGTAGAATTGATGACAGATTAATTACTATTCATATTTCAACAGGTTGCTGTTTTTTACTTGAACATCCAAGTTTTCGTTCATGTCAACATGTTACATAGATTTCTGTCCTTTTAGTAGTTTTTACCCCTTCAATTTTTTCATCTGTGAATTATGGCTAATTAATGCCATCTTTCAAGAAATTTTTCTCAGCTGCTTCTCTTTCATCTGATTGGTGAAACCGTGCGTGCGTGGCAGAAGACTTTCCAATATGTTTGGTGTAAACCAGTGTCACAGTACACACATCAAAAGGTTATAAGTTATTTACTGAAATTCATAATTAAATATCCCCTTCATTTATTGATTATAAATGCTTTTCATTTTTGCTTCTGCGGACTCACCAAAACTTGTGAAATCTTTAATACAAAGGCCGTGCATCATGTGAAATGCTGCAGATGTACTACATTGAACATTTAATATGCACCCTTTTAATCTTCTTATATATTTTTATAAAGATTCTCTTGACTCATCAAGGAACCTCGCCAAAGTACACCTTCTTCTTCCTTTTTGTTCACAAACCTTCTTTTCCTCTACTAATGAAAACCCACTTCAAGTTACTTAAGTTTGTACATTGATGCAAAATATGACCACTTTATCTCTTGGAACCCACAAATGTTTCCTGATTGTGATTTTCTTCACTGTTGTTTCTATGAGCTGGAGCCTTAGGGTCATTCCAAATCATTGTAAGTAACACGTATTTAATATTCTTTTTCTTTAATTTCATAGCTTATGCTTATGCACATTATAATATTGAGCATAGCTTATTAACATTGCCTTATATCCTGTATATACATCTAATTTTATTCTAAAATCACAAGATTCTAAATTACATTTTTTTAAGTTGTTCTCACATATATTTATAACAAAGTAAGCCTTTTCACGCCTACAAGAGAGAGAAAGGTAAAATGATGTTACTTTCATAAATTAATATTAATTTATAAGAAACTAATTTCAGCTGAAAATAAGTTCATTTCAAATTTTTATTAGTTTTAAAAAAGTATTTGCAGAAAAGATTATTCAAGAAAATGACAATTCGTTGTCTTTCGGTTAATCTCAGCACCAAAGAGTTTTGAGATTGAAATTTCAAGTTGGAAAATCCATTCAAAGATTATGTTATCTCATAAAAATGGCCTCTCTTGTATAATTGAGACAATTTTACTGGTTAAATGTTAAAAAGGCTAATCATTGTTTTTTTTTTTTTTTTTGCGTTTTTCAAATTTGCAGCCGGGTTGGCCAGCTTACAAGAAGAAAAAACAACAGTTAAAGATAAAAAGGTTATAGAGTTAAATTCTTGTCTGAGGATAATTAATGTTTTTTTGGGCACAATTTTTGTACACCATTCCTTTATGTTTAAAAGGAGTAATGCCGAGAAAAAAATGGTTAAAAGGAGTAATGAGAAATTCAATTCCTCCTTTACCTTTATGTTGAATCTGAGTTCATGTAGTTTTTCTCTCATTGTCAACTAAAATATGAATTTCTTAAGGATTGTTATAGTTCGTAAAAGTAATTTCTATATATTTTGAGTTACTATCTTTCATTCTAATTACAAAAATATTACTTTTTTTTCTAATTGTGAAATGTTTTTATAAGAAAAATGAACAAAATGGCATTTTTTTTTAGCAACCTCTTTTTCTCTATTTATCACTTCATTGTTATTTAATGATACAATTTCTACGTCCATTGTTCTTCAAAGGGGGAGTGTGAGATTTGAATTTTCCTCTTCCATAAAATAGAGTTAGAGTTGGTTGTGACATGGAAATACAGTTGTTTTATGATGGTATCTTGAAAATGAATGATTTTGTATAATGTGATCTTATAGGAAGAAGTAAAGGAAGACAATATGGGAATGGAACTCTATCCAACAGGCTCAACTGTACCAGATTGTTCCCATGCATGCGGACCATGCTCTCCCTGCAAAAGGGTGATGGTTAGTTTCAAGTGCTCCATTGCAGAGTCTTGCCCCATTGTTTACAGATGCATTTGTAAAGGAAAATACTACCATGTTCCCTCCAATTGATCACTATAATTTTCTTTTTCTTTTTAAGTTAGTCTAGGACGTTGTACTATTCTCAAGATGATTATGTCGTTTTTTTCACATTTTTACCATTTGGATTTTACTTAAGATTGGTTTGGCACGATCAAAAGGAGGTATAGTGTGAGTTTTCTAGCTTGTTTTTGCATCTGATTTGAACTTCTTCTTTAGTAAGACAAGATTTAGATGCAACATTTATTCATAGGCCAAACAAAAACATCACGTTCGTGCTTCTCGTGAGTTGTTTACGATTTTCATATCAAAATATTTATAATTCATATATAACATACATTTTTAAAACCAGATTGGTCGGTTTAACTGAAATTATTGAATAAGAAAAGTCAAAAAAATTGGTAAAAAGAATTACTTATTGATATTAATTAATGAATAAAAATATAATTAAATACTAATTAATGAGCAATGCTTAAGATGCCATTTTTGTTCTACGTATATCTAAACTTGTTATTTAATTGATATTATAGTGTATCATTAAAAACTTTTCTCACAGAAGTATACTATTAAAAATTAGATTACGGCATATTTTATTTGAAATTAATGTGTACTTAAATATTAATAATTATACAAGATTAGTTTAATGTTATAAAATTATAATGTTATTTTTCTTTAATATTATTTAATTATTTTTATTATTATATTAATATTGGATTACCTAACATTTAAAAAAATCAACTATTAATTAATAATTTGATTAGCTCAATAACTTATCCATTTCTTGCAACACTATATATTTAACTATTACACTCTTTACTTATTTTTTATAAATATAGTAGTATTTTTCTTCTTGACAGGTAAAGGTCTTTGTCTGTTTTTTTGGAAGCTTTTGATCTTCTCCTTTCTTTCCTTTCATTTTCTACTTAAGTTTTTCCTTTTTCCTCACGCATCTTGTTCCTTGTACCTAGTCTTGATTGTATTGCTAATTCTTGAATCGTTATCTCATTTTTCTTGTTTTTCACACTTGACACTCGCACCATGTTTCCTTTGACTTCTTCTAATCAACAGTATAAAATTTTCGTCCAAATCTTAAACAAATGTCTTTAATATCCCCCTTAGTCAACTTCTAAAGCCAAACATGAAGGGTGAATTAGTAGCGGTGTCTATACTTTGGAGAGGATGGTTATAATAATCTTGCATGGTGGAATCTTCCTTGCAAAAGGTGACAAATATTCTCACTTAGAGATTTTTCATGCTTTTAATAACCTTTGGCGCCCTTGGAAATGGTGTCCCTAGGTAAAGGTACCTTTGAGATTTGTTTCTCTTCTCTAAAAGACATTTACAAAGTTCTTGCAATGGGCTCTTACAGCTTGAAGTTAGATCATTTCTCTTTTCTCTTGGAGCAAAGATTTTGTTTTGATGAAGTAAATAAAATAAGACACAATGTTGGATTAGAAGTTACAAATCTTCCGCATATTGAAGATCTAAATTCTTGTTTTCCGTTATTAGAGGTGTACAAGTCCTTTTATTGTTGGATAAAAATATATCAAAGAAAATCTTTTAATGTGTGGAAGACTTTTAGTGCATGTAGATATGTTAGATCTTGTTAAAGAAAAATCCAACAACCCATATTTTGATTAACTACTATTAAACAATAAAGTATAAAACATGATTATACTTCGTCAGTGAAACGAATGTTTTCTTTACAATAGATCATGTAAGATGCAAGTATTCCATCTAACTGACAATATAACATTTTGCAATCTCTTTCTGTTTAATAAACAATGTTTTGCTTAAACGATACGAGACTAAAGCTAGCATTGCACTTCATGAAAACACTCATATGATTTATGTTGCAGGCAATGTTTGCTTCTTTCATTTGCCAAGATGATCCGTAAAAGCATATGTGATGAAGACTTGAGAGATAGAGCATCCCCTGACCAAGCTCAACCTTCCAGACGGATGACCCGAAGTATGACACAGGATCCAAGACTAGGTCAGGACCATCCACTAGTAGTGCCTCAGAGCCTATCACTCCTTAGAGAATCACTAGGAGTAGAGCCCATGTGATGGGAGATGAGCATCAGCTAGTTTCTTTATTTGTAATTTCAGTAGATTAGGTTTAAATAGCTAGAATAGAGTGTGCTTAGCATTTGGGCTTGTGCCAAGCCCATTTTCTCTTCATGAGCACCTAGGTTTAGGTCTTTTGTAGCCCTAGTTTCTAGAAGCTATGCCTAAGGGGCAGCTTTGACTATAGTCAAACCCATAGGCCGCCCTCTCCCCTTCCCTTTCTACCCTTCACTCATCTTGCCCTCCAAGTCACTCCTTCCTATATAAAGGGTGCCTTCCTCCATGTATTTGCACATTGAATTTGGAAATAGTAAAGAAATTCTGCGTGAGTGTTTAGTGAGACTAGTGTTCTCCTATTCTTGGGTCTTATCTTGAGTGTGCATTACCTCAAGTGACAGCTCGTTCACCACTCATCTTAGAGTACCTCCTTCTCCAAGTGGCGTGACAACCTTTCTTCTTCCATAAGCTTCCTTCATCCCTTCCTCTTTTTATCTTCTTTTTGCACCACCGTCCCTTTCCTCTTTATGTTATCACGCTTGTCTTTTAATTTTGGTCTTTATCTTGTCATCCTCACCATTGTTTTCATTTAATTCCGCAAGCCATCTCATCATACTTACCATATTGTGTTTTTCTCTTTGTCCTTTAGAACTGAACCTTCACACTTACTTAACCACTTGGTTAAGTTCATGTCTAGTGGGAATCTTCTTTGGGTTCTCACCATATTTGTTTAAAATCAAAAAGCTTAATCAAAAGTGAAACCCATAAAATGTGCAATTCTGAAGTCAACTCACATCAATATGTCATCTCAATGATCTCTTGAGAAATGAGATAAAGCTGTAATAGTTCAACAACTCCCTGATGCTTGCCTTGTCTACTCTAGAAAAGACTATCTGGCTTTTATGGTTTTGTACTTTACACATTTTAAGTAAAGACACTCTAACCAAGGACAAATAAGTACTCAACTATCGAGATGATATTTCAAGAGGAGAAGTGATGATTCTCGATTTTGTCATAATTTTCTAGGCTACTTATAATTTCTTGGGTTTCTTTTTCTTTTATTTTCTATTCTTAGTTCGAAATTGTATTTTCTGCATAAAATTGGAGTTCTATATAAAATTGGAGTTTTTACAAAAATATCATAAAAATTACAATTTTTAGATTATATTTGCTTGAACCATCTAATGAGTGCTTTGATCAATTGTATGAGAATTTTGTGAATTGGACTTTGACCTTAGAAGCTTCAATGAAGATATTGATGCCATGAAGATTGGAAAATTTGAGTTAAAAAAAAAAAAAATTGAAGAAAATTTATATTAGACGGTCAACAAGTCTTGGTCAACAGACACTAGGGTCAACGTTGTGTTGAATGAAGAAGTTGAAGTAGTTAGTTTAGTTTTAGAACTGATTGTGTGAGCTCGATTTCGGTTAACACCAAAGTCCATTCATTTATAAAGCTTTGAAAACTTCTATAAATAGAGATTAGAATGAAGCTTAAGGGAAACATAACATAGTTAGAAACTGAAGTAGTTTAGTTTAGTTTTTTGTTTTTGATGTTTCCAGTTCTATAAAAGTTCTTCATTTTCTTTTGCATTTTTTTCTCCACCAATTCTTCTTCTATTTACTTTCCATGTTCTATAATTGTTGTTTGAAGTTGAATTTGGTTTCAGAAATGCGTAACAACAAAATGAAAATCATGTTTGACGATATTATGTGTTAGTGTTTTCTTCTTCAAAATGTTTTCAGAACTCTATTTTCAATTGAGAGTAGTTCTTCTAAGAACATACAAATTGATTAGTTGTGTTTTCTTCGGTAACAAGGATTCCAAATTTGGGTCTCTTGCAAATTGAAGTTGAAGATTACTAACCATGATTTTTGTTCCCTATTTTTCATTATGAATTTGAATTTCGCTTTTCTTGTTTATAACTTGTTTTAATTCTTGTTCGTTTAAGTTTCTACACTTTACAATTTTAGTTTCCAAGTTTTGTTCAATTCAATTGTAGTTTAATTCCATTGTCATTTACATTTTTCACAATGCTCTATTTTACGTTTATGCAATTTACTTTTATACTCTTTACTTTCATGCAATTTACATTTCCAGTCATTTACTTTTCTACAACTTACTTTCCTTGCAATTTACATTTCCAATCATTTACTTTTCTCGTGATTTAATATTTTGTTATTTATGTTTCTTTGCAATTTATGGTTAACACTCTCACTTTTTTTTTTTCTTGTTATCTCTTCATATAACCATTAGGTAGTCTAGTAAGCAATTACTTACTAGATGGTTTAAAGTTATATGAAGAATCTTTTTGTATAATTCATTTTACTTTCTATAGAGCAACTGTTAGACAATCTAGCAAGCAATTGTAGACTAGATAATCTAACACTTGTAATTCCTTGTTTTTGTTTCATTTCTTTTATTTATTTTTATTTACATTGCATTTGTTTCCATGTTTTACGATTCTGTCATTTACATTTCTAAGTGTTACTAAACGGTCCACGATAATCTATAAACGGTCTAGTACTCACTTTACTTCAGTTCTCAGTTGGCTTTATAGATCCATTTAATTCCCATCACCCCTATTAATTTGTAAAAGAAAGATTACACATAATGAATTCCTCACATGATATGTTGTCCTTGGATTTGACCTAGGTTAACCCTATACCACATTAGGGGGAAACTTAGTTTATTTGAAACTAGATGCGACTAACAATTCTATCAAGAGGAACATTTAATGAATGAATTAAGCATATTTAATGTGTCCTGTGTTCAAGCTGTTTAGACTCAAGAAAGACGTTCAAACAAGATGAAGTTGCTCAATGTGATATAAATAAGGATGAAGAAGAGCTTGTTGAAGATAGAGATACTACATCTTTTTTTACTTTTGGAAATGCTAAACTAGATCACGAGTATATAATTGTTGTCTAGACATAGAAAAGGAAATAATTTTATAGACGTGGCTTAAAGACTACCAAAAACCACAGTTAATAAAGTATTAATGATTTATCACTCATCTCTCTCACTCTAGAAATTTTGTTTGTTTATTTCCCTCCATCTCTCACAGCTAATCTTGTTCATGGCTTGCCTCAGTGCGTATTTGAAACTTAACATCTAATCACTCTATTTTTTTTTTAAATGTGTTGCTCCATTCTTCTCAACAAAGGTGTGATTCTAATATAGTGAAAAAATGTTAGTATATTCCATTCTCTCATCTATGTAATTTGGGTTTTGTTCTTGTTCTAGTTAATCTGTTTGATTTTGGTTTTATTGTTTATTTCATTACTTTTCCTTTTTGTGTCTATAATCTAGGGTTTGTATTTTATTTTGCTCCCCGGCTAAGATTTCTTGCATCAATATACAAAGTGTAGACTTCTCTATAATTAGAATGGTCTATAGAATGGTCGTGGAGTTAGAAAAGTAAACTATAACCACTTTCTGAGTGTTTTAATTTTCGATTGATTCCTATTCTATCCTTTTTACTACCAATATACTAAATGAAAATTATAAATTGAAACTTGATTTTGCTTAGATAACATTCTCTTATGACAATTCATTTACAAAATGTGAATTTGATGTTTCAATCCAAGGTTTTAAATATTTGAAAGATTCTAAACATTGTGAAAGAAACTGGTGGAGTTAGGTAGGGAATTACTAGGGAGTTGGATGTGAATGTTACCAATAAAACCTTCAAAATCCACTTATCCTAGGAAGGGAACCAATTCCATTTTGATAATATATATATATAATTCCATTTTGATATTATATATATATATATATATATATATACATATATACCTCATATATTTGTTATCATTCTAACCCTAAACTTTAAAGTTCCTTTCACATAGGTTGTCTACTAGAGCAATTAATAGAATTGTGGTTGGGTATGTTTTTCATATTGATACTTGTTCTAAGCAAAGAAGAGCATAAATTGTCTGAGGTGGCACGAGTAGGACTTTGGGGAAGTCGGGTTATGTTTTATGAGAAATGATCACTGAGTTGTTGAGATAACACCGGTTGGAGGTCAACCTGTAGAAGATTCTCCAATGCTCAAGTCAGTAAGAGTTAGAGCAATAAAAATATGAAATGAGTATAAAATGAGAGAATTCAGTGAGTACTTCCTGGGCATCAATATGTATTTATAGGCTTTTGGGCCTAGGTTAAAATATTCAAAGATGAGTTGTTACTAAGTACTAGCTATTAGTCTGTTATAACCAAATCAATTTCCAAGTATTCTGAGTTGCTCGGATTGTAGGTAGTTTTCTTTACATATCTTGGAGCTGGGTAGTACATAAGCTCCTCGAGTTCAGAATCCGTGAATGAGGTGTAGGTGAATCGATTTAGTGGATGAACGAGCCTTTAACAACTGTTAAATACCAGCTTGAGTAACTAGTTCAAAGGTTGTATTTTCCTAACCATGTTTTAGGGTTGAAGCTTTGCAACCTTTTATAGATTCGAGCTTATTTTATATCTTTAGTCATTGTTTATCTTGAAACAATGTAATTTTTCATACACATTAATGAGAGGTTTTTAGTCATAATGATGTCTTATTACTTTAAAGTTACATTTTACTATCTATCTTGATTATTATTTTTATCTTATCATAATGTAGAGCATTAATGAGCAAAAAAAATTATAAATAGAGTGATAAATATCATATTTCAGTAATATTTTATATTAAAATATAGACACTTATGGATATTTATTGATCAAATAACTATAATATAACCCCTAATTTAGGAATTTAAACCTTTTACATATTTTATGATTATAATATGTATAAGAATGATTTATTCCCAAATTTGTGTTAATTTCAGGATTATAGGGTAAAATGGAGATGAAAGGGCAAAAGGAGAATATACAAGATAAAAAGAGAAAGTTGGAACGCTCCAAACACTCTCCCAAACTCGCCTAAGCCAAAAGTTGCTAGAGGATCTCACCCAAGCGAGCTTAGTCACGCCTAAGCGAGATCACCCTAAAGATGTTGGGCCTGTTTTCGTCCAACTCACCCATGCGAGCCCAAGCACGCTCAGGTGAGAAGTCACTTAACCCAAGCCCAACTAGATTAAATATGAGGCGTGAGGCACAATCCTAGACATCAATTGGGAGAATAAAAGGTGATAGAAAATCCTAAAGGAGGCATCTGTCAAGGAGAAACATCCTGGATCTTCTTTTCTTGCTTTCCATGCTTGTATTGGTCAACATGAGTGGCTAATTCTATCCTTTGGGATTGGGAGTAATCTGTTCAAACTTTTATGTATTGAGGTGATATTTAAATATAATATTATATTCTTGATTGATAATTGGTATTGTCATTTTATTTGTAATGCTTGTTTATCATGATCTAGATCCTTAGATTTGATTGAAAAATTATCTCTAAGTTTCTGACCCAAATGATAATGCTTAAAATATTAGAATGTTAAGAATAGATTTGAAATTTTAATTACTATTAACATCTAATCGTAATGCTAAAGAGTTTTTATAGATATGCAAGGAATCAATATTTAGGAGACTCTTTTAATAATTTTATATGCAAAGAATTGATATAAATGAGTTTTATATGGGCATCAACATCAATCAAATGATATAATATTATTATGCTTTTTAAAATACAAAATAGTAAGAAGGATGAACCCCAATCCCATTTTTCCCAATTGAACCTACAAACTCTTTGACTTGCTTTCTTTACAATTCTTGCAATCATAACAAACTTCCAACAAATTTTATTATTTTGTTTTCTATTTAGTGAATCTTATACTTGATAATTCAATTGTTCCTTCTGGATTTGATATCCGTCCTTAAGGACAAATTATTACTTCTGACGCAGTACACTTGTCGTAAAGCAAAAAATACATTTGTCATATGGGACCAACTAATTTTGCTAGAATTCATGTTAAATTAGTATTATATTTATAATTATGTCTCCATATGTTATATCTAATGCAAAAATATTCTAATTAACTTTTTTATTATTTTTTCTATATTTGATCATTGTGGTGTAGCAAGAAAGAGGTAGGAGAAGAAGTTACTGGAGATAGAATATTTATTACAACTCGTCAATATTGAGAATTTCGGAATGGAAAAGAAATGAATGAAGAATCACATAATTATTGTAAGTTTACAAAATATTTATGAAGTACATATAAATCTTTTCTTTAATTATTTACATTGATTCTCTTTTATTGTATTAAGCTTCAAGGTTCCATTTCAAACTCAAATGAATATGTTGAACAAGCATTTTAATCACTGTTTGGAAAAGAAAATCATGAGTATATGGTTATGGAAAGACTATTACACCATTAACCTTTAAAAAATTGAAGAAATTGTTGCTATCAAGAAAAAACATGCAAATGATATGAGTGGTATGATAAAGAAAATTGAAGATCTAGAGGCAATGGTAAAATTTATGGTAAAGCAACAAAATCCCTATTTAGATGAGGAGGATGTAAATAATATGATGACAAATGTTTTAGGTAAAGAAAGTAGTGTAACGGAACCACATTTATCTGTAGCATGATCTTTATTATGTTGAAGATGGTTTAATGGACTTAGAAATGTTTTAAAGTTACACCTAAAATATCTTTGTCATGTTGGAGGACTAGGTATATGAAGTTCTTGTAAAAATTACTTTGCATTATCCTTAAGTTTTTCCTTATTTTTGCTTGTATCATGGAGATATAAACACATAGATAATCGTATTTCAATTTCAATCATGCGATACTCTTCAAGCATGTTAGTACGTTTGGTGATAAGGACCATAAAACTATAATGTTCTTTTATCCTAAAAGTATGCTTATGATAAGAAAGCATGATACTCAAATTAAACAAGCCAGTGCCATCATCATATGTATACTATTTGCCCATCTCCACATCTTGGAAGGATCTTAAAAATATCATAATATGCTTCTTCAAGCAATGAGTCAAGGCACCAAGCTCTAGTTGTCCTCCACTTCTTTAATAATTATTTAAACTCATGAGAAAGTGATTCATTATAATCATCTTCAATTAAATTCTCTGACAAAATTAAAAATGGAAGGAAATCATATGCATGCTTTCTCATGCAAGCGACCATCATTTCTCAAAGTTTCTAGTATGTACAAGGAGATATACAACTAGAGAGGACAACTAGCTAATCCACAACAACTCTATAGAGGCAACACCTATCACGCTTTATTGCTTAAATAGTCAAACCTATAGGCTTCAACTTCCTTTCCAATTTCTTGTTTTCAATTATTTGATCACTACTTGTAGATCTACTTTGCCTGGATTCCCTACTCCCTTTCAATTTCTTGTTGAGCTCTTTTGTCTCGCCTTTGTTTGCCCTTGTTGATCTTTGTATGTTTAGATTGACTAGAAATAATAACAATGGCCTTAACCAAAGTGTCCAAATTCCTCTTTTCATTTCTATTAATGTTGTTATAGCCTACTGCAACCAATTCCTTGTCATGTTCTCCTTCAACTGAGTAGAAAGTTGAGAAACCTCTCCACTTGCTTCTTCTTAAATTTTTTCTTAGCCTTGCTACCTCTAGCTACAACCTTTTTCATCTCATCTTCCCTTTTCTAAACCTATGATATCTCTTTCCTGTGATGTGAAAGAATTTCATCACAGGCCTTTGGCTTCATCTTAGATGTTTTGTCCAAAATCACTTCTTTATGATTTTGTTCCTCAATTTCTTGAGTATCCTCCATTGGTATTTGTTAAAATTTCTTTGTATTCAAATTCTTCTAATGCATTTTATTAAGGCATATTATTGATTAGTTAAAACGCTTTGATTTCTATAGTTATATCTGTCAACACTCAAGACGATTCAATCAAACTTAGACAATCTCACAATGGAGTCTCCACGCATGTTATGATGATAAAATAAATTTATAATGATAAGATACAATAATTACCAAAACACTTTAAACAATGAAATGAAAGCGCTAGGCTATACAGTGTGCGATAGACATTAACAGGAATAATCATAGTATCAGATGGAAGTAACAGACGCACAAAAGTTGTACCAAAGGTCTCAGTAAGACATGCAGACAGTGTCTTCAAAAGAACTCAATGAACCTAGCTATTAAGCAGTACACTTGACAGACGATGAGAGCATCAACAATGCGCCATACCATAATCAACTCATACATATGACAAACGATGATGCGCGATTTAACATGGAAGTTTTCAAACTTAGCATTTCCATTCTTAACATTGATTAAATGATTGTTATATGTTTTCTATACTCATTTTGATATTATGAAACTATTGAAAACAATTTTAATCAAAATGAATAGCTGAAATCGAGAATAGAATGTGTTCACAATAAAGATATAAGGCACAACTGTGTTCATGAATATACTGTGCTTAAGTGTCTAAGAATGAAATATGTGCTTAAGTGTCTGAGAATTATATATGTATATATGTATATATGTATATATGTATATATGTATATATGTATATATGTATATATATTCTCGAGTGTTTACAAATTGATTTTGTATACAACTATACACTTATTGATTAATTTAAAGTCTTACTATGATTATATTTCATACTTGTTGTTCAGAACATCTATAGTTTGGGGAGTGATCCATACATTGTAAATCGTTCATGGTGTGGAGATAACCTTATGCGCTTCTATTGTTGCTCTCAGATTGAGAGTAATTATCACTTGTTGAGAGGTCTTAGTCTAAGGGGGAGATTAAGAATTGTTACCTGAAGAGGTGTAGAATATCCGATAAGGATTGACCTTGCTCCTACATATTTACATTCATAATGAAAAATAAAGGATCATGCAATTCTAAAATTCAAATATGTTTTTTGAAAAAAATGAAGCTTATGCCAATGTGATATGGAGTTTACTAGTTGAAATTGAGTTTTTTTAAGAAGTGAAATTGATAAGGACTCACCTTGCTTCTACCTATTTTCATTTATAATCAAAAATTAGGGATCACAAAGTTCAAAAAGTAAAAGATGTTTTGGTTGGTGTTGATATTTTAGAATTTTAAATTTTTTTATAATTTATGCTAATTAGAGAATAAGACGGTGCAAACAACTACACTTAATACTCTTTATAAATCATTCAGTAAGCGAGATAGTGTAAATTATACACTATACCGTTGATTATTTATGTAAATTTTATTTAAAAGAAAACTTTTTTTTTTTTTTAAGAAAATTCATATATATATATATATATATATATATATATTTGTTATTTAATATTTAGTTTTAAATATCAAATAAGACATGGCACGTGTGGTCATACAAAATTTCTTTCGACATAGTGTCAAAATTATATTTGTATTTATTATCATTTTTTATTTTATTTTTTACAAAAAGAATTGTTGGTGATTGTGTTTGTAAAAAAATGGCTGATTCTCCCTGCACCATACCAATTCAGACATGCACCCAACACACTAACGTGAAATGTCCATTTTATCCTTAATGATTTAAAATTTTTGCCTTTCGGATATTCATATCCGTAAGCCAAATTACAAAGTTCTAGATATACAAATCCGAAACTAATATGTCACTTCTAGATTTCACCATTCTGAAGTTTACCTGGATAGCATAAATGACCTTCCAGATATCAAGATCCGTAAGCAAACATAAATGAGTTCCAGATCTCAATCTTCAACACCATTTATAGCACACCATCCCGGATATGAAAATCTGGAACTTATAACTCACTTCTGAATATGACCATCCGGAAGCTTAAATGAAATATAAAAATAACCTTCTGGATTTCGAAATCCAGAATGTATAAAAGTCACTTCTGGATTTGTGCATTCGTAAGCAAAAATAAAATTAAGGGCAATGTTGGGTTTTAGCGTTGGGTGCATGTCATAAATGATATGGTGTAGGAAGTAATTGCCTAAAAAAATTCGGTGTCACATAGCATAAACACGGGCCGAAGGAAAGGGCCAACATTTTTAGAGAAAATGAAAGGTGGTCAGTGTATAAATAAAAACAGGCTGGTAAATAGCGAATTTTCTGGGCTAGCCGAATGAGCCAAGGCTTTCTAGAGAAGATCGTGCAGATGTAAAAACCGCTAGTGGCAAATAGTAAATATGTCCGGCCAGCTGAATGGATCCAGGATTTTATTAAAATATGGTGCAGATACAAAAAAGGCTTCTTCTTCCTGCACCCCTACATTTTTCTTCCTGCACCCCCACAATTTTGTAAATCCCAAAACTGACCTTCACCTTTTATTTTGAAAAAATCAGAGTTTTTTAGGTTACCGGATTTTGGGATCCAGGAGTGTACTACGGATTCATCAATCTGGAAATGAATATTTCGAAGGCAAATTGTTGATTTCCGGATTATTGAATCCAAAAGTCTAATTTCTATTACGGATTGATGGATCCGGAAGATTACCGGATTCACCAATCCGGAAGATTTACGGATTCCCCAATCCGGATTGAGGAATATTTTTGTCTTTCCATTACATTGTGGGGGTGCACGAAGAAATATGTAGGGGTGCAGGAAGAAACTGCCTACAAAAAAACGCTAGAGGTATATAGAAAATGTTTGAGCCCGCTATGTATATCCAGGCTTTTTCTAAAAGGATAGTGATGATATAAAAAGCGCGAGTGTCAAATAGTAGAACTGCTGGACCAACTGAATGGATCCAAACTTTTGTAAAAAGATGGCGCAGATATAAAAGCGCGGGTAGCAAATGGCAAAACTATCGTGCCAGCTGAGTTGATCCAGGCTTTTATAAAATAGATGGTGCATATACAAAAAGATGGTGTAGATATAGAAGGTGCGAGTGACAAATAGCAGAACTTATGGGCCAGATGAGTGGGTCCAGCCACTGAAAGAAAGGTGGTGTAGATACGAAAACCGCGAGTGGCAAATAAGAAAAGTATATTTGGCCAGCTGAATGGATCCAGGCTTTTATTACAAGATGGTGCAGATACAGAAAATGCGCAGTAAATAGCAAAACTGTTGAGCCCGCTGAGTGGATTCAGGCTTTTGAAAAGTGTAGTGCGGATATAAAAAGTGGGAGTGACAAATAGTAGAACTTATGGGCTAGGTGAGTTGATCCAGGCTTTTGTAAAAAAGATGGTGCATATACAAAAAAGCGCGAGGGAAAATAGGAAAACTGCTGGGCCAGCTGAATCAGCCGAGACATTATAGAAAAGGGTGTGATGCGATATTGAAACGTGAGTGGTAAATAGCAAAATGTTAGAGCTGGCTGATGGATCCAGGCTTTTGCAAAAGTGATGTTGCGGATATAAAAAGCGCAAGTGGCAAATAGTAAAACTGCTTTGCCAGCTGAATTGAGTAAGGCTTTTGCAAAAAGATGGTGCAGATATAAAAAGCGCGAGTAGTAAATAGGAAAACTGCTGGGCCAGCTTTTTTGACCGAGGCTTTTGTAAAAAAGATGGTGTACATACAAAAAGCGCGAGTGGCAAAGAGGAAACAAAAGGCAATGCCAAAAAACGTTACAGGCAGAGAAAGCAAATAATAGAAACTGCGTAGATCAAATAATCAAATCGGAATGAAAAAAGAAACGGCCCCCACAATGGAGAAAAGATAAGAAAAAAAACTCAATGACATGAATTTCACATAACTATATACTATTCCTCCAATCAGAATTGAATTTGCATTTCATCCAATGAAAATCTGCAAGGTACAAAGAAATTCTATACATGAAGTAATAATGGTAGAGATAAAGTGGTAATTTCTTGTGAAAGCAGCGGTGGTGGAGAATGAGGAGTGGATGGGAGTGAAGCAGAAGGGGATGTGGACGAGGACTGCGTTGGAGATGATGCAGCTGTAGTTATTTTCGTTTATCTCAATGTTTTTCTTCTCTCTTTCTTCTCCGTACTTCTTCTTCTAGCTTTTCACTTCCCTTTTGTGTGCTTTTTTTTCAGCTCTGTCCAGGGAGAATGGAGAAAAAATCATAAATAAACAGTGGGTGACAGAAGTTGAGAAAAATGGGGTGTGGAGAGTGGGAAGCTCAGACTGGAGAGAGATGCAAGGAGTCTGAGATGATATTTTTATTTTATTTGTTTTATTTATTGTATTTTTTGTTTTTGCTTTTTTTTTCCCTATCGTCTTTATTTTTTTAGTTTTAAAACAAAATGGCTAGGCCTAAATTTCTTTGTTTTCTCCTTTTTCAATTTTTTTAAATGAAAATAAAAACTTATAATTTTAAAAATTTGAAATTTTAATCAAAAAGAAAATAATGTCACTTTTTAGTTTTGCAATATTTTTTAAAAATCAATTTTAAAAATTCATATTTTTATTATTTTTAATTTAATTTTATTTTATTTGTTATTATTTTCATTTTAAAGTCTTTTTAGTTTTTAAAATTTATTTTATTATGATTTTTTTTTGTTTTTTTATTTTCAAATTAATTGAACAAGTATTTTTAAAAACTTTTTGAAATATAATTTTATTTACCTAGACAAAATTAGGTGGGGACAATACTCATATCGTCCCAAAATCGTCTATCATTTCTATAGAGTCTAACGTTAGAGTGTTTACCTCCTCCTTTGTTTTAGGTGCAAGAGAGAGAGAGAGTTTGAATTTATTTTCTCTCTTTTATGCTCAAGTTTAACATATTGTCCTTTCAAGAAGCCTTCTCACCATTAATGAGTCTCCTCCAAAAAGGTATGACTTCGTCTTTGGAACCTAGAGTTTCATACTCACTAAGTGAAGATGATAGATTTATCCAACTTTCAATCTTTTGGTCTATCAAAACTTTTTTTTTTTTTGGGGCCACTTAGAAGCATAGTTCCCTCTTCCAAGACACTGAAAACATTGGACATCTCTTGGTCTAGTTTCTTTAGAGGTTTTTTTTTTTTTTTTCTATATTTTTCTCTTTCTATTTCTTTTTTCCCTCCCCACTTACCTATCTTGTGACCTTTCATGTTTAGAGTTGAAGTGGTGTCCTCTCTCTTAATATTCTTTCTTAGGATAGGAAATGGTGTGGTAGTCCTTCTTCTAATTTGTTGTACCCTGACACACAATTTAACTAATTCATCTAAGTCATTGTAAGAAAATAGTTCATTGATTTATCTAAGTCATTTTTAGCTTACTTTGATTTGAGTCTCTTGTTCGTTATTTTCCTTTGAGTTTGATTTCCATGAATTCTTATTTTGTGAGACAGTATTGTGAGCTGAATTGTTTGATAATCTTGTTGGAGATTGAATTTTTCGTAATTGTTTAGCTTACTTTGTTTTACATTTCTAGTGGTAATTTTAAATATTTTGTTTAGATCACTCTTGTCTTTTTAAAATGATTTTCTTTGTCATATTCTTAGTTTTGTCATTTTTTATACTCCCTTTGTTTTAGTCTATTACTTGATTTTTTGCTTCTTGGCTTGTCTTTAAATTTCCTTGGTTTTGTATTAGAGTTTTCATTTTGTTGATCTCCTATGTTGTACTTAGATTTGTTACATTTTTCACTTTGAATGTAAAATTCTTGATGGGTTGATTGAGAGTTCTTAATTATTAAGTCACTAGTTCTTAATTTTAGAGATTAAATTATAGATAATTTATACAATATATTTCAAGAAAATTATTGGGAAAATTTAGATTGATAATAAAAGGAAGTTGTATTGCAACATGTTTAGGTGATATTGTATGTTTCTATTGTGCTAAATTTATTTAAGTTAGGTATTATTGATGCACGCATTGAGCAAATATTAGTTCCCTTTTGAGATCTAGTGCAAATGGTTAAACATTAATAATTTTGATTAAATCTTGAATTTCCCGAATTGATAGTTTGGGAAAATTATTTTCATAATTTGTTAATACATACATATTGTAAGTCTATGGTTAAATTTGATAAAATTTTATTCAAACCATTTTGTATTGTTTTCTAGGTGCGTACTTGACTCTAGTGATTTGTGACCACTTTCATTTCGTGAAGTTCAGATACCAATGAAAAATGCAACCAATTTGTTTATCAAATTCAAGATAATAGATTTTGTTTGTATGTGTTACGGAATTATGAAAAAAGTTTTTCTGAATGTGTAGGCTCTCACCTTCAATTAGAAAAGTGAGAATTTCATATTGCATGATTGATGATGATGGACTTTGTAGCATATGTAGTTATGGAGTGAAGTTGGATAAATGCATGTCATGTTAGTGAAGAGTATGAAAATGGAGTTGATGAGTTCTTGCAGTTTACTTGCTAAAATGAAATACCTATCAATGAGACATAATATTGTTCTTGTGTTTATTGTTTGAATCAAATACGTTAGGATTTGGGGGAAATATGTGATAATCTTTTCTTCTTTGATACAGTGAAAAGTTAAACAATATGGACTTCTAACGGAGAAATATTAGACAATCCTACTATGTTAGGAACAAGAGAAAATTATGAAGAAGGGATGAACGATTATTTAGAGGAGATGATATCTGATATTGATGAAGAAAATTTTGGAATGTCTCATGTGTGTGATTCTTTAAAGTTTGATTTAAAGCGACAATTATACACATGATGCTTTACACGTCTATTAGCAACTTTGAAATTCTTCAATTTAAAAGCAACAAATGGATGGGTTAATAGAAGTGTCATCAAATTGTTGGAGTTTTTGAAGGAGATGCTTCCAAAACATAACACAATATCTAATTGTAACTATGAGGTAAAGAAGATACTATGCCTGACGGGTTTGAAGTACAAAAAGATACATGCACTA
This sequence comes from Phaseolus lunatus, assembly GCA_013389735.1. Classification (NCBI taxonomy): domain Eukaryota; kingdom Viridiplantae; phylum Streptophyta; class Magnoliopsida; order Fabales; family Fabaceae; genus Phaseolus; species Phaseolus lunatus. The sequence goes on from CM023861.1 coordinate 6,894,527, forward strand.
ATTTCTAATGGCAACCATAGGAAGACTAGAGGACCTAGGACATATGGGGACTCTAATATTACATCAGTCTACCACCATGGAGAATTGTTGACACTGTTAGAATGTGTGGCCAAAGCAAGAGGGAGGTAAATTGTTTTCATAAGATTTTTGCAAAGATTGGAAGTAGAGTGAAAAGATATGTGAAATCAATCATTTGATTTTCTATTCAATTGGATAAAATATCAAATTTACAATTCTTTATGAAAAATCAACTAGTTGTTCTATCGAAACAATGGACTGTTTATACCAAAAACAAAGAGCAGAATATAAAGCAATGTATAAGAGTAACAAAAGAGAGATTCACACAGAGAGAATTATACTGGTTCACTCTTAACCAATAGCTACATCCAGTCCTCAGCTAACCACTGAAAATTCATTATGCAATCAAAACTAGATTACAAAACACACACCAACAATGTTGATCTTGAACCTCTAAAGAACACACAACACTCCTTGGCAATACCACAATTTCCAGAAACCCTTTTTGAAACGGACTTACACACAATTACAGTATTCAAAGAAGAAAATAGAATACATATGGGCTTTACAAAGCTGTAATACAAATGAATAAAAAACCCAGATCCTACTTCACACACAAGCAATGATCCAAAAGCTCTTTATTTTCTCTTGAAAACATTTTTGATAAATTATCTTTCTTGTTCTTTTTAAATGATCTCAAAACAATCTTTATATAGACTTAAAGAAGTGGTTAAAACTGTTAGATCATTAATCAAAAGCAGTTAGAAAATTTAAAATCAGTTTGGAATTCGTAACAGAATTTTGTTAGAAAACAACTGATTGATTTGAAAAACAACTAATTGATTTATTTTTTTGTTAGGGATTTCACATAAAACAACCAGTTCTTTTATTGAAATAACCAACTCTTTTTGCCTTACAGAAAAGACAAAAGAAAGCAAAGCTTTTTCAAAACCTTTGAAAAACACTAAGTGCCTATCAATCAGTTATTTCGACAAATCAACTGGATAAAAAACTTGATGTAGTCACAAGACCTTGAACAACAACTTTTTCAACTGATTGAAAGCTCGAAACAATTGACTAAAATTCACACAGCTTTTAGAAAACACTTCTTTCAAAAGAGATAAAGAATCAAGTGAACTTGGATCAATACTAGATGTGAATTGACAACTCAAAATCTACTAAATAACACACATAAACACAGCAGCAAGTTCTTCAAGTCTTCAAAGCAAATTTGGAAGCATCAAAGCACCTTGTTCAACAGACTCTTGCAATTAGGATGCGTTGATGGAGATGCAGTTTGAAGAGAAACTTAATCAAATTTGGCAATCCTTGCAACAAGAGTTTGATGAGAAGTTAGAGTCCTTTCATTCTTAACAATAGACTCAGGGAAAACCTACGTTTCTTGAGGTTGTTCGAGTGAGCACAAAAGGGAGTTGTATTGTTGTTGCATATCCATCAGCGGATCGTACTCACACTAGAAAAAAACCAATGTGAGTTATATGTTGAAGATAATCTCCCACATTTAGTCACACTTGGATGACAAATAGAGGGAGGGTTAACCATTCGTGGTGTCCCTTTACAATTTGATTGGACGCGAATGGTGGTTGATGAAGCTTAAGATGCTACTGCTTGGGTGCTTTACTTATTATAGAGGTTCAATTGGTGGGGGATGTTGTAGACACATTTTTGGCATGGCTTACACATCTAGTAAAACCAGTCTCAACACAACCATATGTATTACATTGTGTTATTTTCTATTTAGTTATTATTGTTATAATTTCTATCAATGTTGAACTAGAATTTTGCCTTTATTTAAGATCATATCCGTCATGGTAAGTACATTATGGGGAACCTACTAGTGATGATGATGTCGTGGTAGAAGTTGAAGATGATCCAATATCGTAGCTTCTAACCATATTACCCAGGTTTTTAAGGAAACCATTGCAGGTACATTGGGATAAAAACGTATTTGAAGTTGATACTAGTGTTGTTCCTCTATACACTTCCTTACTAGACACATTGGAGGTTGTTGGGAGAACCTCCATGTTAAACATTTCAGGAATACAACTATGTGTTATGTTAGTCATTTAATGTTGTCTATGATTTCCATATTATAATAATAACATTTAACTTATAATTCATTATGTTATGTTCATAGATAAATTGAGTGTGGACCAAGACAAATAAGAAATATATGGATTTCTTGAGCCTCAATCCATCTAGAGATCTTGGAACACAAAGGTTCAGGTCCAATAATACATGCAAACATGGATGAGTGACTCCTAGAGACATATTTACTTGGCTCCATACATTACATGGTTACTTTTCTAACTTGTATTTTTTTAATATTGGTAGTTATATAATTAATTATTTGTCATTCACCGTAGGTCTCATTGGTAGTTGATTGTAATTACTCTTAGGGATTACATAGTAGTGTGATTTTATTTGGTCTACCTAAAACCCAACTAGAAAATGAAAAGCTTATTCAAGGATAAATTTTACATTTTTCATTATATTGCAAGTATAAATATATTTGGACTAACATATATCTTTTCTTTAATTAGAGTTGTGGTTGGCATGAACATTTTAAGTGGAAGGCGTGGAACAAGGTCCCTACAATTGATCTACCCTAAGGTTAGGCATATTTTAATACATATAATAATCACTTTATATCTAAATTGTACAAAATTAATTGTTGTCACCTCTTTCTCGTTGAATGTGACTAATACGTGATGTACTAGAAAAAAGACATTATTTGGACGGGTATTATTGACTCCTATATTGAGATAACACATAGAATTATTTATATTTTACCTTTATGATGACCACATAGTCACATGTATAAAATGTTTCAGGTCATCAATGAGCAATCTCCACTATCCTAGGATGACATCCAAAAGCTGAGAGAACAATGGACTACTTTCCTTCTCCAGCATAGATAATATAGTTTTATATTCTTGTTCTTAAATTTTTTAGGTTAGATTAGAGGATTTTATATAGAATTTTTAGTTGAAATATTTATCTATTGTTATTAAGTTGAAATATTTATCTATTATTATTAAGTTGAAATATTTTTCTATTGTTATCAAGAATCTTCTATATTTCACGTTTTGGTTTAAAGCTAAAACTTATCTTTTTTTTAAAAAAAATGAAAAATTTATGTCAAAACATGCACTATCTAACGTAAATTTTGGACAATTTTTATTTGTTTTTTATTAGAAATCTAATCAATTGTGCGATAACTCTTGATTTGTTAATATTTTTCTAAACTAATTGTATCTCCTAAAGGTTTTTGTTGTTCTTATTTCTTAATTTTAATATAGATTTTTATTTTCTTTGTTAAATAGTTGTTTTGACAAAATCTATGTTAATTTTGTATTATTAGATAGAAATTTTGTTTTTAAGACTAATCTAGTTGTCTTTCGCTTTGTAGAAAATAAAATTCAAGATAAAGAGTGATGGAGTATAAGAGAATGCATTTTCAGTGCCACATTAAACACAAGAAGTGAAGGAGTCAAGGGAAATCAAAGCTAAAGTTTTAGACTATATAAGTTGTAGCAGTTGTATAGTTTAGTAGAAATTTTGTTTTAAGGCACTTTTGTAAATTCCCTTCCTGCAGCGGGCCCTAGCCAGTTCAACTTCCTTGACCCGTGGCTTAGCTTGAGTTAAACTCTATAAATAGGCTTTAGATAACTCAGTTTTTAACACAACACTCAACAAAAGTTTCAATTTCAAGTTTTCTAGTTTTGATAGTTTTATAGTTTTCATGTTCTTCTTTTTTAATGTAGTAGACACTCGATATGGAAACATTTGCTTTGATGCAATTTGCACGCCTTTAACACATATTTGACTTTTCAAATTCTTCCTTTATCTATATGAATTTAAACATTGAGGCTTTGATAATTCTTGACTTGAATCTTTCTCTTTTCAATAATGTTCATTATCTTCTTTATGATAGAATCTCAAATAGGAAAAATTCATATATAAACCTTTAATGCATCATACCATTTCTTTGAATTTCGAAACATCTTTCTCTTTGCAAATATTTGTTCTTAATATCTTGAAATTACTTCAATCTTTATTAGTAAAAATATTTTTTTTCAACTTTGTAGCTCAATAAGGAAACTTCAGATATTAGCTTCATACACGTCTTTATGTTCCTTTAAATATTTCTGGAAACATTATAAGTATCAGTAAACAAAATAATCATTATAATAAATCATGAGTATCACTAAAACAACATTTTTTAATATTTTGAGTTATCTAGACCTTCTATTTTATGATTTTAACAATAAATGCATTTTTAAACAATTTCTAAGTTACACAAGATTTAAACATTGAAGTATAATTAGATTTTTTTTTTATAAAAGATCTCATGTTAGACATCACTATGAAACTTGACATCTCAGCTAGGTTGATACCTCAAGTATCAACAATCATCTATCACCACATGAAAAAAGTATTATTAAAAAAAAGGAAAAAAGAAAGAAAGAAAGGAAATATAAGCAAATATAGGGGGACTAGACCAGAACCCATATATAAAAAACCTAAGAAAAGCGATACTTAGGTAATCTATACCTATTAATCAATAATTCTAAGAAAGGACTAGATGAAAGCCTATTATATCAATGAAATTGTTCTCTATGAATAAACCTTAAGTTAGCAAGCTTGTCAACACATGCATTTCCTTCATGAAAAATGTGAAAAATCCTAAACCTGATTTTCCCACAATAATCAAGGAAAGTGTTCCACCTATTACGAAGAATCCAAGGAACATTAGTCATAGCAGTAAATGTAGCACAAACCAAGGCAAAATCACATTCAAGACATAAACTAGTAAGACCCATTTTTTTAGCTTCTTGAATGACATGTATGACTCCATAAAAATCAGCAACCAAAGTAGTTTGAATATTAAGGAAAGTAGAGATACCACCAATAAACTCCCTCATATTCCCATGGAAAATACCACCATATGCAGCAATACTAGGAGAACCCCTAACAATACCATCAATATTAATTTTAACCCAACCTGGTGAAGAAAACTCCCATCTAACAGGAAGAGGATAAGAAACTTTACCACTACGAGTATTAATATCAAAGAACTTAAGCACATTAAAGTCAAACATATCATTCCTCATAGAGCTTTTAGATGAATTACTTACTAGGCAAGTGAAATCCTTAATGGTGAAAATGGTCCTGGAAAGATCAATCTTAACCTGAAATCTAGCATAATTTCTCATACACCTTATCATCTAAATAGAGAAGGTAAGCACAACAAGTTTAATCAAACTAACCATATGACTACCACCACTCTTAATAAAATAAAGTAGATCATCCACATTAGAGAAATGAGAATTAAGAAAAATTTGTCAAACCCAACTCCAAATATACAAAGCATTAGGACATTTAAAAAATAAATGTTGAATAGATTCTTCTTGCTTTCACAAAGTGTACACACAAAACATATATGCAAACCTTTGTACTGAATGTGTTGATCCATAGGAAGCTGCCTATAAAAAACTTTCCAAAGTAACAGAGTTTTGGAAGGAGGAATATATTGAGACCAAATGATCTTACCCCAACCACAAGGAACTCTTGGGTCCAAGAAAAATTTCTTAGCGAATCTGAGAGTGAAATGATCAGAGTCTTCTAGAATCCAATTAGGAGTATCCTGTTCCTGCCTAATCATGATATGTTAAAAAATGATTCTCCTGTTGTAAAGTCAAGGGAATAATCCAATCACTACCATTCCAAAATTAGGAAACTGTAGTCACCAGGATTCTAGAACCATCAGGAACCCTTACAATGTTTGATAAACAAGTAGAAGAACATCATTTATCATTCTAGAAATTAATAACAGTACATGTACCAATAGTCCAAGAGGTATGTTCAAGAATAGTGTCATAAAACTGTTTAATCCCAAGCCAAATAGAAGAAGATCTATAAGCCAATATGAGTTGTTACTTAGATTTAAGAACTCTGACTTTCAATAGAAGAGACCAAGGCTTATTACTATAAGAAAAGTTCCAAGTAAGCTTGAAAAGGTAAGCATTTTTTTAACACTGGAGTTTATTAATCTTCAACCCTCATTTTCAAGAGGAGAACATATCTTAGTTCAATTAACCGTAGATATGTCTTTCTTCATAATATCACCAGTCCAAATAAAATTTTTGCTCCACTGCTAAACTTGCTTAAGAATAGAAGCAAGTTATTTATAAACATTAAAACTATAAGCAAGGAAATCAGTAACCATAGTATTAACCAATTGGATCTGACCCATCATGCTAAGAGATTTCCCTTTCCAAGACATAAGCTTCAATTTGACTTTATCAACCAAAGTGTGAAGAAACCTAAGTTTGGGAGCACCAACAAAGATAGGCACCCCTAAATAATTAAAAGGTAAAAGACCACAACTACAAGAAAGATGACATTGAATTTTTGTAATGAATCTTGCAAAATTATCCATGGTGAAAAAGTTAATTTTAGAATTGTTAACATACTGACCAGAAAAATCACCATATTTTTGAAGAAAAATACTCAAATTTTTAAGAGACTTATTATTCGCTCTGCATAAAACAAATATATCATCAACATGTAAAATGTGAGAAGGAGCGATATAACCTTTAGGGCTAGCCATATGCATAATCCTCTTATCATTCACAAGCTTGGAAATGTCTATACTCATAACTACCTCCACAAGACAAAAAAGTAAGGGAGATAAAGGACCACCTTGTCTCACACTTCTACTACAAGGAAAAAAGCCCACCGAATTTCCATTTATCCTAATAGAAAGCATTGTTGATCAAGGAATTGTGCTAATCCAACTAAAAAATCAAGGATGAAATCCAAAATGTTTCAAAACCAACAATAAGAAATTGTAACTCTTAGTGTCAAATGCTTTATGAATATCAACTTCTTAAGTCACATTCCTCTTCTAACCTTTTTAGAAAGCATGTTAATAGCATCAGAAGCAATACCAATACAATGATGAATTTGTCTGCCCTGCACAAACCCACATAGCAAGCCTAACAACAAACAATGGGTCTGAAATCTTTAATGGAATCAACACCTTAAATATTAGGAATGAGGGAGATCACATTATTATTCATTCCAGGAAGAATATAGTTTTGTTTAAAAATATTGTTGAACACCCACCGTGGGGCTCGAACCCATGACCACAAGGTTAAGAGCCTTGCGCTCAACCAACTGAGCTAGACAGGCTTTCTATAAAACATAATTAAATTTTAACCTATATATATTTCTACAAAATATATTTCAAAAAACTATTTAATATGGAAAATATATGCTTTGTTTTTCAAAAAACTTTCCAATTGAAACATTATTTATTTAAAAACTTTTTAATACAATTTTAAATTTAATTATTAAGGCACAATTGTATCCAAAATAGCTTATAATCAATAAGGAAAACATTTTTCATTCACAAAACATTAAAGTACATAATATTTCATATTTCCATTGTGCTCTCTTTTATGTTTCCAATTATGAAAACTTTCTAAACTTATTCAATCATTAATCTTATTTGAAAATTGTGTTTCATATGAATTAATATCAACAAATAAGATTTGAAAACAATCACGCAGTGTCAAAAAGTAACCTAGGAATGTAAAAGTTAAGTATAATCACTTCTTGATATGATAAACGTAGAAGAAGAAGTGATTGCATATCACATGCAAGCTCTAGTGATCGTATATCACGTGCAAGCTCCAGCGATCGTATATCACGTGCAAGCTCTAGTGATCGTCCAGTGTGTCTATGAGCATTGTATTGTTAATCTTTTCTCATGCTTTGAAAGCATCTACCTTTATATAGTTTTCAAGATCGTCTAATGAGATTGTCTATAATGTTTTAGTACTATGAGACCATCTGTCGTGTTTCTTCATAGTTGGAAGCTGGTCAACTTTTCCACTCTGAATGTTCTCTTTAGAACATATAAGTACTCAAAGATTGTCCATTACTAAGATGAAGACTAGGTTGTTTGGTGTGATTTTACTAAATTGTCTAATGTATCTTTTCACTGTGAGATCATCTAATGAGTCTTGTTCATCTTTCTTATTTAGAGTGAGTTTTGCTCATCTTTCTTATTAAGATCATCTTGTGTTGAGATAAAGACCAGATTGTCTGATGCGTTCAAGATAACACTTCCTTCTAAATCATTTGGTATGTAGTGCATCAATAAATCATCTATTAAGATCTTCTATTTTAACCATGTGTCATAGGATCGTTTGTCGAGATATTCTATTATCTGTTCATAAGTAAGCTTCATTATAAATCATAACACACCTTATAGACTATCATATTACGAGACCCTCAAGTGGGTATTAAAGTATCTAGCTAGTTATAGATTGTCTAGCGACTTAACAAACCTTGATCAAGAAAACCATAAAAAAACAACAAATTATAGAGCATATATTGGAATAAAATATCTTAAATACAATCACCATGACAGCAACTCACATTATGAGCAAAACAGGTTGATTACCTCAATAGAGAAATGTTGAACAATGCTTGAATTTCGATCTTAAAAAATTTTTCCAAAGAAAACTATTCCTAAAGTATTTTTAGCTTCTGAAATTTTGTAATTCCATTTTGTTTCAAAAAGTTCATGTATTTAACCATAATCTAATCAATTTAGAAAGGCAAATGTGGTATAATCAACTAGGTGAAAACAATTTTAGTCAATTAATTAATCTAAAGTGTAGAATAGTTCAATTGATTATTTCAATTAGTTAAAAGGCATTATCTTGAAATCTCTTCAACTCACCTTTTATTAATGATTTCAATTAATTGATTTGTGTTTCAATAGATTAAAACACAAACTAGCTTTTTCACAAAGGTTTCAAAGATTTTAACAAATTGAAATCTCACTTTAATCGATTGAAATGTTTAAACATATATTTTCATACAATTATCAACATTTCAGTATATTAAAATATCATTTTAACTTATTAAAATTATTTATTCTTCATTAAAAAATAATTAAAATAAGTTTGAATCAATTTCATGCAAGATCAAACATTTCCAATCCGACACAACTCCCTTAAACAAGAATAATATGAATAATTAAATTTTCTAGAGACATTCTTCTAGGAGAGATTGTAATCATCAGATCAAATCTTGAAGCTTTAATAAATATAAATTTTTTAACCAAGTTTATGGGATTATGTCCCTTAATTTTTTTATTTTGGTAGTTTTACTGTATGATATAAAATTTCCTTGTATGTTTGATAAAGGTTTAGAAAAAAAAAAAAAACTTTCACTTTTCAGCTATTTTTTTTTTATCAACAATACGTTATTTATACAAAAATTAGATGTTTGCGACATTATCTGAAATATAGTAAAAATATTCTAAAAAATTAAGTCACTTTTGAAGATATAAAAAATTATTATTTGTAATTTTTTTTAGTAACTTATTTTCGGTTTTATATACATACGTATTTTATAAGTAAAAATTGATTTTTTAAATATTTAAACAAAATTGATTATCTTAAAAAAAAATTAAAAAAAAATTAAATTTAAATACAAAACGAATATGATGATAACCAATAATAAATAAAATCAATTATACATGTAATTAATTATTAAAATAATATACCTTTTGCAGTTTTTCTGATACCTAAACCTTAAACTCCCTTAAGTCTACATCATTGCTTTATTTTGAATTTTTTGACTAATAGGTGAAGAGTGGAACCATGTAGCAGACCTTTTTTTCCAAGCAGAAGACCGCATGCCATTGTTGATTTATGTGGAGAGGGTACACACTGTCAAATGACAAAAACACCCTTAATAGACCTAATCTTAGTAGACCGGATTTGGATTCTCAAACACCATCAAATATCACGGCAATTACATTGCAGACCTGCCACTACTGCCAACGCCTAAACCTTCAATCATCACTTTAATGCATCCAAACAAACCTTGCCATTTTTGAACCCTAAACATGCTCTTTATTTTCTCTTAGTTTTCCGTTAGTCTGCGGACATATTATTATTATTAGGAAAAATAAAATAACATAAAATTTTTGGATATTAAAATTAGCAATATTAACAAGTTTAAAATTAAAAATTAGGAGATTTATTTATGTATGAGTTAATTTTAATTAATACAAAATGTAATTATTTTGTTCTAAAAATTTGTATGAAATTTTTTCTCCAAATAAAAGTTTCTTTAAACTATTAGAAAATCCAATAGATTTGTGGAATATACTGTGTATTCATATATTAGAGATAATTCATGTTATAAATTATGTGTTTGATCTTAGCATATATAGAACCATTTAAAATCACATAAATGTATTAATATTAAGGATTAGTCTTTATCCTATTGACGACTGAAAACTTATTACCAGAAAAAAATATTAGAACTTTATGTAAATGGACTCACCTTTAAATCATGGCTTGGCTGCCAATTTGATTAATTGAATAAATCCAATCATGCTGAGATCCTTGTTTAACTTTTAATTATAATAACCCAAACGCACGACCATGAACTGCTGCCAATAATTTGGTCCCGATCTCATGGTATCAACTACAGTTATTAGCGGGTATAATGCAGAATCTGTGAAAAATAATAATAGGAGTGAAATAGGCTTTTGTAGTTCTGATTTAGTTATGTTAATGTTTAATAAAACTGTTTAATTGTTTTTATTTCTAACTTTAAATTGATTTTAATATTTAGTTATTTGAACTTTCTAACATAAAAATATTGAATTATTATACTAATAGAATTGATTTAATTTGAGGTTTTACTTCATTAATATATTATAAATAATAATTTTTTAAAAAAATTAAAAATATATCTACAGAATTTATTTTAATCATTTTTATATTATAAATATTTGAATAGTTTAAAATTTAAAAAAATCAATTTTATTATAACCCAAAAATCAAAATCATATTTAACCCTCTTAAAAAGCAATGCATGATATAAAATTTAGTTTTGTGTATTAAGTTAATCAGTACATTCTTAAACATTAGAAGTTAAATACACATTATTGCTCTTTTAGTTTTTAAAAATTCTATTTACCTTTTAATAACTCTCAGCTGGGGAAGGAGAATGAGATTCATCTTACCCTATAATCGCCACAGTTTTATTCTTAATTTATTAAAATAAAAAAGCTAAAAGACACGACAATGCGTATTTTCCCACAGGTAATAACTAACTGTATAACATAACGGAAGATCAAGGTCCCAATTCGGTCAAGGAACATTTTCCTCCGACTCCCACTTAAACAACAGTTAACTAAAACAGAAATTTAATTCATTTCCATTTTAATTTAATTAGAAAGAAATTAAAACCGCTGCAGAAAGGACTGAGCGGTTAACATCCCTGACCGTAAAAATAAAAAGTCACAGATTTTCTTTTTCCGTCTGTTTACTGGGAAAGTGACCAAGAATGAAAGTAACGGAAATTTCAAAAAGTGATGATTCTCATTCTCCGGTCGCAAACAACAGCGTTAAAAATATCTTCGCCTTTACAGTGACAGAACAACAACAACCAGAAGAAACCGAACCAAAGAAAACAAAAATTACAAACCCTAAATTTTCGGTGCCTCTTTCTTCTCAATTTACTAATGTGTATTTACAGCGCAACAAAACCAGCAAAAGATCCAGCCAATTCACGAGCCACGTATTTTTTTTTTCATTTATTTTTCAGGAGAATTCTTCAGGCGAGAAGTTAACGAGCTCGGAGACGTCAGGCGCGTCGAGGCCAAGGCGGAGCGCGTGGAGTACGCGCTCAAAGTCGAAGACGCGGCACGGTAACCGGAGCACGCCTTTCTGCTCGTAGCCGTATTCCTGCGCGGATTCGTTGAGTAGTTTCACGAAGATAGGGTGATTGAGGAGCTCAGCGCACACCACGAACCTCTCCATCTCGTCGCCGACGTAGATCGGCACGTGCCCCTCCGGAACCACCGCGGAGGAGCGTCGGATCTTGGAAGCGCGGAATGACCCCGCCCGGAGGCGCCGCCGGCAGCCCCTGGACGAGGAGGAGGAGGAGGAGTCGGAGCGGAGGAGCGTGTAATTTGAGGAGTCGGCGACGCGCGAGAGGCGACGGATCAAGTGCTTCATATCAGAAAAGTAGAAATAGTGTTGAAGAGGTGTAGTGTGAGTGAGTGGAACAGAGGAAGATGTTGTTGGTTGAGGTTGTGGTTGGAGTGGTTAAAGATGGATAGAAGAGTGTGTATATATATGGGTGAAGGGTGGAATGGGAATTCTCAAAAGAGAGTGTACACAATGAAAAGGTGATGATGCGAGAAGTCTGGGAGGTACAGGTAAGCGTACTTGGCAGGTACAATTGGTAAGGGAGAAAGAAATGAGTAAAATAATTAAATAAAATATAGTTAAGTAATTGATGGAAATAAAATGTGGTTTATTAAATGTTATGAAAGAAAATGAATGAGGTGTGGTTGGGTTTATTTATTTATTTATTATGGTGGCCATGAATTTATTGTTCGGTTTTTGCCTTTGGCTTTTGTCAATGTGTGTCTGCAGTGAGTGTTGGATTACCACGCGAGTGGAGCGTGTGGGACGGGGACCCGTATCGGTATTATTGATTGTTTGGCTGAATTTTTGAATATGTTTTTTACGTTCATATTTTTTATTTAGAATTAAATAAAGCTTTTCAACCTTCACATTCACCATTTTTTCCCGGAAGGTTTTAAAAAATCCCCAAATGAACAGGCGACATTATATTCTTTCAAATAGAACCTTCTACTACGGTGACAATTCACATATGCTCGGAAATCTCATTGAAATGAGGAAAGGAGAAAAAAAAATTAATAGTAGAGAAAACTAAAATAAAATAATTAATTAAAAATATTCAGAATAAATTTTAATTATTTTAAGAGAGGGAAGAAAATAAAAAAGTGTAAGGTTAAAAAAATTTTAGTCTTATAATATAATTTAGTATTAAATTTGTGATTACTGGTTTGTTGAAAAATAAAAAATAAAAATTTTAACGAAAGGAAATATAACTATAATTTTGGACTTTTGAATGAAAAATTAAATACAAGGTTTAAATAAAATAAATATTATTTTGGTGATGTAAAAAATTTGATGTAAAAGTTTATTAATTCTTTTTTTTTTATCTATGATCATGATAAGTAATTTGTTTGATGTTCAAAAAGATATAAAAGGAATTTTTAATATGTTTAAACGATAAGATTGATTGAAATTATTATTAAAAAATATATTTGATATTATAAAATTATTGATAAAAATTTAAAATGATTAATTATGATTATAGGGTTAAAATTATAATTTTGAAATGTTAAATTAATATATAATCCATAATTTGAATGAAACATTTTTTAATATAAAATTTATTTTATATATTTACTAAACTATAATAATAGTAATATTTGGAAAAAATAATTTATATACAGAAAATTTGAATATTTAGTGATGACTAATTAAAACTTAATTTATTTGCTAATTGGAGGTGAAATGACAGAAAATACTAGGGGTGGCAAAGCGGGCTGGCCCACCCCGCATAGGCTCGCTCTGCACTTGGTCCGCCCCGCAAGAAGAATGCGGGTTGGATTCTTTGCCCCACCTCACATAAGGGCCAGCCCACGGGTTTGCAGGCTAGTCTGCATTCGTTTTTTTTTTAAAAAAAAATTCAAAGAAAATATTTTTTACTTTTAGCTCTTGAAAAATCGTCAAATTGAACCTATATATTTGTTACTATCAAATATCAATATTTTTTTCTTCCATTTCAAACATAGTCAAACATTATTAATTCAATTAAGATAAATATCAATATTCTTCCATTTCAAAAACATTAAAAATAGCTAATTCAAAAGTATTAAACATAAACACCACTACAATTAACATAGTTAATTCAAAATTTTTTTTTTTTTCTTGTCCAAGTTGTCACTGTCAAGCCCAACCTAAGTCAACATACAAACCTTTTTTTTTGCGGGCTAGCGGGTCAACCCACCCCGCCCCGCTGTTGGCCTACACGGGCTGCGGGTTATGCAGGGCGGGCTAAAGCGGGTTAGCGGGTTGAAAATCTAAGCTCGCCCCGCGTTTTTGACTAGCGGGCCGTAGGCCAACCCGCATGGCCCGTCCCGCATTGCCACCTCTAGAAAATACATAATAATTATGATTTAAATGAAACAGATACATGTTTAATCAAATGTGGATCGTTTTTGTGATGATGGTCAATGAAGTATTGTCTTGAATCATTTCATCTAGTATTCCCAACTGTAAATCTTTTGATTTGGACAAATAGTATAATTAAATATTGGCGATTGTTTCTTCATCCACACACTTAGGTTAAGAAGTTAGTATTTTTTTAACTTTTGATATTTTGTTAGAAAAGAACGAATGACTTGTCTAAATCAAGAAATAGTGATTTGATTTTAAAACTTTTCAGAAAAATTCGTTTTTCTTGAAGTCTTTTTAAACTAAAAAATTGAATGTAGTTAAATTGGAAACAAGATTGGATTATAATGCAATAAAAAAAGATAAAGAAAGAAAAATTACACAAAAAAATAGATGTCGATGGTTGATTTTCGTAACTTGTTTTAAGTTTTCGTATTGGAGTACTCCTGATATGTTGTCAAATAACTTCTTTAAAGAGTAATTGTGTGGGATTGTCATTGTTCTAAGGTTACAACATTCGAGTTAGACAGTAATCATGTGGACTTTCCATTATTGTGGCTCATTGAATAAGTTCTCCATAGTAGATTATTGCGTTAGTGGAACTCATGGGGTTTAGATTTATGGAAGAGCTTCCAATGGGTGAATTTGAAAGCCTCATAATTTCTTCTATAAACTCTGTTAACTTGGAATATTGTGAAAACAAGTCAAAACACAAAAAGGGAAGGTTGAATTGTGTTTTCAAACATTTTGAAAATGTTCAAATAGTGTTTGTTGATATATAGTCAGATTGTTAAGGCAAAAAATCTAACACCCAGGATTTTGATTAAGTACTAAAAACAATTAAGTATAAAACATGATCATACTTTGTTTGTAAGATGAGAGTTTTATGAAAACAACAGATCATGCAATATACAAGTGTTTTGTCTGATAGACGATATAACACTAAGCTAATTTTTATCACATTTGATAACATGCATAAAATACCACACAATAAACACATAGACTAAGCTAACCTCATACTTCAATAACTATTTATATGCTTATCTTATGTTGTAGGTGATGTTCCTTTGCCAAAGGGACTCGTTAAAGCATAACCAAGTCAACATAAAAATATCTCTTGGAGTTCAAGCTAAAGCTACCTCTTCTTTGTTATTCCCAAGCACTAAGCATTGGAACTCTGGAAAGGATATTTGCTTCTTACGTTTATACACGAATAAGCAAGATCAAAGCAAGGCACACTGCTCAAGAAAAATATTGGAGAGAAATTGACCAATCTTAAAGAATCTCTCTTCTTCTGAGTCTTGTAAATAATTGTATAGACTAGTGTAAGACTTTATTAGGACCTTGTATTTTGGACAAAGTAGTCTAGGATTTTATTTTGGGCCTTGTATTTTGGGCCAATGCCTATTATAGGTTAAACAACATAACCGTAACAGAGAGAAAGCACATCCTAGGTCTACAAAACCCTAACTTGGGTGCCAAGCTAGGGTTTAAAAGATTCGGGGGCCAATATAGGGTTAAAATCCTAGCTTGCACCATAAGCTTCTCCATGTACCTAGGGATTTGCTTTGCTTTCCTTTCACTTTTCTTTTAGATGGTTTATGGTTAGAGTTTGGGAAGCTTACTTAGCAAGTTTCCTTTCTTATAAATAGGAGGCTCATGTACTCATTTTCCAACTTTGAATTGGACAATGAATAGCTGCTAAAAATTGTGTTAAGCTAAATTGTTCTTAACTCTCCTTAGGTTAACATCACTTCTAAGAATTTTGCCTAAGAACCTTTCAAGAGGTGGTCTAACCTCTTTTATATTCAATTTTTTTTTTCACACCAAATAACTTTCATTCAACTATGTTCCTTATCCAAAAGCTTTTGCCTCATCCTTCATGTTCTTCCAAGTTGTGGATCAATCCAAAAGCAGGGAAGAATGTCATAAAAAATGATAAAAAAAATGATCAATCTCCCCAGCGCATGGAACCAAGGCTAAGAGGATTAACTCCAAAGAACAAGGATTGGAAAACCTCAAGAACGCTAAGCACCAAGGCATGCACTAAGCAAATTAAGGTCAAAGATGGATCAGATTTACAGAGTTTAAAAGGATGAAAGAATCCATAAAGGCTGAGCGAAAAGAGTCTTTTATGATGAAGAAAACCTAAATTCGATTGGGAAAGGCTTGAAGCTGACCTGAGCCAAAAAGGTTCTTCAAGGCTAAGAAAAACTTAAATTCATTGAGCTTGACTTGGAGCAAATCCAAAGCCCAAGTTTCTTCATGATTAAGAAAGAATTTCGCTAGCTCAAGCTTGAAGTGAATCTCACCCAAGCCAAAAACCTTAGATTTCGCTAAAGCTCAAGAAAGGCTTTGAGCCAAAAGTTTCCTTCATGGAGCTCCTTACTAAACTTTATAAATAGAGAGGTCCTGATACTTCATAGGCATGTTCAAATGGAGGCCAATCATAGGCAGAAAAGCATAGCCAAAGCTGGCATACAACATACATGGACCCAAATTTGTTGTTCTTAGCCACTAATCTTTGAGCTTTCTTGTACGATTTACCATGAATTTCTAAATTTATCTTATTGGGATTAGAGAGAAATATAATATATTTTCAGTTGTTGTTATTTATGAAAGCTTTTTTCTAAGATTTAGTTCTTTTGGTTTGATTGAATGCTTAATGCTTGGTGTGTGAGGACCCACTATTTATGCCTATAGAACTTGAATGATGTCGAGAGGCACGTTCATGTATATGAACCTTTTCAAACCAACCAAGTACATCAATATCTAGGAACGAAATTGAGTACTTCGCTTGAATTGTTCCATCTTAATGCAGAAGCAGGATATTGTACATCTAGGAATTAATTATTATAGTTTGTTGTTCTAGATCACCATGATCAAGGGATTGACTTGGTTTGGGCACAAGAAACAATGAACTTGAATAAACATAACATTTGTAAGTAACAACAACAAAAGAGATTTACAAAATTAATTCAATTCTAACACTTGTTCTAAATTGTTAACCTTCTCCTTTATTTGTATCAAGTTTCATCTCACTAACTATAGTATTAAACCCTAAACCAAATTATAAAATTAATAAACCCTTTAAAAATTCATTCTAAAAGTTTATGAATGTTCTTAATAGTTAAATTCAACCTTATCTTAAACTCTGACCTTTAATTTCTAACACATTTGACTTTTCATATGAAACTCGTAGATTTCATGATGAATCTTAACTATTTGCAAGGTTTTCGATCGACGTGTATCTTTAGTTATACTTGCCTTTTGATTTCATTATAGGGTTTGATAGAGGAGACTCTCAATAATATTTTGTTTAATATTGGAACACGTCACGTTGTTAAAATTTAGTAACGATGGTTTGTGAAGAAATTTCATGAGTTGAATTTTTACATGTTATTTGAAATTGAATGGAAATGGTTTCTTTGAATGTTGATTTACCATAAGGGAGGAAGGGGAGTAGTTTCAATGGAGCTCTACCTTTATTTCTAGTCCTGGTGGGCCTGGCTTGCAAAGTGGTCATAACGAGATTGTTTGATCTTATGGGAGAGAGAGGAAGAGCCCTCACTCATGGAGTTTGGAGAGGTATCAGACTTTGGAGATATGCTTTGACATGATCTCAACAATTTTGCTGGCTCAGGGTAAGGATTCAAGGTCAGTCTTATCATGGTTATTGGTTTGAGCAAAAACTACAACAAATGCTCTTGACTTGTAGTGCAAAGGGACTCTGGCCAGTGAGGGGATGATTGTGAGATTGTGTGGGGAGCATTATGAGAAAGAAGGTGAAGGGGGAGAGTTATAAATGAGGGTTATGGTGGTGGGATAACCCATTAATAATTAAGGATCAGGGTCTATGATTTGCATTAAAAAAGAGAGATAGAAAAAATGGAATGGTTTATTATAATTCTCATTTTCCAAAGTAAAGAAAGGTAAATTGCTCAGTGGTTTCTGTGTGTGTTTTTCTTAATTTTCTCCCATCTAAAGTTGAATTGACTGGTTTGTTTTAAGTAGAAGGAGAAATGGCGAGTTAATGTCAAATATGAGTGGCATTTAATTTGGCTTTCTTCAGTTCCTTTTCATGTACACAGAGAAGTGGGATGATATATCAGTTAACATGCTTTTTTGGAGGACAAACATTTATTTATTTATTTATTTCTCTAGCTACATTAAGGTAGGTTTAGACCAATTACCAGAAATGCAAATGTTCTTCAGAGTTGGCACATTCCATAAACCTCAACTGAAATTCCTTTACATACTTTTCACAGGTTCAAGTTCCCTCCCACTCTTCATCACCTCTTTTATATTACGTTTCGTCACGGACATCTTTCATTGCCGATTCGTGTTTTTGGGAAAAAAATTTTAGAAAATAATAGTCTCATAATTCAAGTTAAATAAATCAAACTTGTCAAACATTAGAAACTCACTACGATGAGTTTTCCGACATAAACCCGTTAATATACCTTTTTCTCTTCACGTACATATGATCTTCCTATGATTAATGAAGCTCCATCTTCTTCATCTATCCACATAAGTGAAAAGAATCATATAAATAAATTCTTGATACTCCTAGAGAGGGATGGGTGAGTAATTTTGATTAGTGAATCATTTAATTTCTTAGTATATATATTTATTGCTTGAGTTTTTAATTTTATTTCGATTTTGGTTGCCTTATATAGATTTGATCAAGACAAGTTGAAGTTGGATCTATTGCTTCAATTATTCACACTAGCTCACAGTAGGCAAAATCATCATGGAAAAAGTTATCCAAAGGATAAAGGGAGTCGCGGTTTTATATGTTCAAAGTAATAAATTTCAAACTTTAATTAAAAAAATTCTATATATTTTTCTGAAACGTATATAATATAATATATATATATATATATATATTTTATTTGTTATAGTTAATTTAGTAAAAAAATTTATTACCACCTCAACATAATGACATGGCGCAATGTGGGGTACAACTAAAATGTCTCAATTAGTGTAAAAAGCTTGAAAGGATTTAGAGAATAAACCAATTTGGATGTGAGATTCTTCACTTCTTTCATGAGATTTTATCTTTTTCTGTCCTCTTAACCAATGATTTTGAGACTAGAAGATTTTCATCATTTTCTCTCTCTTGAAAAGAATTTGTCCTCAAATCCAATTAATGCTTAGTGACAACAATCTCTATTGATTTATTTATTATTTTCTTTGAAGGTTAATATAACATCAAACAAAAGAGAAATAAGTTTCTTTATAAAAAGAAAAGTAAGACAAGTGCGTCTAACAAAAAGAGTAAAGAAACAACATCCTTTATTTTTCGAAGAGTTTTTATGTGAAAAACTTAGGTTCTTTGAAAAGATTTTTTCTTCACTTTGGTTTTGACTTTGCTTTATGCTATGCAACAACTAGACAAAGTGATTTTTCATAAATTTTTAGAAGACAAGTTAGAATCATGATTTAAATGAGAACAAGCATTTAAAGTATTGCAATCTCCTCTGATGTTTGTAGAAGATGTTATAAGAGACTCTTTCTCTTCTCTATAATGTTCTAACATTTCTTTTTTTTCTTTTTCTCTTCTTTCTTTCTCCTTTTTTTTTTTATCCTTTCTTCCTCCTCTTTTCTTTCTATACTTTCTTTCTCATCTTTTTTTCCTGCTATAAATTTTGTTCCTTTTTCTACAAGTTCTTTTATTTCTTCTCTAAGCTTTTTATTTTTCTCATAAGAAGGCGAAACAAAATTTCTTCTCATGAAAGCCTTTAATTCAAGTCATTTTAATATTTTTTATTTTCTTCTAATTGTAACATCATATTGACTTTGTTTCCATCAAGACATGACTTATTCTTGAAAACTTAAAGTAGCGATGGACACTTTTCTCTTTTCAACTACTTGGTGGCGTTCAAAAAGTTTCTCAACCTTTATCTCCCAATCAAAATATTCTTCAGTATTTTTATTTTCATAGAAGGGAGAAATGTTTACCTTAGGTTCTTTATAATGTTCTTTCTTCTTTGTGAACCCTCTCCATGTTTGCTCCTAGTTTTTCTTTGTGTTTCATGAATTGAACAAACATGACTTTCAAATCTTTATCTCTTGTCCTAACTTCCTCATATATTGTATTCTTTATAGGATTTTGTGGAGGTATAAGTGGGATTCATTTGGGCCTTAATTGAACCTCCATTTGAGCTTGAAAAGTAAACTAAAAATCTTAGGAGGCAAATCAGAATTTCACCAAGAGAAGAACAGAGCTTGGTAACTAGAAAGTCTATAATTTCGTGGAATAAACCTAAAATAGGCTAATTTTGGGCGCTCATGCATGGAGAAGATGTGTGCTTCAAATTGCTCTTATGCAACTACATTTTTGCCTTTTTTTTAGTCTCATGTTCCCAAGGATATAAAACAAGAGGCTTATTCATCTATAAATAAGACATTTGTCCCCTTGTACCACTCAACTTTGAACTTAGTAGATGAGCATTTTGCATTCTTCTTATTCTTTAAGAGTCAACATGAGAGTAATCTTCTCCACTTATCCTTCAAGGATTCTTCCTTGAAAATAGGAATACCGAGTTTCTTTCAAAAAACTTGTGAATTTTAAGAATTTTATCGTCTTCCACTATCGCTTGAAGATGCTTCCATCATTTTGGTATTAAAAGGTCGGACTTGGAGGTCTACATGAGATCAATCCTCCATTTTATTTCCTTATTTTTGTTTCTTGTCTTGTTCTTAGATCCTTTGTATTTAAGTTAGTTAATTTCCTTTTATAATCCATGTCAAATTTCATTTTTAATTGATTCTAATACTAGTTCCATTTTAATTGAACGAATGTCATGTTCTAGGAATCTTTATTAGATGTTTTTACCAGGTTTTATGTCATAGTTTGAATTATTTTTTAATATACTTTAAGTAGCTTTAAATTTATGAATGATTTAAAGTTTTTTAAGTCTTATTTATTTCAAATATTTGTTCATAAATAAAACATAATTGTTTTTTTTTCTTGATTTGAACTCTCCTTTGCTTTTAGTTCCTAAGCAAAATTCTGAACATGACTTGTACAATTTTATTAGTTTTTAGGTATAGGCCAAGACATTTTTTATACATTTCCTTCAACTTTTAAGTTGAATATTTGATTGAACATGACTTCTTGTACAATTGCTAGCTTATTTGGAATAGATTTTGAACCTAAGTTTTGAATTGTTTGCAAAATTGAGTATAAAAAATGAAATTCAAAGCCTCTTGATTTGAAAATAGCAAGAAAATTATGAGAAAAAATTAAATACTAAAGGTCGAAACATATAGAAGCCAAAGAAAAAGATTAGGAAAACTTACACATTAATCCATACTTTTAGAGTCTTATGCTTGCTTTTCTAGTTGATGATATTACTTGATTTGTGTGTAAAGCAGCTTTGAGTGAAATTTCTTTTTTCTTTCCAATTGATATTGTAGTTGTATTTTGTTAAATGTTCATGATTCAACTTGCTTTAATTTTTGTTTCAACACTCGTATTTGATAAGTACTGAATTATAGTTATTTTCACATATCATTAGGCCTTAAAATTATGTAGAAAATATGTAAAAAGTAGTGAAAACATGCCAAGGAACCTCCAACTCTAGCTACACATAAAGACAAAGAAGAAAAGAAGAAATTTGTAGAAAAATAAACAAACAAGGATGGAGCAACAAAGCCAATCCACCCAGCGCATGAATAATGACTCAACAGATTAAGTCCATAGAGAAAGCTCGATGAAAAACTCTCAAAATGTTGAGCACATCAACTTACGCTGAGCGAATTTACACCAAAACAACTAAAGAAGTTCAAAGATCAAAGGGTTGAGCAAAGACTAAAAGAGTTTAGCGAATTAGCATCCTTAACCATGAAAAAAACCCAATTTCGCTCAGAAAGGGCTTAAGCCATTATGTACCAAATTTGGAAACAATGAGATTTCACTTGAAGCTTAAGCCAAGCCAATTTTTTCATAAGGAAGAAATGTCAATGTTGGGCCCAAGGATTTCATAAAGATGAAGAAAGCTAATCTACTAAGCGAATTAGCCTGCATTGAGCAGAAGAATGAATCCCTTTAAATCCAATTCAAAAAATCTATAAATAGGACCTTAGGCAACATTCAAAGCTTTAAAAGGTCTCGAGAAATCGAGAGGCATCAAGAGCCACTGAGAAACATTGAGAATATTTGAGAAATCAAGTAGAAAAAGGATCAAGTGAGATCCTAGAAGATGCTTAGATATATAGATTTTGCTTGTTTAGGCTCAAAGAGTCTGAACTTCATAATCAAATCAAGCTATTAGGACAAAGCCTCAGAAGAAGTGAAGATTGATCTCTAGAGGAGGAAATCTTGGAGTCAAGTTGGTCACCAAATTCAAGGATCCATGTTTGTTGTATTTTAGCTTCTTATACTAGAAATCTCACTGTAAGATCTTATCATGAGTTGCTAAATTTTTTTTATTGGGATTGAATGGCAATGTGATATTTTTGGAGCTATTGTTGTTTATAGATGCATGTTTTTCTTTAACATTTGAAATCTTTGGGTCTGGTAGTGTGTTTCATGCTCAATGGTGAGGAACGACCAGTGATTGTCCATAGGGCATGAATGAGGTCAGAAGACGATTTCATGTTTCTGAACCTTATTCATCCAACCATAAGATTCAATGGTCGCAGAGCACGAAGCTAAAACTATGGTGAACTGTTTCATCTTTATGCAGAGATAAGTCATAGCAATGACTTATTGCTCTAGATAATCTTGCGCGAGGATTCGACTTGGTTTGGCCAAAACAAGAGCATGGAGTTTGAATAAACATTGCATTTATGAATAACAATAACAAAGGAAATTCACAAAGCTATTTCAATCTCAACATCTGTGTTATATTGTTAATTCCTTGCTTTAATGATGTTTCCTAACTTCACCTCTCGATCTAAATATCTAGTATTATTATTATTATTAACACTTTATTGTTTATAAATATTATATGCAAATTATCTCCAATTTACATATTACTTCATCTTGAAAGATAATTATATTGTGATAACGTTACTTCCCTGTGGATTCGACAACCCTCAACTGTACTACCGTTGACTCTATCCGTTTGCCGAGTAAAAGAAGTAGGACTTAACTTATCCCACCACTAACATTCAAGCCTTATTCCTTAGGATCCTTTTGAGTTCTCTTAAAATCCGCCTTAATGTTTATCTTTTCATTGAACTTCCTTTGAGTTTTTTCATATATACTCTTTCATTTGGATTTGTCCATTTCAAATTGTGTTTTTCTTTATTTTTTATGATGATAGATGATCCATCAGTCTCATGATACGAAAGCCTAAACATTTTGATGATAACAAATACTATAAGGCGTGTTTTATAATAAAAAGCTCACACATGTGTAGTATTAGATAATATTAATAGTAGAAGATGAACAAAGACTCACTAGACATCTTACAATGAAAAGATCCATTACACGGTCTGGTAAAGACCATCAGATAAAATGTTTATATGTTATAAAGATAACATCTAGATAAGGAACATTGTCCAAATAGATAGTTCAAATGAGAAAAGATGCGTCAAATGGTCTCACAGGACTGGATCATATGAGATCCTACTAGAAGGTCTCATCAAATGATCTTACTGCTTATGGATACATTAGAAGGTTGTGTTTGATGGTCTCGCATGACTAGATCAAACGATCTCGCTAGAAGGTCTCGTCAAACGATCCCATTACTCATGGATACATTAGAAGATCTCATCATACATCCCTTAAGGCACAATGAGTTTGACGAACTCAAAGCAAGTGAAAGTCCAACTATACAGTGCTTCTACTCATCAGACAATCTGTTATGTCAAGGAAATGTTTATACTTAATGACATTCTTATAATGGTTTATGACATTACTCATTTTTTTTCAAATCTTATTTGACATTATTAAATCATATAAAACAAATTTTTCAAATAAGATTAATAATTTTGGAAAGTTTTCATATTTGAGAACATAATATTGAGAAAACTGAAAATCTCAAATACTATGTGCTTACATATTTTATGAATGAAAAACACTTTCCATAATGATTATAAACGTTTTCGAATACAGTTGTGCATTCACGATTAAATCTAAAACTGCATTGAAAAGTTTCTAAATCAATAGTGTTTTAACTAGACAGTTTTCAAAAAACAGAGCACACATATTTTTCATATAAAAGTTTTTTTAAATATATTTTGTGGAAAGATAACCTAGTTAAAATGTGATTACGCTTCAATGTTTAAATCTTGTGTTAAAATTTGAAAATGCTTTTAAAGAAAAATATTTGAGAATATAAGGTCTCGATAATTCAAAAGCACTACAAGAAAATTTTTATTTATTAATGAAAAATTGCTAACAGATTGTGTTCATCACTAACTTTTAAATCAAAATTATCATATTACTACTCGATATACGATGATATATTATAAAAAAATTTAAAAAATTAAAATAAGTTTTCCCTTATGTTTTGACCTGTTTTTAACAAATAAATATTCTCTTTTTTTTTTGTCTGGATTTTAAAAATATGTTATCAGGGCAAAAAAATATCAAACCATTATTGTATGAGCTCACAAAACCAGAGCTTATAAACTAAGAAAGCATGGGCAACATGCTACTATATCATAAAATTTAGTATAATTCCGCGGTTAAAGTTATAAAATAAGTGTTTACCAGAGCTATTATATATATATATATATATATATATATATATATATATATATATATATATATATATATATATATATATAAATACAATTTTTTAAAATATGACAATAGAGAGAAAGAAGGAAGAAAGATAATAAATGTTGGAACTGTGAAATTTTTTATAAACATAAATAAAAAAATGTACATATAATAAATTATATATATATATATATACAACTAATTAATTCATTGTATACTACTAATTTTTATTTATGTTTTATTTTTATGCAAGTTTTCTTTTACTTTTTTAATCATAATATCGATTTCAATTTTATTTCTCAGTTATATTTTTTTTTTCTTTTTTTACCTGCTTACTTCCATTCTTTCTAATTTTCCTCTGTTAAAAAGACATGAAATTTGATTGGTCCTATTTTAGAGAGCATTAAATCAAACATGATTCATTCTTTTATTTGGAAAAGGTAAAAGAAAATGTTATCCTTTATCAACATGAGAATAGAACATAATGCTGTGTTCTTATTCATCTTTTATGTATAGATTCACTTCATCCTCTTACACGTATATTGAAGAATAAGTGAAAAAGATGTGAATGTTATAAGAAGCTAAAAGTGAATTTAACATAGATAGCAAACACACGTATGGTACTGATCGCTACAAACTCCCACTGCTTTCTCTGATTTGAAATGTGATCTGCAAACCCAGCCACAAGGATTATTGAAAGGTTCACAATGTTGAGAAATGCCTTGCACTACACAATTAGGTTCCACCACTGATTCCACTTCATTTCCTACACAACCACATCACCAATCATCAATCACATACATAACATAATTAATCTTATGAAAATGCATTCATTACACACAAAATACTAAAACTTAAAGTAGTTCTTACCAGAAGAAATGAGGAGAACAAGCACCAGGAGTGTGAAAAAAGAGGTTTTCATTTTCTTGATTTGGTTTGACAGTGTTTAGCTTTCTATAGTGATGGATCTCATGGAAGATCCACATGCATTTATATAGCCCAAATCTAAATAATAATCATATTTGAAATTTACTGAACATTCAAAGCAACCGTTGGCAATGAATTGAGTCAAACCATTTAGTATTTCATCTTCATAAACCTTTTTCCATGTCTTTTTTCAAAGGCTTTTTCAAAGATAACGTATGACTCATCAGTTTTTTTCCCAATATACATTTTTTTTTTAAATTATGGAAATAAACCCCATCACACTTTAATTACCTAAATATACCTGTTCTGTTTAATATTTATTACCAGAACACACAAGCTGAACTATATACAACTTTTTTTTCCAACTTTTCTCTTTTAGGTGCTGATATATTTACACCTTCTACTTCAACATTCTACAGTAAAAAGTAAAAGCATACACTTCAAATCTTAATAAATTAATATTTTATTCATTTTTATTTTATTTTTTAATTTAAAAGTATTATTATATTATTATAAACCGGGTTAAATGTATGTTATTAGTTTCAACAAAACTTTTCTCTTTTAATATAGAATAGTATCAATTATGTTAAAAAAATCATTGGGAAAATCGTACTTTCTGAACATCGAATTCTAACTTTACTTTTTTATGTTTTTTTTTTTTGAAAAGTTTTGGAAAAAAAAATGGAATTTCTAAATTAAAAAATAAATGATAATAAATAGTTTATATGATTTTCTTTTAGAATTTTTATATAATACCATAAAATAAAATAATGTAAATAATAAAACAAAAAATTTTAAAATAAATAAATATTAATTTTAGTTGTATAATTTAATTTAGAATATAAATTATTATTACTATAATTTTACTAAATATACGTATGATAAGAAATAATAATGAGAAAAATTTAATAAACTAGAAAAATAAAAAGAAGTATGTTTATGGATCATAATAATAGGTGATCATACTACGATACAAAATAATAATGAAAAAAAATTAATAAATCAGAAAATTAGAAAGAATTGTGTTTATGATAATAATAGTTAATCATGATAAATATTATATACAAATACTTAAAGGACTTAAATATTTATTGTTAAATATAAAAAATAAAAAATAAAAAAATTTAATAGATTATTAATTATAGTTTAAGTAATTATTAAATAATTTATTTTATAATTTTTTGTTAAAATTTCAAAATTAATATTAAACAATAAAGTTGAGAAGTTTAATTTTAAATACGTAAAAATATTTTTAAAATAAAATAAATTTATAACTAATAAATACTTAATACCATAAAATAGTTTAAAATAGAATTTTTTTTTTATATTTAGTAAAGTATAATCAATTGAAGTAATGATATTTTTGAAAAATTTATTTAAAATTATGTTTAATGATGAAAAATTTAAATATAGAGACTTAAATATTTATATAAGAGTAATTGAAATGTCATTTATTTGAGAGTTAAAGGTACACATAAGTAAATGAAATTAAAAGAGTATAAACATAATTCAAATGAAACAAATAACATTAAATCAAAATAATATGTGAATATTTTTATGTTATGTTGAAAAGTAAATGAAATTAAAAGAATATAAACATAATTTAATTCAAATGAAACAAATAACATTAAATCAAAAAAAAATGTGAATCTTTTTATGTTATGTTGGTAAATGTTGGTAATGTATTTTAAGTCACAAATGATAATCATTTCATCCACTACTGCTTTGTGCAAATTTTTTGTTTAGATAAATAATTCAATTTTGTGTCATGATTCTTCATGTTCCACCCTTGGGTGAAAAAATTTACTCATTTTCCAATGATTGATTTTTTCTGTCATATGTTAATTTTATTTGTATCATGTCATAGATGTTTTTTCAATTGACAACTCAAACTAGACCTTGGTGGCTGAAATTTGTGATTTTTTACATTCTTTATATTGTACTACATTGGTGATGTCATGAAAAAGATAATCAAAAGACCAATAGTGTTGAATTATCATTGTTTTAAGATAACAACATTTGTAGATGAGGTCATAACCATTTCAAATTTATATTATGATGGCCTACTAAGATTCTATCCTAAGGGAACAAGTGAGGAGAAAATTATGTAACATTTCTTTACTCGTTCAAAAGTGGGAATTATAAGGGATGAAGGGTCTTATATATAAGTGTTGAAGTCAACCAAGGAGGGAAGAAGTGAAAGGTAAATTTAAATTTGAATTCCCTTGATCATAGGCGCGTGAAGTGGATTAATTGCCACTTGTCTACTTTTGAACCAATTAGTCGTGTGTGGTTTACAAAATAGAACTAAATTTTTCCTAATGTAATATAAGGTTAATCTAGGTTGAATCTTGAGAAACCATGTTTATGGAATTCATTGTTTGATATTATTTCTTTCACAAATTACAATGGGAAGATTTGAATTGAGATTAGAATTGAAAACAAACAAAAACGTCAAATAGAGTGCAAAGTAGATTGTCTAAAGACAATTGTGAAATAGATCATTGATGAACATAGTTTTACTCACACTTAAAAGCTTTAATAATAGATTCTTGAAATGTAATAATAAATAAATTTATTGTTTTAATTGAGATTCATCTAATTGGGTTTATTTTGTCCTTAATTATTATTTATGCTAATCTTGTGTTTTAGACGTAGTAGACGGTCTAATATTTCTCATAATAGACGATCTGATTAAACGACCTAATGGTTACATGGACAAATGATCTAAAGGAAGTGTCCACCACTATGAATGGTTTGAATCACGCAAAAGTTCACGTTGCTTCTCTGAATCAAAGTGATAAATGAAATCTGAGTAAAAGAATTAGAAAATAAAATCTATAATATCTTAAAAATAGATCTGGAAGCAATCTTTCACAAAATACAAAGGAATAGAGTTCATGTCCAAATAGGGAACAAGATCAAAAAAATTTGGAAGTTGAAAACTAAGAAATTGTAAACAATATTTTGAACTAAAATATATTTTCAAGATTCTTGGAGCAAAGAAATCAATAAAAAGATGTCAGCTTCAAGGAGAAATGATCAAGCTTCACAAGTGATGGGGTAATTTATTAAATCTATTATTGACAAGCAAACTGAGTCAACTATAGTACAACTAAAAGTGGGTTGTCGTATCCATAGGGAGTAAAGATTACCAAAGTAGTAACAACTTTCAAAATAAAGTGAAAATATGATAAAAGTTAGTTGCATAGATGTTGTGAAATAACTATAATAATTCTAATATTTAGTGAGATTGAAACTTGACAAAAATAAAGTAGAAGATTAACCATATAGAACAAGTGTTGGGATTGAAGTAACTTTGTAAATCTCATTTGTTGTTGTTACTTACAAATGATATGTTTATTTAAGTTCATTGTTCCTTATGGCCAAATGAGGTTAATTCCTTGATCAAGGTTATCTAAAACAAAAAAACTATCATAATCAATTCTTTAACTTACAATAGCTTGTTTCTGCATTAAGATGGAACAGTTCAAGCCGATTACTCAATTTCGCTTTTATGAACTGACATACTTGGTTTAAGTTTCCTTGTTTTAACCTCCCCAATGAAGTGATATAACCTCCCTATTTATAGATTTTATTGAGGAGCTCCAACATATTAGCATTCACTCAGTGCAGAGCCAATCTGTCAGCGAATTGGCTTTCTTCACTCCAAAAGAAACTTTTCGCTTCAACCCTTTTCTTTTAGCTTTAGTGGATTTGGGTTTCTAAAACTTGTAGGGATTCACTTCAAGTTTGACCCGGCAAAATCTTTCTTAAGGATGAAGAAATATTTGGATTTGGATTTGGTTCAAGCTAAATCTTAGCAAATCTACCCTTCGAAATTCCTTTTTTTTGCTCAACTCAACTTCAAGCATTTCCAACTAAATTTCAACTTTCTTCTTCATGAATGGCTCTTTTCGCTCAATCATTTTGGATTTGCTATGCTTTCCAAAATCTGTAAATATGGTCCCTCTCTAGGCTAAATTCATTCAATGCATGCCTTGGCGCTCAACGTTTTTGCAGTTCTTCAATATTTTCTCTCTAGAGTCAATCTATTTAGCCCTTTCTCCATGCGCTGAGTAGATTGATCATTTTAATCCTTTTGTTTGTCATTTTCCCTTCTTTTTCTACAAGATTCACTAAATTCTTCTTCTTCTTTTGAGTCAAGCTTGTTTTGGGGGAAATGCATGTTTTTTAGGTTGTGTTTCCATGTAATATACTCATTATGCAAAATTAGTTTGATATGAATTTTACAACAGTTTGACACTTATCAATATTTGTGTTCATCATAGATCTTCTTAGTTTTTTGTATTTTCTTGGTCTTAATTCTTTCGTTTTCCTTAGCATGGAAGGTTAAACTTGTTAAGTCAATAGACGGTCTAGTCAATACTAGATCCTACACCCTCTAGATGATCTCATATTTTGAGATTCTATATGTTTTGATGATAACAAACACTATAAGATGTGTTGTGATTACTAACAACATTACCTAGTGCACAAACTCACTAAACGATCTTAAAATAAATAGAGTTGTTAAATAGTCTAGTTAATTCATGGCAGAGGATCCAACCTTCGTCTCTATATTATAAATATTCTAAGTAAAAAAAGATAGCATTTAAAATAAAGAATGTTATGCATATAGAAACAGACATTGTTGAAGGTAAAGATTGAAAGTTGCTTAAAGCAGCAATTGATGACATGCACAAAACATGCTAGATGTTGTTCAAGAACGTCTTAGAATATGAACATGATAGATGATGTCATATATAAAATGTTAGACGATGTTGAAACATGAACAAGACAAACGATGTCAACTGTAAAAGCATTAGATGAAGTCTTCGTTGAAAGCGTCAGACGATGAAAGCTCAACAGCGCGTCCGACAATACTTGAGTCAATCTGAAAAACGTTGATGCGCGTTGGATGATTTTCAAAGAGAAGTTTCCAAACTCAGTATTTACATTCTATAAATATTCCTAAATGTTTTCTAAACTTTTTTTGATATGATTAGTTCATATATTTTGAAGATTTAACCAACGCAAGTTTATTAATTTGATATGGAAAGTTTTTGAATAAACAGTGTTTTAATTAGAAAGACTCTTAAGCAAGTGGGTTGCTTAAGGGGACTGGATGTAGTCCAAGTTGTGGGTGAACTAGTATAAATTTTTTGCGTATTTTTCTCTTTATTCTTTATCTTTTAGATATTGCATTGCCACTATATTTTTTAAGGTAGCAAATTAGAGTTTGTGCTCTATTCTATTAGAATTTATGGCCTTAAACAAGAGGAGGTGAATTGTTTATAAACGTTTTTCGCAAAATTTGAAGATATAATGAAAGTCAATGAAGATTCACAGAACAAGAAACTTGATCAGCCAACAAACAAAACTGTTTTAGTTGATTTCCAGAAAATCAATCGGTTGTTTATACGATTCAATCAGTTGTTTTTATCAGCAGTGAATAAAAACAACTTAAAATAGAAATAAGGCAAGATCAGGGAAAGAGAGAATCACACAAACAGATTTATACTGATTCACTCTTATACCAAGAGATACATCCAGTTCCCAAAAACCACTGGGTATCCACTATGCAATCAAAATACAAATTACAAACCACACACACACCAAGGAAGTGATCTTGACTCCCTCAAGAACACACACTTCCTTGGCACACCACACACCACAAATTAGAACAACCTCTTGATCTGCACACACCAGTCTTTAGAGAATTACAAAGATCAAAAGAGAAAAGTATTGATCACACCTGATACAAACTCATAATCAAAAGCAAAGTTACAAGACAATCATATTCCACTCTTTGAAAGAATCCAAAGCTTGAAGCAATCTTGGATAAAACTGATTTGAAAGGTATAATCTGTTTTCATAACAAATTAGGAGTGTATAATAGATTATTTATACTCCAAAAAGTTGTTAAAAACATTTAAAGCAAGAATCAAATCAGTTTTGAATCATTTAAGACAGATTCAACAAACTTAACAAATTCTGTTAAGGATTTTCAAAAAACAATCGATTGATTTCTCGAAACAACCAATTGAATGGGTTTGACAACAAAGTCAAACAAGTCAAGCTTTTTCAAATCCTTTTCAAAAACCACTAAGTGTCAAACAACCGATTGAAACGATAAAACAACAGGTTGTTTTTCTACTTCAAAACACTCTTTTTCAAAAGATCTTGATTAAAACAAGTTTGGATCACAACGAGTGGATTAACAAATTCAAACTACCCAAAACCCACACAGAAGCAGCAGCAAAGATCTTCATGCACTCCTCTTGAATTTGGAGACATCAAAACCTATGTTTAACAATCTTCTCCTATTTGATGAAAACAAATCCATGGTTTACTTGTGATATTCTATTTGAATTTGAAGGCACCTGCAACTCACATAGAAAAATATGCAGTACCATTATATTATATTTTGGAACTGTTTTCAATTGTGATGTAACATTATATAATTTCAAAAATTATTTCATCTATTTAGATCAAACTTATATTTCAATAAAAAATACTTTTTTCAATTATAATCAGATGTATAATTGTGAACCTATCAATACTTTTTATAAAATAAGATAATTAATAGAGTAACTTGGAAATTTGAAAGCTTAAACACGTCATAGTTGTGACCAACTTAGAAATCGTTATCTGGGTAGGTTTCCATCATATAAGGACAAGCAAGGCATTAATAAACAAGATACAAGTAAAACAAATTCGTTGTTGCACCTTCCTCGAACAAATTACCAAGTTTGGTTCAACAAAATGTGAAACCAATTAGCCTATTTAATTTTAAATAAAAAATATACACTGTATTGTAAAGACATGGGATATAGGGTTTTTCTTTTAAGATGTGAAAACAGAGTAACAATTTTCCTTTCTCCATTATTCTTTTCAAGATCAATCCTCACTACTTTAGGTGAGGATATATATAATAATACTAACCTCGTGTATATTTTAAAGTTATGGTAAAATATATAAAAGAGTAAAATTGTATAAGAGGAATATATACACAGTTAATTAAAGTAAAATATAAATTTTATTAACTAAAGATATTGAATTATTAAAAAAATATTTTTTTAAAAATAAGTTATTAATTTAGCTGGCCAAATTAAGACTTTGATATCGAAAATATTAGTATTGACTTTCACGTGACTCGCTGTAACTAGTATTTTCTAATAAAAAATCATGAGTTAACGTCAATATTTTAACAATTATTGTCGTAATTTGAAAAAAAATTAAAGTAATTAATTTTAGACAATTAGACAATTAAGTACGTCTGCAACGAAGAAGCTAAAATTATAAATTTAAAAAATACAGTGATAAAAATGGTATTTTGACCTTAAATTTAAAAGAATAAAACCAATAATGATTTGTTGTTCTTAAAAAAACAATAAACTAAATATTTTTGTTACTTTTCAAAGAGTGAAATATTACTTATATATGA
The DNA here is from genome assembly GCA_013389735.1 of Phaseolus lunatus. NCBI lineage: Eukaryota > Viridiplantae > Streptophyta > Magnoliopsida > Fabales > Fabaceae > Phaseolus > Phaseolus lunatus. The sequence continues at coordinate 6,927,732 of CM023861.1, forward strand.
TAATAAATTCTTAAAAATCCATGTAGCACATAATCATTTATTTAACAATTAAAGTCATTCTTATATAAACTATAAGAGATAAAATAAAATAAAAATATATATGTAATAGTTTGAGAAAAAAAGTGACATAAAAGTAAAAAAATATTATTTTTAAAATAATAAATTAAATAATTATATAACTAGAACGTTACTCAGGATTTCTAAGAACAAAATAACTTTTTAAATTAACACCTTCAAATTAATGTTTCAATTGTATGTAATATATTTATACTTTTTTATCCAATTATAAATACCTTTACTATAATTTTTAAAAAATATTTGAGTTACTTAAATTAATTAGATAATATCAATTTGAAACTAATAAAGTCTAACTCTATCTTAAAGAAGACTAAATAAGGATAATTTTTTAAAAATTATTTAATCTACGTTTTAATTCTTTCTCACGTCAAAAAAATAAAAACAGGACACCCAATATAAAGTCACATTTATTTATTAATCATAGAGGAGTGTAACTCTTTTTTGAGATGAAAAAAACGGTATTTTTAGAAGTTGAGTTTATACATTCGATTGTTTTGTCGATGAAGTTCAATAAAAATTTTACTTGTAAAAACTTATCTGATAATATGTTAGTAAGATGTGGAGAAATTGTAAAATATATATAAATATAATAGTGAATAAGAGAATTAAGTGAATATCTTCTCTTAGATTGATTTGTATTTATACACTACAATAAAAAAACATTAAATAGCAAAGAATAATTTAGAGACAAAAAATAATTAGTCATTATATTGATTAAGTTATATACTATTTTACAAAATAAAACATTATTCGTGTCTAAATTAATTTCTATTAGTAATAAAAATTTATGAAGTAGTTTCTAAATTGGTATCTAATATTAGTTATCAAAGTTTTAGCTACTAACTACATGATGTGAGCTGTTTTTAGATTCATTATATTTGTGACACTTTTTTAGAATTAGGATCAAGATTCTTAGTAATTTAAAGGTGAGTCACCTAAGAAAAATTTCCACTGGACATTAACTTAACAAGTGTTAAGTAGATGTGAAGTTTCATTTCCAAAGGTCCAAGATTAAAACACATTTATAGATGATGAATAAATAAAGAACAAGGTGCGGAACTCAAAACAGAATAGGTGCAGAATTCAAAGACAAAAACAGAATGGAAACATAAATTAAAGACAATTAAAGCGATTAGAATTGAAGAACACAAACACAGAAGCAAATGTCGAATTAAATTGAACATATAGGTGCGGAAATGGAAATGGAAGATGAAAATAAGAAGAACTTATGTTGTTGAAGACATGGAAGGGAAGAACACGCCACTTGGATGATGATTGATCAAAGATAAGTGCAAGATGTCACCACTTGAGAGCTTCCCAAACACTCACAAGATGAGACTAAGCTAGGAGAAAGCAATTCTCACAACTCTAACACAAAATGTGTATAGTTCTTTTACTTCAAATTCAATCTTATTTTACATGAGCATAGCACCTCTATTTATAGTGCGAGAGGGCTGAAATTAAAGTGGGAAAATTCAAATGAGAAGCATTTGAATTTGGAGCCAAAACACATGTCACATGGAAGATGTGACTTGGTTTCTCAAATTGGCACCCCTTATTTCTATATCTACACCTTCCTTTTATGTTCTACTAAAAACTACTCAAAAGAAATTACAAAAAGAGACATCAATTGATGCTCAAGTCTTTGCCCTACTTCTAGTAATTCTCTTAGGCATGTTGGATGATGAAATCATGAGTTGGGCTTGGGCCTCATTTTGGTCTTGGGCTTTATTGGGCTTGGGCTTCTTGGGCCCTTTTTATTTATTCTACTATTTTGGAACCCTCAAGAGAGTCCCAAATTATTTACACAATCTTCTAATCTTTAAGAAGACTAGCAGGAAGAACTTTAGGTGCTCAGGCGGATGGCCCCTTCTTTCTTTTATGAGGTCCTCCTTTGATTTTTAAGATGACCCTTCATAGCTGGCATCTTTGGTCATCTTCTTGTGGATTTGGTTCATATCACTACTTTAGATTATAAATTAGTCACTAATTTAATTATATACCAATTTAGAATCTAAAGTAGTTAGTAGCTAACACCTTGGTAACTAATATTAGAAACTACTTTATAAATTTTTATTAATGATAAAAACTACTTTAGATACCAATAATTTGTTAGTTTATAAGATAGTATCTAACTTAATCAATGAATAATTATTTTGTGTCTCTAAATTAGTTTTTATTTAATTATTTTTTTGTAGGATAGGCTCTTGGGCTTAGGCTAAATATTCCAAAAGATATTTAAAATAAATAAAATATATAATTGATTACTGAATATTTTATCATTCAATCAATTATATCCACATAATATATATATATATATAATATATACACACACGTACACACATATTTGAGTTACATGGGCGCATGATTTGATTGAATTTTATATTATTATGTTGACATACATCTCTCTGTATATGTTAAATATGATTAGGTACATTAAGCTTAAAATACGTAGATGTGATTATGCAGGTAAACTAAATTGTAGGATAAACAAGTTTTAATGTGTCGACCGATTATAGAGTGATTATAGTTGATGACTTTCAATCAATTTATTTTTCAATCATTTATCTACATCAAATATCTTTTATCCGAGAACAACTGTAGTTGAATACACCAAATATCTTTGATCCAATGTTTTAGCCATTTATTATGAATGACTTAGTTATATACACCCAATAAGTTTGATATGATGTTTTAGTCATTTACTTTAAATGACTTAATTATATACATCAAGTAACTTTGATCAAATATTTTAGTCATTTACTTTGAGCGACTTAATTATATTCATCAAATAACTTTGATATGATATTTTAGTCATTTACTTTATGCACCCAATAACTTTGATATGATGTTTTAGTCGTTTACTTTGAACGACTTAATTCTATACATCAAATAAATTTTATTTAAATGAGTTAATTATATACATCAAATAAATTTTACTTTAAACGACTTAATTATATACATCAAATAAATTTGATGCAATGTTTAAGTCCTTTCTTTTGAACAACTTAATTATACACCGAATAACTTTGATTCAATGTTTTAGTCATTTACTTTAAACGACTTAATTGTATACATTGGATAACTTTGATCAAATGTTCTAGTAGTTTACTTTGAAAAACCTAATTAAATCCATTGAGTGTCTTTTGATTTGAAGTTAGAACACTTACTTTGAGCGACCAAATTGTAGTAGTTGGGTATCATTGATGCAATATGGTAACTTGAAGATATTCTCTAAATTTTGTAATTTATTTCAAGAATGTGTCTCATTAAAATCTTGTAGAGAAAAACTCATCTCAAGGAAAAAAATCAAGCTAAGGAAAAAGAGTACATCATTCCATTACAATTATTTGAATCAAGTATAATATGTCTTCAAGTTGTACTATACTTTGCTAAGTGGTCATAAAACCAAGGAATTTTCCTTCAGTTTTTGCATGCCAACTATTGTGTGTTGGAGAGTGTCCTCGTTCTTCTGGAAAAGATTTTTCGTGTGTTTTTGAAGGTATTAACAAATTATGGGTCTATCTCAAGATTGGATGAAGTCGAGATGATAGTTCGATTTCTAGTAAGAACTATTAAATTTTGTGGTTTGGCAAAAGTTTTACCTAGGTCCCACAATGGGTACCAAATATTCTTACTGGAAAATAGAGTAAATCGTCGAGGTGGAAAATTTGGTATTCCTAGGAAACCAAGTTTATACCTCTAAGGGTTTATCGCTGAGTTGTTAATGGTGTTCGAGGGGAGTTCCACACTACTATAGACAAGACTTTTTATGACAATTGTACATGACTTTTTGTGGTGGCTCTATAATCGACATAAATACAGGCAATATAGAAAGTTTACACTTTCTATGTCAATTAAAAACCCTTCATAGTAAGTACAAATTAGTATTTTGGATGTACACAAACCATCATAGAATGTGCAAAATCAATGTGAAAATTGATTTTTGTACGCCACTTTTTATGACGGTTATGATAAGAAGTGTGAAAAACAAGAAGATCACACAAATAAAGAGTTCGATTGTAATTTAAATAATTTCAAAAGCTTTTTTTTAATATCATCTGATTTAAAATACTAAGAGGACAATTTTATTTGTAACACAATCATACCCAAAACTCTTTCATCTTATGTGCTATATCAAATGCACTTCACTAACTCAAGTGAATCATTCATCCATGTTATTTTTTTATTTATCTTGATTAAGATTAGACTATGATTCTTTCATATGACATACAACATCTAATGCATAATTGACCAATGGAGATACGTTAAGAAAATGGACTTAAAGGGAAATCTTTTACAACAACATTTCAACTTGTTTCGTCTAATGAAGCTTAAAACATTTATTTCTAAGAATGCTTATAACAAACAAAAAAGATTTGACAAACACATTCAAAGATCTTATTTTATGCTTGGTTTTTCTAATTCAGAAAGGTCACATCAAATGCAAATTTCACAACTCAACTGGATCACTTGACTAACATATATTCATGTTTACTTTCACAAGTGATTATATCATAGTTTTAGCATTTGACCAGACAATGTAGGTGTAGAGCAAACAACTTAATTTAAAATGTTCAGTCAAAACATCTTAGAAAGTTCTCACGCATTAGCTCGTTCTTGTGTTAGTGTAGATGATGAAAACATGCAGTGTAAAAAGGAGATGAGAAAGAAAGAAACTACACATAGTAATTTATACTGGTTCTTTTGTCGCAACAGGCTACATCTAGTTCTTGACCAAACAAGTAAAGTTCAACTAAGCAGACTAATGTTGTGAAGTACACGTTGAATATTCTTTGGCCTCAAAACCATTACTAGATAACCCCTTGAGTATTCTTGACACAAGTCAGTCCTAGCCTAAATGAGTAATTTTTAGGCTTGTAACTACTCCAGGCTAACCGTGAGTATTCTTTACGCCTAGTCACTCTTGACTAACCAAGTATTCTTTTAGACCGTAGCCACTCCTAACTGACCCTATCAAGGAGTATTCTTTACTTAAGCCACTCCTAGTTGAACTTGAGTATTCTTTGTCAAACCACCACTAGCTAAGATCTAGAGGTTTGGTATTTTAATGATCTATTGATCATTGGGTCTAATGACTAATGAGAATTCCATTTGACAACGAATACAATGTTTAGGCTTTCTCTCCTAGTTTAGTTCATCTTACTCTCTAGGGAGGGTAGCATCTTTTGACATGTACAATGATTTGGCTCACTCTCCCAAGTAGTTGGATAAATATTCTAAGTTTTTTCCATAAGGTTTCTCTATATCCTAATATGTTAGTCTTCTTTATGTTTGAGGATCCTTCCATGAAGTTGTGAGGTGTGCTCTATCACCTGATCAACATATTGGTATAGTGCAACCCTAACTCTATTAGCTTTAAGTAGTGTTATTTATTTAAGCATCCTTTTGGCATTGGGCATCCTATCTTCTTTTCTTCTTATTCTTAATGAAATCATTTTTATAGAATATTTGAGGAAGGTAGTCATTAGATGATTGTTTATAGCCATTAAGTATCTTCAACTTTTATGTATATCCATTCTGTCTTTGACAAACTTAATTATGATTGTAGCATTTAATCCAATCCCAATCTTTGCTCCTTGTTCTTTATAATGTCCTTGATAGTTGGCAATGTTTATATCCGTAGGTAGTATAGCCTTTTGTACAAATTCATGATTGACGTGCATTCCATACGGGGCAGATAGTTGGGGTCAAAGTTGACAATCTCTTTGTGTCAAGAAGTTAATGAAGACAGACATTCCTTTAAAACATAGAATAAGTACATGAATATTTAATTTAAGTACACGATTTGCTTAGTCTATGTATTGTTTGATGTTTGACGCATATTTCATCTATTCTTTTATGTGCATCGTATTAGAATTTGAGAAAAGATTACATAGTGTTCACTACAAGAAAATCATTAAATAGAAATCAAATTTAGAGACTAAAAATAATTAGTCACTACATTGGCTAAATTAGATATTATTTTAGAGACTAAAAAATTATTGGTATCTAAAGTGATTTTTATTATTAATAAAAAATTATAAAATGGTTTCTAAATTGGTATATAAATTAGCTATCAAGATTTTAGCTACTAATATTTTAGATTCTAAATTAGTCTCTAAAAGACTAATAAAGACTAATTTAGAATATAAAGTAGGTTGTAGCTAAAACCTTCGTAGCTAATGGTTAGATACCAATTTAGAAACTACTTTATAAATTTTTATTAATAATAGAAACTACTATAGATAGCAATAATTTTTTTAGTTTATAAAATGGTCTCTAATTTAGTAATATAGTAACTAATTATTTTAGTCTCTAAAATTAGTTTTTATTTAATGATTTTTTTATAGTGGTTGTATCGCCTGTCAGTCAAAACACTTGCATCTTACATAATCTGTTGTTTTTATAGTATTATCGTCTTATAGACGAAGTGTAATAATGTTTTACACTTACTTGTTTTTAAACACTAATTAAAACCTTGGGTTGGACTTTTGTCTTAACAAGAACCATCATAGAAAGTCTAACTTTCTATGACAATTATGGTAATAATTGTCTACCATAACTGTCATAATATCTTCAGTATATGTAATCTTGATATCACTTTCTATGACAAGTTTTTCTAAAGTCAATATAGAAAGTATGAGTAACTATGACAATTAGCGTCACAACCATCATCGTAAGCCAGACTTTTTATGGTTATTGCAATAATTACCATAGTAAGTTAATGTTTTTTAAAATCTTTTTGTTTTACTAGTTTACTGCATTCATAATAATATCATTCACATGCATTTAATAATGTGCAATTCTCATACAACTGTTTATTAATAATTGAATAGTATATTTAATAAATATTGTAAAAAAAGGCTAAAATATAACATTTAGTTGAATATTCAATAAACTAAAGAATTCTACAACTTACCAGAAACATTTAAAAAAATAAAGTTCATTGCATTATAATGTCTTCTATATCTTTATTTTTTAATGGGAATGAATCTTTAAATAGTTATAAAAAATAAACTTAATCGATAAAAAATTCACAATTAATAATTAAGGAGTTTGAGTGAACTTTTATTATCTCTCTCCATAAATCAATAATGTTAGTTATGAGCATTTACTTCATTATATAATATGTGTAATCTTAGTTTCCTTAATGAACATGTATTTGTAATATAATTAAATAGTAATAAGACAGATTAAATTTCAACATCATAAAAACTATAAATGTAATAAAACAAAATTTGTTAAGGGTCTAACATCATCTACTCAATATAATTGGCATAAATATTAGCAACATATGAATATTTCCCTACGCCACGGTCTTGAAAGAAAAACATATAATTATCATATTTAGAATAATAAAATATTAAGTTAGATACATATATATGCATGTTGTGCTTTACCTTTCGGAGTAGTGCACTGATTATTGAAAATGATGGAATGTTGTCCAAAGTAATGTCTCCAATTTTTCAGTCTCAAGTTCATTTCTGACATTTTATAGATTCCCCTTTAACATATTTATATGGAATCTAAATTACTTTCCAATTCAATCATATTTTTATACACATAAATTACTTAGAAAAGCTACATAAATTAATAAATTTCACAAGTTAATTGTACTAAATTGCTTAATCAACTTTTCGAAATACAAATTTGTTGTTAATATTCATGTAACAAGTAATTGACATTCACTAGTTATTTTGAAAATTATTTTTTATTTAAGAAATAAGTATGAATTTTTTTTTTCAGTTATTATTTAGATAACAACGCAAAGTGGATGTTATTATACAACCAACTAAATAAGAGAGGATGATTCATTACATTCTTCTCTCTAACAATGGCACATTAATTAAGTGCTTATCTGTGAACAAGAAGCTTTGGAATTCGTTGATAAAGAGGATGACATTCACTAGTGTCATTTATAGCAGATTCCATGCACTCAAAGCTTAAAATTCTTCAATCTTCTAAACTACAGTACTTTTCATTCCAAGACTTCAAGAAGATAATTCAAAACAAAATAAAAGATCACAAATGGAGAAGCATATGAAAAAAAATATATTATTTCCGTGTTTTGAAACAAATTATAAATATAATATATATTAGTACATTTAATCTTAGTTTTTTTCTCCAACTAATATAGCTCAATTTAATATTTCAAAAATATTTTTTGAAATGAAAAAAAATAAAATAAAATAAGACAAATCGGACATGTAAAATATGACTTTAATGAAATTTGATATAACTAACATAGTATATGTCACGACTTAGTTTAATATGAAAATTAAAATCTTAAAATATAATTTATCCAATTTTAATTTTTTTTATTTATATCAAATGAAATTATATCATTTTGAAAAAAAAAAAAAAAAAAACTCTAATCTTTCAGAACTACAACACCAGCTGTGTCATCGTATTCATGAGACAGGCAATACTTTTGGTTCCAATAGCGATGGCACGTATACTCAATCAAACCAGCAATATTTATTGGTATCTGAAAGTGAAAAAAAATACCAAAATCATTAATATTGCTTTTTCATTAGCCCTGAAGATTAGAAATCAATAGTAACAGACATGGAGGATATGATCTTTTTACTATGCTAGTCTTCTGATAAATAATCAAAAATATACGTGAAAAGTATTTATGACATATCATATAATTAATTAATGTAAAAAGAAAAAGTAAAACAGAATTTCCGCAACAACAACAAAAGCCTTATTCCATAATTGAATTTCCACAATTTTCTCAATATTCATAATGAATGGGATATGGCGATATTAGTGATGCTGTAATTTAAAATTATTTCAAATGTCACAAGTAGAACCCCACATTAGCTTTATTTCTTTGTTCTTGTGCTTTTCAACTGTTATCTTGAGCAAGATTAAAATACACTCTGATTTTATTTGCTTGGTATTTTTAATTAGCTAGGATTTATCAAAATGGGTGATGGAGTTATGAATCATATCAACTAGACCACACCCCTATGTTACATAACCAACCTTCATTTAAAACAAATCTCTCTTGTCTTTGCATGTCAAACATAACCAAGAAAAGGCCATCAACTTAAATGCCACAACCAACCATTTTCCAATCCAAAGACCCACTCAGCTTTTCCATTCTCTGCCCACTGCATGAATCATAATTTCCTCTCAACAACACTCTTCACTTACATTATTTTTTTATGTCTTAAATCACATCGTAACAAAGCATGGAGGAAAAAGAGAAAAAATGACAACCTTTTATTAATTAAATGGCTAAAACAAAATATTCCGGTATGTTTAATACTCTCACATTATTTAGAAATCAAAGTTAATGACAATTTAAATACATCTTCTTCTATTAATCCTTCGATACGCCTTCAAGATTAAAGGAAGAAATAAACAATAATGATAGTAGTAACATCTTCATCCTCCTTTTGCTAACTAAGTAACTACCCAACACTTATCTTATCTCTCTTCAAAGTCTTATAGTGTCTTTTATATATCATCACATATATATACATGTTACATATAACCCTTTAAATACCACAACACCCTCTCATCCCTTCATTCTTGTCTATCTTAAGAGGTAATTTGAACTGAAAATTACATCAATTGTACATACATTAAAAACATATTTTTCTTTTGATCTTAAATAAACTAGGGTACAAGAATAGTTGACCTAATGAACTAATAAGGAGTAGAGAAGAAAAAGAAAATTGACAAAGAGCAAAGGGAGGTATGAACATTGAACTAAAGAGCAATGAAGAATGAATGAATAAAGAAAAACTCCAAAAGGAACTAGACTATCTCTAGGATCTAATGATATTGGTTGCTAAAGAGATTATAATGGAAAAGAACCCTTCTTCCCAATGAAAGATAAAAATAATTAAAACTTTCTTAAGTTCTTTGAGAAAATAGACAAATATTTAGCAAATCAATTTTCATCCAATCAAAAAGTGAGTGTTACAAGGGGACAACAAGTTTTATTTATAAATGCATAAGCTTCTTACACTTCATGATTTATAGAACATGAGACTAAAAACACACAAATGCAATTGCACACAAGAGAAATTTCAGAGCATCACTCCTTTTATGCATGAGTGCCCCCAATGGATTTTGAGGGAGATGAGATTGTACCAAAGACATTTTTTCAAAGACACCCAAGAAATGAAAGAAAACTCAAAAAAAAAAAAAAAGAAAATTACAACAAAATTCCATGGCAAAAGAGTTACAACACAAAGGCATGATTAGCTGTGAATTTAGTGAGGAATTTAAGTGTTAGTTGTTGGGTATGAAGCCAGAATCAATTGGGTTGGGCTGAGTAGACACTATGTTTTAGTGATTGGGCTTAATCATTGTGTCTCCTTTATTATCTCTATTTATCTCTATTTAAAGAGATCATTGCACTTGTAATTGGTGTGCAACAGGACAGAATGAAAACCTAATAGTTGCCCGTGTGGATGTAGGTTGCAGTTGGCGACCGAACCATGTTAAATCCTGTTTCGTTTATTTTCTTGCATTGATTCGTGATTATGTGTGGTTGCTTCCGCGTGCGCATTTTCCCCATCAAGTGGCATCAGAGCTTGGTTCGTTTACACACTAGAGATCCGATCAGCAGAAATTAATCGACGAGACGTGAAAATTGTGGCAGCAGCGTCCCAAAGCTAGGGTTTCGCAGAGGCGGCAGTAGCATTCCAAAGTTAGGGTTTTGCAGTGACTGCAGTGGCATCCCAAAGCTAGGGTTTCACAGGGGTGGTAGCAGCGTCCCAGAGCTAGGGTTTCGCAGGGGCGACAGCAGCGTTCCAAAGCTAGGGTTTCGCAGGGGCTGCAGTGGCATCCCAAAGCTAGGGTTTTGTAGGGGCTGCAACGGTGTCCCAAAGCTAGGGCCTTGCAGGGACTGCAGCGACGTCCCAAAGCTAGGGTTTTGCAGGGGCTGCAGCGGCATCCCAAAGCTACGGTTTTGCAGAGGCTGCAGCGGCGTCCCAAAGCTAGGGTTTTGCAGGGGCGACAGAGGCATCCCAAAGCTAGGGTTTCGCAGGGGCGGCGGCGGGTCGCGTTTTCACGATGAATAGGTGCAGGTGCTTGTGATGAGCGAGACGGCACGAAGGTGCAGTGTGATGGCAGTGACAGAAGACGCAGGGTGGCGCGTGCATTTTTCTGCTAGTGCAGCAGTGACGGTGCGGTGCTAGGCGCGGGGTGTGACTGTTTTTCTCTATGGCACAGAGTATGACAGTTCAGTTACTGAGCAGATCAATAAAATGAATTCGATCTTAGCAAGACTTATGTCAGTGGGCATTAAGTTCAATGATGAAGTTCAAGCTTTACTATTGTTATTGTTTTTGCCTGACAGTTGGTTTGGAACGATTACAGTAGTTACCAGTTCAGCGGGACCTAATGGATTCACTTTTGAGAAGATTCGTGATCTCATTCTTGGCAAGGATGTCTGAAGAAGGAGTTCTGGAGAATTATCTAGTGAATCGCTATATGTCGTTAGAGGTAAGAAAGATATCAGAGATAGTGGGAGCAAGAACAAAAGAAGGAGTCAATCAAAGACTCGGGATGGCTTAAGTGTAACATGTTGGAACTGCGAGGAGGTGGGCATTTTAGGAATCAATGCCCAAAAGATAAACAAAGTCCGGTTCACAGAATCTCGTAGGCAGAAGAGGGTTGTCTTTACAAGAGAGAAACCCAGAGTCACAGGTTAGATTCAGGATGAACGAGCATGGAAAGGTTCAGGTAGACCAGTCAAAGGTACTTATAGCAGTGGGAGCACGGGTTGTGTTTCAGCTAAGGTCCCTAGAAGACAGTGGGTTAGGAGAACCAGTATTCCAGCTGTTGAAACACCTTCAGAAAGTTTCTTATTGAGTATGGAGAGTGTTTGTTCTCAGGTTGTTCCAGGATCTGGCAGTTCTCGCAAGTGAGAGCCGGTAGGAACATAGAATGGGTCAGTGGCAGTTTCTGTCATGACTAATGTGGCCTTTAAAATGATTAAGAAGACTGGTGGCAACTAGTGGTGGAACATTGAGTTCCGGTGATAGATTACAGAAGTACATGTACACAGTTGAAGCACAGGTGAACATTGTTCTGTGACTTCAAGTGGGAGATTGTTGGGTATGAAGCCAGGATCAATTGGGTTGGGCTGAGTAGACACTATGTTTTAGTGATTGGGCTTAATCATTATGTCTCCTTTATTATCTCTATTTATCTCTATTTAAAGAGATCATTGTACTTGTAATTAGTGTGCAACAGGACAGAATGAAAACCTAATAGTTGCCTGTGTGGATGTAGGTTGCATTTGGCGACCGAACCACGTTAAATCCTGTGTCGTTTATTTTCTTGCATTGATTCGTGATTATGTGTGGTTGCTTTCGCGTGCGCATTTTCCCCATCATTAGTGATGGAATTTTCTATCACTAATTCCCTTTTATGCTTTGCTTGCTTTTCTTTGTGTGTTTTAGGTCCAGCTCTTAATTGTGCTTTCCTCTCAAGTGTTTTCACTCTTCAATATGTCCTTTCTTGTCTCATAAATTCACCACAAAAGTAGTTTCAACTAATATTTTTTCAACACGTAAAATACTACCTTAAGAAAAGGTGAGTTCTCAAGAATCAAAGAAAGAGCTAAGCATTTTCACTTCCACTTAAAATTAAGAAATAAAATCAATAAAAAAACTCAATTAGGAATGAAAATAGAGGGTGAAGACCTAGACGAATCCTAATCTAATTAGCATGAAGTATTGACGAAAACAAAGCACAAAATTAGAAAAGTGTTCTGTAGGAAAGTTTGCACTTAGATAATAAAGAAGAGACTTTGAATTTAGAATGAATCTAAAGAACACTTACTATGTTAGTTTAAATTAAAATTGGCATAGTAAATAACTTATTATGATGGTTCTAAATAGAACTAACATAGTAATTACTTATTATGTCATTTTCAATCTCAATAGACATAATAAGTTTGATATTTATTACAAATATATCATTACACCACTTTTTATGATAGGTGGCCTACACCCTTCATAATAAGTCATGGTTTCCTATTTTTGCACAAGTGTCACCGTAGAAGTGTCAAAAAATAGGAAATAACACAAGAGGGAAAAGTTGAATTTTGAAAATTTTCATATTTTTTCTCTAATATCATCAATTCAGGTGTTGTCAAATGATATAAGTGTAAATAAAAGATTTGAGAAATCTTTGTAAGATTAGTTTTAATTTTTCCTCCCTTCTTTAGTTAGTTAAATAATGCAATAACATGCAATGTAAAAGATTAAGGAATGAAAATATACTCAATATTTTTATACTAGTTTGTTTGATCTCATAAACTACGTCCAATTTCTGACATACCAATCAGGTTCCACTAACTGTTAAGTATAATTGAGAACTCTTTGATCAAGTCACTCCTAGTTAACACTGAGTAATCTTGACACTAGTCACTGCTAATCCAACACTGAGTATTCTTGGCACCAGCTACTCTTGGCTTAACACTTAGTATTCTTGAAACTAGCATTCCTGACTACACACTGAGCATTTTTTACACTAGCCATTCCTGACTCAATATAGTTATATGGTCTCCGTGATCAACAAATCACTAGTTTTTTCTCACTAGAGATGGTAACATCTTTCGACATGTACAAGGTTTGATCTGTTTCAACTAGTGGAAAAGAATGAACACTAATAGTTTTTTTACAAAGCTTTAGGGCACACAAAAAAATTCACTAGAGTTTCAACACTTGTAAAGTATGACTCATTTTTTCTTGTCTTCTTTTCTTTAAAGAATTTATTCTTATAGGCTTTAGAAAAGTAGTTGTTGCATTCCTTTTTCTAGTCGTTGAGTAGCTTTAAACTCTTTTTTGTTGTCTTCTTTCTTCTTATGCTATTATCTGATGAGCTCTTATGTTAAAAAACATTAAATGCATAGCATAGAGCATTAAATTCTCTTATCTTTACACAATCTCTCTGATAGTTGGTAGTACTTATCATTCTCGATAATAGATCCTTTTACATAAAACATTGGTTGAAAGTTCACATCGTACAAGATAGATAATTGAACCAAAGTTGAAACTAGTCGTGTTAAAAAAAAGTTAGTGGTTATTTCAACTTTAGCTCATATCCCAAGGTATTTTTTAATGTTGGATCTTCCTGGGATAGACGTAGAATACATTATCTATTTCTTTCGACATAAGGTTTGGAATATTCTTCATGCATGTCAGCTTGAAGTATTGGTATCTACTTATTTTTTGAGTGATTAGCAATTAACTTACCAACCAAAGTGGAACTTGTCTCTATCGTCTATTATTTGTCATTCAATCAATTATATATATATATATATATATATTCAAGTTATATAAATTTATCTGATTTGATTAAATTTTATATTACTATGTTGTGATATATCTTCATACTTTTATTTTTATTATTTTCGTGAATTATTTCACTTTCCTTAAAACACAAATTCTCAATGCATGTTGAATTGTGTTAGAATACATGTGGAAAAGGTTTCGAAAATGCGCAAATAATACCTTACAAGAAACAAGAAGTTTGCAAATTAAAAGAGTCATTGGAAGCCATTGTGAAACATTAATTTATGAGAGAAATTGATGATCTACCAAATGTTGGTACAACAGAAAGAAAAGTAAAAAGTTCCACACTATTATTATACATCAATAGGTTCGTACACTGTTGTTGAATTGTGTTTTAAATCAAGTATAAACCTAATGAATGATAACAATAAGAATTATCAAATGAGGAATTGTTTTCGTGTGCAAAGTTATAAAAAAAAGAAGGTTTTGGACACGAGTCATCATTTTGCAGAGTTTAGGTCAACTATTTGAAACGATATAATGTATAAAATAGCACAATGTACAAGAAGAAGGGGACAAAATCTTTGCCCATCTATCCCCACTTGCATTAGGAAAATGGTTACAACAAGAACATGCACACTCAATCTTTGGCCTGTCCACATCTTATTCATTTTATTGATTTCAAAATTAAAATATATAGTTTTGTTATTTTTATTAAGCTGTCTAACGCTTCAATAGTAACAACAATATAATTAAATTATGCTGTTTTTTTCAAATTATATTATGTTTACACATACATGTTAATAAAATGTTAAATAGTTTAAGAATAAAACAAAGTTGTATATGATATAGTGATAGAAACTTCGAATCTAATTATATCAACTATCGATGATAAAAAGAAGTTTAAACTCTTACTGTTCGTTTGTCTTCAAGTAGAAAAAATAAAACTTTTACGGTACATGAAGAAAATACAATAATCAAGAATAAAGTCTGAAAATTTACATAAAACAAAAATGGTTTTCAGTTTTAAATTTTCTTAACTTTAGAAGAGATTTGAAGGGATTTGCAAGGATATATATATATATATATATATATATATATATATATATATTAATTATTTATTTATTTATTTATAATTTACTTTATTACTTTTTTATTTTAAATTCAAATTACAATAATGTTTATGTAAACTGAAATTACAATCTAAAACATAAAAATATAAATAAAATTATAAAAAACAATAATTATTAAAAAATAATATAATATTTTAATTAAAAATAATTATAATTAAAAAATCAAACAAAATAATTTTTCAATAATTTCCAAATACAAACAATAAATTTATAAATTTACATTTTTATAAATTAAAAAATATAAAATTTCAATCAAATTCACCATATTATTCACAAATTTTTATAAATTTTTCTTACACTTCCTATTTTATTTACCTTAATTTAAATAATTTCACTTTTTTTCTTAGGTTCTCTTTAAATCATCAAAAATCCAAATAATACAACCCTAAATTTGAATTAAAATTTTAACATATTTTATTTAATCCCGCACTTTTTTTTCAATGTTAATTACATAAAAGTTTATATAGTTAACTTTTCAATTTTATCAAATTAGTAGTAAATTTTACAATAATAAATTATTATATTATATAGTTATTGTTTTCTTCTTTTTTTCTTTTCATCCGAATGATTTCTCTTTTCAAGTACGTTTAAGACTCAAAACAGAACACGTGGATGGGTTGTTGACTTTTAAAGACATTATTATATTACTTTCCTAAAAAATCTAACTATCATGAAGGTCCTTTGAAATGTAAACGTAAATTTTTTCCCAAATGAAAATATTTTATATTATTTGTTAAAAAAGAATGAAGATAAAAATATTTTATATTTAAAGAACTACTTTAGTAAAACAAATTAAAGATTTATATACTAATTAATTTTACTTGGTTAAGAGTTGTACTTAGATATATAAAGGTATATATATATATATATATATATATATATATATATATTATTTTGATGTTTAAATCAATAAAATAATATATTTATATAATAAAAAGGTTTAATTATCCTTTTAATATGGTAAAAATCAGTGTTATTCTCTAGATTTTAAAAAGTTTAATGTTATTTAAATTTTTTTTTAAAGTTCCATTTGATCCTAATTATTTTAAAACATTTAATGTGATCGTAACTTTAAAACAATTTAATTTGGTGTTCTCAATTTTTTTTAAAATAATTTAATGTGGTAACAATATATATAATTTAATGTGCATTGGCAGAATCAATGAGGTATATATGTTTTAATGAGACAATTTTAAAAAAAATTACATTAAATTGTTTTAAAACAATTGGGACCATATTAAACTTTTAAAAAATCTCGAAATTAAATTAACTTTTGGTTCTTAATATAAACTAAAAAATTAATTAAGCCTAATAAAAAAAATGTTTGTACTTTAAAGAAAAATATATATATGAAAATGTATTATTTTTTAAGTGTTAAAGACATTCTTCTAAAGAAAGTTCGCATCATTTTATAAGAAATTGTCTTAAGATTATGCATTATTTTTGTCTTAAAGTATTTTTTTATAAATTTTAAAATATTTACAAAAAATAAAAAATCATCTTCTAAGTTTCATTGTCAACTTTAAAATAGTGATGATAAAATAAGTTGAACTCATTTACTTGTCTAAATAGTTTGAAGTAGTTAACAAGTTATATTTGTTAACTTTCAATGCCAATGGACATCCTTGGAAGGACTGGATAAATGAAGTTTGTGATGGAAGCCATAAAGTTAGAGACATGTATATTATGTGTAATATTGACCAACACTACTATGACCTAGACCTAAGTCATCCTAGTCAAGAAAGTCTTTTCCATCTTTACATGAACATGCTTACATTTTAGTATTGTCAACTCAAAATCATAATTATGCTTGCAAAGGAGGTCTTCCACCATATGGTATGGGTCGGATCTCAAACTCCGTATTTCAGACTCTGATAATTGACCCTCATAATATTGTGGATGCCTAAATAAATATTAGTAGTGTTGTCATCACAAAAGATAAGAACCCCTTACACCATACTATCTATTATATGGGCATCTCAAATAGATAGGAATTTGAATAGGAGCCCCTCATCATAGGGAAATTAAACTATTGGGCGAGCTTGGTCAACTTCTTCCACTTTCTTTAAGTTAGCTATTCCTAGAATTTAGTGTACTTATGCATTGATACTATCATCCTTCTTCCTTTTTATAAAGTATTCCTTCCTCTTTTTTTTTTTGGAAAAACTCTTGTTACCTTAACCTTTGGCATTCCTACATCTTTGACATGTTGTCGAACAACTTTAGATTTATCTAAGTTTTGGAGAACCTTTTTCCTAAAGCTTGTAGTCAGTTTATAAGAACATGCATTCTTCTAAACATGTCGTTAACAAATTCACCATCCCTCATGGTGAACGACTCAAATTGATGTGTGAGGGTGGAAACCTTCCGTAGTTGAACATTTTTATTCCCTTCATTATTGATCTTTACGGAGTCTGATATCACCTCAACCATCTTTAACTTGAAAACTTCCTTGTACTCATTTTTAGATAAAGCACAAATAAGAGTGTACTTGACTTTGTTGTTCAACTACATATGTTAAACTTTTATTGCGTCCGATCTTTCTTAGAACTTTAATGTTGATGTCTCCTCTAGTGATATGGTCCACAATTGATAGCATGTGGATTTCCATATGGTCTTTTTAATAGGGATAGTCTTCCCCTTCGAATATTAGTGGCCTTGTAAGAGATGTTCCCTTGGATATGAGATATCCTTTCATCCTTGTCATTGTTGGATCTTTTACCCTAGAAACTATTAAGCGCTTAACCCTTTACATGTTGAGCTCTGATACCAATTATGAAAGGAAAAATAGGTCAAATACAAAAGAACTTGAAGTGTGTATTTACAACTTTTCATTGTCTTCACAAGATCAATGTCTAACTAAGACAGTTGACGTAGTTTTAAGTGGACAAACTTATTATCAAGATATTTCCATAAAGCAAGTTCAACAGACTCTCCTTCTTCAAAGTTAGATGGTAACTCAATTACATGAAATCTAAGAGTGATAAGGGTAAAGAAAGATTTTAAGCTTGATGTTTTTAAATTGATTCATCGGTTAACCAAGACTACTTCCCATTCTTGATCAACTTGATCAAGTTTCATTAGGCAGAATATCATTGCAAATACAAAGCGAGTATTCATTGGACCTCAACCACTCTTGGCTAAACATAAAAAACTATTATTTGGAATGCAACCATTCTTGGCTAAACAATAGAGTATTATTTGGATTGTGACCATTCTTGGCTAAAATTGAGTTTTGTTTGGAACACAATCACTCTTGGAAAATATTGAGTATTGTTTGGAACACAATCACTCCTAACTAATACTGAGTATGTCTAAAACATAGTCACTCCTGTATATTATTTGGAACGTAGCCAGTACTAACTAAGATTGAGTATTGTTGGAAACACGGTCACTCCTACCTAAAAAAAATGAGTTATAAGAGGACGTGATCAAGAAACCACATGTTCATTCAGTAAAAGAGATGTTGTGTCTTAAGACATACACAATATTAGGTTCGCTCTTCTAAATAGTTAAAGAACATAACATTGTTATATTAATGATTTAAGGTTCCAAGCTTAATATTTTATCTCTATACGCAAATCATAAGTTCATCTCGATTTTGGTGGTGTAAAAGCTTTTATTCGAAGATATCTTTTACGTATATAGATTTCTGAAAGATTCGTTGAGAGACAAAGAGAAGTCCTTCATTTTTCATGTTGAATCTATCCTCATAAACTTGATGGTTGCATTAAATGCTCTTCATACAACATTGAATTCATACTTATATTTGAAGGGATATCTAATACTTAGCATAGTTTATCATGCCTAAGTCAGATTACTTTTAAATTAACTAGAGTAAAAGTTAGGATCATAGTAGGTGAAAGGGTTATACAATAGTGATAGATTGTCTTTTTAGCAAAGTTGTTGGCATGAGAAAACTTTGACACATTTTTCGAGAGATTTTCTTATGTTGATGTTATGTTTATGGTGTCATCAATTATCCCATGGAGGAGGCTGAGAGGCCAAGTCACAATCAAATCGTGGAGTCTAAGTTCATATGAAGTAGAAATAGTTGCATCATTACAATCAACAATAATTTTTGGTTTGATGGTAAACATTTAATCCAACAATTGGTATCATAGCCAAGGTCACAAGTTCAATTCCCAACATGGCAATTTCTAAGAGGGATACTGTTGTAGGTGACATAACAAACGAGAGAACTTTCTCTACAAATATAACAAAACATTTATAAGTTAAGAGCAATACTTTGTTAGATTTAGAAACAAATATCTAACCACATATCTTAAGCATATGCTTATCATATGAATATACGTGAGCAAGTGTTATATGTCTACTGACATCAAATGTAGCAATTTTGTCTATCGAGATCTAATATAAAGATATTCATGTTTATATACTTTGTTGTAAGCACTTACCCAAAATAGCTTGGGGTATGTTGTTCTTTTCTCTGACAAATATACTTGGATCTCTTTAATGTTGTTGTTTTCATCTCATGAAACATGCAAAAGTCTTTCTTTAGGATGTTAGGTAGGAGAATAAATTAGCCCCTTTTAAACTTAGTTTCAAAGTGCCTTCATAGTAAAAAAATCACTCAATTAATTTGGCTCTAATCAACAAAGTTATGCAAAAGAGAATTTTGAGAGTTTTTCTCAATAATTTCGCTCAACCATTTTTATGTCTGTTGAGCCATTTTTCAATCTACTCAGTGTAGGCCAAATCCACTTAGCATAAGATAGATTAGCTTGTTAGACATGAAGACTTGAAGATGCTCAAGCCCCAAGAGATATGTTTTGATGATGAAGTTTAAAGAGATGTTGAAAATTTGTTTAGAGTGTTTAGGTTTTCATTGTAAAGTTGTTTAGGGAAGCACACAACCACTTTAAAAACGAGTTAAAATATTTTAAAAATATAAAAAATATTTCAAAAAACGTTTAAAAAAATTATAATTGATTATCTATTTTTTAATCGATTAAAGCAAAAAGTTGGAAAATCTTGTCTAAGTAATTTAACAGATTATATCACTTTTTAACCGATTAAATCAGAGAGATAATATATTATCTTACTTTTAAAAGATTAAATTAGAGAGCTATGAAAACCTATTTTAGTGATTTAAGCGATTAACAACTAACTATTTTAACTGATTAAACCAGAAAGTTAATAAATTATCTCATTTTTTAACATATTAAACTAGAGACTAGTTAAAACCTAATTTAGTCATTTAATTATTTAATAGTGATTTTAATTGATTAAAATAAGAGTTATTATAAATATTTTTTAAAGAATAATCAATTAAATACAAAAAATAATATATTAAAAGCATCAATCTTAGTGTTTAATCATTAGTTTCAATTTACTATAAATAGAATATTTCACTCACTCTTTCATAAGAAGAATCACGAATTGAAAAGAGTTTTTTAAGTGATAAACGGAGAGTTTTCATATACTCATTTTGAGCCATTAAGATTTAAAGAAATCAAATATTTGATAAAGTTTGTTATGTTGTTCTCTTATGTATTTTATGCTACAACCAATGGTTGTATCAATCTTTCTTCCACTAATAATTGCATTCAATTTTATATCTTTAAGAAGTTTTTAAAGAATGCCAAGAAATGAGATTTTTGTGAGAAAGATTTGAAAACCACCCCCTCTTGGTTTTATGAATTCATTTCCTTTTTATAACATAGCTCAACCACTTTTAGTCTGCTCCAAATTTGTCTCCAGAGACCATATGATCAATGCACGGGGTTGTGTTGAGCGATTTTTTCCTTGTTGAATGCCTTTCTTCCAACTGTGCTCTCAGGAGTGAATATGCTAAATGCATGGAGGGTGTGCTAAGAAGATTTAAGGTAGTGATAATTTAAATTTTAGCAACCCCCTTAGTGGTTTGAGATTCACTTAGTGGATTGACCCTTGTCAGTTGAGTATAAATAACCCTAAGTTTTCGTCTTTGGATATTTTAAGAAAAAAAAAAAAGAGTTGAGAACTGAGGGAGAAAATCTTCCCTTGCCACCTAAGGCATAAGGAATCAAGTGATTCTTCTTTCTTCCCTCTTTCCTTACTTTTCTATCACTTATTCTTCTTGATCTCTTCAAGTTCTACTTATCAATTTTCTCCTTAGGTGAGTGATTTTCGTATTTCCATCATTTTCTTCCTCTTCTAGTATCTGATGTGAGATAGGAGAAATATAGGGTTATAGGTTATGAAACCCTAATCCTCGGAATCATTTCCTAAAGAGATATGTTATCTTTTGAACATTTTTTATGAGATATTTCTAGAATCACCATTTTTCTTACATATAGATATCTTTGAAAATTATATATTATGAAATGCTTTATAATAATTATTGAAAGTTATCTTTAACTTGAATTTGAAATATAACTCCTAGTATGATAAAGTTTTAAGCATAGTTCATATTTCATAAGTTGTTTACAAAAGTAATTTTTAAGTATTCTTGTAGAAAACATATCACTTAAAGAGTATTCAGATCTCAGTCTCTGAATAATTCTAAGAGGATATGAGAATCCCCTAGGTTCAAATTTCCTAAAGAGGTATAAAATATTGGAAATTCATGGGACATAGGAGAGAGACTATTCTTAGAATGTTTGAGCTTAACATTATGACCATAGAACAAGAAAAAGTTTAAGAGATTGTCAGCTCCTTTATTCTTCTATCAGTGAACAATATAATTTATAGATTAACTCGTTTATATCACTAAAACAATATCTTTGAATATATGCTAATTATATAAACTTTCTATATTAAGATATTCCATAGTTAATTTTGTGTAAAAAAAATTCCAAGTTAATATTAATTTAGAATGTTGAAGCACAATTAGTTTTAACTTGGATATTACATCATTCATTATATTCCGAAAAATGTTTGATATATAAACAATTCAACTCTATTTTTTGAAAGCTCTTACAATGTTATATTGTTTGCTTAAACCCATTAATCTTATTTGAAAATAATGTTTTCTATAATTCAGAAATACCAAATAAGATTTGGAAGCATAAACATAGTGTCATAAAATATTTCAAGAATCTAAGAGATTAAGTATAGACACTTTCCTATTTATTGCGTTTCATCTGACGCTTGGATGATGCTTGCATAAGCATCATCTAATATGTATAGTTTCCAGTATGCGTCTGATGTGAGCTTCTACAATCTTTCAACACTTTTATCGTCTAATGTGAACATACTCAACTCCATTGTCTGATCCTTCTCTATACGAGCTTTGTCTGATATGTCTTGGTCTTGACAAGCGCTTCATCTTATATGATGTTATTTCATCTTATATGATGTTATTTCATCTTATGGTTTTTTATGCACATCAGTCTTTCTTTTCTATGTTCACTTTGACTATATTATCCATTTCACGAGTGAACACTGAGACCCGATTGTCTAATCATCGTTTACCACTATTTCGTCTAACAACTTTTCTCTTATTGTATCGTCTAGTGTGTCTTGCTCAATTTCTCTTTTGTTTTTGTTGAATCTTATGCTACACAGGAATGAGCTATGTCATATCATAATACACCTTATAGTATTTGTTATCATCAAAACATATAGACCCTTAATCATAAGACCATTTGATAATTGAACAATCTTTCTCTTTTTTATGATGACAAAAACTATAAGTCAACTAAACAATATTAGAGTATATATCAATATGCACTAGTAGAATTGAGAGAATGGAAGCACAAAAGTCTTTTATTAATGTTCTTTAAAGATATTACAAATAATTAAAATATTTATAGAACATTTTAAGTAATATTTTAACTTTTCTTTCCCACATTTTGAAAAGTTTCTTCCCCAAGTTACTTCTTTCTTTCTCTCATCCTTCAACCTTATCTTTCTCTTTCTCTCCGTCTTCCAACTTACCCTTTTTACTTCACTGAGAAGGATTTCATTGAACTTTTTAAGGTTTTTCTCTCAAAACTGGGGGAAACATGTTTTGAGATTTTTAAGGAAAAACTTAAATAGAATCCTTGAGTTTTGTGATGATAACTCATTTTGGGTAAGGTTTGGAGTTTCTAAGAGATAGAAATCATCGTAGATCAAGAATAAATCTCATAGTTTAAGTTTGGTTCCACTCTCAAAAGTTCGAACAAGTTCTCTTGATTTAAGATAAGAATTCACATAAAAAGAACGAGTTCATAAAATAATTGTGAGTTGATTTAATCACGTGTATACATCAAAGATTCAAACAAGTATACCTATAGTACACACTATAACTTAACAAAATTCATAAGATTTTTTTCACATGTTTAAAGTTACAATAGAACTTTTAAACATCTGATAATGTATGATAATATAATACATTTTCTATAAGGCGATTTCCCTATGTCGTCTAATGCACATGATGATTAAAAGGAATTCTATTTTACTTTACATATTTTATATTTTTATTTTATTCTTAATTATATTTTAAATAAAAAAACAAATATTACAAATAAATACCTACCTCAACGATACAACATGTCTTATTTTTTAAAGAAAAAGGATAGAGCGCGTAAGAAAGATACAGTGGGAGAGCGCGTGAAAGCAGGTGGATGGCATTGGCATAGGTAGGAACTGAAGCGGATTATTCTTTGCTCCTTTACTACTCCTTCCTTGCCTTCCCTCTCTTCTCTTCTCTTTCTTCTATTCTCTCTTCAGCAGCCATTTAACCTTCTTTTTCCGATTCCAATTTCGCTCTTATCTTTTCTTTCTCTTCCCTTTCTTGCCTCTCACTCTCACCAAACCCTTCCGTCAACTTCATCTTCTTCTTCATGCTGAAGAAAACGTGCTGCTTCACTTCTGCAACTTTAGGTTTCCGACCAATTGGTACTCTTTCCCTTCTCTTTCCCATTTTCCATTGTGTTTCTTGCGGTTTCTTATTCCCCCAATGTGCCTGCCTTCCCTATTGGAGTTCCGCACACCTCAAATTAGGGTTCTTGCTCTCTCTGACTGTCAATTTGAATTGGTTTCGAACAACGAGTTCACTGCTCTGCGGCTTCAGATTGCTCGCGAGTTTGTGATTCTCGTTTTTTGGTGTGCTGAATTGTGAGCTTGGTTTTTGAATTAGGGGTTTTTTTGTTTCGGTTGGGTTGGGTGTGTGGATGCATTATGCGACGTGTTTTGAAGATGGATTGTGTGGAATTTCGAAATGGTTGAGAGTTTCAGTTGTTCTATTGTAAATTGTGGAGTTTTTTTACTGTTTCGGTGACTTTGCTTATGTGTCTGCTTTCTTTATCAACTGCTGCAGGCATTTCGGGATGTGTATCTGCAAGTGAATCGAGTAGAATGGCAATTTTTCGGTCTGTGATTGTGTTGTAGATGGCGGGTTAAGCTGTTTGATTGCTGTTGTTGGTTGAGTTTGTCGTTAATTCAATCTGGATTTGAGTGCAGATGATTTTTTGATGTGGTTTAGTGAGTGGTTTTTATAGAGGAAGCTTTGTTACTTTCGTTGTTGTTATTGTGTTGGTTTATTTTTTTGAAGAGTTTGGAACACAGTCGGCAGACAAAAAGGATTGAATTTTGTTCATGGGTAATAAACTTGGGAGGAGGAGACAAGTGGTAGATGAGAAATATACAAGACCGCAAGGGTTGTATAATCATAAAGATGTGGATCATAAGAAGCTGAGGAAGCTAATACTTGAATCAAAGCTAGCACCTTGCTATCCTGGAGATGAAGAAAGTGCCTATGACCGTGAAGAGTGCCCTATTTGCTTTCTGGTCTGGTTTCTATATCATACCTTCATAGTGTTTTATACATTTTTCTCTACTTATCCTGTTAATTTACATTTTTTTTAAAATGGACAAATGAGTCAATTCAACTATGCACACTTACTTGGAACTGCAAAATATGACCTCTGGACCACCTTTTTTGGATTTAATGATTTATTTTATTCATTTATTTGAAATTGAAACAAACTGATGGAGATATTTTCTGGACTGATTTTAATTCTTGTTTCCTTAAAGTCTATTTCAAGTTGTGAACTTCACATATGACTTTCTATTCACCCCATTCCATTGTGTTTTTTTCCCCTAATTTAGTATTATCCCAGTCTAAACCGATCAAGATGCTGCACAAAGAGCATTTGTACAGGTAATTGTTTGGTTTATCTTCATTGGGTATATATTGTGTCTATAGCATTTGTATGCAACCTAATTGTTTTCCTTTTATCAGAGTGCTTTTTACAGATGAAAGTTCCAAATTCCACTCGACCTACACAGTATCCTGCATTACTTGTTGTTTGCTTTCAGTATGAAGACATAACTCATAACTGTTGGTCTAACAATTGCCATCTTGCTCTTTAATGTTAAATAATTGCTTGTCTTAACAACATAAGATGTCCCTTCTGCAAAACAGCCAATTATGCTGTGGAGTATCGTGGTGTGAAATCAAAAGAAGAGAAGGGATTGGAACAGATTGTAAGTTGTTAGCTAACAAGGTTACTATTTTTAGGAGTGCATCAGAAATGTTTTCATTGTGAATCAAGTTGATGTTGATTCTCAATTATTCAGGAAGAGCAACGTGTTATTGAGGCCAAAATTAGGATCCGGCAGCAGGAACTTCAGGATGAAGAGGAAAAAATGCACAAAAGACTAGAAATGAGCTCCTCGAATGTAAATGTGGCAGTTGCAGATGTTGAATACAGTTCAAATGCAGGTAATCTTTCAATACAGTTCTGGATTTCATCTGTATATATGTGTGTGTGTGACTAATCCTAGTTGTAAAAATTATTCTTATTTCAATCTTGTAGTGTCTGCATCTTCAATTTCTGTTGTTGAACATGATGAAATTGTTTCTTCTCAAGACTCAAGTGCCACATCAATGGTTAGACCAAATGCAACCACTAGGACCAATAGGTATGCTAGCCTTCACTGCTCACCCCCTCAATTTCCTAAATTTTTCTTATTTATGTCTCTTAGCATTTGCAGCATCCAATGTTTTCTCACTGACTTAGGGTATTAAATCTTAAAATTCAACAACAGGAAGAAAATGGGTTGCTGTGTTTAAATCTTTATTTAACATTGCTTCAAATCGACTGCAATCCCTTTGCATGTTTTATTTTCCCATGAATATTGCACCAGTTGGATTATACCATGCTAATCCAATTTTGAGTCCATTAAGAATGAGAAAAATAATGTTCTCAGTCTTGTTTAAATTGAGCCAGTCATCTGTTATCCTGTGCCTGTAGTGGGTTGGTGTTTTAGACCAATAAGGTTATGAGAAGCATACCTATTGTTTGTATGGAGATTCTGGACTCGCTATAATCATAACTTGACTAAATTTAGTTATGTGAAAGGCAAAAGTCCATATGTAAGCTGAATTCATATCATAAACTATTGGAACTTTTGGTATTGCTAGGCTCAGTATTGCTATTTTAAGTACCATGATTTGCTATCAATTGAATTAAAATTAACTCCAAACCCTTCCGTGGAAGATGCAAATTATTGAGGTTTTGTTTTAATGTAAATCCCTATAAGCTAGCACTTGATCATATTAGTGCGTTGAGAGGAAAATTGAATGCCCTTGAGTTAGATTGTGGCAGTGGTTAAGTGATAGTCTTATTAAATAAGAAAGGAAATATTTTTTTCTCATATTTGAAAGGAAATATTCTCAGATTTTTCTTTCATTGTTACTGTTTGACAGTTATAATCCAGCATCTACAAATCTGCCTGCTTCTGTGAGCTCTGCAGAATAAAATCATAATTAAATTCAGTAGCTTCAAACTAGTTTTATCCGACTAAAGTATATATAATTATTTGTTAATGGATGTTTTATTTCATGAATAAATTGCTTATCTGGTCAAGTAGACGAAGAGGGAAATTAGTGTAATAAGTTAGTTATTATTTGATTCCTTGGTTTTGATTCATTACCTCAGCTTGAGCCTGATGCTGGTCTTGAAGTTTTGATTCAATGCATGAATATGGCTAGATGTGCAAGAAAGGATGGGTCGCTCAATCAAATGAACAAATGTTATTAGTGACTAGTCTTTTTGAAGGAGTATTCAAAATGCAGATTTATGTGGAAAATCCAAGATTTATTCTTCTTTAAGTATTGAATTAAATTACAGTGACGCTTTTGTTTGTCATTACACTTGTGAGTTTTGAGTGTAAGAGGTAAGAAAGCCTCCTGCATGGAACTTCAATATCCTTGTACTAAGGAGAAGACAAAGAAAAGATAGATAAACTTCTTCCTCTTTCGTTATTAAATATATTAGAAAAAGCAGCAACATATTCTTTAACATACTCTTTTGAACACACTTTGTAATATTTGCTAAAATTGATTAAATACTTTTTGTTGGTCCCTCTACTAATTTTAACATGTCACTCTCCTAAGTAAAAGGAAGCTATTATTTAAGAGGTAGAATATTTTATGGATTTGTACTATGTTTTAGTTATCCTATCACTATTTGCTAACATTTTTAATCTGACTCCTGTTCTGTATACAATTCATGTCTTAAGAGTCTAAATTCGCGAGAAGGTTCTATAATATTCAAAAGACTTAGGACAGAGAACACATTTAATAATGTATGTTACAATTATAGAAATAAGGCACAAATATTTTACAATCATCTTTTATAATATTTTATATTCAAGAATATCTAAATTATGTTTGTATTATTAGGAATGTTTTTATTTATTCCCCTTTCATATCTTTATTATTGGAGGAACTTGAGAAAAATACAAAATAATAGAGAATGAATTTGAGAGCTTGATTCCCCTCTCATAGGTTAGGTTCTTATATTTATAATGACATTGGAAGTTCAGATACAATGAATGAGAGGAAAGAGAAAAGAATAAGAAAGGTCACATCTAGAAACTAGGTACAACACAAAGCACATAACTTTTTCAATAAAGTATATTTAAGATGACCTATTCTAACATCTCCCTTGTACCATTACATTTAAGGACCTGCATTTCAACAATCATGACTTGTCACCATCTAGGATGATTAAACGCCTCTTTCACATTTTTAGGAATGGTAATAGAAGATACATAGGAGATGAAAGAACTACAAGGAGACAAACGATGATAGCTTAGAGAATTGTAAATAGGATGAGGGTTGCCAGTAGGACAAGTATCTTTGCAAATGGCAATAGGCCATCTAGAATCCTCATTATCAGGAGCTGTAGTATGGAACGATGATGGGGAAGGACTTGATGAAGAGGATTCATCATATGGTATTGGACTAGTCATTTGAGTGTGGGGATATGGCCTAGGTGAACTGGACTGATGAGAGGAATTTGGATTATTTGGAAAACTCTTAGGAATTGGATACACAAAGGGCTCAACTAAAGGTATAGGCAAGTTTTGTTGGACAAAGTTAACATCTTGTGTGGAGGTAGAGTAGAGAGAAAGGAGTTTCTTAAGAAAAGGTGACATTTGTAGACATGTAATATTTTTTAGTGTCAAGGGAATAACATTGCTATCCTTTTTGAAAACGAGAATATCAGAAGACACATTTGATAGCCTAGGCTAAAAGTTTATCCTAACCTGCAGACACACCATGTTCAAAACACACAACCAAAGACTCGAGGAGAAATGAAAAAAAGAGGTTCAAATATGAAGAGGGCATTCTATTAATAAGATAACAAGTAGTAAGAATGACATCAATCCAATGATGAATAGGTAGATTGGCATTGAGCAACAAGGTACGTGCAAATTCAACCAAGTGTCTTATTTTTCTTTTCTGCTATACCATTTTGTTGAAGTGTACGAGGACAAGTAGATTGATGTAAAATACCATATGAATTTAAAAAAGTAGAAAAACATAAGAAAAGTATTCTTTGGCATTTTTGCTCCCTAAGATCTTGATTACTTGGCCAAATTGGTTTCTAATTTCATTAAGGAAAGACTCAAAGATATTCAAAGGTTCAAACCTATCTTTCATTAAGTAAACCCAAGTACAACGAGAATATTCATCAATAGAAGTGACAAAATAAACCCAAAGGATGTGACTCGAGTTGGACCCCAAATGTTAGAATGAATTATAGAAAAGACAAAGTTGCATCTTGTTTCAATTCTTTTTGAAAAAGAAGACCGAACATGTTTTCCTAATTTACATGACTCACATTCTAAGACTTGGAGTTTGCTAAGTTCAAGAATCATCCCTTTTAATTTTGATAAATGTGAATGACTTAAGTGGCCTTGCAAAAGCTTAAAAGATGGGGATGCTAAACAAGACATTGACGGTCTAGTACTAAGATAGTAAAGTCCTCTAGATTCATGTCCTTCACCAATTAATCGACTTGTACCACACTCTTGTATATCAAAAGAATTTGTATCAAAGGTTATGGAACAATTTAAAAGTTTGGTTATTTGACTTTAAGGAAATTAGATTAAACGACAATTAGGGAAGAACATGCTTTAGGTTTAAGGAGAGAGAAAGGGAGATTTGACCAACTCCTTGAGAAGTAACATTGGATCCATTGGCTAAAGTAATAGCATTAGGAATTTTAGGTTGAGAAATAGAATATAATAAGGAAGCATTACTAGAAATATGATCAGAAGCATATGAATGAATTCTTGAACGTCGTTCTGCGGAATATATGACTCATGCTCCTTTAGGTTCCTTAAATTCTGTGGGTGGCGTAACTACAAAAGTAAATTATGCATGAACTTTGCACCTAAAGGTTTGAGAAATGCAAGCTCTTGACAAAATAGAATGGGTGAAATTGGTTGGGAGACTTTAACCTGAGATATTATTCTTCATTAGTACATTGTGGTTCAAGCTTATGAGATTGAAGAATGTTTGTTATCTTGTTAGGAAAACCATGTAAGGAGAAGCAATTATTTTGAGTGTCCTACAAAAGGAGCATTGAGGACGATTGAACCTGCTTTGAGTAAAGGAAGGCCTATTGAAAGAGGAATCCATCAGTAATTAGAATCACAGCATCAACCACAACCAATGCCAATGGAATGAAGAAGCAAGGACGGAAACATGCTTACAAGGCTTCAACAAGTCGGACTGTGGTGGTCCAGAAGGTTTATGACCATTGGAAGGTGGCTTGTGAGACACAAGTGCCTAGGTTAGTAGAGAAGAAGACTGCATGTGGTGAGGCTTCTGGAAAAGTTTGAACATGCTGCCATTTAGGTTGGATTGTGCTTCTCAAGGCACATCGAACCTTGCAAATGAAACTGCAACAGGGACAGTGATTGGACGACGTCCAATTGATACCAACTTGAGAAAAATACAAAATAATAGAGAATGAATTTTAGAGCTTGATTCCCCTCATAGGTTCTCATTTATAATGACATTGGAAGTTCAAGTACAATGAATGAGAGGAAATAGAAAAGAATAAGAAAGTTCACTTCTAAAACTAGGTACAACAAAAAGCAAATAACTTTTTCAATAAAGTCTCTTTAAGATGACCTATTCTAACAGAGGATATTGTGTCTCCTCTATATATTGTAGTAGTTTAGTTTTCTCAATATAAATAAAGCACATGTGATGTCTCAAAAACACAGTTTCAGCTCAACATCTCTTTATTTTATATAGTTTAACATGGTATCTAGAGTCTCTTGAAAACTGTGTTAGCCCGATGGACCTTTGATGAAATGTATTTTTTATTAACCCTTTTTTTAGGTTTGTTCCCTATTCGAGTCATCTTTAGTGAAGTTTTTGGTGACCCCCATTTGCTTGGACGATCACATGATCAAACTTGTTGAAAGCTAATCTACACGATCATCCAAACGCCAATTAGAGACCATGTCTGACATGTCCTCATGTGTGTCTTTTCCATTTGTAGATCCACAACCCTTGCTAGCTCATGGCAGTGTTGTAGTGGTTCCTACATTCTGGACACCCATCATTGTGCTTGCCTCTTCTATTTGAACACAACCCCAATTGTTGCCGTTCCATCTGGCTACTTTTGGTGGTTTGGTGTTTCTTTCCCATAATTATTTTATTATTGTTTTTCTCTCAGATTTAAAAAAAAAATGTCTTACAACATTGTTGACCAACCTTGTATAACTCCAACAACATATGAGGATTTCTCAAAATGGAGAGACTCACCAATTTACTTGTAACATTGCATTGGCAGCATACAATGGTAATTCTTTTGCTTGTCTTTCTTGGTCTCCTTCCTTGGGCCATTGACTGTGGTGCAACTGACAAAGACCTGTGGCATTGGTACTACCAAACGCCTTTTGTCTCTTATCATTAACTTTTCTTCATGAGCCAACTTGCCATTTAATTTACTTTGTCACCTCCATCATGCCATTATCTCTCTTCATCAACACTTGTATGTGTGTCTGCGATTTCTCGAATGATGATTCATGCACAACTAGAACATGTCAGCTAGGTAAACACATTTGTCATTCTTTTTTTGATAGGATTTCTAAATGAGCTTATTTTCTTTTTCTTTATTTCACTTTGATATTTGGGCTCCTTCTTGTTATTCTACTCCTAGTTTTAGATATTGTTACGTATATTGATGACTATTCTAGATGTACGTGTTTTTCTAGGATATCATCATTCTCAAAAGGGCATCTCATGAACTTAATTGACATTTTATTTTTGCTGATGTCTCTTTCTTTGAGTCTATCCCATATTATACACTTGTTCCTTCTAATTAGGATATATGTAGTCAATTTCCCACCTTTGTCCATCTTCCTTCATCACTAGATGACTTTGCCATACCTCGGGATGCTTCTCCAATACATGGCCTATTGACATTTCAGTATAGGACCCAATTTTGTCAGATAATGATGTAGTGGAGGCCATTTCTGATCCGTCCTCGACAATACCTCCCATACTAGATCTAGTATCCTTTGAAAATGACCAACTTAGTCTTACTCGAAAACTTCCGCCATGTCTGTTCTGTGGTGCTAACCCATGACACCCAAAGTGGCTGCATGGCCACCATGAAAAACCCTCATTGCCACCGTCATGTTGTAGCGGCAAGCTATAACTCTGCCACCAATTTTCGCCATAGTAGATTTTTTTAACACTATTTAACAGTAAATGCTCTATGTAATAGTACAAATAGTTAACGTATTTAAATGTTATGTTGTACAGAAAAAAAAAAATTATTCTATCATCAAACTATGAGTTTAGGTTTAAGCCTTGGGGTTACCAACTACCTATATAGTTACAATTACTGAACTGCATCAACCCTCACCTTTTGCTCCCTGTTTACCCTATTCTCTCTTGTATTGCATTTCTGTCATTGAGAACCTAACTTGCATTTGTATCACAAAGTGGAGTCACTTGTCCTGGATAAACCCTCAAATGGTCAGTCCTACACTCATCCTGTTACTGAGTTCACCTGGTTTTTGCCTACCTTCATATGTTCAGACAATTATTGCCTCCTCCAACTCATTGTCAAGTTATTGCGATATGGAATCCCTACTTTTCTCATTAAGATGCATCTCTATGTTTCAGTAGAAATACAATTCTCATTTCTTAAGATGAAGGAGTTTATAGATACTTAGTGTAAATGTTGCCAATAGTGTCACAACATTTGCTGGCCAGTTCAAGGAATCTGAACTGGGCACAGTTTCAAATTTTATAGGGCTAAAAGATGAGTATGCAATTTCATATATCCAGTAGAAAAATAAGAGATATATTGCTTTTTGGGATTGGATTTCCTTAAAAAGATCTCAGTGCTGTAATAGTCAAGGTTGAGTGCATACTTTCTGGCCCTATGTCAAATAAAAGAAAAATGCAAGAGTGTCAGAGAGAGAGAGAGAAGTGTAATTTTGTTGGGTAAAGTAGTTATTTTTTCCTTTGCCTCCATATTCATGCATCTTTTACATAATAAGTAGCAGTGATGAGCTAAGATGTACAAAATTTGCTTTTGTTTGGTAGTATTGGACATTTTGACCTATTTGTAGTATCTCGTATAGGCTGTCTTGAACACCTGTTGATATGGATGAACCAGCAGTTAAAGAAGCATTGTAAGACATCTGTGCATAGAACACAATTCTAGCTTCTTTCATACAAATCACCATAGATCAAATGTAGAAGACAAGAACAAAGTAGAAAAGATGAGAAATCAAAGAAAATAAATAAAAAGTCAGAGAAAAGGAAAGAAACCTGTGATGCTAGAAACTAGAAATAAGAAAAATAAATCATGATGTCTCAACTGATTCCTAATTAACTAACTCATACCATCATAATAATGCTACTAAACTACTGGACCAGAGAGTTTCATTGGCTTAAAGGCCCACCCAATAAAGTTCCTAATCTAAAACTGAATTACCAAGGGAAGTCCTAAAATTGTGGGGGGGCGAAGTCTGTAGTGGATTTTTGTCCATAAAAGAATGCAAATGCGCTTGAACCTCAAACTGGTAGATATTTGTCATATATTTCCTTAGCCACTGCATCTGCCCAAATCGGAGTTCTGTAGCTCCATTTTTGGCCTGCACAAGACAGCAACCTCAATGTGAAAAGAAATCCAAAAATAAGCTAACATTACCAACTAAGTTCAATTAGACCCAATAACCTAGAATTAAAAAAAAAATGTTAATATTTAGTACAAAAATATGTCAATTATGTCCAGCAAGAGTCAAAATCAAATGTCTCAAAAGTGCTCTATCAAATTCTCCCGCAACTGGATTTTTTGCACTGCCAAGAAAATCAATCACTAGCTCAATAACAAAATCAACTATGAATAAAGTGCAACAGTTTTTTATTGATTTTTCAAGTGTCTAAAAATGAATAAATGCCACAAACAATCTATGAAGGCATTTTAACATTTTAAGCAAAAAAGAGCACAAGACAAACTGAAGAATGAATCACAAATGATAGAAAACTCTCTCAACATCTATACTCTGAATCTCAAATGTCCAAGTTTGTGTTTCAACTGAAACAGAGAGAGAGCATGTATCCTGTATTTATTTTAGAACCTCTGTACATAGAACAATATCATAAGGACTGTCATTCATACAATCCTTACGATATCTCACTGATATTAGATACTTCTAGCCTTTGTGATCGTATCCTGTATTTATTTTAAAACACCTCTACATGAGATATCATAAGGATTGTATGAATGACAATCCTGTATTTTGTGTACAGTGTCTAGTGTGGGGCTTATGACATTCAATTTGACACTTTGTTACTCCACATAGATCTTATAAAAAATCTTGCTGAAGAGAAAAAATAAATATTTTTCTCAACTTTTTTCGATAATAATTGATTAGCCCCAACTACTTGTGAGTGTATCTCTGTGAGAGTGCTTTGTGAGATGATATAGCTTTATTTTTGTGTTGTATGTGATACCTGCCTATATTTGTGCAAAGGTGGAGCTTCATCTCTTTGTGATTGGTCCTTTAGCTGATGTCTTTTCCAAATAATTATTAAATACTTGTTTGCTCATATAAGTAAGTTAATGAGTTTTTTTTTTTTTTTTTTATATATTTTTGGAAACTACTTGTTGGGCTTACCTTATATTTTTTTCCATAATGCTGAAAACTGCAGAGATGATGAATTTGATGTTGACCTTGAGGACATTATGGTCATGGAAGCAATTTGGCTTTCGATTCAGGTAAAACTTTTCATCATATGCTTACCTGTTAGCTATTAATTATTGAATGTTATTAGAATTGAATATCACCGCTAATTCAATGATGGATTACTGCCATAGTGCCGTACAAGGTTCAGTGAACATAATTCTATATTAACACTGCTCAATGGTTTGTGTTGTCTATTTTATTTGATGATTGTGATCGACTCAATATATGTATTAAACTACAGGAGAATGGCAGGCCGAGAAATTTATCTTTTGCTGATGCTACTTCTGGACACTACGTTGCTGATGGACGTTATGTTTCATCCACTATGGGTCCACCAACTGGATCATCCTCATCTCCTTCCGGAGGCCTAGCTTGTGCCATTGCAGCTCTTGCTGAGCGCCAGCAAATGGCTGGAGAATCATCTATGAGCTTTACCAATGAAAATATGTCATCATTCAACACACCGCAGGGTTCCAGAAGGTTTTATAACAGACTTAGTCGGGATATGGCTAGTTATCCACCTGCTCACAACCTCAATGGGGAGCCACCAGATGATACTGTGGCAATGACTAGGA
The DNA here is from genome assembly GCA_013389735.1 of Phaseolus lunatus. Lineage (NCBI taxonomy): Eukaryota > Viridiplantae > Streptophyta > Magnoliopsida > Fabales > Fabaceae > Phaseolus > Phaseolus lunatus. The sequence goes on from CM023861.1 coordinate 6,963,252, forward strand.
GTCATAGTGAATGGGACACAGACCATGGGACACAGATGGCTGAACAAGCAACTAGCTATACAAACTCTATTGCAGCAGATGATCGTGGTGAACTATCTTCTTTGCCACGGTCTGATGACATTGAGGGAAGCCCTCAAAGTGCCACTGAACCTATTATTCCTGAGAGTTTTGAGGAACAGATGATGCTTGCTATGGCTGTCTCTTTGGCTGAAGCTCGAGCCATGTCTAGTGGACAGAGTGCTTCTTGGGAGTAGTCTTTGGTTGGTTGAGGTGGTGGTTTAAGCTCTTTTTAAATGGGTGGTGCTTGCCTTGGCTAATAATTGGCAAGCCGAGTCCAATGTTGAGAATTTGAGGAAAGTTCACTCGTTGTGTGCAATTTGTTCAAGGATCAGGTAGTGATCTCTCTTCCAACACAAATTTATATATATAAATGTCAAAGGAAAACTAATGATTCTAGTTGGTGAAAGGTTGTTGTTTAATGCCATTTTTTTACTTGTGTTAAATGTTTTCTCCCTGTCCCCTCATTGGTTTCTGTAAATAGTTTTAGTCTTTGATAGATGTACTTTCATTCTTACAGTAATATATGACACATTTTAGACACGTACTGAAGAAGAAAGGGAATTTAATTTCTGTCATGAAAACTTTATCCGTGGTTCCATTAATTGATATCCGAGTTATACAGAAGTTATGCCTGTAGTCTCGGCACTTCAAATATCAGCAGAACTTTGTATAAATTGTCTGATGAATGAACTTATTTTGAGTAACAAACCACTCCACTGAAGTTAGTGCGTTGGGTAAATTGGTAGGTATGTGGGTGGATTTGGTAGCTTTTTGGACGTAGGATGGGATTGGATTTAAAATGAGGTTTCCCAAAGAAGCTTCCCCACCCGTCTTCCCATTCTTTTATTTTTTTTTCTTTACACACGCATAGGTGATCAAAGGCGGATATTATTCTTGTTAAACTCTTTACGGTAAAGCTGTATAGCTTCCCTAGGAAGCAGTTCCCTGTACTTCTTCGGAGAATTGTTTGTCGATTTCATTAAATTTGAGACGATATTTACACAGCTGATACCTGTCACGTGTAATTAACTGCTCATCTCATTTATCTGTTTCTCTCCTTTTCCTCCTGTAACCTGTGTTTACTTTCTCTTTTTCTGAGGTCTGTATTTTGCCCTTATACAGTCCATTTATTTTTTACAATCTTGTTATTGTCCGTGGGAGACATTGGAAAATATATTGGCAGCCAACTGTACGTGTAATTAGCATTGCCACTGAGTAGACATCAAATAACATTGTAATGTTGTGCAAGAACACTTGCATTGTGCCCTTTATGATATGAAGGGAAATGAATTGAAACTAACTCTGCACCATGAATAGATGATGATAGAGAAACGTTTTCTAGTTACTATAAATAAACTAATGGTTGCATACTAGCGCTTAATTGATTACTGGATTGGAACCAACTTCCACATAACCAACTTGCTGTCTAGAATTGAAGCGATTAATCACCAAAGAATTCTACTTAGTTTTTAAAGTTCATTTTAAATAAATGTAGCATATTAACTGGTGCACAAGATTAAAGTTCATTAAAGAACTGCAGCATATTAACTATTGCCTTGAGAATTAGGTAACGTAATTGTTAGGGATGAGAATGTAGGGCGGGCCAGTCTGTAGTCTATTATCGAAAAATGTGAGGTGAATTTACTAATCTAATCTGTTGACTCGCTTAGATCCGTGCTCACATAACTTACAGTTTGTGCAGGCCAACAATAGGGTGTGTTGACTCACGGTTCGCATAAATAAAAAAATGAAATTTTTTTATGCAAAAAGAAAATCTTAACTCACTCATTATTGCAGTGAGATCTTTATTTTATTTTTAAAAAATTGAATTTAATGTACTAAAAAAAGGAATGTTTTATTTTAATAATCTAAAGGAGTTAATATTAAGAATGATAGTGGATTTAATTTTAAGTAAAGTCTTATATTTAAAATTTGTTAATAAAAAAATAATATGAAAAAGAGATTTTAATAAGATAGTTAAAAAATTAGTTATCTTCATTAAAATATTTTGTAGCAAAACTTTGATAAAATACTTTTATACATTTACATATATATATATATATACATATAGATATATACATATATACATATATATATATATATATACATATATACATATATATATATATATACATATATACATATATATATATATACATATATATATACATATATACATATATATATATACATATATATATATATATACATATATATATATATATACACAGATATATATATATACATATATATATATATATATACATACATATATATATATACATATATATATATATATATATACACACACACACGAAAACTAGATGCAAAACAAAATTTTAATTATTTTTAATCAAACCTTCTAACAACCCTCATACTTGAATTCATATTTTTATCTTAATTAAATGAATTGAAATAGGATACAATTTTAATTTTTCAGCAGTAGGAATAAGTTCTTTTATAATTAATGAAATTTTAATTTTAAAAAAAAAAATCTTATGCAGGTTGGCCCGTGGGTTACCTCTTATGCGGGGTGGGCCAGTGAAATGAGCTCGCACTTCTTGCACGGGACGAGCCAACCCGACTCGCTTTTGTGGGTCAAACACGGGACAGACCTATGTAGGACAGGCCAGCCTGCATTGTCACTCCTAGTAACTGTGAAGCAATGGTAGAGAAAATACAATTTTTGAAAATCTTCAACTTGTGACTTAATCAACATTTATACACTAGTGTTTTAAGTTTTTGAATACATATTCATCAATAAAAATTGTCTGATTCCTTGCACATGAAGCAAATGAAATCATCATAGTAATAACTTGTAATTTTGTCATGTGAATAATACCTTTGTGGCTTTTGCTTCCTTCATCCCCCATTTTTTAATGTCCATCCCCTCATGCTAAAGAAATGACAGGAATGACTTCAAGGATTTATAATTAAAAAACATGTGTTTTATGCATAACAATCTTTCCTTTCTCCGTTCACTTTGACTATATTATCTATTTCGCAAATGAACATTGTGACTGGATCGTCTGATCAACGTTTGTTAATATTTCGTCTTAACAACCTTTCCTTATTGTATCATCTTACTGAATCTGACATTGAAATACACTTTTCTTCTTTAGAACAATCTTGTAAGGAGTTGTTTGGAGAAACTTTTCTATTTGGAGTTGAACCAAACTTTGTGAATACTTGCTTGTAATAACAAAGAAGATCAAAAGTTTTTGCAAATTCATGAAGTATAAAAACAAAAAAAAAATTAAAAAAAAATGTACTTCTTGGTTCATTTTTTCTACCGATACATTGAACTTGAAAGAAAGCTCTTTTCTTCCATTTCTCTTCTTATTACTTTTGTTCAACAAATTTCATTTATTTTACTTTTTGATTGTTTCCATAGGTTAATCTTTGACTCGGTGGGGGATCATTATTTTTGTGGCTAGCTAAAGAGGATCTTAGGAGAAATCCTTTTAAAGGGGGACCCTGATTGATGTGAGTTGAATTTTAGATGTTTTCATTTAAGTTGACACTTTACTTTAAGATTGAGATTTTAGGAGTTAAAGGTTATGACCTTAGGAAAATTCTCAGTGGACACTAACTTAACCAAGTGGTTAAGTAAGTGTGAAGGTGCATTTCACAAAGGCAAAGATAAAAGACATTATATGGTGAGAATGTGATGCAATTTACGGAAATGAAGAAAGGAAACTAGGTAGCATCAATGGTGGTTAAAGCCAACCCAGATGATGAACCCTACTCAATTAAGAGTGCCAAAAACCGAGAGCAAACCCAAGGACAAAGCAATGAAATTAACATAAATGGAAAGGAAACATGGAGGAAAAATGGAAGAAGAAACTTATGGAGGTGGTGGTGGATGGTCACGCCACTTGGTGTGTGGAAACCACCAAGATAAGTGCTAGACCCCCAGTTGAGAGCTTCATTCTCATCAAGATAATACCAAAGAAAGAGGAGATAACACTCACTCAAGCTCACATAATATTTGTGCAGAGTAACTTTACTTCAATTTCAACTTGTCAAATACAATGGGTAGGCCTCTTATTTATAGGTGAAGAAGCCTTAGAAAACAAGCGAGGGGTAGGATGGGAAAAGGGAAAAAATGGGCAGCCTTAGGTTTGACTAAGTTAAACCCGCATCCTAGGCTTGTCCTTCTAGAAACTAGGTCAAAATGTCTTCCTAAAAGGCTAGGAACAAGCTAAAATTATAACTACACCCCCTATTATGCTAAAGGCACCTTATTCCATTTCTCTTCTTATTACTTTTGTTCAACAAATTTCATTCATTTTACTTTTTGATTGTCTCCACAGGTTAATCTTTGACCTGGAGGGGGATCATTATTATGGTGGCTAGCTAAAGCGAATCTTAGGAGAAATCCTTTTAAAGGGGGCACCCTGATGGATGACCATCTTCACTTCAAATCTACCAGACACTTAACTAAGAGTAGAAGATCAACCACAAAAATATATAAAAGAAATCTTTGTCTTAGTTTGTACAAATATGTAAATAGTAGAATAATATTTCTTTTGACTTTGTATTTCTGAGGCAATTTTAGATTAGGAGAAAAATAATTCAAAGACAATCTAGAAACCTGCACTTGACACAGAAGAAAAGGTTTCTAGTGCACCTTTAAGAGAGTTACATGATTTTGGTTGCCCAAATGTTCACCATAGTTAAGTTCCACTTAACTAAGGGGAAGGCATCCAAGAGGCATGGTTGAGAGCTCCTTTAGCCTATAAATAAGAGGCTTCCTCATGTAATCTTTATAGACTTGGATTAATGAAATTATTTTTCTAAATTTTCAGTAAAACTCTCTCCAATTCTCTCCTTCTAAGATGTTCTCAAGCATAGTAGAAACTCAAGGATGTTGGCCTAGCCTCTTCCTTGGCCCTTGGCCCTAGCACCTAAAACTGTCCATTCCTCTTCTTCTCTCCCAAACCCATTCGGTGTATTCCTCCATTCTTTCCAAAATCCACTGCCTCAACTACTCCTCTCCAAAACTCAATAACAACATTGAATTGCAATTCTTGAAGAGAACACTGATGTTCAACGAGAAGGGTAGTTTGATGAAAGTTGGGCCATCAATGATGGAAAGGATTTTGGGTGTCGTTTTAGTTTGAAGAAAAAGGTTAGGGTTTACATTTGAAGATTGAGATTTTTCTTACAGAAGAGTAAAAGGTAATTTTATGTCCTCTTATATATATAAAGACGAAGAGAGAGTGTAATAGTTACTTTTTCAGCTTTTGGTTTTTACTAAATTACCCATCATTTTTACCCACTAGAACACGAAATGTCAAATATAATAACATCAAATAAATCAGAAGTTAATTATTCCTTAAACATATATTTTTTACACAAATAGAATAGTGACAAACACACGAGGACTTCATGTTATTATGTGTGTCTAATGCAAACATACATGGATCGTTTAGTGCACATACTTACGTTTCGTTTATGTGAATCTTTCTACATCTAAATTTATTCGATTAGTTTGAATTGTTTGATCATATTATCTAGTTGAGTTTAGATAAAATTACCTCTCAGACGTTGTGTGGTGGATCGTCTTATAAGAGGATGTTTCATCTATATATGATGTTTATTTCATCCCATCGTTCTTTCCATTTTACTTTGTGGCGTATTCTTCTGTCATGATGATCTTCAAATATCCATCCTTTATTTGTCTTGCAGGTGTCCTTAAGACCTATAAAAGAATTATTTTTGCTCTTTGGTACCCATGCTTGGTTGGGTCCTCTTCTGTTAGTTTTTCTCCGGAGACTCCTTTCATGGATGTCATTAGAGACAACACCCTTGGAGACATGAGTTATAAGTTTATCTTCTAATGTATGATTTTTACTTTCATAACCAAATATTGTTTTAAGCGATTCTCTAGATTTTTCAGTGAGAGTTTTTCTGTCAATGACTTCTTCAGGATTATTGTTTTCTTTAATGGCATGATCTAAGAGTTGATGATAATATTCTTCTAAGTTTTTAATTCTTTCTGAGTTTGTGTTTTTAGGTTTCTCTTTAAAACATTCCTTGTGATTACTTAACTCTCAAATAATTTTATTCTCATTTTACTTTTTCTTAAGTTCAATGAAAGTATTTATGAATTTCTTCCATAGAGATTTGTAAGCAAGTATTAGTTGAGAATCAATAATAATGGTTTTTTGATAGGCTTTCTTAAGGGAACATAAGTTAGAAAGGTTTACCTCTTCGTTGCAGTTGATAGTACAACAACTTTCCAAGAATTCTGAGATACATGTATCCTAATCAGTTACTTCTGATGTTGAATTATCTGCTACTAGACAAACATGATCAGGCTCAGTATCAAATGAGTCTGAACTGCTTTATGATATTTTGTGTGGTAGAGCAATCATATCCCACATTTCTTTGGCACAACTTTCATCAAGTCATCTATAGATAGAGCACATATAAGTATGTATCTAGCCTATTGGCATTGGGTTGATATCTATTAGTATGTTGCTCACTCCAAGATTCTTTAGGTAGCAATTCTCTAGAGCAATCAGTAGGGATGAAATACCTTCTTGGATGATGGTCAACAGGCCTTCATCTATGTAGTCCAAAAAGTTGGTCCCTCCATAGATCATAATTCTCTCCCTTGAAAAGGGGTCACCTGTTTATAGTTTTTCTCTCGAATTCCATTTGAGTGCACCAAGGATCTTGCTTCAAGTCCTGTTAAGAACTAACCCCTGAGGTTTGCTATGATACCAATTGAAGGTTCAATTAGCTCTAGAAGGGGGGTTGAATGGATCCCACACTCAATTCTAAAACATATAGACACTCAATTATGAGATCATCTGATAAGTATTGTTTCGTCTACTAACTCAACATAGTAATGACATTCTTATCATTATGCTCCTTCATTGTTAGCAACATATTTCTAAGTTTCACTAAACTCTTTGTCATATCAACAATCATGAATTTCTCATTAAGTGTTAACCTACCAGCATATGGATGACCTATTAGCGTATTTTCCAAGTCGTGATCATGAGAGGCACAAAGTAGTATGGCAATCCATCCTTCACCACCTTTTATTGATTTCCCTCGCAATATAAAAGGACAATCACATTTTCTACTTTCACTTTCAGTAACCTCTAAGTCATTTTTATATTGTTTGTGTTTACCTTTTCTCTCACAACCTAATAATACATACATTTTTCTTTCTCATTGGTCATTCGATGTATTTGACTTTAATATAACAATAACAAAGCCAAACTCATAGACAACCTTTCTTACCCACTTCCCAAGTAGTGAATACCTACAAAAACTTATGACAATTTCATATTTCATTCACCAAATACGCTTCACAGATACACAATATGTAAATATTTTTATGGCAATGACCTTTACCTCATCTATTGTAAACACATAAGTACATTCACGAGTCCTACATTCATTATCTAATGTATTACAAGATATTAATTTCTCCATATCAACATCATTTGCCCCTCACATGTCAACCTCATCTAATATCCTCGTGTAAAAATCTCTTTATCCATAATATTTCAACAAAAATTTAGTTCATGTTAAACACAAAAAACACAGGTGATACATTCTAGAAAGTCAATTCCATAATTGAAAAAATGAATCCCAAAAATCAATATCCGTAATAGTCAATATGAATTTTGAGAATTACACTTATGGAATTACTTTCTAGAATTTATATTCACTATTCTAAACTCCTCAATCTAGAATTTATTTTTTATTTCGAAATTGACTGTCTAGAACACATGACCATAACCTTATTGATCAACAATTTTAGAAATCTTTAAAACTTTAAATTCCATAACGCATGTCCTTTAACTTTTGGAAATTAATTTCCTAGAATGAACATCATACAATTTTGGACAGGTAATCCTAGAATACAATGACAAACACCATAAACTATTATGGATTACATTTTCTAGAATGCACCCCACAATTATGAAAACTTGGTTCGAGTTCGAAATGCCTAGAAGTTTCTTTTCCAACTCTGATTTCCAAAAATGACATTTTCACCATGTGAACCAACATTACTAGAAAAATGCCTACCTTTGCTGCTAAACAACACCACCACGTTCACCACACCTTGCTGGAGCTATCCCCGACCTCTACCACCAATTTTCAACCAATACCTCCAACCCACTCTTTCATGAAGGTCTCCATTTTCAAATCGCAAGAACAAATTTGGTATTTCAAAATTCGTAAGAATACAAGTTCAAATTGAGGGGTGCAAGTTCAAATTGAGGAGATGTAGGAAGCAATTGCCTATATCATATTATACTTATCCAATTCACTAGCCGGTAATTGCTTCCTGCACCCAATCATTTGCTTCCTGCACCCAACACACTCATGTGAAATATCCATTTTGTTCTTAGTGATTTTAAATTTTTTCTTTCTGGATATTTATATCCGTAAGTCAAATTACAAAGTTCTGGATATACAAATCCGGAACTAATATGTCACTTCTGGATTTCACCATCCGAAAGCTTATTTGGACAGTATAAATGACCTTCCGGATGTCAAAATCCGTAAGCAAACATAAATGAGTTCCGGATCTCAATCCTTAGCAACATTTACAACACACCATTATGGATATGAAAATCCAGAACTCATAGCTCACTTCCGGATATGACCATCTGGAAGCTTAAATGAAATATGAAAATGAGCTTCCAGATTTCAAAATCTGAAATGTATAAAAATGACTTCCAGATATTAAAATCTGTAAGCAAATGTGTGAAAAAGAGAAGAATGAAATTTTAAAATTTTCGTTGGGTGCAAGAAGCAATTGACTCACTAGCCACACATCATGTACACCGAGGTCCACCGCCAATATTTTCAATCACGGCACCACCAACTAATAATAAAATCAGAATTTCACGACACTTAAAAAGTAAGATAAGGCAGAACTTTCTTATAATTTAAACTTTTGGTCCAATTATCGTTGTAGGTCATATATGATTGTGCTTTATGACTTTGAAATGATATGGTTTCATTTTAATTTTGCTTGTCGATTTAGACGATTATTTATGGTTGGAAGATAAATTAGAGTTGATTAAAGGGCCAAAAACATCACAAGCTATTCTAACAACCAAAATTGAGCATGGGTAAATTGCATTGTGAATGAATTAATTCATCTTTAACCACATTTTCCTAAGAAGAATATGAATCACGTGAATCTAATAAATAACATAAAAGCTGAAATTTAGCTCCAGAGTGGGGCCCAACCATGAAACTCATTCTTTTAAGCATCACTTTAATGATGGAAGCTTTCACTCCAACTGTACAACTATGATCTGTCTTTTTCTATAACTGCCATCATCTTAATCCAGAATAATAATAAAATTCATTTACAAGGGTCGCAACATATCTGAACCTATCTCATAAAATATTTTTTATGCTGTTAAAAAAATATTTTATTTGAAAATAACGTTTTTTTTTTTTTTTTTTTTCATAAAAACATGTTTCTTTTGAAACTAAAAATAGTAAGTATTGGCACAATTTAGTTATAAAAGATGAAGAATGCATTTAGAAAGCAAGGAGGAGGGGATCATATTCTAGAAAGGAATAAGTTGATGTACACTAGTGTCACCTATAATTGTAATAACTTCCATATTGAATTATTTTAAGTTAGAATTCTTAATTATTAAGCATATACATGAATTAATTATTCACATGTCTCATGATTTAAAGTTTTTAAAATATTTTTACTTTATCTAAATTAAAATGACTCATACAACTTCTAGTGTCACAATAGAACTCTTAACTTTTTTTATCTTTATTTTCTTGAAGTGGTACATTTCGTTTACAGGAATAGTTTATTTACGAAAAATATTACCAGACAAAACTCAGTACTTTATATATATATATATATATATATATATATATATATATATATATATATATATATATATATATATATATAATAATAATAATAATAATAATAATAATAATTAATTTATCCTCTGCATATAAAAGACCATTTCAAAATTATTACTATTAATATTTATTAATGTTAATATTATTTATTATTATTATTATTATAACTATTAATAATCTTAACAATGTTTAAGAGGGAATAAAAATCCAGATTACTGAGTAGGGATAACATCAATAATACCACTGCCCCCTTCCCTTATTCTCTTTCTTTTTCTTTTTTCCTTCTCACCCACTCTTTCTTTATAATTCTTTCTCTCCCTTTTTTTATTTTCTCTCTCATAACTCATCTATTCTAAAATCTAATAACGTCATGTTATAACTGAGGAGTCAGGATCTATTTCTATCCGATTAGATTTTCAAACAGAGTAAGTTTATTCTTACTCTAAAATTTTCTTATTCTCTGTTTTTCTCTATGATTTAGTCATCAATCTTAGTGGGGTCAATTGAGAAAAGTGTTTCTCTCAACTTGATTAAGTTCATACTAAATATTTGGCAATATTTAGATAACTTGTATTATGCCCTTAAATCTTGAAGCTTATCCAGATTGAGGGGATACAATTCTAGAAGTTACTTGGAAAGTAAACATTTGAGGTAAGGAAAACTAAATTTAATTTTTAATAGCACCCTAGGCTAAAAGATCTGAATGTGGAAGGGACGTGGTTCCAATATTCAATTTCTCTTGCAGAGATGTTGTGTATTTATATATTGTGTTATTTGTTTACATATTATTTAAACTTGTAAAAATATTAGATTTTGATGGTTTATTATTTAAGTGTTGTTTTTTTTATGTTAAATAGACTTTTGAATATTGTGGATTGTGTTTTGAATGATATTGTATGATGAAAATAGAATGGAATTGAATTCATACATTTGGGATAATGTATGGATTGATGTTTGTATGTGTATTAAGTATTGATGCCTATGCGGTAACAGAGATCTCAAAGCTTCACTGATGATCTAAGTCACACAGACTAAGATATAAGGTGGTGAGAAGCTGATTGAGGAGTTCATGCACACCGTGACATATGAGATGCATGGCTTGGGTTGTATTGAACTTACTCTGACCCTTTCTGTTGGATTCGCTGGTAATCTTTGGATCAGGTGTTAGTCTCTGGTAGGACTTGTTGGGTATGAAGCCAGGATCAATTGGGTTGGGAAGAGGCGGCAGCAGCGTCCCAAAACTAGCGTTTCGCAGAGGCGGCATCGGCATACCAAAGTTAGGGTTTTGCAAGGGCTGCAGCGGCATCCCAAAGCTAGGGTTTTGCAGGGGCTGCAACGACGTCCCAAAGCTAGGGTTTTTGCAAGGGCTGCAGCGGCGTCCCAAAGCTAGGGTTTTGCAAGGGCTGCAGCGGCGTCCCAAAGCTAGGGTTTTGCAGAGGCTGCAGTGGCGTCCCAAAGCTAGGGTTTTGCAGAGGCTGCAGTGGCGTCCCAAAGCTAGGGTTTTGCAGGGGCAGCAGCGGCATCCCAAAGTTAGGTTTTCGTAGGGGCGGTGGCGGGTCGCGTTTTCACGGTGAATAGGTGCAGGTGCTTGCGGTGAGTGAGACGGCACGGAGGTGCAGTGAGATGGCAGAAGACGGAAGGTTCCGAATTGAAAAATTCGATGGTACAGATTTCAGTTGGTGGAAAATGCAAATCGAGGATTTGCTAGTTCAAAAAGATTTGGACGTGGTTTTTGGTGAGAAGCTCGAAAAGATGACTGAAGCACAGTGGACAGGTTTGGATCGGAAAGCTATGTCCGTTATCCGACTCTCGTTGACCAAGAATGTTGCGTACAATATTCTGAAGGTGAATACAGCGAAAGGGATCATGGAAGCTTTGTCCAATATGTACGAGAAGCCATCTGCTGCTAACAAGGTATTTCTGATTAGAGAACTGGTGAACACAAGGATGAAGGAAGACAGTCCAGTTACTGAGCATATTAACAATATGAATTCGATCTTAGCCAGACTTACGTCAGTAGACATTAAGTTTGATGATGAAGTTCAAGCTTTACTACTGCTATCGTCTTTGCCTGACAGTTGGTCCGGAACGGTTACAGCGGTTACCAGTTCAGCAGGGCCTGATGGATTCACTTTTGAGAAGATTCGTGATCTCGTTCTTGGCAAAGATGTCAGAAGAAGGAGTTCCGGGGAATCTTTGGGTGACTCGCTAAATGTCATCAGAGGTAGAAAAAATAGCAGAGGTAGTGGGAGCAAGAACAGAAGGAGTCAGTCAAAGACTCGAGATTGCTCGAAGGTAACATGTTGGAACTGCAAGGAGTTGGGGCATTTCAGGAATCAATGCCCAAACGAAAAGCAAGTCAACATTGCAGAATACTCCGCGGACGAGGACCTCTTAGTCTGTTGCGCGGATAGCAGTGTGGATTCTTGGGTCATGGATTCTGGTTCTTCATTTCTTGCTACCCACAGCAGTGAAGCATTGCAGAATCTGATTATTGGAGACTTTGGAAAGGTAAGACTAGCAGACGATAGAACTCTTGATGTTACGGGCATGGGTGACATAGTGTTGAAGACGCCAGTCGGTTTCTGAACTTTGAAGGATGTCAGAGTTGTTCCAAGCTTGATGAAAAGTTTGATTTCTGTTAGGCAGTTGGACGAACAGGGACATAATGTGAAGTTCGGAAATGGGCAGTGGAAGGTTGTCAAGGGAAATCTTGTCATGGCTCGCGGAAGAAAGAGAGGTTCATTGTATATGGTCGAATTACCGTCTGAGGGAGGGACCGTCCCAATTCAGAAGATAAACAAAGTCCGATTCACAGAATCTCGTGGGCAGAAGAGGGTTGTCTTTGCAAGGAAGAAATCCAGAGCCACAGGTCAAATTCAGGATGAACGAGCATGGAGAGGTTCAGGTAGACCAGTCAGAGGTACTTGTGGCAGTGGGAGCACGGGTAGTGCTTCAGCTAAGGTGCCCAGAAGACAGTGGGTTAGGAGAACCAGTATTCCAGCTGTTGAAACATCTCCAGAAAATTTCTTGCTGAGTATGGAGAGTGTTTGTTCTCAGGATGTTCCAGGATCTGGCAATTTGTGTAAGTGGGAGCCGGTAGGAACAGAGGATGGGTCAGTGGCAGTTTCAGCCATGTCGAACGTATTGAAACTCAAGGGAGTTTCTGTGAAGCCTTCAAGATGATCAAGAAGGCTGGTGGCAACTAGTGGTGGAACATTGAGTTCCGGTGATAGATTACAGAAGTACATATACACAGTTGAAGCGCAGGTGAACATTGTTCCGTGACTTCAAGTGGGAGATTGTTGGGTATGAAGCCAGGATCAATTGGGTTGGGCTGAGTAGACACTATGTTTTAGTGATTGTGTGTGTAGCTTCCGCGTGCGTTTTTCCCTACAGGACTTACTTAATATGGATCTTCCGAAAGACGTTGTTTGTTGAATATCTTAGATGTGTAGATCCATGTGAGATCTATGTGATTGTTTTATTATTGAGATTTGAAGAAGATTGAATAATTGCGAAATTAATCATGTAATTTGGTTTTCTCTTTTTATTTAATTGTGTATCTTATAAGATTTTATTTTTACTAGTTTACCCTTGTTTTTCTTATTTTGTTTGAACTGCAATGACTGTACTATGTACACGAGCAGATGATAATACAGGTGTCGGAAGGTCTGGAGGGCTTTGGGATATAGTTTCAAACCTTATATTATAAATATTTATATTTCTATAAGTCATAATATTGTAATAGAAATATTTTTGAAATACTCCAAATTTACATTTAAACCAGTAAAAATTGTATTGTAATAGTTAGATGTGATTTCTAGGATGTTACACACTTCACCAAAGAATCTCTAAAAAGATCGTTTCAAAATTATGCATGGTTTTGCTTTTCATGCTACCTTAAGATATTACCTAATTATTTTAGTGTTCTTTCATTTAAAAAAAGCTTGACCAAATTCACAAAGTTCTCGTGCACATATTAAGGATAAGTTTAGCGAAACTATATAATAAAGCTAGTTGTTAGTTGTGGATAAGTTCCTTGTTGATAACTTGTTAGTTGTGGATAAGTTCCTTGTTGATAACTTGTTAGTTGATAAATTCCTGATTGATATCTTATAAATTTGAGACTAATTGTATTAGAAGTGTTTGGTAAATCAATTGATAAATACAAAACTGCATAAAAGATATAATTATATATGTTTCATTATATAAATGAAATTTCTATTTAATTTTTTTTATTATGTAATTACAATTTTATATTTTTAAATTATTAAATTTTTACTTAATGTTTTATTTCTATTTATTTTTTTAAAATATAATTTTTTATTTATTTTGATAAGTTATTGTATTTAAATGAGTTGATCTAATGAGTATTAATCAAATTCAGTTTTTCATAAGTTTATTTTTTTTTATTTCTCAGTTTATATTACTATTAATTTTTTATAAAATTTATTGTGTAATTTTTGAAAATATCATGTGATGAAATATTTATTACTTCAAATTGTAATATTAATTATTTTTTATATAATTGAATTTCCTAAAAAATTTAAAAATAACCCAATAAATTTTTAAAATAAAAAAATAATTCATTGTCTCCATCAAATTAAAATAGGTAAAAATATTAATGAAAATAAGAAAATATATTCAAATATAAAGGATAATAATAGAGGAAATTAAATAAGTATATAGGCTAAGTAAAGCAGCTTATATCTTGTATTAGTCAAAGTAACTTATAAGCTAATCAAATAAGCTATTAGTTAGCTTATTTCACTCTAAAATTGATGTAATAACATAATTTACTTATTTATTTTATAGATCTAGATTAATATAAAACAAGAAATAAATCTAAGTTACATCTATAAAAAAAAAAATGTATAGTTAGGACTATAAGTTAAATTGAGTTTAATCTAAATTTTCTCTCAGTTTAATTAAATTCAATTGGGTTTAACTTATTTGATTTAACCAAATTATCATTAGGTTAGGTCCGGTTGGAATAATTACTAAACTGAGTAATTTTTAAAAATGGTTATATATTAAAATAACACCTCAACATTAATATTTTTAATATTTATTAATAATTATAAAACATCAACAATATTAATGACTCATACATAAAATAATATAAAACTATTTTTATAATAATTTTTTAAAATAAATACTATTATTTCATTATATATATCTATTAGGTATTCTGTTTGAGTTGGATTTTTAAGATTTAAAATTGATGTTACTCATCTTAATTTTAATTATATAGTGAATAAAATCCAATCCAACTTGAGCTACAAAAATAAAAATTGATTGAGATAACATTGAGATAAGAAATGGTAGATTAAGTGATGAATGTAGTGTTGCGTGAGGTTAAGGTGAGTGAGTCAACTAATAATGAGGTTGGGTCAATGAAGTAGTTGATGAGATATCATAAGCATTTAAGCTTCACATGGATTGTCACAAATTCTTTAAACATAACAAATCTCATCCACCTCCTTCCACACTCACATGCATCATCTTTAATATCTTCCATGCAAATACATTAAATTTTTTGAACTGAAACTATTCCAATACCTATTCCTCACTTTTTTTTTTTTCTTTTGGAGAAAAAAAAAAAAAACCTCCAATGACAATAACATCTCACAAACCACACTCTTCAGCTAGAGATTATTGGACTAGTATGAAATGTGGCCCTCATCCTGGGTCCTGTACCTTGTAAATTAAGAGCAGTGTTTTAATTAACAATGTAGGTTTCTGCCCTAGGAAACATACATGGCTATGCTGGTACATCCCATGTTGAGATTGTCATCATAAACTTGTGCTACACTGCCATACCATTAATTCTACCAAAAACAATTGCATGAGATCCATTCAACTATAATCCATCAATAATTAATAACCAACTCAGTTTGTGTATGTGTTTAACTACTAAAGTTTTTTTCTTTTTTATCAGCAATAAACAAAATATATATATAAGAATCACTCCAGGGATGATCCAACCCATATACAGAAAATATAAAACATCTTTATATATCACACACTTTCCTATCAACAACTCAAAACTAGTCATGCCAACCACAAAACAAGCTAAATCAAAACAAGACAATCTAGAGGAACAAGACACCAAGAGTAAGAAATAAGCAGAATGGAATTTAGAAGTAATTCAAGACCAAACCTTCAATTGAGCTAAAGAAAAGATCTTAGAGTAGTCCAGCACACCACCTTTGAATAAAATCTTGTTCCTGTGACTCCAAATCTCACTAACCACCGCAATCCAAATACTCCCCATCCCTAAATTGATCGACTTAGAAGCATTACACAACCTGAACTGCAAAATATGAGAGTAAGAACAGTGGGGGGCAGCCAACAAAATGCCTAACCCCTTAAAACAGAGGTTCCACACCAACCAAGTAATTCTACAATAAAAAACAAATGATTAATCTATTCCTTTTTTACCCTGCAAAAACAACAAAGAGCACTTCCGACTGCCATCCCATGTCTAAGTAAATTAGCCTTTGTGGCGATCTTATTTTCTAGCACCCTTCAAGCAGTAACATGAGCAGATGGCAAGGCCTTAATCTTCCAAAACCAATTAAACATCTCCAACCATACCCCCTCAGACTTCCCTCTAAGTGTCCTATACGCCGAATTAACAAAAAACACTTGAAACTTATGTTGGGTATGAAGCCAGGATCAATTGGGTTGGACTGAGTAGACACTATGTTTTAGTTATTGGGCTTAATCATTGTGTCTCCTTTATTATCTCTATTTAAAGAGATCATTGTACTTGTAATTGGTGTGCAACAGGACAGAATGAAAACCTAATAGTTGCCCGTGTGGATGTAGGTTGCAGTTGGCAACCGAACCACGTTAAATCCTGTGTCGTTTATTTTCTTGCATTGATTCGTGATTATGTGTGTTGCTTCAGCGTGCGTGTTTTTCCCCATCAAGTGGTATCAGAGCTTGGTTCATTTACACATTAGAGATCCGATCAGCAGAAATTAATCGACAAGACGTGAAAATTGCAGCAGCAGCGTCCCAAAGCTAGGGTTTTGCAGGGGCTACAGTGACATCCCAAAGCTAGGGTTTCGCAGAGGCGGCAGTAGCATTCCAAAGCTAAGGTTTCGCAGGGGCTGCAGTGACATCCCAAAGCTAGGGTTTCGCAGAGGCGGTAACAGCATCCCAAAGCTAGGGTTTTTGCAAGGGTTGCAGCGGCGTCCCAAAGCTAGGGTTTTGCAGGGGCTATAGCGGCGTCCCAAAGCTAGGGTTTTACAGGGACGGTAGCGGCATCCCAAAGTTAGGGTTTCGCAGGGACGGCAGCGGGTCGCGTTTTCACGATGAATAGGTGCAGGTGCTTGCGGTGAGCGAGACGGCATGGAGGTGCAGTGCGATGACAGTGACGGAAGACGCAGGGTGGCGCGTGCATTTTTCTGCTAGTGCAGCAGTGACGGTGCGGTGCTAGGCGCGGGGTGTGGCTGTTTTTCGCTATGGCACGGAGTATGACAGTTCAGTTACTGAGCACATCAATAAAATGAATTCGATCTTAGCCAGACTTATGTCAGTGGGCATTAAGTTCGATGATGAAGTTCAAGCTTTACTATTGTTATTGTTTTTGCCTGACAGTTGGTTCGAAACGGTTACAGTAGTGACCAGTTCAGCGGGACCTGATGGATTTACTTTTGAGAAGATTCGTGATCTCATTCTTGGCAAGGATGTATGAAGAAGGAGTTCTGGGGAATTATCTAGTGAATCGCTTTATGTCGTTAGAGGTAAGAAAGATATCAGAGATAGTAGGAGCAAGAACAAAAGAAGGAGTCAATCAAAGACTCGGGATGGCTCAAGTGTAACATGTTGGAACTGCGAGGAGGTGGGCATTTTAGGAATCAATGCCCAAAAGATAAACAAAGTCCGGTTCACAAAATCTCGTGGGCAGAAGAGGGTTGTCTTTACAAGAGAGAAACCCAGAGCCACAGGTTAGATTCAGGATGAATGAGCATGGAAAGGTTCAGGTAGACCAGTCAAAGGTACTTATAGCAGTGGGAGCACGGGTCGTGTTTCAGCTAAGGTTCCTAGAAGACAGTGGGTTAGGAGAACCAGTATTCCAGCTGTTGAAACACCTTCAGAAAATTTCTTGTTGAGTATGGAGAGTGTTTGTTCTCAGGTTGTTCCAGGATCTGGCAGTTCTCGCAAGTGAGAGCCGGTAGGAACAGAGAATGGGTCAGTGACAGTTTCAGTCATGACTGATGTGGCCTTTAAAATGATTAAGAAGTTTGGTGGCAACTAGTGGTGGAACATTGAGTTCCGGTGATAGATTACAAAAGTACATGTACACAGTTGAAGCGCAGGTGAACATTGTTCCGTGACTTCAAGTGGGAGATTGTTGGGTATGAAGCTAGGATCAATTGGGTTGGGCTGAGTAGACACTATGTTTTAGTTATTGGGCTTAATCATTGTGTCTCCTTTATTATCTCTATTTATCTCTATTTAAAGAGATCATTGTACTTGTAATTGGTGTGCAACAGGACATAATGAAAACCTAATAGTTGCCCGTGTGGATGTAGGTTGCAGTTGGCGACCGAACCACGTTAAATCCTGTGTTGTTTATTTTCTTGCATTGATTCGTGATTATGTGTGTTGCTTCAGTGTGCGTGTTTTTCCCATCAACTTAACGTCTTTCCAGACCCACCTATCAACTTTATCCAAGACAGGGCACGAGTCGTGCACTACCTCAAGAAGTTGACTAAGCTGGTCCTTCTCCCAATCAAAAAGACTTCTTCTCCATGCCAAAGACCACTCCCAGACACATTTTGCCCAAGACCCACAATGTTCCAGCAACACATCTTTCTTGCCACACAGAAAAAAGCCTTGGAAACTTATTCTTCAAGCTATCATTACCTACCCACCAATCCTCCCAGAACTTGATACGCTTCCCATTACCAACTTTCCACTTAAAACAATCTTCAAAGTTACTACTCGAATTCTCCAACTTCCAAATTTTCTACAAATCTTTCCACCAAAAATATAACATTGTCATAGTTGTTTTTTTTAAAATGTTACTTTTAATAACTGCACATAAAAAAATATTACGTATAACTCTGATTTGATTAATGCAAATTTTAAAATTGTTTTATTTTAATAAAATATTATCTCTTTTTTAAATTGTATTTTAGTGTAAGGTTGTCAAATGTATATTTTTTTTCTTTTAATTTCTATTAAATTCAACATAGTTGTTAGTCACATGATTACATGCTGACTTGTAAGGAAAATACTAGATGAAAAAAAAATTGGCTTAATGGTTTTTCTTATCTATATATATATATGTGATGATTTTGTAATTTTATTCTATTATTTTAAATATTATAAATTTGATACCATTTTAAAAAGGTGAATTAATGTAATCTTTTCTTGTCAAATTTATTGTGACAATATTATTATATTTGTTTACTTATGTTACTTGATTTTGTAAAAAAAAACAATAACTTATAAGGTGTCATTTCTTGTTTTTGTCACCTATAATTGTTGTAATGATACCATCAATTTAACTAAAAGGACTATAATAACTTGTTTATAAAAAAAATAAAAATAAATCAGTATAGTTGAACGAAATTAAAAAAATATTTATATATAAAGTAAAAAAAGTATAGTATTTGTTCTTGCCGGTTGACTCGCCTGTCAATTGACTCCACGACACTCACACGCCTTCTTCCTCACGTTGATATGTGCTTGATTCTTGCGAAACAATCTGCACCTGCAAAAGAGAAAGGGGCGCCCTATAGGCCGTTTGCACTCCGACGCTCAAGTCAAGATGGGCAAGAAACACCAAGTGTATTGAGTCTCTCTGTGTTTAGGTCTAGAAACTGCGTACCTTTGTGAAGTATTTTACTGTCCCTTATATAGTCTAGGATTTACTGCACCGCTAGCCCTAATTAGGGTTCACTGCGCTGCTAGCCATATTCAGGGTTTAATGGAATACCCTTGCGCCGCTATCACCCAACCTTAGGGTAATCTAGCACATAAGGTTTCCTTCTCTAGAGTGCAAACTCTAACAGGGTGACCACCTGGGTGCCTCCTTGTGCACCTAATCTCTGGGGCCACCTGTTCTGGGAGTGCCTTCACTGTTCACGTGCCATGCATGTAGCTTCACTGGGAAACCCTAGTTCTGATGAGTACTCGACTCCTCAGGACTTTGCACCTAACTTTGCTCTCCCTGCTACCCGCATAGGCTCTTCGTGATTCAGGCCTCTCCCTACCTCTGGGTACTTAACTGGTCATTGGCCCGCTCTGGGAACCAATCTTAGTTGTTCTGGTTACGCTGTTCAAATCACCCAAAACCGATGTCACCTCGTCACACTCTGTTGCCGAGGACTGATCACCCTGCGGAGTGACGAGGACAAATCAGTCCCTTCTGGTGATCGTCACGCTGATGACTAATCACCCTTCTCTCTGGGGACATGCTGATGACTAATCACCCTTCTCTTTGGGGACATGTTGATGACTGATCACCCTTCTCTGAGGGGACACACCGATGACTGATCACCCTACTCTAATTGGACATACCGATGACTAATCACCCTCTAATCCAAGCTGCCTGCGGGGTCCACTCCACGTGGCTTTGGCCCATGCTGTGGGACCCAGCTGACGTGGTTCGCCCTTTACTATCTGTTCTCGGTGTCCGAGGAATGGTCGGTACAGTATTAAACCGATGAGATTTTGAATAAAAAGTCATCGGATCACATGGTGTAACCAATGGCATATTGGAGGTTTTGTTGTTTTTATTTTCTTAATTGTAATTGTACCGATAGGTCGGTATGACTGAGATTACGGGTTTGGACGACCGAGACCATATTTTGGGATTTGGTTGGATACCGACCGAGAGCATAATTGAACTTATGCTTGAGTAAGATTAACAAAGATAATCAACAATCAAGAGCTAGGTAATACACTTCTCAACGTGACCCAACTCCCTAATCTGGCCTAATAAGGAAGGGTTCATGATAATCATATAAATAGGCACAGATTACTAGAATCAAGTACATCATCATACTGTGCTAAAACACTGAGTACCGAACACTGTACTCACTTGAGTGTAGGAGTGCCTTTTGCAGTTACCATCCGAGACTGAAGATCGCAAAGACGAGAGATAGCGCAGTGAGAGGAAAGTGGAACATCTGTTTCTAGAAGGAGGAAGGGAGTATCGAACGACTGACCAAAGGAGTATCCACAATCATTCCCTGGGCCCCAACCATGTTCAAGAACAATTAGATTCAGACGGTTCCATTCCTTGAACCGGGTAGGGTTCTTGGTCCAGAACAAAGGAAATCTGGACCAACCGATTTCATCAAAAAAGAACCTCGTCCCCTCGGGCCTAACAAGAACCTTGAAAAACTGACCTTTGAAGTTTTTGTAAGACATGGTAAAGGCATTGAAAAGAACAACACCCGACAGACTGATTAGCGAATGTCAGCTAACAGGCTCAGCCAGGTGGGAGGTGTAGTAACTAAAAAAAGTGGAAGGAGTAGGAGACAACTTGAAGACATCACAAATGAGACAAAAGGTTTGAAGGGAGGCCTAAGTGTTTGGATGAAGCTGAGTGGGAGCCACGTTGAGCGTATGAAGAACGCCCATCGTGAAGTCATCACAGGAAAGAGAAACGTGTAGGTTAGAGAAAAGACAGGAATACATGAAGAAAAAGGGAGCCTCATACACATGGTATCAACCGGTTGGCATGGCATAATAGCCAGTGTGAAAAAAGCCGCATTTGACTACAAAATCGGGCACCTCTCCAAGAAAACAGAAATAGAGGACCCGTCAAGGTAAGAAAAGGTGAACTCAATCACCTTACGATCCACCCAATCAAGCCTCAAGACAGGGGATGACTGTCCAGGGGAATCCGACCGGTCGGAAGCATCTTCCAGATTGTCTTCTCGAACAACATTTTCCATAGGAGGAAATGTTTGGATAGCCTCGACCAATATGGTCTTGGCTGTGGAGGAGTCGGGAGAAGAAGAAGACAAAGACGGAGGGGAAAGAAGAGAAGAAGCAGGAGTCGAGGAAGAGGAGGTAGGACGAGACAAAGAAGACATGATTAACCTTTTGGAAGACGAGAAATGCAACACGCCAAGACGAAGGAGATTCGGATGTCAGAGCAGGAAAATAGAGTAGAAGAGCAGTGACTTGACACTGTAGGGGACCACTATTTATAACCCTTGCATGGGTCGGAAGACGAACTGTCGTAGAGACCTCCACCATTAGATCTCGCTTGATCCAACGGCTCACGATGAGTGGCTCCAAAAAACCCCTTATTAATGCGCGTCACATCATGTAACTGGTGCCGCCAACATCATGTCTAACCTCGGGAAGCCCAATTGACACAATAGCCTCGAATATACACTCTTCAAATTAACCATCCTTGAGCCTGGGGGCAAGTTTAACGATAGGGTCCGTATGACCGAGACTACGGGTTTGACCGACCAAGATCATACCTTGGGATCCAGTCAGGTACCGACCAAGACCAGAATTGAAGTTACGCTTACGCAAGATTAAAGAAGATAATCAGTGATCAAGAGCTAGGTAATACGCTTCTAAACGTGACCCAACTCCCTAATCTGGCCCAATAAGGAAGGGTCATGATAATAATAAAAATAGACAAAAATTCCTAGAATCAAATACGTGCTAAAACATCGAGTACCGAACACTATACTCACTTGAGCATCGGAGTTCCTTTTGTAGGTACTATTCGAGACCGAAGTCTGCAAGGACGAGAGATAGTGCAGTGAGAGGGAAGTGGAACGTTTATTTCTAGAAGAAGAAAAGAAATATTGATCGACCGAAGAAATATTCATAATTATTCTTTGAGCCTAATCCCATTTGAGAACACTAATCAATCATAGATGCATAAAATTAGAATAATACTTACAAAGTCAGTAAAATTGGGAAACATTTGGTAAAAGAAAAGTATTCGGTTTATTTTTTTTAGAATTTGAAATTAAAAAAAAAGAGTATATTTTTCATGTTTAATTTAGTTTTTTAAAAGAATATTTTAGGAAAAAATATTTTGAAAAATGTTTTTTAACTATATTCCTACTAAATCATTCTAGGTGATGGACAAATTAATTAAAATAAAAAAAAATCTAGATTAAAAATGTCATAATTTTTTTTTTCATTCCTTTAGACATTTGACATGAAGTTTTATCATAATGTTCATAAAGAACACAGAAAAGGACATATTAAGTTCTCTAAACATGTTGATCAGGATTCAACTTTTATTATGTATATATAAAAAATATTTGGTAGAATTAAAATAAAATTCATTTGATAAATTTTACGCTTTTTGAAATTATTAATTTCGAAATTTCCAATTAATATATATATATATATATATATCGTTAGTATAAAAAAAATATAGCTAGAGACAAAATAAGTAAGTTGATGATCATTACTCTAATAAAAATAAGTTAGAATATAATAGTATAATTTCAGTCTAAACTTTAACGGAAAGTTCGTGAAATAACCTACGACCATGATAAAGTCCTATGTATAATTATGGATAAGTACTAGGAGTCAATCAATGTCTGAATGACAGTTTTTTTACGTTTTTTTTTTTTGGTTATAAGTCCAAAGGATTTCTGTAAATGTAATGAAATAAAAGTAATTTAGAGTAAAATTAATTTTATTCTTTTTGCATGTTTGAATTGAAAAAAAAATTATTATACTATTACCTAAAAAGTTTATAGTAGGTTTTGGGTCTATATGAAATTCTTATTTACAAAATTTACCTAAAATTATGTTATATCATAACTACTTGCTAAATATTTTGGAGAAGTTCTGAAAATAATTGATAAAATATGTTTATAAACTGATTTTAACTTATTTTAATAAACCCTTTTGGATAATTTACAAAAGCAACTAAAAAATTCATACTATATTTCTTATTTCTTGTATCTCTCATAATTTTTACTTTTATTTATCCTTTTAAAGATGGAAAATGAAAGGTGATGGTTGTTGGTTTAAGGAGGAAATAAGAGCGTATTATAGTTTAGGTGAGTAGTGGTTGCAAATAAGTCAAAATTGTGTGTCCCAAAACTAGATATGCAGTAAGTAGTGTAGAGAGTGAAAAAGAAATTATTGAAAGAAGCAAGACAAGAAAATGAATGATGGGAGGTGAGGGCCTCACAAGAAGGTCCAAAGTGGTGCTACCATGGATCCAATTATGAAGACCATCAATGTACCATGGAAAAAGACATCTCCAACATGCTGTTTTTATTTGGTAAGGCAAGTGGAAAGGAATTTGGTTCCCCATTTGTTCTTCAACTTTCAATGGTTGCTCTTCATCTACTACTACTTCACATATTTATATTTTAGATCATATACAAAAGGTTAAGTGAAAGGCTGTATAGTAAGCAAAAATTTGATTTTCATTCTTTGTATTTAAAAAATAACTAATTTTAATACTATTTTTAATTTCTTTTAATCCCTATAAGTTTGGATGATAGGGATTAATGTGGAGAGACAACATTGATGACTTTTAATTATAAAGATCAAAAAGTAAAATCTATACAAGTATAAGGACTAAATTAGCAATTAAATAATTATACAATCTTGTGTTGGTAAAGTTGATAGAATGAATATTTACTTTCTTGGCATGTGAAACACCCCCAAGGTCTTGTTTAGAGTTATGGAAGACCTCAAATAAATAAAGTGATGTTATTTTCAAGTTTAAAGTATTTGTACTTTTAATATATATATATATATATATATATATATATATATATATATATATATATTATCCTATTAATATAACAAAATTAACCATATAAGACAGTAGCAATTTTTATCTCACAAGTTAATTTATAGAGTTAAATCATCTAAACTTCAAATGGTATGATAATTATTTTGGCTCCATTAATTTAGGAATTTTGCGATTTGATTTTGATTTGGATATCTTTTATTTTAATTAAAATTACGTATGATTTTTTCGTGAATTAGTTTTATATTTAATTTTTTATTATAACATTTGTGCAGTTGATCTTTCACGTTTCAATTTTCAATTATAATTGTGTTGCACGTTTCATGTTAATTAGTAATATAATCAAATTAAAATATATCAAAGAGAAGTTTAGAGGAAAGAATGTAGAAAGAAGGCACTTTTTAGAGAGAATTAAGAAAATGAAGATGAAAGAGAGGAGATATGGGTGTTTTGAATTGTTGTTAACTTTCTAATATGTATTCAATAATTTTGAACTATCTTAAATTACATGTATATAATTCTCACTGATAAAAAATAATAATATTTAAATAACTCGAAAAGCCCAGTAGAACTAAAAGTTCAATTTTAACTTTTTTTTCATTTACTTGATGACATAAATAAAATAGTTATGCTATGATAGGTATAGACTGATTTGCTATAAAATTAAGAGTATGCTCACAATTTGTTCTTTCAATTAATAAATGTTTTTATCCTTTTGTGTTTTATTATAATTTTTCATAAATCAATTCATTTAAGTGATGTAGAGGGTATTTGGTTTATCGATCGGAAGACACCAAACATATTTTGATACATTTTAAAGCAGAAATCAGAAAAGTAAATAGATTGAAGAAACATGGATTACGTTCAATAATCCAACCTCTTTCCAAACACATGTACTCGTTAAGTATTATAACTCACGTTATGTCTTATGAGAATGATTTATTTCTCTAGTTTAATAAGGATATTAAATTTTAAAATACTAATATATTTTTTTATTAATTAAGTCTAATAAAAAAATAAACGTTGACGCATATTTTAGATAGTAAAAAGGTATCTTACTTTAGAGGATTTGGATGGATCCTATAATTTAGAACAATATTATGATATGTTAAATTTCAAAACTTTACTTTTTTTTTTTGTTTTATTTATTTTGATAGATCTATAGAGGCCAACTTAAGAAGAGAGGTTATATGGAGACTTATATATAAAGGGTTATAAAAACACGATATCATTGGAAACATAAATGTACTTTGTAATAAATGTGTATCTTATTAATTTTGTGTTAGCTACTATACCTTTATTATAGTTATCTTTATATAAGATCCATAACGGGATAGCAAAAACGTTGTGTAGCACAAAAGTTGTAACAGAAAGCAACTTCTTGTAGAGGGAGAAAAAAAAAAACGGAAAATATAGGAGTTAAATTAGGAAAATATTTCCCCATAAAGAATAGGATGATTTGGAATTCAATGAAATTATTCTATTTAATGATGCTTAATAGATTCGAAGAGAAAATTAGAAAGCAAAACAAATAATAATCTTTTAAATTTTTATAAAATATTTTAGTATTTCTAATGTTATAGTAGTTTTTAATAAAGTTAGTCAATAATTAATTAATGACTAAGATAGTTAAGCACATGAATATACTTAACTATCTCATCACATGAATGTTATAACTTTCTCTATATGTCACTTTCAAGACATGTGAATGTTGTAACTTCTTCCACATGTTCATATTACATGTGAAAGTGAGAACTCTTTCTAAAACTTAATTATTGTTTTCTTACCCATTTGTAATGAAGATGGTTGAACCATGTCATCTATAAATAAGGTTCCCTTTTTGTTGATGTAAAAACTACACTTGATTAATTAATACATCTAATTTGTGAGAGTTCTAAGTGGTTTAAGAGTATGATATTCTTTTACTTGATTTCGTTACCATTGATATCTTCTTTAAATGATGAATGTTCACTGTAGTAATCCTTGGTTTTCTTATTAAGGTAGTGTGTTCTTTCCATCTCTTCCTTAATCCATTTTTTATTTTCAATTTGCAATTGTCTTATTCTTCTTTTAGTGAATGCTGGAAGGTTCCAATGCATATCCATGGAGTATGTCTATTCAAAGACTTCTTGAGTTGATATATCCTTCATACTTAAATGGAGTCTTACACCATTTCAGGTAATTGGAAATGGAATTTTCATATTCAAGATGATTCAATATAGTATATAGTGGTAAATTAAAATATATATGGTGATTAACGAAACTTGTTAGGGACAGGTGAATGATAAGAAGAGTTCTATTTAGCGGAGGGGACATAAGAAAACATGTGCAGGAACAAGTTAGGATAAGTGGTTTGACATATTAGAAATGGGGAGAAAACAATAATTAAGTTTTAGAAAGAGTTCTCACTTTCACATGTAATATGAACATGTGGAGAAAGATAGTTGTTTGAGTGGGAACAAGAGCTTTTACAAAACTTTCTTAACTAGGTACAACAAGTGACTATCATAAACTTGCTTAATTAGGTACAACAAGTGACTATCATGAAAGTGGAGGAAGATAAATGATTACAGGGGATGATGTGAGATACGTGTTCAATAAACTATGCTTATAAACTTGTTTATTTTTACAAACTTGGAACACAATAACAACATTTTTTGTTTAAATGTGTGGAATAGTAAGATATGAGCGAAGGTAAAATCATTTGTATGGAGGTTGCTTTGAAATAGGTTACCGACTAAAAATATCCTAAAAAGAAGGGAGATATTTCAAGTTCAAAAAAGACTTAATTTTATGATTTTGCAATCTTGTGTAAGAAATAACAAAACATCTTATTTTTTTCTTGCTTTAGTAATACACCCTTATATTTATGTTTGAATGAAAAGTTCTACGATATGTTATAGCATGGTATCTATGGAGGAAATAAAATTGTGTATTCAAAAAAATTATTTCAATAATAATAAAGTGATCCAATATATTATCTTGTATATTATTCATAATATAATAGGGTTGATCCTTATAATTTTCTCTTTTCATATAATGGAACTTTTTTCATGGTCATGCTTCCTCAGAATACAAATCTACAAATTTTGACTTTTCTTCTAGAACATGATTGATTGCCGAAGAACAAATTTATTTATATTCAAAGAGTAAAAATTTGTTAATGTAATATCTATATATTTTTTTTTCTGTCTTGTTGATTATTAATTATTCCTAAGCTTTACATGTAAATAGATACAAACTTAGAGTATTTCAAAACATTCATATTACAAGATAATGACTTATAGAAATACAAACATCTACAATATAAAGTTTAAACATCCTAAAGCCTTTCAGGATCTCCTACACCTGTATGATCATCTACTTGTGTATATAGTACAGTCATCGCAGTTCACAACACAACAAGAAAAGCAAGGGTAAGCTAGTGAAAATAAAATTTTATAATATGTGCAATTAAATAAAAAGAGAAAACCAAATTACATGAATCAATTTCAAAATTATTCAATTTTCTTCAAATCCCAACATAAAACAATCACATAGATCTCACATGGATCTACACATTTAGGATATTCAACAAACATAATAACATCTGACGCCTTCTGGAAGACTTGTATTAAGTTAGTCCTACCAGAGACTAACACCTGATCCAAAGATTATCAGCGAATCTAATAGAAAGGATCATGGTAAGTTCAATACAACCCAAGCCGTGCATCTCACATGTCAAGGTGTGCATGAACTCCCCCATCAACTATGATATCTTAGTGTATGTGACTTAGATCATCAGTGAAGCTGAAAGATCTCTGTTACCACATAAGCATCAATACTTAATACACATACAAACATCAGTCCATACATTATCCCAAATGTATGAATTCAATTCCATTCCATTTTCATCATACAGTATCATTCAAAACACGATTCACAACATTCAAAAGTCTATTTAGCATAAAAAAAACACTTAAATACTAAACCATCAAAATCTAATATTTTTACAAGTTTAAATAATACATAAACAAACAACACAATATATAAACACACAACATCCCTCCAAGAGAAATTGAATATTGGGACCATGCCTTCCACATTCAGTTCTAGTTTAGGGTGCTAGTAAAAAAATTAAAGTTAGCTTCCCTTACCTTAATTGCTTGCTTTCCAAACAACTTCTATAATTTTATCTCCTTAGTCTGGATAAGCTTCAAGATTTAAGGGCCTAATGCAAGTTATCTAGAGAAAATAGAAATTCAATATATAATAGAATAAGTTGAGAGGATTACTTTACTCAACTTACTCCACTAAGATTGATTACTAAATCAAACAGAGAATAAGGGATCTTTAGATTGAACTTACCTTGTTTGAAAATCTAATCGCGTAGAAATATACCCTGACTCCTCAGTTACACCATGACTTGATTAGATTTTGGAATAGATGAAGTATGAAAGAGAGAAGAGAGGTTGAGAAAAAGAGTAAACATAAAAAAGAAAAGAGGAAAATATTGGGGGCAGAGTGGGGTAGCTAGTTTCGTGTTTTTATTTACCAAGGGGTTACAATATAAATATATATATATATATATATATATATATATAAAGTTAAAATTAAAATTAGTAAAAAAATTTACTTAAAAGAAACCATTATATTTTTATATAAATAATCCGATGGATATAATTTGATATATAATAAATTTTTTAGGTGAAAATTAACATATTGCCTTTCTTACTAGATAAAGTTATAAAATTAGTTTATCTCAGAACAAAAATTTATCCCAAAGTTTGTAAAAAATTAAGTCCGCCAATCAAGTGGAAATTAAATTTCTTTCCTCGGTTTGGTAGTAAGAATAAAACAAATGCACTCATAATCATCATAGATTTTTATATTTAACATAATTAATTATTGTAAAATTATTAGGAGACCTCGAGAATTTAAAACTCAACGCAGTTAATTAAAATTTGGTTACTAACAAAATCTTAAAACAAAACAATCTTATATTCGTATAATACATAATTTTCATACATCTTAATTTTTAATACAGAAAAAAAGAGCGTTCCGTTCGTGCCTAATTGTTGATTAATAATTCAGTATAAACATAGTTAATTAATCACTAATACTACAGATAAATCCACAATGTTCTTAGATGTTTCTATGTCAGGCACGTGACGATTTGGTTTAGAGATTTCGTCCATTCATACACACATTACTCAAACGGAAAGCAAAATCCATTCTTTATATTCAACATTTCATTAATTAATTAATTAATTTAACCTATGGTATTAAATTATGATTGTTATTATTATTATTTGAATTACTGAGTTTTGAAATGAACAGAGTTGAGCGGTAGCGTTGGGAGAAAACAAGAGGAAAATGTTAAAAAAGTGGGAAAGGTTTTGAATTGTGGAGAAAGTGACAAAAAGACAAGAGCTGTTGTGTGAGTTAGATTTCCAAGAGTGCAATACTCACAACATTAAGACATTTATTATTGGAAACATTTTCCCCAAAATGACCCTTTTGTTTTGTACTCTTCCTCCTTCCCCAACCAGTTTGAAAGTTGCACACTCATAAATAAGCACCACCTAGTGTCACACTTCATATCAGCTTTAATTCAAACTTTCAAACCCCATTTTTCCTCTCTTCTTCTTCTGCCTTTCTACGCCTTTTCTGCTTCTGGGGTATGTCTTTTTCACTTCCATAACATCTTCTCACTCTTTTTTTTTTTTTTTTTTTTTTTCTACTGTTTCAAATGTATATGCATATGCAGAAGCACTTAAAAGGGTTCATCAACTTTGTGTGTGTGTATAGTCTTTGTTGAGAGGCTTTTCTCTCTTCCCATTTGTGGTAGAAGTTCACTCTCTCATCTTTAGATGCTTTCAGATCCTTCAACAGTGTTAGCTGATTCACACCGTTGTTCTTCTCTTTAGCAAAATACTTTCATCATCAAAGGTGAGCTTTTCACTCTGCTAGAATCTACAAATAGTTAAAAAAAAGAATCTATGGTGCAATTTTTTCCATTGTCACTCTTCTTTTCCTTCATCAAACATCAGCAATTTTCGCCTCAGCAACTGCACACGCGTGGTGTGTAATTTTTCTTTTTTTTTTTTCTCAAAGGTTTTGACTTTCTACACTTTTCTTCAGTTTTTGAGTTTTTCTTCCCTACCAAACACTTAAATGAGCACACATTCGGAGAATCTTCACCATGTTATCAAGATCTTATCCCCTTGAATTGTTCCCTGCAGTAAGCAGTGGTGATTGACCCTTGTCTTTTGAATGCCTTTTCTTTATAGTATTAGTTTTTTATTGGTCAAATCACTTCATTGGTATATCCTTTAAAGAAAGCTTTTATGATGCCTAATAAATACTACTTTTAAATCTTTAGTTATTACTGCATGATACCTAATAAATGTTACTTTTAAATCTTTAATTATTACTATGGTTCCTATTAAACTTCAAAATCGAAACAATAATTTAATAATCATTGATACTAGTGTTGGAATAAAAGTATCTTTAGTATTTTTCAGATCTTTATTTGTGTGGGGTAAAATATTTTTTCACATACCTTATTTTTCAATATTGAACAACATTATGGAAGTTTCTATTTCATTTTGCTGTATTGTGTTTGTGTATCATTTACTGTTTTTAAAGTTGGATTCATTTTTCCACCATTTTTTTTGTTAAATTTTGTACATTAGCTAAATTTGGTATTTTCCTTAGTCTCACATTTCACGCGCTAGTAAGTGCGTGATTATTAAATCCGTGTGATTTGTTTTATGTTATGTTTGGTAGCATGGATTTCTTTTCCTCTGTAAACCCATCTGACAAACATGGCGGTAGGGAATTTGTGTTGTGTTGGAGGGGATTTGAGAAGAAAAGTAAAAAATGTGATTAGTATTAAGGACATTTAAGACCCTCTTGCTCTTTGGAGGAACCAAAACTTCCAAACAAATTGCTTTTATCTACGTACTATTCCCTTGGATGTGTGGTTACTTTCTATCTGAATATGTGCCATGGAGATATTATAAGTTTGTGAAAATGGCATATTCTACCATACTCATTATTCCGTTATGTATTTGTTCTTATTCAAGATTTATAAGTTTAACGAAAAGGTTACTTTATGCTGTCTTTTGTAACTTTTGTCTAAATTTGTGAAAAGCAACAACTGATAAAATTGATGCTATGGGGATTTCTTTTAAAAAAAAACTCTTGCTTAGAACTCAAAATTTAAGTACTCAATGTATTTATGTTATTCACATGTTTCATAATTTTTCATACCTTATACATCCATTGTGAAAGAATAGTTGGTCATAACAATTCACAGTCTTCAATTGCATTGGTTGAAAAAAAAGTTGTTGTTGGCACATTATATTTTAAGGCTAAAGGTAAATGAACTTTCACTTGTGATATAGTACTACACTACAGGGATTTGAATTTCTCTCTTCATATATGCATCTGTAACCACTATGGGGTAGTGGTGCCATTCCTTTTTATAATGTGGGGTCTTGATGGGTTCGGTTTCCTGAAAGGGAGAGACAGTTTCAGAGAGAAAGGATATTCTACCATCTGATTATCATTTTCATTTTTGTGATGTGTCACTTGAAGCAAAAATAATGAAAAAAAATGATAAACAAAAGATATTTATCAAGTAACCGTGGGCTCCAACATTTCTTGCTTTTTTTTTTTTTTTTTTTTTTTCTGGTTTGTGATGGCCAGTCCCCACAGTTTTCAAAATGACACAAGATCTTGATACTGATTTTCCTTCAATAATTGTTTTACCTACTGCCTATGTATTTGGCCCCTTCACCAACACTTTTTTCGACAAGTTACATGGACTATGTAACTTCTCAACTATTAATTTTTTTCTTAACAAGGTTGTTTGAATTACAATTATTGATCTTTGTTTTTGATGATGAACTAACCTTTGGTGCTGCTATTAGGCTCTCATCATTGCTAAGCTCCTGACTCAAAAAGAGACCCATGAACAACGAACCACTTTAGACTACAACTCAGAAGCCAAGGTAAAAAGAATTGATATGACTACTATTTGAGTTGTACCTCTTTCAACTCCATTATACAACCACTTGAATGTGTGGTGGGCCTGGTGCAATAAATGGGGGAAGTAAAATAGCTACTTCTTTGCTAGGAGTATCAGGTTGCTTATATACATGGGGTCTCATAAATTCTTTTTTACCTTTCTTGGGGTGGTGGTTTTGTATTTGTCTCGGAGTTTTAAACTGTGGACCGTTGTCTGTATTAGGTTGCATTTACTCTGTTTGTGTAAAACATGCAACATTTACACATGCAATATTTACAGCACTTACTCGCTTTTAAACAAAGCAAAAAGCACTGCATAAAGTAGGCTCTGACACTGCATGCTTTCTTGCTCTTGGGGTGGTATTTGAGGCATACTTTTTTAGCATGTCATTGTTTGAACACAGGACCAGTATGCAATGTGGGGGCTGCCTTATTCTTCTTTTTATCTCTTCATGATTTTTCCCTAAGGGTCATCTACCTTCCTAGTTTCTAGTGGAAGATAAATTTTGGTATCTTGGGTTTAAATCAACTGCCTTTTAGTTTAATAGTCACGGTTGTAGTGAGTTGGCTCCTTTATGATAATGTGGGTTCAAGGCTATAAATGTGCATGGCCATTTTGAGTTTCTCTGTCTTTCTATTTCTCTTACCTAATTATGGTTTGGAGGAGTTGAGGCTAGATGGAGGAATATAAAAGTCTTGCTGCTATTAAACTTCTAAGTGCTCCATTTGCTTTAAACTTAAGTGAAATCTTGAAGAATGTTTTCTCATCGGCATTTCTCTGCTGTTTAACGTTTTGCTAAATAGGTTCCATGCTCCTACTCCTCTAACCCTTTCTTTAATTATTCATCTTGTACTATTTATTTTATCTATATGGGCTGGTTCTTTCCATTTTTGCAAATATAATTATGTATACTTCATGTTTGTAGTGTTACTGGATTGGCTGTAGTTCGCTGGATCATACAGTTTATTCATTTGAATTTGCATTTTTGATTAGCAGGTGATACTTTTTAGCAAAGAAATCCTTCATTGTTCCTTCATTTGTCATCTTCAAGCATATCAAATGCCAAGATCAAGGTTTGATAATCTTATCCAGTAGTATAATATTCCACTCCTTCCAAATACTAGTTTCTCTACATCTACATTCTCCGATGCTCATAAACTTAATTTTATGTATTCTTTCACTGTTTTTCTTGTTCATCAACAAAGCAATGCACGTCTCTCTTCGTGCTGCTTATATCTCTCTGCTGCATTATAGGAAGTTGTGGTGCATTTAACAAATTCATATTTATGTGGTTTTTCCATGGTTCCAATGTTATTGATCTATCCATACATTATAACTTTAACTCACCATCTTCTCTTAAGAATAAAATCTTTATGATTAATGGAAATATATCATATCAGAATGTTGAAAACTACTTCTTTCTGAGCCTTCACTTGTCAGCTCAATTTTAAGTCAAATTGGTCAGTAAAAGTTTGAGCCTGAGTGATTCTTGCCACACTGATATTGAGAAATTCTGCCCATGCCATTCATGTTAGGTATAAATATTCTTTTGTCATTTGATCATGTTACTAATGTGTCCCATGATGAAACGGGCCAGCAAATTACATACCAGTTCTCTAGTTAACTTGTAGTTTCTTTCCATATGTAGTTTTTTTATTTAGTTTTGTTTCCAACCAGGGGATCTGATTTGCCTCAAAGGCAGTCTCCACGAGGTCCTCATCAACTTCGGACATCAAGTTCTGACTCTGATCCATTGCATCATCGGCCGATCGCTGACCGAAGTCCGAAGCTAGGAGACCGACGTTCACCAAGAGGCACTCAATCTGAGGCACTAAATCAGAAGAAGCTAGGAACTCGCATTGCAGATTTGGAATCTCAGCTTGGTCAAGCACAAGAAGAGTTAAAAGTTTTGAAGGATCAGCTAGTTTCTGCTGAAGCCGCAAAGAAAGAAGCTCAAGATGAGCTAGTGAAGAAAGCTGTGCAATCAGTAGTGCCTGTGGTAGAGAAGTTCCAAGAGAAGTGCACTTCCAAGAATAATCAAGAGTCTAAGAAAAATGAAACCAAACCCCAAGATATTATACCTGATGACAACCAACAAGAGACTGATGTGTTTGAAGTTCCAATTGAGAAGTTGACAATTGAATTCGGCAAACCTGCAGATCAATCAGAAAAAGGAACTCTATCGTTTGAAGACTCAAATGCACCAGCAATATCAATGCCAGAAAAGCCTTTTGTGGATGAACATGAACTGTCACTGAAGAATGATGAAATTGCTTTGTTGAAATCCAGTTTGGAAGAGAAAGGGAAGGAGTTAGAGTCCACTACTAATGCGAAAGAGAATCTGAAGAACCAACTGGATGAAGCAGTTTCAAAAGTGTCAGCTGCTCAATCCAAGGAAGAAGGAATGACCTTGCAGTTGGACCAACTGAGAGAAGAGTTGGAAGCGAGTAAAGCCAATGCAGAAAAGTTGAATGGGAAGTTAAAATCTGTGGAAGCAGAAAAGGATGGATTAGAATCAGAGATGAAGAAGCTAAGGGTGCAAACTGAGCAATGGAGAAAAGCAGCAGATGCTGCAGCTGCAGTGCTTGCTGGGGGTGTGGATATGAG
Organism: Phaseolus lunatus; assembly: GCA_013389735.1. Classification (NCBI taxonomy): domain Eukaryota; kingdom Viridiplantae; phylum Streptophyta; class Magnoliopsida; order Fabales; family Fabaceae; genus Phaseolus; species Phaseolus lunatus. The sequence goes on from CM023861.1 coordinate 6,998,558, forward strand.
CGCAAGGATTCCTGAAAGATGTGGTTCCATGGATAAGCACTTTGGTGGAACGTTTGAGACACCTGCTGGTAGGTACAATGGTTATGTGGGGTCTCCTGGTATGGCTGATGACTTGGATGAAGGTTTTGGAGGAGGAAAGAGGAAGGGTTCTGGGATTAGAATGTTTGGTGATTTATGGAAAAAGAAGAGCCAAAAGTGACTTCTGGTTTATATATTCAGTGAGTGAATTATTAGTACTTTTTAACTAAGCTCATGTTTTGAAGGTAGCAGAAACTGCAAATACAGTTGCTTACTGCTTTGCACCTTCTGCCATCTGTAGTCATTTCTGGTATTATCAAGGCCATTTAATTGTGTAGTGTTGCTGTTGCATGATCTGTGCAAGGTAGTAGTGATGTGAAGTTATGAACTTTTTGAAAGATGGATAATATATTTCACTTCTCCTCAGCTTTGATGAAGGCACTTTTACTTCAAATGCCTGTTTTTAGCCACATTATCTAGTCTACACTACTTTCGAGTAATGTCTACAATGACATGCTTCATTTCCTCTAAATATCATCTATAAGTTGTTTGCAGTGAGCAGAGTTATAACTCAATTTTTTGGAAGAAGCAAAGCTAGTTATGAACAGATGAAAATAATATTCAGAAAAATAAGTGCAACACTCGTGATAGCCTCTGTCCACCTGACTGGAGTAAAACTCTATATGAGCTTTAATTCGAAGATGAATAAATCAAAGAAATCTACAAATTTTCCAACTTTACCAACTTGTTTATGAGTTTATTGGACTTTTAAGCACTGATAAGTTTTTCTCGCATACATTGTCAAAACCAAAGAAAATATCTCACTTGAAGATTGTTATTCCTACTTTTAGTGCTGATGCCTTGGAGATTTGCTTGTATGACGAGAGAGCCAAATGTTATCATTTTGAACTCGTTCACTTTAATTGTAAGTAACTCAGTTTCTTTAGAAGCAAGGATACTTGAACTATTGTTGCTGTTCTCCAATTAGAATTGTGATCAACTAAAGAGAAAGATAGAAAGACAAAAAAGATAACATAATATGTTGAATTTTTCAAAAGGAAAAGACAAATTCTAGTAAAAAATCATGAATTAAGTTTCTATCTTTGGCTTGCTTATAGAATTACTCTTTGAAAGATTTGTTCATTGTTTCCGTTTTATCAGAGTCAATAATGACCAATTACAACCAAATTTATGTGTATTGTATATTTAATCTCAAGTCATGGCTTAGTTTCTATGACTTTAAAAAAAATCAAGCAATCACAAAAATGAAAATGATCCAACAAAACATCCTCATATGCTAGAAAGAACAAAAGAAAAATAAAGTCATCTTCCACAACCTGCAAATGATGCAAGTCTTCTCTTACAAATTCACCATACATTATTACTTTTCAACTGAAACATCCATTAAAGCACCCTCTAAGAACGTACAACTTCTTCTTCT